>OX465281.1:218039894-219479894 GCA_949987705.1 Thereva unica
GTACACGCTGCTGTCATGTGCTCATCGCAATCAACAGCCACCAACATTCTAGTAATAATCACGTCGCTGCGACTTCGATACCGCATGCCGAACACCTAGATGCACCTGGAGCGCAGCCTTAAAGTCGACCAATTCCGTCCCCATTCCACTTGTATATGGCATAAAAGTCTGCCGACTGGTCCTGCTGGTCACCATTCACGTCTGGACGTCCTGTTCATCTCCTCGAGAGGTCTATACGTCGATGGTCTACAGGACTCGTGCCTGCACTGCAAATCGCCAGGAATAGCTTTGACGGCAGGCGGCCGTAGCTTATCATTTAATTATGATCCAAGCAAGCAGGTGACTTATAAACCATTCAAGTAATGCGCTCCAATTCCGCAAGGGGGGGACCCAGTACGTGGCTGAGACCCAATCTGGATATGGCCGGCAGTGAAACGAATCCGTGAAGGTGAGACACTGACCTGGCCAAACTGTGGGCCTTTAATGTGAACTTGCCATGAATACAGATTGGCATTCATGTAGTCCGTTCGAGGCCTGCCGAGGATATGTAGGTTAGGAACACATGAATATTCCTCCAGCTTCGATAATGGATATCCCATCGTATCCGTGCAGACTTGTGACTTCCGCTTTTGTGCTAGTTTCAATTTGCCCGCCCGAGAGCCAGTGCCTTCCCGAAAAGTTTTAATTGAAGTTTGGTGACTTTAAATTTTGTGCGGAATAATTAAGGTCATTCACATTTTCGCGGGGGTGGAGACTGATGGCAAGACAGCAATTTAAAAGTTTTATCGTCTTCGACGTCCTCCTATATCATGATCTATAAGGCTTTTAAACTTATTTGATGGTTTTAAATTTGTTGAACATTTTATGCTTTTTTCTTGCGAATATTTTGATAAGTTTACGAAATAAATTCAAATTTTTTATAATTAAAGTAGTTTAACAATTTTATGTACAGTCATCCTTGTCTCGGGGTGGATCCTATGAAGGAGTAATTATCGAGTGTTTTGAGAGCATTTTAAGCCCTTGCTTAACTTTGATTGCTGAACTTGTGATATTTATGTTATGGTTATGAATCAGACCTTAATCCAAGAGATAACCAAATTGCCTTAGTTATTGGCTATTACCATCGGATAATTTGATTGTTATTGACTACAAACACTACCCTGCAATAGGATAGGTTAAGGTAGAACCATAATCAAGCAAATTAAATTCGGGGATTACCAATGGTAAAGTGACTTGTAAATAAAATTCTATTATTATTGAACCATTGGTTCAAACTCACACTGGCTAAATCTTTATTATAATAAAAACGATTGGATTAACGAATTCATCCAGCGAATTGAAATGAATTGAACTTAATCTAACAAACAAGCTGATAATATAATGTTTTAAATGTACATATGCGGAGCAATATAAATTCTTACAAGTATATGTGCTAACTTAGCGGAATTTCCTGCAGATTTGTGTTGGTTCAATACATATGATGTTACTTCTGAACAGATTTTCTACCGCACCTAACGTGTAGGAACTTCCAGATCCTTTGAAAATGGTCGTCGTTCATAGCCACTCCTGCTCCTTTTCTGGTAACTAAGATATAAAAAATATTACAGACAATAAACAATTGAACCGTTGAGAATCAGTAAGTCAAAAATTTTCAAAAATTGAGTTAAAACTAAATTATACTATTTACGCATCACCCTGTTCAGCCCCATATTAAAAGTAGCTATAAGTTACCGTTAGAACCCCAGAAGGCAGCGTGTTGTTATCAAATTTGAGCATCACCGGATATCGGGAAGTGGCCGAAAAATCGGTCGCAAAATTTGTCCCACACAGAAAACGAAGTTAATATTATGTATAAAGCTTGTAAAAGGATTGTTTTGACTGAAAAAAACAAACTAAAGCTTATATTCTAAAATTTTGATAGTTTATAAAGTGGCATAAAAGAATTACATATTCGTATGTCTAGACGGGATTTTTTTTGAAGAACAACGCGGAGTTTCATTTTACTCCGAATTAATAAAACATGACTTACGCCACTATGACTCTCAACGGCTCAATTAAAATCCAACAGAGTTGTACCTTCGTATATAGCGGTTGCAAAACATCGTATATAGCATTCAACATTTCTGGTACAAAGTTCCGTATTGTTTTTCTGGGAAATCCTGGATAAGAATTCCAACGATTTGAAAGAACCCCCCGCTGCAATAAACCGAAGTGTCAATGCCAAACGTGTCTTAACTGGTATAGAGTACTTCATATTTGTGTTTTGTTTTTGTATTTGTGGACCAACCTATGAGCAAATTCGGACACGGAATAATTAAGGCCAATGGCCTACGCCTGCTTTCATTCGCAGCGTCAAACAACTGGCAACATCATTTTCCACCATCCACTCAAGCGCCAAATAACCTGGCGAAATCCATCAGGCAAAGACTCGGCGATGTTCTACGTTTTAATCAACGCAAGATTCCGGTCGACGCTTAAAGACGTACATGCAATGCGTGGGCCCGATTGCAGATCGGACCATTATCTTGTTCGAGTGAAATTACAGATGCGATTACAAAGAGCGAAGAAACGGAGCCACCGCCAGCCAAGAAGAATTCTGCATGCCTTCGGGACCGGACATCGGGCGAGAGTTTCAAATGGCATTACCCAACAAATTCACGGCGCTCGCAATACTAGATGATATCGATGTAGAAGAAATTCAATTGTCGGAGTCTATTGTGGAGTGTGCAATGGAGCTGTGTCCACCTATCCGTAAACGGACGCAGCCATGGATCTAGGACAGCTGTCTGGACCTCGTCAGCGGGATGAAACATGTCGAATTTGAGGAGTACCGACGATTGAACAAAGAAGTTCGACAGAAAAAGAAATCGGAACGCGAAGCGTATTGGAATAGCATTGCGGCCGACATGGAAGAAGTGCCGACGAGGCACGACTACCGGACGATGTACCAGGCAAGCCGGCGGCTAGGCGACAAAACATCATCAGCAAACGACATCAAAAAATCGGCTGGAACTTTCGTGACTTCTTCCCAAGGGTCCTGCAGTGGTGCAGAGAATTTTCCACCAGCGGTACAACCACGATCCGCTATAAGGTCCAGCACCCGAACCGCCGATTATCGAACAGCCGACGAATCAGTCTCTACTGGGTCCTTTACTGCACATATACCAACGACAAACTGCGTCAAATTATTTATCTGTCACTTCAGTCCAAAACCTTCATGGAAACGACATTTAGTTAACGTGAGCGAAAAAGTTTTTTTTAAAATTGTAGCCTAGACAGAACCCTGGACAATACATATCAAGAGGCTAACGTCTGCTGAGCTTTAGTCTTTCAAATGAAAAGTACCACCATTAGGCGTACGGTATGATGAACCGGTAGTGCAAAAGATGATATCTATATGATGATATTGTTACTCTTAACGTGGTATATCACAATGTTTTTTTCAAGAACTCCGTCTCTACATCACAGATTTATTATGAAGCCCTAATCTTAGCTCATTGTGTTCTGACAAAGCCCCAAAAGCAGGTAAAATTCATTAAAATTATTTCTGATGTTCCATAACAAGCAGGAAGCATTTAAACCAAACAATTTTTCTTTAACAAAATAACCAAAAAAGCCTTCCTGAAGAAATGTCTCCCTCATTTAAAATTCAAACAAGTGAAGAGTGACGTTAATTTTATTTGAATAAAATACACCACCAAATAAAGCAGCTCGCCTCAGATGATACCAACACCACCCTCAGTAAGCTCTGCTCATGAATTGTTTTCATTTTTTTCCCACTAAAAATCATTTCATCATAATTTGATGCTCTTTGTGTAAAGTCTCCATTTTTAGCTGAATTTTATACAAAGTCTGCAGCATTTCAAATATTTATCAAAAATAATAAATCATCTGCAAGTACAGCTCCTTTTGTATGATTTTGCCTTTTTTGTTAAGAAAAGTTTCTGTCCTGTGAAATTTTTTTATCCATCTTATCTTGGAGCATCTTTAAAGGAAACTTTAAGGGAATTTTCTCCTTCATTGTGCCTTAAAATAACTTCCTTGCTCGAAGCGCTCCAGGAACACAATGGCAAGAGACATTTCTGTCTGGATCTGATAATGAGTCGTACAAGTTATGAAACCCGATGGATATAAAGAAGGAACATTCAAGATTCTCGTTATAACTGAAATTTCAATAGTATATCACCGCAATTCATCAATAGAAATGTGTGTTCTTGTGTGTCCTTTTGTCTTTATATGGGGAATGTTCAAATATCCTTTACAATGAAGCATTTTAAAACTACCCCAACTTTAAGGAACTCCTCTGTTTCTGTACGTTGGGGTAGTAAATTTTTACCCAATAAGATGATATAAGTGTTTAGGTTTATTTATTTTATTATATTACTCTTCGTAAAACGGAAATATCTGTATCGATATTAGAGGAATGTATATCAAAAAAACAATCTTTGAGGAAAATTTTAACACATAATGTTCCATAGTCAACGAACTGAAACAAACAATTTATTACAGCGATCGAAGTTCTTCTAATCATCCTAGCAATTTCACCTAAGTGCTCTTTTTTAAACCGGGGCCAGACGATCAATTTGTCTGCAATTTGAAATTTCGAATGCCAAAGTTTTATCGGCAGAAATTTCATTGCATTGCAATTTCATTCTAGCAAGAAACGCGCAGGAGATAGTTGATTGCAAGGGAAAATGTCAAACAGAAATAGAGCTGTGGAGCTCCTCAAATTTCCTGAAAAATTGAAGAAATTAGAAGAATTAGAAGAAATAGAGTCAGAAGAAGAAGAAATTAAGAAAAGATTTTGGGTAAATCCTTTCTTGGAGAAAAGGGATGAATTGGTACATGTGGACATAAGTCGAGTGAGACACCTAGGATCTGCCTCAAGCATCGCATTTGGAAGATCTCGAGCTTCTTAACGTCCAGTTTGTGCAGTGTCCAAGTTTCAGATCCATAAAGAAGAATCGGAAGGATCAACGTTCGGTAAAGGCGTACTTCGATGCCACTTTCGCTTCCTCAACCAATGATCCCAAATATCTTAACATCGGAACCTGTTCTATTTGGGTTCCATCGAGGTGAACACTGGTCCTCGATCCGGCCGTTGTGAGCGCTTTGGTCTTTTCCGCATTGATTTTTAACCCGTATGACTGGGAGATGCGGAAATGTCGTATAAGATGTCCGTTGCTACTGTCAACGAACCCGAACATTAAATCGGTTACGAAGTTGCTGTCGTCGTATCGAACTCCGAGTCGTCCATCGAATGCCTCACGCATAGTCGCGTCGATCACAGCGTTGAACAGAAGTGGCGAAGCTGTTGGACAGCTGTTTGAATCGGGAACTCCTCAGATAAATCACTTCGAATACGAAAGCTGCTGGTTGAGCCATCGTAAGACGCTTGGAGTAGGTGAATGATTTTCAATGGCACGTATTCGGTTTCCAAGGCTCTCTACAGGCTGTTCCAATCGATGTAATCGAAAGCTGATTTGAAATCGATTAAAACGACGGCAGTTCGTTTGCCGCAACGAATTCTTTCTTCCATAAGCTGACGGAGTGCGAATATTTGATAGATACATCCTCAAAGTGGCCTAAATCTAGCTTGTTCGTTCCGGCTCGTTTGCTCTCGATGTTTCTGTAGCCGCGATTTTAGCGCAAGCCATACTATTGGCTTATGGGTGCAGCGATGCGCACCGGGTTCCAGCTAGTAAATAAATAAAGTTGGAAAAGTGACAAACTACCAAATTGGAGTTAACAACCAAGCTTAAAGGTGTCAGAAATAAACAGCCACAATTTTTATTGACGCTCCCATTGTCTAATAAGCTTTAAAAGTACTATATAATAGTAGCATGCATATACATCGCCTTTAAATTAAGAAAATCAAAAATTTATTTCAAGTGGCACAGGAAAATCAAAAAGTCTGTACAATTTTGCTAGTTAAATCTGATTAACTGTTTCCAAATTAAGCCATAAAAAGCACACCCAGTCTTTATTATCATCTTTTCAATAATATTGCAAAATCACTTACTCAATCCGACCCTATTCTATTATGCTCCCTTGTAAAACCGTAAACATATTGCATAATTTGTTATTTATCGATGTCAAATAAAAAACCTTTTAGTTCTGTCGATATTAAATTTGCTTAAACAAAAAAAAACCCTCAATTTTTCACTTCTTAAATATAAAATGTTAGAAAGATTATAAAGCAAATTGCACCCATATATCGACATAAAAGTCCTTTATTGATCGTTTGCTACCCACTGAGCCATGTACAGATTTACCCACTTCCATGAGCGTATACATCGCGATGATTGAAGAGGTTTTCAAATCCAATAAACCTGTACACAGCTTTGAAAACATTTCTCGCTTGCAAGGACAAACATCACACACTTTTGGTAAGGAATCGCCGACATAAACCTCTCACAGGAGCTTTTGATAACCGCACAAATACACATTCATATCCCCATCCATACAGTGGAAAGGAAGCAATCACCACAAAACACAGAAAAGCCACAAATAATCACTTCTTTTAGCACAAGATCACAAATTGATTCGCAACTCCACCCCCGCCATACTGTCAGCCGCCGTTGAGGATTCATGTTGTGACGAAGGACGAGGGACAAAATCGAAGTAGTCACTATAGGTAAGTAGAAAATGGAAAGGGAAAATCTTATTGAGTTCGTGATTTCTTTATTCTAGAGGTTCTTAAGTCGTCTGATTTAGAAAGTTCAGAGGACAGGTCCGGGGAAAGCAGCTTCCCAAAGTCACAGGGCAAATAAAATCCAGGAGTAAGGATGTGGTGCGAGCACTTTCCCAGTAAATCCGTTCAAACACAATCACACCAAAGCCAGCACAGATTTAGATTATTTCTAGTAGATCCCCACGTTAAATAAGTCGATTCTGTCCCTTATTCTCCTGCCCGGGCAATGGGGCTCCTTAGGCCGTTTGTATAGTGTCCAGTCAAATAGTACAGGACAAATCTATCCTGGTCGATGCATGCACAAGTATCATACACGAAATGGCATTAAGCCGTAGCGCCGAGGATGAATGAGGATTTATCGTAACCTCTAGTTGGGTTAATTCCTTGAAAAATGTGCATTCGTTTTTGGCCCCAGAAGCCGCCATTGTTGTTTTTGTGACATTAACTCCGAAGGAGGGAAAACGTGCTTCTAGGAAACTACATACCGTTGGGGCAGCACTCACTCTGTATAGATCTGTAGGTACACATACCGCAATAGTCAAGGACTGTCGTTCTAGAGGCAGCGCGCATAACGGAAAAAAAAGGCCAGGGGAAAAAGAAACATCAAGACGGTTAGAAATGATAAGAGAGGAAGAAAAAAATCTTTAACTGGCAAAATTGATATCATTTATCATAAGACACAGCCATGATGCTGCCAACGAGAAGCGGAAGAGAGATTTTGATGAGGGCCACCCATAGGAAAAACGACCAAACGTAGTGGAAACCCCCAACGTTACACTTTCATAGCGGAGCAGCTACACTCGTGGCAAGGATCATAAAATCTTGCATATTTAAGATAAAACTTTTCGCCAGTCTGAATTGAGGAATTTTATCAACCATCCACATACCTATAACAATTTCTCTACGTAAAGTCTCCACGTTTAGGCGAGGCTCAATAGATCGGTTATTAAGAATCATCGAACGTCAATCGTTTTTTTTTTTTTTTTCAATCAAAATTTTCTGTAATTTTCAAGTTTTGATGGGAATTTGATTACTCCTCTTGTCAGTAAGAGATTGGAAACTAGTACGTTTTTCATTTCGGTCTCTTGTCATCCAGACATGAATTTCATGTCACAGGACTAGTCTGATTAAATTCCGATTCGGTTCAATCCCTAATTGAATCTATTGTAATAATTTTTGGGATATTAAGATTCCTGAAAGGAGCTCATAATGATTGATGTTTTGTAGAAATCGTTATTAAATTGAAATTGTTCGTTATAAGTTTTCATCAATACAGTGATGTATGTTCGTACATTGAATCTGGAAAATAATCTTCGGAATGATTTTATGATACTGCAATTCCAATAACTCTTTTGACTGCCTTCAAATAGCAATTACTACTATTCTTTCCAATACCGTGGTAACAATAATCAATAGGAAGCCTATGGGATATTTTGAATTCAACCAAGCTATACATTGGTTCAAAGCAGTATGGATTTAGATCGCTTTGGAGAGTATGGTCTGGTTGTTATAGATAATTCCAAATCTTTTGACAGACAATGAAAGCTGTCCCATTGATTAAATACCAGGCAGGTGGTATCAAAGGAATTCCAGAGAACGGGTTTTATACGTGACCGTTCAATCAAGGCATTATAGGACAGTGTTGAATCTAAACCCTTTCCTTGTATTTGCCGCGATTACTCAGGCATCAGCTCCTTGCGTTACACTTACGCCTTCATCAATATTATCACATGACAGACCTTTTCTTTTAGATAAAGATCTCCTATGTCCTACACTATCAACGGGTACATTGAACTTATTCGTAATAGCGTCGATTCCAATGGCTTCAAAACGGAATGCTCTCTCATTGCAATCAAAGCCTGAACCGACCTTCCTTTTGTTCCAATTGCCGGTATGAATTTAACGGCTGAACTATTTTTGAACATCCTAGTCATGACATCAAATCTGAAAAACTAAGCTCTACAAAAACCCGCTTTGTATTGTACTATGTCGTTCCTTCATACTTATTTTCTTATATTCCTTTAATTCATTATCCGTCGTAGGGCTGAAACCAGCGTACTCTGTTTTGGACGACTGCTCTCAACTCTGACCAGGATCTCCCAGTTGTTGCGGCCTCTGCTTATACGGTTCTCCTCCACGTTGTTCTAGGTAGTATTGGGTAGGACACAAATATGAAATGAGTTTGTAAGAGGAGCCTCTTTTTCTTTTTGAACCAGTACAATGTCTCAATTCAAATGAGGCGAGTTGCATTGTATTGCAAGCACGTCACGTAGTGAACGGATCGAATTCTGCGATGCGGGTAGATTTATTGCGTTTGCGATTTATGTAGAAAAAAAGGATACAATAAACGATGAACGAATGAATGGGAATTTTATCGTGCCTATCAATATTGATTACAAAAGTTGCCACCAGCTCGGGTTACCTAATGAATAATTTCCAAGAAATTTCTACCCAGGTTGCAACAGTCCTTGACTCGATGAACGACTAAGATTCGGCGAGCTTCAATATTGTCACCACTACCTCCTGCACTGTTAACTCCTTAGCTCCTCTTCATCCTATATTAGATGACATTAAAAGGAGTACGAAGCGTGTTGTACAAAATCACAATGTGCTGAGTTTTCTATCCCTAAAATTTGAAAGCGTCAGTGATAGAAAAAAAACCACCTCAACGACGGCAGTATCTGTTGGCCTCCCGCAGGTAAGGGAGCAGTTTCTTTCTGAACCCTGGTCCACAGCTGTGGACCTCCGACCATAATACTTAAGAAATTCACTTCAGTGAGGCTGCCTTCAGTCTTGCTCCTGACCACCCAAAAACCCGTAGAAAAGCATGGTGCACGCAGACCCAGTCCTAAAGTCAACGTTGCGGATGCCGTCACTGCGATCCCTTCTACTAGTTCATATGTCCCCGCACTCACTCCCAATGGGCTCAGACTATATCCTAGAACCGGATGCGGCAACAAATCTATACCAATAAAACAGCTGGATAATAATTGGGTTTTCGTTCTTAAATCTTGCAATAGATACCTTATTTGGCATAATCATGGCATAATGGTATCTCTGCAAGCAAAGGAGAGAAGTCAGAAAATTATTTAATAGGGCTAAAGTCTCGGGCAACTGGGACCCCTACAAGAAAGCCCTTACCAATTACAATAAAGATTTGAGAAGATCCAAACGAAGGTCATGGAAAGCCTTCTGCGAAGAAATAGACAAACTTCCAGCCTCCACGAGGTTACACAAAGTTCTGTCTAAGGATCACTCCAATGGTATTGTCTCTCTCAAGACCTCTGAAGGGTCCTTTACGGAGAACACCAGGGATACCATGGAGCTATTAATGAGCACTCATTTCCCTGGCTCTCAGGTAATTAACCCTGGATTGGCCTTTGAACCTAACATTGAATCGGAGGTAGTACTTGCCCATCGGTCCTATAATAGGAACAAAGGCCTGGCAAACAGGATTTTCACTGCCGGTAAGATTGAGTGGGCCATTGGCACCTTCAGTCCCTTCAAGGCTGCTGGAAAGGACCACAACTTCCCAGCTCTCCTTCAGAGAGGCTTGGAAGAGATCTTACCAATCCTGCTACCACTTTTTCGGGGTAGCTTTGCGCTGGCCCACATTCCGAGGTGTTGGAGAGAGGCTAGGGTAGTCTTTATCCCTAAATCGGGGAGAAGATCAAATAGAGAAGCAAAATCCTATCGACCCATCAGCCTCTCTTCCTTTCTTCTGAAAACAATGGAGAAAGTTTTAGACAGTCATATTAGAGAGGGTCTTACAGCGAGCCCACTTCACTGTCTGCAATTTGCCTACCGGCCAGGCAGATCTACAGAGACTGCCATTCATGTGCTAGTGAGAGATATTGAGAAGTCCCTCAGGGCCAAGGAAATCTCTCTCTGCGCCTTTGCAGACATTGAGGGTGCGTTTGACAACGTTACCTTCGACGCGATCAATGAAGCAGCAGTAAAAAAAGGCATTCTTCGCCCCACTGCGAGATGGATCACGTCGCTTCTCAGCAGCAGATTGATAACTGCTGAGATGAATGGTGAATCGATTACGGTAATTGCTGCTAAAGGCTGTCCTCAAAGCGGCGTTCTATCACCCCTCCTATGGTCAATCGTGATCGACGAACTTCTTGCCGACCTGAATAACCGTGGATTTAAAACACAGGCCTATGCTGACGATATCGTCATAACGGTTAGCGGCGGTCATGATAGCACCGTTTCAGACCTCATGCAAGCCGCTTTGTCACATGTGCATAGCTGGTGCCGTAGCAAGAATCTGGGTATTAACCCACAAAAAACTGTCATCGTACCGTTTACTAATAGAAGGAAGCTAAATTTAAAAGCTCCCTCTGTGGACGGCAAAGAAATAGTTTTCTCAAAGGAGGCTAAATATCTAGGCATAATCCTGGATCAAAAGCTCTCCTGGAAATCTCAAATTGAGAGAGTTACTGCCAAGGCAACTGCATCTCTCCATGTTTGTCGCCAATTCGTAGGAAAAACCTGGGGTCTTAAACCTAGGTTAATGTTTTGGCTATATACTACGGTCGTAAGGCCCATGATCACATATGCATCCATCGCATGGTGGGCTAAGACCAAACAAAAGGGTGCTATGATTAAGCTGGCCAGGGTGCAAAGACTGGCCTGTCTTGGTATCACAGGGGCCAAAAGCACCTGTCCGACTGTGGCTATGGAGGCTCTACTGAACCTTCCTCCGCTACACCTGGTGGTGAAAAAAGAGGCTCTGGCAGGGGCACTGCGTCTACGGGAGCTATTCTTCTTTAAGCCAGAAGACCTGCTGGATCATTTATCGATCCTCAAGGAGCTGAACTTGGAGCCAATGATATCTTTGTCCGATACCATTCCTGCTACTCTTGACTTTGACAAACCGTTTACGACGACTATTCGAAGTAGGTCAGAGTGGCAACATGGCAGGCCTCTCTTTAAAGGAAGCACGGCCTTTTGGTACACAGATGGTTCTAAAACCGATAAAGGGGTAGGGCTGGGTGTTTATGGCCCTAGGAGCAAAATATCCATGGCTCTGTGCACTACCCCCACTGTTTTTCAGGCTGAGGTACTCGACATCCAGGTGTGTGCTCAGACTTGTATTAATAGAGCTCCAAATAGCTCTAACATTGTTATTTTCTCGGACAGTCAAGCTGCACTGCTGGCCATTAAATCGCACAGAGTGTCATCAAAGACTGTCCTGGATTGTCTTCAATCCCTGAAATTCCTCAGCAGGAACAATAGTGTCACGCTGATGTGGATTCCGGGCCACGAAGGTCACATTGGTAATGAGATTGCTGATAGCCTGGCTAGAGCAGGCGCAAACTCATTACCTATTGGTCCGGAACATTTCTGTAGCTTAGCAAGCTGCCACGTAAAAATGGCCTTAAAGAATTGGGTTGACCAGATGTTTCTTCAAAGCTGGTCTAGGACCCAGGGTGCTCGTCAAGCTAAAAGATTCATCCAAATCGATAAAGCTAAGGCGGGCAAACTTTTAAATCTCAAGAGGTGGGAGCTAAAAATAATAACAGAGCTCCTGACGGGCCACTGTTCGCTTAACTATCGCCTAAACAAAATAGGACTGGTGGCCGACTCTGGCTGTCGATTCTGCGGGACAGCTCCCGAAACCGCGGAGCACTTGATGTGCGACTGTGAGGCTACAGCGAGGAAAAGACTGAGCCTTCTCCATCGTGATTTCCCTACTCCCAGGGAGATTTGGGACAGCAACCCTAAATCAGTTTTAGGCTACCTAAGAAGCCTTAACCTTGATGGTTTTTAAAGAAGGGGATGGCACAATAGACCAAACAAAATAGGTCGCAGTGCCCGCTAAAGCGCCCCTCAACAAGAATAATAATAATAATAATACCTTATTTGGCATGGTACATTCATCCCATTCCCAGACGACTGTCATGTAGTCTTGTAAAAGTCTGTCAACGCTCTTTAGTGTAAGTAGAAGTCGTGTGCTCCGCCCGTTGAATGTGCCAGCAACTTTTTTCTCAACGCTTTTTTACATCTTGGAACAATAAAAACTTCACATTTAAAATTATTTTTTACTTTTTAGTTCATTTTAAACTAGAAGCATATATTTTTTAAGTTCTGCTTTTTAGTTTATTGCATGTCTTCTGCCATTTTGCAGTGACCGCCATATTATATTGAAAATGACGTCACATAGCTTATACCCTTGACACACTGCAGCATCGAATGAACATTGCAGTATCATTCGGCTATGAATGATAATTCGCGCCCAGTATGTCATGTCCAATGTTCATTCAACAGCTTCATTCGTCATTCAATCGAATGAAGTCAAAATAACTTCATTCAATGAAGATGGAAGTGAAATTGGGAAATTATCGAACAACTTTCCATGAAATTTCCAGTAAAATTTCCAACTGAAATACCTAACTGTCAAACTGTCATTCAGATTTCAGAATTTTTTAAAAAGTAGTACGTTCCATTGTAAATAACTGTTGCTGGGCCTCAATTAATAATTTTTATTAAATTTAAAAGTATAAATCACTATGTAATCACTTTCAGTTCATATATTTAGCAGTTTGTGTAAAGTTTCTATTTTGACAGTTCCAATGAACATTGAGAAATGCAGTGTGTCGCTTCTAAAATGAATGATCATTGAAAGCCAATGAAGTTGGAAGAATGCTCATTCGTTTTTGCAGTGTGTCAAGGGTATTACTGTTCTATACTCGACATACACTTTCATTTGATACCCAAACCGAGCGCATTTTAAATAAAAAGGCAATCCGTTAATTTGTGTTGGCCGCATTTTGAATTTGAATAATGCCACTCCGCTAATAGTATTCTACTTATTATATCTTCTAGTTAGATACCTATACCGAGTGGGTTGTAAGGAAAAAGTTAGTCCGAAATTTTCAATTTTGAATGACACCAAATAGCCAATTGTATTCTACATATCATTACCTTTCATTTGATAGCCATGTCGGGGGTCGGCGAGCACAATTGCAAAATTTGGCCGCCATTTTGCATCCGCCATCATGGAACCGTCATCTTGATTTATTAACTTCCCAGTATAGGACGTTATTGTAATCGGTACGAAAATTGAAATCGAAATTTTCGACGTATTTTCATCTTTCAAGTTCCCAGGAGCATGTGAAGTATGTGTGTGTGTGCGTACGTATGTGGTCATTTTTTCCTGCACGATATCGCGCGAACCAAAAAAGATATCGACTTCGTTGAGATGTCGTTCGAAGCGTAGTAACCGAAATATGATCTGAAAAGATTTTCATAAAATTCGGTCCAGCCGTTTTTTTGTTTAAGCGGAGTAAGTGATTTTTGTACATGCACGATATCGCCCGAACCACGAAAGATATTGACTTACTTGAGGTGCCGTTCGAAGAATATTAGCGACAATATAATCTGGAAAGATTTTTATAATATTCGGTCGAGCGGTTTTTTGGTTTAAATGACATAAGTGATTTTTGTACCTGCACGATATCGCGCGAACCATAAAATATATCAACTTAGTTGACATGCCGTTCGAAGAGTATTAACCAAAATATGATCTGAAAACATTTTTATAAAATTCGGTCGAACCGTTTTTTTTTTGTTTAAACGACGTTTATGATTTTTGTACCTGCACGATACCGCGCGAACTAAAAACTATATCGACTTCATTGAGGTGCTGAAAAAAGAATATTAACGAAGAACTGCTCTGAAAAAATTTCATAATATTCGGTCGGGCCTTTTTTGTTTAAATAGAAAAACTTCGGCTAATTGTCAGAAAGACCTTAAATTGACAAGTTTTGCTAATATCTAATAAACTCGATGGAATGAGACCCATTCTAAACGAAGTGCTCTTTTTTGGGTTCTGCACAGTGATAGCCTTCGAACAAAACATCACTTGTCAAAATCCGACAACCTTTCAAAATCGTGCAAAAATTTAATTAATCCTTTACAAACAGCGCGAATTTTTCAAACCTTGGATTAGCACTTTTTGACGGGGAATTGTTTTCTACGCGTGATACAGCTTCAGGAAATTGCGGTTCGTCCCGGGATTTACGGTAGTTACCGCAAAATTTGATCTGACAAGTACTTAACAGTTACAGTTTTGCTAATATCTCCGGAAAGCTTTGGAATTTCCAAATGAAGTCATTCGCTTCTCAGTTTGTCGCGCTTCAGCACGCTCAATACGAATTTGAACACCCGCTTTAGTGCAGCGAACGAAATACGGAGGAAATGTTTGTTTGCTAACGTTCAGGAAAAACAAATTCTCTACAAAAATCTTGTGGATTTACTACTATTATAGTTATTTGAACTAGCTTCTCTCGGGATTGCTTTGTCATCAGTTCTGATACTAGCCAATTTTCCACTAGTGCTAAACGTATAACTATTTTGTAAGAAGTCAGTTTGTTCCATCTTCGTTCATCATACTGGGAAGTTAATCGTGTGGACCGAAGGGGTCAAACCCACATCCCAACTAGTTTATATAATAGTCAGATAGTCACATAAAGGGTATACAAATAGCCTAAAACAAGCTCGCAAGAATACTGAATCTTACAGGGAAGGTCCTGTAATGATGGGGGTTTATCTCTCTATCAGCTTCCCACGTTGAGACTTTGAGACTGATTTTCTTTATTCTATCAGTTAAAGATTATGATTTTATTTTATTTTATCTTTATTAAATTTGACCACCAAAGCGTTACAGCAGTGAACTGCCGTTAGTGCCTTCTCGGTCTTGGTCTTGATTACAGTCTGATACAGTCTGATTCTTAATTCTAAGTTTCCTTATTTATATCGAAGACTTACCACTACGCTACTCTAATTTTCCCCTACCTAATTGTTCCATTCATAATCATGTCATTCACGCGTTCTTGTTCCGGGCCTTTCCCAATTTCTTATTTGTTAAAGCAATTCTTTCATAAATAGCTCTCATGCTGTTACTTAATAATCGACTTAATTATTTCGGTCACATGTGCACTTGCGGTCATATGTGCACTTGCGGTCATATGCGCATTCGTGATGTAATTTATTTTGTTTACGTTTCTTTGGTTGCGGTGACCATGGCTCGTTACTTAATTAATTACTCTTGTGTTGTATTTTTTGCTGCGTCTTCGATTATTATTTTTTACTTTTGGGTTCAAGTGCTCTACTTTGTTCCACTTTGTTTCACGGCTGTGTGCTACATTATTTTATGTTATTGTTAGTGAGATTTTCATGGATTCTTGATCTCACTACATCCCCCATCGGGTGAAATGACAAATTTTCGGTGCTTTTGGAGCGAAAATTTTTCTCCCTATAATTTACGTGTTTTTTAATCTATTTTTATGTATCTCCTTAATCTTATCTCCTATTTTTATCTTAGCGTTGACTCCTATGTTTTCTATTACCTCGTATGGTCCTTCATATGGTGCTTCATGTTTCTTTCTGTTACCAACTTTTAATAAAACATTATCTCCTATCTTAGCTTCTAGTGGTTTGATTTTTGTGTCATATTTTATTTTCCTTTTTTCTTTAGCTAATTCCATTAATCTTTTTGCTAGTTGATGAGCCTGTTGTAGTTTCCATTTAAGTTCTTTTGCATAATCTTCTAAGTTATAAACTGGTTCTGCGTTGTCTTTTGTTATCTCCTCAGGTAGGTTTATTACTTTTCCAAATACTAATTCATGTGGTGTTATATTGTAACTAAAGGTATAGTATTGCATCCATTCATCCCAATCTGATCCTTGACTAAATGATAATAGATATTCATTTAGTGTTCTATGATTTCGTTCTATAGATCCTAAGGTTTCGTGATGGTATGGTGTTGAGTTTACATGTTTTATTTTTAGCATTTCACATATATTCTTAAATGTTTCATTCATAAATTCTGTACCCATGTCTGTTTTTATCGTTTTAAATGTTCCGAATTTTAATATTACGTTTTCTACTAGCGTTCGTGCTATTGTTGCTGCTTCTTTGTTTTCCATTGGTATCGCTATTATGTATTTTGTTAAGTCACATTGAATTGTTAATATATATCTGTATTGTTTTGATGGTCTTAATGGTCCTACGGTATCTATTGATAAGGTCTCGAAGCTCGTCGTTGGTGTTTCTGTTAATTGTAATCTTTCTTTCGTGTGTCTTATTTGTTTATTCTTTTTGCAATCCATACAAGCATTTACATGTTTTTTAACCATTTTGTTTAAATTCTTCCAGCAGTATCTTTGTTTAATTTTGCTGATTGTTCTTTTTACTCCTGAATGTCCTCCTATCGCAGGTGTATCATGAAATTTCTTTATTATTTCCAGTTGTTCTTCTACATCTGTCACTCTTATGGGCGGTTTATATAATAATATCTTTAACTTATTTTCTCCTTTTTGATGCTTTTCGTTGTATATTTTTATGAGCTCTTCTTTCTTTATATAATTAAATATGTCATCATCTATTGACATTGCTAGCTTTTCAATTTTATACTTTTGTGCACTTTGCATTAGCTTCTCCAGCAGTAACTTCCAGTTTGCTGTTAGATTATCACTAAGCTTTTTTAATATCTTCTCATCTTTGTACTTTTCCATTAGCTTCTCCGGTAGTAACTCCAAGTTTGCTACTAGATTATCACTAAAATGTATTGTACATTCGTTTCTTCTTTTGTTATAACTTATTTCTGCATGCTTTATGTTATTTATTCTTTGCATAATTTCTTCTACACTATTCTTCTTTTTATTCTTCATCTTATTCTTCTTCTTCTCATGAGTTATCTCAGTTTTTAGTTTTGTAATGTTCCTAGTTTCAGAAATCGATGTACATTCCCAAATGTAGAGTTGATCAGTCTCTTTAGGTTGTTGTACAGTTTTTCCTTTCACTACTTCGTTTCTTTTCTTTGCTGCCCTCGTGACTACTTTTATATCTGCATCTACTGGTATCATTGCTTTTAACATCTCTGAATCTAATTTTATCCTTGACAGTGCGTCTGCGTTCGTATTTAGCGATCCTTGTTTATATATGATTTCAAAATCATATTCACTTAGTTCTAGTCTCACTCTGGTCATTTTAGATGAAGGATTCTTGTGTGTGAACAGGCTGACAAGTGGCCTGTGGTCTGTTACTACTATAAATTTTCTACCATATAAGTATGGTCTGAAATACTTTATCGCCCAGTGTATGCCTAATAGTTCCTTTTCTATTATCGGCTTGTTTAATTCGTGCTTATCTAGTGTTCTGCTCGCATAAGATATTGGTAAATCCTTGCCAATCTCTCCTTGAGATAGCACAGCACCTAGGGCAAAATTTGAAGCGTCAGTTGTTAGTACAAACGGTTTTGTGAAATCAGGGTATTGCAATATCGGCGGATTGATTAATTTTTTCTTTAATTCTTCAAATGATTTGTTGCATTCTTCTGTCCACTCAAAAGTAGCATTTTTCTTCGTTAACGCATTCAACGGTTTTGCTATTGCGGCAAAGTTTGGTATGAATCGTCTATAATAATTACAAAATGCTGTAAATCTCTTAACTTCATCAGCGTTCTTAGGCATTGGATAATTAGTTATTGTTTCATACTTCTTGGGATCAGTTTTTACCCCTTCATTAGTTATTAAATGTCCTAAATATACTACTTCAGTACGTAAAAAATTACACTTCTGTGGATTCAGTTTAAGGTTGTAATCTCTTAACCTTTGGAATGTTTTTCGTAGACTGTTGTTGTGATGTTCTACATTGCGTCCAAAAATTATAATATCATCAACATATAGAAATGTTTCAGCATCCAATCCTGCTAGCGCTACTGATAGCATTCGTTGGAAACTATTAGTGGATATTTTTAATCCAAATGGCAATCTCTTAAATTGAAAATGTCCCTTGCTTGTCGAGAAAGCTGTTACTGGTCTTGACTTTGGATGAAGTTCAATTTGATGGAATGAGCTCGTCAAATCCAATGTCGAGAAATATTTCGCCTTTCCAAGATTATCTAGTATATCATCTAATCTTGTTAAGGGAAATTTGTCATCCATAACATTTTTGTTTAACTGTCGAAAATCTACGACCATTCTCCACTTCTTATCGCCATTTTCACTCTTTTTTGGAACTACTAATAATGGTGAATTGTATGGACTTACTGATGGTTCTATTATGTCTTCTGCTATAAGCTTTTCTACTTGCTTATTTATCTCGTCACTTTGTGATTGTGGTAGTCTGTAGTTCTTGATGTATACTGGTGTTTTATCCGTCATCCTGATCTTTTGTTTGTAGAAATTATTTATTGTCAGTTGATCATTATCAAGGTTAAAGATATCTGCGTATTCTTGACATATTTGTATTATCGAATTTTTTGCTACAGCATCTAGATTGTCTATTTTTAATTCCTTTAGCAATCTTTCCTTCCGGTTTTGACTATTTCGTTTACTTTCTTCATCTATTGTCACCAGATAGTAATTCTTGAGTGGTCGAATATCTAACTTTGGTAACTTTATTCTTACTCCCGTTTCGCGTGTGTTCAGTAATCTTATGTGTGCTATTCCTTCACATGGTATTAAAGAATTAGCCACAAAGATCCCGTCTTCTAGCTCCTGGCTTAGTATTATGCTGTCTTCTTTAATTTTTACATTCAAAGCATGTATCATTTGTGATCTTGCTGGTATATTAACGGTTTCATATAGTGTGCAAATTGGTAAAATAAGATCAATTTGCTTCAGTGAAATCGTTAGAGTGAAAATTTCGTAGTTAAGTTTACATTTATATTTATATATAAAGTCTTTTCCTAAAATCGCTTCCGTTCCAATGGCAAAGTTATCTGATACTACATGTAATTTATGCTTGATTTCTTCTCCTTCAATCCTTAAATATGCATTGGTTGTTCCCAGAGTGTATAAATCGCTGTCTGTGATACCTGTTATTTTACAAATTTCATCGTCAAATATCGGAGTGTTTACATAACTTCTCTTTATTACTGATATTTCAGCACCCGTATCTATTAGAAATCTTACTGGTTCTTTTGTTCCTGCTATGCTTATTCTTACGTAGTTGTCCAAATTTTTAACGTTAAAAGAATATATGGCTGCTACTTTGGGTTTCTTCTTTAAATTAACTCTTTTTCCTCGTCCCTCGACGGATGGGCTTCGGGGACGGTCTCGTCGTTTCCCGAATTCATTACATTTATTCTTCTACTTTGTGTATTATACCTGTTGCCCCTTTGATTTGACCGATTATTGAATCTCTGATTCTGTTGCTGCCTATTCATTGGTCTCCTCTGAAAATCATTGTTCCTCGGAGCTTGGCTTTGGCTGCTAAATTTCGGTTTCTGGTATGCTCTATTGTAATTATTGTTATATGTCCTTTGCCCGTTGTTCCTGAAATTCATCCTGTAAGTTGGGCGTTGATTCCAATTATCCCTGTTGCTCGTCTGTAAATGATAAACTTTCCTTTGGGTTTCATTTACTGCTTCCATCTCTGATGCTATTTTTACAGCTTTTTCTAAAGTTGACGGCATTGCTGCAAACACGGCTGTCTTGAATGGTTCACTTAGACCAGCTTGAAAAGCATTAAGTCCGGTCTTATCATTTAGGGTAGTGATTATTTCCCTATTTTCCTCTCCACGTTCCGATATCTGAATACCATTCAGTTTCGCTATTAAATCTTCAACTCTTGTTGCAAAATTTTCTATCGTTTGATCTCCTTGTCTTAACTTCATGAGATCATTCTGGATTTTTAGTGGATTCAGTTTCTTCCTGAAATGCCTTTCTATTAACTCCTTAAATTCTGCTATTGTTTGTGGTTTAGCATTCACTATTTTCGTCCGTACTCTTTCCGTTATTCTTGTTTTTAAAATTAAATTAATTAATTTTCTAATTTCCTCTGCATCCTTCAAAGTTTCAGCCACCACTTCTACCGTATTTATAAAATTATTTATCTCCTTCTCTTCACCTCCAAACGTGGTCACTAATTTCAATGTTTGAAACACATCTAACGTTCCCATTTTGTTTGTTTTTGCAGCACTATTTGTCTCTTGAATTTCTAATTTATTGGAACTGGTTCCTTCTCCTGGTTCTTCGTCCTCTATCTCTGAAGATTGTTTTCTAATACAGTCAGCGAAATTCGTTTGTGCGCACCCATATTTTCCATGTTTTCGACGTCCTGGAATTTTTATTGGACTTTTTAATGATGGGAAATATGTTTATTATAATAAACGAATATAATTATTTATTTATCTCAGTACAAAATTTATTTTACTTGTATTTAACCATAAAAAGTAGAAAAACTACAGCGAAATTCATTTGTACGCACTTTACAAAATGAAGGAAAAACAATGGTTTATAGGAAAAATTTTTTTTACAGCAACTCGAATATTTTGTAAATCGTCCGTGGCTTTAGATTTTTGTAAAAATTCGGTTGGGTATTGATCTTAACATGCTACCGATAAGATCCTGGCCAATGTTAGCCCACGTGTCCAAAATAACTCTTTTTTATGTGATGGCGTCATTGAACTGATGTCCGTTGACTTAAACACACCTCCCCATGATCCCCCGGAGGTTCTCCATAAGATTTGGACCGGGTCTTAATACTGGGCATCGCATCAAAGACCCTTCCCGATCACTAAACCACTGCCGCGACTGGAGACGTGGATTGGCGCATTATCTTGTTGAAAGACGACTGCCTGGTCACCAATTTCATCTTCCAAATAGGGTATAAGGGCAGATTCGAGCATATCCGTGTACATTTCAGAGTTTATCCTGGAACGGATGATGCATAAGCGGAGCTTTCCATATGATGAGAAAACTCCCCATATCATTACATTTCCACCTCCCGAATGTCGACTACTTCTGGGTGGGTTCTCTTTTCTAAGATCGTGCCAATAATGAGTGAGACCATCTGGCCCATCTAAATTAAATTTCTTTTCATCCGAAAAGATAACGGTCTCCCATTCCCGCGTCCAGTCCATGTGCTCCCTCGCAAAAGAAAGCCGTGCATCCTTATGATGTTGCTTTAATGATGGCTTTAATGATGCCTTTCTCATCATACGGGAAGCTAAGTTTATGCATCATCCCTTCCAGGATAAACTCTCAAATGAATGGATATGCTTGAATCCGCCCTTATACCGTATTTGGAAGCCGAAATTGGTGACCAGGCGGTCGTCTTTCAACAAGATAATACGCCAATCCACGTCTCTCTTCATTCGCGGCAGTGGTTTAGTGATCGGGAAGGGTCTTTGATGCGATGCCCAGTATTAAGACCCGGTCCAAATCTTATGGAGAACCTCCGGGGGATCATGGGGAGGTGTGTTTAAGTCAACGGACATCAGTTCAATGACGCCATCACATAAAAAAGAGTTATTTTGGACACGTGGGCTAACATTGGCCAGGATCTTATCGGTAGCATGTTAAGATCAATACCCAACCGAATTTTTGCAAAAATCTAAAGCCACGGACGATTTACAAAATATTCGAGTTGCTGCAAAAAAAATTTTTCCTATAAACCATTGTTTTTCCTTCATTTTGTAAAGTGCGTACAAATGAATTTCGCTGTAGTTTTTCTACTTTTTATGGTTAAATACAAGTAAAATAAATTTTGTACTGAGATAAATAAATAATTATATTCGTTTTTTATAATAAACATATTTCCCATCATTAAAAAGTCCAATAAAAATTCCAGGACGTCGAAAACATGAAAAATATGGGTGCGCACAAACGAATTTCGCTGACTGTATGTTCATTTATTTCCGCTTGTATCGTCTTGAACTCTTTAATTTGAGCATTTATATC
Source organism: Thereva unica (assembly GCA_949987705.1). Classification (NCBI taxonomy): domain Eukaryota; kingdom Metazoa; phylum Arthropoda; class Insecta; order Diptera; family Therevidae; genus Thereva; species Thereva unica. The sequence continues at coordinate 218,062,290 of OX465281.1, forward strand.
ATATTTTAATGTAATTTCATTTATTTGCTTTCTCAGCTCTTCTATTTCTAGCTTTTTCTGTAGCAATGTATATGCTTTTAGCGTTCTCTTTGGCGCTTTTCTAAAGTTTTGTAATATCGTTTTTAATTTATTTACTATTTCTTGTGCTTGCAACTCTGGCATGATTCTGGCATGATGCACTATATATAACTATCTCTATTCTTCCTATTTTTCTTAGATAACCTAATCTAAATCCTCTCGTTTAAAAATTCTAGCTGTAATGCTGCCAATTTTCTAGACGTTCTTTATTATATTCTATAATCTTCTCAAATTCCTCAGAGATATGTATATATTATCATTAAAGTACCTACCGCTAACGCTATTAAAAATATTATTAAAAATAAAATTATCTTCTTTATATCTTCCATAATTTTGTCTCTGTTATTTTTATAAAATAACCATTTTACTCAATCTAACTGATAACATCTTTTTAATAATCTTGTTTTTCTGTTCTAAGTCTTCAATTTTCTTATTTAATTCCTCAATTTCTTTTTCATAAAAATCTTCATAGCAATTGTACTGTTCTAATTTGTCTTCTAATTCCGCAATAGTTTTCTCATTTGAATCCTTTTTTTCCATTAACGAAAATACTTCTGTTAGGCTATCACAAGCCTTTTGAAATTCAATATCCATTTTTCTTTTTCTTTTTTTTTTGACCACAGAAAAATATTATTTGTTGAAATTGAGCAATTAAAAAGAAAAAGAGTATTATTATTAATTTTATTTTATTCTAATATATCCATATAGTGATTCTAATAATAATTTTATTGTACGTTATACTACTATGTACATAAATTTCTAAGCTAAACTAACATTATTAGCTACTTGTTTCCTAAATTTCCTCGTTATACAATTATAAACAATTACTACTATAAAAGCAATGATGGCCACATAGCCGGCGTCCTGGATTGTCTCCTGTGTTATGTTGGTTCCTGTTGATGCATTTGCTACGATGATATCTTCTTTGGATGCAGCTCCTCCCATATTAAATCCTCTTCTTTTTAAAGATTTCACTGTTGACCTCCTTCAATTCCTTCAAGAACTCGGTCTTCTGTCGTTCGTCTATCGTACTCGATAGTAGCCTCCTGAGTTCACGCCGCCTTTCAATTAACTTGACCCTTCGTCCTCCTTTGGTCTTCTTGGATATGGGGAGTGCTAGTTTGGTTAGTATTTCCTTCGTCTTTGGGTTGTGGATCCTCTTCCTGTACTCCTCTAGTGATAAAGGCCTTGGTCCAGCTGTTGGGTCCTTAAGTCTTTCGTCCAAATCTCCAAAGATTTCCCTGGCGTAGCTGCTCACTAGATGGTCCTTCAGTACTATCTCTTCTTGGTTCTGCAACTGGATTTCACGGGTGAGCCTCCTTATTTCCTCCTTCAAACGTTCCTCTTCTAGTTCGATGGGCAGGGTCGCCATGTAATGATGGGGGTTTATCTCTCTATCAGCTTCCCACGTTGAGACTTTGAGACTGATTTTCTTTATTCTATCAGTTAAAGATTATGATTTTATTTTATTTTATCTTTATTAAATTTGACCACCAAAGCGTTACAGCAGTGAACTGCCGTTAGTGCCTTCTCGGTCTTGGTCTTGATTACAGTCTGATACAGTCTGATTCTTAATTCTAAGTTTCCTTATTTATATCGAAGACTTACCACTACGCTACTCTAATTTTCCCCTACCTAATTGTTCCATTCATAATCATGTCATTCACGCGTTCTTGTTCCGGGCCTTTCCCAATTTCTTATTTGTTAAAGCAATTCTTTCATAAATAGCTCTCATGCTGTTACTTAATAATCGACTTAATTATTTCGGTCACATGTGCACTTGCGGTCATATGTGCACTTGCGGTCATATGCGCATTCGTGATGTAATTTATTTTGTTTACGTTTCTTTGGTTGCGGTGACCGTGGCTCGTTACTTAATTAATTACTCTTGTGTTGTATTTTTTGCTGCGTCTTCGATTATTATTTTTTACTTTTGGGTTCAAGTGCTCTACTTTGTTCCACTTTGTTTCACGGCTGTGTGCTACATTATTTTATGTTATTGTTAGTGAGATTTTCATGGATTCTTGATCTCACTACAGTCCCATCCCATTCGGATTAGCCGGTTTCGACAGACTTACAGAAATACAGACATTCAGACAGACAAAATTTTACAAATATTTGGTTTTGTTTTAATATCATGTAAATTTTTACAATAATTAACTAGTGCCACCTTTAAAATAAAAGGTTCAATTATATCATATTATACCGATGTGTTATTGTTGTAAAATATTTTTGAATTTTAAAATTAAAGCATAGATACGCTAAAAAACGCTACGAATCCCTCTCATCATTAGAGCAGCAAAATTCTCTTTTTAGTTCATACCATTTAAAAATCCCCTTTCCTTTAGCTCAGGTTACTCGCAAAACTTTTGGATTTGATCCTTCCCACGATAAAGACTAAATTTGGTCCTCAGAAACTTTTCCAGATTCCCTATTCGGAATATTTCCTTAACCAAGTCAAAGTGTAGCACAAGGAATATAATCAAGGACAATTTTAAGGCTGGCAAATTGTCTTTCGCAAGCACGAAACGTGTACATCCACACTCTACTCCTCTTGAAATTCACATCACAACATTGTTTTTTATTCAAATATTTCTGAAGCGATTACAAGATGCCTCCCATTCACTAAAGAAGGATGAAAAGTAAAAATAATCCCGTTAAATATTCTTAAAATTAGATTGTTTTTGAATATTAAGTTCAAGGCTTTACAATTTTTAGAAATGAATTTTCCAAATAGACGAAAATAACAAAACATACAGGGAGCGGGGCCCCCAACATAAGGAGCTTTAAATGCAAGACAGCCTGGGAAAAAATCCAGCTGAGCTCTTACATTCTGTGGAATTTCTTAAGTTCTTTAGATAAGATTCAATGTACACAATTGAATTCACGCTTGACTTCATGCAAAAACAATTTATCGGCAAGGAAGCTTCAAATCAAAACAAAACTTCGTTATAAACTTTTGGAGAATTTCACCTCGTTCTGTTGGAGCACGCCACTCTTGAAAACACTGTCTATTTTCATAAAACGAAAACACTATTACTTGTTGCCTTTACACAAATTTCATTATATGAGCAAACTGAAGCTGTTGATGCAAAAAAAAAAAAAATACGAGAAAACGTAACCTTCTACCTTGAAATAAACTATCATATGGGCAGGGTAGGAAACTTACTAATAATAATGCAATGCGAAAAGGAATGTTGTAAATTTTACTGTAATTAATTAGTTGCGTTAACGAACTCAACCTTTCATATTTTTTGTCTATCTTCAGGTCAAGCGTGAGTTGAACGACATGACGCGGACTAGTGGTACAAAGGGTGACTCTTGAGATTGACCATGCCACAAAAAAAGTGTCAAATGCGTATACAACCTGAGGTTGTTCTCGTTAGAATTTCACTAAGTGGGTTTTGGTGGCGGCCCATCCAAGGACTGATGAAAGAGAGCCTTTTCGACCACCATCGTGAAAACTCTTTATTAGTAGATCATATTTTCTATTTTAAACTTCGAGATCTCCCAATCTCTTTTAGAAAAGGATTACAAGTGAACGATGTCTTATACTAGCCAGAGCAGGACAACTGCAGAGATAACGTTTGATAGTAATCTTATCTTGCACGGAATCATCAGAAGGCTGCATCAACGCTGCAGTTAAGCGAAGTCTTTCTAGTGTTAGCGTATGAGGTTAAACAAATTACTTTGGAGATTACTACAAAAAGGAAGAAAGTGCATGGTGATATCACAAAGTCTGCTCCCTGTTACCCCTGTCTGTTACAAATTCATCTGGTTTATCTTTGACAGGCAGTCCACATTGCTGTAGTGGTGCCTGCTATATAAAGCTCCTATTAACCGAGTCGAACGCTTTGTTATAGTCTACGAAAGCAAGGTACAGGGAGGATCGTAATTCAGTAGACTGCTCAACTATGATTCGCAAGGTGTTAATATGATCTATGCGTGAGCGGCCCTTCCGGAATCAGGCCTGCTGCCTTCTAAGGTTTGGTCTACTGCTTCTCTTATCCTAGATAGTTGTATATGGGACAAGATTTTGCCCCCAGTAGATAATCAACAGATGCCCCTTCAGTTGTGATATATTGTTAGGCCCCGCTTTTGAAAATTTTCTGGTATTTTGACAATGATACCTTCTGTCCATTCCTCGGGAAAAGTACAGGCGGGATGCCATCTTTTCCAGCTGCTTTAACATTGGCCATTGTATCAATTGCGGTTTCTATTCCCGTTTTGGATCGGGCTCGGGTGGTGATTCTTATTGGCTGTGCATTGTTGCTGTTTTCCTTAGGTGCAAGTGAACCATTCAGGGAGGCGAAGAAGCAATATCTCCATCTTTGGAGTTACTCCTCGTTGCTGCACAGCAGCCTTCCATCCGCAGGGTGTGAAAAGAGAAGGGCGGTCGACCTGCCGAATTGACCAGAATCGGTCAATCCGAAGAACCGAAAAAACTAGGCAAGAAACCGCATTTTTCAAAGCGGCACCGACAACAGCGTATCCGTTGCGGGGACGTCCCGCTCGGACCGCCAGCTAACGGATCAAAGAAGAAAAAGAAGAAAGAAGAAAGCTGCTGACATCCTCCAAAATAGCTCTCCATCTGCGGCTGACCGCGACGTGGTCTATATGATTTCTCGTTCTACCGTAGTATTTCTTAGTCTGGTACGCAGGCGCATGGTAATAATCCTCTCAGGTGAGCATTAGCCAACGCCACTCCTACGGCTTATAGTTTCGTTTCTCCCAGAATATAAGAAAGACTCACCGTTTGGGCAGATATGTTCCACCGTATCGGACCATCTGGTCCCACTAAGTCCCATGTTCTTGATTTTATACCGATTAATCTCGCTGTGACTTCATCCAGCTGTCCATAAGCAAGCAGTGTTCTCACATGATCCGATTCGTGTCCTGGTTCAAAAAGCAAAGGTAATCATCGTGTTAACCCTCAGAACTGACTTAAAAATCTGTTTTGTGGCGCAGAGAGCCATTCGCTCGTCACCCGTTAGCTCCCTCCGTAGAAGTACCCCAGGGGCACCGCGTGGAGGTTTGATTAGGACTTGATAACAGATCTACTAGGTGTTTGTCCGCAGTGAGTCTTCTCGGGTTTTGACCGAAGTGACAAATCGCTAGCCGTTCGCCCCCAGTCCTCTTCCATATATTCTTCAGTTTATCGAATCAACCTGTGTTTTCAAAATGCGTCTTTTTGAATACTTGAATACTTCACGGGCAGAACGTCTTAAGCCCGGTACCCACTTGTTACAAACCGGCGAATTGTATCCCCGTTCAATGCAATTGCAATGCTCTGTTTCAAAATGTGCGAAAAGATACAATACGAACCCGATCTCTTATTTAGCGGTTTTTCTCCGTCACATCAAAGGAATGATACTATACGCTTTAGGAGGTAGTGTGCACGAGCATGCGCCCATCCCCTGACATTGTTGCCATTGCATCCCCTGCATTGCATTCCGCATCAATCATGGTACAGGCTGGATGATTCGGAACGCAGTGATGATACTCGAAAAATTGGGGCTCCTGTTGAATTGAAACGGTGCAGGGAAACTATGCGCTGGTTTGCAGCAAGTGGGTACTGGGCTTTAGAATGTAAATGCCACCTCAATTTGCTCGCACTCTTATAAAACCCACTTCAATAAATTGTGAAAATGAAACCACGTGATGTTTGCATGTAGCTGAAATTATGACAAGAGCCTAGTGGCAGATGACGCTTATTAAAAAACCTTATTCAATACTTCGAGCGACATCTATATACATATATTTCTAAGGAAGGACTTATTGTTTCTTCTCTTTCATCAGAATATTCATTAGTGTAAACCATTCGAAATTCGTGAATCTATTGAATCCACCTTGAAAGAATTTAACTATCACACAGATTGTCACATGATTGTACGTAAAAATGAGTTCCCTTTAAAAACCTCATTTTCCTCCTAAAAGTCCATTTTACAGGTTCTGATTACATCAACCGACAACTTCACATCAACTTGATTTAAGTAATTGTGCAGAATTTAAAACTGGCAAAGCAAAGAGCTTCCACTCCCATTGAGGATTTTACAACTTGACTAAACTTAATTTCACAAATTGACTTTGGCTCCATTCATGCTCGAACGATGCCGGCTAAAATAGTGTATTCATGGCGGTCCCCATATTTATACTGGTTATCACACTAGAGCTTTTAATTAAATTTCCTAGAGCATATCACACATAATACACCCCTGAATTATCCGTCAGTGTTAGTAGCTATGATCCATCTAGCGCATTTCATTAGGTCCATTAAAAGGCATCCGTCTCAGCTGCAATATAATTAGCAGGGAAGTAACCTACTGGGAAGGAAGCATGTTCTCTCTGTCCGCCAGTTTCCGGAACGGCAAGCCTCAGGAGTCAAGAATAGACCAGTCAAGGTAAATTAAATTTTCAATTGCATTTTTCAACCGTTCAACAACAAAATTAAATTGTGTTTCATAGTTTGCACCCAGTCCCTATGAAGTGCAGCTGACTTATGGCTGGCTACATTGTAAGCCTTTGCTTCGGTGGTGTAGTGTTTGCGTTTGTCCCGTCTTGTGCACAAACAGTAGCCAGCCAGGATATTGTAGTTGGAGCAAGCAATTTGCGGAACTGAAGGACAAATTAACTCACCATACAACATTTAGACTCGCCTGTTGTATCAGTGCTATTGATTTTAACAAAAGCACGTATACTGCGCCCACCCCCGCATCTGCAGCAGCTTTATATTTAAATTTATTTTGGTTTTTTTTTGTTTGTTTGATAATACAGTAGACGCCCGCCCCCCGGCTGGCGTACGCACTCCGAACCCTGCCTAACTTTTATTCGCATTATCCGATTCCATTTAAGCCCCAACTCTGAATGGGGACCTGAAATTGAACTGTCATTGTTTGAGGAACAGCGCTGCAAAAAGTCCCTACGTACAGGGATGAATGTGTGCTCGGGGGCCTGCGGAGCGCGTGCTGGAGATAGCGTAAAAAATGTATGCGATATTTATGTTTGGAAGTAACAGTGGATTAGTAGTGACATAATCACTTTACGGGACACCGTCATGGCACCGGAATTCCGCCCCACACCGATTCTATATGAAGGCACCTACTCTGCTCCTTGCCGATGTCCTTACACCATGGTACTCTAGGCTGTCTAGCTCTAGCAATGCAGCCGTCGCCGCCACCCATGCTATAGCGAAAATTCAAAAATCCTATTATGGCTGAACCCCTATGGACTTCATGTTAAGCCCAGAATCATGTACACAGAGATATGCATATCATCATGAGTAACGTGTGGATAACGCTCCGCGGTGGAACGACGTACTCGTAGCCAGTGATGCATTTCACCAGGAAAATAAGGCATGCGATGGCTAGGAATCTTTTCAAAGCAGAATGTGGCCATGTAGTGAGTGTTGTTCCCATCACGGAAAGTGCTTTTAAAAAATGAATTATATATATGTATGTATATGCGCTCCCCAGTAAAATACATAATATATGCTTTGACACACATAATATATGGGCTTGTTTATATTTCAATGCTTAGCCAAAGGATATTTGTATTAAGCCAAAGGATATTTATATTATCCTGCCATAAAGAACTCTGTTAAATTAATTGACTCACAATTGACCGTAATGATGGACTATTTGTAGATGGATTAAGTGAAACGTATGTAAGTACTGTTTGTACAGTGGGTGGTCGTCGAGTTAGACACGCACCAATTAAAAAAAAACTGATCATAGATATTTTTAATAAATGACGTGATTTAATGGTTATAATATTAAATTTTAATAATACAATTATTCTTGATAGTATAAAGCAAAATTTACTTTTAAAGTGGTACTGCCTCCTTCAAAACATTGGCAAAACGCGTTCAAAATGCTCAAACATAAGCTTCTATCATTGTTTATATCTTTTGTCGTTGAAATATCGTTGAACTGTCTGGTCCTGTTTAAGGATTTTTATTTTTATTTATTTATTTATTTATTTATTTACAGGTGTAATTAAAATTTACAGATATTATTCACAAAGTTAAAGTAAGATCACAAAACTAACATAGCAACCCTTATACCCCGGTCATACGAACGGGTTAGTCAGTCCGCCCGCTCTATGGCCAGGATAAAGGACAACCTGTTCCTCGATTAGATACAATACAAATAATAATATCCCCGCAGAAGGCAGTTTGCCCGTGCGCGGACCTGCTTGGTTTGTCTATTTGGCTTTAATATTTCAAAATTCTCTCAATAAGTGTGTACAAAACAATTCAATATCATATGAAAAAAAAAATATACAAAAAATAAAATTGAAAAAAAAAGAAGAAAACAGTTCAAATCTAGTACAATAAAATTTCAAGCTACTATCATATCACAGGTCGGGATGAAATAGACTTTTAATAGTTGGAGGTGATAGTTCAATAATCCACTTTCTTATCAGCTTGCTATTAATTAGGGTCGACATTCGTTTTTCTTTTAACTCATCAGGAAGTAAATTAAAAATTTTGTTTCCAATATATTTATGATTTCGCCTATCGATTTGTTTTAACACTTTAGGCGCTGGAACAATTCGATGTCTGGATAAACTTTCTTTCAACTGTTGGTATGCGGATTGTAGTGAATTAAAATTTCGAAAGATCGATTTCTCAATGAAATATTTTCTTATACTTATAATAGCTTGTTCTTTGTACAAATCCCCCGAGGAGTAGAATAGAGGTTTATTGAAAATGAGTTTGACTAGTTTTTTTTGAACAGTAAGAAGAGGCCTCATTGACACATCATGCGTGCCTCCCCAAACAGTAATGCCATACGTTACAATCGACCAGAATAAACCATAATAAATCGTTAACAATTGTTTGCTCGTAAGAATCGGTTTTAACTTGTAAACGAGGTAAATCATAAATCGGGATTTCTGGACTACTTTTTTGACGTGCTCTGTCCAGTTTAAATTCGAATCCACTATTACACCTAAATACTTAGTATGTGATACTCGTTTTATCTGCGAACAATAACAAGTACGCGGATAACAATTCACAGCATGTATTGTAATGTTCGTATTGAGCGGTAAACTATTTCTATAACTGCCAAACGTCATATATACTGTTTTTTCCACATTAAGGGAGAGGTGATTCTGAGATAACCATTTCTTTACTTTATTTATCATTACATTGGCAGTTTGTAACGCTTGTTCCCACGTCTCTCCTTTGACAATTAATACTGTGTCATCTGCAAAAGATACAATTTCGCAACCTAAGTCCATCATAAGCATACTGTTAATATACAGTATGAATAAGATAGGACCTAATATCGTGCCCTGTGGAACACCACAGCGTACACGCATCTCATTACTATACATCGTCTATTTTAACAATTTGAGTTCTATTCGTTAGGTAACTGCGTAGGAGATCATGCGCTATACCTCTAAATCCTAGTTTATAAAGTTTTTGCAATAAAAAGTTATGGTTGACTGTATCGAACGCTTTTGCAAGGTCTAGAAATATTGCTACACAAGGTGTTGTTTTACTTATTGCATCATGAACTTCATCAAACACCTTAACAAGTGCATCGTCAGTACTTATTCCAGCCTGGAAACCGTATTGATTTTGACTAATAATTTTATGTTTATTTATATAATTATTTAATCTTGTTTTCAACAATTTTTCAAATATTTTCGCTAAGTTAGATATAAGTGAAATTGGACGGTAATTTGTTGTTTTATCTTTATCACCCGATTTGAATATCGGTACAATTTCGGCTTTCTTAAATTGATCAGGAAAAATTCCAAATTCTAGACATCGATTTATAATATAAGTCAAAGGCTTGCAAATCAAATGTGAAACTGACTTTAGAGTTTTTGCTCGTATGCCGTCAATACCAGACGCTTTATTACTGTTCAATTGTGAGATGATTTTCAAAATTTCTGATTCAGTGGCAGGATTTAAGAATATAGAGTCTTGAATTGTAGTTTGTTCGCTATCAAGAGGTTGAATGGAGACGTCATCAAATTTCTTAGCCATTTCCGGACCCACCGAGGAGAAAAATCGGTTAAATTCATTCGCAATATCTTTTTTATTTTCTACATAGTTTGTTGTTTCATTAATTTGGATTTTTTCTATCTCAAAACGATCGGATTTTTTACCCTTAATTTTCGAATTTACAAAACCCCAGAGTTTCTTGTTATCATTAGAAATATTGTTAATAAGTCGGTCATTGTACACAATTTTTGCTACGCGAATTTCATTCTTTAGTTTGTTCTTATACGTTAAAAATTTATTTTTCAATGCTATATTACCAGGATCTTTTTTATGTTCACGGTATAGCTTGCCTTTAATTTTGCAAGATTTAATCAAGTCTCTAGTCATCCAGTCATTTCGCATCGCGTTTTTGTTTCGAGAAGTATAAGTTTTGGTAGCTGAATTAATATGAAATTGCAATTTGTCAATAAAATTATTAACCGCAACATTACTATCAGATTCGTTAAAAACTTCATGCCATTTTTCTAAGTTTAACATGCTACACAATCTCTTGTAATTGATTTTAGATCGATGGATCGGTTTGTTTTTTGATTGTCCTGAATTCACGGGTTTTTCAATAAAGAGCAAAGTACAAAGATGGTCCGTAATATCAATATCATACACAATCCGTTTAACATTTTCATCACAAGATAGTTTTGCAAATATGTGATCTAGACAAAAAGGTCGTTGATTCGCAAAAATTCTAGTTGGTACATTTATAAACGATTGGTAACCAAGTTCATAATAGTTTGTTAAGTACTCACCAACATAAACATTCTCTAATAGTATATCTATATTTATATCACCGATTACTATATGATTTCTCAAGGCTCTATTTTTTAACAAATGTTCTCGTAAATCGTTAATAAATGCACTAATCGCGATACATTGAGATCTATATAGCGACGTTATGTATAATTTATCGTTATCCAAAGATAATTCAGTGAATAAAGCTTTTATTTTGCCAACAGAAATAATTTCATTCTTATGTTGGATCTCATCTGATACATAAATACAAGTACCGTCACATTTATTAATATCACTATTAATAAAATAAAAACAATAACTTTCTATTTCATAAAAATTAGGCAGTACAATATTATGTGTTTCAGTACATACAATAACATCAGGCATTTTTTTCATTGATTTGATCGCAACTTTCAAATTTTCGAAGTTTTTATTTAAGCTTCTAATATTTAAATGCAATATAAGAAAACCATTTTTTTTCGTTACAAGTTCATCTAATCGCAACAAACTGTCACATTCATGTGTTACTACTTCATTAACTTGATTGTTAATTTGGTTTATTACCATAGTTATTTATATATAAGGAGAGTTCCTTAATTGTACTCAGTTTGCGCCATTGCACGTTTCTTGAAGAACTGGAACGTCTCGCAAACACTTTCCTCAAAGGCATAGTGTTTGTGATCTCTTTCAGTTCTGTACTTTGAATTCGATTGTAAACAGTTTGTGCATTGTTTGTTTTCTTTATTTTGACATGCCCTACCATCGTTATTTCCCGCGCAGTACTGACATATAATTTCGTTCGTACATTTTCTTGCACTGTGACCGTAGCCAGAGCATTTGTAGCAACGGTTCAGATTAAAATCCTCATACACGCGGTAACGTTGCCATCCTACATAGAGTGTTCTGGTGCGCATCGTCGCATGATACAACTTTGGTGTTAATTCGACAAAGATGTTACTGTTGTTTTTCTTTTTGTTCTTCTGAATATGTACGATTTTTAAGTCATCGGGAGCGGCAGCTTCAAAGTTCTGAGAAAGGATTTGGTCTGAGAGGGTTTCTGGATCAAGGTCATCACAAACATCAACTATTTTGACTCGCGGTTTTCTCAAACTGAGTGTTTTGACTTCACAATTTAAGTTTGTTATTTTCTGAATCTCTCTGGCCATCGTTTCATTGTTTTCTACATTATTACACTTAATCATTACCGAACCATTTTTTGCTTCTTTAACAGTGTCGACCGAGATGTTTAAGTCTTGAATGTTGACTTGCGACTTAATCTTTGTTATTATAATGCCCTTTGGTGTTTGTTTAAACGGTTTTATAATAATCGGCGGCACCTTTTTTTGGCTAGAAAGAGCTTCGGCGTATGACATAACACTTTTTTTACCCAAGTCACATTCAAGGTCACGAATTTTCTCTTCGAGCAAAAGATTTTGCTTTTCCATTTCCACGAGAAGTTTTTTTGAAAGATCAAGCTCATTTTTCACGTGAACAAGAAGCATAGAATCGTTATCAAAAACTTTTGCACAACAAAGAACACGCGTACCGTCAATGAAGGAGATATTTCGAGCTCTATCCATACATGATTTGTGGAAAATCGCACCACAATTGATACATACGAAATTCCCAGATTTCTTTGTTTTGCAACATTTAAAATAAGTTTCCTCCATAGCGACAATCCGGAGCTCCGATCGGCGTGCAAAGAGTAGGAAACGTCCGAACCGGTCGCCGGTCAAAATCAACTGATTTGGACTGTGGGATTTGATACACAACATATTTTGGATATAAGAAGTTCCCGGTAATTGTCTGTAGGTTTAAAAAAACGTCAGGAGGATTGCTAGGTCAAGAGGAATACTTAGTTCTGCAGCGCTGATCCACCAGCACAGAGTACTTACAGCGGGCGTCTAGTCTGTCTCTCCACGAGATTCGAGAACCGAACCTCAGGAGCTCCTGAACTTTTATAACTTCGTTACTAAATAAATAACTCTTATCTATCGCGGAACGATGGAGGTGGTAAAGGAGCGCCCCCAACCATCTTGGACCAATATTTTTCTATCCAGATAGACAAATGCCTCTGGACGGATAAAGCCGCGTTCACAAGCAGTTCTGTGAACGCTCCCCGAATAATAGCATTTTTACTCTCCGTCGCTCTAGCAATATGTTTTCGAATCAATTTGATTATGAAGTTCTGGATCCTACTAACGTAATCGTAAAGAACATAGTTGGTGTGAAACTTCCAAGGCTTGATAGCAAATCAGCAGTGGGCTTTGGTGTATCCTATGTATAAAAAAGCTGTTTATTCAAGTGAAACGCCTTGTTTGCTTTGTCAATAGCAGCTCTCAGAGCTCACATCGCAGTTCTCTTGATTTTCGACGAAGGCCGTACATCTAGAAATAGTCAGTGATAAATGCTCACGGAGATTTCATCAGCGCGTTAAAAAGGCTCACAGCAACAAGAGGATACTGTCGCCACATTTACCCTGACAATGGGGTCAATTTCCTAGGCTCAAGAAATCAGCGGTCTGAGCTCCAACTACTTATTGAGTCTGAAGACTGTCAGCAGAATCATAAAAGTATGCAGCTCAAATAGTCTAGTTAAATGGTACTTTCGCTGTGCATTTTGTGAAAACAGCAATTTGGTTTTTTCATTGTGTAGGGGGTTTGGTTGGGACTATAAAACCGAGTTATCGGGATCCGGAGGCGTGATGTTCGGCCGCCATCTTGTTTTGACCGGTGAAAAATGGTTTGTCTTATATCTCGGAAACCGTGAGACCTACAAAATTTTTATTTAGACATTTTTTCTAGATAATCAAATTATCTACAACTTTTGTAAATAATGTTTTGCCGTAATATTAATGATAAAAAAGATATGGGCTAAAAATATTAAAAATGTTGGGGGTGATGAGCTTTAAAGCGCTATAACTCTTTAATTATTGATTTTCCATAAAAGATTTGATGTCATTTATTGAATTATTGTGCTTCTTATTGATTTTGTAGCAATGCAAAAGTCGTGTCACAGTGTTTGTTATCGAACTCCTCCGAGACGTATTGACCGATTTTTATGGAATTTTTGTGTATGTTTGGTAGGTCTGAGAATAGGTCGTAGGGTATTTTTTATACCCTCAACCAAAAGAAACAGCTGAAAATTTTAAAAAGTGGGTATTTTTAGGAACTTTCACTTCATTTTAAATTCTCAAAAAATACCAAATCAATGGATGGTGGGTGCACCAAGGCGTACCGGTTCCCAGCTAGTACTTTACATTATTGTAGGATATTTTATCGAATTATTTTAAATTGAACCCATTTCCACACTACCTACGAGGTAGAGTTGTTGGCGCGTTTTTTTAAAGTGGTGCCCCTGTAGGCCTAATCCACCAATAGCTACTGGTGAGATTATTACTTATTTGGTTTTGAAGGGTCAGGTTGTGAGTCATTTATTGAAGCGTTCTCATCTTTTATAATAATTACACAGGGAGTTTCCGTATCCTCGCCGAAAAAGTCTTGTCGACTTCTTAGGACAACATTTATGTGCAGTCATAGTTAAATTCATCCTCGTCTAACAACTTTAAGACTTTTACCACGTTCTCACAAGTTTCACCAATGCAATTCTTCAGAGCATGTTAATGCATGTCTTTCAGCACCCGCAGGATGCACCACACTTGGTTTTGCAAAAAATTAATTTCAACATATCTGGAGGCGCCGCCGGCACCATCGTCCATTTAATTGGTACAAACCACTGACATATAATAATGGACTGCTCATCAGCAATTATTCCCATACAAACCGATGGCACCAAAAAGGTATAGTCGCTCGCTCATCCATAAGCCCCCAAACTGACAGAAGCACTCAGAAATAAAATCAATTAGAAAAAAATAGACGGGTATAGTGATGTTTATATCTTTTGCGTTAAATCAATTAGAAAAAAATAGACGGGTATAGTGATGTTTATATCTTTTGCTCTTTTCCCCATAAGCCCCCGGTGAGAATGTCAGTTGCTAAGACAGGCGTTGAGAACTTAAATCAGATACACATAAAATTTGCAAATTAATGAAAAAAAGGCATTTTAAAAGGTGAAAAATTGAAAATAGTGTTTATTAATTTTTTTAAACAAAATATTTGTGTTGTTTTAATGTTTTAAGTACGTATTTAAAAAAATGTAAATTTCAAAAGTGATTCCGGTGTTTACATGGAGTGAAAAAAGGTTTGTAGCCTATGGAACAAATTGGTGCCATGAAAAATTTCTCATAAGCAGTCCATTCTATATGTCAGTGGTACAAACATTCGGGCATTTTTTTCCTGCGCCAACATTCGGGATCTTTATATCGTCCTAGCCACGTGATATATTCTAAATATATGCATACGAGCTGCATCTTGTGTAGGCGGGAGCGTAGAGAGATTAAATTTGCTTTTAACTAAACATTTTGTGAATCGCCTATACCGTAGTATATTTAATGATGTTTCTTGCTTTTCACCACCATATAAGGAAATAAAGAAACGTTCTCCGAAAATGCTCAGTACAGCGGGGAAAACATCATTTTGGAAAACCTCAACTTCGAAAGCTAACTCTGGGTTTTTCTCAAGGGCATGAATAAATATCATTTTGCTGATGTTGTGTCGCATCTACTATTAAACCTGTCCCACTATATATGGTTCGAAAGTGTGGACATTGAAAAACGAAGACGAAGCATTGGTAGGAAGATTCGAATGGAAATTCCTTCGTTCGATCTACAAATGAATACAGGGGAAAGTACCGCCAGGAAAAAGGAGACCAGGACGTCAAAGAAAAGAATGACGTCGAAGACGACTTGAGGCAGTTGAATATAAGAAACTGGCATAATCGGGCCAGGGATCGAGAATCATGGAGGTTAATGCTGGAGGAAGCCAAGGCCAACAATAGGCTGTGGAGCTCCTGATGATGATCATCATGCATGATGTGGCTAGGAGAATATTTATTCTGTAATGAAAGAAATTATTTGGTCAATTTACTGCATCAATGAGTTGAATATTGAAATTTTCTGAATTACAATTGATACTTTCTGAATTACAATTGACAAATCTGAATTACAATTGATACTTTCTGAAATACAATTGACTAATCTGAATTACAATTGATACTTTCTGAATTACAATTGACGCTTTCGGAATTACAATTGGAAAAGGTGTAGAGAAAGCATGAATAAATAATATATTATTAGCTATTAGATCTCCGTGTTGGAGACTTGATTGGGAATACGTTTTTTCTGGTAAACGTCTTTTTGCGGGTTTTAAGAAAAATTTCAGGGGATCGTGGCCTAGAGCGGTGAGCAAAACAAGGATATCAATAACCTCAGCTACAATAGTCACGGAATCAAAAACGCCTGATTCTTGAAGAGCAGAATTTACTGTTAGTGTGTCTGCATCTCCTTCTGCTTGATCAATATGATAACACGTTTCTAATAACTGTATCTTTAAAAAGTGGATAAAAGCTTTTTTCTCAGTAGATATGTGTTTTTTAGAACGCCTAAGGCGCTCCCATGTCTTGGTACCAGCGATTTCTGGATCATCCGGGCAACCATCAAATATAATATGTACACCTTAGAATCGTAATGACTTCAAACGTATTTTACGTATTTGTCTAAAATTATTTGAAATGATACATTTCGGTCCCATACAACAGCGTGCAAAAGATATCCACCATCGATAACAAAAACTTTATTTGACCCATGGTCAACGTGATCTTCGAGTGGTGAAAAGGCGTTAAACAACGTAGATTTAGTGCTCTTTCGCAACAGCTGCAACAGTCTGCAGCGCCAGCCTGTTTGGACCTTTACCTCAATCAACGTTGGTAGTCGCCTAACTTATCTACGAGGAGATGGAGACAGTTGTAGCAGAAGTGGACGCTAGTGATGAACAAATACAAGAGCAAGACAAGGCTAATCTAGTCTTGGTCTTGTCTTGTTCTTGTTCAGCCCGTCTTGTTCTTCTTCTTAATTATTTCTTGTCATTGTTCTTGCTAGCATAACTAGGTCTTGTTCTTGTTCTCGGTCTTGCTAAATGTGTAAGAAAAAGACAAAACTGCAAGAACAAGACCATTTTTGCTCATCACTAGTGGACGCTATTCTGAATTCAAAACTTCTATCCCCAATGTCCACAAATCCCAATGATTTAATGGCCCGAAAACAGATCTAACGAGTATTATTTAGCCTAAAATGATCTAAAATACATATTTGAAATAAAAGAGCGGAATAACCTGCGGAGCATCGCAAATTACTTAAATTTGTTGTGATGGAAAAATGTAAATCATATTACCTGTGTTCTTTCGTTAAGATATGCATTTATCCATTCCAGTGCGGCATTACTGTTTTAAATTTCAAAGTTTGGTAGTTAAAATATAGTGGTCAGCCCGACTCAAGTCTTTACTGAAACCCACGTATTCAACATTGGTGGTCGGTATACGATAAGCAACTGGTGGTTTTAATATATACTACTAAATCTCGCTCATTACCCAATCAAATTTATAGGATAACTATAAAAATAAGCATAACTCCACAAAACATGTGGCCGAGTTCACTAAATACACTGTTGATCCTCCGTATAACGAACACCAACTACTTCAGACACTAAACATTTATTATACTGTTTAAGATGGCGACAATTAAAATTATCATGATTGCATTAAAACGAGAAGGAGACAAATTACAGGAGAAGTTCGTCCTTCCGCGTCAATTAGCAGATTAAGTATTAAGTTGCCTGCCGTTAGAATTAATCAAATTCCTAGCAAATTTCCAGTGAATCCCTTCGCGAACGGTGACCATCATCAAGTATTTAAAGCCGTCGCGATTACACTGGCAGCATTCTGTGTATTCACCTGAATCAATTAATGGATCATAATTCATCTTGTATAAATGTAGAAAAGCAATAAATCAGGCAATTTTCCCCGTTTATGACAATTCAATGTGCGGGAGTGTGCAGAGAGCAGATCCGGCTCCTGCTCCTGTTTCCATTTTTGCTCCAGTGGAACCGAAGCCCCCAAGTGGATTTTATAACTTGGCGTAATTTTGTTTATATTCAAAGCATTTTTAAGGGGGACTGCCGGAATTTTTACGAGTTCTAAAATGCCTGCCATTTTTCCAACGTTTATGTCTATTCAATTGTCTGGGAACAGCGGATTATTGCTATGACTTTATTAAAATGCCGGCTTTTAAATTTCACGGTTATAGGCTTAAGAGACATCTTCCGACGAATCCTCCTCACTCACTGGGTGAGGTGCACGTTTTATTACGTTTACGATGGTATATGAACCAAAGTGAATGGCAGATAGATCTATTTTTAGACAGATTGTCTCTAAAGATAAAATCAAAAGTATTTGCATAAGACATGGTGCAATAAAATCAGTAATTATACTTGCAATCTGTGTGAATTGGAATGAAAGTCCCAAATTCAGTAGAGCGATAATCCTGGGCACCTAAGCAACTGTCTTTCAACTACAGGTGTAAACTTTCATTAGAACTTAAAA
Source organism: Thereva unica (assembly GCA_949987705.1). Classification (NCBI taxonomy): domain Eukaryota; kingdom Metazoa; phylum Arthropoda; class Insecta; order Diptera; family Therevidae; genus Thereva; species Thereva unica. Next base: position 218,080,606 of record OX465281.1, read on the forward strand.
GAATACAAAAAACTGATATTTATCTTTTCCGATTGCCAGACGCAAGCAGAGTTAAGGTCGGATCTAAGTCTAAATTGGTTTAGGGCTGCCAAACTTCGTTAGATGCGCGTTCTCAATTATGTAACCTACTCGTGCGCCCTAAATTACCATTTGCTGAAATGAAAGGGCATCTGCAGTCTTGTTGGATTACTCCCAGATATGGCACTGTTGCTAAATTTAAGCCTAACATTGTTAAGCCGGGGAAATTAGGGGTGGCGTTTTATACCTCCTCGTGAAGAGGACTAATTCTGTTTTTCTGGGCTAGTTAACGCTTTAGTTAGTATTTTACGTAGTCTTGAGGCTTCCGACGTGGACTCTATATTGCTGCAAAGGTTAATCCAAGAGGTATGTTCAGCCTACCTTATTGCTATTTTGTATCTTTTTAGCTGCAATTTATAGCAGCCCTAGGAGGTTGCGGTGTTGCCGCGTCTACCTTTTCGTCGTTTTTGTTTGCGAAGGATATCGCTTTGGTTCCGTGCGTCTTGGACTTTTTCGGAACTGGGCTGTGGGTGCTTGGTTCCTCCACAAATCGTTGGCGTTTAGGTGAACCTCTAAACCACTCTAGCGTAAAGTTTGGTATGACTTGCTTTGCCCAAGCTATGTCATCCTGGACTTTGGTGTAGTCTTCTTTTGACACTTGGTCTATCCTGATCGAGATGGTTGCCAAGCTGCGAAGGATTCTGCCGGCCACCCAAGTAAGGCTAGTTAGAGGTGGAAATCGCCAGTTAACCGGAGCACACCGTACACGACTGAGCTATTTTTTAATCTGGTTCCCCAGCCAAACTGGTCATCGGCACGGTTCGCATTACATCTTGATCAGACCCAGAGGATTTGCGGATTGGGGATGGGTAGCAAGGATTGAAAACAAGGAGAAGATTGTAACGTAGGGAGGACAAATGTTCGCTACGTTCGAGAACACATTGCCCAGGGTGAACCAGCGTGATGGACTCGTCACACAAATTGGGTGGGCTGCGAAGGCTCCGACAAGTTGTACGAACTACGTAAGACGTGGAATTTCAATGTTAAACCAACAGGGAAAAAAATCGTGGAACTACCAACAAAAAATGGATGGATGACGCGCTAGAAAATATAAAGTATAAAGGCCTTCCGAGACAGTTAAACGGTTTGACTCATATACGTAAATTTTGGTTTGAGTCAAACCAATTTGATCGTTAACAAGGTTGGTTGAACAAACATTTACGTGTTTGAAGCTCGTCCGATGGAAATTCATTTTTGGTTTGTTTTAACCGCCTTATGACCCACTCGATAGGGCTTAACAAATTTTTTTTTTTTTTTTTTTTTTTTCAGCAAGAGTTAACCCTTCTAGCACAGAAGGCGCACTTTTCAGCTAAGCATGAAAATCTATATGGGTGATTGTCATGAAATGGGAGATTTGCTGGTGAACAAAAAAAAAAGTGCAGAACAAAAATTTTCTAATGTGTTTTCAACATTATTTTGAAGTACTTTCTGTATATTTCCACATAAATACACACGAGGTATAGACAGTGAGAAGTTTATATCGAAAAGCCGAAATTATATGGCTTCGGAGGCGACAATTACGGTAGCGACATTTCATCGAAAAATCCGTCGCTTTCATGATCAATGAGAGCAAACAATTTTTCCGAAAATTTGCTTGCTCTACAAATGAAAACAAATATACCGAACCGAGTTAAAAGAGATTTGCAACACATATCACAACGAAAACACACATTACAGAGGCGACAGTTTTTTTTTCTTCGATAATTTTCTTGAGGGTTGCTCTCTTGTTTATAAATTGTTCACAGTCTAAACGTCCGGCGAGGATAAACATTCATAAAGAAACTTGTGACGATTCGTTTTCACTACTTAGTGCCACTTGACAACCAATTTGTCGTTGCGTGTGCGCTATTCTTATAGTTTTTATTGAAATTTGCAACAAACAACAGTCAGAATGCAAACACTGACATCTAACTAAGCAGGTATCCGCCCGCGTAATACATACCGGTGATCAGTTTCGGAACACTGCTGCTATCGTTTGAGACCCTAGGCGCGCGGCAATAATGCACTGTTTTTCCGTAAACGTAGTGCCGTGACGTAAAAGCGTAAAATGGACAGGTTACGGAGGCGACATTTTCGGTGGTCGAAGGGCCGCCATTTTGTTCAAGAGTGCTTGCCGCGGGAGGCGATGAAGGAGAGAATGTTTTATTACTAGATGGAGATTTTCACCCCAGGAAAAATTTGTTTGAGGCGTTGTAGCTAGAGAACAACGGCCAGCCAGCCACTAATCCCATTTCATGACAATCACCCATATATGCATACACATACATACATATATATATACACATATATATATATATATATATATATATATATATATATATATACATATATAGAGTTTCCCTTCTAACACAGAAGGCACACTTCCCAGCAGGGCTGAGAAATATTTACCACTGCCGTGGCTCAGCTGAGGCATGCAAACATAAAATATTAGTAACAATTATAGTAAATAAAATCCTATCTCTAAAAAGAGATTGAACATAAATTAAAATAAAAAGTAAGGGCATCCAACATGTAACCCACCAAACAACATAAAATGTAAGTAATCACGTGAGATTAAAAAGACTCCTTTTAAGGACATCTTTACCAATACTCACGTTAAACACATTAATATTGTTGTTCACGTTAATGAACATGCGATTGACAGGTTCGAATCTGCCGTAATTCGTATTAGAAGAGTTGATTTGTAAGAGAGGTGGTCCTCTTAGATTGTAACGACTCACTCTAAACGATGCACGCGACCTAGAAAACCTGAGTCAACCTTTCCATTAAGGAGCTGATGAACAAAAACAACATCGGCCACCTCACGGCGCTTGTGAAGAGAGCTTAAGTTAAGTAACTTAAGCCGAGATTCATAAGATGGAAGAACTAATGGGTTTTCCCAAGGAAGATGATTCAGTGCGAATCGAACGAACCTTCGTTGGACTGATTCAATAGTTCTAACATGCACAGAGTAGTGAGGAGACCAAACCTGGGACGCATATTCGAGTAATGGTCTGACAAGAGAAATATAAAGGTGTTTAGTAATCAAGGGGTTGTTAAATTCTTTGGACCACATTTTTATAAAACCCAGGACTAAACTACCTCTAGAAGAGATATAGTTGATGTGAGTGGAAAAATCCAGCTTACTATCAAATCTAATCCCGAGATCTTTAACAAAATTTACACGAGGGACACCTTCATTAAGAAAGGTGTAGTTAAAAATTATAGGATCACGTCTCCTACTAAAAGTCATGACTTCACATTTACTAATATTAAGAACCAGGTTGTTATATGTACACCAAGAGTAAAAGGTGTCAAGATCAGCTTGCAAAAGTTTGCAATCCTCAATACTCTTAATGTGACGGTATAACTTGATGTCATCAGCGTAAATCAATATTCTACAGTGTCTTAGCAAGGAAGCAATGTCATCAATTGATAGAATGAAGAGAAGAGGGCCGAGATGACTTCCTTGAGGGACACCGGATGATGCTTCAATGGGTACTGATTTGGATCCACGAAAAAGAACTTGGTAGGTCCGGTCAGCTAAGTAAGACTGGAACCACACCAGAAGTGCTTGCGGAAAGCCAAACCTTCTTAATTTGAGAATTATAATAGAATGGGAGAGCTTGTCAAATGCCTTGCTAAAATCAGTGTAAACGCAATCAGTTTGATAACCAGAAACGAAGCCCTCGACAGCATGAGAAGTGAACTCAAGAAGATTGGTGGTAGTGGAACGACCTGCAAGAAAACCATGTTGATTCGTTGAGACCAGCCTCTTGCAGATCGGAGCGATCGCAGAATAGATAATTGATTCGAAAAGCTTCGGTATAACAGACAACTTCGCAATTGGTCTATAATTCGATATTTCGTTTTTGCTACCACTTTTATGAATAGGAATTATGAACGAATTCTTCCAAAGCGTAGGGAAGCACCCTTTATCCAGGGACTTCTGAAACAGGATTTTCAGTGGAGACTGGAGAACCTCCACACAGGACTTCAGGACAGCAGGTGGAATACCGTCAGGGCCCGAAGTGTAGTCGAAAGGGAGTTTATCAATATGTTTCACGATATCAGCAATGGTAATTGAGAGAGGTAAAAAATGAGGCTCTCGGTTAGGGGTAATGTGACGAAAATTATTGTCATTAGGCTGAAAGTCAGAAGGTGAAAAAGATTGATGAAAGAATGATGCAAACATGTTGCAAATCGCAAGTGACTCAGAACTAGACCAGTTCGTGTGCTGCATAGTATTAGGGTAGTTATCAACTTTTTTCTTAGAGTTGACAAATTTAAAGAAGTTCCTAGGATCAGTAAACACTTTATCACTCATGCTGCTAAGGTGTTCACGATACAGAGTAAAAGAGAGTGAACGAAACCTGTTATAGCAATTGATAAATGAATTGCGACTAGGAGAGTCCTTTCTCTTTAAATAGGTTTTCCAAAGTCTATTCTTCTGATTTTTTAAATGCCTGAGTTCATTATTAAACCAAGGTGGAGAAGAACTGGGCAGTTTTTGGGGCTCATAAGGTACGCAAGAAACGAGGGCCTCGTATAGTACGTTATAAAACAGTGCCACATCGTCATCCAACTCATTTGCGGTAAGCAAACTGTTAAAATCGATCGAGGCAAGCTTAGATGACAGCTCCCCAAAGTTAGCCTTTCTAAAGTTAAAGGAATGGGTTACCTCCTCCGAACAAGGCGTATTCTCTGAATTGAAGCAATAATTAAGCAGAAGCGGAGGATGGTAACTGTCAACAGACGTCATGACTGTTGGACTGAGTTCGACAGTCATATTGACTTCGTCAGTAAAGAATACCAGGGGAACAACAACTATTTGAGGGGAAGAGGGCGATATCAAGACCGGCGTAGATGATGACTCTGTCATCAGAACGTGAGATGAAGAATTTAAGGTGGCACCGTCACGAATGGTGGCTTGGCGACTTCGACCCTTCCTACGACTTTTACGACGCGCCTTAAGACCTGGTGCGATCTGATTGCCGGCAGCCTGTTGGAGAATAACATTCTCCGAAGGAGAAGCATCCGTGGAGGATGAGGAAAGAGGTTGCTCTCCTACCTGTAGGGCGTCATCAGACACAACCGCCGCAGAGCTGGATTTTTCTCCGTCAAAAACACTTTCAAATTTTGAAGACAGAGAATTGAGGGCATTGTGATTCTGAATCACTGCTGTAGACAGCGATTCAATATCTGCCCGAACACGCCTCGTACTTCTTTTAATGTCATCCAGTATAGGATGAAGAGAAGCCGAGGGGTTGTAAGTGTAGGAAGAGGTGGCGACAGGATTTAGGATCCCCGAGTGAATGTCATCATGCGAATCTAAAGCCGTTGCCACCCGGGAAGAAATATTTTGAAATTTGGCCATCAAGGAATCCGAGCTGGCTGCAACCGAAGCCAGGGTATCCGACAAAGAGTCGAGCCGGACATTGATGGCCTGGAGGTCATCGGCTAACATCTGAAAGTGTGAGATGTTGCCGTAAAAGGAGTTAAGACGACCAATTACTTTCTCCTGACCATCGAGAAAAACATCTGAGATGTCTTTCATCAGTCTCAGGATATGGCAGGGTCTAATGTCACAGCATTCGCTACAAGTAGACCAACTAGCTACAAGTAGACCCACCATGGCAGAATGGAAAATTAATAATTAATAACCGGTCAAAATTATACTTATACCCGAAGGAAAAAATTATGAAAATAAAAAAAAAAAAAAAACTATTGACCGATTTTTAAAAATTATAATTACAAAAACGTCAAACTGTTTTTGTTAATAACCGAAAGGGAAAAAAAATTATGAAATAAAGAAAAAAAAAACGATTGACCGATTTTTTAAATTATAACTTCAAAAACCTCAAACCGCTTTTATTTCTTTACTAAAACGCGCCTCACTTGACTCTTTGATTACGGTTCAACCGAACGAATATAGGAAACAAAGAGAGAGGAGGTTGTTTTTTTTTTTTTTTTTTATTATATCACCACAATACAAAGAAGAAAAAAAAACACATGAATCACAGAACCACAATTTTTTTCAAGGATAACCTTCACATTAATGAATTAATTAGACAACACTACAAATAAATTGAAAATACTTGCAATATTAAATGTTATTATTAAAAAAAAAAAAATTAAAACAATCAATCACAATACAAAATGATTTCGGGAGAAGCGCGCACCAACCACCATGCTACATCACTTCACTACTTTGGCAGTGAATTGGAGCGAACTAGCAATCGTGGAGGCACCTGGAAGTCCTGTAAGGACTCTAGCGCCATTCATGAATATATTGCAGCCTTCTAGTTTTGACATATTTTTTCGGATCGTTGTATTGAGCTCTTGTGCATAGTAATGGCCGGCTAAAAAAGCAAGATAAGAGCAGTATTTCCAAGTTTTTGCACTAGATGTTTTTTCAAACCAGGCAACCCAAGCAGGACTACGTTTTAAGGCCCCCATACACGGTCAAATTGGCTGTACAACCAGATTTTCATCAAACCTATAAGCGCAATGTATTTTGATCGGCCGACCGGCCCACAATCGATAGTTTTGGTTGTACAACCGCACTTCGCTGTACAACCAATTGGACCGTGTATGGGGGCCTTTACTTTTGGGGCATTAAAATGAAGACGCCGACAAAAACCTATAAAGAAAGATGTATTCTAGCGTCGAAAAAGTCCTCTGGGGAATAATAGTGGTTACAGAAAGTTTTTTAAGTATTCATAATCATCATACTCGTACCAGCAGTAAATGAATCATTAAAAGGTTCCCAGAAAAGACTTTCTACAGCCAAATTAAAAAGTTTCTTGCGGTACGTTTATAGACACTAAAATAATGATATTTTAAAAAATTAAACAGAACGAACTGAATTCCAAAATAGTCATGTGAAATGAGTTCTCAAAGTGGCTACCTCGAAACTTTTGTTTTTTTCATCCTTTCACTTCTCATTATTTCTTTACAAAAATATCAGAAAAGTTGAGAGAAACTTTCCAACTTCACTAAATTGAGCGTTGACACTTCGCTTACAGTGATTTATAGTAAGCAGATTAGTCTTTTTTATATTAAAAGAAATTTCATTTTTTACATTTACTGCATAAAATAACCTGGGATCCTTAATTAGGTTGAGGGAAAACTTTCACAGACAGCGTGTAGTATTGACTTCACTTGACTGTTCTCAGGTTAAAATCAATAAATTGGAATTCAAAAATTTCTATTTCCTTGCATTTTCTCATACTTGTGCTGCCACCTTTCAGATCCTTCAAGTAACAAAAACCGAAGTTTGTTGGTGAAAATTCTCCACGTTCGTTCAACATTGTAGAAAGTAAATACAGCTTTGATGTGAAAGTGAAAATTTTCAGAACAGTTCAAATTTGCCCGGGAGATGAATGCAGCACACGTGGCAAAAGTTTCCGCTTACGGGTGAGCGAAGTACATTTGAAATATACTTAGTTGACAGAGAATGTAATTTGCGGTAGAATATTTGGTTTTGAAAATTTCAACACTTTAACTGCTATTGTTAACACTTTGGTGATGCTTGCAAAATTGCAATTTCAATTTGATTTATTTAGGATGTGATTATAATTTGATTCTGATTGATAAGTAGGTGGAAAGCAGCTTATGATGTTACAAAACTGTTGATTTTGAGGTCATCAGATCATATGCAGCTTGATTAAGTTGTGTTTAATGTGTTTAATCACGATATCAGCTATACGATTAATACCCAGGACCAAATTGACGTACCTTTTAAATACAAATTTGAAGAGTTTGGGTAACAAAGAAAACACATATTTGGACCATTTACACAAGATAGAATCTTACAACTAATACATTTATTAATACATCGTTAAAATAAGAGGATATGAAAGAGTAATAAAACTAGTTGGAATGCGGGTTTGACCTCTTCGGTGTACACGATCAACTTCCCAGTATGATGAACGTAGAGAGAATATACTGACTTCTTACAAAATAGTAATACGTTTAGCACTAGTGGGAAATTGACTACTATGAGAACTGGTAATAAAGTAATCCTGAGAGAAGCTAGTTCAAGTAACTATAATAGTGGTAAATCCACTAGATTTTTCAAGAGAATTTATTTTTCCTGAACGTTAACAAACAAACATTTCCTTCATATTTGGTTCGCTACACTAAAGCGGGTGTTTGAATTCATATTGAGCGTGGTGAAGCGCCGCTGGTAAACCGGGAAGCAAATGACTTCATTTGGAGACTTCAAAGCTTTCCGGAGATATTAGAAAAACTAGTCAATGTAAAGTACTTGTCACACTTGACCCAAACAATTCTTTTTTTCGATAACTACTAGAAATCCTAGGACGTAGAAAACAATTCCCCGTAAAAAAGTGCTGATCCAAGGAGTGAAAAATTCGTGATGTTTGTAAAGGGTAAAGTAATTTTTGCACGGTTTTTAAAGGTTGTCGGATTTTTGCAAGTGATGTTTTGTTGGAAAGCTATCGCTGTGTAAAATCAAAAAAAGATCACTTCGTTTAGAGCGGATCTCATTCCTTCAAGTTTATTTGATATTTAAGTTCTTCCTACACTTAGCCGAAGTTTTTCCATTTAAACAAAAGGTCTGACCGAAAGTTATGAAATTTTTTGCAGAGCATTTTTTCGTTAATATTCCTCCTTTGGCGCCTTAAAGAAGTTGATATAGTTTTTGGTTCGCGCGATATCGTGCAGGTACAGAAATCGCTAATGTCGTTTGAACCAAATAAAAAAAAAATTTAAAAACCGACTTCAGAAAAAAAACCCGCGATGCACAAAAAAGGATGAAATAATTGTTTGTAATTCTTAACAACATCAATCCAATCAGAATGGATCTAGAAAGAAGAATCACTTTTGAAGACGGTGCCAGGTAGTAGTTGACTTTGATTGCACTAACTCCTGCTTCGGCAATTGTTTTCATTTCTTTGTTAGGCTTATGCCCTTAATATGTATATCACCCACATGTGTTAGCACCGTCTTCAAAAGTGATTCTTCTTTCTAGATCCATTCTGATTGGATTGATGTTGTTAAGAATTACAAACAATTATTTCATCCTTTTTTGTGCATCGCGGGTTTTTTTTCTGAAGTCGGTTTTTAAATTTTTTTTTTTATTTCGTGCTTTTTAGTCCATTCATTTTTTAATATTGCCTGTCATTGCAGGGAGCCTACGTTTTTACAACGCCACATAGCGAAGTGTATTCTACTTGTCACACCTTTTCATTTGATAACCATGTCTGGGGTCGGGGAACGCAATTGCAAAATTTGATTGCAGATTGTATTGTCATGCGAACTATACGTATGTGCAAAATTTGCAGCTGATCGGTTATATGGAACTGGGTCAAAATCAAGGTTGCAAGATTTGTTTACACTACATACACATCCAGATCAAGATAATATAAGGCATATAAAAAGTTAAGTTGCCATTGATATCGGGGAAATTAAATGTAAACAATGGCCTCGATTCCCAGATCCGACGGGAGGGAAGTGAGTGAGGATTTGACACTTTGCGATTCTCAAATCCGCAGTCCCGGATAGGTTTAAATCGAAAATTCGGAGTGAAGACTCACGCGATAATGAAATATATGATGTCGGATTATCTCAGGCGCATTTGTCGTTCAAATCCGCAGAAAATTTGTTGCGGATCACACTTTTACAGCGCGGAAAATGTCAAAAAGAAATTCGGGGTTGCGGATCTGAGAATCGCAAAGTGTCAAATCCGCAACTCACTTCCCTCCCGTCGGATCTGGGAATCGAGGCCAATAAAATTCTTTGATTCTTCATCCACGTCATGGTATATTTCTTTATTCGATATAAATAATAATTTTTTGAGCTGCAAATTTCGCCATAATTTCGTTCTTATCGGCTTTTGTTCTGGAAGCAAATTTACAGACGCACTAACGTCGAAAACTTGTTTAATATGGAACAAAATTCCCCGAAGGAAATTAAAAAATAATTATTTTGTCAATATATAGAAAAAAAAGCACCGCGAGCCCTTGGGATCGAACTCGCACCCCACAGATTCCACAGACAAGAATACTTGTCTCTAACCCTTTGCGCTATGTCAAGTACTATCGGCTGCTGACCAATATGTTAATAAATCATTTCAGAAAGAAGAAAAAGAGAAAAAGAAAAAACCGGCCGCCCCGAGAGGGAATCGAACCTGAAACGCCACACTACGCTGAATCGAGGATCCGACGCTCTACCCACTCGCCCATCGGCCTGCTGCCAGATTTACAACAATAAAGTAATTTGTTCGGTGCCCATGAAATGTTTAGGTGCACTTTAACAGGTTGAATTTTAACAGTTTTTTCTGCCTAACTTCGAACTCCGTTATCAGACTTTAGAAAAAATTTAACGGGACCACCGTAGGAAGCTCCCCCTTCAAATGAACCAAAAAAAAGCAAAAAAGTTATTGGGTTACAAAGTTATGCGTGAACAGGACCACAAAATACCTACACGTCGAATTGAGTAACCTCCTCTTTTTTTGAAGTCGGTTAAAAACGGCTTGATCGAATTTTATAAAAATCTGTTCAGATCATATTTGCGTTAATACCCGTCGAACGACACCTAAACGAAATCGTTATCATTTTTGGTTCGCGCGATATCGTGCAGGAAAAAATGACCACATACGTACGCACACACACACTTACTTCTTCTCAAATTTTTGCTTAAAATACTATTGGGATCTTTAAAACTGAAAATACGTTGAAAGTTTCGATTTTCGGACCGATTACAATAACTTCCCTATACTGGCAAGTTAAAAAATACTGGACCCACTCACTAGACCCAAAGCTAAGGGAGCAATAGCTTGTTAAAGGATGGTTCTTCTTCGTCAAGCGCCAAAATCGAATGTTTCAAAGTAACCATGAATTTTTCCGGGAAAACGCATAAAACTTTTTTGAAGTGCTTGAAAAACCTTTATTTTTTTTTTATTTTATGGAAGTTCAAAATTATAGACTAAGTGCCCGCGAACAAAAAAAAATATTCATACATAACCACTTGAAACTTTTTGTATGGATTAAGGACACCTAGTCTACCACCTTTTGCTCTGCGAAAATTCCTGAAACCGCGGCTTTTTCCCTCCAGGCTCGAAAGTCAACGTTTTTATGGTGCCCAAAAAATTTATAGATACTGTTTTTTTAACAATCATAGTCGCATGAGAAGGCGATGATACGCGCGAAACAAAACTCGTCCGACAAAAATGTTGGACCGTTAAGGATGTCTACCACCCCAAACCTGCTAAGTTATGGGCTTCCAAAAATTTATTAATAACCATCTGATTTTTTCAGGATCGCTTAAGAAAAATATGTGGAATTACATGGTATATGTGTCCGACAAAATTTGTTTGCCGATTTCGCCGTCCGACGAGTCAAAGTCCTCTATTTCATGAAGGGAAAAAATTTATACATAACCTCTTTTTTCGTTTTTATTTAATTTTATAATAGAAAAACAAACATTCCATATACGTTGTCCGACAAAAAAACATTGTCTTTAACGTGGAAAAAGGAACCAAAATAAATAACCAGATGATCTTTTCCAAACGGCTTCATAAAAATATGTTTAATAAACTTCCCACGAAGTGTATTATACAGTCAGCGTCAAAAGTAGCGCAACACCTAAGGAGTCCATTTCACGCGTCATCCATCAATTCCATCAGTCGTGATTGATGGAAATCAAAATATTCGAATAATTACATCAGTCATCAGCTTAGGCGTTAGGCCGCTATTACATTAGGATACCATGGCAGCGTAGCCAGCAACGTAGTCATCTGGAATATGTACATTTGCATTATGAGTATTAGGCCTGGCGACGGCCTGGCCACGTATCCAATGTACATATTCCAGATGGCTACGTTGCTGGCTACGCTGCCATGGCATCCTAATGTAATAGCGGCCTTAGGTTATACATCAGTCATAGCAGTTACTATGGCAAAACTGGTAGCAACACCTGACGGGACCGCCTAAAATTTTATCATTCGCCGTCATGTAAAAACTGAAAATAGTGCTTAATATCTTAAAATAATGCTGTTTTTATTTTTCACCAAAATTTTATTAAAACTATTAAAACAAGAAAACTTCATTTAACAAAAAAAGCTCTAAACTTATCAATCAAAAATGAGGTAAAATTTGGAATTTTATGTTTTAACATTTTACAATTGCAATGAATTATTTTATAAAATATTTTGTTGATAAATAATGCATTATTTTAGGATGTTAAACACTAAGTATTTTCCGTTTTTACATGAAGAAGATATTCAAGGCAAAAGTTAAAATTTTTAGGTGTTGCGTCACTTATAATGTTGAGTGTAGGTGCAAATTACATTGTACAACACTCGGTCCTCCCATTAAAATGGTTTGTGTATGATGCAGGTATTACACTAAGCATTCACGAAAGAGAGGCATCGTGTAACGATTGTGATGCATGTGCAGTGGTAAAATAGATGCGAATGAGATTTGAAGATCCCAGCGGGAAAAATAAGGCTTCAACTTGCGTTCTGTAAGTACTCCTGGTAATCCGTGGAAGCATTACTTTAGGAAACCCACTTCATTTCTTTTTTTACATTGATGTCCTAGGGAGGTAAGGTATAAGCCAGCTTTATCTTACCACTGCATTACTGGTAAGGCAAAAATATGCACTAGCTTTGCTTACCTCTACATTACTGGTAAGGTAAGGCAGAGGACAATTGCTTACTTTCAGCTTACCCTTGCCTTCCTTAAGAAGCAGACGTTGCCTACTGCTTACTTTTGCATTACAGATTACTTTCAAGGAAGGCTTACCCTATACCTTTCTACCGGAAGCATTACCTAATTTCCCGCTGGGATGTTATACTTGTGTTAATGTGATGGATGCGGGTAAGGAAAAAACACCTGTTAAACCGGTTTGTGTATGGAGATAATAAAAAAAGGTGGATAGTGTAACTTAGGTTATACGCCGTCTTTCTGCATATACTCGCTCTAATTTTCTCGAGTATACGAAGTCTTTATAAATGTGTTCGTTTTTGATTACAGTATAAGAATATCGGTTGCCTTTGCTAGAAGCATTCGCGACTTGTTTGTAACATACAATTATTTTGGGTTCAGGCGGAATGTTAATCAGTCACTCTTTTTGTATGGCTTACTAACTGAATAAACTGCTCAGAAAAAAAAAAGGTTTGTTTGTTCTTGTGTAAAAAAATACTTCAACACTGTGCAACCCCTACTGGGAACATAAAGACATTATGAGAGGGTATAATCTAGCTAGGATTTAGTAGAAGACATTGATAGCAGATACATATTTGAGGGCGGGGCCGTTGGAGGTCAACGGACTACATTATAATGTCATTGTTATAAAAATTTTGTTTTTTTGTCGGACTATGGAGTAGGCGCGATTAACGTGTCCGACATTTTTATCACACAAGAGGCAGTAGCTTTTGGCACATAATACCGTTTTCGTCCGACGGTTATCTATAAATTTTTTCCCTTCATGAAATAGAGGACTTTGACTCGTCGGACGGCGAAATCGGCAAACAAATTTTGTCGGACACATATACCATGTAATTCCACATATTTTTCTTAAGCGATCCTGAAAAAATCAGATGGTTATTAATAAATTTTTAGAAGCCCATAACTTAGCAGGTTTGGGGTGGTAGACATCCTTAACGGTCCAACATTTTTGTCGGACGAGTTTTGTTTCGCGCGTATCATCGCCTTCTCATGCGACTATGATTGTTAAAAAAACAGTATGTATAAATTTTTTGGGCACCATAAAAACGTTGACTTTCGAGCAGCCTGGAGGGAAAAAGCCGCGGTTTCAGGAATTTTCGCAGAGCAAAAGGTGGTAGACTAGGTGTCCTTAATCTATACAAAAAGTTTCAAGTGGTTATGTATGAATATTTTTTTTGTTCGCGGGCACTTAGTCTATTAGCCGAGTTTTGACAAAAACAAAATTGGTTTTCAAGATTTTTCAGCTTAAACCTGTTAAAAATTAAGAGCTTCAAAAAACATTGGTTTACATTAGCTTATAGCTCTTAAAAAACCTACAAAATGGTTTTTTGTTGAACTTGATAGCTCAAAAACTAAGCGAGTTATGGTTAAAATACCCAATCACAAATTTTTATAGTTATCAAAACATGTACATTATATTACAACACTGATGAAGATGATTCCTTCATTTTTTCACACATTGTGAGATGCACACGCCTACACTCACAAAAATGATTTTTTGCAGCTACAAAAAGGATTGTGGTTCAACTTGCGTTTGCCCAAAAGTAGGACTCTTCTGCAATTCAACTTTTTAAAGCCATAGCCGGCGGATAATGTGAGTATGGTGGGTGGTAGTACCCACCCGGAAAATTATGGGTGGGTAAAATACCCACCCGGGATTTGAGAATAAATCAGCGTGTTACATGAAGAATGCTTTTGGTTCCGGTGCATATTCGCCGAATCCCGCACAATAAAAGAAAACGTCCTCTACATTATTCTGGATACCTAGTCATTCCAGTCACACCCCTAAGCTATCGTGCCCGACACGATGGAGGTATTGTCTATATTTTCCATTTCCCCTAAAGGCCTGCGTGTGGTCGTGACCCAATTAAAAATAATTTTGTTAATTTTCTTACAAGTACACACGCGCCCGCAGCTAGCATGTATAACAAACAAATGGGCATGCAACAAAAGTATGCCGCTGGCATACACGCTCCTGCCACAGGCACGAAAATCTAAAAATTTGTCCGCCACAGACATGCACTCCCCCGCTTCAGGCATGCGTAGTTTGCGTGATAATATGTATGTCCTCATGTATGATTGATAGTTGAGTTGAAGTTGTGTTGGAAATAAAAAAGCACTACAGGTTACAAAAAATCACAAAAAAACACAGATGCTACTGTCAACTAAATTAAATTACTCAACTACTGAACTCACGTCTGTATCCATAATATCAACTCAGCCTAAGAAGTAGAGCTGAGTCGAACTCAGTCGACCCTAACTCAACTCGACTCCCGTATACATGCAGTTGGACTCGGGTTCAACTTGAGTTTAGCTCATCATGTATAAGTACTAATGCAATCTGACCATTTTGTAAAAAAATCAAGAAGGCGGCCGATTTTTGAAATAGTGTTCCACCAGTATTACCATCCGCAGGCAAACGGGCAACACTACTCTTCATTCTAGGAATTCTTAAACTTACGAATACCATTTCCATCAAAACTGATGAAAATTCAATTGAAGAATTAAAATTTCTTTCTCGCCATCGTTCTCATATGGAGAGTATTAAGGCAATACACCCTCGACAACCTGTTCAAAATATGTCTTCCAGCAACCTTACAGGACCGACTGCCGCAGAATATACCGCGCTAAAAACAAAGACAATGCTATACTTTAAGAAATTCACTATTAACTACTTGCTAAGCTTCGAATTGTACATACCGTACAATAATGAAAGTACTTAACACGTATAGCCGTTCTTATGTCTGTAACTGTCTCACATTATGATATATAAAGCCAGGAAGTATTATGATTAATTCATCATTTCAACGCATAACTCACAACTTTAATCCCATCAGGTTAAGCAAATATTCGGGTCACATTTTCCAATTTCTCTGATATAAATAAATAAATGAGAAACGGGTAGAGGCCCGAACAGACCTACCCGGCATACACAGATCTGCACGAGTATGGGTACCAAGGATGCGGATCGGAACACAACAAAAGAGCGAAATGGCAAAAAATCTACCGAAATGTTTACGGCTGCCATGTTTATGCGACCCGTCACATCCTTGACTTTCTTTCGCAATATAATCCTCCATATTGGGATTTAAAGGATACACGACGAATAAATCCTATAAATGCGCACCGAAACTGCAATTTCATTGTATCACTTCAGTGAGTTGCAATATTTACGGACGGTCGTTTTGGCTTCGATATGAGAATTTTATTTTTTTTTTTCTGTTTTTGTGTGCTTTTTGGGGTATGTTTTTTTGCATTTCATCAATCAAAACTGAATAATTCCTGAGGATTTTAATTTTAGCCTAAGGTAATGATTTTTAAAAGTTTCGGATTATTTTATCAATTCATTGAGGTGTTTGTTATCTGTTCACCAAAACGACTCCACAAAAAACTAATTGTCTTATAGATTCAAATTGGAAACGCTTCACGAATTTGCCATTGGATAGTATCGAATCGCAGCTGTTGCAATTGTTGCAATTGAAAGTGCCTTTAGAACCTTTTTGTTCCTGTTTTGTTGACCGTAGTTGAAAATATCCTCAACCTAATGAGTAATTAGTATGCCCTGCAGATAATGATTTACTAAGCCCACAGGTATTATGTCAGAGGCTATGGTCTGTATGGAGACGAGAGACGGAATGGCGTTCGTTGCCTATGTCCTTTGCCGCCTCTTTTAATTCGACATAAACTTATTTTGTTGCTAAAAACGACCTTCCCACGATGTTCTCATCATCTGCGCATCCAAGAATTGTACAGAGTGTGTTGTGATTGATGCATTTCCCTGGACTGACATTTTCCTTATCAGTCATTGTAAGACGAGATTAAAGAAAATTGGGCCTAGTCCATGCCCTTGTCTATGACCTCGTCGTACTTTAAACTTTTGCTCTACTGTATTTTTGGATCTTTACTTTCGGCAGTGAGTTCGTCGCTGCGCAGTCGAAGTCGAACCAGCTTAGAGGGGATTCCTAATTCCGATAACATCCAGCTCATCATGTCTCTAGAGTCTACGCCTGTTGAAAGACGACAAATATCAGTTATAATATCTATATTCCTTTGCCAGGTTTTCTCCCGAACTTGATTTAAGGTCAGCAAATGGTGAGATGACTCGTTTGTCCTAAAACCTGCTGCCACAGACAGTCTTCAGGGAGGAAATCGACGCGCAATGGTCTGCGAGCAGTATAGAAGCCTGCACAGCGGCATCTAGATAACGGATAGCAGCGATACCATAAGAAGCCCAGAGAATGGCTTCATGCGGGCAAAAGTAGGTGGAATACACGTCTACTTGGACTGTGGAATGGGACAAACGAATGCAAGAGAACGTGTACTCATAGAATTATTTTCGGGACTAAACGTGGGGTGGGAGAACATCTGTAATCGACTTCACTTACGAGAGCGATTTAGTGGCCAAGGACCTACAGTGGCGGGCAGGCAACGTGTACACGCACCGCAACTACCAAGCCATCAACGAGGTAGGTCAGGTTAGAGGGTGGGCCGTTAAGAAATTCAACGCAGAGGTGTTTGAGGAAATATTTCTGCATCACCCGAAGTCGGCAGGAGGTGCCAGGGAAGGGGCAGAGCGAATTGAAGACTATATAAAGCTGGCTAGTGACGCGTGGAGCGCAGAGATCGGCGAATGCCGAAGGGCTTGCCTGAAAGCGAGAAGGAGAACTCAGAGAAACCGGAACCGTCCGGATTTCAATGAGCTCGTTAAAAGGTATAAGGCAGCGAGGAAAAGACTGAAAAAGGCCATCGCTAGAAGCAAATCCGAGCACTTCAAAAGAAGATGCAAAGAAGCATACTCGGACCACTGGGGCGGAGCCTATAAAATCTGCCGATGACCTGCCTCGCGCTGCTCTAGAGTATAGTGTACGTCCTGTTTCCACAGAACGTACGCTATGTCGATCTACCCACTCTTTAGGTGGATTCAGAAGAGGTCCTTGCTGTAACCGCAGATGAGATTTTGGAAGCCGCAAAAAAGGTACCCATCAAAAAGGCCCCTGGCACGAATGGCAGACTAAATTAAGCGGTGAAGCTAGCAGCTACGATAGCACTAGACGAGTTCGTTGAAGTCTTCACAGCGTGCCTGAGAGAGGGGATCTTCCCGGAACAATGGAAACAGCAGAAACTCGTGCTCCTACCGAAGCTGAACCAGCTTTTAGGGGACCTATTGCCGTACAGACCGATAGGCAAACTTTTCGAGATCTGTAACAGGATTCTCCCTAGCGACGAAAGGGTAGCTGGCCCGTCGGGCAAGCAAATCGGCTTCAGAAACGCAAGGTCGACGACTGAAACAGTCAACATGGTGGTGGGCATAGCTATGCACTGATAACGCTCGGCGTAAAAAATGCTTTCAACTCAGCGGGGTGCAACAAACAAAGACAAAACCTTGCGAAAAAAATATGTGAAGTTAGACTCAAAATTCTATAAATGAAATGACCCAGCAATTTATAATCAGTTGAGGTCTAGCGCGCGTAGCATTAAACTTCCTTTATGCTATCCCTTTTCTTTTCTTTTTCTAGCAAAAAGGAAACAAAAACAATAACATCCACACAGTTGTCAAAAAGTTGATTCAAAAATTCAGTGAAAGAGTGTAGAGGGTCAAAAAATTTGCTCAACTCATCGTCCTCAACTACTCCTTTTCCGACAAACGACGTTTTCGGCAGTTGATCCATGTGAAACTTCCTATGGAATTTTTTTTTATGTTATACGCATTATTATGAAGCAATCTTAAATTTTGCGCAAAATATGAAAACAAATTTCCCATTCAGTGAGTGTTTGTGTCTTTTTTCATTTTCCTTCACTACGTTCAAAAGTGATAATAATTGTGGGGCGCAAATGGCATAGTGCACCGGGCGCAAAAAAACCAACCGCCGGCCATGTTGCCACTGTTGTATTCGATAAAATTCCGTGTACGGTACGCGGGAAGAAAAATATCGTCTTAACGTAGCCTGAAGTGCAGTATGTCATATATCATTCAGGCTTAAGACTGAAGTTCTGCGTAATACAATGTTCAGGTGAAGTGTTGCCAGCTTAGAGAGCAAAAATTTGCATTTCTTTTACGCGGATCTTAACCCATTTCATTTAACGACATAATTAATATTCCAATATATGAAATTTTCCTAAGCAACAGCAAAGTCTTTCTTACCAAAATACGAGTGTACTACTTAACTTCCTTTCTCAAACGCATTTTGAATTTTCAAGGACCTTAAATTTGTTTTGAAATACAAAAGACGCTGATTAATAAGCACCTGATTCTCATCAGTCAGACCCCAGGTGAAATTCACTTCTGATTTCAGTTCAAGCACTTGAGCGTATAAACAAGAGTTAAAAAGTACAATTCTGTCTCTTATTATTTCTTTTCTGATGCCCACTGCAAATGTCATTGATGAACATCCAGACAAAAATCTCACGTCGAGAGCCAATTTAATAAATTTTGAAGTGTACTTGGAAAGATCTACACATGCGATGAAAGGAACGACTTATTAGCAAACTTTGTACAAGATACCCTCGAAATCACATTTGAATATATATTGATTAAGTTTCCCGATAAAAATAATTTTAAAACTAATCTACTGCGACTAAAACGCTCCAAAAACAATACAAAGTTGCAATTTTCTAAAAGAAAAAGTTGGCAAACCGCTTATTTTATTACGAAAGGAAACCTTCGCACAAACTGTTGTTTGGACAACTTGCACCACCGTCTCAATAAGCAGTAAACCTCAATCAAAGGAATGTATCCAGCTCTCTCTCTCTCCCCATAATATTAAGTTCAGACTGGGGAATTTTATGTCCACCAAGTCCCATTCGATTAACTGGGCTATTTACCTTTTTTTCTTGTTTTTTTTTCTGCGTCGACCAACCCTCATAAAAATTTGTCCTCCCAAGATCCAAGCTGGCAAGAATGCAGCCTTCCGTTCTTATTTTCACCCCAGGATCGATACATTTCACCAATTTCCTGGCAAATTCAATCAAACATAAAATTTTATGTTTAACTTTCAACATAAAAGGAAGTCTAGGAAAAACAAAGTAAAGTAAGGACGACAGGAGGCTGGTTGAGAGGTCCACTGGATTGAAGGAGCCCTTCACTAACACAGTAGCCTCCGCAGACTTAACAGGATATCAAGAAATGTGTAGACGTCATTAAGTGCTATCGCTGCCGGTCTTAATATTAAAAGCATAAGAACGGAGAACATTCCTCCTTTAAGCAGGATACCTTAATGTGCAGTTTATTCAGCTTTAATCCTGCGAATCGATAATGGAAGTCGCTTAAAAAATAAATACCTTGTTGGCAGCCCCACGCTGGGGAGATTGCCTCTGAAATTTTTATTATTTTTATTGGTAGTTAATACGCACATCATAAATACCTAAGAAAATCTGATCGAATTAAAGGAATCCAGTTTCTGAATGCGACTTGAATTTAAATTGAAGGATTTTCTTTAATAAGATGCCAAGGGTGGGTCTATTTAGATTAGAGTTGTTACGTGGAAAATTAAACATTTGCTGAAAAATAATTGTCATGTTGCAAACAAGCCATCATAGTACCAGTTTTTATCGAGGTTCACCAATTTTTGGATTTGATGTTCAATTATTATTGATCTCTATAGCTTCGTTTGATTGCGAACATAGCTTTTCAAACGTAGTCCAATATACATAACTATCGAGTTCTGGATCTGTGCTTTCAAACATATCGCTTTTGGCTGCATTCAATAAAATTAGTTCAAACATGTAACATTACAGGGTCAAATGGTAGTATTGGACGCAGAGACCTATACTGGATCCGTACACTAATGAGATATGTTCTAAGCAACGCCAACCGGTCTAAGATCTTAATCTCTACTATCGAACCGTACGTCCACCTCCTCGCAGATGTCGATTACTCTTCTCTATTTGGGAATACAGGCGGAGGAGGGTGAAGGGCCTAAGGTTGAAGGTTGACCAACTGCGGTACAAATTCATCGGTCACGATTCCTCAAGGTATGTCTTGGACAAGACGAATTGAATGGCAACGATCTAGGCAACGGAGTATGGAATTCGATTTAGTCAGCACTATAAAAATACGACATAGCGATCACAGCTCTGCAGGAAACCAAATGGATCTCAGAAGCTACACGGTACCTTCTAGTAGATCATCGAAAGAGAGAATAGGATTTGGTTACATTCTTTGTGGAAAAGACGGCAGGCCTATTCCCCCATGGAAAGTCAGAATTTGTCATTTTGAACGTCCATACTCGTGTAGCGGCCTAACCACCCTGACTAATCCGGAGGTTAATCTACATAAAAACCCACCCTTAAAACAGCTACTTACTGTAGTATACTGATACTAGACTTTTGGAAAATATGGAGGGATACAGTAAACGGAAAAAAAGCATGGGACATCAGTTGGAAAAATGGGAGACCTGGATTGGATTTGGTGGAAGACAACGCATGTTTTGGCGCTCCAAGTTTTGTGGGAAAAAAAATTAGTAAAGTATATTAGCCAGTTGCCAAAATATTGGGATGGTAATATAGTTTGGGTTAAAATCCCATAATCAAGAAATTATAAACCGTCAAACCAATTGGGAAAAGAAACTAGTTGGGATGTGGGTTTGATCCCTTTGGTCCACACGATCAACTTCTCAGTATGATGAACGTAGACGGAATAAACTGGTTTCTTACAAAATAGTAATACGTTTAGCACTAGTGGGAAATTGACTAGTATCAGAATTGCTGACAAAGTAGTCCTGATGGAAGCTAATTCAAATAGCTATACCTAATAGAGGTGAATCCATAAGATTTTTCTAGAGAATTTTTTTCCCGAACGTTAACAAACAAACATTTCCTACGTACTTCGTTCGCTACACTAAAGTGAGTGTTCGTATTGAGCGAGTTAAAGCGCCGCTGATAAAGTTTTTATTTACACAAAAAAAAGGCCCGACCGAAAGTTATGTTTTTTTTTTTTTTCAGAGCAGAGATTCAGAAATTTTGCGTTAATATTCTTTCTTTGTCGTTATAGTTTTTGGTTCGCGCGGTATCGTGCAGGTACAAAAATCACGAGCGTCGTTTAAAAAAACGGTTTGACCAAATTTTATAAAAATCTTTTCATACATATCCCAGCAGTCAAAATGAGCTCACAAAACCAGAAATTTGTCTTACAACTCACAATGAGCTGAATATGAGGAAAATATGACATCCCAAATGCCAAAAAAATTAAATCAGTTGTGAGAAAATAATGAGATCATAATGAGAGGAAAGTGAGAAAGAAACCGAAATTGAATGTCCCACTTAATGTTCATTGATTGGAAGGTTGTTATGAGCTAATTATGAGCAATTCGTTTGATAACAATTTTTAAGACTATTATCGTCATTCCCAATTTGACTTTTTCAAGCAAAAGACTGAAATTGTGAGTGAAGTTTGTAACCGCGGTATCCTATGCTGGACAAAAAATTGCTACAAAAATATAAAAGAAGTGGCAAGTTCACCAGAGACAAGCGGAAATATATAAGAATGGCATTCGAAACTTCTCAAGCTGGTCAAGCCTCTTCTACTAGTACAGCTTCAAGTTTATTTTAGATGGGAATAGCGGAATCATCGAATTTTCGAATGAGGAAGAATCAAATTGAATGAGAAATGAAGTTGATAATTTGGGCGACTTATCTGAATAATTTGACGATAATGATAATATCAATATTAGAACCGTTCTGATGACACCAAAATCAGTAGAAGTGACGAACATCGATGAAGAATGCAAATATTGGCAGCAAGATGTTACAGTTTGTCTTAAGAAGGCATTTTAAAATTTACAAAAAGATAATAGCATTTTGTTAAACATTAATGTCGATGGTTTGCCAATTTTTAATAGCTCAACTGAGCAATTTTGGCCAATACTCGCGAATGTCGAAGGGATTATAAAGGAACCTTTCGTAATTGAAATTTACAACGGTTCACAGTGGAACGAATTGCCGAAAACGTGGTCTAAATATTGATGAATTTGGACGAAATTCGGTATTATAGGGTAATCGAGCTCGCTGATCACGAATTTAATATCAAAAACTTAAAATTCAAAATGGCTAATCCAATATGGCGGACATTATTTTTAAAACATTGTAGAAATAAACTCAAAACTTGTATCTAGATGTTTTTGGGCATGCCGATTACGAATTTGATGTCAAAATTTGGAAATTCAAAATGGCGAATCCAATATGGCGGACATAATTTTTCAAAATTGTTCAAAACTTGTATTTATATGATTTTGAGCATGCTGAATACGAATTTGATACTTGAATTCGAAAATTTTAAGAACAGGAACTTGAGTGACTCCCTTTACAAGATATGTAGGTTCAAAATAAGACCAAAATGCTAAAATATTGGAATTTTTCTGAAAAAATGAAACACATTGGGATTTAGATCACATTTTTAATTACATATCTTGTAAACGATGTCATTCACTTAATATCATATAAAAGAATACACATTTACCTAAAACACGAACCGAATTACGTTGCTCTACGACAATTAGTCTAGGAATTATTCAAGTTTAAGTAAATATTAAAAAAATACATTTTTTTTCTTTCGTAAACACCCTGTACCTTAGTGGATAGTGGGGATAGCCCCCTCTCTAGAACAATTTTTTTTTCTCCAAAACCATCCAAAAATCACGCCTGAAAATATTAGCCACGTAGTCCAACAGAGGATTTATTGAATGTCTGATGACCGATATAAATTGCGTATTAGGTCATGAAAACAAATTCATGAACGGTGATTCTTTGTAGATAATCGCATTTTCTACAAACTTTGTAAACAATATTTTAGGATGGGACTTGCCGTTTAAGAGATATTAGCCAAAAACGGAATTTTCTGTTTTTAGGAGCAGCGGACAACCAATATTCCGAAACTTTTTTAACATATTCTACTCACGAAAAACTTTTTTTTTTAGAAAAAGTTTCGTGAGTTAACATTTAGTTAGAGGTCTGCATTCGCATTGTGCTTTGACGACTGAACTAATATTTATAGGTATATATATCCGTGACTTTGAATTTCCTAATTTTGACATCAGATTCGTAATCGGCATGCTCAAAAACATGCCGCATGCTCAAAAACAAGTTTTGAACTTATTTCAACAAATTTTCAAAAATTATGTCCGTCATATTGGATCCGCCGTTTTGAATTTTAAAATTTTGACATCAAATTCGTCATCAGCGACGTCGATAACATATTACCACAAAATTTCGTGCAAATTTAACAATATGGAGAATTTTCCCGCACTTTTATAAACATTTCATCAAAAATAAAATGTAGCAGCCGTAACTGCATATACATATGTGGTTTACTAAGAGAGTTGCGGCTAGTAGCTGGATTTTCTTTTTTAATCCTGAAGTAAAAAAAATACTTCACGTAGTGGTATTCCGTGGAACATCAAGGCCGTACCCAGAGGGGGGTCAGAGGGGTTGAAACCCCCCCCGAAATTTTCCAGAAATAAGTATTTTCAAACACAAGTTTTCCTGGATATGATATTTTCTTGATATTTTGCTATCTGTAAGTAAAGTATTTCATAATTTAATTAATTAATGGTGTTTATGAGTTGAACTGGCAACTGGCCTGGCCAACAGGTCTCGCGAGGCCTACTCTGCATATATTAATTCTGTTGGTGATAGTATCATAAGTGATCCTAAAAAATTCTTTGATTACGTTAACATTCTTGAACAATCTTGATATCAAAAAAGGTAATGGTCCCGACAATCTCTCTCCTATTTCCCTGCAGTGCTGCTCACAACACATCGCATTTTGTCTTTATCTCATCTTCAACAAATCTTTATCGTTAGGAAAGTTTCCCAAGCTGTGGAAGAAATCCTACCTAACGTCAATCTATAAATCCGGTGACAAGCACTCGGTAGACAACTATAGGTGCATTGCCATTTTATGATAAATTCCTAAGCTTTTTGAAAAACTTGTTTATGACAGGATTGCTCCTCTTATCGATCCATACCTAAACGAATAACAACATGGGTTTCGGAAAGGACGTTCAACAACTTCTAACCCTATGGTCCTTATTTCCGAATTGCTATGCGATATGGAGAGCGGCCATCAATTGGATGCTGTGTACACTGATTTCAGCAAGGCCTTCGATCGAGGGGACCACGCCATTCTAATCGCAAAACTATTAAAGTTTAGTATATCAGGTTCTGCCCTGGAATCAGGGCCGTAACTAGGCAGGGGCAATAGGGGCACTTGCCCAGGGCCCTGGGCCCAGAGGGGCCCAGGAAACCCCGATAAAAAATTATCTCAATTATTTTCATTCGTATTTTAATGAATATTCCAAATCACATATGGGTAATTCCATGCCAACTCAGCATGAGTGTCCACCCGCCCATCACGGATTTTAAATTCAACTTCACTGGCGTTTTCTGCACTTAAAAACAACAAATTTTGCAAAATATAAGATTTTTTCGTTGATTCTATTGATTTTTATAATCGATTTTTTATTTTATGTTTTTATCGAAGTCAGAATTCACAATAGTTGAATTTTCTTCTAAATTTGCAAATAGTGAACAGTAAAAAATGTAAAAATACACTATTCTGATAGGAAATTTTATGTAATCGATTTATGACATTGTCGAAGCGAAATTTTTAGATCTAATGGTTCAAATGGCGTTAAAAAAAAAACAGCTTTTTTTCAACTTAAAATATCTCAAAATGTGTATACCTCAAAAAATTTTGTTTTACATGAAATCGCAAGGGTTTTAATTGAACTTTACGAATATATCATGATCTTTTGTACTTTTGGCCAACCAAGTTTATTTTCAGGCTATTTTAGTTCAAACTCTGAATTTTCACCAAATGAAGTGATTTTTAACATGTTCTATCACTATATTTTGCAAATACCGGGAAAAAGGCTAGTAACAAACATTTTCACCCTCTATCCCTCTATCATTAACCCTCTATCTTGGTAGACACAAATGAAGTCTAAGTCTCTTGTGACTTCATTCATAAATCTTCTTCATTCAAAAATCGTGCATCCGTGAAGGTTCACAGAGAAATTGTGAAGATTTTTCTTTTCTTTTTGGCTCGTCATTAGAATCAATGAGCGTTGTTGAATTACAAAAGGCGGCGGCAGATTTATCCAGAAAATATGATAAAGATTTGAATAGTCACGAATTAAGCTGTGAGAATGAAAGTTTTAAATTTCATGTATGTGGGCTGGTGGAAAATTTGAAAGAAACCACTCCTCTAAATATATTACAAGACTATACATGATTTCGAATTAGTCGAATCGTACCAAAACATGGTGGCTGCTTTAAGAATATTTCTAACCCTACCAGTCACCACCGCTTCTTGCGAGAGAAGTTTTAGTAAACTGAAGTTAATTAAAAACTATTTAAGATCGTCGCTCTCACAACAGCGTTTGTCGAACCTGTCTATTATATCAATTGAATCTAACATAGTGCAAGAAATAGATTTTAATAATATAATTGATGAGTTTGCGGAGAAAAAAGCAAGAAGAATGAAATTTAAATAAATTTTTAATTCGTTTTTCTTCATAAATATAAAATAAAAAAAAATTTACAAAAAATATGGACAGGACCAATTTAAAGATTCCTTATTTTGTGTTTATTTATTAAGTGATATACCTACTAAACTTTAAAAATGTGAAAGAACAGGAACTATAGCCATGGTAAGTTTTTTCTCAATTTTTTTTATTGAGGGGCCCAATTTCAAGGTCTTGCCCAGGGCCCACAAAATCCACGTTACGGCCCTGCCTGGAATGGTTAAAATCATATCTGAACGGAAGAACACAGGTTATCAGATTCCAATGATTTCTATCTAATGAGATCGAAGTAACCTCTGGCGTTCCTCAGGGTAGTCATCTCGGCCCCCTTCTCTTCAATATTTTCATCTCCGATCTTTCCGATAAATAATCAAATATTTCACATCTCTTTTACGCGGATGATCTCAAAATTTATAGTGTCATTAAGACCCAAACTGATGCTTCCTTCTTGCAGATAAAGCTCAATGCCCTACACGACTGGTGCACCATGAATAAACTGCAACTTAACACCAGCAAATATCATGCAATTAGCTTCTCCTGCTTAAAAAACACACAGAACCATAACTATTATCTCAATGGCATAATGTTGAATCAGGTTGATCATATCGTAGATCTAGGCGTCGTCCTAGACAAATAACTCAATTTCAACCTGCACTACGATAATATAACTGCCAGAGCCAACAAACTTCTAGGTTTCATTAAGAGGAGAGCCAAAGAATTTGGTAATGTATGGGTCACAAAAACACTCTTCTGTTCTTTAGTCCGCCCAATCCTGGATTATGCGTGTCCTATCTGGGATCCTATATTCCAAGTGAGCAGTAGGAGAATCGAATTCATTCAAAAGAGATTTCTTCTTTTTGCCCTGAGACATTTACACAACCCCCATGACTACCAAACCCTGCCGCACTACTTGGACAGGCTCAAAGTGCTTGATCTCATGCCGTTGTCTAGCAGGAGGAAACTGCTCATATCTTGCGTTGCCTTTGACGTCCTAAGTGGAAAGCTTAAAGTGCAGTTTCTGTCGGACAGAATCAAATTCAATGATGTAGTTCGACACACACGACACACTAAACTACTTAGGGAATATCCACACCGCACCGATTACGCAAGGAACGATCCCGTCAACAGATGCTGTATGGTTTTTAATAGCCGTAGCTCCTCTTTCTCCCCTTCACTCAACAAGGCTTCCTATAAAATAATACTCAGATCCCTACTAACACAACCCCCTTGACAATAGTAGGTTTTTAGTAGCTATCAGTAGTTACAGTAATAATGGGGCTTATTCTGTCGCTAATATTTTATCATTTTATGTTATGAAAAATAAAATGAGATCAAAGTAGTGGGTAAAAATTTCTAAAAAAGCGAATTTTAGACTGTCATTTTCACAAAATACCTGTACAATTGTAGGTATTTTATGAAAATGACAATCAAAAATTCGCTTTTTAAGAAATTTTTACCCACTACTTTGATCTCATTTTATTTTTCATAACATAAAATGATACAATTTTAGCGACAGAATAGGTCCCATTATATTATATTATAAAAGACTGTTCACTATGTTTTAATCTAAGTATTATACCTAGTTTAAGTGTGCCTTGTTTGGCGAATTAATAAATAAATAAATAAATTTTTTAGTCAAAATTCTCGAGTCAAACCATAGTTTTTTTGCCTCTAAACTCTGGTTAATTAAGAGTTAAACTCGTCCTAAAAATGCGTCATTTTACACTTAAATTTTGTCAATTTTCCTGGACCACCGCCTTACTAGGGGGTATTCCATACATCCCAGACCCCCCGGTGTTTTAACCCCCCCCGAAATTTTTTCCTGGGTACGGCCTTCAACTCATAAACTCATAACTTATCTCTTAATTTCGATTGAATTTTATAAATTTTTCTCGTTATTATACATAATTAGTGTTTATTTCAATAACAAATGTTAACACGTCGCTTAACAAGTCATAAAGCATTTAAAATTTAGTACATACCTGGAGAAACATTCTCCATTTTCAATATTTCGAATCTGTATTGTCGTTACAATTTTATGCAAATTTCAATTTGCACTACGTTTTTTAAGCACAGAGCCGAACGCTTTACAAATAAACAATGACCAAGTTCGACCTGCTGTGCAGCTTCAAGGAAAAACAATTAACCGTTCCTACTGCCGAGATTTAATAGTGCCAACAATACTGTAGTCAAACCATAAGATGGTAATCCCTAAATCGAAACTTTTATTTTCGGACTTTTGTCCACGTTTTAGGCAATTCGTCCCACTGTGCGGTTATAAGAAAACCTCCATCGTTAGGTATTTATTTAGATAAATCTCACAATGAGCTCATAATTAGCTCATATTATATTTGTCATTTATATACACTCTTACGGCGGCGCATACACAGTAGTCTCAATAGCGCAGTTGGTAGAATGTTGGCTTCATGTTCCAGTGACCCAGGTTCGAATCTCGTATAAGGCAATCGAAAAAAAAAAATATTCTCAAATCATGAGTAAAATATATAATAATATAAAATTATATGAATAATATGAATATAAAAAATAGTAGAAAAAGACAGGAACAAAAAAAAAATAATGTGAAAATAGTAATTTTGTTTTTTAACATTTCTCAGTACTTTTTTTCTGCTCAGTGAGCTCAATATGAGAACATTTTGAGATAGCATTTAGCTCTTGATTTACTTCATATTGACCTCATATTTAGTTCAGAAACATGCGCCAATTAACTCACTATTTCCTCATATCGACTCATGCAACGAAGACTATAGTAACTCATTTTTTGTAGTTTTTAGAAAAACAAGTTTAAAATATCTGCTTGATAACTGTTCATTATTATTTTTTTAATCAGAGAAGATATGGCATTTTTTTTTGTTCTGGGTCTTCCAGTCTTAGTTTGGCTTTAATAAAAAGTAGAAAAAAAATTTGTTTTTGTTTTTTTTTTAGTTTTTTTAACGAGTTACTATAGTATTCGTTGTACTATTCAAAGCAAAAATCTAATTTGTTTGTTTAACATACTATATTTTGAGCTGTTTTACAGAGATGACAAAGTGAAGGCATTGAACTTTAATAAACAAATACTTTTGTGCTCCTAATTAACATAAAAATAAAACAAGATTATTCTGAATCGGTCACATTTTCATTTTCATCATCACTTTTTGCAGTGCTTTGAGCGCTTCTATTACTTCTTTTAGTCTCCTTATCTTTTGCTTTTAAAGAATAATAGAAAGGATGGTAGACGGAAGGAATGGCTTTGCTCTTACACAGCTCTAGCAAACCCGTTAACTTCTTAGTTTCTATCGGAAGGGGTTCTTTGTAAAGAATGGGAATATTTTGGGGAACATTATCTTTTCTAAGAGTTCTTTTTTTTAAGCATATGGATTGCGGTTCCTCCGTGAAATTGTATTTGAATTCAGCAACGTCTGGTTGGTTTGTCAAAAATTCAATTTGCTTGACTTTGCTTATCATAAATTTTTGCCCGCTGTTATCTTTCGCCCAGTTTTCAGTTAGAACAATATTGCTAAAACTGTAGAAATCATTTTGGGACATTTCCTTCACGTCATAGGGTTCTCCAGTTACCTTGGCCATTTTAATTAACATGATCCATTGTTCTGGAGTAAATATATCGGACTGACGTTTTTTGGCATTTTCTATAGTAGCATGCATGCTGTCGCCTTCATTTTGAGTGTGGCCCCTTTCTAGAAAACGATGCAAAATGTGTACCTTAAAAATTTTCGAAGCGTAAGCAAGCATACTGAAGACAAATCGATTTCTGTTTTGACCTCCACAGTTGTCCGAATAAAAAACTATTTTTTTTACCCCATTTCCAATTTGCTTTTTTATGAAATTTAGCAAGCAACTCGAAATTTCATTAGGTCCTCTTCTTGCTATGGACTCGTTCCAAACATAACAATGACCTTTTTTATTTCCCAGATCATAGATGGTGAAATTGTACGTGGCTAATTTGCTTTTGTAGTAAAAACTACTTATTTCACATGCAGGGGTGATGAGAACTTTTTGCAAATCAAAGCAAGCGATACAAATGGTTTTATCCTCTACGGCTTGTAGTTTGTCGTAAACTTTTAGATTCCGGACCACTTCCTTATTTTGAATATGTTGTTGATATTCACTTTCCAACTCCTTCTTCTCGTTATCACTAGCCATGGCATACGTCACACAGCGATCACATTGATCTTTCTTCGGTTTAAAAAAAACCGATGTTGAATTCGGTGTTAAATATTTCTCGGTATTTTCGTATAGTTGCCACTTGTTGCCCGGTATGTTCTTCTTGCATATAAGTTAAATACATTCTATGCATTTTGCGAGGAATTTTTTCGTTATTTTTCAGTTACTTAGAAAATTGCGGGGAGTTTCCCGTCATGGCACCCTCTCCGTTTGCAGCCACTAAGCGATAAAAAGGGAATTTTTGTTATGACTTTCTTCCATTTACGAGCGTGAACAAATTATTTTACTTATTTACAGTTCAGATTCTTTGTGGGCGAAAGTTCGTTAACTCGAAAGGGCAGGCTATAACAAGAAATAAGTTGAAACATGTTCACACAACCATAAACAAATCCAAAAACACTGACAACTTAACCTCCAAATCGGTTATAAAACTATTGTAAGTTGAACCTTCCGATAATTTATACGTGGATTACTATAGCAACTCATGCTATAGTTTTCGACGAAATTGAGAATTTGGTGAAGTATAGTATCCTCGAGATAATATAGTAGGGGTATTCATGTCACGTTTCGTAGTCTTCGTAGCCTTCGTAGTTTCGTAGTTCGTAGTTCTTCGTAGTTCATTTTCATACATTTGGAAACTACGAAGCTTCTTTGCAACTACGAAGCTGAAAATCGTCTCAATTTCACTTCGTAGTTTCGTAGTTTGTGTTTTTGACAGCTATCAGCTGTGTTCATTATGATTCGGGTGATACCAAAACACTTCGTGGATTTCATTATATTGTAATATAAATTAAACGAATCTAAAAAACTTTATCCACCAACATATCCAATAATTTTTGTTTCTCACTTATTTTTGGCATGTTTTCATCAATTTTTACTAAAAACATACATTTGTCAACTGTTGTACGCACTGACATAGAGACTGTCAGTGGTCGCACGAATAAGCAACTGAAAAAATCTTAAAACGGATCTTCATGTCAACAAGCTACGAACTACGAAACTGTGAAAACTACGAAGGCAACGAAACGTGACATGAATACCCCTAGTATTCGTTGTATTTTATGGCCAAAAATTACTTACTATATTTTATCGTAGCATTTCTGGTTGCCTAACCCTTTCGTTTCGACATACTATACTTTCCCAGGTCAAAAATTCAGGTAAATATATGCCATGCACGATGGTAACTCAAAAACCCCCAAAAATGAGTTACTATAGTCTTCGTTGCATGAGTCGATAATGTATCTCATAAATTACTATTTGAGACTTTAAACGAAAAAATTGCCAGTCGCAAATAGATCATACATTAAGCTCAATATGAGCTATAATGCCTGCTGGGATATCCGCTAATACGCTACGAACGACACTTCAACGAAGTCGTTACCTTTCTTGGTCGGGCGTTATTGAGCAGGAAAAAATGACCACATACGTACGCACACACACATACTTTCTCTCAAATTTTTACTTAAAATGCTCTTGGGACCTTGAAAAATGAAAATACGCTGAAAATTTCGATTTTCTGACCGATTACAATAACTTCCCTTTACTGTCAAGTTAAAAATTAAAAAAATACAGGTGCTTTCGATAGTTATGCCATCGTTTCGATGTAGCAAAATTTCCCGCTGAACACTAGGCAATTTATATAATTCGTTTTTTTACGGCGCATATTTTCAAGTTCCTGATCAATAAAAAACAAAAAAACATCGGTTGTTTTAATAAGTTTGATTGATTTGAATTTTATCATTAACCATTTTCGACAATTGACCACGAGTCAAGAGAGTTTTAAAGAGAATCGCATAGCTTGATTTCGGAGTAGTCTTTCCAAATACAAATAGACCGGGTTTTATTAGGCATATGATCAGTTTTACCCGATACGGATATTAGTGGTAGGGTGGAGCCTTGACTTTTACAGATTTAGATAGGTGGGCGTATTTTTTGTATATTGCTGGTGATAGGGATACAGCGTGATTTATAAACCTCTACCAAAAAAACTTCAAAACGCCCTAGAGGCTAAGCTGTTACGATTTATCCTCACCACCCATACCATTTTTTGTTCGTCTATCCAAAATCTATCTGTAGTCGGCCGCTTGGTAACTTTATGCACCCTGTATAGATTTTCAGCAAAATACTCAGTTATATTTATAGTCTAAATATATGTTTCAATTTTCCACTAGTATCATTTCCCATTCTGCACTTGAAGATATATCCCTAATATTTAATGCTAGTAATCAGGGTCGGCGCTTGAGTTTTTTGCGCCCGGTTTACTATGCCATATAAGCTACTCATTTTTGAACGCCATGAAGGACAATGGAAAAGACACAAACACTCGCTAAATAGGAGAAATAATTTTCATAGTTTGCGCAAAATTCAGGAACTAGGCCTAGTTGCCAACAAATTGCCTGTCTGTAGTCATGTTTATGGTTGAAACAACCTGTGATAATTAGTTAAAGCAAAATCAAAATTTTAAGATTTTTGGTAGGTGGAGCTTCCAGGTTGGCAACCAGTTTGCGCATCTGTAGTGAAGTTGACAACTGAAGTGGGCAGCATCATTTTAAATCGTGAACTTGAGCAGCGAGCATCAGCGTGCTTTGCAATCAAAAACTAAAAATTAAGTGATATTTGCAAGCTGTTCTCAACAAGTTTATATACTTTTTGTGACAACAGGTTGTGTATACAGCGTGTGTATACTTTTTGTTGACAACAGGTTGGCAACCCAAGTCGATCATCTGTAAGCCGCTTTAAGCAGCCTACACACGACAAACTTGGATAACAATCAAGTTGGCATCATGAAATATATATGTAGATAGTTGGAGTATATTAGACAATAATAACTGGCTTCACCGGCCGAACTGCGCAAGTTCGAGCAAATTGTACTGTACTGAACCTTAATTTTTGCCTGAGTTCCCATACATTTTCTCACATATTGAGCTCAGAAAAAATAAAGCCTGAGTTCGCCCAACAGAACATGAAATTGACATTGAACGTAAAAGCTCGCTCAAAAGAAAGTAATCAACTTGAGTAATGGGATATCATTCCAGTGAGCTTTTGCAATTCCAACTTCTGAAAAAAAAAAACATTAACAGTTTCAAACATTAACTGAACATGCCAGCTGGTGAAGCCACTTATACGAATTGAATTAAAATTTATTGAATTGAGGCCGGTGAAGACGGGGCATAAAAGAACAAACAAAAAAGAATAATTAAAGAGGAGTTGTCACAACGAGGAGTTTTGTCTTCCTCATTTCGTTCATTTGGCCCTTTTAAGCTGTTTACCATGAGTAGATATAGTACTTTTTACAGAATTCTCCAAAAATGCTCCGAGTTTTTTCTCTCACTTGAGATTTTTTCCCAAATCTCGAAGACAAAATCTCTGGAAACTCCTGCACAAGAAGAAGTGAAATTTCGCTGTTTTTTTCTTGCATGAAAAAGTACAGGGACAGAAATTGTTTAAATTTGTGCAATTTTTTGGCGTGAGAATACTTTTTCAATTTTTTTTCTTTTTTCGAAGTTTAAAATTTTTGTAAATTTTAATTTCTGAAATTGCACCTCCGACAAATTGCGCCCGGTTCAAGTGCACCATTCGCACCTATGAAAGTGCCTCCCCTGCTGGTAATTGTCAAGCTTATTCCAAATATGGTAAAATTTTAATAAAATCATTTCTGATCTCAACGTCTTGGTCTGAGATATGACAGTGGGATAATTAATTATTATTGTGTGCAAAGCATAATGCGATGGTACTTGCTTCGTACTTAAAATTCTGGTAATCTCTTACGCATGAAGAATTTGGAATATACAAATTTGTAAATTTTCCTAAAATTTTAATAAAATAAGTTTACATCAAAGGACTTGGAACTTACTTATTCAATAACAACATAATATTAATGCTTGAAACATCCTTGGATAGATCCATAAAGCACCTAATTCATAGAAATGGATGTCCTTGTTAATCATAAATTATGCAATAGAAGATAAAATTTATAAAAAATGGAGCCTAGATCTATATTTTTGTTTCCTTTGGGATATCATTAAAAATTTAACTTAATATTTTGAAAGAGAAAGGATCTCATTCATCAAATATAAATTTGTAATTTAAAATAATGGCAAAGTAAGCATAAAAATAGCTAAAATATTTATATGAGCACGGAAAGAGAAGAAAAAATATATGTATAAATTCTGAGACAAAATAACATTAAAATCATCCAGAAAAATTCTTGTGCAAATTTAAATACATCAAAAATGCAAAAGCAAACAAAGCAGCACACATAAGTAAATACGCAACGGTTTCTCTTTTGATTTTATATTTTCCTTTTTTATTTACTGACGAATTTTCGGGAAAGGCCTTTTATTTCGAGCAAACAAAATATGTCTAATGCCATATATGTTTACACCAAAAGCACCCAAATTTTCCGCCCTCGGACAGGTCTATTTGAAAAATGCGAGGAATCCTTCAAGGATGGAATCTGCCCCGTGCCCGGCCACCCACCACAGTAAGGAGACAAGAAGCAAAACATAAAAAAAAAAAACAAATTGGGTATAAGATGGCAAAGGGGTAGAGATAGATCAGCATTCAGCAATGGAGTCCCGCTTACCCACAAGCTTCCAGCAATTCACCCACACCCGGCCCGTTCTTGGTTCGTTTAATGTGAAAACTTTCCAAGTTTGTTTAAGCTCCTTTGAGAGAGGAGCTGAAATTTCTGTGCAAGTAAAGCGCACAAAAGTCAAGATCAAAGCTGGAATTTTTGCTATGGCAAAAAGGGATGCCAGGGATCACATTCGCATAGCATTTGACCCGTGGGTTACATACATATATAATTGTCAAATGTTCAAAGTGAGTTTTAAGTGTCCCTTGTAATTACTTTGAACTGGACCAAGGACTCCAATTTTTTTTCGAAATATTTTTATTCCTTGTCACGTGAATGTTGGTGCACATAGAAATGCTGGGAATTGTCCTTTATGATATCCGTTTACCGTTCACAGGAGGAATGCTTTCAACAAGAAAGGCTCGAATTCGTTCACAACTAGAAAAATTCGGAAATGAACTTGAGTCAATCTCAAAAATGTTTGAGTGTCAAATGCCGGCAGATGCCAAGTGAAATTTCTGCTTAGAAGAAAACTTTTTCAAGAGATGCTCGAGTTCTTGTATTGGCCCCTTAACATCACTCCTGCGCCAATCACTCCCATTTACTAGGTATACAATACTTTTATTCGCTGTTATTTATCTTGTCTTGGAGGCTTTAGATCGCTGGCTAAACTCTAGTTTACTCAACATTAACTTCTTTACCGTCTTGAAAATAATTTTGAATCTCCGTACTGGTATTAGTTCAGATCAATGGCACTACAGCCCAAATCGAGCCTGGGCCTACTTAAGTTTTCTCCTCCAACTCTCGCATGAAGATCCGGGGGTTCCCATGATGCACCCTGAAGCACGGTTTAAAAAAATTCAGAATAGCTGCTGAAATGTGGCCGAAATTCAAAATGGCCGCGGAAATATGGTTGAATTCGTCAATTTTCTTCCGATTCCAATGAAAATGGGTATATGTATAGGGATTTTTATGGTCGCAAATAACTAATTTGTGGTCAAAACTTATTATTTCAAAATGGCCGATGGGAGACGAAATTTGTTAATTTTGTTCCGATTTTAATGAAAGTGGGTATCTGGGGTTTTCTAAGGTGGCAAATAACGAATTTATGATCAAAACTTATAAATTCAAAATTGCGGGGTCAACATGACTGGCTTCTCCGCCATCACCTGGTCCCAAGTCCAGGCTGTGAAAAGAGGAAGGTCTGCCGAATTGACCAGAATCGGGAAACCGAAGAAAGTAGGCAAGAAACCGCATTTTTTAAAGCGACACCGACAGCAGCGTATCCGTATCCAAATAAGTGTCATTTTTCGGTTAGCTTTATGTAGGTTGTTCAAGAGTGGGAAAATCGGAAAATTTTCGAAACCGACCAAACCGATTTAAATGAAAATTTGGCAATGTAAGTATATGGTAGCTTCCAGATTGAAAGACAGTTTTGGACCAGATAAGTGGGAAAATATGAAAAAAACGCATCCCAGCCTAAATGAAAATGAAGTTATAGTAACAAAAAAATGAATCAATTGTCTATTTCTGTTGGCAGGTGGTTTTCGCCAAACATTGCCACTGATTCCACGGTAAACGCCAGCCGATGAGCTTCAATTCACCACGAGAAGCAGATCAGCGTTATGCACACTACAGTTCGATGAAAAAACCAATTATGGTACAACCGCAAACTTTTTTCATCAATACAATCAAAATTTTAATGCCATCTGCTAATCACAAAATTGTAACCAGAGCAGATTAGGCCTCTGCACGGGCAAACGCAAGACGTTTCAATGCGCTAACAATTGATGAAGTCGCCGTGGTGAAAACTTGGTATTACATACGCCCCTGTTCCAGAATTCACTTTCACTAAAATTTTACGATTTCATTTCGCAAAACAGAATTTTGGTGTTCTCAAATTCACTTTGCGTTTTCGAAAGTGAAATGCAATTTCGAAATTGAAACATATGGTGTTCCACAATTCGCTTTTCGCAAACTTTTGACGTTTTCAATTCGCAACTAAAAATCTAACGAAATAGAAAGTGGATACTTATTTTTTAACAGAAAAGGTGTTTTTTTAGATAAAGTGATAATGTAAGTAGAATTTTTATAATTAATTCATTTAATTTTAAAAGCCAATGTACTAATTTTTAGGGGCAAGCATAGGAACAGAGAACAAGATAAAATTTTGCTCGATTTCATGGAAATTAATCCAAATCTTGCCAGGGGGGACGTTAGAGGTAAAACCAAAATGGAATTAGATATTTTGTGGCAAAAACTGGCGGACCAAATGAACAGTAGTGGGCCTCCAAATAAAGATGTTGCAAGATGGAAAAAGGTAATTTGATAAAATTTAAACATATATTAAATAATATCTAATAAATTATATTATATTAATATAGGTTTGGTCTGATTTGAAAATAAATATAAGAAAAAAACTGGCTCATAATAAAGCCGAAAACAAAAAACTGGTGGCGGACCGAGCAATATCGTCCCTATAAGTACAATCGAAGATCAAGTCGCAAAATTAAGCGGTTTGTACACCACCATTAGTGGCATTGACGGAAGCATTCCTTGTGGTATAACAGAAGCAATGCGAAGCAATGAAACTTCAGCAACGCTTGCTTCTGAGGACAATGAAGTTATAGATGGAGTCCAAACAAATGTATCAAGTCATGAGAATGCTTCTACTTCAACATATAGAAAAAATTCCAAAGACAAAGTCAATGAAAATATTATAGAGTACATGAACACGCAGAGAGAAGTGTTTGCTGATATCCTTCTGAAGTTAAATGGTGTAGTAGAAACTCAGAAAGAAAACGGGGTGTTTTTAAAAAGGAATTATAGGGCAGTTGAAAAATTGGCAGATCTGAAAAAAGAAAGTAATTCCGACAGCATCATTTAGAAATTGAAAAACGATTGCATGAAAAAAATGTTATAAAAAAACGTCGCATCGAAATAGAGGAAATAAAGCTGCAAATGTTTCAACAAGAAAATTCGGAAGATTAATTTTTATTTATTTTTATTTCTATTACCTGTGTTACAGTTAATTTATAAATGAAAGAATGTCTGTTGATTTTTTAAATGCTTATTTTTAATAGTTCGTAAGTGTCATGAAGACTGTGTTACTTTTTATAGTTTATTGTGTAGTTAATCCAAAATGATAGGAAGACTGTTGTTTATTTAAGTTTTTATTTTTAATATCTTGTGTCATGGAGACTGATTTTTTTAAATAAAATAAATATTTTCATAATAAATGCATTTTTATTGAAAACTATTTGCTATTGAGTTTCTTATACTATTTGCATCATTATTTGATTCACTATTAACTAATTCGTCTGCATCTAATTCTCTTTCTGTATCCAGCTCCAACTCATTTATGTTTTCATTCATTTCAATATTGAAATGCTTGCAAATATTATGCAATGAACAACATACATTAATTATTTTCGATGCTTTTAATGGGGAATAATTTAACTGTCTTGCGCCTAATAAGCATCTGAATCGAGTTTTTAAATTCCCGATGGTCCTTTCAACTATATTCCTCGCTGAAGTATGTCGGATGTTGTAATTGCTTTGAATACTTCCAGGATTAGGGTTTCTATATGGTGTCATTAAAAAAGGTTCTAAAGCATAGCCTGCATCTCCTAATAACCACGAACCGCATCTTCTATCTTTGAACTTCTCTGAAATATTATGTCGAATTCCACTCATTGACCAAATTAATGAATCATGACTCGATCCACTGTGACATGCATCAACAGCACGTATTTTCATTTGAAAATCACAAACCTGCAAATAAAACAAAATGATTAAGTATCAATAAATAACATTATAGTAAATATTACAATCATAGCATTGATACTGTAATATCCTTTTCTGTTCAAGTAATTTATTCCGTTTACTGTTGGTCTGATTATGCTTATATGAGTGCCATCAACACAACCAATCACGCCAGGGAAACCATGGTTAACAAAGAAATGTAATTTCGACCTTTTTATCTCTTCTTCCTCCATATTTAAATTTATCCATTTTGGGCATAGCTTATCTTGCAAAATGTTTAAAACATCTCCAAAAATTTTGCAAAACGTTGTTCTTGCCAAACCAATGTTAAAGTCCTTTCCTATTGATCTTTGGTAGGACCCCTCGGAAAAAAAACGCAGGCAAGCGGCTAATTGCAATGTTGCTGGTATTGATGTTTTTTGAACGTGCAGCTCTATTTTTTTTAACACTTCAATAAAAGCTTCTTTGTTCAGGCGATAATAATTTATAAATCTACAAAAAAAGATCAATTTGAAGAATATATGTACATATATTTCTTTACTTTCAAAATATTTCTAAAAATAACTTACATCTGATTCGGAACAGATAAAGGATCTGATTTATCCCTTAATATTTTCCTATAAACTTTTTCTTCCTTCGAAAAATTTCCTCCTTCGCGATTATTTATTAAATAAAGTATTAATGAATCCATTTTATTAATTATTAATTAACACAAATTTTTTATTGAACAAAATTCAAAGTAAACATATTTCAAAGCCAACTTTTTTAAGTGTGTTGGCTGTCACATATGATTTCGAAGTGAATTGAATTCACTTTCGAAACTAGCAAAAACGTACGAATTGTGGAACACCAATTTTAAATAATTGCGTTTTTGAATTCACTTGCGATTTGAATCCGCGCGTTTTCTAGAACATGGCCGATAATATCGTTCTACATCGGCTTAAAGATTAGTGGCAGCGTGCTTACGTCGTTATGTTACCCAAATAATAATTCTGGCAGCAACGTGTCATAGCGCAACAGTCCTGACTACGTTCTAGATGCCATGTTGTAGGTATGTTCGCAAGATTAGTTCATCACCTTCCGTTGTATAGAAATCCGACAAGAGTTATTTCACCCTTCGATTGCCGTCACATCACCGCGAGTTGCCACACTTACATATGGCCGATTGAGAGGATAAAACCGGATGAAACCGATGATGTGATATTAGCGAAAATTCCCAATGAAGAAGAAGCTCTAGGCTGAACGAGCTGATCGACCATCATCTACAGCATTGACCACGCTGATGACTTCACCAGAATGCGTCTCACGTGTAGTTTTAATTGCGTTTATAACAATCGTAAGACACGTGTGACCGTGTCCAAATGAATGCAGTGCTTGCTTTGACATTTAACATTACTTCGAACTTTTTTTATCCTGTCAGTCTAAAATTTATCAAGTGTTTTTTTGGAAAATAGAATGTTTATAAGCAGTGCTTATGTGATTAAAACTGAAGGATATACTTTAGTTCCTCTGTACAAGAGCACATTAAATTGTCATCGAATGCTAGACACGTCAAAAGTTGAAACTTCACGCGTTGCATGTGACGCGTCTACGCTTTACTTTCGTCATTGGGCCCATTGGCATTTAAAAGTATGAAGGAACTCCTACTCAATTTTCAGCGCAACGCATGAAGGCGTTACACAGTCCATCCAAGCAAATGCGAGTATTTCTATTTGTATTTGCTATTAGTCAACGTTCGTGGCCCATCATCATTCCAATATCTATTAACTGTTAGTGGGTTATTGTGTGGCATACATATATGTATGTATAGAGGAGGCTTCCAACTTTTGGGACTGCTAGAATACGGTACGAAAAATATAATCTGCCATTATGTGTAAGCCGCCCTTTTGAATTTGGAATGACGCCTCACAGCTTATAGTATTCTTTGTTATATCCTTTATTTTGATACCCATACCTAGTGGGCTGTAAAGAAAAAAAGTAACCGCCATTTCGAATGACACCACATAGCTAATTATATTCTACTTCTCATACCCTTTCATTTGATACCTAAGTCGGGGGTTGGGGAGTCGAAATGCTAAATTCGGCCGCCATCTTGGAACCGCCATCTTGATTTTTTTTTACAAAATAGTCAGATTGCATTGTCACGCCAACTATACATGTGTGTAGCTGTTTGGTTATATGGAAGTGGGGCAAAATCAAGTTTGTAAGATTTGCTTGCATACCGCATACAACATACAACATGCAGGTGAAGTTGATATAAAGCGTATAAAAAGCGCTTAGACGGGAAGAAATAACTTAAAGGATGCTTAACCTGACGACTTGCTACTTCAGTCTATGCATCAAGTTAGTTTTGTCCCAGAAGATCTCATTTATATTACCAGCCTTGCATGTCATGGTGCAATTTATAGAAGCAAATCAGGGGATCTGAGAAAAATTATAAAATTTAGTGCTGATGGTATTTGGGTGATTTGGAATGCTCCGAAATTTCCCAATTCAAAAAAAAAAAAAAAATTCTTCAATATTAAGATATTACGTGAAATAGCTCATAAAACATAAAATTAATCCTAATTTCTAACAACCTTAAACATAATAATAAGAGCGCAAATGAAGTTTGGTTCGGGTTTTCCATCTACAATGGCAGGGTTTCATCAAATATGTTAAGATCATTATTTTAAGCGGCGAATTTCCCTGTTGGTTAGGGTGGTGAGCAAATGATTCTACCCCAAAGCATATTGCACATTTTAATAACATGTAGGGTGGAGCAGAACGTTAATCCCCAACGACCAAATATTCAATTTCTACTTAGTGCATTGTACCATCGTTCCTCCCTAAAAATATGATGAGCAAACTTTTTCATAAACGATTTGACATACGACTATGTAACTCATAATTTGTTATCGCCTCATTACTCCGGGATGTCCTTAAAATCCTTAAGATGACATTTTCATGATGCTGTTGCTCCATAAAGTAAACAAAGTCTGTCATTTTGATGGTGTCGATTATAGTTCCACAGGCCATCGAGCAAATGGCGTTATAAATCCAATAAGTTACCATACTCCGCCCGCCAGGACACCAGCATCTGGGTGGGCAGCCACTGATGACAGGAAAAACAGTGTTGAAGGATGCACTGTTCCTGGCAACGGGCACATCCTTTCTTGGTTACAGCCAGGAGTCTTGGCACGCATACATGATAAGAACGTAAGATGTGTAAATATTTAATGTATGTAATTTCTTGACCATCCTTAGCTCTACCTTACTGTTGCCGGAGATTCTTTACACGCTGGGGGTCAATCAACGTGTGGGGGTGTATTGGGCACGGGTTGGTCCTATTTTAAAGCTTTTAGAGCTGGACGTAATTGCAGTCATTATCCTCCGGTCCACTGGGTGCCTTTCACAGGCATTGAACAGCGCCCGTATAGCTGCATCAACCGAAGACCTTCCAGCCTGTGTTAGTGCCTTATAAACAGGCAATCTTCGAGTTCATTCCGGGACTCCTGTAAGCCATGGCCCTCTTTTATAATTCAGTGGAAAGGTCTGAGGGAAAAGTTTAAATTGAGGGTAGGGCAATTCCTTGGCTCGAGCTGTAAAATGATTTGTAGATGTGCGCATTATATTTAATGTGTGCTGGTGCGGTTCATTGCAAATTCATGGACATTCCAGGAGTGCCAATAGAAGCTCTTTAAACTCGTTAAATTTAAGTGAAATCTGCGGTTTTTCCTGAAAGTACCATGATATATGAGCGGAACGTGGCTGCACTGTTGTATCATTCGTCCTCCGCCTGGGGAGTGATGACATCTATGGTCGACCACAAAATACACTTTTTACCCAGTTCCCACTACAGTGCTCACCCAATTTTTCCAAATGTAACTGGATCCTTGGAGTGGCATTTTAC
Organism: Thereva unica; assembly: GCA_949987705.1. NCBI lineage: Eukaryota > Metazoa > Arthropoda > Insecta > Diptera > Therevidae > Thereva > Thereva unica. The sequence continues at coordinate 218,123,296 of OX465281.1, forward strand.
GACTTGCAGACACGTTTGCTACTTAAGAGCGAAGACTGGTCGTGAAATCACTTTTTGGAAGGATTCTCCTCGCCATCCTTGCCAGCTTGCACGTACACGACAAATGCTCACGGTAAACGAATAAATGAACATTTCTGAGGTGTTATTATCATGCATGAACCAACCCACAGAGTGGCTTCCTTGAGGTGCGCCACCGGAATGTTACAACTGCACTAGTCTGCATCTGTATAAATGCTGAACAACTGCATCGCTACATTTATCACTATTTTATGTTTCTTGAGGCTGTCGACACTTTGCACCTGTGATAATGAGTGCAATTCAATTAACTAGAAAGCTGAAGAGCGACAGAAGGTGAATATTTAAAAGAACTGGTGTCGAGCATCACCTTCCTGCCACTTAATATACTTTACATTAACTTTAAGGGTATCCTTGTGGTTGGAAAAACATTATTCCGCCACTTAATTGCGAAAGTGAATTTAAAATTTCCCAAAGTCCTTGTAGTTAGTTGATTTTGTAGCAGCTTATTCAAACTTTGATTAAGTTACCAGCTGCTCAAGTTACTTTCAGATGTGTGTGTTTTAAGAAACTTATATTTTTACACGTGTAATAAAAGGCGCCAGTACTTATAGGTAAATAAATAAATAGGATTTATAAATAAACGTAGACTAACTCCTGAAGTTAAAAGGACAAGTCCAAATAGACTTTTGATTTTAGCGACTTACTTGATTGCTATTCGGAGCCCGTACAACAGCTATACATGTCTTTGGTCCTTTTTGTTTTATGAGAAGTAGAGCAGCATTAGTAAAAGATGTACTTTGTTGGTACTATAGATTTACACGAAAAATAACTTTTATTTTTTACATAACTTACCGTTTTCTGACTCAATGGACTGGGTGTTCGCGAAGTTTGTAGGTGTCTCACTGACATTGACGCCAATAAATTCTCTGACATTCATCCAATGGTGCTCAAAAACTGTCCTTCTCTTTTGGTTAAACCTCTGAGCAAACTCTTCGCCACTTCTCTTTGCTGCTGATATCGAGAAGATGTTTCGTCAGATACTTGTCGACGAACTTGACCAGGATCTTCTGCATATACTATGGCGAGAATCACCTTCACATCCACCTCAAGACTTTCGATTGTGCACAGTTACATATGGTACGGCCTGTGCTCCCTAACTAGCCTGAAACTACAGAAACTCTCAGTTGATTATTGCAGTTGCATTTTGAGGGGCAACGTCTACGTCGATGCTGCTTTATTCGGAGCCTTTACCAGACAAACCGCCATTAACCTCAAAAACTAACTTCGTCACTTATTGTCGTTGTGTTTAATCTCGATAAATCGATTTTCAATTTTCCTGAATTGATCGCTGATATTCCGGAAGCGGATCGAGAGCTAAAGGCATCAGTACAGGTTGGGGAAGATCCCCAAATCAAAGCTTTAGGGTTCAATTGGAATCCTACAACTGACCAGTTTAGTTTCATACTTACTCTACCAGTGACACATACTATCACTAAAAGAACCGTGTTGGCGGATGTAGGTCGTCTATACGACCCTCTTGGATGGCTTTCTCCTGTCATCATTAATGCAAAAATCTTCATTCAACAACTCTGGCTGACTAAAGTCCAGTGGGGGACCGATGAAGGTGACCTCTCCCGAACGAGCCTGTTGAAAGACTAATTTTGGCCTGTTGAAGCGGTTTATTTTATAGCTAGAAAACTCGTTAGCGTAAGAAGCTTTAAAGCTTCGAAGAGCTTTTAAAGAAAAATAACCCAGCATGCGGGGCAGCGTTATGCTGCGGTTACACGAATGACAAAAAATGACAATGGTCACAATTTCTGGTCATAATTAATGGCATTGCTGTTCACACGACTCAAATATTGACATGTGAAAAGCTCTATTATAAAATGTCATTAATTTATTGCAAGTTGCCATAAATAATGGCAAGAGCTGAATTTGTATGAAAGACAAATTATGACAGAGATGAATTTAATTGTGTAGTGGATGAGTATCCGCACATACCAGGGCCGTGCCCGGGACGTAAGATTTTTACTCCGGCCCGAGCACGGACATGTGTGAACGGGTTCATATAAAATTTGCGCACCGATATTTATCGGAGCCCTTGACGGAACACGGATCTGCGACGTCCCGAGCACGGCACTGATATGTGTGCATACTCCTTTATGAGGGATTCAAAACAGAGTCGACATTTATTATGTGTAAGAAATTTATAAAGGAAGCTGTGTGCTCGTCAGTCAGTCAGGGATTCAAAACAGAGTCGGCTCTTTTGTCTCCAACAGTCGCAACTGTTTTATTGCTTTATGGCCCTGTTTGTTTGGAAAAGAATTGGTGTCTAGTGTATTGAGCATTTGCAGACACTTGATTAATTCATGGTCCTGTTTGTTTTGAATAGCTAGGTTTAGGTGCTGATTTGAGTGTAAACCCCTTTGAAATAACACTACCGCACTTCATGATCATATCCTGTGAGGTAAATTGATGCACCCCGCGATTCTAGATCCCAGAAATCTGACTATAAACAGAAAACGGGGAAAAAGCTCAAAGCTCTTGTCCTTTAGTGGAGACTATGAGCTTTTGTTAGAAAAAGCGAGGATTTGGTATTCTGGATGTCAGATCTAACAAATGGAGGGGAATTTTAAGCTTTGAAAATCTGTCTATAGCCAGCGACATGCTAGCTGGCTGTGATGGATTTTTTGATTATTTCATCAAAACGGGGTGTTTTAAAAGTGAAGTAATTGCTTAAAAATATTGAAAGCATGGACCCATATACAAGCGGGTTAATATTGGCAATTACTTATAAATTTGGGATTTACTTATAAAAATATTTTTTGTCAGCTCCTTCGCGTGATGATTATGCTCGTTCACTCGTGAACGCTGAGCAATAAATAAATCAAAGTAAAAAAATTAAAATAAAAAAATTTGATTACGTGCGGTTACGATCACTGCCACGGGCGGCGTCTTGCTGGCCCATCCTGGACGTCTGCGCCCGTTAACAAATAAAGGTAAGTAAATTGCGTATTTTAAAATATTTTTAGGTCGGTATTCATCGTGGATATTTCTTATTTACCGGCCATGATTTTGGGTGAAAGGATAAAGTTAATACCAGCTGACCTGGTAATATTTTAAACCTTAAACCCTAAAAATATTTTAAAATACGCATTATACTTACCTTGATTTTATTTATTAACTTAGCGCAACCGGCACTCGAATATAAACAAACACCATCTAATCACAATTATGGGACTGCTCAAGGGGAAGTCTGACTATTCAAAGTCTCCAAAATCGAGGGAAAACTTTACGCGAAAGCTCTTTTTGTAATCTGGGGAAGCGTTGTTAGAACTAACATAAATCTAACATCTAGAATCGCGGGGATAATTATTCATCTTTTTAACAAATTTATACTCTTTCGCCTTGTTTAAAAATAAATTGAACACAAATTCCCTTCCTTTTTTCATTTTTACGAGTGTTAAATATTTAGACTTGCCTATATGAGATTTGCCTTGTTAAGATAAATAAAAATGATCATAAAGGATATGAAAATAAACTGCGGGGGTGTGTTGCCGGTATATTATAGTCCATTCAAAACGAACGTTTGGGTATTAAAACATAACACCTTTTTGAAACTATTTCCGCACATATTTTTTTGTATGCTGATTAGGGGCCACCCCCTAATGTAGGGGTAGTTGAAAGTAGTTTTGTTTTGGCTTGAAAAGAGTTTATTTTTTTTATTTAATGTTAATTTTTCAAATTGTAGGGGTAGTTTTTACTCTTTAAGGGTTGAAAACAATTTATTTGTACCTGACCACGCATTCAATCAAAGAAGCCTAATTTTTTTTTTATTTTCGGTCCATTTAGGGGTGGTTTTAACTGTTTAGGATTATCCCTTATCATAAAATTGGGCTTGATTTGGTATAAATCAACCACTTTCGCCAATAAATATTGAAAAAAGTATATTCCATTGGGTTATTTTCGATTATTATTGAAATTGTTGTTGTTGTTGAAATTGGATTTTGCATTTAAATAATGACACTCTATCATAAAAGAATGAGCAAGTTCATTCTTTTATGATGACTTGCCATAACTTTTCATAATTTCTCATTATCGTTTACACGGTCATAATTTGTTTCATTATTTCTAAGCTTTTTTAAGCTTTTTATGACAATAATTTTTGCCATTTTTCATGACAGAAATAATGACACAAATTATGATCGTGTAAACGATTATGACAATTAATGACCAAAAAAATGACAAGCGTGTCATTCGTGTAAATTCACCATTACCGTTCTACTACATATGTATGTAGTAGTTTTACTACCTTTCTACAAAAAAAAATTATAATCTTCTACGCTACTACATCAAATTATCACACTACTACCTTTTTTCGATAACTTTAAATTTTTTTATTTATGGATAAATCGACCCCAGCCTTAGAATAAAGAACTATAAAAAAGGCCTTGACCTACCTTTCATGTTTTTCAAACCCGTGTACGCGAACGTAGTGAAATCCGGGGTCAATGACTGTCGAGTGTCTGCTGACTGTGAAACCAGTCAGACTTTGTTTTTCATTAACTGAACTAGTAAGTGGTGTAAATTTACCCATTATTATTTCAGCAGAAACATAACTCTACCCTGATTATGGCAATTCAATGTGAATACGGCATTAAAATGAACACTTTTAATCTAACAATGTCGGGCTAGTTACACCATGTGTAAGTGATTTGCATTGAAGCGATTTGGCGTATATTATCATTTCCATTCATGAGCGTCATCCCACTGTTGTACATTTAACGCTACATCTTGACAATAGTCAACGAGTTTATTTCAACGCATCGAATGGTTACTCAACGTCCTGAAACACCTCTACCGACAAGTTTGATCAGTTTCTTTTCGATTTTCCAAAGCGATCCGATCCCTTTGAACATTGCTCCACTCTGAGATGTCACGTTATTACACTTGGAACGCTTCATCGAAGAACGAAAAACGTCAGCAGTAAGGCTATGCGGTTTCTGATCATCCGGATGTGCGTTCTACTGAAGCTCTTGATCTTCTACTTGCGGTTGTTGCTGGTGAATGTTGGTGAGCCGTTATCATTTGAATCACTTCCAGCTCAATGGTGAAATGTTCCCAACACTTCATACTGCAACAGCTCAAATTGGTTCAAAACATTACTCGTTGGGACATGATAATCGCTGAATAAATTGTTTCTGCGTTTCCATGGTATATCGCACATTATTTGCTGTCCTTATTTTGACGTGCTTAACATCGAATGAAGGACGCTTTCAATCGAAAATTGGAACATGATCATGAACACGATCGCCATCCATTGAACCAATCAGTTCGAGCGAATGTACCACTGTTGAACACAGAAGGAAGAGTATGATACAATAATGAAGGCAATTAATTATGGTGGCATTTCCTCGATGTGTCCGGTCTAACTGTGAAGATATTCTTCACAGCAATTGCTTCTTCTAGGATAGCGACCATATTGCTAGAAGGATGCCGTTAAAATTTCAAACGACTGAAAAACCGGCTTATAACATTGCAAAATACTCAGCAATGGTTAAAGTTTTGGAAGAAAGTAAAATCATCATCCGGGATAAATGCACAATGGCGCACAAACGAAGATTGGAAGCACTGAAGCGAACTATGATAGATCTGCGTAATGACTCAAGATTTTGGGAGGCGCGATTTCCGACAAACACAATCAGTCATTCCAAGATCCACCACTGATGATGAAATAAATGCTTGCCTCAAATGGTCGACTCTGTGGTGCTTTATGAAGAAACGACAGCTGATGATAAATACGCGAGTTGCCTTGCTAAATGATCCATCTGCCGAAGATTTCTCTAAGCAATTGCTGACTATCGGTAATGGCCGTGTTCCTGTCGACGAATCGAACGGATTGATTTCTCTTTCGCCGAATTTTTGCAATTCAATTTTCGATTCGTCTTGCACTCACTATGACGATCAACAAATCACTAGGCCAATCCTTGAGAGTTTTTTGCCTGAATCTAGAAAATGAGTCAATTGTACGTAGCATGTTCAGTTCATGCTACCTCTTTTTCAAAAAGGTAGTAGATTTTACTAATCTCAAAATTCATGTTACGTTAACATTGGTGCTGGGTCAATATTTAGTTTCCTTAAACTTTGTTGGGAGAAGGATTGCTAGTAACGAAATGTGGTTCGTTACACCTTTGACTTTCTGTTACTTTCTAGTTGTCCAGTTGGCTTTCTCGACTTTTGAGAAATTATATTTGAAGCAAAAATAAGGACAATCGCTCTTCTTCTGTTGACATTTCCTAAAAGTTCATATATAAAGTGACTATTGGCGAGTAGCTAAAGTATTGTAGTAAGATTCAATGCAGCTCAGACTAATTTCAAATTTATCATCAGCAGGCCAACACGTAAGTAAGTTCGAAGTAGCCAAAGTAAGATGTAAAAGCTATAAGTAAATCTAATCTAGAAAATGATGATGTTTACTATGAAGAACTTACAAATAAGAAGAGACTTATGTATAACTTTGTTAATTAGGAAAAATGTACATAATGTATGTTATGTAAATAAAAATTTCATTCTTGAATTACTCACAAACAGTAAAAATTTTGGTTATAACCCGAAAAAAACAAAAATGATCATAAAAATGTCTCCTAAATAAATTTTAAAGTTAACCAAGATTATATCCTTACAGGAGCACATAAGTGATCGCCTGCAGGACATAAGCATAGCATAAGGATGTCGATACATTGACCAATTGTACTCGTACCCAAAGAGAAATATGGTTATTGCGACAGGGCATGTTCCCCGACGTAAACAAAATTTTCATGAAAAGCCATAAACGTAATAAAATAAATTTCCTCGATGCATGTATAGGATACTAAATCCATATAATGGCCTTAAAATTATGTATGTGCAGAGCAGCCCCCACTTTATTATCCACCTCGCTTGATTTCATTAATATTCCATTCGCGTTTTAGCATCTTCCTCTAAATCATTCCCAATACATTTTTATTCCTTCCATGGTCTATACGAGACTCGAACGAAAAGGGGCTCTATGAGCCCCTCTGGAACATGTGTATCTTACGTATTCCTTTATGATAACACAAAGTGATGTTTAAGAGGATCGACGTGAAAACTCTGAAATCCATCCCCACCTTTCTTTTGAAAAAAAAACCCATCTCCCCACCCACAGCCATCGTGAAGCCCTGTTTCTTAGCGTACTACTACGCTCAGCCTACTTAGTGCTCCTTTGGGGGAGGTGTGAGCAAGCCGTGCCTACCCCAAAAAGATGTCTACTTCCTTGGTGGTAGCAATCTTCCAGACCTTCGGTTCTGTGTACTCCTGGATGCGTACATGAATATCAATGACGGGTCTATGTGTGAGAATTTGTCTTATTTTTCCGGATGAAATTTTTGGACTTTTCCTCGCAAGGACTCAATACGATAATTGTCTTAGGCTGAGAGTTGGGACGCCCCTAGCGGAAGGGATGGATACCATATAATGCTGCCTCTAGGCTGTTTTTGATGAGGTGTTAGTGAGTTATTGCTGATATGAATTTGAGATTTCAGTCCGAAAATGAGATAAAATCTTGAGATGAATTCTAATTCACATCCGCACTATCTGTTTTGTGTGCCGATAAAGGAGAAAAAAGTATTGTGTATATGTACACCCGGGCATATATATAAAACCCAGACCAAGTTTCTCTGCAGGTTATTATGCCTTATTACGTAGAATGTAATTTAATGCGGGTTAGAGTGACGTGATACTATTTCAGCGAATTTCCCACTAAGTGAAACAGAAACGTGATTTGGCAGCGCGACATACAGTTTCAGCGCACCTAATCCTTTTCAATTCACGAATTACCCAAAAATTCTGATTGACCTTAAGAGCCGATTACCAGGCTTTTACCAAATTAAAGCTAAAAGCACCGAAATCATGACTTGGCATCATAAAAATTGAACACCAATGTTTTTTTTCACCAGAATACGGCTCGCATGGGAGTGATGAAACTCGATTTTGGAATTCAATAAAGCTGCACATACGCGATTTTCGAACATGTTCACATTAGGCTGAAATTTTATCCCAGGTCACTTTAGCTGGGGGAATACCTTACCAAATTGGCACAAGTGGCTACCTGCCAGCATAGTAAAAGTTCCGTAAATTGCATTTTGCGATTACGGATAAAAACTGTGAATATAAAATAAATGCAATGCGCCATAAAAGTTTCCGGTGCTCGTCCTTTTGACAAGATGCTTGCACACTGCAGCACCCAACGTAGTTTGTGTGCCCCCCTCCGTCCCTTTTTGTGGGGATAATGGCGTACTGTAGTAAGACTAACTTTGAATTCGGTTTCACTGCATTGAGTTTAAATTAATCTTATTGGGATGGAGTCGGCAGAGGCTCTCCTTTCCGGGACTTTATTCCCTCGATGTTTGGATAAAAGTGGGAAATTCAATTCCTTTTTCTGCATCCTTTTTTGTTTGCTTGTTCGCAGAGTGAGAACAAATGGGCAAATCTAGGATCAATTTGTATTTTAATTGCTAGCGAGAATTTAGTACCTGAGCATATTTAGTTTTAATTCAATGCCGGCATCTGAGAATGTAGTGAAGGGGGACAATTAAACGCTTATTGAGGTTAAGGACTTTTTAGCCTGTTAAATTGTGAGGTTTACTGCAACCATTGTATCCTTAAGAAGTTATAAAATTTTTATACTATGTCATTCAGGTCCTGGTGCAGGGTGTAGTGCTGTAGTTTGAGAGATAGAAGTGGATAAATAGTTTAAGCGGGTTCTGGAGTGCTCAAAAAACATATTACCCATTCGTTGAAGCTCTAGTATGTTGGAGAAGTTCGGAGCTACTTTAATATTGAGCCGAGTTGTTGTATTTATGAGTGAATTGGTGGACTGTACATAATATGCGTGAAAAAGAGAACTGCAAACAGTAGAAATGAAGCTAGAGATGATTTCGGGTGAGAAGCATTACATATATGCAAGAAAATACGTATTTTAGTGAAACTATGGATGCGATAGTAAAACAAATTTATTCCTTAGCTCAAAATAGGAGATTTGATCCGGTTCCTAAATATGACTGGCTGGATGTAAAATATTTGCTCGCACTCTGCCTTTCTTACGCACAAGTTTTTCGTTAGTGCGGCTACAAATCGTCGGCCCTCAGCGCCAAAGTTGTCCCAGGCGCCAATTTTAATAGGACTTCCTGCCGTAATAGCGTTTCGTCCGTTTGTTCTCTAAACTTCCTTTTTTAAGGGAGGGTTGCCGGAGCTCTTGAGTAGTTTAGGGTCTTATGAGAATAAATCCTTATATACTAACAATTTTAATGCCTTAACTCTAAATAACTACTTATTATTCTTGGATACATGTTTCTACTAGTATGGCTAAGCAACTACCTACTTTTTTATCTCTGGATACATGTTGGTATCGGTAAGCAGCTACCTACTTATTAGTTATTAGAACACTGTCGGATCATACACCTCGACAAGGCTGGTCAACATTTCCCCTTGACACGGTATATTAAACGCTTCCAGGAATCTTGTCGGATCGTGACCCTCAACAAGGCTCAAGCTGGTGACATATACAAGCGTACATGCATTGCATTCAGAGGCTCCATGATATCCGGCGAATTTCCTCTGACCCATAATTACATGGTTGCGTTCCGTGCCGGGTTTCACACATAGCCCGAAAATCTAAGTAACGTGTTCATGTGTTTGTGTGCTCATGCTTGTGTGTGCTATCTCGAATGCGGCAATGCAAAAAAAGTTGAAAGTAGCCTGACCTTTGCTTGGCATGTCTTCCATTCACGGAATATACCGTCAGCTCGCATTTGAATACACACACTTCTATATTATCTGTCAACGAATGCAATGCATGTACGCTTGGATATGTCACCAGCTTCAGACAACATCCCAGCGGGAAAAGTGTGAAGGCCTTCCTAAAGAAGCTTTTAGGAAGGAGTTCGTATTCGTAGTTCCTAAAAAGTAAAATGGAAGGGTCAAACATGGATAAGTATGGTTTTTGCGTTTGCCTTGGAAGCAACTAAAAAGATGTATCACAAACGCCTTACCGGGAATGCGTGGGGAAGGATAATGAGCTTTTAGAGCTTTTCAACTCATTCCTCCTAATGACATGGCTTCACAAAAAAGATATGGAGCGGAATGCCAAAAGGAAGGCCTTTCCGCCTTCCAAAAAAGGCCACCATCATGCCTCTTGGTATGATTCCATTTCCCGCTGGGATTCTCCAGGTATTCAGTAGTGGTCAGTATGCGGTGCGGATATGTGTTCTTGCCGTGCCGACTCATACACCTCGACTCGGTAAAGGAAACGCTGCCAAGAACATTGTCGGGTCAGATACCTCGACAAGGACTGGACAAAACCCACAGGTATTCGGTATGTTGTGCAGCTATCTAACAGTGCCAAACCATACACCTCGGCAACATCCCGCAGGTATTCGGTATTTATTTTTATCGGGCCGGATCATACACCTCGGCACGGTATAGGACCGGAGAAGCTGACCTCTCCGGAACGAGCCTGTTGAAAGACTGATTTTGGCTTCGTGAAGTGATTTATTTTATAGCTAGAAAGCTCGTTGGAGTAGGAAGCTTTAAAGCTTCGAAGTGAAGCTTTCAAAGGAGAATATTTATTTTCCTAAAGCTTTGTTAGTGGAGGGACTATTAGTAACGATTTGTGGTTCGTTGCACATGAATTAGTACAGTCAATATGTAAGTGAGTCTCCGAAAAATGACATACCGAAATTTGACTTGATGAATCGTTAGGGGGGCATGAAGTTAATGTCAAATTTCCGAAGTCCCCTTCCCCCTGTTTTTGCGAAATTCCAAAAAAAATTTGAAATGCGTTTTTCTCAGAATCTATAGGTTTTGGTGAAAAGTTTATTTAACAAAAAATGTAGAGGACATTGTTAACTACATTTTATGTCATTGAAGTGACGTCATCCGACTTGAAATACAAAAAGTAAAAGTAAAAAATTTTAGTGGGAAATTTCCTTATTTAACCGGTCGAGTTTTGCCGGGTGTCGGCCTTGAATAAAAATGAAAAATATTGAAACAAAATTGAAGTAACATACTTGAACTACATTCGACAATGATCAACATTATAGAATAGATTCGAGGAACCGGGGAGGCTATCGGACTGACTGCTCAGCGCTGGCCGTGGGGTAGAGCGAGCGGAACGGTCTTGCTAGGCGCCATCTGGCTAAGGGCCCCTAAATGAATGCGAAAAACAATTTTGAGCGAAAAATAAAATATTGAAGGCACTTTAAAGAGCAGCGGACGGGGTGACAGGCGGCGGGAAAGTACAATTTATGTGATAAGAAAGCGTCGACGAAAGAGCGCCAGAAGACAATCTCGCTCTACCCTGATCACCGGCGCTGTACATGCCCTTTTAGATCTGAAAATTTGAGCAAGCTTCCGTGCACATACAAGACAGGCTAACTTGTCCTTTTCTTAAAGTATCGCCAAGCGGACTAGTATGGTAAACGGATGGCTCTTAAGCAGAGGCAGGTGTGGATGCCGAAATCTGGAGTGAAACCCCAGATTGCTTAGAGCGATAGGCCTAGGCACCCTAGCAACTATTTTTCACGCAAAGGTGTAAGCTATACAGGCTACATTCATGAGAACTTAAGAAGGGCCTGCTAGAGCAAACGAAACTTTATCTTCTCTGATAGAAAAGCGGAAATTAGGGCAATAAGGTCCTGTAGGACGAAGTCTAAGTTTGCAAGGGACTGCCAAAGTGTTGTTGGTGAGCTGAGCGTTCTCAATCAAGCTACCCTTCTCTGGGGTGACCGCGGCTTCAAAGTCAATGAAAAGGCAGCTGCCCTGGCTAAACAAGGCTGTGTGAAATTGCATCGCCGTATTTCGTAGGTAAATCTGTAAATTTGTCTGAGATAAAACAATGAAGCGATTGCGATGAACTTACAACAAAATCGTAATTCAATTGCCAATAAACTGAGTCAACTTTTCGTTAGTCAAACGAAGTTGAACGAAGTCAGTCACTCAATTGACAATTTTAACAATCACAATCACACAAATGTAAAAACAAATGTAATTTTATATTAATTTAGGCTGGAATGTGTTTTTCCAGATTTTTCTCCGTAGCTTCCAGATTTTTTATAAAATTAAAAATTAAGTTTGAATCGCTAGTTATGGTCTTCAGGTCATACAAAAATCCCATATAAAAAGCAGTTTCAGTTTATCCTGAAATTTCTAATTTTCTGGAAAACTTTTCCAATGTTTCTTTCTATTCCCTAAAAGCCTTATTCGGACTACTATTAGCCAAATCGGTCCAGCCGTTCTCAAGTCATGCACTTACCTCAATGAACTGGCAAAAACCAACGGGAAATGTTAGGCAACCAGTTGAAATATACACGGAGATTTTACCATTGCTGATTTCTAGCAATTGTTTTGAAAATACTCTCCAGAATAGTCGTTCTGCAATTCAAACGCATGGTTTTGATTGTTTCGTAGATCTTGTATCGTTCGGTCTAATCCAAAGACATTATGTGCCATGCGAAGAATCACAAAACAACCGAACATAGACAATTGATTTATTCTGTTGTTACTACATATAATTTCATTTTCAGTTAAGCTGGAACGATTGTTCCAGATGTCTTTCGAGATCTTCAAGATCTGGACCAATTCTATCTTTCAATTTGAAGCCACCCAAAGACATTCCCAAATTTTCATTTAAATCGGTTGGGCGGTTTCGGAGATTAGCGTGTAGCAACATTGTGACACGTAATTTTTATATATTAAGATATAGGTTGCCAAGCATATTGGATTTCACGCCTTGTTTTAGACAACTATACACTTCGGGAGTCCTGCAAAAAACTCTGTCCGTTATGTACTTAAGGACGTATAGCAGTTCGGGTAAATATGAATTAATGCTAATAAATGGGCCTTAGATTCCTGACAAATGAGTTGTGCGAGTTGTGAGCATAGTTAAATTGTTCTAGATTTAAGCTACCAAGGACCAGAGCTACTGGGCAACAGCGCTATGGGGAATGTTATTTTTCAATCTTTAATCATGCTGAATTGATCCTCATTTAAAACGAAAAACAGTAGTCTCAAAGCAATCCTTTTTTTCAATAAATTCCAGTGTCTGGTTCGATCACAATATCCTGAGTGAAACTCAAACAAATAAAAGGATATTTCCGATATGCTCATTGAAACATGAACTGAACATTGTCTTAGTTTTATAGACTTTATAAACTTACATTAGAGATCTTATGTCCCCAAACGTAATTTCTCATACATGGAACATGTACAATCAGCGTCTAGTTTGGTTTAAGTTAAATAGAGCTCAGAACACTGTAAAAAAATACTTAAATATCACATTTCCAATGTTTAAAGATTGGAAATTCTTTCCCTGACTAAATTTCCAGACTATGTGTCAATATTCACAGAATCTAGCGCACGATTTACACAAAATCCAAATTTAAAGGCAAAGTGCATGCTTCTGGCTTGAAGTCGAATACGGTTCCTCTGCGAGGAAGCACAGTGCCAATGGCAGTGCAAATATTAAGCTCTGATGTAGAAGTAAGGCACGTTAACTATGTTAGCAGCACAATCCAGCACAATTTACTATCTAGAAAGTTTCCTACAAGAGGACGACAAATTCTTAATAAACCATGTACTCTATACTCTGCATAGCAAAAGGGAGGCGGGGGCCCCTCCAACGACCGACCGACACGGTGCTATCTAGATATCTCTGTATCACTTGCTATGCACAGAGTATCGTTCCAGACTTCTCCTGGTGCCATAAACTTAAAATCTCTGGAGAAATTCTTTGAGGCAGGTATGCAGAGAATGAGTGTATCTATTCGGGGCCCACCTTTACATGTTGGTAGATCCTTAAGTAAAAATGTATTACGTAAAAGAAGCTTGGAATATCTGCTTCAAAGGTTGGGAATTTTCTAAAATAGCAAACCGTGCATACCGTAAACTTAAAGAATTGAGAACAAAGCAAGGACTCCCTTATCCTATTTGACGCCCTATTCTCCTCCAAAAATTTAACTTAAATTTTAGGCATACATTGAACCTTTAAAATTATGTTAAACTTTTTTTTTTGTGAGAGAGAATTTTGATAAAGTAAAATGCACATTATGGAAATCAAAAATGTTGGAAAATAATTCTCAGTTCTGGAAAAGGGTTAAAAGGTTTTTCTTGGCTGTACTGCTGTGCGAATCCTTTTTTATTATGCTTATCCTTTAATTTTAATATATAGATTTTCTTCATCTTTTTCGGATTTTGTTGAAAGACTCAATTTATAAATTGCTTTAAGGAGATTTCGCCTAGAGTAAATGAAAAAGTGCCATCACCGAAAGATGGAAAATTGAATTTTGCTAAAAGGGCCTGGAAAGGGTGCCCTTATGTATATTAAACATCTACCCTTCATCTCCTCGCCTCTTAGCAAAATTGTACCTTAAACTTAAATACTTAGATAAAATGGCGATTTCTTTGAAAGTAGCCTTATACTTTGGATATTACGAAATAGGGATACCAAACATTCAACGGATTTGAGCTAGACCGATAGGATTTTCACGGCCTTGCAGTAATGGCCGCTTCAGTACCTAAGGCTAATCAATACAGTGACACTGATTTTTTTTCTTCATATTTTGAACATTTGAATGAAATAATAATCATAAGACCGGGTTTATGTTTAACACGTAAATTTTATAGAGATTTTCTCGTTAATAATATTAATCGACATTTTCTCGTTAAGAATTAATCAGATCTTGATATTTTAATTTGTCGTGGGCAAATAAAATTTTGGGTTAAAATTTACAATTTCAGTCTAAATGGCCTCAAGAAGTTAAGATTTTTATTATGAAATAATTACCTAAAGCGCAAAAGGAATGTTCCTTAAGAAATGATTCAAAATGGTTTGTTCCGTGGAAAATTTTAAAGTGACTAACATAGAATTTTCTATTATTTATTTGAAAACAGGATTTGATTCTTGTTTGTGACAGAATTAGCCGTACGAGTCCTTGTCCTGCCAGTTCATTTTGCTGAACAAGTTCTATCAGAACATGACAAGTTGGAATAATATTATTCGCAGTCAGTATTTCCAAGAGCTCAAACCAAACGCAATGTCCATGATTTCGTTTAACGGAGAGACACTTTTCTTTCCGAATGTACTTTTTGGTAGGATTTGAGACTCACTGGCCATGGAAAAAGCGATTTTGAAATTCCCTTTTATTTTGGCGCACGCCATACTATTGGCTTATGGGTGCCGCGAGGCGCACCGGGTTCCAGCTAGTAATTATTACTTTTAATAAAAACTCACCACAAACAGCACTTTCTGCGGCACGAAAAACTTGCCTCGCTCGTTTTTAATGGGATTTTGATATTTCACGGTTGGGACTTCATACAACCACATACGCACACATAGTACATGATTTGTAAATATATTTTTTTAGGAAAGGCCCTTTATAGATACAGTCGACAATCTATTTTATTCGTATAGATCGCAGTGTCGAACAACTCTAGTCGGGAAGGAAGGAACTGCCACAACCTAGTCGAGATATTTTAATTCCACCTACTCCCAACTATTACTATCACGACTCTGTCATCGGGGCATCGAGAAACAACTCGCTGGAATGTTGTGCCTCCTGAAACGAATTGAATCTCATCAACCAACCGATGACACTTTTGATCGCGCTTTTGGTGGGGCATGGAAGGACTTAGGAAGGCTATGACAGGAGGTATCAGGAATGTAAAGAGAGAAGAAGAAACAAGGAAAGTTATGTAGATGGGAAAGTGGAAAAGGCGAAGAACCGTGGTGCTGCCGAGATTGGAACCCGGGACCTCTGTGATGGTAGGATTGTAGTAATTTCAAATGACAGGGGTGGGGTGAATCTAGAATTTCAAATGACAACCCCATTTCTTACGGATTCGTAAATTTGTAATTGTAGATTCACTAGAGCGCTGACAAGGGTGTCGTTTATTACTATAAGATAGAATGGTCATCCTGAGTACGACAAGGATAAGTTGTATAGATCTTTCATCAATTGTATTATTTTGTCCGGAAATCCACGATGACTTAGTGCTGCCATATACAGCACCTATTAACTGAGTCGAACACTTTCTCATAGTCTTTAAAAAATCAAGATTGAAATTCAGTAGACTGCTCCACTGTGATTCTCAAGGTCTATGGCCTATGCAGGAGTGTCCAATCTACTGCATTTCTAATTGTCGAAGGTCCCCCTTTGGTGCTCCATGCTAGTTTCAGGATTGGCCGTAGAGCATCTTCGAGACTTAAGTCGGCTTTCAACAATTCTGGCGGGAATTGAGTACGGGCTGTAGCCACTCCCCAGCGTCCCATTCGATAGCATCCGCGATTCTCCAATGAAGTTGTTGAAGTGGTAAAAAAGACTGTTGCCGATAATCCAATGTGTTGTATCGCAGCCGATCTCAGGAGTTAAACGTGAGTGGGAGGATTAGAATTATGAAGAAAGATTTCCAGCTCTTCTAGATACTGCAACTTACTCAATGATTGATGCTGGACGAAGCTTATTTTACACTCTCTGGCGAAGTCAATAAACAAAACTGTCGTATTTGGGGAACAGGAAACCCATTTTTCTTCAAAGCTCGCACGTCATCATTGGATTTTGGTGCACTTTGTGTGTCCGAAAACGCTTGGAAAAGGTCTGATGAACCTCTTTTCAATAAGACGGCGCACCTTACCACACCGCAGCCACTAAGATGAAGTTCTTGCAAAAAAAAAGTTTATGCCAGCAAACTGAGGACCATTGACGAGCTCAAAGCTCACAAACGCGCCAAAGTAGCTGCTATAACGCCCGAAATGCTGGGCAATGTGAAAGCTGCTTTTTGCATATCGAATGGAGGTGATCCGACTAATCGACAATGCTCATTTGTCAAAATCGGCCGTCAGAGTTATTCAATGTTCGGGTTAGGGTTTACTGGATGTCTGCGACGATTATGAGGCGAATTGTTGCTACTACCAAATGGTGATCACTTCCAATGTCTGCTCTCAGCTCTAGCTCCAGGGATCCTCCATAACAGCCTGTCGGCCACTTCATCTATTTGACTCCTTGTATATTTTCTTGTGACATAAGTAAGCTCCGCCTGCCTGCCAAGAGTTGGTGCGAGCTGTAAAAGTCAACAAACACTCACCATTTTTCTTAGCAATTTGGCTCATTCCTTGATTTCCAATTGGGTCTTCAAGGCCGGTTATGCTACGGTCGATCAGTGCGTTTAAGTCAACCACCAAAAAATTATGTTCCCCTTTGGTATAGAGCGAAAAATTGTATTCAGCTAATGGGGCTTAATCTGGTTTTCTTGATGAGTATTACGCCAACGCCGCTCCTATAGTTTTTGGGGTTGTACCTGCCAGAATATGAAAAGGGCTCACCATGGGGGCAGATATGCTCCACATATGGTGCCTCCTGGTCTTGCTAAGTCCCATGGTCTTGATATTATATCGGTTCATATCGTTGAGGACTTAATCCAGTGTCTTTATTTAAAAAGCAAAGGCCGACTATTATCCACCCGGTTCCGTGACATTATATGCCGATTCGTAATAAGAGCAGTTTTGTTGGAGTGGGCTGCTAACCCTCAGCGAAACCGACTTTAAACTTTGGTTATGGCGCAGAACATTCATCATTCGGTATATTGTACAACCGGCCGTACGATTCCGCCGCCACCTACAACCCATTCGATTTTTCGGTAGTCTCACCTCTCACAACCTATATAACCACAACTGGGGCTGTCTACATAAGATCGGTTCCGTTCTTGCTGCTTGGTCTTCTTCTTCTTTGATCCGTTAGCTGGCGGTCCGAGCGGAAGGTCCCCGAAACGGATACGCTGCTGTCGGTGCCGCTTTAAAAAATGCAGTTTCTTGCCTAGTTTCTTCGGTTTCCCCATTCTGGTCAATTCGGCAGGTCGACCACCCTCCTCCTTTCACACCCTGAACTTTGGACCAGACGACTGCTGCTCTACGTAACTCTAGGATCATTCGAATATCAAAAACTGACCGTTCTGCACCTATATTCTTGTCACAGATTTAAAAAGCACCTAGCCAATAATTTTTTAGTAAAAGATTTGTTGGAATTTCGATCTCCTTTAAGTAGCTCGTATGTGTCTGGCCGTGGGGGTCACCGGTGACCTGGCCGTGGGGGTCACCGGTGACTTCAGTAAAATAAATGCGGCACGAATGATGGCAACAATTAACTTGTTGCAAATAATATTTCCCCAAAATATGCACCATGTAAAATTAGCATGACATTCAACGTGTTAAGGATATTTCGGTGCCATGCTGTATAACGCTAGACTTCATATAACGATTTACGAAGGAATGCAGCTTACGATTTCTGCTTGTTGATAGCTAGCTTGTATAGTAATATTGATTTGACACATCAATTGAACACTTGAACTTTTGTATTAGCTCTCAACGCCGTTGACCTTCAGACCCATTTCAATCTAGCAAATGTTCTATGCATTTGTAATCCTTACCTCGATACAGGGGCGGATGGGCCATACGACGAACCGGGAAATTTCCCGGTGGGCCGGCTGTTCAGAGGCCCGCAGGGCCGGTGGCTGAAAGTACGTCTAAGTCAAGGGTGGGCAATCCTTTTATAACATGGGCAAAAATAAACTTTAAGTTTTTTCCGCGGGCCGTAATAGTTAATTGGCATCTTGTTATGACCTGTAATTTTTTAATCTGCATTTGAAGTGACAGATCTTTAATGTGGTAAATTACACTATCCATCACTGGGTCCTAAACTCAAAAACGTTTCTGTATAGTTTGGATAGCCACGCACCGCCCAGGCTTTTTACAACAGTGTGTATCGGCCTGTGTGCGTCTTGAGATTCGAAGTCATGACAAAATGGCCAAGTGAAAGGAAACGTATCGTTGCAGTTGCGGCCTTACTGGTATTATTTAGAATTAAGAAATTAAGGAAGAAATTAAAAATAAGCTCGTTCGTTCACTCTATTGTTCATGCTCGTCTGTTTTTATACGGACGATCGCCCCGCCCTACGCCCCGCTACAGATATACCAGCGCTTCTACAAAAGACACTCGTCCCATGGTGCTCCGTCCGCGTCTGTTTCTAATATCACGCGCCGTGGAAGTGAGCTTGAGAATTAAATTGACTACGAAGAGGTTTAGAGCGACATAATCGCGTGAGCAAAACGAGGGCACGAAGGAGGAAGACCGACGATAGTGGAAATGGCAAGGACTTTTAAGATTCCAAAAGAGAACCAAATTTTTGTCAGTTTCAGGAGAAATGAGTGAAGAAAATGTCAAATAGCAATCAGGCCCAATGTCAAAAGACGCAATGGATGCCAGTTCAATATTAGTACTAAATTATGAACATATGTACGTGCTGCTAAGTGCGTTTAATTTTCAATTTAAACTAGACAATTTACATAAAACAATTAAAATTTAGTTATAATTTCTTCCAAAGTTCTCGCAGGCTGGATAAAAACTTTCGCGGGCCGGAGAGAAACTGTCGGTAGGCCGGGGGGGGTTGCGCACCGTTGGTCTCAGTGATCTACCAACCTATCTTCATAAACATTTACTTACCGAAAATAAAGAATCGGAATGAACTTTTCATTTTCTTAACAAATTTTTGAAGGATTTTGTACATTTTTTCTGTATTTACTATATTATTTGCCTATATAGCTAAACAGCAAAAAATGGAGTTTTTTATATAACTCCTTCCGACTGCACTCTCAAACTTTTATGTTTTGTTTATTTTGTGGTATAGATGTTTTCAAACTCCGTGACATTTGGCGCATGCTGGAGTACAAAGCTCTTTAAAACGCTAAAAATCTTGACAAAAGCTTCATTTAGCTTTTTCATTTAATCAGCAACGGCTGCGTATTGCTAGATCGAGGTGTATTTTTCTGGTGCTTTAATAATTATTTAAAAAATTTACAAATTCTGAGTGAAAAACGTCGTAACACCCTGTAAATGTATACTTTAGCCATACCCGGAAATTAAAAAAAGGGCCGACAAATATTATTTCCCGGGCCGCTAAGATGTTGCCCATCCGCCCCTGCCTCGATATTATCTGAGTTGCCTCGGCTCTCAACTACAATGCCTCCAAGATATGTAAAACTGCTGCTTATTCTAATATCGCAATTGCAACATTTAGCGAGCTTTGACCTGTGTTATTTACTCTTAGCCCCTTTACTCCTTTGGGGTGTTTATTTTCAAGACCCCTTCTGACATACCTATTTCATTTAAACAGTTAATTAACAATGTATTACAAATTAAAAATACGGCAAGATTATTAGACAGGCAAGTATGTTGATAACTTCAATATTATTAGTTTCGTCTGCATTATGCATTCATTTATTTAAATTTATTGTACTAGTTTATGTACTTTATATCCCCACTCGAAAATTAATCTTAAAATTTTAATTGAGGAAATGTAGTTTTGTTTTAATAAATAGCACTAATTATTTTTCATACACCATAATGTTCTGCAATATTTAACTACTATCATAGTTATGTTCATATCCTTATGAGACAACTCATCTATCTAGAATGTTATGCAAACTTCTTTGGATTCTTGTGGATGATGTATAATATATCGTGTCTCTCCCGGAATTATCCTTAAGATGAAATTCACAACTCCGAGGCATTTTAAGCTTTAATCTACTAAATTCCATCTCTATATCCATATTCCCAAGAGTGAATATCCTTTAGCCTCATAGATAATAGTGCTGTAGCGAAATTTTACCCTAGCTCAGATTAAAACTTTGTGCTCTTTTGCATGTAATCCCATCCTTATCTTAGTTGTGTTTTAATTAACTAAAAGGTCAAAGGATCATTAACATTACTCAGGGTGTCAGTTTTGTGTCGTGTGATATTACGTTCAAGGAAGTCGTTACGTCCTTTCAAACATCCACTTTTTTTTTTTTTTTAATTTTATCTCCTTTAGTTTAGCTCAGCTGCAGTAGAAGTCCATCGGCTGTAGTTGCTACATCCTGATTCTACCCGACGGGTTGAAAAATGATAATCGCTTAATTAACTAAGTCTTTGCTTGTGTCTTTCTAATTTATTTCTACAGTTTTCTGAATTAAATTTCGAGAAGCAGATTTTGGGTTTTTTTTTAAGCGAAATGATTTTTTATTAGTCCTTTTCCTTGTGCTTAGCTCGTAATCTCAAGGAGTTCTTTTTCTGTTCGCGTGGAGAAGCAAGTAATTTAAACGGAAACTCTTCAAACTAATTATACTAGATAATTATTTCGCAGGAGGATTTAAAGTCATTAATTTTAAACCTAATAAGCACGTTCATCCACAAAAAAAAAACTCCAACAGTGATTGCAACATTCCAGGCTATTTCATCTTTCAATCCCCCCCCCCACCAGAAAAACCCCTTAAAAAACCCAAAAGCTGCAAAATCCGATCTCTTTGGCGAATTAGAAATCAATTTTGCTTAAGCTCAAATGTAAACGAGACCAAGTATTACGTGCCTCAATCGTATCAGATGAACCTGACGAAGCACAAAATTCAGACGCCCTCAAGGTACAATTTTATTCTGCATGTCCTTTGACCTTACGTCCATGCATCAATACATTCTCCCTGTCAACTGCTGACAAATTTTCGATTAAAAAATTAAGGATGTACTACCAAAGTAGTATCATCAGTTTTAGTCATTAAATTTGAAGTTCAAAGGACTAAGGCAGATCAAGGGAAGGGTTTTGTTGACGAACCTTTTGTCGGAGACGGTGTGAATTTTGTATGCAGTCGTTATACTAGGAAATTTCGTAATGGAGATGACAATAATGTAATTGACAGTTTGACTAGCTGCTGCATAATGTCTGGATGCTCCACGTGGTAGCAAACGTTGTTATCATCGGGAAGATCTCTCTAGAATCATGTAGATAAAGCAGTTTCAATTAGCTTTAGTTGTTAAGTATTTATGGTTACTTAAATGTGCTGGTGATGGGTCTAGTCTAGACAATTACATTAAATTTGAAATACGGCCCTATTGAAAAATAAAACCACTAAGCTTTGCGAACTCTAAGCTTGGCTTTTAATATTGTAGTTTAAACTAATTTTTGTAATGTATACATACCTAACGCTTCTTTAATCCATCATAAGACATAGGGCAAAAACAGTTGCCCTCCAGGGATTCTAATTAGCGCGGCATGTGCGCGCTAAGCTCTGACTAGGATCTCCCAGTTATTGCGAACTCTGCTAAGAGGGGTTTCCTCCACGTTGTTCCAGGTTTTCCGATTCGGCGGGATCCTTGCGGATTCCAGTCGAGAGCTTGTTTGGCTAGATTCTCGTTTTCGCGTCGCAAGTTGGGGCCAATCGGAAGCATCTGTTGATGAAACCTTGAAGACGCCTTGTGATGAATTGGGTGATTTTCCATGTTTCGCAACCGTACAAAAGAACTGCCTTAACGTTGGAGATGAACAGCAGCAAATGGTGTTAATTAAAATCCTCGTTTCTCTCCATATACGGAGCAGGCATGCATAGGCGCTTCGTGCTCTATTTATTCTGGAGTTGACGCCTTCTTCTACCCCGCCATTTTCGGTAATAAAATAATACTACCGAGGTGGCTGAATTGATCTACCAGTTTCACGTCACGGTTATTCATTCCTGTCCGTTCAAGGGATTTGCATTTAACTTTAAGCCTGCTGAAATACTTTCTGTTGCCAAATTGGTTAACATGTTTTTGAGGTCTAGATGTCTGTAGGCCAACAAACAGATATCATCCGCGTAGTCGATATCCTTAAGGCGGTTTAAAATCTCCATTGTATGCCATCTGTTTTACTATCTAGAGCGCCGAAAAGGATGTCGTTTATTACACTGATAGAAAAATTGTCTTGATTCCAGCAATTATATAGTCTTCGTTTTGTTGTCTTGAGTAGAAACATTTTTCAGTCTTAACATGAGAAATTCTTGAGCCAAGCAATTGTATTTCTTCGCTCAATATTTATACTTTTCGACCAAGATATGTCTTTTTCGAAATAAGATTTTTAATTTTTTACTCAAGAAACTAAATATTTTTTATTCAAAACAAAATTTGTATTAAATAAAGACACGATGAAATTTAATTCGAGAATTATTATTGAGGCAATTCACTATTTTATTACCTTGAGTTGCTTAAATTTAAAAAATGAGTATCTCAAACCAAGAAATTTTTTTCTTACTTCTAGTCAACTTTTGTCTTCATCCAAGACAATAAAACCAAGACTATGAGTATTGCTTATCCGAAGACAATTTTGTTTTCGTTATATCCAAAATATTATTTGCTTGGTTCAAAAAAAAAGTCTCTTAAGCTAAGATTTTTTTTTATCAGTGTACTATTAGAAATAGTAATGGTGAAAGTAGACATCCTTGTGGTATCCCTCACTCAATAGCGGTTCGCCGCCCTGAATGGTTCATTCGCACAAGAACCTCAGGAAAACAGCCAAGAATCACCGCCCGTGCCCCATCCAAGTCGGAAATACTAACCGTAAGGCATGCACTGTCCAATGGTTAAGCAGCTGGAAAAGATGGCATCCCGACTAGAATTTCTTGGTTCGGTCCGGATGAGGTTAGCCTAATTTGAGTGTTAGGCCGTAATGTTGAAACCTAATAAGGCCCAGAAGAAAAGTGTAACGCTTTTCACCTATTACCGCCGAACTAGAAAATCCTTATGAGGGCCATATCAGGCAAAAATGGATAGGGCCATATAATGCGTATCTATCGTTTATTATGTAAGGCGTGCGATAGATCATTGGCAGTTTTTCCCTATTTCGAGGTATCGTGGCTTAATAGACGCTGTTGGTAAGAATAACTCACCAGTAAAACTTCACAAAAACTCAGGAAAACTAAAGTATTTTTTTTTTCTCTTTTTCTTAATAATAAAAAATTGAAAAACCCCGAATACAGAAGTCACGACTATATAGGTAGTAGCCCAGTCACTTTATACAAAAAAGGGTCAAACCCTGTTCTATACGAGAGGTTCATGTTTAAAGTGACTGGGCTATAGCCACCAAGAGCAGATTAAAGGACAACGACTACGGCGGATATGGAAACAAACAAAAATTCTCTCGTGAAATGACTTGCTTGCCTATATATGACTGCTGATTGACAAAAAAATGAGTTTACAATTTATTAAACCAGAGACATTAAAAAGTCTGATGGCGATTAAGCACATTTTGTTACTTAACCATAGTAGTTTGGTTTTACATGTGAATTATATCATGAAGGGAAAAATTTCAATCAAATTTCATCAATATACATGGGCCTCATAAGGAATTATTCAATAATACCTAACGGGGTGAACACCTTCTTTCCCAAATAAGGCCCTTGTAAAATTTCCCTAATGTAAACCTAATCTTAGAGTGCATGCGGAGTGCCTCATGTATTTTGTATGAGGCCCTCGTAAGGTATTCATACAACAAATTTAATTTTGGTATACCTTATACTGCCCTATGAGGGCCACATGAGGTGTTCATGAGGCAAGTCTAATCTGGTATACCGAACGTTTACCTCACGAGGCCCGTACATAACTTTAGGCATGCCTTACATTGAATTCTAGTCGGGATCTCACAAGAATTGTTGAAAGCCGACTCAATCCTCATAGCAGATGCGCTACAGCCAATCCTGGAAATAGCATAGAATGCCTGTACCTTTCCTGTTCTTTGGAGATTTCTACGAACAAGTTACATTGGGCGATCCATTTAGAGTTACTTCTTTCAAAAATAAGCAATTTCATCGGGTAATCTTTATTCTTTACATTTATTGTTTAAAGATTATTTCTTTCAAATGTTGACTGCAACTGCAGCTAACATGGTCCATTCTGAATTCCATTTTTCAATGACACGTTCGAGAATTTCGAGTTGTGTTCGCCAATGAAGCTTTGCTTTGTAGTTTTTGTAGCCCAAGGCACAAAGTCTGTAGGTGTGATATGCATCACATGATTTAGGAGGACAATTCACCAATCGGAAACGTGATATTAACTACTCACCAAATTGTTCTCGCAATGATGTCATGGGTTCATGGCGGCATGCCCAGTATAATTGTGTCAATGGAGCAAAATGTCGTCGAGATCACAAGCATCAGTTTCAGGCAGCAAATAGAATGTTTACATGGCGCAATAAAGGGCGACATTCACAGTTAGACTACGTTCAGATGGCGACTATTCCACTCGAGTTTTTTAAGTATACGGTTTTGTCAAATACGAGACGGTGCCTCACACGGCACTATTCGATTCGAGTTTTTAACGTAAATGTGGTTTTACTCACAGTAACCCAGTCGTAATTATCCCACAAATTTGGCCTTTCTTTAATTAAATTCAAAATTCGATTGATATCGGAAAATCGTCTTCCATCTAGAAAAAATTTAACTGAAAATTAACATTCGCCGCTGGAGTTCGAAGTACGGGCTAGTTCAAGATTCGGCAAAATTTGGTTTATGTGAACGACGCAATATAAAACTAAAAGTCACTTGATCACATCATTGCGCTCCTTTATTTAATCCCTCATGAGACATAGGGCGGAAGCAGTGGCCCTCCAGTGGCCCTCCACTTGATCACACATTCGATAAAATACATTTGAGATTTATCGAATATTAGTGAAGAGTTTGTACGGTATCCGTGAACCCGCATAGTAGTCTATTGATTAGGTCTTAAAAAGCAGGGCAATAAGGAACTAAAACGTTCACGGGGTTTTATTGCAGGAATCGGTCAATGGGTCATTTAAGAAGAGAAAACCGCAGAGTGCTATTAAATTAGAGGGTGGAAATTGGAGATAGGGGTCAAAATGGACCCTTTTTGGGGGTTTTGCCATATATCTCGTAAACGAAGCAAAACTTCGATTTATTTTATATAAAATTTTTTGTAGAGAATTAAATTTCCTATGGAAATGGTTTATTTAAAAAATTTTGAAAAATTTTTTTTATGCCGAAAATGTTGAAACAAAAAGAAAATAAAAGCCAAAATTTCGATGTTTTTTCCCTTTTTTACTTTTTTGCCAATATCTTTTTTTTGGTTAGAGATAGGCATAGGTATTGCTTATATAAAATAAAGCAGATAAAATTTCCTTTAAAATGATGGGTCGGAAAAATTTTTTGGTTGAAAATTCACCGAAATATGGCCACTCGAACATAGCTTTTTTTATTTTTACCCCTTTTATACCGACATTGTTTTCAATCTCATATTGTTGAAAAAATTATTATTTTACTTAATTAAAAAAGGTAGTTTAATAAATGTACAACCCATGTATGTGGCCATGGTGATTTTAAACAAATTTGTAATTAATACGTTCACATGTCAATATATTTTGCATATACGTTGAGCCTAATTGATTCTTGAATATTGTACAATGATGGATTGTTTTTTTTTGTAAGAAATATATATTAATTGAAGCAAATAGAGTGCTAAAAGCGCAGAGTATTGCAACTGTTACTGCTGCTAGTATAGAAAGAAATGATGAAGTAAATACAAAGTTAAATAGCGTTGAAAGTATTAAAGCTCACATTTCATGCTATAAATCATACATTTCTAAGTCAAATATTGCTGCAGCTAAGAAAAGAAAATTGTCAGCAGATGATTTGATTGACACAGTGCAAGCGGGTGAAGACGCAGATGTACTTATTGTACAATGCGCAAAAGAAAAAGCATCACAGTCAAAAAATGCAGTTATAGTTGGCCAAGATGTAGACCTTGTCATCATTTTGTCACTTTTGCCAGAGCAGTATCAAAATGTATATCTTTGGAAACCCAGTGTAGGCAAAGTTACAGCAAAAATGTATGACCGAAATAGTTTTAATTTTCCTCAACAACAAAAATATCTTGGATTTATTCATGCATTTAGTGGCTGCGATAATACGTCAGCGTTTTTCAACATTGGCAAACAAAAATTTATGAAATTTGTAAATAAAAATGCTATTCAGCTACAAACACATATGGACACGTTTTTACGTGACGATGTAACTGACGTAGAAATAAATTCTGCATCAGAATATATTGCAGCTTCTTTGTATGGGGCAAAGTTGAACATGACCCTAAGCAACTGTCGCTTCCAGAATTTTTATAAATTATCCTAAAGTTCCAAATTTTCTCTAACGCAATTACCACCAACACTTGATGCCATCAAACAGCATGGCTTAAGAACGCTTTTCAAGATCCAGCAGTGGAAAGGAAATCACCTAAACCCTCTGAACTGGGGTTGGAAAAATTCTAAAAATGGACTAATTGCGATTCGCACAACAGCACCTCCTGCGCCAGAGAATTTGCTAAAAAAAGTAGCTTGTGGTTGCAATACAGGTTGCCATGGGAACTGTGGTTGTAGAAAATTACAAATTAATTGTTCCATATTTTGCAAAGAATGTATGGGGATCAATTGTGATAATGTGCAAGTTCCCGATATTGCAGAAGATGATATTATTGAAGATATAGATGATGATATCGATATACAGTTTGAGAATGTTATGGAAGAAATATAAGAGCATCATAATTATTTATTATCCACAATTAAACATAAATTACCTTTTTTAATTGAGTAATATAATAATTTTTTCAACAATATGACATTGAAAACAATGTCGGTATAAAAGGGGTAAAAATAAAAAAAGCTACACTGATAAAAAAATTGTCTTGATTCCAGCAATTCTATGGTCTTCCTTTCGTTTCTTGAGTTGAAACATTTTTCAGTCTTAACATGAGAATACTGTGTCAGAGCAAGACACTAGAAATTCTTGAGCCAAGCAATTATATTTCTTTGCTCAACACTTATATTTTCGGGCAAGATATTTTTTTTCTCGAAATAAGATTGTTGTAATTTTTACTCAAGAAACTAAATTTTTTTATTAAAAACAACATTTGTATTAAATAAAGACACGATGAAACTTTAATTCGACAATATTTATTGAGGCAATTCACTATTTTATTACCTTGAGTTGCTTAAATTAAAAAAATGAGTATCTCACACCAAGAATTGTTTTTTCTTACTTCTAGTCAAATTTTGTCTTCATCCAAGACAATAAAACCAAGACTATGAGTATTGCATATCCGAAGACAATTTTGTTTTCCTTATATCCAAAACATGATTTGCTTCGTTCAAAAAAAATTGTCTTAAGCTAAGAATGTTTTTTATCAGTGTATGTTCGAGTGGCCATATTTCGGTGAATTTTCAACCAAAAAATTTTTCCGACCCATCATTTTAAAGGAAATTTTATCTGCTTTATTTTATATAAGCAATACCTATGCCTATCTCTAACCAAAAAAAAGATATTGGCAAAAAAGTATAAAAGGGAAAAAAACATCGAAATTTTGGCTTTTTTTTTCTTTTTGTTTCAACATTTTCGGCATAAAAAAATTTTTTCAAAATTTTTTAAATAAACCATTTCCATAAGAAATTTAATTCTCTACAAAAAATTTTATATAAAATAAATCGAAATTTTGCTTCGTTTACGAGATATATGGCAAAACCCAAAAAGGGTCCATTTTGACCCCTATCTCCAATTTCCACCCTCTAATTTAATAGCACTCCGCGGTTTTTTCTTCTTAAATGACCCATTGACCGATTCCTGCAATAAAACCCCGTGAACGTCTTAGTTCCTTTCTATATGACATAATCAATAGACTATAGGCCTAGTGGGAACATATTAATGACGGTATAAGGGGAAAAAACACTATCTGAACGTAGCCTTACGCTCCGGCCAGCGCCTGCCTCATTTTTATAGAAATAATTAATTCCACCAGCCTGTTGTTTCTTTTAGACAAAGCCTTCTATATTTACAAGCCATGCACAACAAAATCTCACACTCACATTCAAAGGTTCATGGGACTTCAATTTCAAAGATTCATGGGACTTCGAAGTGTGGTTATGTGTTTTTTTGGGAATAAATTCGGAAAATTACTGTTGCCTTCACCTTTTTAATGGATTGTTGACTTATTACGTTGATAAATTGTAACCCTTTTTATCTCCAAAATAGAATTAATTAAAACGAAATTTAGTTGAAAGAATTTTATTAGTCACTTAAATGAAATCTCGAATACATTTTTCAAAATATACACAAATAACTTTTTGTTCTTTCTTATTTTGTTCCAACAACAAACAAAATAAATACAGCAATATTTTTCTATTTTCACAATATGGAATTATGGAAACTTTCCTCGTAAAGATCTTTAATTTATTTATCCAAATCCACTTGAAACACAGTAAAATACATACATATATCGGTATATTTTCAAATGAAATTGAAGAATGTGCACGCACTTTATCACTATAAAACTTTAGAGATAAATAATTTACTAATTCCTTTTTGAAGTAAAGTCCCTTTTAATATATTCTTATTAAATAAGCTAGTTGCAACATATCTCAGAAGACGTTTAGATATAAGCTGAGGACAAAACGGTCCTCCATGACTAACATAAATCCCGCAAAACGAATCAAACATATTATTTAAATTGCTATATTATGACACTTGTTTTGAGCACTTTTTGCACGTCTTTTATTTTGATGAAATTACTATCATTTTTAATAAAACCTCACTCGCAACAGCACTTTCCGCGGCACGAAAACTTCTTTCCCTTTGATTTTAATGGGATTTTGACACTTCACGAATTTTGGTTGGGACTTCATACAACCACAAACACACACATGCAGCATGGCTTGTAAATATAGAAGGCTTTGCTTTTAGATATAATGGCTCTTGAGCCTGTTTGGTTTGGTGTTCAGCCCAAATACGGCAACTTTGTCTTGAAGCGATGAAGCCTATTTCGGGCTTATTGGCTATGTCAATTGACCTGATCATGGTTGGCGCTTAAAGTGACAAATAGCGCGGGGTCTGAAAAACGGAATCATAATTTTTGCAAAACTGGCATTTGTAGGAAAAAACGAATTGATGACGAGTTATGATACGATTGGCGTAGCTTAGACTAAAGCGTCTTTCAGGGACCACCTGGTTTGCCTCTTTTTCAATCACGAATTGGAGAAAGAGACCCAAGGAGGTTTTCATCAAGATTGAGCCTACAACAGCACTAAAGAAACGATACCCATACAGCTGCTAACAGCCTATTGAGGCTCTTCTAATCCAAGCATTTAACTGTGGCATCCAAACTGCTGCTGTATAGGACGCACTCTACGCTCTTAGTTAGAGAAGAAAGTCCTTCGGAGAATTGTTGTCTCCTTCCGTGGGAGAGTTACTCCGTAATGACAATATCTACGACTACTACCACGCCATACATAAGTGTAGGTCGTGAAGGAAATAAAATTAGGTTGGCTCCAGTTGACAGGTCATCTAGCTCGTATGCGCGAAGAGGAAAGGATTATGGATGTATGGGGTATAACAGCTAGTTGAATGATGAAGGAAAACAAGGTGACAAGCATTTGAAAAAGGCTAGTACCATATTTCAACCGTAGAGTCGAAATGGTAAACAAGTAAGTTTATTATGTTAAACAGTACAGTTGAAACAATAATACTCATCTAGATAGTGTGTATTAGGGTGGAGCGATAATATATGGAGAATTTTTTTTAATTGGCTTTTGTAATGGAATAGCAATAAAAAGTTGCCTTTGTATGAGTAAATGAAACTGGCAAAATATTATTTTATTGTGATGACGTTTAGAGGTGCCCCAATGCAATTCAATTGCAAAAAAAAAATTGTGTGAATATACTGCTATTAGACTATCTGATACATCCATAAATTTTGAAAAATCGTTGAAATAGTAATTTTGCATTGTTTAGAATTTGTTTTAGGGTCAAATATGAAAGTTATAAACATATAGTGCCCAATTTATACTTAAAATATGAGGTTTTCTTAAAATTTGTAAAAATGGTAAAAATATCTTGTTTATAGTTTACATGATAATTTTTGTTCTAAAACTTGCGTGATAGTTTTGTTTGTGTTTAAAATGAGGCAAAATTAAGAATTGTAATGTTTATTTTGACTACAACATAAATAAAAAAAGCCAACCTTCGAGGTGGGCAAAAGGCTGATTTTGTAATTTTTTTTAAATCTTTATACCATCTGGGGCACCTCTTAACATGCAATGAGGTGAATAATATTTTTTGTCTTCATTTGTAAGCTAAAATGACAACTTTCTGCAGGTATGCCCTAGCCGTTGTAAAAAAACAATTTTTTCACTCCACCCTAGTGTGTATATTCTCATCGCCCTAGTAATTGGATTTTTTTAACTTGCTTTTAGCTTGACTTATCTCATTCACTCAAGGCTACCTTCATCCTCTTTATTGATGTTTCCTTCGCTCTGTTCCACTCAACCATAATAATCTTCCTGAATGTCCTTTACGATCAAAAAAAATGTTTTCACTTAAATTTAAAATTTTTAAAACTAACAAAATTCAACTTTAACTACACAAACCAGCTGCCAATTTCAGAAGCTTCGACTACATAAACTGTTCTCAAAGCATTTTCATCGGTCCATTGGCTCTAGAGTGTTGCTAGTGCTAGTAGACTTAAGTGGATTCGAATTACACCAAATCTAGTTTGAGATTGTAAACTTTTCGGCAAACATAAATGCATCCGACAACACAGCTGTGATTATACTCTTGTTCTCGTTCAGCCCCTTGGCGCCCTATGATTAAGTCAAAGTTAGACATCCTTACTTCACTTGGCGAGAAGGGCCCCGAATATCTCCGGGTCTGTTTGCATTGAAATGAAGCAACTTTTATTGTTTATTCAAGTTTTATATGCTGCAAGTTTTACTTAATACACCTTTTTTGAATAACCTCAAGCATTTAGTGGTGATTATGTTGCATTATTGCCTCCACGTTGTTGTTGATTTTCTGTGAGTGTTTTTATGTGTTTTTTTTTTTTGTACAGGATGAATGAAAACTAGTTTCCAAATTGAAGGAAAACATGGGTTATTGCTCTTAAAATAAACACTGTGCCCTCGAATTGTGGATACTGTAAAGCGGTGTTGCATCAGCACTCGTCATGTGAATAGCAATGCTAATAAATTTTAAAAACTTTTAGTTGTTCTGTGATTTTTATGTAGAATGGTTACAAACTCGTTTATTTATTCAACAAAAACTTGAAATAAAATTGTATTAAAGAATTAATTATGGAAACATAACAATATCAAAAAATAAAACACATGTGCCTATCCTAATCAATTTTATTATTAAATTTTTTTGTATTTATTGAAAAACCAATTATGGCGAACATGTACTGTACATATGAAAAAGATAATTCCTTATGTTGCACTGAACACACTTCTAAATTTTCATATTGGTTAGTTTCAGGAAATTATTACTAAACAAATATTAATTGCATAGATGGACCAAAAAAGGCCAAATTTTTCCAAGAATCATACTAAACCTTATACCTTTATTTTCTAGGAACAGGATTATTCCAAAATATATTGCATCCATCTACTGAGAATGTGCCTCAACTTCTGGCTTCATAGTAGAAAAGCAAAGGAACGCTGTTGACCGAGTTTGTGATGTTTAGATCCAGGATAACAGTAATAGAATATGGCATCCAAAATTGTGAGGTATTTAAAATGAAAGAAAAAATGAAATTTTCGTTATTATTGTTTCATGTATGGAAAACAGAATTGTTCAGTGTTTTTGTTGTGTTGTATTTGAATGGTTATGTTTTTGCTGTAATAAGAACCATGACTTTATATGGTTCCAAATTCCGAAAAAAAAAAAACGTAAGTATGGTTGCTGTACTTAATTAATTAATTTATATAAACTTCGTTTTTCTCTGTGAATTAAACCTCGGGGCCTCGGTAGTCTTAGGGTAAGGCGCCTGACTACTATCCCAGAGGTCCCGGGTTCGAATCCCGGCCAGCCCCACGGTCCTTCGCCTTTTCCACTTTCCCACCCACATATCTTTCCTTCTTTCTTCCTGATTCCTCCTGTCATAGCCTTCGCTAGTCCTTCCCCGCTCCACCAAGCGCATATCATCGGTTGGCTGATGAGATTAAACTCGTTTCAGGAGGCATAACACTCCAGCGAGTTGTTTCTCGACGCCCTGTTGCCAGAGTCGCGAAATGGTTGAAAGTAGGTGGAATAAAATATCGCGGCTAGGTTGTGGCAGTTCCTTCCTACTTCTATCTCCTTTCTACTCTTTCTCTTCCGGCTAGAGCTGCTGTTCGACATTCAATAATCTATACGTAAAAAATAGATTGTCGAACAGTACAAAGGGGCTTTCCCTAGGCCTCTAGTCTATCACATAAAAAAAAATCAAACTTAGGAATTACTCTGTTTAATACCACTCTGTCATAGTAAGTAGTAAGTTTACTTTGAAGGATAGAACAGAATAGGATATGTCAAGGGAGGTCTACAGGGAGTTGGAGTAGAAGGTGATGAACCTTACGATTGAACTGTTGGATGCTGTACGAGTTAAAAACTAGATTATAGGAGATTGCCTTCAGCCAAATCGTTCTAGGGTGTTCAATAAATGCATAACAATCTTGTATTTAAATAAAATACATAATCAGCGGTGTTCCACAAATCGAGTGAAATGCAATCGAAATCGGAATTCAATTTCACTCGAATTCAAAATTGATGTTCTGAATTCCGAGTGAATTTCGTTTGTTCGAAATCACTTTCGAAAATATATAATTTGGTTGACACTTAAAATTTTTATTTATTTTGAGCATAGTTTGTGTCTGAGTTAAAAAAACTTAAAAATTGTTGTGTCCCAAGTAATGGATTTTGTGTTAATAGCTGCAGTAATTGAAGAAAAAGAGCTTCAAAGGAAGGAAAACATTAAAAAAGATAATCTTCTTGATTCCTTTTGAATTATTTATATATGCGCAATATAAGCTGTATAAATAGTACACATTTGTGTTGCACTTCATAATATCTGCAGGCATCTTAAACTAGACTATGAAGTGAGGAGCGTCGGAACAAAAACCGATATGTCGCATTTTGGACATTTTTTTTTTTCATTTTTTTCTGTTACAAAATGTTTAATTAAACACCCTTAAGGAAAGAAATCAATTAAAAAACAGTTACATCCATCTTTAAAAAAATATCAAAATACTGTGGTCAGATCAAAACCCGACAAATAAATTTTTAAATTCAACAGGTTCTTGTTGTTGGATTAAAAACCGATAATTCTTATTAAGTTTTACACAATTCAACAATGGTCGGTTCAAATTCCGATTAGGTACACGTTTACAAAGAAGCTTAATCTATTTTTCTATTCTTTTATTAAATCGATTCCCAAAAAATATCTGAACGCTCTTCGTAAATACTTCGCCTTACCCTCACGTGATTGGGGCCCCTCCAGGGGAGCCCTGGTGCTCCATATTGTACCAAAAGTTGCGTTGGGGTGTCCTCTTTCCAACGCACTCAAAATCATTAAAATCGGTTAATTAATTGCTGAGAAAAGAGATATTTTTCCCATAAAAATGCTAAAAAAAACCGATATATCCAAATGATCGCGTCAAAAACCGATATATCCAAACTTGTCCGCCAAGTATCTCGCTAAATTAAGTATCTACCCTCCTTCAAGTTTCACACACCAATCGATGTCACTTTTACTGCAAATTGACATTCTATAATTTTCCACTTTTGTAACATTAAAAAATTTACAAGCTTTTTTTTAATTTGTGAAAAATGTGGTAAATGGTATATATCGGTTTTTGTTCCGACGCTCCTCAAGTATAACATCCACCACAAATGCAGATATAGAAGTTATCGACCCAGAAAATGTTGAAGAACAGAGAAGTGATGCTGTTAGGGTCAGAGATGAAATAGCTAATAATTTAGAAACTAAATATGTTATAAGAAAAGTTAAATATAAATTTAAAAAATAATTCTTTATTCAGTCTTTTAAAAAATAAAAAATTCATTATATCAAAAGAAACTATTAAATAAAAAACATATAAAACCCTCTGCATTAACTTTTTGGGCTAACTCTTTCCAAAAGTCCTCAACAATTAATTTGTCTTTTTTTGTATATCTTCTTGCTATTGCGGGATTATTTCTCGCAAATTCACACATTTTAAAATAAATCACAGCGCTTCTCCTGTTATTCCACTTTCAAATCACCAACAACAACTGAAACGGTTTCATTTCGAGTGAATTTCGATTTAATCGAAATGTGGAACACCTAATTTCGATTTGTAATTTCTATTTCACATATATGAAATTAATCGAAATGTAGAACACCTAATTTTGATTTCGAGTATCAATTTCACAAAAATCGAAATGTGGAACACCGCTGAATAATTGAGATATTAGGCCGAAATATATTTCAGGTCCAATACGCATGTTACATATAACTATAGAATGCGATCTCGTTCATATGGCCACCGCGTCGTCGAATCTTTGGAGCCAATTTTCGACCACTCTTTCACACTTATCGTCCGGAATATGAGCAATTTTGCGTTCGAAGCAACGAGTTAACACAACTCCGTAAAAATACCAACCCCACGCCCAGCAGGAAATGTAGTGGTTACGGGACCGATTCCGTAAGATGTTACTGGTAAGGTCAATCGGTTACTTTCCTTTTTACAGAACCGATTACTTTTACATAGACATGTCCTAAGCTGGTAAGTGCTTACTGTCTCCATTACAGGTAAGGACTTACTTCAGACAGGAAATGTAACTGCTGAAAACAGCAATTACTACGTTGTGATGATGTAAGTACTTACTGCCCACCAATTATAGTCAAAGACGGCTTTGGCAGTACAAGGAGACTAAAGGGATAATAAGAAGACAAAGTGTCCAAAAATAGAAAACTTACATATTATTGAACTTCGAGTATGAAAATAGTTGAGGCATTACCTTAAGTAATGAGCAGTAAATGAAAGGTAATGATACCGATGTTGTTAAATTTAAATCAAACTGAAATACCTACTATAAGAGCATCCATGTTATTACATTTTCGATTACTCAACATTACTTTAGGTAAGGCCTTACAATTTTAGGCTTTTCAGACAAGAAACAGTCAATTACCATTTAAGGGCTGAAAAATTGCTTTGAAAACTGTTCAGCACTTTCATCGTTTGAAGCTGAACTCTCATATTCATGGTCAACTACAATATTGTTGCGTGTCTCCACAACGCTGATGTCTTCAGGCACATATTGAACTCATCTGCAGCAGTCCAACAGGAAATCACTGGCAACGTTTGTCTCCTGCCAACAAAATCATTAGACCCCCAAAGCTGTTGTTGTTGTTGTCGAATATCTTGCAATGAGATGTTTTGTGCTTCAATTGATTTCTTGTGTGCCATTGTACATTCGGCCCAAACAATTAACGGGTGATGCTGCACGTTGGAGTTTCCGTTGTGTTCAAATTCAATGGCAACTTGAGTGTGGATTGTGCAGTACGTCCTCCGTCTAATACCATCGCTGCTATTTCGGATGATGCGAGAGCTAGTGCGTGCAACTTCAACTCGCGATCGAATTGTGGCCCAATCAGAGAAATAACGAATGTGGGATGTCGTTCGTATTTTGTGAAAGAGAATAAAAGCCACAGCGCCTCTTTGATGTTCACATATCGGCCCATTTGATATTGGTATACTTCATCATTGGCATTTTCGGAACCAACTCCAAACACTGCCATGCCACTCCCCTTCGTTTCATATTTGCACAAATATTTAAATGATTTTGAGGAATGACAACTCTTAAAAATGATATTCTCATCATTCAGACGAGGCCTAAACCTGAAATATGTACAACAATACGAACAAAACAAAAAAAAAAGAATCGTGAAAATCGGCCTAGCGATTATCGAGTTATAACGTCATCGAGTTTCACCCCGAAGAAATTATATATTATGTAGGTGTCAATACTGTCTTGCTGTCGGGCCTGGACGTTATCACACAATCCTTCGCATACCCATATCGTGGGCTTCAGTGGAACATAATTGCAAAAATCGACCGTAACCACCTTCTTGATCTATTTACAA
The DNA here is from genome assembly GCA_949987705.1 of Thereva unica. Taxonomy (NCBI): domain Eukaryota; kingdom Metazoa; phylum Arthropoda; class Insecta; order Diptera; family Therevidae; genus Thereva; species Thereva unica. Next base: position 218,160,147 of record OX465281.1, read on the forward strand.
AATGGTCAGATTGCATTGTCACGAGAACTATTCATATGTGCAAAATTTGAAGTTCATCTGAAGTTATATGAACTTGATCTCCGAGAGTGGTTAAAAATTCAGTTACAAGATTTGAACTAAACAAACTAACAAACATTGCAAGTTAATAAAGAGCTTATAAAAAAATGCAAAAAAAAATTAACGTAAAATTGATGGTTGAGTGAGTGCAAGCAATTTGACATAATTTTTATTCACTCCGAATTTAGTGTTCACTCTGGACGACCACCCTTCTCAAGAGAATCCGCGCGGAGTGTTCACTTAGTTTTATTCACACCATCCATTTTCACCGCAACAGAACCGTGAGGAGATTAGGGGCGCTACTCTCGATGAGCAAATGGGATGTTTATGAGGGTTAAGTCACTGTCTCGCCGGCATGTTGGAAATTTACCGGCACCTTTTAACTCTGGAAGCCTGAGGTAGTCCAGTTCATAAATATATTACCGACGAAAATATAAAACTTTTTTTTCTATAGAATCGGGAAATTCCGCTAACGAATGTTAGCTGCATCTCGTGAAACTTTAATTTAAACCTACAGTAGAGAGAAACGTAAAATCGATTTTGTGGAAAATGTAGCAGCTAAAAAGTGTATTATTGTAAAAAAAAAAATAACATTGCCAATACAAGTACTTGCAACGAAAATTCTTAGCTGAAGATTGTACATGAATCTGAAACTTCTTCTTAAACTATTCTATGAAATCCTTGAACTTTACATAAAATAGTATAAGTTAGAATTTTACATTCTTGAAATATCTAATCCCCGCCTGACAGCATGTTTCATCTTTTTTAAAAACTTTCCAATCGACACCCCAACATCACAGAAGTTAAATTGCAAGATGTCCTTTGTACATGCTTTAGAGATAACATTCTGACTACATACTGGCAGAGAACAGGCTTCACCAAGACAATATAATAGCACTGCTCCTCGATCTAAGTTTACACCATGGCAGAGCCAAAGGGCTGGAGGAACTTGTTATTGCCTCGTTCACACATGGTGTCTGCAATTTGATACGTGTTCAGGACCAATCGATAGGAGAAGATGAGGCGAAAGGGCGTAACAGGGCGACGACAATTTCAAAAAAAAAAAAAAAACTTTTTCTACTTTCATCCCTATGCTTGAAACTTACTTTTTTTCCTCTCTTTCATTCTTCTTCTTCTTCTCTCACCACCCTATGGCCCAACATCTTCGTCTATTGAGAAAGACTTTTTCTATTTCTTCAACAACCCCTCCAGCCATCATGCCACTAAACATGGCATTTTGTGTTTTAGGGGTTAAAACTTTTACGAAACTTGCGTTGCCTCTAATAATGCTTTATTAAATGCTTCCACGATGTACCCATACATAAAGTTTCGTTTGTACGGGGGATGTATCGGGATGTGTAGGAGTGCTACATGTCCTCAGAGTTAGCAAGCAGCTTTTCTACGATTGCATTTGAGGCAAACCAGAAACTTTGAAATGGATGAAAGGAAAGTTTTCCGACGTGAAATTATTGTTCTTTGCCATCAGCTGTTTGTTATAATAAAAGAAATAACCCGAGTGCCTCTGAATTTAATACGATAGAGAATATTATACCCTTAGTATAAATTGCTGCAATGCTCCTTGAGCAGGATGATACTTCGATACTTTGTTCTGTGGTCACAAAATTGTGATACATCTTTTTTTTTTAAGAATTCTTCAAAAGACGTGAAGTACGTTCAGCCCTGAGGGTTCAGTTCATATAGACATATTAGCTGGGACCCGGTACGCCTCGCTACACCCATAAGCCAATAGTAGCCAATAAAAACAATCCATTGACTTGGTATTTTTCGAGATATGAATTTTACACAGATGAAGTGCCTCAAAGAACAGGTACTTGTAAAATGAATGCAAATCTTCAAAGTGTAACTATTCATAACCTCTAACAAAAGAATCAATTATTATTTCTGTAAAATTTCGAGAGGGGACATTAAATTCTTTAAAACGACTATTTGTGGATGCTCATCCCTGAAAAATATTCAATATATTGGTATATTGATTCCACAAATTTCTTGACAAAATTTTTTTTATTCCTGGAAAATGCTACTTTTGTAACTTTTGAGGTAGTTGAGAATGGCGGATTCAATTTAATAACAATTTTACATTTACCAAGCTGTCAAACAATTGGCAGGCCATGAAGCTGTTGAAACTACTAAACTGAAGTTAAAAGTCCCAAAATTACCAATTTTCTAAATTTCTTAGCTTTCCTTCGAGTTGAGGGTATAAAAAATAGCCTACGACCTATTCTCAGACCTACCAAATATACACAAAAAATTCATTAAAATCGGTCAACCCGTTTCGGAGGAGTTCGATAACAAACACTGTGACACGAGATTTTTATATATGTATTTAGATGGCACCAAAATTATGGCTTTCGCAGTAACGTATTGCATTGGTGGAAAGAATATGTGCTACTCGGACTGATGGAACTATCACCAGAATAGGTAGGAACGCAGACTATTATAAGTGAGGACGTTTATATACAGTAAAAATTGTAGTAAATAACTTGACTCCCGAAGAATAAATTAGCATTGTAATTCGAAAAACGCTAAACAACGAAGAATATTGGAGTTTTTCTCGATCTAAGAAGCTACATATCTTCTAAATGGAGTCACACAAGTTTTTTTCTGAAAATATAACCCACATAGTCCTACTTGCTATAGGTCACATAGTCGTTCATGTCATGGTGCAATGTCGAATAACAAGATTAGCTTGAAGATATAAAAAGGATCTATGATAAGTTAAGGGTAGCCTGGAGAAGGCAGTGAACCTAGCGACTGAACTCTTCGATGTTTTATGAGTTTATTTTTTTAACAGCCTGCTGAGCCACAACCGTTGAGCTAAGTTTGAGATAGCGGAGTGATATGCCCAGGCTCGCCACAAAGGGGACAACTCGGACGATTTGCTCTGGGCTCCAGGACAGAGGGGTTTCCGAGAATAGAGTGAAAATCAAAAGGTGGAAACCCCACATACCTACGTACTAATCGTCTAGAACCCCGTAGCTAGCTTGAAACACGAAAAACCAAAACCGCCTTATCCTTGCGTTCTAATTGTCAAGCAAAAGTAATGTAAAACCTGAAACACAACCACGCTAAAAAATATGTTATGTTTGTGTATAGGTATGGATTCTTCTACTCATCACATTTATATAGTAAACACTATTTTTTTTCTTCCATTTCCGCAAAGTTATCGATGACATCATCATAGTCTATATTTTCTGCCAACACGTCCAATACGCTGCTTGACCTCCGCAGCCAACAAAGGCTGTGATGCAAGCAGTACCGAACTAGCAGGTGACCAAGGTGAAGACCAGACCTAAGCAGAACTTTCGCACCCGATTATTAACCGGTTAAGCTACCTCTGCGGTCATATGAGTAGGTATTTTGAATCCTCAAAACGGCGATATCTCATTGATTGCAATTCGTACGGAATAATCCCATAACCTACAAAATTTGTAAAAACTATTTTATGAGCGTTTAAGTGATATTTGTAAACTGATTTTTTGACTTTTTGAATACATTTTTTTTCGGCATCGATTTACCGTCGTGTAAGGGACAAATGTACTACCTCGCATAAGTCCTGCTTGACTCTAACCGTAGGGAATATGTTAACCAAGTAGCTTTCAAAGTTATTGTAGCCTCTAAAATGAGTTTTCTGTTAAGCCGAGATTTTAAAAATTCAACAATTTCATATACAGACCTATTGATAACGTTTGAAACAGCTACAATTTAAAAATTTTGGTAGCCATTTTTTCGATTTTTTTTTCGTTGAAAAGAAAGACAATAGTGTTTAGGATTATATATAGAAGTAAATTTTCTAGTTCAAATGGTGATTTTATTTATTTATTTATTTATAAGCCAAACAAGGCTAACTTAAATTACATTACATTACTTTTCTTATAATATTCAGTCTTAAAAATTACACTGGCTAAAGATAATTGTTAGTGGGAAGGATTCATACTATAAGTAGGGATCTAAGTTTTTTCTTGAAGGATATTTTGTCAATTGTAGGGGAAAAACATGATCCATGGCTATTGAAGACCATACAACATCTGTTGACGGGCTCGTTTCTTCCATATTCAGTGCGGTGCGGGTATTCCTTAAGAAGTTTCGTATGTCTTGTATGTCGAACATCATCATTGAATTTGATCATACGCGATAGAAACTGTACTTTAAGGTTGTCATTTATAATGTCCAGGGTAAGGCATGAAATAAGCATTTTTCTCCTCGCCGACAGTGGCATAAGCTCTAAAACTTTGAGCCGGTCATTGTAGGGTGGCAGGCTTCGAAAATCGTGCGGATCATGCAGATGTCTCAAAGCAAAAAGGAGAAATTTCTTTTGAACAGATTCAATCCTGATCCTGTTAACTTCGAAAATAGGATCCCAGACCGGGCAAGCGCATTCCAGGATTGGGCGGACTAAGGAACAAAAAAGTGTTTTGTAACACAATTTTTTCAGAGCTAAAGTAATCCATAAATCATAGAGCTCTTGGGGAGGGAAATATCCCTCATTCCCCCCCCCCCCCCCCTTGTAACCACCAGTGTATTGAGAGTGTTTGTGAATATGTATTGTTCTTTCCAAAATTGCGAAATGCCACTTTCGAAGAAAAAAACAATATAAGATATTGAACATAATATTATAAAGAGTTGGAACGATTGCGAAAATCCCGTTCAGTTTATGAAAATACTCCTACGCGAGGTTAACGACTTATCCATCTTGTGTAGCTTTATCTGCTGGCTTCATCTTTTGTTCTGTTGATACTTTTGAAGTAATTACTCTATCAAATCCAAGGCGAATGGTGACGATAATGGTTAACCTAGGTTTCTAAAGAAACCGGGGCTTATCGCACAAAACGTAAACGCGAGCGAAACGTGAAACGTTCAATTTTGGTATCGTAGTAAACGCAGCGGGGGAAAACGTCAAACGTTAATTTCGAAGTTGATTTTTCAGTATGGTGCAAAACGTGCGGCGGCAGTTCCCCTTGTGTTTGTGAAACGCGAAGTTTTGCCCGCGGCAGTTGTACGTTTCCTAGAGTGTTTGGACTATTTGGAAATATGTTTTAAATAGTTTCATTTTTAATCTATTTCTTTTAATTCCGCCATAGAGGCATGCATTTTGTTATCAAAAGACCAAAGTTTATTTTTTTTAAATGCATATATTTTTTCAAATAAATTTATAAAATAAGTTTTTTTAGTTAAATCTTGAATGCACATTTATTTAAGCGAAAATTTTTGATGAAGTTAAAAGTATATTTTCACAAATAAATAAATTGGTTTATTAATTTAGGGATATATTTTCCACTCTTTCGTCCATTTAAAAAATCCCTTCCTGTACTTCATTAATTATGACGGACACAGCTCGTTCATGGTCATTTTCACATTATATACAATGCCACGGTGTCCATAATTTATAATTCATAAGCCCGTATATTCACTAAAACTTAATAAAAAAGTAACGATTTTGAATTTGAAAGATTAAATAAAACTCCGACGTGACTGATTTGTAATTTTTGACAAACATCAGCTGATTTCGAAACCTTTCGAACACAGTTGGATTCACGCGTTTTGCACGATACGTTTTCAAGGTGAAGTGAAACATGTAAACGGCGCGTTTCCCAAAACGTACCTTTACAACGATAAGCCCCAGTAAAAAAGTAACGATTTTGAATTTGAAAGATTAAATAAAACTCTGACGTGACTGATTTGTAATTTTTGACAAACATCAGCTGATTTCGAAACCTTTCGAACACAGTTGGATTCACGCGTTTTGCACGATACGTTTTCAAGGTGAAGTGAAACATGTAAACGGCGCGTTTCCTAAAACGTACGTTTACAACGATAAGCCCCAACTTATAAGCTGCCTATTCGAACTCACATATTCAACTCCTGCGTTGTAAACGCCGGTAGTCCCTGTGCTGAAAGTCGAGTCGTCACGACACGAGAAATCGTTTGAGTTGAAGAAAGTGATGTTTCAGTAGAATCACGACTCGACATGTGCTTAAACTCAAATTGGTATTTCCACCCTAGGCCCCCATGCTGAAAATCGTAACGCGATTTGAATCCTTAGTTTCGTGAGGAATACTTAACCTTATGCTCCCTTATGTGTTATATAACACCGGACCAAAGTAAAAACCAAGTAATTTCAGAAAAGCGAACAAAATTGATATTATAAGGCTTGCGTTTTCGTATGGGTCGACGATTGTCCTGTTTTCATATTCAAATGCGGGAATCCTCCAGCTGCACACCTCTCTCGTGCTGTACTAGTTTTCTGGAACTAAATTGTTGGGGTTAACAGCACCGAAGGTGTCCCAAGCCTTGCACTTTTCTATAACAAGAATTGTTTTCGAGGTTGACAACCTCTCGCCCAACCCTCCAACAGGAGGACCAGTTGCAAAGTCAACATCTTCGGGGAGGTGAGGGTAATTGGCGTTACTACCAGTTGATCCCCTATAAAATATTAGTTAAGTGTTTAAGGACTGAGGTTATGAGCTGCTGCTATATTTTTTAGTCTGTACACTCAAATTGCACAAGTTGTTCTATACAGTTTTCGCAGCAGTTAAAAGATCACCGTCTTATATTCAAATTAACTACTTCATTCACAAATGACCACCAAGACTTTGGTGGCTCTAGTCACATGGGTCCTCCGTCGGTTTCAGTCAAAGTGTTAATTATTATTATTTCAAAGAAACTCGCTTTAATTTTAATTACATCGAAAAGTTCCCTGAAACTGTGGGCCCTTGAACGGATTACTGCTGAAAAAATGAGTTCTGAGTATTATGGAAGAGAGCAAACTTTTCAAATTCGCACCATAAAAATAAAAGAGGTTTCAATCCTCACACACGATGATTATGACTATTATTTTCATTTTATTTTGTTATGGAAAACAAGACAACAGCATAATCATTCAATTATGTTTATATCATTTTGGCTGTTTTCTTATTAAAATGGTCCATAACGAAAATAATTCAGATTATTTCGAATTCACCAGAAAAGAAGAAGGGAGAAAGTATAGTAATCTCCTAGTTGTCATTAAAATTTTATAAAGTATCATAAAGATCTAACCTGAACACTGTTCCGAATCTAACATGGCAAAGTTCAATTAAAGCTGCCAACACTTTGGAGTCTACGTACTGAGCCCTAACAGAACCTTATTACCCCCGCTGTGCCCATTTAATGCGTACGTTCAACACGTGTCACTATATGACAAATTTCAATTAGCAAAGTAATATGATGTCAGACATACCCTGGCAGGATTGTTGGCATGGAATGTCCTTGTCGGTGACATTAACCTGGTTACCCTGGGCTGCAGAGAGAACATCTCTCCACAGTACCAGTCTGACGGTCGATTTAGGCAATATACACTTTTCTAGCTTTTCTTTGTATGTAGTGAGAAGGGTTGCATGATTGCAAATAATTAAATTATTCGTCGTCGAACAAAAACACGCCTCCGTAAGGCACACAAGTGAGTAATCGGAAAGTTTGTACGAGGCTGTTTCTTTAACGAAGTTTGCCTTCTTGAGATACACTCTGCAACAAGAATTCCTGCCTAACAACCTACGTCTATAATGGCCTCCTGGAAAGTAGCTTCTTCTTCTCATGGCTCTAGTGGTAGGCTGTTGAGAAACTCCAAAAACGGTCTTCCCGCAATTTAATTTACTTGTAGATTTCTTGGTCGTTGCTGTTCCTTGTGATTGGGTGTAACTAGAAAGTTTTCATTAGCATCTCCTTATGTGTTTGCTAAAAGCATAAAATTAACTACGTTTAGTAAATACTTAATTTATTGATGATTAAGATATGTTTCATGTACGAAAGTATTCATTTTATACACTAAGAGAATTTTTAAGGACACCGCAAGGTTATGTTCACACAATCTGGCAAGCAATATTATTCGCAGTTGGAGGTATTCATTGTGTGTTAGCACTTAGTAAATTCTAAGAAATTCGAATATTTGCTTTTAAATTTTTTTTTTAAATTTTTGTATAAAAACCACAGTTCAAAATTAATTAACTCCGGGAATGAGAGTTGTTCATTTCTGCAAAGAACTTTGACAATTAATTTTTAAAGGCCCTTAGGGCTGTCATCCGTCCGGATTTCCTCAGGGGTGACCTGATCAATTGAATTATCTATATAAATATAATTGGAGTGTCTGTCTGTGATTTCAAAATAATTGTGTTTTTTTAATTTTATATGGTTATTTACATGATTTTAAAACGAAATCACGCATTTTTAAAATTTTTGTCTGTCTGTATGTCTGTCTGTCTGTTTGTTCGGGCAAATCTCGGAAACGTCTAATCCGATTGGAATGGGACTTTCACTGGAAGATTCAGTATTTTGGCGGGCATGTTTTAGGCTATTTATATGCACTATATATTAGGGTGACTTCGTAAATGCCAATAAACTGTGTCAGAAAACAGTATTAATGCAGTCAAGTCAAAGTTCAGTAAAAGCTTAAACAAAGTTGTGCAGTTTTAAATTTGACATTTATGAAGTGTGCCGTTTTTACTTTTTTACAAAATGGATAATTGCAAAGTTAATTTTAAAACATTTATATAGAAATATAGAACCGCTAAATAATAATTTAATAAAAAAAGGCAGTGGGTGTGTATACTTATGTACGCACATTAGAAGTTATACTTCTTGATAGAGTTTCATACTAAGGACATTAACCTATCGGCCAAATTCAGCATCAATGGTGGTGCCGTGTCGTGTTTTTGAAACCAATGGATCATCATGATTAGATTTACATGATCTTGAAGAAAGTTAATAGGGTGCACCCGAATCTTCGCCTCTGCCAAGAACCCGATTCTTCTCCTCAGTCTTTTGTGTATGGCCATAATATTTATTTCAAAAATCGATTTAGAGTAATATATACTGCTGCCACAACTTGTAAACTGAGACTGTTACACAGAGCTAACCTACCGTTCAAAATTGAATCTGGAGTCCCCCAAGGCTCCATTCTAGGCCCCAAGCTTTTCAATATATGTATATACATATACACGACTTCCCACAAAATTCCCTTCCTTAACACATTTGTTGTAAGTAAATATTATACATAATTAGTTTGTTCATACTGAAGTCCTTCATTCAAAAAGAAACCAATCCACAAAAGTATTTTATGTATTTGTAGGTGTTAAAGACACTTATGGAAGAAAGATACAAAAAATGTGAAAACAGGCGCCCTACAATCTCAGTTGAAAGTTGCCTATACCTTACATTATGGAAGTTGGCAAATCAAAATAATTTTCGTGAAAAATGCGATCGTTTTAATGTGGCACGAGGAACAGCACACAAAATTTTTATAAAATTTGTAAAACTAATCACTTTGCATCATAGCTATTCATGATGCCGAAATTCCCATTTCAATACAAAGATTTGACGTTTACGATGCAATTATGAACACAGTGCTTTAAAACTGTGACATTTATGAAGTCTTGACTTAAACCGACTGCTTAAATTTTACATTTACGAAGTCACCCTTAGCTCTACCTGTATGTATGTATGGAGGTATGTATGTAGACAAATCTTGAAAATTGTTTTTGACCCACTTAAATATAACCGATCAGCTTCAAATTTTGCACACATGTACAGTTAAAGTGACAATGCAATCTGGCCATTTTATAAAAAAATCAAGATGTCCGTTTCAAGATGGCGGCCGAATTTCGCGATTGTGCTCGCTGACCGCCGAAATGGGTATCAAATGAAAGGGAATGATAAGTATAATATAATTACCTATTTGGTGTCATTCCAAATTCAAAATGGCGGCCGGAACAAAATGGCGGCCAACACAGATGGCGGTTTTCGTTTTTATTTACATCACGATCGGTATAGGTATCAAATGAAAGGATATGACAAGTGGAATACTATTAGCTGGGTGGCGTAATTCCAAATTCAAAATAGCAGCCTACACAAAATGGCGGACTACCTTTTTTTACAGCGCTCTCGGTATGGATACCAAATAAAAGTGTATGATGAGTAGAGTACAGTAAGCTGGGTGAATTCATTTTAAATATCGGTCACCACAAAATAATAACCGAAGACATATAATAAACTAAAAGGTAGAAAACAAAAAATATAGTTTAAAAAACTTAAAAATATTCTTTTGTTTAAAAATGAACTAAAAAGTAAAAAATTATGTTGAATGAAAACTTTTTTGCTCAAGCCAGTATATATAATATAAGGGACGCTAGCGAAAAGTTGCAGTAATAATAAAATAAGAATATAGGTAAAGTCCCACGCTTTTTAACATTTCGAAATGTAGGTTATTTGGGCAATATGAGATCAGGACAGTAGCAGAGATTTCGGCAACTTTACTCACATCTATGCTTAAGATACCGATCGAAGAAGATCATATGGAAAATCCTGCGTGGAACAAATCTAAAAACCTGCGTGGAAAAAATTTAAAGTTTTACAAGACTGCATGATGGCTGTCTGGGAATGCGATGAGTGTACTATGGCAAATAAAGTATCTATTAACAGAACACCGCGAGATTTAATATGTAAAAACCAATTATTTTGGGGAATTACTGTTTTATTGGTATAGATTCCGGGCAAATGTTGCCGGCTGTCCGGACAAATATGTGGGCCGATGATATTGATGCATGTCTAAAATGATCACTCATTTAGGGACATATTGGAAAACGTCATTTAAAGCAAAAGATGAGAACGCAATCGGAAAACTCAGAATTCAGTACTCCTCAAGATAGGATATACAATAGAAAATGTTCTGAGATTAATGAGAATGATGACAGTGAGCTGCTGGATGTTATTTGAAAGTTCGTAATAGACAAGGAAATTTTGATGAGCGTCGTTTATGACGATTTCGAAAATATCAACTCAACTAAATCGACTCAACATTGCTGAGCTGAGCCACAGACATTGTAATACTTACAAGTGAAACATCTAACAGTTTTTTTGTTTTTTTTTTTTTTTTTATGTGTTAGTGCTAAGCTCAGGAGTCACCCTTTGTACTACTAGTCCGTCATGTCATTTGTCACGTCATGGTGCAATGTCTAGCAGCAAGCTTAGTACGGGGGAGGGGTGGGTGGAATAGGTTAAGGATTATAAAGGTACGGGGGGGTATTGAAGAAGGTGGTGATGAACCCTGAGTTTGAACTCTTGGATGTTGTAGGAGCTCGGAAATACCGACTGCGAGAGATTTTTCCACAGTCGAGTTGTTCTATTTACAAACGAATTCATGTCTTGTTGAGTGCGTGAAAGAGGGAGTTGCAGGTGCAGGGAATGGGACGAGTGGGCTAATCTGGTGTTGCGGGTATAAGATTGCCGTGGAGGCAAAAGATCGTTTAACTCGGAGGAACAGTCGCTATGATAGTAGCGATAAAATTTTGTCAGTGCTGCTACATTCCTACGGTGGCTTAGGGGGTCGATGTTGGAGCAAGCGGTTTCGTCATTAATTAACTTAAGGGCCTTTTTTTGGACCTTATCTAACCATGCTAAGGTTATTATTGGAGCGCCGCCCCAAATGAGGGAGTTGTATTCGAGAAGAGGCCGAATGTAGGATTTATAAATAACAGCACGGGCCGATGGCTGGAGGAGGAACCTGCACCTCTTAAGAAATCCCAAACACTGGGATGCTTGTTTGGCGATTTGGAATATGTGGTCATTCCATCGCAAGTCTTTGGCTAATGTCACGCCTAAGATGTGTAGGGATGGGTCGGCCTTTATTTCCACGTTATCCACTGTCAAGGATGGTGAGGTGTTGATCTTTTTCTTTGAAATAAGACAGTACTTGGTTTTGGAGGGGTTGAATTCGACACGATTCTTTTTTCCCCACTCTATAATAAGTTCGATGTCGTTCTTAATAGAGTTGAACATTAGTTCACGATCATCAAGACAGGATCTGGCATGTGTCTGTCTTGTATCGAAGCTGTACGAGTAACTTAGAGTACCATCGTCAGCGAAGCTGAGAAGTGGGTTGGAGGGGATTGAAAGAAGGTCATTTATAAAGATGAGAAATAGGGCCGGTGATAAAATTGACCCCTGGGGGACCCCCGCAGAGATGGGGTGAGATTCAGATTTGACGCCATCCAGAACTACCTTAATTGAACGGCCGGAAAGGAAACTCTGAACCCACTTATACAGAAGCGAGTCTATTCCAATAGCTTTGAGTTTAGCTAACAAGGCTGAGTGCCATACTCTATCAAAAGCTTTGGAGATATCTAAAGCAACCAAACTAGATTCACCAGATCCATGCAAACTTCGGTTGAGGTGTTCTGTAAGGCAGACTAAAAGATCACCAGTGGATCTTTTTTGTCGGAAGCCGTATTGTTTGTCGTTTATAAGTTGGTTGGATTCTAGATATCCCATAAGCTTTTTGTTAATTATCGTCTCCATGGTTTTGGAGAGGATAGAAGTGATTGCTATTGGGCGGTAGTTGGAGGGAAGGCTGGAGTTACCTTTTTTCGGTATTGGCTGCACATGAGCAAGTTTCCAAGAGTCTGGGTAAACTTGTTTATGAACAGTGTTTATAAACAAGCGTTGCAGTGGATTGTTAACCAGTGCCGTGTTGGCGGTATGACCGGAAACGATGAACCACGAAAACGGGAAGCAGCAACTGTCCTTTTTAGGATTAAATCAGTAGTATCGTCTTAAGATGTTGGCAATCTTCGTCTCAAGCCATGTTTGCCATGGGGCAAGTCAGGGTGCCAATTATGTGAGAACGTCAAAATCTACGCACACAAGACATATTCTGAATAAAATTGGCTAGGTATCTGTTGTGCACGTAGTATAAAAGTTTTCCGATGATTACCCTCGAATTTTAAAAAAAGTTGTAGGTATCATATTTTTATAGTCAACTCTAAAGTTTTTTATATATCCAAAATCATGTTTTGCAGATTTGTTCTTTGTTTGCTTATACCATTTTCTTATTCCGGACTATGCACACATAATTTTGTTTTATTAAAGAGCGTTGCGACGCACGCGGGTTTTTGCAAGTTATAAATGAAATTTCGCATTGCTCCTACAATCAGGGGGAGCAAAAAAGTTTATTCAAAAGATGAAAAAATCAGTTTTTTGCATATATTTCTTAAGTTTTATCATAATATAGTTTTTACAAAGTTTGAAGGTAATGCCATTGTCTACAAAAAACATTATTCATTTTCGCCGTTTTAAACATTTAAAATACTCATATCCCCTTTTTCGCTACTTGTATACGTCATCAGACATTCAATAAAATCCTTTGTTCGACTACGCGGCTAATATTTTTAAGGGTTGATTCCTCGATATATTTGAAAAAAATTGTTTTAGAGAGGCAGCTATCTCCACTAACATAAAGAGTATTTACAAAACGCAGAAACTTGAGTGACTCCATTTAGAAGATATGTACTCGCAGATTGAAAGCATGCGAAAAATCCCATATACCTTGGTTTTTCAAGCATTTTGCGATTTACGATATTTTTTTGTGACCCGAATAAAAATAAAAGATGGCCTTAAAGCTTTTAAGAGGTATATGATAGCCGTAGAGTTTTTTTTTTACTATTTTTAACAGGAGCACATACGGGCCTACGACGGCCAAACGTGACCAAAAGCATTAAATGGCCGAGTACTAAGCTGAACATAATAGGGCATACAATGGTAAAGAGCCAGAAAAAGAATCGGCGCGAATTTATTGTTGAGTGTGGTTTGTGGGAACTTAGTCATTTTCGTTATGTATAATCCATTTAATACCTAAAGGCTATCGATGCATAAGAAAACCAGGCTCGCCAGTCGCCGGTTTGTGAAGCCACCGCACACTTGATTTTTAGTATTGATTTATATTTAAGCGGGAGATTTAGTTATTTTAAGAGGTTCAAGAAAAAAACCCAATCGAAAAAAGAAAATAAAACCTTTTATTGTAGTGCGTTGATAAAAGTTTTGTAATATTCGAATACGAAGACATTAGCCTCAGATTTCATGATGTTTTTCTCCATAAATGTACGGCTGTATGGTCAAACAAACATCCTTCTGATTCCCGATACCTAGGAATATGTTTCAAACACGGCCGGTGTTCGCCCGTTGTAAGGCCATCTTTTATGTTTACGCAGAGAATTATTTTCTTCTTAGCGAGTAAATCTTTTTAATATCATTTTTACCTGTACACGCAATACTATTTCAGATAACATCATCTCCAGATTTTGAGTGAAATTGCATTTCCCCCTACAAGAATTGTTTCTGGATCCGCCCCTGCTACTGGTAAGGTTGATCGAAGCTGGTCGAAGTCGATGTAGAGAGGCACTTCGATTCACTTTGTGTAACTTTACTTCGCCTTGGGAAACTTCGCATCTTTGGCGGTTTTTACGCCCGAGTCAAAGCACTCGAGGTGCGTGGGGTGAATTGGAATTTTAACTTTCTCTTTTCGGTTAGCCGTTACATTGCCCTCTTCTTACTTAGTGTTCGTCCCGAACAAAGCTTCTTCCAGGTCCCGCTCTTATCGATCGAACTTTTTGGAAGCGATAGATGACATCGTTTAACCTCGAGGGAGTTATATTCGAGAAGAGGCCGAATGTAGGATTTATAAATAACAGCACGGGCCGATACCTGGAGGAGGAACTTGCACCGCTTAAGAAATCCCAAACACAGGGATCCTTGTTTGGCAATTTGGAATATGTGGTCATTCCATCGCAATTCTTTGGCTAATGTCACGCCTAAGATGTGTAAGGATGGGTCGGCCATTAGTTGAACTTCACTCACTCCTTGCTACATGAACGTTGATGAGGATGATAGCTTCAAAGTAGCATTAAATATGTAACGGACAATAAAAGACATTTAAACCGAAATTTGGTTAGGAAGACTACTGGTAGACTTAATTCTTATATTTATAAACTTCTCGTTTAACAAAATAAATGATACACAAAGTCGCTCAGTAAAAAGTTTATTTTTCGAAAGATCTTAAAGAACCTTAAATATTCATTTTAACAAATATCTCAGCACATTTCTATATTTCCGAATTGTTTATTTTTTGTTTATCTACAAGAAATATAACTACTATGGGGAAGGCTTATCAAAATTTGAAACTTATACCTGAAGCCCCTAGCAAGCCCTCTGCGCTTCCGTTAAAGCGGCAGCTCCAGTGATAATTATCATAGAAACCACATAAGGTCAAGTTTTCTACAAAGACGGAGAGAATCCTCCTTGTAGCTGTATAACAAGCAACACCTGCCTTATGTATCCTGCTAAGTTATTGCTCCTCACCTCCAGGGATAATTAATGAAAACCCTATCCGGCCAATTTGCTCACCAAATAATTGGTTTCGCTTCATATCTTTCATCTGATATTTAACAGGGCCTCCCGCCATAAATCATGCCACCAGTCCACGGGGCAGAAAAAGGGGGTTGTTCCTTTGCGAAATTATTCTGACATAAATAAAACATTGCCAGGATATTTTACCTTTTGGGTTATTCTTCCTCCTTAAACTGTTGCCTAATATATAACGAGAGATACCTGACGACCGGGGGAGGCTTTCAATTTGGAAAAGCATTTTTCTCTTCTTAGATGTACTTTAATTAGTAGACGTTCAACTTAAATTTAATATTATGACGTAAATTTGTTAGATTCATTATCGTATATCATTTTTGTTGCCTTTTTCCTTGGCCATTGGATTGATTAATGCTTCTCAAGATATTGCGACGGGGGAACTTTTCGCTATGATGAGGAGTTTTCTGCTGAATAGTTTTATTCCGGTTTTTGTTTTTCTTTCTTTATTTTCTTCGAAATCTTGAAATCTACGCGAGTGATCAGAAGGACTTTAAGTAGGTCAAACTACCTACAGTATAGCAAACTAATTATAGAAGTGACTGTGGTTAACTTGAGGCATGAAGTTTGGAGGGTATTTGTCAACTTCATAAATATATTTTTTTGTAAAGTGGAAAACGAGTTCGAGTTACGAACTTATATCATACTAAAATTATCGAAAAAGCATTCACCTGATTTAAGAATATAGAAACGAATTTGATGAAATCAAGGAGGTACCCTTATAATAATTACTTCTACAATATAATCTTCTGTAATTCAATAAGTGGGATAAGTTTTTCTATAATCTACAAGGAACAACGTGGTGTTTACCAGTATTTTGATAGACTTTTCTTGTATATGCTAATACTTTCACTAAGATTTACCATACCATCATAAAATGTTTTAGATCAACATTAAAAAAAATTAAGTATTGCTATCTCATCCCTCAAACCAGACTTCTCATTGAAATACTCAATGTTTTTAAATCATATACTCCAACAACACCGAGAGGCGAGAGTTTTCGAAAAAGGATTGTTTGATGAATTCGTTATTGACTTCCTAAAGAACACTGGGTCTTTCATATGGTAAGAGTACCCTTCTTCTTTAAACGTTTTTATATTTGTACCGATTTATTTAACCCATATTAGAGGTTCCCAAACTTGTTTGTGCCGTAGACCCCTTGCCATATTTTTCGGTTTTGGTTAGACCCCCTACTTACCCCCTTGATTTTTTGTAAATTTCTAACTGTAGTGAAGTTTAGTGTTAAAAACTTAAAGTAACTAGTTAAAGCCTAGCGCTATTCCCTGGGAACATGGTGAGAATAATATCTGGCTTTATAAGTGCGCAAGAATTGTTCCCTAGAAGACCTTGGAGGTACATATAGGAATAAAATTGTTTGTTGGGGTAAGTAAATAGGTACTATCAGTGTATGTTGAAATCCACTATCGTGGACCCCCATTTTTATTTCATGGACCCCCAAATTTTTTTTTCTCTGACGTAGACCCCTTGCAGGTTGTCATAGACCCCTGGGGTCAATATAGACCACTTTGGGAATCACTGCCATATATGCTCAACTTTTTTTTTTGCAAACCAGCAATTTTTTTATATTATTATAGGCCAAAACATACCTAAGAAACATGATTTTTAAAAATTTTTGATGATTATTGCAGGATTTTGGAAATATTGACCGCCCCATTTTTGGGGTGCTGAGCACGGTCCGCCACGCGAAATATTTTTTCAGAGATTGTTCTGTTTTGGTTATACTAGAGGGTTAGGTAAATTATTTTACTAATTTATAGAATCATATTCAATATTTATTTATTTTATCTATATTTGACAACATAAAACATAGGAAATATAGAAAATAAAATTGAGATTTTACAAATGAAAAGTCTCGAAACAGTTCGAATGGCAACCGACATTACATTTTCGACATTTTTTCGTAGTATTTTTATGGCATTGACCACAACGTATCTGAGTATCACTGGAAATAATAATGTGACCAACCCCATCCAGACGAACATCATCTGGAATCCTCCTTTTGCGTGTAGCTGGCTTTAGTGGGCGGCCTATGAAGCATACTTTGCCAGATACGTCGTGACTACAGTCCTGATGAAAGATAAAAATCAAGATTACCCTTCTGTTGCCCAGCCGGTGAAAGTCTGTACAACTGAAATGCGTTGTTCATCGAGGCATTCAAAGGCCACATCAGCATTTGCCAGTACCATTTTTTTTATTGATGCTGATACGATAGCAGCCTATATTCTGATCAAGGCGATCCACTCCGCCCATGTATTTATTGTACATCTGTACACAGTGTAATGAGAATCTAAGGTTGGTTGCCCGAAGAAGCCAACCTCATACTCCCACACAAAAAAAAACAAACAATTTAGACAACACCGTTTACCCGTTTACCACAGTAATCCATCTCATCCAAAAATCATCCAGGCGGTACCCCGGGGCTCCAAAGAAAAGCTGGCTCGCCGGAGGGTCGTGGTATAGTGAGACTCCAGAGGTACCACCTACACCTGTGCACCACCACTTACCTGCACGTGAGCGTCCCCCATCCGAGCGGACGCTGGGTACTTAAGAACACCTGTAAAAAAAAAGGGGGTCGGGAGAAGATCTCCCGCTGCTATGCCATTGCAGGGAGTTAGTAACACTTCATCCTAGGAAAATTTTGTCCTTATAAATCAAGACTTCCAAGGAATTATAAAACCAAAAAAAACAATTTATTTTAGTAACTTCAATATTAACAGCATCAACAAGTTAATGTATCAAAAACGAGGAAACATTTATTGCCTATAAGGCAAACTGATCAGTTGGCCTTTTCCAATAGGGTATACATTGTGAATAATGATTTCCTTACTTAGGAAAACAATAAAAACTTCTAGGTACATTATAATCAATGAAACGTTACGTTCTGTAAATGATAAGAAAAGTATCAACAAAAACCTGCGATTGTAACTAAATATAACTGAAATGCAATTCTCTATTTTAATTGGAAGTAAGATTATATGTAACGACAATTCTTAACCTACGGTTATTTAGTGTCAAATCAGTATAAATTACTTATTTTTTTTAAAATGAATTAAGTACAAATCTACTATCTACGTAATTTCCAAACTCATATATGTATGTAATATTACACATTTTCAAAATAAAACATTCTAGCGCTAGCAAACATCAACGGTCCTTCTTTGATATGCCGCCTCCTTCAGGACAAGGCCTTAGAACCCGGAGAGTTCTGAGGGTGTTTTTTTCTTTCTTCCTTTTCGTTTATTTTAATAATTTCCTTTATTGTTTTCGCGCGAAACGAGTTTCGTGCAGCTTGTTTGTTTCACCCGGGTAATAAGAGTCAAAAGTACTTACAGTTTGGTTCTTGGTACCATTATTTCCTGCAGAACAACTTAATGTGACAATGCGTTGCCAGAATTGCCACCAGTCCTTCCAATTTCGCCGGTTAACAGTCGTCTTCCTGATTCCTTTTCTTCACCTCTTTCACTTGTGATTGAAACGTATAGCTTAAACAGCTATTACGCTTGAACTCCAACGCAACTGTCCAACTTATATTCTTCACACCCACACCAATGACATTTCTCCGCCAACCTCAACTTTTCCAAAAAAATAGCTGAATCTGTCGGTCCTCTGGTCAGTCGCCTCCGTGGTTAAACGATTTCTGCATGCTTTGAACTGGTCAGTAACATAAGTCCATAAAACGGGTTATAACCCAATGCCTGGTTCAGCCTGGTCCAGCAGCATGCGTATAATCCTTCGGTAGTAGATGAACGGCAGCCCAAGTGTCGAAAAAAGTCCAGAATTATATTATATAAGCAATACTCCAACTTTCTTTGATACGAAAGCAAGCTATCGATCTGGCCCAGAAAAGCTAAGTCCTTCTCCCGTCTTTATTTATTTTTTAAAAAGAACTTCCGACACTACTTTATTTGGCTTCAAAAATTAACTTAACCGAAACGTTCTACTCAAAACACCTACTACCGCCTGACTTCCAAAAATTTTTTCTTCCCTACTTTTATTTTTTTCCTCGCCTTCTCAATTTTCAAAAAAAAAATTTTTTTTTATTTTCCGACGTGTGTTTTTTATTTTCAGAGTGGCGACTACAAGGTAGTTGTACGTAAGGGGATAGGCCCGCCGTTACAATTCCTCGGCTCCACAAAACCGACTAGCGAGGGAGTGAGGAGCCGAAAAAAACCAAAACGGCCTCAGTTTTATATGATGTTAAGCCCCGCTAATAAGGCTGAAGGTGTGGCTCGACCCATGACCCTGAGATTAAGAGTTCTGTGCTCCAGCTATTGAACAAGCCGGGCACTAGGGACCTACAAGAACGATATAAAAGAAGAGAAATTTAGAGAGGTTAGAAATCCAAAGGAGTTGTTACGGTCCGCCGGGTGTCCTCGGCAGAAGTTAGTCAATCTCCCGGAGGGTAAGGTCGAGGACCAAGGACCCGGCCGCAGGCAATACCATATTGTCCCCTTCCGAATCCTTATAATCCTTGACCCCACCGCTCGCCAACATCAACTTTCGATCCATCGGGTTGAATCTCCAGCAATACCACATTACCTTCGACTCAATCCGGTGGATCGCCAGAAGATGTTTCGCCGATTGAGATTCACCGTATCTGTCCGAGGGGGATAGAAATTGTAAACGGATTATGCTGCAAGACGTCACCGCTTACTGAGATCCTAGGTCGCATAATTCCTAAGATCTCGCACTGTCCGGTCTCTCCGCCACAATGGACTGAGAGCAAAGGCTACCGTCCACGCGAACAGGCGGGTGCGATAAACCGAGGGGACCATGCCTCGGTAGGGAACCGGTCTGGCAGCCCCTGGTAGTCCACAACAAAAACTTGGTCCCAGACGACCAAGAACACAAGGAGGTGTACCACCGCTAGGGAAGCTACCTAAGCGGCTTAAGGCACCCTGTCAGTTAACCGGTGAAGCCGGCGAGATGCCTTATTAGGGCTACTCAGAGATGTGCTTTCGTTCGGCGTGGTTTCACTACCTATGTATGTCCTTAACGTGATAAATACCTATGGATTTGCCTTGCATATCCTCCAGTTCGTATTGGCTACCACCAACCTTTCTTACTATTCTTGCTTTAGCAAACTTATCAGCCAATTTGGCACTGAACCGCATTGCTTTGTTACTGATTGGGAAGGTTCGTCTGAACACTTCTTGACCAGGTTGAAAATTGGCGACATTACAACGCAGGTTGTAAGTTTTTTTATGCCTGGCGTATGCTGCGGAGAGGTTCTGTTCCACACGCGCGCGAATCAATTGTTGTCGGTCTGTAGCGGCCACAACAGCTATGTCTCCATCCTGTAGAGCTCGCAACTTTTCCAGGATTGGATAAGCTGATCCGTGTAAGATCATGTGATACCCAAAGAGGGATTGATACGGTGATATGCCAATTGATTCATGTTGGGAGCTGCGAAAAGCACACTCAATGTCTGATAAATGTTTGTCCCAATCGCGGTGGTCTTCTTTAAGGTAGGATCGAATGGCAGCCAGGACTGACCTGTTAACACGTTCTGAGGCATTAGGATGCGGTGAGTATACGGCCGTCCGTAAATGTTTCACGCCATACTCGTTCATCAGTCTAGCGAATTCTTTCGACACGAAAGGCCGTCCATTATTCGAGAACACCACCTCGGGAACTCCGAAGGTATGGAATATGTGGTGTTCCAGGAAGTCTATGGCGAAACTGGCTGTTTCAGCCTTTACCGGATGGAGAAAACTGAATTTGCTAAATCCGTCTAATACCACAAATATGGCTGTGTGGCCTTTCCTAGTTCGCGGATATGGGCCCATGAAGTCCACATATAAGAATTGGAAGGGTTTAGAAATTTTCATCTGGTCACCCATAGGTGGTCTTAGGACATGGTTCGGCGCTTTAGTTGATTTGCAGATCTCGCATTTAGAAATATATGCTCTAACCTGAATTGCCATGCCAGGCCAAAAATACTTCGTTCGTAGCTTGGTCAACGTTTTCGCTACCCCGCTATGAGCTGATTGAGGAGGCAAGTGGGCCGATTCAATGAGAGGGATTGTTAATTCCTGGGGAACCCATAACTTCCATGCAAGATCGTCAGCAACAGGGTCTCCTGTACGTGGGAATGTGCGATGGAAAACATACCCATCCGCGACACGCAAGTCTGGCAGCCGCGGCGAGCATTTCAGGATCTGTTCACGCAGTTGTACATATTCAGGGGATTTGAAGGACGGGGAGTCCAAGTCCACATCTTGACAAACAGACAATTCATCGACGCCGTGCAGGCGCGATAAGGCATCAGGGACTACATTTTGACTGCCTTTGGCGGTGTTCGATTTTGAAATCGAACCCCTGAAGCTTTAAACTCCACCTTGCTAATCTGCCGTTGAGCTCCTTCTGGCTCATGAGCCATTTCAAACTTGCATGATCAGTAATGATCGTGAAAGCCTGACCCTCCACATAAGCTCTAAACTTTTTTACACTCAGTACGGCTGCGTAGCATTCAAGCTCAGTGATGGTGTAGTTCCGTTGTGCCCCATTCAACTTTTTGGACATATAAGCAATCGGATGTTCTCCTCCATCCATGTCCTGTTGAAAGAGCACACTACCTACACCAGTCCTGCTGGCATCGGACTGAATGAAGAAAGGCCTAGAGAAATCTGGAGTTACTAATAGAGGAGCTTTAGTCATCAGCTCTTTTAAAGTCTCGAACGACTGCTGAGCCTCATCATTCCAGCTAAAAGTTTTAGACTTCAAACAATCCGTGATTGGAGAAGCCACGCTAGCATAATTGGGTATGAAACGCTGATACCATCCGGTCATACCCAAGAATCTCCGGGTCTGCTTATGAGACTTCGGAGCCGGGAATTCCGTGATGGCCGTCACCTTGTTAGGATCTGTTTTCAGAGTTCCATCACCAATTATGAAGCCGAGATACTTGACTTCAGTCACGCAAAATTTGCTTTTAGCCAAATTGAGTGTTAGTCCAGCACGACGGAGACAGCTGGCGACTTCGTCCAGGAGTCGCAAGTGGGAGTCAAAGTCAGGTGAAACTATAAGAAGGTCGTCCAGATAAACAAAGACGTTCTCACGTAAATGGCCCGGGATGGTTTTGTCCATCAAGCGACACATGCGCTGCGGGACATTGCATAAGCCGAAAGGCATGACTGTGAACTGGTACAGCGGACGACCTGGGACAGTGAAAGCTGTCCTCTCTCGCGACTTCATCTCAAGAGGGATTTGCCAGAAGGCGTCCTTCAGATCCAAACTTGTAATGAACTTGGTGTCTTGAAGGCGACCAAGAAGTCCATCTATATGAGGGAGAGGGTAGGCGTCTTTAACAGTGACACTGTTTACCTTGCGAGAGTCCAGACACAGGCGGACCTTACCTGGTTTCCGAACTAACACCACTGGAGAATTCCAGGGACTGTTTGATGGCTCAATCACCCCCAGAGCCAGCATCCTGTCCAACTCGCCATACATCAGTTGTTGTACAGCGGGCGAACCCGGATAATGCCTCTGTTTAATAGGAACTGAGTCACCAGTGTCGATGATGTGTTCTTCGAGGTTAGTCTTTCCCAGTCCTAAGACTTCGAAAGAGGGAAACCTGGCCTTAACACGCTCCAACCGTTCGCATTGCAAGGACGTTAAGTCGTGCATTCTAGCAGGTGCGGAAGGAGCCTTTATCTCGCAGACTAACTGAGGAGCGATACCAAAAAGATCCCAAAAATCCATTCCGAGATACAGTCTCTGTCTGAGACTGGGCGCCACATAGATGGTTACTTCGTGGGTCTGGCCTCCGAAGGAGACTGGAGCCTTGATATAACCTTTGATTCTCTGTGGAGCCCCGTCAGCAGTTTGCACACAAGTCTGCAAAGAGTAGACTGTAACTTCGGGATGATCTTCCAGAAAGGTTTCGGCATCCCTTCCCAGACAGCTAACGTTGGCACCACTGTCCAATAAACCTTTCACCTCTTCGTTACATAATGTGATATTTACAAAAGGACGGTTATCTGACAAGTCAGAGACGATTGCAGAAATAACTTTCTGCGAAAGTTGTCGCTTCTCCTTTGCTCGCATCCTAATTTTGGGAGGAGTATTACTGGAGTCCACCAAAGGCGGCTCCGAAAAGATGCGGTTACGAGCGGAGACATATCTCTTCCAACGGGAAAGAAAAGAAAGTTTAACCTCTTCGGAGGGAAAAGATGGAAGAGCCTCGGGTGACGTATAGTCAGTTATAATTGACGCATTGGGATATAGGGAGTCCGTTGAAGGTACGGGCGAAGCTAGTTCGAGCGCGGGCTCCCGTTCGGCCTCGCACTCTGTATCCGGTTTCCCTGACATATTGGACATCTGGGTGTAACTACTCCTGGCCTACCACACCGGTAACAAAACAGGTTACGCGTCGCCGAGGGGCAGTCCATGAAAGGATGTCCCGGTTGCCGACAATTCCAACAAGGCAAGAGTCGTTGTCTAGGGGTAGAGTTTGTAACGTTGACTTCATGAACGGCGGGAGAGTCCGTGGTATGATCTAATTGAAAATCGTTGTCTAATTGAGGCTCGGAGTTTAGGTATGTCGTATCAACTTCATGAACTTTTAGGGTGGGTTTTCTTTCCTGCCTCTTCATGGCTTGCCACCGTTCTGCCCTGACACATACCTCTCGCAGCTGACGCATGTCTGTAATTTGCTGCCCAATTACCACCGATCCCAAAGATGAATTTAAGTTTTGTATCACTATATCCACCAAGTCAACCTCGGGCATGGGGTTGGACAGCTTGTTAAATAGAGTGGTCATCTTGGAAACGTACTCATCAAAGGTATCGTGATTTTGCTTAAGTTCTAGCATAAGTTTAATCACTTGGAAGTCGGTATCCCTGCATCTAAATTGTAATAGCAAGTGAGCCCTGAAATCTTCCCATTCTGGATCAGTAACTTGTCGCCGAAATTGGTTCCAATACCATTCGTCAGCCCGCCCCGTAAGCAAAGCGGACACATTCTTGCTTAGTTCCGACTGACTAACCAACTCATCTTTGGCTTTTAATTCCAGCCGGTACACAAAATCTTCCGCTGATAAATCGCCGACCTGTCCCGAAAACTTAATGTTCCATCCAGGCACTGGTGAACGTCGTCTAGACGCTTCCCTAGGCATGGCAGGTGACACTTGTATGGCCTGAACTGGATCGGGCGTCGACCGACTTGTTTGTAGCGTTCGTAATTGTTCCAATTCACTCTGTAATTTGGCTATTTGTTCGAGTACCGAAGGGGCTGAGTATTCCGGGTTTCCATCGCCTTGACGACTGGTGGAATTAGTCCCCTCTCCACCTTCGCCTACTTCCGCCCCCGTGGAAGTATCCTTTCCCCCTCTTAAAGTTGGCATTTTGAAAGTATTCAAAATATTACCAAAAATTAAACAACCGGAATAATATTCGCCCTCACACAATCAACCAACTTACTAAAAATCAACAAAATATCTAATCCTACTGAACCTAATCGAAAATAAAATTGGGAACAAAAATCTTAAATTAATAGTACGCTACCGACGTTGCTTTCTCGATGCAAAAAAAACTAATCCGGTACAATATAATATGGCTGCAGCGGTACGATCTCTCTCGCCCCGAAAAATATTGGCGGCCGAAGTCGACGGTGGCAGTCAGTGGTGGCTCCAGCTCCTACTATCTAGACTTCAACTCCGTACTGGCTCGACGACCTACAGATCGTGAGACCAGACATTTAAACCAGACTCTAAACGATCTACACTGCTCAAAAAAAAATCTGAAGCCACCACCAGGAGTGCCATCGATGACCCCGGATGCACCTCAGGCTAACACCACTCATACTCAAACCAGGGCTCAAAGAGGGGAAGGGGCTAGAAGAAGTAGCGCCATCCTCCCCAAAAGAGACCCAGTCCCATACCCAGCACTCCAACAAGGGACACCCACATGCAGATTCGTAAAGGAAGCTTCTTCCCAAAATAAAAAGAATTTGGAAATCTATCCGCTGTCCATCCACGACTGAGGCGCAACTTTGCATGCCTTCAGGAAGGATGGATCAGCAGAGCAGAAATGAAACGGAAAAAACGTTAAATAAGGTCCGAATAAGTTGCAGGAAGGTTCCACTGGGCGCAGTGCCAGGCGATGGCGCCTGTTAGCCAGACGGAGCCAGCGGAACATCCCCAAAACCCACCAGGCAAAAAAAATAAAACAAAAAAATAATAGTTGAGAGATAACCCTGACCCTAGTCCGACGCAGTGGCAGGCGATATCACGTCTGATACCAGAGACGCCGAACTAAAAGCTGGGTGTTCAATCACCGCTGGCCTCATCTTCCCGCATAGCCAAGCGATATCCCACTTGTTAGCAAGACGGGTAGGTGAGGACAGGGCTCGAAGTCAGGAAAAACCAAAAGTGGAAGAAGCTACCGCGGTAGAAATTTGCCGAAAGGTGAAAACAAAATAAAATAAATTCATAATTTAGACGGAAAAGGTAGGGACTAAAGCTTCGCGGTACTGCCTTAGCCCCGACGAGCCAATTACGTAGTGGTGATGCACTTCGATCTAATATAAAATAAAAATCCAGCCGTGAAGGCATTCGTGGTAAGACGAACCTACCGAAAGAATTTCGCCATTAAATCAAAATGTCCGTGCAGGACTGTTGAGGGCATTAAAACCCTCGTTGGGCGCCATTTGTAATGAGAATCTAAGGTTGGTTGCCCGAAGAAGCCAACCTCATACTCCCACACAAAAAAAAACAAACAATTTAGACAACACCGTTTACCCGTTTACCACAGTAATCCATCTCATCCAAAAATCATCCAGGCGGTACCCCGGGGCTCCAAAGAAAAGCTGGCTCGCCGGAGGGTCGTGGTATAGTGAGACTCCAGAGGTACCACCTACACCTGTGCACCACCACTTACCTGCACGTGAGCGTCCCCCATCCGAGCGGACGCTGGGTACTTAAGAGCACCTGTAAAAAAAAGGGGGTCGGGAGAAGATCTCCCGCTGCTATGCCATTGCAGGGAGTTAGTAACACTTCATCCTAGGAAAATTTTGTCCTTATAAATCAAGACTTCCAAGGAATTATAAAACCAAAAAAAAACAATTTATTTTAGTAACTTCAATATTAACAGCATCAACAAGTTAATGTATCAAAAACGAGGAAACATTTATTGCCTATAAGGCAAACTGATCAGTTGGCCTTTTCCAATAGGGTATACATTGTGAATAATGATTTCCTTACTTAGGAAAACAATAAAAACTTCTAGGTACATTATAATCAATGAAACGTTACGTTCTGTAAATGATAAGAAAAGTATCAACAAAAACCTGCGATTGTAACTAAATATAACTGAAATGCAATTCTCTATTTTAATTGGAAGTAAGATTATATGTAACGACAATTCTTAACCTACGGTTATTTAGTGTCAAATCAGTATAAATTACTTATTTTTTTTAAAATGAATTAAGTACAAATCTACTATCTACGTAATTTCCAAACTCATATATGTATGTAATATTACACATTTTCAAAATAAAACATTCTAGCGCTAGCAAACATCAACGGTCCTTCTTTGATATGCCGCCTCCTTCAGGACAAGGCCTTAGAACCCGGAGAGTTCTGAGGGTGTTTTTTTCTTTCTTCCTTTTCGTTTATTTTAATAATTTCCTTTATTGTTTTCGCGCGAAACGAGTTTCGTGCAGCTTGTTTGTTTCACCCGGGTAATAAGAGTCAAAAGTACTTACAGTTTGGTTCTTGGTACCATTATTTCCTGCAGAACAACTTAATGTGACAATGCGTTGCCAGAATTGCCACCAGTCCTTCCAATTTCGCCGGTTAACAGTCGTCTTCCTGATTCCTTTTCTTCACCTCTTTCACTTGTGATTGAAACGTATAGCTTAAACAGCTATTACGCTTGAACTCCAACGCAACTGTCCAACTTATATTCTTCACACCCACACCAATGACATTTCTCCGCCAACCTCAACTTTTCCAAAAAAATAGCTGAATCTGTCGGTCCTCTGGTCAGTCGCCTCCGTGGTTAAACGATTTCTGCATGCTTTGAACTGGTCAGTAACATAAGTCCATAAAACGGGTTATAACCCAATGCCTGGTTCAGCCTGGTCCAGCAGCATGCGTATAATCCTTCGGTAGTAGATGAACGGCAGCCCAAGTGTCGAAAAAAGTCCAGAATTATATTATATAAGCAATACTCCAACTTTCTTTGATACGAAAGCAAGCTATCGATCTGGCCCAGAAAAGCTAAGTCCTTCTCCCGTCTTTATTTATTTTTTAAAAAGAACTTCCGACACTACTTTATTTGGCTTCAAAAATTAACTTAACCGAAACGTTCTACTCAAAACACCTACTACCGCCTGACTTCCAAAAATTTTTTCTTCCCTACTTTTATTTTTTTCCTCGCCTTCTCAATTTTCAAAAAAAAAATTTTTTTTTATTTTCCGACGTGTGTTTTTTATTTTCAGAGTGGCGACTACAAGGTAGTTGTACGTAAGGGGATAGGCCCGCCGTTACAACAGAAAGGCTGTTGAACAGACACTTTCTTCTTTTCGCTACTTGACCAACGCTGAGCAGACCCTAAGGGCGCAACACCTTCACAAGTAGATGCCACGGTAACTACACTGTTATCATTGTAGCGAATCAGAGTCACGCCTGATTTTTCATCTGTGATTTGATGGAAGGAACCACGTGTTTCTTTTTTCATTATTGGCACTGCCTTCAACGGCGCATTTTCTACACGATTGGCTCGTATTGTACCTGTCCCTTGATGGCCAGATTCTTTCAAAGCTGTAAGCAATCTAAAAGACGTAAAAAAATTATCGTGCACTTTAAAACCTGCAGGCAATTTGGTAACCAAGTTTGTAACAACAGATCCTCCTACACCTAGATCAGGATTGGTATTGCCCGTGCTAGCCCCTTGATAAGGTATGGCTTGCATGAGATATCCTAGGCGTGTACTCATACACCAACATTTGAATCCAAAACGCATCGGTGTGCCGTGAATATGCTGTTTTGTACTATGATGGCCATAATACGGAATCATTGATTCGTCGATGCTAACTTCATTGTACTGAGGCCAATACTTCATCCATTTTTGGTTCAGTTTATCCCATAACGGTCGCACTTTAGTAAACTTGTCGTGGGCGTCTAATGCTGCGTTATCACATATGTACATGCATAAATCGAAGTATTTGTTCAAATCTTGATCGTGATATGGCGTTAGCTACGCCAGGATGGTAAGTATCGGCTCCGGTATCCCAGTACATACGATTTCTAGCGTGAACGTTATAACCACTCAGCAAAAATATTGCAAGTACAAGGCGGATCTCTTCTTCTGTAACGTCAAACTGTTTTCCTTCAAAAATAGCATACTTTTTCGAATTTTCAACAAACAAATCAATAATTTCTTGGTCGTAGAATAATTCAAACCATGCCACAGGCGACATATTAGTTTCTAAAAACTCAGGCCGATTTCATTCTCTTCTTTGATGTTCCCGTAAATCTACTTGCTTCCATTTTCTTTTTACTATAACCTTCTTTTTTCTTATTTGCTTATGCGTTGTGGAAGTCGATGCAATATCCGACAGAGGCACGTCATCTTCGCTGGAATCTTCTTGTCCCATTATTTCCGACTGTAACCCTGTTCCTGACCTCCGTACGCATTGAAGTTGCGCCTCAGCACGAAGTTGGTTGCCTGTTAGCCGATCCAAATCTCCCACAAGCGCATCTTCATCATCACTATCAGCATCACTCAACATATGGTTACTAGGAGGGCATGTGTAGACAGTAGCTTCGATTATATCATCTTCAGTCTCCAATACATCAATTATCTGAGCTAACGACAACCTAAAAAATCAAACATATATTATAAATATAACATATCAATACAATTAAGTAAACATAACAGTTGTAAATACTGTAAATAAATCGATAATGCCAAATACATGAAGTTTGAAATTTACGTGGGAGCTCGCGCTCAACGCCCTAATAATGGGGCGTTACAAATAATGGCTCGATGAA
Organism: Thereva unica; assembly: GCA_949987705.1. Classification (NCBI taxonomy): domain Eukaryota; kingdom Metazoa; phylum Arthropoda; class Insecta; order Diptera; family Therevidae; genus Thereva; species Thereva unica. Next base: position 218,189,465 of record OX465281.1, read on the forward strand.
TCTATGCTTCATAAAATCTAATTGATTTATGATGGAAAACTCATTGAACATAAATAAAACAACAAAATAAACCACTTTACATAGACCTACTAATAAATAAATTGATAAAAACTTACGGTTTATTGTGCGACATCATAACCTTCAATAATTACACGTTTTATCTCTTCAAATGACAGATAAAATGGCGTCAAAACTTTCTTGTTTTTATTACGTGTGTTGCCAGTATTGTAAATATAGTGATATATATATATATGGATGTAGTGGTTTATACAAATAAAGAAATGTCAAAAAAATTAAAATATGAAACGTTTTAAAATTGGGGCAGTGAGCACATATGATTTAACTAAATAAATTAAATTAACAACTTTTCAAACAGCCTCTCGCTCTTCGTCTTAAGAGAAGTGTTTTAACCTAGTGAAGTCAAATTTCTGTTGCGACGATTTTCTCCCATTTTTAATACGCTTTTATTAGCTTCACTTAAAAAATTCTTAGAAGTTAAATTTGACCCATTTCCCGCTTTACGATGGAGCTGACATTTTGCACATATGCATGTATAGTTCGCGTGACAATGCAATCTGACCAGGTAGAATAGAATTAGGTGGGTAGCGTCATTTCAAACTCAAAATTGGAGCCAGCGCAAAATGGTGGATTACCTTTTTCTTCACAGTGCCCTCGTTATGGGTATAAAATGAAAGGATATGACAAGTACAATACAGAAAGCTGTGTTTTTTCTTTATGTGGCAGTGCTAAGCTCAGGAATCACCCTTTGTACTACTAGTCTATCATGTCGTTTGTCACGTTGTTTGTAAGCTTAGTGTGATGCCATTTTAAATTAAGACATTACAGTCGTTGGTCTTCCCCTATTTCTTGGTCCTATAATATCAGCCTCTAATATTTGTTTCGGCGCTCGTCCTGATGGCATTCTAGCTATATGTCCTGTCCATCTTATAGCTTGTGGTTTAAAAAATTTAGTTGGGGTTTCGCCTTTCATACGATCTTTCAGCTCTCTGTTAGACCTGTAGACGTCCTGCTTCGTCCCATTTTTGTTAACATCCACGTCTCAGCGCCCGTTATGGATAAAACTTGACATTCCCAAATTGCTCACAAATTGGAAAACCCTATGAAATAATTTGGAATGTAAAGGCTTAACTATAAAAAATCGTGGGGCGCTAACGAAAAGTTCCAGTATTTATAAAATAAGAATATAATTTGACTTTGCTCTAAATAACTGAATTGAGAGTTTACTGTCTGGCCAATTTCATCAGGATAGTATTAGAATGCATCCAAACTAAACCTCACACCACATCTCGTGGTGTTACTTATCATTTTTTCATCATTGTGCTCCTTTAATCCCTCATGGGACATAGGGCGGAAACAGTTGCCCTCCAGCGGACTCTGTGTTGCGCGACAGCTCTCAGCTCCGACCAGGATCTCCCAGTTGTTGCGGCTTCTTCTAGTAGGGTTCTCCTCCATGTTGTCCTAGGTCTTCCGACTCGACGGGATCCTTGCGGATTCCAGTCGAGGGCCTGTTTGGCTAGATTTTCGTTTTCGCGTCGCAAGGTGTGGCCAACCCAATTCCATTTCCTTCTTCTGATTTGGTCGTCTATCCTTTCTTGGCCGGCACGGCGCCATAGTTCTTCGTTTGAAATTCTATCCTGCCAGCGGATTTTTAGGATACGACGCAGGCATCTGTTGACGAAGACTTGTAGGCGCCCTGTGATGAATTGGGTGACTTTCCATGTTTCGCAACCGTACAAAAGTACTGCCTTAACGTTGGAGTTGAACAGCCGCAATTTGGTGTTAGTTGAGATCTCCGTTGATCTCCATATGCGGAACAGGCATGCATATGCGCCTCGTGTAACTTAGGGGTAAATTTATTATCCACTGTTTTCCTAATCTTCATAAATAATCTGCCCTCAATCGCATCCAACCGACTTTCACTACTTCACTGATGACAGTACTCTGCATTAATTTTCGTTACGCCTTCGATAGGCACATACCAGACAAATGGGCGCGGTAAAACTAAGGGAAGATGATTGGATTTAAAGAGCTTTGACAGACTATAGTAGGCTTTGTTGGCTTTTACCAGCCATGTACACATTTTTAGTTCAATGATATTGGCCGCAGCTACTATTTATCCAAAGTAGGTAAACGTTTTTAGGCGTTAGGGCGTTTTGAAATTTTTTTGGTAGAGGTTTACATATCACCCTGTCATAGGTGGCCTATTTTCATGAATAAGGCCACTTTTAACATCAGAATTGCTTATAACTCCAACAATAAAAGCCGAAGCTTACAAATTGGCGCGGCATTATTCACAGAAAATTATCCAAGCTTTCCAATTTTGGGATATGTCCTTCACAAAAATAAAATCAAAATTCTCACTAAACACTGCCATTACAAACAAGTCGTCCCAGCAGTTTCAAGGCAGTACTCCCAACTTCAAGACGGGAGCTAGCTCGCCGGACTGGTGGTCGGGGTGAGACTTCGGAGGTCCTACCAAATTCGTGCATCACCACTTACCTGGACGTTTGAGCCCGTCTACTGGTAGAGAACGATGAGGGTAACTGAACACGAAAGTTCTTGAACCGCTCTTCTAGCAGGGACTAGCTGACAATGGTTGTTCTATTATCTAATCTCTTCCAGCCTTCCAATTACGAAGCCCTTATACTTTTAAATACCAAATCCCTGGGATTCATTTCCTTAGTACTTACAGATGGGTAATATTCAAACCTTTTGCCATGTGCCTGTAGATGAACTTGGTTTCTGCAAGTGCCAAATGTTTGATTCAGGTGACTGTGGGCAGGATTACTATTGTCCTACTGTTCTGTTCGGTTGCGGCTAGTTGATCCAGGCTTCGATCCCACTCCTTCCCCTCTCCACGCCGGAACTCTGACTTTTAGTATTGGCTATGCCACTTTTCGAACACGTGGGATGTGTTCCTGAGGTTAGGTGTAAAGTTCGTCAGCTTCTGCTGGAACACCGCAGACTGTTAGCATAACATACATATCATTTTCTATCTTTCTAACTAACCTTGCTAATAGACATTACACCATTACCTGAGCCGAATTGCGGATTAATAGTACGAATATCTAAAATCAAATGGATTGGATTGGCCACAACTTGCGACGCGGAAATAAGAATCTAGCCAAACAAGCCCTTGGCTGAAATCCGCAAGGTGCCCCTCGAGTCGGAGATCCAGAGCAACGTGAAGGAGACCCCTATTAGCAGAGTCCGCAAGAACTGGGAGAATTGAAGAAAATCCTAGATTTCATTAATTTTGATCAGTTTTTGCCCAACCCTGCATTACTCCATTTCTCATTGGCAAAATGTTCTTAGGTCAAATAAGTACCGCCACCATCGGTAAATTGGCAACCAGTAACTCAGGTAACAATTGAATCATTTTATGTTGATGACAATTGCCAAAATAACTTCCAACTAGGTTTAAACTGGGAAGCGATAATCTAGCTGCGGATGGATTATGATGTAATTATGATAAGCCAACATTTCGTCTCCCGAATTTGAATATTGCATTGGAAAATCCTATCAGCAGCAGTAAATTAACCACAATAAAACCTGTACACGACTCAAACGCCCTCCCAGATGGAAGAAGGCTATGCGGACCCAACAAGAATGGAGTAAAATTTTCAGGAAAGCAGCAGCATAAAAATTTCCGTTTCTCTTCGAGAGTCTTACACTAGTTGTCGTTTGTGTTCGAGTTGATCCTTAGAATTTGCATAATTGTCGACTTAGCACCGACACAGATGAATCCACAAGCGTGTAGTTCGCTAGATATAAGAAGGCATTTTCCGGGGGGAAAAATGACGTTCCTCTGCTCTGTTGACTGTTGTTACAATGCGAGAGTTATCCTGCCGCTGGAAGCTGGCATATAGAGCTCTGGGGCCCCCAGAGCCAGGGTCTTATAGCGTATGCCGAAAGGATATAAAATTAACTTAAACCCAATTCCGTGGCATAGAAGAGGAGAGACAAAGGACAAGAACCGAATAACAAAAAAAAGTTCAACATCCTAGAGCCAAGCTGCTGTTGTCACAGACGCTGCCGATGTAGCCCTTGTCTTTGGGTGTTTATCTACGAAAAATTTGCGCATAGTGTGCAAAAGCTAATTTGTATTCAAAGGAAACTGGTACAAGAGCAAAAGAAGACGAGCTCAACTGCGGCTTACAATAGAAACGACAAAAGGACTTTCCGTTCTTGTTTAAGTTTTTCAATGTTTAATCCACTAATTAAATTTGTTCTACGGGTTTTTTCTTTCTGGATCTTTTGTTTCATCTGGAGTCGCCCCTAGAACCGAAGGCATCCCCTTGTCTTTGCATCTTTATTGGTGATGTCGTAGCTTGTACATTTTTCTGATGATACTCCTACATGGAGGAGCTGCAAAGCGAGCAAGTTTCCTGCAATTCTAATTTGCAGCTTATGCAGATCCGATGGTAACGTTTTATTGCTTGTAGCATTTCAGAATTAACGAAACCGTGAAAAATTTGCAAAGACCGAGTTAGAAACTTCAATTCAGGGTACAAAAGTGTGGCGTCCAAGAAAAAGAGGAAAAACTAAGTAAAGAAGGACACAGACATTTTCACAGTAGGTAGGGTAATCGCTATTTACAAGCTTAGAAAAAATACACATGGATTTGTCTGATTAAATTGGGATCTGGGACAGGAGGTATTGTGACTATGAAATGAGCATATAGTGCAATAACCGAATGCGTTTCAGTTCAATTTCGGTCATGGAGTGCAGGTCTTTTATTAGGGCGTTAATTAAAAATGGACTTGTTTGGATTTAACGGATTCAACTGTTATTTCATGAACATAGATGTTGCCAATTAAAAATGTTTCAGTAAAGGACTTTGGTACCACCCCCAATGGCTATAAGTAATACGTCGTTGGATAGGTGTTTTTGAGCTGAATGTAAGTTACTATGACGTCTAGTTCGAAAACTTGTTCGTTCTGAGTAATACGGCCAGAACTGTACAAATATAGGGTTTTGCATATCACCCTGTATTTGTAACCGTATTACCTACATATTTCCACGAATAATATACCAGTGAACGCAAAATTTCTCCATCTATCTATCTAATTTATGGTTCTATCTTACCAACTTTTGGAGTTATGAGTCCTCAGTTGAGAATGATTAAAGCCTGAATAAAAAGTGAGATGTGGCTTATACCCCGGCTTATCGGGCCGACTGCACAAGCTCCAGCAAATGTACTGAACTTCAATTTCAACCTCATGTCATATACATTTTCACATATTGAACTCAAGAAAAATCAAGCCAGCATAGCATGAAATCCAGTTTGAAAGTAAAAGTTGGGCGAACTCAGGCTTGATTCAGGCTGAGTTCAATATGTAAAAATGTATGGGCACTGAGGCTTGAATTGAAATTCAGTACACCAATTTGCTCGAACTTCGGCCGGTGAAGCTGGACAAGATAATAGTCCGTACAATACCGCCCCTCTTTTTTAAGATTTCAACCCATTAGAAACAATTAAGGCTGCTCATCTTATTTCGTTGCAGGGGATGAAGCAGCACAAATCCAGCAGTTCAAGCTACCACCGAAGATGCAGGGGTGTATTCGGTACTCCTCACAAATTGCAACGGCCGCAGCATGCAAGAAGAGACCAACCGAAAACGAGAATAAATAATAAAAGCTACATCTTCTTATCCTGAAATTTTCAGAATGTAATTGATACGAGCAAACCTTGTTTCGTATTACGTATGCTGCAAATGCGAGGCAGACTCCAACAATAAACCATAAAATGCAAACCTTGTCAATCTCCTCTAGCCCGTCTCAGTACTTACCTCCTTCCGGAATGTAAATAAATTCGGAACAACGTTGCAACGTATTTCTCAGAGACTACTGTGGAAAACTTCTTAGGGGTCGCCCAATAATTACGTGAGGCGTTTAGGGAGTAGGAGTCGAGCCGAATTTCACCCAATCTCACGTGGTGGAGAGGGGGGTCTCGGAAAATATCACGTAATTTTTTTCCTCAAGAAACAGTAAAAAATTGCTAGAAAAGTAGGTTAAATTAAGTAAACATTTTTCTCCACTAAAGACCGTCATTCACTTACAAGCCGCCGACAGGCCAGGGCAGCAGGCACGGCCCGATAAAGGCCACACAATACCTGTGTGACTGAGGGATGAGGACTTCAGGTATCCGTCTATCTAGGCGAAGATGACAGTTTAGCATAGCAGCTTGTTAATTCAAGTACAAAAATGTTCTCAACGAAATCTTTAAAGGCACAAACAGATTAGTGACTGGAAAAACCTTTAAAATACACGGACCACCATATTTACTGACACCGTTAATGCGCTTTGGAAAAATGTCTAGAGTTTCAAAACTCAATTCAACACCTCTTCATAGACTTTAAAGCCGCCTATGATAGCATAGCCCGGGTAGAACTCTACAAAGCCATGAGAGAATTCGGCATCCCCAACAAACTGACAAGACTATGTAGGTTGACCATGATCAATGTGTCAAGCCAAGTAAAGGTATCCGGAACACTGTCCAGACCAATCAACATCTATAATGGACTCCGACAAGGGGACGGTCTGGCCTGCCTCCTTTTCAACCTGGCGTTGGAGAAAGTGATCCGAGATTCGGGCGTGACATCAAGGGGTACAATCCTCCACAAGTCCACCCAATTACTGGCTTACGCAGACGACATTGACATCATTGGAAGAACAACAACAGCTGCACAAGAAGCTTTCACTCAGGTAGAGCAAGCGGCAGGAAATCTGGGACTGCACATTAACGAAAGCAAAACAAAGTACATGGTGGCCTCGTCTGGAAGAACACCTAACATTGGTCCCACAATCAAGGTAGCGGAATACGAGTTTGACGTGGTAAAATCATTTACCTACCTTGGGTCAATAGCAGCAGCCGACAATAGCATGGAACCAGAAATACGCGCACGACTGCTAAAAGTCAACAAAGCCTACTATAGTCTGTCAAGGCTCTTCAAATCCAAATATTTAACCATAACGTCTAAACTTTTACTATATAAGACGATGGTCTACCCGTTCTCACATATGCATCCCAAACGTGGGAGCGTAGCAAAAAGCACTCAAAGAGGAGCAAAAATCACTCAAAGGAGAACAAAACTCCCTGTGGCGAGAACTCCATTTTAATGGTTCCTTTTTATTTGTTCCTTTATACCCCAGCTTGACTGGCCTCAGTCCAATAAAGTTCAATTCAATCCGTATAAGTAGCTTCACCGGCTAGCATATTCAGTTTATGCTTGAAATTATTGTTACTTTTTCGCCAGAAGTTATAAATACAAAACATTACTAGAGTGGTATTCCATTATTCCAGTTGATTATTCTCTTGTGAGCGAGCTTTACCGTTCAATCTCAATTTCATGCTTTATTTTTCCTGAGTTTAATATGTGAAAATGTATGGGAACTCAGCAACAAATTGAAATTCAGTGCACCATTTGCTCGAACTTGCCTAACCCGGCCGCTGAAGCTGGGGTCTTACTGTCTAACAAATTAATATGGCCTAGTTTCACACACAAACAAAAATTGACTGTAATCGTCTCCTTTTGAAATTCGATGAAGAATCGCATGGGTTTTCAAAACAACCTACTTTTCCAACAAACTATACGTCAGAATGCTTTAGCTTGTTGTTGTTGCTTTTATTATTAATTTAAAAAGGTAGACAAAAAACAACAACAACCACACAGCTGTCAAAAAGTTTATTCAAAAACTCTGCCCGCCCCGTCGTCCTCGCTTACTCTCTTCTTCGCAAACGACGTTTACGGCAGATTTTTGTTGATTGGATTTTGGCCCATGTGAAGCTTCTTATCTATGAAATCGTTTTTTTATGTTATACGCATTGCTATGAATCCAATTTTTGGCAAACCATGAAAATTATTTCTGCATTCAGCGAGTGTTTGCGTCTTTTTGAATTGTCCTTCACTGCGTTCAAAAATGAACAGCTTATGGGGCGCAATATGGCATAGTGCACCGGGCGCAAAAAACCAAAACGCCAGCCCTGGATTTATCAACACCTACGCAAGCACCACACGGACCCAAGCTTACTTATCCTCGTCGGTCCTAAGCACCAAAAGCTGGTAAGCTAAGCTCACTCCTGTACGTTTTTCCCCATAAATTTTATAAATTTTATACTTTGTAGTTTAAAAAATTCAAGGGCGGATTTGTGTAAATACTGTTTCACAAAAATCGCTTAAGCTAAGTAATGCCACACGTCGCCCCTTTAAGTATAGGTACTATTTCAATCACAAATTCACTAGAGCAACTTGTTTCATTTCGTAAAGCATCACAAGTTTCAATAATATTTCCGTTTAATATATCCTCCATACACACCGACAAAAATCTATTTAGTTATTCATATTTCTTCCTTAATCTTCTAAATTTATCGCAATTCCCACATAGTGCCTACAAGCTAATACCCTTATACGCTACATTCCTGGAAGTTTTTAATCTCAGGGGTGATATATAAAACCATTTCGTGTGGGAATTTAAGCATTTTATTACAACAGGAATAACAGGGCTTAAATTATTCTGTATTATCAGATAATTTACTAACAGCCCTTAATCCAAATTAAGATATTTTAACAAGAACTTTTAATTATTGCTACGTTAACATACATACACTTTAAACTCAAGCAATTCTCTTTGTGTTGTGTTTACTTTTAACTATTTTTACTGAAATTCAGCTATATATAAATTATAATTGAAGAATTCAAGCAACTTTGGCAGGATATGAACTAAGATTACTTCACTGTTGAATAATTCGACAAGTATGACGAGTTTACAAACTATTTAAAGCTATTTTTGGCTACGTTCCTACACCCCCATATAAATCTTCGATATATTCGACTTCTTTGAGGTGCAGATCGAAGAATATTAACGAAAACATGCTCTGAAAAAAATTTCATATCATTCGGTCGGGCCTTTTTTTGTTTAAATAAAAAGAGTTCGGCTTAATGTTACAAGGACCTAAAATTGGTAGGTTTTGCTAATATCTTTTAAGCTATTGCATAGCTTTTATCGCAGGCTTTGAGCGCGGTGACCGAATCGAGAAATTCCGTAACGAAAAAAAACCTAACACGGTGCGTCATTGAATGGGGTTTACCCAAACCGCCAAAGCTATAGGGCTGAAATTTTGACAGTGTATCCCTATAATGGCGTGGACATCCACTAAAAAGCGATTTTTCGAAATTCATCCCCTAAGGGGGTGAAATGAGGTTTATCCAAACCGCTAAAACTATAGGGCTGAAATTTTGACAGTGCGTCCCTTTAATGACTTGGACATCCACGAAGAAGCGATTTTTTCGAAATTCATACCCTAAGGGGGTAAACTGGGGTTAACCCACACCGCTGAAGCTGAAGGGCTTTAATTTTGACCGTGCATCCCTATAATGACGTGGACATCCACTTAGGAGCGATATCAAAGAAAAAACTTGAATTGATATCGGTGAAAAAAATACTGCATAAATAAAATAAATAAATAATTATAATTGCATGAGTTGATAAAAAATGCTATGCAATAGCTTTACCGCGGCAGTCCTCGAGTGCCACAGCCCTTTTTAGCTTTTTCAAAAAAAAAAAAGCTTATACAGAGGCTCTGTCCGTCTGTCTGTCCGTCTGAAGCCTACTTTCATCTCTGAAAGTACTGTCGCTACAGACTTGGGCCATATCTCAAAATGTAGCTCTTGGTCAAAAGACCAAAAACTGAGAAAATGGTCTGAAATTTCAACCAGAAGTATATATAAACAACAAAAAAGAGATTTCTAATAAAGTTCATATATCGGTAGCCTAGAGGTAAGGCGCTGGAGTCCTATCCCAGGGGAACCAAGTTCAATCCCCGGCCGCAAAATGGTGAAATACAATTTTTTTTTACTTCGGTGTAACATGTTTTGATTATATTTCTCACTAAATTATATTATTTAATAATGATACTCAGGAGAGCATAAACATTTATTTAATTAAAAGTGCAAAAAAATCATTTTCTTGAGTTTTTATGGCTCTTCGGCGGCTTTATAAATCATTAAGAAATTTCGCGGAAATAATATAAAGTATTTATTTGTTTATATGCATATTTTATATGCTGTTCATTTTATTATAGTTTATAGTCATGTAGGTGGTGCTGTAGACCAAAACAAAAATTCAGTTTTATCGAACTTCGCTGTGGATTTGTCACAAAAAATATGTATGATTTAAACGAAACATTTGGTAGGTTTAAAACGTAAAGTTGATATTGTTACGTTTTTACGGCTTAACGGATTCGTAGGATTAATTAAGGAATACACTTTTTAATAATCCACACAATAATTTATTTATTACAAACCAAACACAATTTAAAAATAAACACAATTCTTATGCCTAATCTCCAACGAGAAAACCAACCACGTACCAGTAGGCTGAATTAGCTGACAAAATGTGTTCACACACATTTCTATCACTGTAGATGTGAATTGTCAGAAATGTCTGTTTTGTTATTACTATTACTAGATTCGACTTTTCTGTTGTCATATTTTTTGGCGGGATATTGCAAATACAATTTAACGTCATTTATGCATTGATTTTGATTGATTTTTGACATTTTTTGTACTAAATTGCCCGCTGAATTTCATCTGGCAACTCAAATGGTTTAACTAACACATACGAAAAGTTAACCCATGTCGACCAAAACACGAGCGAGACGGATAATTCAATTTACAATGGGAAGGAATAGGAAGCAGCACTTTGGTTGGTTGGTTCGTGGTTGGTTTTCTCATTGGAGATTAGGCATTAGAGTTCACTATAATCACTAGCAAATTTAATATTTCGCACTATTCAATTCTAATTATCGCTTTTTATTTCACCACTTTTCACTTTGGAACACTTGTATCGCCTTTTTAATCAAAACTGACTCGATAGCGGCTGCCAGGCGCTTTTATATAGGCAGCTCCCCCTTTGTCTACTTTCTGGAACCTTCGTTTTCTGGTTCCTTGTGGTATGTTCTATATTTCTTTTAGTTTCGACCAGCTTGAAGTTGTCTTCGCTTATCGCTCGTTAGCTTAGTACATAAATTCTTAATTCAGACAACAACCGAAAATCGTTGATTCATTCTCTCGACAAACAGATGGCGCATAATCATCACATTGCCCCCTTCTTAGGACTGTTCGTCCCGAACAGTTGTCCATCCTGGATCCGGCTGATGATATGGGCACAGCCTGTCTATGTGCACAATCTTCTTCTTTGCTTTGGGTCCTTGTTGAATCCTGTAGACCACATCGTTGATCCGTGTTAGGATTTTATAGGGCCCCTCCCACTGACGCTGAAGTTTCGGAGACTTGCCTTTCCGTCTTCGAGGGTTGAACAGCCAAACGAGGTCACCTTCCTGGAATCCGCTACAGTTTGCTCGGAGGTCGTACCTTGTTTTCATCCTGTCGCTGGCTATCTTGAGATTCCTCCTTGCGAGCTGGTGGATATCCGCAAGTCTATCACGAAGTTCACCTGTATAACCGCCAGTAGATTTGTTGCTTTCCACAGGTGTCCCAAATTTCAAGTCGCTTGGCAGCCGGATTTGTCTTCCAAAAATCAAACTAGAAGGGGTTTGTCCTGTGGAATTATGAACTGCTGTCCGATATGCCATTAGAAAAATAGAGATATAACTGTCCCAGTCGCGCTGGTGCTCGCTAACGACTTTCCTTAAGTGCTCTAGCATTGTCCTGTTGAATCGTTCTACCATTCCATCGGATTGGGGATGAAGGGGCGTCGTCCTGGTCTTCTTCATTCCGAGAATCTTACATACTTCTTGAAAAACTTGAGATTCGAAATTTCTCCCTTGGTCAGAATGAAGCTCATGAGGAACACCAAATCTGCAGATCCAATTGTTCACTAATTCCTCTGCAACAGTGATTGCTTCCTGATTTGGAATGGCATATGCTTCGGGCCACTTACTGAAGTAGTCCATAACCACCAAAATGTAACGATTCCCTCGGTCTGATGCTGGAAAAGGTCCCGCCACATCGATTGCAATTCTTTCAAATGGGGCTCCCACGTTGTATTGCTGCATTTCTCCTTTTGTTTTTACTCGAGGGCCTTTGCTGCTGGCACAAATTGTGCATTTACGGCACCAGTCTGTAACATCGTCCCGCATGTGAAGCCAATAGAATCTATCTCTTATTTTTGCCAAAGTTTTATTGACTCCCAGATGTCCTCCTGATGCGCCATTATGACACTCCTCGAGAATATCTCTTATTCTACTGCGAGGGACTAACACCTGCATTCGGTGAGAGGTACCGTCAGCGGTTTCCCATTTGCGCTTTAACACTCCTCGCTCGATGTGCAATGAATCCCATTGGGCCCAATAGCTCTTCAGGGTTTCGCTTCTCTCTGCAATATCCTTCCATTCAGGCTTCTCCTCGTATTCCTTCCATGCCAGAATCGAAGAAATATCTGGGTCGTCGCGTTGGGCGTCTCGGAGTCCCTGGTCGTCCCATCCTGTCGTTGGCTCAACGGTCGTCCTTTGACACTTTTCCTCAATACGCCCACAATGTTTGCAATCTTTTACGCATGGTCGCCGGGAGAGTGCATCTGCATTTCCATGGTTTCTTCCCTTTCTGTGGTCTATATTGAAGTCGTAGGACTGAAGTCTCTCTATCCATCTTGCCACTTGTCCTTCAGGATTTTTAAATTGCATCAGCCATTTTAATGCTGCATGATCCGTTCGAAGGATGAAGTTTTGCCCATAGAGATACTTGTGGAAGTGTTTAGTTGAGTCCACGATTGCCAATAGTTCCCGTCTTGTGACACAGTAATTCCGCTCCGATTTTGACAGCGCTCTACTGTAATAAGCTATGACCTTTTCCTGTCCGTCGAAGTTTTGTGATAGCACTGCACCAATCCCGACATTACTCGCGTCTGTGTCCAATATGAATCTTTCGCCTGGCTTCGGGTATGTGAGTATTGGTGCTTGGCAAAGTCCTCGTTTTAGTGTGTTGAAACTTTCCTCGCACTTTTCTGTCCAGATAAATGGTTTTCCTTTTTCTGTCAGTTTATGTAATTCCTTAGCCTTGTCGGCAAAATTCCTGACGAAACGCCTATAATAGGTGGCAAGTCCCAAAAAGCTTCGAAGTTCATGTTTATCCTTCGGTGTGGGCCAATTCTTAACCGCGGTTATTTTCTCAGGATCTGTTTGAACTCCATTGGATGAAACCACATGTCCGAGATAGTTGACTTGGTCTCTGAACAGTACGCACTTTTTAGGGCTGAGTTTCAGTTGGGCTGTTCTCAACTTTTGGAAAACCTCTCGTAGATTGCCCAGATGTTCCTCGAAACTTTTTCCAACGACGATGATATCGTCCAAATAAACCAGACAAGTCTTCCATGTTAGTCCTCGCAAGACGCATTCCATCAGTCGTTCGAATGTAGCTGGAGCATTACACAGTCCAAACGGCATGACTGTAAACTGCCACAGGCCGTTTCCTACAGAGAAGGCTGTCTTTTCTCGGTCCTCTGGGTGAATTTCGACTTGCCAGTAGCCGCTCTTAAGATCCAAGGTAGAAAACCATTTAGCTCCAGAGAGAGTATCCAGTGTATCATCGATACGAGGTAATGGGTAGTTGTCCTTTTTAGTGATGTCGTTTAACCGCCGATAATCCACGCAAAATCTTGTACTGCCATCTTTCTTTCTGACTAGAACCACGGGAGACATCCAAGGGCTTTTCGACTCCTCTATAAGACCTTGTCTTCTCATATTTTCAATCATACCGGCTGCCTCTTCCCGCTTGGCTAGTGGTAGTCTTCTCGGCGGTTGTTTAATTGGCTGGGCATCTTTGGTGTCGATCCTGTGTTGAACCATGTCCGTTTTCCCGAAGTCATCATCTCTCATGGCGAAGATATCACTGAAATCCTCTACTAATTTCCTTGCCTGGAGATACTGTTTCTGTTCAAGACAACTAGTTGAGAGCACTGCGTTTACTAATTTCGTGGCCTTTGGCTTTGGTTTTGGAACCGTTTCGTTGTTAGCGCACTCCACTAATGTAATCTGTTCTGCCGGTTCTCCTTTCCCCAAAAGCGTATCCTTCTTCAATCGTACTTCTCGTTCGTTAGTATTTAGCACTCTCACGAATACCTCCTTCTTGTCGTTGATGCTCACCAGACATTTTCCAATTGCTATATTTTTGCTTTGTTCCGTTTTTTCTGGTTCTATAAGGTAAAATCGGTAGCTCCCGGGATCACCATCGACTATCGCTCGTACCAATTTCTCAGCACACGGAGGAAGCACGGTATCTTCACGAGCGACGACTTTAAGCTGCGAATAACAAGTGGATCCTGTGGCCATTGGAATCTCCTTGTTGTCATATCTCAGTATTTCCTCTCCAATGTCCAGTAGAATTTTATGTGCTTTCATAAAGTCCAGACCGAGAATGCACTCGTCTGTTATATCAGCTACCAGGAACGAATGTGAAAATCCAATGTCAGCAAGAACCACATCCAACATAATTTCCCCGTGTAATCGTACTGGCTCTCCTGTTGCAGTGTTCAGTCTGTATTGGCGTGCGTCTTTCAGCCATTTATTGCCGACCATGTCAGCCCGGATAACAGATTTTGAAGCACCAGTGTCTACAGTTATTGTGCATTTTTCAGCTCCAATCTTTCCTTCGATGACCAGGCTGTTGCCACTGCGTTGCAGTTGTTTGATAGTGGTGATGATGACACCGGGGGCTTCGATTTCCCCGACTAACTCCCGCCCCATGGAGTTAGTCTTTATTCGTTTCCCTGCTGCTGTCCGCGGGGAGACACGGAATCATTGTTTTCGGCCTCCCTCTGGTCACCTTTCTTCCGATGTCCGCATTTTTCACAGCAAGTTCCGCCACTCCTATTTTCGGGAGACTCTGCTCTCCTTCGCTTTCTGCAATTCCTTTGCAAATGACCCGGTTCACTACAGTTCCAGCATCGGAGTCGACCGCGTACTTCCGTTGCATTCATTCTGTTGCAACTATCCTCTGTTGTGTGGATCTCTCTGAGGCGGACTGCACTTCTTGATGCTTGCCTCGCTGCCTCGTATGCCAGAGCATATGCCAAAACTTCTGCGGTATTCTTCTTTCCGGCCAATCTGGCTGCCTGTTGTAGATCCCGGTCAGCAAAAGAGTTAAGGAAAGCCTCTCTTGCCACTTCGTTGATGTAGTCTTGGCCGAAGCTAGGATAAGCCAGATGCACTAACCTCTCGATATCGGCGCATAGTTGTTGTAAAGTTTCTCCTGGCTTTTGAAGTCGATTGCGAAGTTGAAGTCGATAAACCTCTTGCATGTGCTGATCACCGTAACGCATTTCCAGCGCTTGAACTAAGAACCCGTAGCTGTTGCGATGTTCTGCTGGTATTGACTGTAATATTTCTGCTGCTGTGCCCCTTAGTGACAACGTTAAGGCCGTTGCTTTCTCCTCCTCAGTCCAGAAATTGCCTGCTGCTGCTGCTTCGAATTGGAGCTTATAAGTAGACCATGGGCTTTGCCCGTCGAAAGTTGGAGGCTGCAATTTCCTAACTCCGATGACTTCGTGGGATGCTGCCGCTGGGTGGTGAATCTTTACCCTTTCTAGATCTGCTCTGACCGATTCTAGCTCAATCTTCAACTTTTCATCATTTTCCCTCATGGAATTTTCGAGCTTTTCCAGATCATTCTCTACATTTGCTTTAATGGAAGATTCGAGATTTTCCAGCTTTTTGTCAACAGAGAGTGACATTAGTTCGAATTTCTGCTCCATCTGGTTTCTCTGTTCTTCCATGGACTCTTTGAGTTCTGCTAACGAGCGTTCATGAGCTACTGCTAATAATTTCTGTTCATCTTTTAACGCCAGCACTTCCGACTTGATCTCTGTAGTCGAACGTTCTTGCGCTTCCTTCATCTCGGCTGTCACTTCCTTAATCTCTGCTGATGCACGTTCTTGCGCAGCTGAAGACCGTTCTTGCGCCTCTTTCATCACCATCAATGTCTTAAAAAGTTCTGCCATACTCACTGTCGATTCTTCTGGCTCCGCTTCTACCTCGTCTTCAAAGATGTAGGCTTCAGGATCCTTACCTTCGTTCACCATAGCTTCTCGAAGCAGGGCGGTTAGGGAACTTTTAGCCCCCACCGTTGACAATGAGCGTTTACTTAACTCTCTTTTCAATTCTACAGTGCGCAAATCCACTAGCTTTCGACCCATTTTACTAATAAGTCCTTATTTCTCACGCACAAAATTTAAAGTCCAATCACAATTATTGTTCAAGTTCACTTATTTCACTTATCTCTTAATTAATCCCACTTCTGACACCAATTGTTACGTTTTTACGGCTTAACGGATTCGTAGGATTAATTAAGGAATACACTTTTTAATAATCCACACAATAATTTATTTATTACAAACCAAACACAATTTAAAAATAAACACAATTCTTAGAGTTCACTATAATCACTAGCAAATTTAATATTTCGCACTATTCAATTCTAATTATCGCTTTTTATTTCACCACTTTTCACTTTGGAACACTTGTATCGCCTTTTTAATCAAAACTGACTCGATAGCGGCTGCCAGGCGCTTTTATATAGGCAGCTCCCCCTTTGTCTACTTTCTGGAACCTTCGTTTTCTGGTTCCTTGTGGTATGTTCTATATTTCTTTTAGTTTCGACCAGCTTGAAGTTGTCTTCGCTTATCGCTCGTTAGCTTAGTACATAAATTCTTAATTCAGACAACAACCGAAAATCGTTGATTCATTCTCTCGACAAACAGATGGCGCATAATCATCACAATATCTAATTTTTACCAGGGCATATAAACGCTTACTGAAATGAATGAAAATTTATAAATTTAATTGCACGAACGATGTATTTAAGACCGTCCTTATAGTCCATCAATATAAGCAAGTGATTTTTTTCAGAATTTTTAATAGTATTTTACAAAAATTTTACAAACGATTTGCCCCAAACCTAAAAATTTTTGCAGCCCTTTGTTTAAAAGCATATTTTTAAGTTTTTATTAACTAAATTTGTACGTACATATCTCTTCAGAATAACAAAACAAAAGTGGGATGTTGTGCCTAGAGACTAGCCACTAATTACGCTTTTTCTTGGTATTCTTTCTATTGAATAACCCTTCAGACTGGATGACAATATATTAAGTGGAGATTGTGAAGTATCGCGAAAACATTCAAACAAAT
This sequence comes from Thereva unica, assembly GCA_949987705.1. Lineage (NCBI taxonomy): Eukaryota > Metazoa > Arthropoda > Insecta > Diptera > Therevidae > Thereva > Thereva unica. The sequence continues at coordinate 218,206,629 of OX465281.1, forward strand.
AACTTGGAAAACTACTTGGAATACTTTGTTAAGTTTTAGATTACGCAAAGTCTCACAACTTATAAACTTATAACCTACATAAGCCTTTAACAAAAACTTTTCAAGATTAATTATATATAGCGTTGGTCAGTGTAATACTTATGAATCTCCATGGCCAAACTAGGATACAGCATTATGACAATAATTAAATCAATGCAACGTGAAATAAAAGTTTTAGTTAAGAACGGATTTGGCTTATTTAGCTTATTATAGATTGAGTTATAGCTCACAATTGAATATGTACCAAAGGTTTTAATTAGTCGCCGCTTTGAGATTTTACCATCAACGCAGGCTTAGTTTATTATACTACAATAAATCATCATAGCTAAAAAAAAAAGTTTGCGGCCATCACCAAGAATCGAACCCTGGTCCTTTCGCACCCCGATCTAGCGCTTTCCCATTACTCCAAACGCTAACTTGTAGGAATGTGGCAATAAACATATTTATTCATGCTTACGTAAAAAGGTACATTCCAATGCAAGATATGTATAAAGTTTCGAAGAAAGTAAACAACTGAATTATGACAACAGATTTTCTATTATTTATGAAATGTTTTTTGTATATTTTATGGAAATTGATAAATCATAGGTAAAACGAAGAGTAATGTAATATTGCCATAAATGGTGTTCACTATTCTTTGTCATAGATGGGGTGCAATTAAAATATATCAATTCTTTCAAATTCTTGGCGGGTAATTATTGGTGTTGGTCTCATTGCGAAGTGGGGGTACTTGTGTGCGTGCACGTGCATATGCTATGGATAAACAGGTGCCTGTGTTTTTCAATAGATGTTCTACATTTAAAGAAAAGTGAAGTGCGTGCGTGATTTTTTCTTTAAAAATAAAAAAAAGTGCGGTAAGCCGAATTTTTAACAATAATATATGTATGTTTAAGTAAAATAATACACCTAATTCTGTTGTGCAAAGTGCATCACATATTAGATTTGCCTCCAATCCAAAGAAAAATGTTTAGATTCGTTTTATGTAGTGTTTACATGTGTGATGTGTTTTTTTTTTTTTTTTTTTTCAATTTGACACATTCGAATTATTGGCCTCGATTCCCAGATCCGGCTGGTCGGAAGAGAGTGCGGATTTGACACTTTGCGATTCTCATTATTTTGTTTTTCCATAATTTTTGAGTAATTGTTTTGGGCAGAAAATAGCCGAAACTGCAAGCGTTTGTGCTCGATGCGTAAAAACTGAACTGACTGGTTGGCCATCTAACTAACAACCGGAAAAACTTTATGCTAAGGCATCGGACGTACACTTACAGTAGAGGTATATGTAGCTACACTAAAATTTTTCTTAGGACCACGGCCCTACATTAGAACGTCCTTGGGTTCGTTCATTGGTCAAATATGTTATATAATTCTTTCAGCAGCATCTACTTGAAAGATGCGTTAGTTTTTCAAGTTATTTGTTGGATTGTTTTCGTGAATCTTCACAATCTCCACTTAATATATTGTCATCCAGTCTGAAGTGTTATTCAACAGAAAGAATACCATGAAAAAGCGTAATTAGTGGCTAGTCTCTAGGCACAACATCCCACTAGTTTTTTATGTGGCATGGTCAAGCTCAGGAATCACCCTTTGTACCATTAGACCGTCATGACGTTGAACTCATGGTGCAATGCCTAGTAGTAAGCTTGACCTGAAAATAGAAAAAGAATAGAAAAGGTTAAGGGTTAAGGGTAGTCTGGTGAATGCATAAGGAGAAGGCAGTGAGCCTCGCGTTTGCACTACTGGGTGTTATATGAGTGCATGCATTTTTTAACAGCCGGGTGAGTCACAACCGTCAGGGTAGCGAGAGACAGTCTTGTTGGAGTGTTATGCCTCCTTAAACAAGTGAATCCCACTAACCAACCGACAAAGGCTGTGACGGTGACGTTAATTGTTGGAAGGAAACCCATTCTAAATGAAGGATTCAGCAGAGCGATAGCTTTCTAACAAGATATCCATTTTTAAAGGTGCAAAAATTACGTTACATCACGAATTCTTTAAACTTGTGTGGTAGGCAATGAGGGCTGAACAATATTTCTCAAAATTCAGCATTATTTCCATCAATATGTTCAAACTTGCCGGCAATATATCCGTATAGGCCGACGGTACTGCTCATATAGCAATTACTGTCCGGCATCTTGCTTTTGATATTTAAACATTGCCGGCTATTTAAAAAGAATTTCGAAATTTTTTTGGACTACGAGTCCACAAGTAGTATGCTCTGAAGATGACATAGTTGTTTGGCGGTTTAAGGGTGTACTTTGTCTCTTTTTTAGAACTACGCTCAGGAGTCACCCTTTGTAAGCTTAGTACGGGAGGTGAATAGGTTAAGGGTTCTGCAGGCTCGGAAGAGTATTGGAGAAGGTGGCGAGCAAAAAACGTGATCTATCGAGTAAGAGGATGAAATTCTTTTGAATGTGTTAAAGGGGGCGGTCTTATAGGCCCTTGTGAAGAGGGCCAGTTCAGTTTTTACTGGGTTACGCTGAGTCCGCGGGTGGCAGTCCAGGCTGAGAGGGTTTATAACGCCTCCTCCATGAGATCACAAAGGACTTGAGGAAATTTTCCTTTTTTAACCGACATAAAAAAGGAAGAGGTTATCAATTCGACGTGTAGGTATATTTTGGCGGATTACCTTTATCTTTACAAGCCACTCAAAATAAAAGGGTATGACAAGTAGAATAGTATTAGCTGTGCGACGTCTTTCCAAATTCAAAATGGCGACTTACATTTTTCTTTACAACGCCCTCGATATGGGTATCAAATGAAAGTGTATGACGAGTATAGTACAGTAAGCTTCGTGACGTCATTTTAAACCATATTTAATCACAACATGACTGCGAAAAGAAATTTAATATAAATAAAATAAAACGTTAAGGACACAATATTAATATCTCGCCTGCTATGCATACCAGTACAGCGAGTCGCTACCGCTTTATCGTCCCCAAGCGTGTACTTATACCCGAGCGAAGCTTGCTAGTACACTATACGTACTATTTTGAAGACAAATTTCACCGATTTATTGTTTTTGCTGCTTTTCTGACAAAATTTGCTTCCACTCTGAGCCTTTCACAGTATTATTGCTTTTCTCCTCAAGTGACCCAATTTTTGAGGAAAAGCATATTAAAAAACATTAACTTCTGTAAAAACTCCACATTTGGAATTTAAGTATTCACGTCATTTGTCCGCGAATACATTAGTGCCATAACTATTCTGGCGCAAGTGGATTTGTGCAAATAAACTGTGTAAAAATGATGAGTGAAAATTACCCCCATTAGTTATTGCGCATTATATTTATACTTATATACGGACGGGTCAGACGGGTAGGTGGTCTAACATCTCCGTTCATCCATGCGCATGATGAGGGTTGTATCCGAGACATATTTTGTACAAGCCAAACATTTTGGCTTGCACAAGCCAACCCGTTGAGTTTACACGCAACTATCTATTTGTGCCAATTCACTTGCGCAAGCCTATTTGCACAAGTAAATTGTTCCGTGTGGGCCTACCTTAATAAATACTTTTTTTAAATTGCCCCCGAAAAAAATGAATTTACTAAAAAGTACGAAATAAAATAAAGTTTTAAAAACCGACTTCAGGGAAAAACCAATCCCGTGATACACAAAAAAGATGAAATAATTGTTTCTTATTCCTAACAACATTAAGCCAATCAGAATGGATTTAGAATGAAGAATCACTTTTGAAGACAACTATTTTGGCCATTTGCGCTGCCATTAAAAATGATTAAAAGTTCTACGGCCATCATATCCCCCTCAAAAAGACAAGCGGCCGATGTTTGCCCGCTGTAATCTCATTTGTTATTTTTACGCGGGTCAATCGCAATTTCCGCAATATCAAACAAGCAATGCATTTGCCAATAAGTGCAATTGCAATTGTAAATAATACAAAAAGGCCCATTTTTAAACAAAACTTCCATTTATTTATCGGTCATTCCATGCGTTACGTCCCGTCCGTAACGTACGATTTTTTTACGTTTACATAGTTAAAGCGTTACACTGCACTATTTACATAAACGAATATCTAAATATGTATCCGAAAATAACTACATGGTTGTCATTCAGAGTATGAATGCGCTTCGCAGAGCTTCGGAAATATATTAATAATTCTCAAAACTAACTTTCATGTTTTGTCCCATCCATAACGCATTTTCAAAGTTATTATCTTAGGTTTTATTATAGTTGCAAATGTTATCTTAATTTTTATTCATAGTTTGTTGCTTAAATTATAAACGCACAATCACTTAGTACTTCCTTAGAAAATATTAGAAAAAATATCGTACGTTACGGACGGGACGTAACGCATGGAATGACCGATATATAACAACATAATCGATTTTATTTTCACCTTCATGGTGACCTCCCCAGTATTCTTGAAGCAGTATCTCTCTCCACCAGCATGCCCCGCCCATCCCTTTAACCAAAAAGTTTGTCAGACGGTATGGCACGAGCGGACGATAAATGAAAAATAATAGACTCTGTGGGTTAAGTCTTTATGAGAACAACGTGTTTTTCAATTCAAAAACAAAAACTCAATATTTAACAAAATTAAAAAGTCGCCTGACTTCATTCCCGGTTCCTTGGATCCTTCCTGGTTTTTTAGTATTTCTGGCAAGTATCGAGTTTACAGTGATGGCGGTGACAGCTCGTCCATTCCTGACTTGAGGGTGGAGACGGCTTCTTCATCCTCATCCGACTCGTCGATTTCGTCTAGATCGGGGCTCAGATGACACCAGGGCTTCAGTTTGTCGCTGGTATACACCGAAGAGAATCGGCGTTTCTTTGGTGTGGATTCAAGATCCTCGATGACGTAACGATCATGTCGCAACACCTTCGCAATGATGAAAGGTCCTCGGTATTTCGGGTCTAATTTGTGTGATTCGCCGGTTGGCGAAGGGACCGCTTCAATGACAACTAAATCACCTTCTGCGTACACGACTGGTGCTTTATGTTGGGCGTCGAACCTTTTTTTCCACTTGTCGCGTTCTCGATCTATTCGGGCAGCGGCGTCGTCCCGACGTTTTCTCATGTCGACTGGCGCAGAGTCCACATCTTGATCTTGATGTAGTATTTGAACAAGACGATTCACGGAGATGTCTCTAAGAGAGAAGTCGAAGATAATTTCGTGAGGACTGTATCCGGTGGTGGAGTTGCGTTGGGTGTTCAATGACCATTGTAAGAACCTCAGGTGATTGTCCCAATCCTTAACGTCGGCGTCATAGGTGCGTAAAAATTGTAGGATTGACTGGTTGGCGCGCTCAATTTGCCCATTTGCGCGAGGGGTACGAACGGCGGTTTTGATATGACGGATACCATGTCGGTTGCAGTATGCTTCGAAGTCCCGCGAGGTATAGGCAGTGCCACGATCGGTGATAATAGTGGCCGGCAGTCCGAAATATGACGTCAGCTCATTCAGAGCTGCAATACAGGGTTGTGTTTTTGTTGTTTTCACGGCCTTGACGATGATATATATACTAAAGGCATCTGAAATGCCTATGACGTGCATGTTGCCTTGACGACTCTTGGGAAAAGGTCCGAGATGGTCCATGTGAAGTGTTTGGAAAGGAATAGGGTCGATAACTGTTTTAAACATCCTACCTTCGACGGCGCCAGCAGGTTTCTTATGGTAGCAGCATCCTACGCAGGCAGCGATGTATGATTTGGTGTAGTTTCGCATTCGCCTAAACCACCAATTCTGCTTAAGTCTTTCGAGCGTCTTCTCCAGACCGAAATGACCGTTGTCGTCGTGACACCATTTGACGACTCTCCATCTGACGGCAGCTGGAACTACAAGTTTTCTCTCATCTCCAATGATGCGATACAACCGACCGTTCTTTAAGCTGTATTCATTCCTGATTTGTTTAATTTGTTCAGATTGAGTCTTTCCATTTAGAGCGGTGATAATTGTTGCCAATTTAGGGTCTTGGAGCTGCATGGCTGAGACCCAATCTGCGGGGTCAATAGAGACTCTCAGGATGTTCGCGACAACCGTGGGTGGTGTTGAAGGAGGCAGTACGGGTGCCCTGCTCATGGCGTCAACATGTGACATAGTGGAGCCAGGTCGGTGGATGACGGTGAAATCGTATTCTGATAGCTTAAGCCACCAGCGGGTGATACGTGGAACCATGGGTGTTGTTGCTTTCGTTGTGCTGACGGCGGAGCAATCTGTAAACACACAGAAGTGTTTTCCCAGGAGATACATTCGAAATCTTGAGATGGTTTCGACGACTGCGAGCACTTCTAATTCATGACTAGCATAATTGGTTTCGGCAGCTGTGCAGCAACGACTGTAATAACTAACAGGTTTATAGTCATGGCTTTCAGTTTCCTGAAGTAGAATCCCTGCCAAGCCGTCACGACTGGCATCGGTATGGACTTGATGGTTCCGTGTCGGATTGTAAACTTCTAAAACTGGGTCGGTACAGAGAATTTCCTTAATTCTGTCAAAAGCTGATTCGTGCTCTGCTGTCCAGTTAAAATGAGCTGGTGCGTTCTTTGTTTTCAGCAAATTGGTAAGGGGTTTGACGATTGACGAATAATTAGGTACAAACTTCCTAAAGAATCCGGTGAGGCCTAGGAATCTTCTAACTTCGGTAACAGTGATCGGTGCTTTAAAATTTTGAATGGCTATGGTTTTTTCTTTCCCAGGTTTAACCCCATCTTGGGTTACTCGATGACCCAGGAATATGATCTCGGTTGCCAAAAAAGTGCATTTCTTAAGACGTAGTGTTAACCCGGCATGACGAACAAGTTGTAGGAATTCACTCAATCTTTCTAAGCCCTCGGTGACTGTGTGACTCGGTATGATGACTTCGTCGACGTAGCTAATGATCCTACCGGCTGTGCCTTGTATCAATTTCGTAATCATAGTCTGGAACGTCCCTGGAGCGTTGACCAGGCCAAAAGGCATTCTGTTAAACTCGTATTGTCCTCGATGTGTGATGAAAGCCGTGTACTGCTTGGAATCTTCGTGGACTGGGATTTGGTAGTATCCGGACATCATATCCAATGTCGTAAAATAGCGATAACCTGAAATCATAGACAATATTTCCTCAACGGTTGGCATCGGGAACGGCATTTTGACAGTGATAGCATTTAGGGCTCGGTAATCAACACACATACGGTCTTCTCCATTTGCCTTCTTAACGAGTACAATGGGTGATGAGTATGGGGACGAACTTGGTCGGATGATGTTGTGCACTAGCAAGTCATTTATGATGTTATCAATCACTTCGCGCTTGGCAAATGGGACACGATATGGTTTTTTATTTATAGGTTGATTTGATGTTAGCTTAATAGACATAGTTGTTGTTTTGCATAAGCCAAGACGATCAAGAGATTCGCCAAAACAATCGGAATGGTAGCTGATAGTGTTTCGTACTTCGTTGGCCTCATGCTGCTGCAGTTGTCCTATATGAATATTATTTTTATCGATTTGTTCAAATCGACACGCTGTTGGTCCTACGACTAATTGGTGTTGTTCGTCACTCAGATAATCGTTGCCAAGTAACACATCGTGCGACAGCATGTCATCGTTGACAACTAAAAATGTAGTTGTTGATGTGCGGTTGTCAGCTTCCACGCACGCAGTTATCGATGAACTGCAGTGATATTCTCCTCCGGCAAATCCTTTCAAAATAAATGGCTCGGTTTCTACGGTGGTTGCAAGTTGGTTGGCTATTGACTGGCGTATTAGTGATTTATCGCTTCCAGTGTCAATGAAAGCATTATATTTATGATCGTTTATGGAAATGGTTTTCAGACGGTTGTCGGGTCGGGTTTCTCCCGATCCGATTGTCTTTACGTTTCCGGTTTGTTTACCTTTCGCTTCGGGGCAAGTGGCATCAGTATGAGTCGTTCGTAGGCAGATGGCACATCGAGAGCGTCTTTGTGGTTTTGGGCAATTCACGGACAAATGCCCCGTCTCGAAGCAGTTATAGCACACTATGTTAGTGCTGGAATGTTTCCTTTCGGTTAATGGAGCCTTTGGGTGTTGAGGAGACGATTTCCTTTCAGGTTTTTGCGACGGTTGTGAAACTTGACGTCTGTCGGTGCCTGATGAACTTGAAGCTCTATTTGTTAAATATCTTTCGATGGCGCATCGTAGATCGTTTGTGGACTGGAAATCCATACTGGCTAGTGCATTTTGTAGGTCACAGTGTTTAAGACCGTTCCTGATATAACGGATGATAGCTGCGTCGTTCACTCCATGCTTGTTTCCCAATGCACGGGTGCGATGGAAATAATCAATGATGCGTTCACCCGGACGTCGACTGCAATTTATAAGTTTTATATGAATGTCGGCTTCGTTATCAATTTCCCCAAAATCCTGACACAGACTGGAAGAAAATTCGTACCATGTGCGATAGATCTCAGTTGTTGAGTCTGCCCAAATTCTGGCTGGTCCTTTTAGCTTGGATTGAACAGCCATTAGTACATTATGTTGATTCCAATTATAGAAAGTTATGAGGCCGTTGATTCTGGCAACAAATCTTTCAGCGGACAATGATAATTCATTGGATGGGTCAAATTCTGGTAATAAGTCCAACATTTCCCGAACAGACATTTCTCGTAAAGAATATGCAACAGGAGTTGACGTAAATGCAGAGCCTGGATTTATATTTGCTCCTAATGTTGGCTGTGTAATGTTGACGTTCAATGGCAGATGCGCAGCATTAAAGTTTGACGGCGGTGGAAAGCTGGCGTTTGCCGGCGAGAAGGCATTGGTAGTTGACGGAGCTATGACATTACCAATTGACGGCGGTGTAATGTTGGCGGTTGACGGCGGTATAATGTTGGCGGTTGACGGTGGCGGAGCGCTAGTTGCTGATGACGCAACAGCGCTGACTGTCGATGCTTTATATGAGGTTAGGGATTTAACCTCCCCCATTACCTCTTTTAAAACTTCCCTAAGTTTTTCGATTTCGCTCCGCAATTCTCCCAATTCTCCGATGTCGGCGGGTAAGTTTTCCTCCTCGCTGGTTACTTCGTCTTCGTCGAACTCATCTTTATCGAGGTTTTCATGAATTCTGTTCAACAGAATTGCTTTCGTTCCGGTAGTTGCCAGGCCATGCGCTTGTAAGATTTTCCTCAATTGGGTCACCCTTAATGTGCTGGCTTTTACCAACACCATTTTGTCTTGACAATTGCTAAAACGAAAGTTAGCGAAATTTTATAATTTTAATGGTACTCAGCGGTTGATCCCAATAGATCCCACTTCTGAGATGTCAGACGGTATGGCACGAGCGGACGATAAATGAAAAATAATAGACTCTGTGGGTTAAGTCTTTATGAGAACAACGTGGTTTTCAATTCAAAAACAAAAACTCAATATTTAACAAAATTAAAAAGTCGCCTGACTTCATTCCCGGTTCCTTGGATCCTTCCTGGTTTTTTAGTATTTCTGGCAAGTATCGAGTTTACAGTGATGGCGGTGACAAGTTTAAATTTATTTTCAATAAATCGAGTAAAACAACTCTTCACATTTTAATCCTAAGATTTATTTGTATATAAATAGGACCAAGTTATTTCAGGGAAACCCTTCTAAGCATGGTAATGCTAATACAATCCAACTCGTCCGGCCTATCGACATCGATATATGGAAGGATATTTTCAGGAAATTCTGACAAAAAAAAAACTCTTAAGCATTTTATTCCATAATTTCGTGATTGTATGAAAGGAAGGGCAATTATATTTTCAAGGACATCCTTTAAGACTGAGGAAATGTTTAATGGGAGTAAGTAAAGGTTGGAGATTTAGGAAGAATTATGGAAATTGGGAGTTGAAGTCGACATTTAGGATGAACAACAAGAAAGGCTACAGGTAGCCGAATAAATTGCGAGGTTGTTTATGGAATTTCGAGAAATATAAACGACATAAATATTTACTTTGAGGCCTCCTCTAGTAGACCAGTGCAAATACGCTTTTGAAAAGCCAAAAACTAGAAAAATTCTTAGCAGTATATAGAAGGCGGGAAAATTTAGGAGAAATGCTACATAAACAAGGAAAAATCGAGAGCACCGCAATAGATGACCGGAAAGGGGGCGGGGGAGCCAAAATGTGGGTTTTGGGGGGTTAAACGTGTTTTTTTTACGATTTCTGAGAAAAGTAGACCTCCTATCGAAAAACGTTACATGTAAACGTTGTAGATAATTAAAAGATCTTTTGTTCAAACCATTTTTCGACATAACCTCAAAAAATGGAGAAAAACGTCAAAAACCGAGTTTTTCGTTTATCTTTATCTTTCACAAAAATAATCAAATAATTTTTGGTTTTTCGATTTTTTATCGATGTTTTTCCATTGTGACACTATCATTTTGTTACGCCACCTAAAAGTAGAGGATTCAACGAAAAAAAATCCGTCTTCAAAATTTTAAAAATCAAAAATTTGTTCGCCAACTTTTTTGGTTGAAAATGGGGCTTTTTTTAAATTAAGGTCATAAAAACAAAACTAAACAACCAATCGCTTTGAAAAAAATTGGGCCTATTCGAAACATGAAAATCTACATTTTCCTCAAATTTCATTAAAATTGGATTATTTTTGTGAAAGATAAAAATGATAAACGAAAAACTCGGTTTTTGACGTTTTTCTCCATTTTTGAGGTTACGTCGAAAAATGGTTTGAACAAAAGCTCTAGATCTTTTACTTATCTACAACGTTTACATTTAACGTTTTTCGATAGGAGGTCTACTTTTCTCAGAAATCGTAAAAAAACACATTTAACCCCCCAAAACCCACATTTTGGCTCCCCCGCCCCCTTTCCGGTCATCTGCTGCGGTCCTCTCGATTTTTCCTTGTTTAAGTAGCATTTCTACTAAATTTTCCCACCATCCATATACTGCTAAGAATTTTTTTTTCTCAAAAATTATTTGCACTGGTCTATAGGGCATTTCCCTATTTGGAGGTCCCTTGCAGCGGTTCTCCAGTTCCGAATGTTGAGCAGTGTCTATGCGTCAGCCAGCATTGAGTCAATCTATCTTCTTCAGGGTCTGCCTACTGGTCCATTTCCCAAAATTTCTGCCAGCATAAGCCGTTTTGGAATACCGTTGTCCTCAATCCTGATTACGTGTCCAGCTAGTCTTAGTTTGTTGATTTTTATATACGTGGAGAGTTCTGGGTCGACAAAAATTTCATACAAATCGCCGTTGTATCGGCTTTGCCATATTCCATCCTTTCTCGTTGGGCCTATTATGCATCTGAGAGTTTTTCTATCAAATCAATTACTTATAAAAACCGGTTTCTTTGCTCCCTACCGCTTCAAATCACGAGCAACCCAAGCAAAAATGAAATATAGTCTTTTGCCATGTGAAGGGCATCAGAAAGTTATTGACAAAGTTATACTGTGTGCTGTACCGCTCAAACGGACGCCGCGTTAATTATTGAGGATTCCCAAAGAACGCAGAGTTAAAAAAGCGTATGCAAGCGAGAAAGAGCGCAATCGAAGAACATAAAACGCAGAAAGCTGCCATGTTCCAAAATATAGTAAGGCAAAATGTATCCTTTGCACAAATGGTAATGGGAGCACAAGCAGTTCCACAACAGGCCCCGAAGTTGGCACAGGCGCAACCCTCTATGGACACGGAGATATAGGCAATCCTTCTGTCCATGCAGGGGCAGTTGGCCAACATACAACGACAAGGTAACGAGAAAGGTGCCAGGTTGGACCTTGTTTACTCAATACTCTTCCCCGTTGATGGACCGTAAGCGCATAATGTCGCCACTGGGAGGGAGCTGAATTAAAATCGTTGCAATAAATGCCAACTCAATTATTAGAATGCAGAGGAGAGTAGACATCTTCTCAAGCCTGCGTCTTGTATTTTCCACTCCAAAGTGGGCGAAGGATCGCGGCCTATACACCCGCAGACCCTCATGCCGACTGTTTTGCCAGGGAGATAGAACAACTTTTTCAAATACTTGGCCTGATGGGATCAAAAGAAAGCTATTACCTATTGGCCGGAGATCTAAATGCTAAACACGGGGACTGGAGAAATCAAACATTCAACACTAGAGGCAACCATCTACAAAGAGGCTGGAGGGTAACAGAATCCTACAGAAGGTCACACTTCCCGCTACAGATATGCCTTCGTATCTCAGAGGCGGTTCGTACTTGGATCTGTGCTTGCTCGACTCACGTCTTGACAGCGGCCGAAAAAATGACGAGGATGAGAACCGCGTACGAAGCGTTCTTTACCACCACCACGGACTCTCGATTACGGTGAAAATGCTACGCGAGTCGATCGAGCTGAAACAATATGTTACAATGCACCCCTATGCTTACCCTTGAGCACACTGGCTACGCTTCTCCAGCACTATTGCCCGCACCATAAACACGGAGGGGCTACCACCGCCGACAGACAGAAATTTGACTAACGACGAAATTGACTCCATACTGAAGGATATGGATCGAATCATTGTACTTCTTCTTCTTCTTTAATCCATTAGCTGGCGGTCCGAGCGGGACATACGCGCAACGGATGCTCCGCTGTCGGTGCCGCTGGGTCTCGAACTCTAGTCACGATTCCTTTCCTTTCTTGCCGGTTTTTGGCGACGTCTCGAGCCTCGGTAACTGATAACCGATGATTCTTTAGGTCACCCTTGATATTCTTTAGCCAGGAATCATTGTACAAACGATGGATCGAAGCCCAACTAACACTAAAAAACAAAACTGCACCGTCTGCTACAGGAACCGTTCGCTGGCAAGCTGGGTTGAGGAAAATAAAATAATTCCGGACAACCAGTTCGGATTCCGAGCGGAACATGGCACTATCCATGGTTGCGCAAATATGGTGTCCGCCATACACTGGAACTTCAGTAAGAAACAGTGTGCGGGAGCAGGCCTTGTCGACTGGGAGAAGGCTTTCGACTAGGTATGGGTCGAGGGGCTACTACTAAAGCTGACAAAGTACGGCAATCTGCTTTGCGTGATCTGTGACATGATAACGGGGAAGAAGTTCCTGGTCAAAAGTGGGAGTTTTACCTCACAGGTCTTTGAAATTAAAAACGAGTTGCAACAAGGAGCAGTCAATTCACCGCTACTCTCCCGATTAAAAATGAAATTCGCCCGCAGCTAGCACGCAGCTGGCATGCACTAGCCCGCACGGCGCCCGCAGCTAACATGCACGCCTGAAACTAGCCCGCAGCTAGCATGCAGCTGGCACGCACGAATATTATAAATCACGAGTAAAAATGAAATTCGCCCGCAGCTAGCACGCAGCTGGCATGCACTAGCCCGCACGGCGCCCGCAGCTAGCATGCACGCCTGAGTGAAAATAACACTAGCCCGCAGCTAGCATGCAGCTGGTACGCACGAAACTCAAATTTAAAATGAAAGAAAAAAATTTTTTTTCGTAGAATAAAAATTCTACGCCTCTTAAAAAAGATGGAGAAGAGTATTATATATGTATGTAAAGTCGTCATCAAATCGAACTTTTTCATTAAATTTTTTTCAAGTATCTGCATTAAAAACAAATAGGAATTTTTCATATTTAATTAGAGAATACATTTAATGAATCAAAAACAATTATTCATCATACTCAAACTTATTACTAGGCGCTAATACATATGCATCGCTTAGGTTCTTTCTAAAAAAACATAGTGTAATAATACATTCAATGTCAATAAGATTTACATCTGATTCTTCACTCATTATTTTACATACATATGGTATAGAAATTCGTTCATCATTAAAATTAATATTTGGCTGCTGAATATTCATTTTCAATGACACTGAAAAAGGAAATTGAACACCTCAACTCCAGAGTTAAGGTGAATTGCTACAAGACCTTAGTCAGACCGGTACTTACCGGTACTTACTTACCACCCATATGGTGGAACATATCACCATCATATATGGAGAAGATGAGGGTGTTCGAAAGACAATACTCAAGGGCATGCTTAAGCATGTATAGAACACCTGGGTCAAGTTTCAGAAAATTCTATGCTAATGATATCCTATAGGGAGAATCAGCTACCATGAGGAATCTGATTTTATAATCAGATTTATCGGAAATCATCTTGTAAAACCGACAGAGAGTGGCAATCCTCTCATTTTTTGGGCTTAGTACCCCAAACCAGACTACTATAACATGACAAGACGGACAGCACATGTACCACTAGAAGAATTCCGTTGCTAGAATCACTAGGTCTGATACAAAACAGGGAGGGAGTACCTTTAATATACCAATTTTATCACCGGGCGAGGGATAAACGGTTGTTATATGAGCGAACCGATGCATGGGCTGAACGCCGAGCTCCTGCAATTCAGCACGCGAGTCGGTCGGTGGCTGGACGAATCAATAGGGTGAAGCGGGTTAATGTGTATGTATTAATGTAATGTGTTTATGCATGGTGTAAAAGCAGGCGTTAGCCTAAGTAGGATTAAGATCCCAGTAGAGGAATTAGGTATAGTCATAGGATTACTATTGTAATTGGATTAGTTATAAGATAGGTAGGTAGTTTTAAGGTTAGGTTTAGCTAGGGGTAGCCTGGAATGCTGCCGCCCGCGAGCTCTCAGGCTATTGTAAAGCCTCAGCTCTCGCGGGCGACAAAACTCGGGCGAGAGCCACCGGATCCTGTCGCCTGAGTCTCTGGTGACTTTCGTCCCACTAGGCTATTTTCTAGAGTTTAGGCGTAGCTTAGAGTAGGTAGGTTTTTAACATTTAGCTTAAGTTTTATAAAATAGACTAAGTTTTTGAAACAATTTTCTTAGCATTAAGTTCCGAATTAAGTATGTAGTAATACAATTTAAATAAATAAAGAGGCCGAAAGGCAAAAGAAACGTAACTAATTAAGTTAGATAGGATTTAGTTTAGAGTGCCCACGGAGATACAGTAAGTTAGTTAAGTTAGATAGGGGACATAGGTTTAAGCATAGCCTGTCAGTTTTGTTATCACATCTTAATAATAAATATGCTTATATAAAAAAAGCTTTGTTTATCTAACCGAGATAGTTGTATTGTCCTAACAGTCCGACCGATATTTAAGCAGTTGATGAGTCTCTAAATTGACTTTCGAATTTCATCATGAAATCCTTTACGTTATATTCATGAAAAAACCCTTAACTCAGTCAACACTTTGGTACGCCCACGAAACACCAACAACCTTTGCAACTTTAATCAAGTAACAAGAAAAAAAAATCGAAAATGTGAGATAAATCGTCGCCCTGTTTTATATGCAAAATATGAAAATTAAAAGTAAATTCCATGAATTCCGTGATAAAACGAAGCGGAGCACCTACGCTAAAATAAAATTTATGGAAAAATGAAAAGTAACTAAATCCCATTAAGTTGTCAAAATTCCTCTCAGTTCGGTAATTGTGGTTATTCACTTTTTCTCTCTACATGGAGCCGCGTCGTTTGTACATACAATTCAGGGCAGATATTGTGTAATAGCTATCCATGATGGTGTTTTAAGTTTATCCAAAATTTTAACAATAAAATTCGATGTTTCGCTTCTCGTTACGTTTTATTGGATAAATTTGTATAGCTAAGCCATAGAACGGACCTACCCGGATGCAGCTGAGTGGGAAGGATTAATTTAAGGGGATGAAATTATTCAATAGAAAATGAAATATGAAATTGCACATAATATTGATCAACCCTTTTAATACCGTCTATCTAACGTAGCAACTGAGCCAATAATAACAACTCGAAGCTGAATGATTTGAATGATTGGTGGTGTGCGAAAATTTATTTGTTGCCAAAAACTACACCCAATTATGCCTGGCTAACAACGTTGGGGGTCAAATGGTACACGATGGTGATGGTGCCGGTACATCAAAGAGATAAATCCTGGGTAACGCCATCTGCGATCTAAGGTCTACACGATCTAAGATTTTCCGATATGCTATCGAATCCTACCTGAACGTCCACGAAGATGTAGATTTTACATCGGGTGTCCCCTGGATGCTCTTGTCTGGACACGAGTATACTGGGCGTAAGAACAATGAGAGGAGCGCACAGTGGCTCGGACCACTATCTAGTCAAGGTGATATTTAGAACCCGGATAGCAACCACAACGCATAGAGGGCAAACTCAACCAAAATACGATATAGATAAGCTAAAACTGGAAGAAATAAGAGGTGCGTTCCAGCATGCTGTCGTACAAAACTTGAGAGAGGTAACAGCCCAACATCAATGACAAATGGGAGCAAATCAAAAGCAGCATAAAAGGCGCAGCAGAGGCTGAGCCCCCAGGCTGACTAGAATGGATTGGTTTGACCAGGACTGTAGAGCCGCTATTGAAGAAAGAAACCAGAGCCAAGGAAAAGCAAAATTATGTTATGTTAGGAACGAATGCACCATGGCCGAATAGCGCAAATCACTTGATAGGGCTTTGCGAGTTTTCTGAGGAAAAAAACCAACCGATGGGAGGCACTCTGACACTACTTGCAGGGGACTTTTGCTCAGGTTGCCCTGTGATATATCGATCAACGTTTGCAAATGAGCTTAACGCATGCTTGAAAGCATCATATCTATGGAACAGTTTGGAAGAAAATCACGCTGCAACAAATATGCGTGACTATTTGCTACAAGGTGCCTCTGCTCAAGCATTTTCAAAACAATTTTTGGACGTAGGAAATGGCGAAGTTCCAATCCATAGCAGAACATTTTATTGGTTAATTTTTCGAAATCAAAAATGTCAGGTTGACAAGCGTGGCAGTGAGACCGGTGAATTTTGATATAATATGATATTTTGATATGATTTTGTTTAACGGAGTGACACTTTTTTTTCGAATGTACTTTCGTGGTAGGATTTGAGACTGTCACTGCCCATGGAAAAAGCGAGTTTGAAATTCCCAATTGTTTTGGCGCACGCCATACTATTGGCTTATGGGTATTATGAAGAACAAAAAATATCCGCGATCGAAAAAAAATTTACCCTTAAAGGGCGCGTTTCGGCGTATGTGCACTGGACGGCAAAGTGCCTAGCTGCGGCCCTAACTAAGCGGCCCGATCTCTTGATCTATTACGTCCCTACAGTTTCCGAGTTTCCGGCTTCAATCTGATCTAGATGCAGATCCGCCATTAAAATTGCACATTCCACCTTTTACTGGGAGTGCAATAGAGACTTCTTTAAGGTAAAATCTTAATTAAATCAGGCTTATAACTGCACCCGGAAACTGATGAAATGATCACGATTACAAAGCCACCTTTTGCACAAACCAAGGCAATAATAAGTCACTTTAGTCAAAAAGAGGTAATTTTCTGGCATGGAAAAATATAAAAAAAATGAATTTTGAAATTTCCTTATTCCATTGAAATTCCCAATGTTCAATCTTTTGTCATTACTCAGACGATATTAATGACTCCTTTAATTACCGGAACAACTAAGAGAACGTCTCGAGATAAGTGCACTAATCACCAATGAAAAGACTCGCAGAAGGTGCACTTTGGAGTCTCCCTCCAACTCCCTCAATAGCAGCACATAATCCTCGGAGAATAAAACTGAACGTTCAACTTTTCTTTATAAAGGAAGAAGGAGCAAAATGGCCTCGTTAATACCATTATGACGATGAATAATTTTCCACAATTTTTTATAACAATAAATCATTTAGGAACCGGTCGAACCGAACGGTAGGAACGTGCCTCCGTTTTTAGCAAGACGGCGAGCAAACACCAGCGAGAGCACACACACACCCACCCCCACGTGCAAAGCCCAATATATCAACGGAAAGCGCCTGGCCCTTTGCAATTTATCTCCTTATAAATGCAAATCTTAACAAATATTTATTCCCTTAAATCCGGTTATCAATAGTGCTTAAGGTATATAGTTACACATACAGAGGACCGCAGCTCCTGCTCCAGCTCCGCTCCTGCTCCGCTCCAGCTCCTGCAGCAGGCGACTTACAATCTGGTGTATCCTTCCTGTTCGACCAGGTTATATCGAAATTGTTCACAGCCGCTCGATATCTGCTGGATATATAAGGATATAAAGTTGCAAGGCTTCAGCTGCTGTGCGACATCCAGCCACCCTGTGCCACGTGGGTCGGGCCCCCGGCGGGGCGGAGGGCCGGTATGTGTGGAAATGCAAATAACTGGAATTTTATTTGCATCCCAGATTGGATCCTTTTGGCGTTTCAGATCGTTTGCTTTTCCCACATCGACTGATGTGGTTAATTATTTCTGAAATGGTTTCATCTTTTTAAGTGATTTATCGGCGTGCTAATGTGGGGCAAGGTGGGACGATCCGCCACTTTGCAGCTTCGTTTTCCGTGTTAATGCACGCTTTCGCTTCTACTCGAGAGCTTACAGTTGATTTACGTAATACGTAATTTAAGTATGTTGTGCATCACGTTAACTTATTAAGGCTTCGAGGACCCATATGCTCAACGGAGCGTCAAAAATTGTGGCAATTTTATGATTATCAATTGTGATTTCTGAAGGTTGAGTGGTTCTGTAGCCTCATAACTCTCTGAGAGGCAATGGTAACACAAAACCAATAATGTAATACGATAATTGCTCGTAATCATCTTAGGGCTATCTAGTTAAAACAGGACTAGTTTTAATTACATCAGAATAAAATAACACTGCGATAATCTCTAGTCTATGAAGCAGCCAGGTTCACATGGTTTCCGATGCAATTGAACTCTGAAATTGCAATTACCATGCACACTATACGGTGCATGGTCATCGAATTCACATATTCTGATATGGGAGATATTTTTAACAAAAGAGGGTATTGTTCTGATAATCATATGTAATTTTAATACTAAGTCAGTCAGTCATTGTTTATACATATAACACTATTAAACATGGTTGGTTGGTTGGTTAAAGTGGCGAGTCCCACATTCTCTGTGCCGACCAATGTGAGATGACAGTATTAATAAACTTTGTAGTCATGTTGAACAATTCATAGATAAGTGGGGAATACAATAGGTTAAGATGACTTAGAAGTAAAGAGTTCGATTCCGGACCTTATTTCCAATCTCGGGATTTCGGGATTATAAACAGACACTCCGGAATCCGACTATCTGAACCGATTATCGCTTCAAACTATTGCATCCGACTATTGGATTAACCGAAAACTTGAACCCATAGTTAAAAGAAAGCGAGTGAACATTTTGACGTGACAACGTCTATTAAAACGATGAACGCCGGCTGCATGCACGAAAAATGATGACTCATTGTCCCGTTATGTCCCGTTATCTCCCGAAATAATTTTAAAAATTTGATCGTAGTAATCTTAAAAATTTGATTAAAATTGTCAATATTTAATTAGATTAAATTTGTCAAATTGTCAACAATAAGCAAAGCAAGCCAAACACTCTGTCTCCTAACTGGGTGCCGGTGTATAAGAAAATAGTGAACATTACACTGACGAAAACTGTGAAATGCAAACGAAAACAGTTTCCTTGCGTTCCTGCTTGTGCTATTACCATTCACAAGTCGCAAGGTGGGACGTTTACTGTTATTGTTTATAAATACTGATCGAAGCAACCACAACAGTTGGTGTACGTGGCGCTGAGTCGGGTAACGAATATAGACGGCTTGCACATCATCACGGAAAAAGATGCGCCTTTTATCTTCAAACACGGACGGGATGGGAACGACTCACAGACTACGCGAGATGTCCGTAACGAATACATTCGACTCCGTGGACACGTCCTTCAAACAATCACTTCGAAAGCAGTGAAATTTTGTGATGACGGTAACAACGCTGGGCAAACTGTAGTGACAAACCTTAATGTTCAGAGTTTGTCTGCGCACTTCGCCGATATTGAAACGGATCCCGTGATACCAAGATCGGATTATTTGGTATTAACTTAAACGTGGATGCGTGACAATTTTGATCCAGTTCCAATCAATAATTATGAATGTATATAACCAGGCAGAATAATTCATCGGATTCTGATACAAACGCAGCTGGTGGAGTGGCAATCTATCGAAAATTAACATCAGCATCCACGGCCAAAGTTCTCCACGTTGAATTGTCGGACACAACTCGTCTCATCAGAAACACAGGCGAGGTCTGCTTGGCTGAAATTACATGCTTCACTGCTGATACAACGTTTAAAATTGTACGTGGCGCAGTGTATATTCATCCTGGAGCAAGTGTCTCAAACATTAGTGTATTGCTGCACCAAGCACTCTTTCCGTATGTGCATAACAGGCAGTATGTGCATCCGATCATGCAAGTTGATACCAATGTACCAACTCTTCTTTGTGGCGACTTCAACACAAACGTGAAAAATGATGATACATTCCTCAAATTCATGAAGGATATTGTACAATCTCGAATGCACATCAGATGTTACTAAGTCAACAACGCTGAGAGGAACAACCCTCGATTTGACTTTTTCAAGGCACATTACACTTGAAACACTCCCATTCATTTCATACTTTTCCTATCATCGACCTATCCTTAACAGAATAACACAGATTGCAAGAAGTTAAATATCAGAAATGTATAAAAGCTGTAAATGAATTTGTTACTACACATTGTTACTTGTAAATAATCTGTTCATTAAAGTAATAAACATATTTGGATTCATTAGTGCAAATAAAAGCTAATTTATCAATCAAAATGAATATTTCATTTCACTCCTTTTTGTATCCATACAAAATAATGATAATTTAATATAAATGATTCAATTTTATTCATAAAAGTATGCAATCATTTCATCAATATTTTCTCATGACGTTGTCACGTTAAACTATCGTCCCTAAACCCTCTTTACAGACAACAAATTTTTTTATCACTCCAAAGGTTCGCCAAAGTTAATCTTGACTTACTGTATGAACGCTTTTTCTTTTTGGTATGATTTTCGGAGTTCGAGCTGCTTTTAGTTCAATCAATATGTACTTAGGCACCAACGGAAGTTACAAGATGCAGACCGATGACCTGCAACAGAGCATAGGGGTCGCCATAATGAACCGACTAAAATTAAATTTCTGTTCTATTAGTAAATCAACCGGGACATAATATTTATTTATTTATTTACGCCAAACAAGGCATGCTTAAACTATATTACACAGGGAAAATAACTTATGAATATATACATACTAGCATAAAACCCGCGTGCCTTGCAACGCCTTTAAAAACTGTTTATTATGTGCAATGTTTTCCTTAAAAAAAAAACCAACAAAAAAGTCAGCTGTTATTATCCCTAAAAAGGGTTTATTATAGTGCATTTTTTTAATAAATATGGTAAACAAATTACTGCGAATATCACCTCTCCTCAACAAATCTGCAAGTTTTAAAGTAGATTGGCATGTCATCAAGAAAAGTGACATTTTAGGGTTTGACGAACGTTCGTTAAGTTTGTTCGCCTATTTACGTGGATGTAAGAAATTATGAAGCAATCACAAATGAATATTAAATAAAGTGAATTTCGAGTCATTCATTTCTACGTGATTATAGGGATGCACTGTCAAAATTTCAGCCCTTCAGCTTCAGAGGTTTGGGTTAACCCCATTTCATCCCCTTAGGGGATGAATTTCGAGTACTCGCCTCTTAGTGGATGTCCATGTCATTATAGGGATGCACTGTCCAAATTTCAACCCTGTAGTTCCAGTAGTTTGGTAAACCAAATTTTACCCCTTTAGGGGATGAATTTCGAAAAATCGCTTCTTAGTAAATGTCTACGATGCACTGTCAAAATTTCAGCCGTTTAGCTCCAGCGGGTTGGCTTAACCCCATTTAACCCCCTTAGGGGATAAATTTCAATCGTCCCTAAGTGGATGCCCACGTCATTGTAGTGATGCACGGTCAAAATTAGAGCCCTCCAGCTTCAGCGGTGTGGGTTAATCCCATTTCACCCCATTAGGGGATAAATTTCGAAAAATCGCTTCTTAGTGGATGTCCACGTCATTAAGGGGATACACTGTCAAAATTTCAGCCCTATAGCTCCAGCGGTTTGGATAAACCCCATTTCACCCCCTTAGGGGATGAATTTCGAAAAATCGCTTTATAGTGGATGTCCACTCCATTATAGAGATGCACTGTCCAAATTTCAGCCCTATAGCTTTAGCGGTTTGTAAAAACCCCATTTCACACCCTTAGGGGATGAATTTCGAAAAATCGCTCTTTAGTGGATGTAAACGTCATTATAGGGATGCACTGTCAAAATTTCAGCCGTATAGCTTTAGGGGTTTGTATAAACCCCATTTCACACCCTTAGGGGATGAATTTCGAAAAATCGCTCTTTAGTGGATGTCCACGTCATTATAGGGATGCACTGTTAAAATTTCAATTCTATAGCTCCAGCGGTTTGGATAAACCCTATTTCACCCCCTTAAGGGATGAATTTCGAAAAATTGCTTTATAGTGGATGTCCACGCCATTATAGAGATGCACTGTCAAAATTTCAGCCGTATAGCTCCAACGGTTTGGATAAACCCCATTTCACCCCCTTAGGGAATGAATTTCGAAAAATCGCTTTTTAGTGGATGTAAACGTCATTATAGGGATGCACTGTCAAACTTTCAGCCCTATAGCTCCAGCGGTTTGGGTAAACCCGCTTAGGGGATGAATTTCGAAAAATCGCTTCTTAGTGGATGTCCACGCCATTATAGGGATGCACTGTCAAAATTTCAGCCCTATAGCTCCAACGGTTTGGATAAACCCCATTTCACCCCCTTAGGGGATGAATTTCGAAAAATTGTTTCTTAGTGGATGTCCACGCCATTATAGGGATGCACTGTCAAAATTTCAGCCCTATAGCTCCAACGGTTTGGATAAACCCCATTTCACCCCCTTAGGGGATGAATTTCGAAAAATCGCTTCTTAGTGGATGTCCACGCCATTATAGGGATGCACTGTCAAAATTTCAGCCCTATAGCTCCAACGGTTTGGATAAACCCCATTTCACCCCCTTAGGGGATGAATTTCGAAAAATCGCTTCTTAGTGGATGTCCACGCCATTATAGGGATGCACTGTCAAAATTTCAGCCCTATAGCTCCAACGGTTTGGATAAACCCCATTTCACCCCCTTAGGGGATGAATTTCGAAAAATCGTTTCTTAGTGGATGTCCACGCCATTATAGGGATGCACTGTCAAAATTTCAGCCCTATAGCTCCAA
Source organism: Thereva unica (assembly GCA_949987705.1). Lineage (NCBI taxonomy): Eukaryota > Metazoa > Arthropoda > Insecta > Diptera > Therevidae > Thereva > Thereva unica. The sequence goes on from OX465281.1 coordinate 218,229,701, forward strand.
CGGTTTGGATAAACCCCATTTCACCCCCTTAGGGGATGAATTTCAAAAAATCGTTTTTTAGTGGATGTAAACGTCATTATAGGGATGCGCTGTCCAAATTTCAGCCCTATAGCTCCAACGGTTTGGATAAACCCCATTTCACCCCCTTAGGGGATGAATTTCGAAAAATCGTTTCTTAGTGGATGTCCACGCCATTATAGGGATGCACTGTCAAAATTTCAGCCCTATAGCTCCAACGGTTTGGATAAACCCCATTTCACCCCCTTAGGGGATGAATTTCGAAAAATCGCTTTTTAGTGGATGTAAACGTCATTATAGGGATGCACTGTCAAAATTTCAGCCCTATAGCTCCAGCGGTTTGGATAAACCCCATTTCACCCCCTTAGGGGATGAATTTCGAAAAATCGCTTTTTAGTGGATGTCCACGCCATTATAGGGATGCACAGTAAAAATTTCAGCCCTTTAGCTCTAGCGGTTTAAGTTGTGCGTTGTCTGTCAGTCAGTTACTTTTTATACAATAGAAAAAAATCCCCTTGCAACTTATTGAACCCCATTTCACCCCCTTCAACCCTTTTGTTCTCCATAAAAAGTAGCCTATGTCCGTCTCCAAGGTCTAAACTATGTCTGTTGCAAATTTCATCAAAATCGGTTTAGTGGTTTAGGCGTGAAAGCGTAACAGACAGACAGACAGACAGACAGACAGACAGACAGACAGAGTTACTTTCGCATTTATAATATTAGTAAGGATGTATATCGCTAAAAGTACATTTGCATTTAACAATTTATCACAGGTATATCTTTATAACTTATGGTACATTAGTTATAGTGTTAGTTCAGGATAATTCGGATGACAGGAAGGATATCAATTTTTTCTTGAAGGATAATTTGCTCATTCCAGGGGAGAAGCAGGAACTGTGGCCATTGAAAATCATACAACATCTGCTGACGGGCTCGTTCTTTCCATACTCGGTCCGATGAGAATATTCCCTAAGCATTTTCGTATGCCTATTGTGACGGACATCGTCGTTAACTTTGATCCTGTCTGACAGAAACTGAACATTGATCCTATCGTTCAAGACGTCCAAAGTAAAGCATGATATAAGCAACTTACGCCTTTTAAACAGAGGCATGAGAAAGGATAACAAATTACAATGAATCACAGAGCCTCAGATGATAAACTGAAATATCCCTTAATATTTTTTTATTGGCAAAAAGGATATAATTTTACAGTCTACGTGAATGAAATGTTGTTACTGCGAGATATTGCTCTTTCAATTGGTTTGCCATTTCCACAATGAACCAAAGTTAAACAATGAATAAAAAGAAGTCTATCAACGCATCATCAAGAGTGTCAATATGGGTGAATTTTTAGGACCTACCAGGAGGCAATGGCATGACTTTCTATTACGCTAAAAATACGTGCAGATAAAAGGGTTACCGAAGCAGGGTCATTAGGGTAGATTGCGGCAAATTTACTCACATAAGCAAAAACAGCCCATTCTATGTATATGATACTGATCGAAGAAGATCATATGGAAAATCCTGGGTGGAACAAATCTAAAAGCCGCCACAAAGCAAGACTGCATGATTATTGTTTGGGAATGGGATGATGGAAGTACCATGGTAAATAGAGTATCTTTAAAAAAAAGTTGAATTTGTTTTAATTACATGTAAATAACCATATAAACTTAGAAAAGCACAATCATTTTGAAATCACAGACAGACACTCCAATTATATTTAAATAGACTAGCAAAAACCGGCGTGCGTTGTAACGCCTTTTAATAAAAAAAGATTATGTGTACACAGTCCGCGGTTAGAAAAGGGTATACATATATTCATAATCGTAAGCATAGATTAGTATTAGACGATCTGTGAAGAACCTCCCTCCAATTTTTTCCCCCAAAAAAAGGCGCCAAAAAGAAATCAATTTTACAAATTTGGCACCCACCGTGCAGCCCATAAATGCACAATTTAGTGCCCATACAAAAATCTAATAAATACTATTTACCTATCCTATTTTACTAACACTGGAACTTTTAGTTGGCGCTCCACGCTTTTTTACATTTCGAAGGGTAATTTGTTGCCATATTCTGGCTGGAGCAATGAAAACTTTACATTCAAAATTATTTTTTACTTTTTAGTTTAATTTTTAAATAAAAGTTTATGTTTTTAAGCCATATATTTATTTTCTATTTTTAGTCTATTATATGTCGTTCGCCATTTTGTGGTGACTGCCATATTTGATTTTAAATGACGTCATACAGCTTCCTTTCTTACTTACTGTCATACACTTTTATTTGATATCCATACTGAGAGCCAAGTAAAGGAAAAGGTAAACAGTCATTTTGTGTTGGCCGCCATTTTGAATTTGGAAAGACGCAACACAGATAATAGTATTCCACTTGTCACACCCTTTCATTTGGTACCCATACCGAGCGCGCTATAAAGAAAAAGGCAAGGTAAGGTAAGGTTTTGTGTTCGTCCGTCATTTTGTGTTCGCCGCCATTTTGAATGGCGCCACATAGCTAATTGAATTCAACTTGTTATACCCTTTCATTTGATACCTATACCGATCGAGTGGCCTATTATTATCCGCCATTTTTCATTGGCCGCCATTTTTAATTTTATATTATAGATAATGTGATAGAGTTCAAGCCAATCAGTGAACGATTATGTTCAATACGACTCCGAACGAAGTTCTTTACCCTCTCAATCATAAACGTACATGCGGAGACGGAGGAGAAAGCGGACACGACAAAGGACACTTTCTATTATAAGGTTGAGCGCGCATATGATACGGCCCCTTCCAATGACATCAAGATGGTGATAGGAGACCTCAACGCCAAAATTGGAAGAGAGAACTGGCACAGACCGACCATTGGAAAGGAAAGTCTTCACGAAACATCAAACGATAACGGACAACGTGTTATCGATTTCGCAATGAGTAAAAATATGATCGTCAGCTCAACATATTTCCCAAGAAAGGACATTCACAAATACACATGGCAATCCCCCAGCGAAAGATACTGCAATCAAATAGACCATATTCTAATAGACAGAAGGGCAGCTTCCAGTATCCTGCAAGTAAGAACCTGTAGGGGTGCAAATTGTGAATCGGACCACTTTCTAGTTAAAGCTAGATTCAGATGTCGGCTGTCTACTCAAGAAAGAAGAAACAGCAAACAAAAGAAATTCGACGTTGATCGCCTCCAAGAACAGCCCGTGTTGGAGAGATATCAGGAAACTCTAGCAGAAACGATAGGTATAAATAATGAAGATACAGTCGAGGGAAAATGGATGAGATTGAAGACGGTACTGACAGATGTCACGAAGGAAACTGTAGGGTATAAACGCACAGCCAGAGCCAGTGACTGGTACGACGAGGAATGCAAAGCAGCTATAGAGGCCAGAAATAAAAATAGGAGAATATACATAGAGAGACCGACGAGGAATAAGAAATTGAAATACGAGGAAACAAGAAGAACCGCAAAAAACATCTGCAGGAAGAAGAAAAGGCAATTCCTCAACAATCACATCCTGAGAGCAGAAGAAAACTTTGCCCAAAACAAAACACGCGAAGCATACAGGGAAGTAAACTTCTTTAAGAAAGGCTTCAAACCCTCCTCCGGTATATGCAGAACAAAAGAAGGCACTATAGTCACAGGCAGCGAAGATGTAAAGAAAAGATGGAAGGAATTTTTTAGCGAGCTGCTGAACGCAAACGAGAGCATCAGACATGTACCAGAACCCCGTCTACAACATAACGATGACACCAGAGAAACAAATGTACCCACTCTGGAAGAAGTACAAAGTGCCATACGATCATTAAAAATCAATAAATCTCCAGGAATTGATAACATCCCAGGAGATGATCAAACAAGGAGGCGAATCGCTCTCAGCAGCTATACACGAATTACTATGCTGCATATGGAGGAATGAAAAAATGCATGAAGAATGGGAGCAAAGCATTATCTGCCCAATACACAAGAAAGGGGACAGATTCAACTGTGAAAACTATAGAGGCATATTAGTCCAATCAATCTACGGAATCACCATGTTAATTTCCAGACAATTGAAGGCAGGAAAAAAAAAATATGGGCGTGTAGAACACTTAATTTGAAGAATGATAGCGTTTTTTTTTTACGGAACTGCATTGGCGAACTTAACCTAAAAAATTCGCAAAAGTCAAAAAACCGGTTTTTCGCCAATAAAACAAAAAGTTGAGCTCGGATCCGAAAAAGTTAAATTATAAAGTTATAGGTATTAAAATTATCTTTCAATTGATGTGGTACAAAATATTGGTTAGTGTCTTATACATGGAGAAAAATGCCAAAAACCGCTAAAAATCGCTTCTTTTTCTTTTATTTTTTTCTTTTTATTGATGCGACCTAGAAACTTTTTATTTGGTAAAAATGTTGCTTTTGGCAATCTGAAAACTCATTATTTTTTTTGGCTCGAAATTTTGCAAATTATGGGTGAAATTTCGATTTATGTAAAAAAAAGCGTTTTCGTAAAATCCTTCGTCTACAGCTCCTCGACCTCGTAGGACATTTTTTCGAAGCTCTTTTTCTTCGTTAAGAGTTGGACTATCATGCACTATAAGTTAAAATTGGAGTTTTTCAATTTTATATACAAAAAACTCCACCGCAAAAAGACAAGTTTTTTTGCCGCAAAAAAGACAAGTTTTTTATTTCATTATTTTTCAGCTGCGGAGCAGAGAGACGTCTGGAGGAAGAAGCTGATGGAGGCCAAGGCTCGAATTGGGCTGTAGAGCCATCGAAGAAGAAGAGCCATTTTTAATTTGGAATGACGCTACACAGCTAATAGCATTATACTTGTATTTGCCATTTCGAATTTGGAAGGACCCCACACAGCTAATTGTATTCCTTTTATCATACCCTTTCATTTGATACCCATGGTGGGGATCGGGAAACACAATTACGAAATTCGGCCGCCATCCTGGAGCCGCTTTTTTGATTTTTTTACAAAAATGTCATATTGTATTCTCACGCGAACTATACATATGGGCAAAATTTGAGGTTTATCGGTTACATGAACGTGCGCGTTCCGCTTCTGTTTTTTTCTTTTGTGTCAAATATTTTCTCTGCAATTCCATTTTTTTTTATTTTTCTTGGCGCCATCTAGATGGCATTCGTACCATGTGGTTTACCCAGATTTAGTCAAAATACCCATTCTGTGAAAGTTTCAGCTCAATTGGCCACCTAGTTTTGAGTTTAAACGATTTTGTGCGAATTCTGATGAAATTGTATGCTATTTCATCGGAATTCGCACAAATTCGTACAAATTCTGATCCAGTGTGCGAGCAACCTTACAATTCAACTCTTTTAGCTCTTCCTTTTTCTTTGTTTTTTTTTTTCTCCTACACAAATCTATAAGTTTCTGTACTTAATTGTATAGCTGTAATAAATAAATAAAAAATTTTAAAAAATTATAATGGGAATGTACCTTTCTTTCTATACAGTAGGATAAATTTAAATGACTAGATTGAATGTTTTTGGGCAGTAATTGAGCTTGAATTTGGCAATAGTTGAATTTGTTTCATTCAGTCCTGTAAAAAAAAAAGTGTTAAAATATCTCTGTACCTTTTCTTCAATTTGAATAGTCTGCTGTATCCTACAGGGCTCCCGAGTGTCATTCTTATAATAAATTCCACCACCATTAGATTTCCTTTGATAACAATATTAATTTGACTAGACACCGGCTAGTCGCACAAACCCAATTATTTACTGGCACCATAATCACTAAAACATTTCATCACGTGTAGTTTTTTTCCTAAATGGTAAAACACATAAAGGATTCAGTCCAGTTAGGCATGGCTTCCTTGATTGTCATTTATATTAAATTTCGCTTCCTTAATGAGCTTCGTCTGCAAGTATGCCTTGCAGCAAGAATGCTAATGACCTACGTAACAATATACCAAAGAGTCCTGGGCCTGGCGCGGCCATTATTCCATAAGTTTTTCTCGCATTCGCCATAAAAATGAGAAACGTAGTTCCCCACCAGCTCAACAGGAACAGATCACAGAAACAGCTGTAAGTTATCCTAGTAGCCAACAGAGATCAACGAAAGCAAAAAAAAGGACGAGGTTTAGAATAGAGGAATTTCAAATCCCGACAGGTCCTGGCCCACCATATACCCCAGTCTTGGCTGGCACTACTACACGAATTATTATATATTCTGGAACTTGTCCAAAATTAATTTAAACTGCAGACTTAAGTCAACATAGGAGCTACACGCCGCCCTTTCAGTTCACGGCTCATGGGGAGGAACATGTTGGGGCTGCAGGAGCCTTTCCGTGAATAGCAGGCTCGGATATGCTGGTATACAGCTGGATTGGTGTGTATACAAATCAGGACCACGATAAAAAATCTCTTTCTTATTTTTCTCAGCCATTTTATACCAACTTACCATCTGAGACTGCTGGTGGCATATTTCTCGTCCTGTTTGTACTTTTTGACAGTTTCCGTAATTATCTTGACTGATAACGGCTTTCAATGTAAAATTGGCAAAAAGGACTTTAAGGAAACTTGCTCCTAGCTAAAAATTTTATGATTTTTTTTGTTGATAAAATTAATTTTCCCATGTCAAAGTTGGCTGGAAATGTGGGAAGTACATAAACATATCTTGAAAATTTAAACTCATTTGAAAAGAAGGAAAATAAAATGATAACATCTTTAATTAAATATGTATGTATGTATGCTGAAGGGAGAACCGACATTCCTTAGTGAGTTGTGCGTTTTTTTTTCTTGGTTTCTTGCAATGTGTTACGTGGTCGTCCAGCCTGTGACTAGTCTGCATATCTTGAATAATGCGCGACTTTCAGTCTAGTCTAGCTTTGTAATACAATTTAGTGCTTTAATAAAGTAGTATGTCGAATTTTGATTCATTATAAACCTATTCGCTCTTCATATTGAATAGAAGATAGCAGATAAGATGATACTACAAGGATTCTTTCATAATCAGAAACCTGCTATAGATCCATGATAATCAACCGTACGAAGGCTTTAAACTTACCAAGTTACAAATTGTAATTTAGGTTTATATAGAAAACTAACGTTTCCATGAGGATTATTTTCTAATTCGCTATGCTATTTGAGTAGACTTTAGAGTTGCAAGTTAACTCGACGCCGTGTGCATGACGGTTCTGGGTTGGAATGGCAGATAAATAATTTGACGCTATGTCGCTATTGGTAGGTATGTATTTGCTGTAAAGAATAAACAGTAGTGGTGGAAGCAGGAAGCCAGCTCTAGTTGAAAAAATGTAATTATGAAATTAAACAAACTTGAACCTAAAGGAGACCACTTGAATGCAGTATTTTATGCATCAACAAATTTTTAACAAACTCTACTCGTAAGACTTCTTACAAAACAATGGCATGCAGCGCTGGTCAGATAAGTTATTGGCCCATCTTAGTTTCGAGAGGCTATACCGTTGAGAGCCTAAGAGTTCTTTAAATTGGGTATCCCTAGAAATTCTTTACCGTCTGCTGGTTCCTGGTTGCAAAGATAATTTGCAATGGTCAGAGATAATTTTACATATTTAGGCTTCATAGCAATTTTTAGTTGAAGCACTAATACTTAAGAGGATTGTTTATTATGGATCATTATTACGCTCAATGGAGTAAGGAAAATAAAAATTAAAAATATCAAATTACAATTTTAAGCTGTTAGAAAGAGAATAAGTTACTTGAAGTAATTTTGAAATCTACTTTTAGGACTCGGGTCTCTTGACATCTCTTTCTCTAATTGTCCTATATTTTGGTTTATTTTTATTCATTTCCAAAAGATTTTCATAATTTCCCGAAACGATCACAAACAAATTTATTGAAATTTGGACAGGACAACTCTCTGTCGGGTCAGCTAGTTATTCTTATATATTTATACAGGGTGTGTTTTAAGCTGATAATTGTTTACCCGTAATTTTGATTTGGCTGTCATATATGACGCACCAAAAGTGCGGCACAGATCAGAGAATATCAGTTGGTAGCAGCTGTCAAATTGATATCAAAGCAGAAAAAGGCAGCAAATACCAGCAATCTCAAAGTACATTTTTATTACTCTAAATTGCATTATTAAAGGTTAGATAGTTCCCTGTCAAGCCAGCAGTTTAGAGCACAATAGAGTAGTTAAAAAGTCTCAAGGAACGCAAACGACTGATTTTTTCTTTCCGAGGTTGGACTGGTGTTAATCATATCCCAAGTGTAACTATTTAGCATGTAATAAAAAATTTGGAAAATTTGCAAAACCTGCGAGATAAAGCAAAGTTTGAGCGACAATGTAAGCCACTATATATTGATGCACTGACGCAAAGTGTATCTGAATGTCCGAGCACCTCTAATTGACGACGGGCGCAGGGATTGTGATGTGATGGTCGCTTGATAGACATCTTATTTCATAAATAATCTATATACTATATGTCCCAAACCACGGGTACCACCCAAATATCTCGGAAATTTGCGATTGAAAAAAAAAAACACGCGTTCAATAGTTTTGAAACTCTATCCGACCATACAGAAATTGACCCCCTACCACACCCCCTCTTTTGGCAATTTTGAAAATTTTAATAGGATCCCCCAATTTTTATTGCAGATTCGGATTCTGCAAAAAAAAATAGAAAGGTTTTGTCTAAGACATTTTTTTCGAAACATGATAGACCGGTAGTAATCGACAAAAAAGTTTTTTAACTGATTTTATAAGGAATTTTAGTACCTAGTTCACCACCCTTCCCCTCCCCATCGCTATCATCTCGTCCAATTCTCAGAAAATATTGTCACGACAAGGACCTATGAAATGAAACTTGAAACGAAATGATCAGTGGCAGCGTGCTTACGTCGCGTCGTAATGTCACTCGAATGACAATTCTGGCAGCAACGTACTAGTTTAGATTAGTTCACCACCTTCATGTACAATCCCCGTTGTATAGAAATCAGATAAGAGTTATTTCACCCCGCGAGTTTCCGCACTTATATATGCCTGATTGAGAAGATCAAACCGGATGAAATCGATGATGTGATATTAGCGGAAATTCCTGATGTAGAAGAGGATCCAGGCTGAACGAGCTGGTCGACCACCATCTACATCTACAACATTGAGCACGCTGATGACTTCGCCCAAACGCTGCTATACCTATTCCGAAATGCCAAAATATTATAATTGGAATTATTCGTCAAAGAAATTTCAACGACGGAAACAACGAAAAAGAGTTTCAGGCTACCCACGGGTATTTTCCTTGGAGGAATTAGGTTACATTAAAGATGCCATTACATAGAACGCGTTTCATATGCTGCTTTCATGAATTGTTTTTATAACAATGAATGCTTGCTTTGACATTTAACAGTTTTTTGAAACAGAATGTTTATAAGCAGTGCTTATGTAATTAAAACTGTGGGGTATACTTGAATTCTTCTGTGCAAGGGCATAGTTAATTGTCATCGAATGCCAGAAAATTGAAAGTTGGGAAACTTGCTTGTGACGAGTCTACGCGTTTCTTTCGTCATAGGGCCTGTTGTCAACGTTCGTGACGCAACATTATTCCAACATCTATTAACTGTTAATGGTAAATTATGTGGCACATATGAGCCTGCCAACTTTTAGGACTGCTAGAATATGACACTCATTAGGATAACGCCATCCGAGAGCCTGTGATTTCGTCAAATGCTTTTTACTTTGTTCTCACATTTCCAATAGTTTTCCACAAATTCACAAAACGATCACAACCAAATTTATTGAAATATGGACAGAACTAGGTCTGTCGGGTCAGCTAGTAACACATAAAAAAACGTTGCTTTCGTACCATTTATTCTTGGATTTAACTTTGCTGTGTTCTACAATTTTTCAAAAGGTTTCCTTAAAATATTACGCTTTAGGTATACATATATCATCTATGAAGGCTAATATCTGAATATTTCTTGTGATGATGGTATTTCCGTTATTTAGTTCTGCTTTTCTGATTATTCCTTCCAAAGCGATGTTAAAAAGTATTGGTGAGATTGCATCTCCTTGTCGCAGACTTGATTCTTGACGGAAGGGTGAAGTGTTTGAGCACACAGTAACTGACGCAAAATTTTTTCTAGTATCATTATTGCCACCTAAAATATGGCAGTGCCTCTTTCTTCTATCAGTCGGTTACCTTAGTTCTTAAAGTCCAGCCCTGTGTATTCTACTACTTCTAAGCTCACCTATAATATCTGCTATTGATCCAGATATTGTGCTGACGTTCCTTACGGCCAATTTTATTTTGTACTTTCTTAATTCATAGTTCCTACTACTTTGCTGGAATCTTTGCCGTAAATCGTGGCTGTTTCGAAGCTGACGTCTAGATTACACAATAATAACACAGGCCTGCAAAAAACGGTTTTTTTTTCTTTTCAATTTAATAGTCGTATTTTAAGTATTTTTTCGCCCTGAATCCGAATCCGTTGGCCAAATTGCCCTATCACGTCAGGATTTTGAGCAATCCTAACCTAAAAGTGCCAAAAAGCGTGTTTTTTGCACTTTTGCGCGTTAAATATCTCAAAACTATGGAATGATAGGGCAAATCTGACAACGGGATCGTTTTCAGCATGCCAAAATCTATAGAAAACCATGTCGAAAGCGTGAAATTTGACAACACTTTTTTTGTAATACTGAAAAGAAAAAACGAGGTGCAACGATGATAACATGTCTTAATAAAAATCGTCGTTTTTCCTATCATTCTTCGTTTTCTTTATTTTTACATTTTTTACATTTCGAAACGAACTTTGTTTTTCTCCTTCAGTCTAAAAAAGTGGGTACTCAAAATTATTCTATCAGATGGCGCTATAAGCTATTTCAATTGCTCAATAAAAGAGATGGTGCTACTAGTTAGTCGAATAGTGCTTACTCGCACTATTGATGCCAGATGGCATTAGATGATTAACAAAATGTGTTCATATAAAAGTGGTTAGTCACAACTATGATGTCAGAGTGCGTTAGGTACTATAAAAAACATGTAGTTTACAGTACAAGTGTACAGTAAAATTTTGAAATACCGATTGCCGAGTTCGTAATCGTAATTTATTTCTAAAAATATGACATATTCGTTACAAGTTAGTCAAATCCAGCACTGTTGATGTCAAATAGCATTCCCTATCATTTCGATGATTAACAAAAAGCGTACGCATGGTACGCGTCTCAAGAGGGCGGATTACCATTTTCTTCACAACCCCCTCGACATGAGTATCAAATGAAAGGGTATGATAAGTAGAATACAATAAGCAATATAGTATACTCAATAAATAGTTAGATCCACCGAGGCCACCTCAAGAGGACGCATTACCATTTTCTCCACCACCCCCTCGACATTGGTATCAATTGAAAGGGTATCATAAGTAGAATACCATAAGCGATATAGTATACTCAATATATGGTTAGATCCATAGCGGTCATCTCAAGAGGGCGGATTACAATTTTCTTTACAACCCCCTCGACATTTGATACCCATGTCAGGGAATGATAAGTAGAATACAATAAGCAATCTAGTATTACTCAATATATAGTTAGATCCACGGCGGCCATACCAAGAGGACGCATTACCATTTTCTTCAGCACCCCTTCGACATGGGCATCAAATGAATGGGTATGATAAGTAGAACACAATAAGCTATGTCGTAAAATCCATGGCGGCCGTCTCAAGAGAGCTGATTACCATTTCTTCACCGCCCCCTCGACAGGGGTATCAATTGAAAGGGTATCATAGGTAGAGAATATCATAAGCGATATAGTATACTCAATAATGGTTAGATCCATGGCGGCCGACTCAAGAGGGCGGATTACCATTTCCTCACCATCCCTCGACATGGGTATCAATTGAAAGGGTATCATAAGTAAAATACCATAAGCGATATAGTATATATATATATATATATATATATATATACGACCCCCTGAGCCACCGTAGGAATGTAGCAGCACTGACAAAATTTTATCGCTACTATCATAGTGACTGTTCCTTCAAGTTAAACGCTCTCCTGCCTCCACGGTAATCTTATAGCCGCAACACCAGATTAGCCCACTCATCTCATTCCCTCCACCTGCAACTCCCCCTTTCACGCACTCAACAAGATATGAATTCGTTTGTGAATAGAACAACTCGACTCTGGAATAATCTCTCGAAGTCAGTATTTCCGAGGTCATACAGCATCCAAGAATTCAAACGCAGGGTTCATCACCACCTTCTTCAATACCCCCCCCCCCCGTACCTTTATAACCCCCCTCCTCCCCCGTACTAAGCTTACTGCTAGACATTGCACCATGACGTGACAAATGACATGACGGACTAGTAGTACAAAGGGTGACTCCTGAGCTTAGCACTGCCACATATTAAAAAAAATACTCTATATATATCTCTTTAGATCCACGGCGATCATCTCAAGAGGGCGGATTACCATTTTCTTTACAACCCTCTCGACATGGGTATCAAATGAAAGGGTATCATAAGTAAAAGACAATAAACAATATAGTATATCCTCAATATATCGTTACTAGTTATTCGATAAATTTTTACTCGCACTGTTGATGCCAGATGGCATTCGATGATTAGCAAAAAGTGTTCATATAAAAATGGTTAGTCGTTCGTACACTCAAAAGATTCGTAAATCGGAAATAATTTTGGTAGCACCTGTTCTCATCATACAACTAAAATTATTCGAACTGAATAATAAAAAGTTTATTAAAATTGAGCAATGCGATATCAAAGCTGTCACTTCTGCAAAATTGCATATAGCAGGTTCAAATTATGAAGTGATTAGTGTTATATTCCATACAGAAACAAAGTCATTACATCAGCATGTTGAGACAAAATTCGAGCTGGTTATGGATCAATGATTCCATAGTGCAGGAAAAATCTTGGCCGAGAAACGCGAAGGCAATAAAGGCAATAATATTAATTTGAATTCCTGCATTTTGTTATTATGTACCTACTTATAAAATAAGTGAAAAAATATAATGAACAATTAAATACATAATATTTCTTTATACAAAAGGTTATTTATTTTTTATTTTAGAATGTATTAAAACAAAAAAGAGTGTTATCCCACCAAAAAGGATTTTTTAAACTTAATAAAGTGTTATTAACCGCGAAAAAGTTGGCTGGCGAGTTTGTTGTATAGCATGAATCTTAGCTGTCCTTCAAAATGTAACAAATTTTATTAGAAACACTATAGACTGAGCCACACTGAATTCGTTCGTAAATGCACGTGTTTAATTATTTCATGCTATTAACGATTCATCTTGACTAATCCATATCACTTTTTTTTGTTATAAGTGCGTTTTAAACTGTCCCAATAAATAATTTCGTGCCCACGAACTTCTAATTCACATTTTTAATGTTTTTTTGGTGGGAGTTGTTTACAACTGAACACAAGTATCTTTTGATTTCAGTAATTGAAACTGATGAGTAAATTTAGCAAATCGATTGTCCTATATTTCAATAATACTAGACAAAATTACCAGAGACAATTTAACAATAAAAACCTAATTTTCCAACACCATAGCTCTGCCTGTAAGAGGGTTGAAACGTGTCTTCCTATTTTTTGAAGACTGTCATTTGCCTCAATTTCCACTTACTAATTTCAATCTCTTAGTTTTCTAATTTACTTCCTTCAATCAAATTTGAACGCAGAATGTATCCAAGTGTAAATATGCTGATAATTCGGATTCAATTTGAAGCTGCTTAATGCTGGCGCAATTTCAGTGCAGTCTGTTCCATGTCTACTGGCAAAGACTCTTCCTTTCCTCCTTTACCTTCTTTTATTTTATTTTTTCTTTATTTTCTTTTTCTTTACTCCTTCTTTTTTTTGCATTTCGGATTTCAACTGCATTCTTTCATTGTCTTCCATTTTTACAAACATAAAATTGGGTACGAGCCCCGCAGACTGTGATTTTTGCAATGGCTCGGTTGGTTTGCATTTGGTGTCATCTGTGCCCCAAACGGCATCATCAAGCCCTTACTCTACCCTAGCTCCCTTTATTCATGCTAGAACAACCCTTAAATTTCTTCCACAATTCTACACCAGAATTCTTGCTCCTTTGTCTCTCGTTGGTAATTCCCGGTTGTCTTCGTTCTACTTCGCCTTTTTTCCATACTACTATGACCATGCTTAGGTTGTTTTATTGCTAATGGCATTCCATTCAATTTCGTTTGGATCTTACGTTCTGAACCTGGAATTGGAACCTATCTTGATGCATTCTTATACTGCATTGCATAGCTGCATCTGGCAATGTGTTCAATAGTAAAATGAACGCCCATCCAACGTCACCCCTTCGGAGGGTGCTTACCATACCCAATTTAGTGGAGCATTGTCAGCAGACGAGGGCAACTTACACACCACCAATGCAGTCGCGGATTTTTAAATTGAGAAAAAATTCGCCAAATTTGCCCCTTGAAATTGATCTCAAGTATTCCTTTGGGGTGGAGGGTTGAACCAAAGGAATATTGATGACGAGAACGTAACTTGTTTGCTGAATAATCTGCTGATTCCTAGTGATTAGCACCATATGAAAATATGAATGCATTGATGCTGTTTAAAATTCAGCTCGGAAAATATTTGGTGGATTTTTTTTAAATGAACATTTTTCTTTATTGTGAATGGCTGTAGTTTATTGCAAATACTTATGCTAAACTAGCATAAAACCCGCGTGCCTTGCAACGCCTTTAAAAACTGTTTATTATGTGCAATGTTTTCCTTAAAAAAAACCAACAAAAAAGTCAGCTGTTATTATCCCTAAAAAGGGTTTATTATAATGCATTTTTTTAATAAATATGGTAAACAAAATGCTGCGAATATCACCTCTGCTCAACAAATCGCTTCTTAGTGGATGTTTACGCCATTATAGGGATGCACTGTCAAAATTTCAGCCCTATAGCTTTAGCGGTTTGGGTAAACCCCATTTCACTCCCTTAGGGGATGAATTTCGAAAAATCGCTTTTTAGTAGATGTCCACGCCATTATAGGAATGCACTGTCAAAATTTCAGCCCTATAGCTCCAGCGTTTTGGGTAAACCCCATTTCACCCCCTTAGGGGATGAATTTCGAAAAATCGCTTCTTAGTGGATGTTCACGCCATTATAGGGATGCACTGTCAAAATTTCAGCCCTATAGCTCCAGCGGTTTGGGTAAACCCCATTTCACCCCCTTAGGGGATGAATTTCGAAAAATCGCTTCTTAGTGGATGTTCACGCCATTATATTGATGCACTGTCAAAATTTCAGCGCTATAGCTCCAACGGTTTGGATAAACCCCATTTCACCCCTTTAGGGGATGAATTTCGAAATATCGCTTTATAGTGGATGTCCACTCCATTATAGGGATGCACTGTCCAAATTTCAGCCCTATAGCTTTGGCAGTTTGTAAAAACCCTATTTCACACCCTTAGGGGATGAATTTCGAAAAATCGCTCTTTAGTGGATGTCCACGTCATTATAGGGATGCACTGTTAAAATTTCAACCCTATAGCTCCAGCGGTTTGGATAAACCCCATTTCACCCCTTTAGGGGATGAATTTCGAAATATCGCTTTATAGTGGATGTCCACTCCATTAAAGGGATGCACTGTCAAAATTTCAGCCCTATAGCCTTAGCGGTTTGTAATAACCCCATTTCACACCCTTAGGGGATGAATTTCGAAAAATCGCTCTTTAGTGGATGTCCACGTCATTATAGGGATGCACTGTTAAAATTTCAACCCTATAGCTCCAGCGGTTTGGATAAACCCTATTTCACCCCCTTAAGGGATGAATTTCGAAAAATCGCTCTATAGTGGATGTTCGCTCCATTATAGGGATGCACTGTCCAAATTTCAGCCCTATAGCTTTAGCGGTTTGTAAAAACCCTATTTCACACCCTTAGGGGATGAATTTCGAAAAATCGCTCTTTAGTGGATGTAAACGTCATTATAGGGATGCACTGTCAAAATTTCAGCCCTATAGCTTTAGCGGTTTGTAAAAACCCCATTTCACACCCTTAGGGGGTGAATTTCGAAAAATCGCTCTTTAGTGGATGTGCACGTCATTATAGGGATGCACTGTTAAAATTTCAACCCTATAGCTCAAGCTGTTTGGATAAACCCTTTTTCACCCCCTTAAGGGATGAATTTCGAAAAATCGCTTTGTAGTGGATGTCCACTCCATTATAGGGATGCACTGTCCAATTTTCAGCCCTATAGCTTTAGCGGTTTGTAAAAACCCCATTTCACACCCTTAGGGGATGAATTTCGAAAAATCGCTCTTTAGTGGATGTCCACGTCATAAAAGGGATCCACTGTTAAAATTTCAACCCTATAGCTCCAGCGGTTTGGATAAACCCCATTTCACCCCCTTAAGGGATGAATTTCGAAAAATCGCTTTATAGTGGATGTCCACTCCATTATAGGGATGCACTGTCCAATTTTCAGCCCTATAGCTTTAGCGGTTTGTAAAAACCCCATTTCACACCCTTGGGGGATGAATTCCGAAAAATCGCTCTTTAGTGGATGTCCACGTCATAAAAGGGATCCACTGTTAAAATTTCAACCCTATAGCTCCAGCGGTTTGGATAAACCCTATTTCACCCCCTTAAGGGATGAATTTCGAAAAATCGCTTTATAGTGGATGTCCACTCCCTTATAGGGATGCACTGTCCAATTTTCAGCCCTATAGCTTTAGTGGTTTGTAAAAATCCCATTTCACACCCTTAGGGGATGAATTTCGAAAATATCTCTCTTTAGTGGATGTCCACGTCATTAAAGGGATCCACTGTTGAAATTTCAACCCTATAGCTCCAGCGGTTTGGAGATACCCGATTTCACCCCCTTAAGGGATGAATTTCGAAAAATCGCTTTATAGTGGATGTCCACACCATTATAGGGATGCACTGTCAAAATTTCAGCCCTATAACTTTAGCCGTTTGGATAAAAGCCATTTCAACCCCTTAGGGGATGAATTTCGAAAAATCGCTTTTTAGTGGATGTAAACGTCACTATATGGATGCACTGTCAAAATTTCAGCCCTATAGCTCCAGCGGTTTGGGTAAACCCCATTTCACCACCTTAGGGGATGAATTTCGAAAAATCGCTTCTTATCGGATGTCCACGCCATTATAGGGATGCACTGTCAAAATTTCAGCCCTATAGCCCCAACGGTTTGGATAAACCCCATTTCACCCCCTTAGGGGATGAATTTCGAAAAATCGCTTTATAGTGGATGTCCACACCATTATAGGGATGCACTGTCAAAATTTCAGCCCTTTAGCTCCAGCGGTTTAGGTTGTGCGTTGTCTGTTAGTCAGTTACTTTTATACAATAGAAAAAAAAGTAAAGATAAAAAATCTCCTTACAACTTATTGAACCCCATTTCACCCCCTTCAACCCTTTTTTTCTCCATAAAAAGTAGCCTATGTCCGTCTCCAAGGTCTAAACTATGTCTGTAGCAAATTTCATAAAAATCGGTTTAGTGGTTTAGGCGTGAAAGCGTAACAGACAGACAGACAGACAGACAGACAGACAGACAGACAGACAGACAGACAGACAGACAGAGTTACTTTCGCATTTATAATATTAGTAAGGATTGTTAATCTGGATAAATTATATTCACGAGGGGTTGTGCCATTGTACATGTTACGGCTTCAATTTTATCGTCATTTAAAAAGGATAAATACTTATCTACTATTACCCATGTTGTCATTTATTTAAGAATTAAAAGGCATCACTTGTTTTGAAGTCTATTTCCACTCTTTCTTTATATAGGGTATTTCAAATCAGGTACCTGGTTGTTATAGATTGCATTCAGCATACATTCTTCAGGCTGATTAAGTCTTCATTTTCGCTTTGAAGGAAAAGTAGAAAATTGTCTACAAGGAATATAAGAAGTATTTATATTCCACGCCACCAATTCTGTCCTTATCAGAACGAGAACTAGGAGCAGAAGCCTTAGGTATCTATCTTACAACAATCCAAATACTTAGGGTTGTCATTAGATGCCAAATTCATTCCAATTCAGCACAAAGACAACTTGATATGTTCCTGATCCTTTCTCGACCCCGATCTATGTTTGCTTTATGCAGAGCTTACGGATCGTAATTAGGTTCACAACCAAAAACCATATTTATTACATATATTTCACCATAAAGTCTATGATAATATGTGGAGCAAAAATATAGTTGCACAGGACCAAGCTTAACAGCTTCGCTTCAAAATCAGGTAAGATTCAAATAATATCAATTGCCTTTCCCATCCCCAGGCATCTTCGCACATCAGCGAAGTTAGCGATGGCTTAGAAGAGTGTTAACTATTAAACTTGGGTACCCTAGCTACAGTTTTTCATGCAAAGATGTACAGTATGTTGGTATGTATCTGAAGAAAGGGGTACTATAATAAAATGGTTTTTACAATCTCAGCGACAAGGCTTTTCTTCACCAGACATTCCGCCATAAATTAGACTATATGTAGGATCGAACGGGCGAAAGAAAACACCTGCACACTCTGCCTCGAGAATCATCAGTCGACTTGTCATGTTCTCTGTGACTGTCCCGCGATAGTTAGAAGCAGGATCTAATTACTCAGTGCGACTTTGCATGACCAAACAAATCTGAGCAGACTTTGAACCTCTTCAAATGGTCCGGCCTACAAATCTGAAAAACATGGGATGCTTAGAGCGCTATAAGTCCTTGGGCCTCACACATCACGAAAAGAAAGAAAGAACTCCATGCTTCATTTAGGAGCCAAAAATATACACAACAGACGTTCAAAAAATTCGCCAATAACGAATTGCCATTTTTGTAATGTATGGTTTTTCGTCAAACCAAAAGTAGTCTTCACCCATGCCTATCACCCTCGGTATTCAATTCCAACTTTCTTCTTTACGCTCCTTTAATCCCTCATAGAGCATAGGGCGGAAACAGTGGCCTTCCAGCGGACTTTGTTTTGCTCGACAGCTCTCAGCTCTGACCAGGATCTCCCAGTTGTTGCGGCCTCTGCTAGTTGGGTGCTCCGCCACGTTGTTCTAGATCTTCCGACTCGACGGGATCCTTCCGGATTCCAGTCAAGGGCCTGTTTGGCTATACTTTCGTTTTCGCGTCGCAAGATGTGGCCAATCCAATTCCATTTCCTACGCCCGATTTGGTCGTCTATCCTCTCTTGAAATTCTATTTTGCCAGCGGATTTTTAGGATACGACGAAGGCATCTGTTGATGAAAACTTGTAGGGGCTTGATGAATTGGGTGACTTTCCATGTTTCGCAACCGTACAAAAGAACTGCCTTAACGTTGGAGTTTCCCTCCGGATAAAAGTTTCGATCCGGAGTGAAACACCGCTTTTAAACCGTGAGTGAAAGTCCAGAACTTGGATTTTCACTCCCGAAGAAAAAGATGGAGTGAAACTTCGATCCCGGTTTATGTTGTGCTTATAAACGCTGACTTGGAGTGAGATTTTTTTCCAAAGGGGGAAAACTTAGTAAAGAATAACCTGGGTGTTTTATTTTGCCTGCTTTTTGTTTCTTTATTTATTGTTTGTTTTAAATACATTAAATTTAACATTGGGTTTACATTTGCCTTTGCTATCATTTTGAATTTGAGCTTGGAGCTGTCATCTCAAACACAAAAGTATTTTGGATTTTCACTCCCATTGCTCATAAACGCATCGGGAGTTTTACTTTGGATTGAAGATCCGTTAGTGAAACTCCGCTTATAAATGTAGTAAATCTTCTCGGGTTTTAACAGAAGTGACAAATCGGGTATCACCTCCTTCCGAGGTCCCTGTTAGCCGTTCCCCGTGCGGTTGTGCACGTAGTACAAAAGTTTTCTGACAGGTTGTGCTGAACCTCGAATTTTAAAAAAAGTTGTATGTAGCATATTTTTTACTCTAAATTTATTTATGTACCCAAAATCATGTTTTACAGATTTGTTCTTTGTTTCATTATACCCTTTTCTTTTTCCGGACTATGCACATATAATTTTTTATTTATTAAAAGGCGTTGCAACGCACACGGGTTTTTGCTAATATAATATATGAGTGAAAAATTCCTAAAAACTTAAGTAAATAATAGCATCCTTGAAGGCTAAAATCTTTTTTTATTTGAGAAATTTGATAAAAATCGTCATTTAGCAATACACAATCGCTTCCTGTAACTCATACTGATAAAAATTCATAAGAGCGCTAAATTAAATAAAACATCCTCCCCAAATATCAAAATTGGATGGATCACTTCATAATATTAACCCGTAAACTGATGTTTTGTCAACAGAACGCAATAAATACCAGCACAAATCAATATATTTGCCGACATGTATGCCAATACTTATTGAATTTTGCGGGAAGTAATTGATCTAAGTCATAAAATCATTGATAACGTATGTATTCAGTCAGCATGTATCCCAATGTTGACTTCCGATGGCCCGAATCGAACAACTATTCATATATAGAGAGAGTAAGGTGAACAATCTGATTTTCCACCCCTCCTGTAGCAATCAAACCGCTTAGTGTCTCTTCTATCGGGCAATCAATTCTTGCAGTGTAATCTATTTGGTCTTTTGATAGAATTCGACTGTGGAAGTGCCAACAGAAATTTCCTGCCTAGGACATATTACACAAGATAAATTTTTGCTCCATAAGTGAAATAAATATAGTGTTGTTTGCTTAATCATTTTTATCAATCAATTCTGATTTGTTTACAATCAGATTCCGATATTTTGGGCAAGGATATATTTGTGAACATTATCGGAATAAATCGCTTTCATATATTTCGCCTTTCTTATCTCTTATGCAGGAGTTTAGCGCAGTGTAAATATTTAAGACGAGGAAATCTAGAGACATTGTTTAAGCCGTTTTGTTCCTGCACAGATAATATGCGTTGTTTGCAGAAATCTTAACTATTGTTAGTTTCATTCCAAGCCAGCGTACGATATGTTGAAACATACCATTTCTGAAGTAGTCAGTGATGTCACTTTACTCCAATTGTAGTAGATCTGCTCCATATTATTTGTTTTGCGAATTAAATTGCCACTTTTGAAATTCGACTCCACTTTTCGAAATCGTATTAACTTCCCAGTATAGGAAGTTTTTGTAATCAGTCGGAAAATCGAAATCGAAATTTTCGACGTATTTTCATCTTTCAAGGTCCCAGTAGCATTTTAAGCAAAAAATTGGGAGGAAGTATGTGTGTGTGTGTGCGTACGTATGTGGTCATTTTTTCCTGCACGATATCGCGCGAACCAAAAAAGATATCGACTTCGTTGAGGTGTCGTTCGAAGCGTATTAACCAAAATATGATCTGAAAAGATTTTCATAAAATTCGGTCGAGCCGTTTTTTTGTTTATGCGGCGTAAGTGATTTTTGTACCCGCACGATATCGCCCGAACCACGAAAGATATTGACTTACTTGAGGTGCCGTTCGAAGCGTATTAGCGACAATATAATCTGAAAAGATTTTTATAATATTCGGACGAGCGGTTTTTTGGTTTCAATGACATAAGTGATTTTTGTACCTGCACGATACCGCGCGAATTATAAAAGATATCGACTTAGTTGACGTGCCGTTCGAAGAGTATTAACCAAAATATGATCTGAAAAGATTTTCATAAAATTCGGTCGAACCGTTTTTTTTGTTTAAACGACGTTTATGATTTTTGTACCAAACTAAAAACTATATCGACTTCATTGAGGTGCCGAAAAAAGAATATTAACGAAGAAATGCTCTGAAAAAAATTTCGTAATATTCGGTCGGGCCTTTTTTGTTTAAATAGAAAAACTTCGGCTAATTGTCAGAAAGACCTTAAATTGACAAGTTTTGCTAATATCTAATAAACTCAATGGAATGAGACCCGTTCTAAACGAAGTGATCTTTTTTGGGTTCTGCACAGCGATAGCCTCCCAGCTAGCACAAACGAGTAGCAATGGAGTTAATCTAACATGTAAAAGAGTCGCAAGATAAGATATGTAGTGCGACTGTAGCTCCATTGCGACTGAAAAAGCAGATCTTTATTGTTTATTTTGTAACAACTTTGGTCGCAACGAGGCGAAAAATGTGCTGTGGCTATGTTTTAAATGTGTTGTTGCCACAAACTAAAGTTGCATACAACAAGATGAAACATTTTGAACATCCGGAAAAGTTATAATTCTTTATATTATATACATATTTTTAACAACAAAGCACAGCGCAGTTTTAAATGTGTTTCAAAAGTCATAATGGAATGACATAAAAAGACACATTACTCATTACGTACTTTAAAATTGACAAATTGCGGAATGTTACTCCAAAATTATAAAGCGAATGCCATTTTGTTGATGAATATGGGTATTTTACCTCTGGAATATTCACGCGCCACTCAAAAACAGAAAATTTAGAAAATAAGTGGGAAAATAGAGAAAACTTCGATTTTTTTTTATCAGCATGGCAATCTGTAAACTACAGCTAACTTCATTTTTTTAAGTTCCTAGTGTCATTTGCC
Source organism: Thereva unica (assembly GCA_949987705.1). NCBI lineage: Eukaryota > Metazoa > Arthropoda > Insecta > Diptera > Therevidae > Thereva > Thereva unica. The sequence goes on from OX465281.1 coordinate 218,252,158, forward strand.
GCTAAAAAATAGCTATAAGAAATATAAAATACAATATAAAATAACATTGGTTTCTTTAAATAAAACTGCATAGTGTAGAAAAAAGAGAGAATCATGAAAAATATGGCGAACATGAAGCCTTTTGACAGCTATTTTTCCAAGTCCTTGTATCTGAACAAAAACCTCCCTGCAGCGTTTTGAACATTTAAAATGTAGCACTGACATGATAAAAACTTATAACAACTAAGTCACTTTAAGGTTGTTAACTAGTTACTCTATTTGTGACAGTTACAATATAATAACAATTTTGAAATGTGCTACAAAAGGAAATGTTTTAATAACTTTAATTTAATTTAAATATTACATATTTTTTTGCAACTTTTATGGAACCATTTAACAACAAGTGCATTCTCCCGTAACAAATTTAAAACTGTAGTGTAACTGAACCCGATGATTTGTTGCAAATTGCTAATTCGAAGCAATAATACAATTTACATGTGACTACATTTGTTTAAACAAACTGGATTTCGACATAATTGTAACATAAATTTGTTACAAATTTAAATCTGTGCTAGCTGGGCTTCGAATAAACATCACTTGTCAAAATCCGACAACCTTTCAAAATCGTGCAAAAATTTCGTTACCCTTTACAAACAGCGCGAGTTTTTCAAACCTTGAATTAGCACTTTTTGACGGGGAATTGTTTTCTACGCGTGATACAGTTTCAGAAAATTGCGGTTCATCCCGGGATTTCCAGTAGTTACCCCAAAATTTGTTCTTTTTGGTTAAGTCTGACAAGTACTTAACAGTTACAGTTTTGCTAATATCTCCGGAAAGCTTTGGAATTTCCAAATGAAGGCATTCGCTTCTCAGTTTGTCAATGGCGCTTCAGCCCGCTCAATATTAATTTGATCACCCGCTTTAGTGCAGCGAACGAAATGCGGAGGAAATGTTTGTTTGCTAACGTTCAGGAAAGACAAATTCTCTAGAAAAATCTTGTGGATTTATTACTATTACAGTTATTTGAACTATCTTCTCTCGGGATTGCTTTGTCATCAGTTCTGATACTAGCTAATTTTCCACTAGTGCTAAACGTATGTATAACTATTTTGTAAGAAGTCAGTTTATTCCATATTCGTTCATCATACTGGGAAGTTAGTCGTGTGGACCGAAGGGGTCAAACCCACATCCCAACTAGTTTTAATTTTGATTTAAAACAATTTTATTTTAAAAATTTAGATTGCTTATATTTCTCCACATCATTCATTAAATACTTGAGTTAAATGAATGCAACCCCCTTTTGAGTTATCGCACGTAGCCTAAATTCGAATTATGCATTTGTTGGAAACGTCAAGGTACCACGCTGTCTTGCACATTCAATTGGAATTTTTATCAAGTTGTTATTCGGCATGGGCTAGAGCAGCAGTCGGCAATCTAAATGCATTAGCGTGCCATAAAACAGATAATTAAAACTACTGCACATTAAGCGTGCAAAAACCAAAAAAAAAACCATTGTATATAAAGATAATATTATTTGTGTAGTAAATACATTTCACAAAGCAACTTTAAGACCCCTATTCACATACAGGCCGCCGGCAGGCCCTGACCTTTCAGACCAGGTCGGCAGGTACGGTCCTATCAAGGCCACACAGTACTTAGTCTGACTGAAGGATAGGTGACCTTATGACGACGTAAGACGAAGAAGACGTAATAGAAGTTCAGATCTTCAGGCCCGGACTGACGATAAATACCCACACACAGTCAGATTTTTTTCACTTTTCCTGGACTGCAGGAGCCAGGTGAGGGTGTGGTGGTACTCGGACTTAAAGAAAAAAACTTTCCACTGACCTACCGGCCGCCAGTATGTGAATGACTGAATAGGGAATCTTTATATCAAGGTAAGAGTGAACCGTGTCCGCGGCGGGACATTTTTGCTCTTACATGTAATGATATCAGTATTTACTCCCAAAAAATTCAATCTACTCCCCCGTTTCGGTCAAAATAGTCCACATACCCTGAAAAGCGACAGCGCTGGCGCTGAGTAGTAGAATATTACTAGACGATGAATCCTTGTGGAAGCAGTAATGGCACATAATAAGACAGCGACCTCCTCGCCCAACCACTTGAAGTTCACAGTCACTTTTTAATATTAGCGTTTTGCACTTTAATACCATCGCTCTGCCCCTCTTTCACTATAGAAAATCAAAAATTAAAGGTAACTTAGGAGAGTGTTTATTAGTTGAATCTCATTTTCTCCAGACTTGGCCCGTAAAATTTCTTTCCCCAGTATCCCCATATTAAAGGATCCGAAAATAAAGGCAAGAGGAATTCATTTCCATTTCCGATTGTTATTGAAATTCATTCCATGAATATTCATATTATTCCGAATTCAGTTGAGTATGCATTTCTGTGGTTGTTTTTGTTCCCTTCGATTCTCGTTCCTTCAGATCCTGGAGTCTTATGAGTTTCCTTCATTCTGTTTTGTTATACTTTATATTTTTGGTTGCAAATTGAATTTTCGGTATTGGGGAGAAAAAAGATTATTGTGTATTGAAAAGCTATGTGCATTGCATATTCTCAGAATTTATTCCGCATAGACTATCACGTTCATGGTTTTTGTATTAGGGAATTTTTTTTTTGTTATAGACCGAAAATGTTTATATTTTGATAATCGTTTGTCAATATGAATAAAATTATTTAGTTTTTGTCAATATTCGAATATTTATGTGAGTTTTGTATTCGTTTGAACAAGCAGAACAGCTTTATTTGCTTATTCTAATTGTAAGTTGAGCCAGTCTGATACTCCAACTCATAATTTTGGCTGGTCATAACGATTATCAAAGTTTTTTTTTATCTGGCAATTCTTAGCTCAGGAATTACCAAAATTAGTGGTATCATATCATATTGTTATAAAAAAGCTTCAATCGCAACCCTATTAATTCGATGTCACTTTTTGTTCGCGCAATGTCATCCAGGAAGAAACTACCATATAGGTACGTACACACACCTGACCAGGTCTTCAAATATCAAGGGAGATCAAACCTTCGTTGGATGAATGGTGTAGATATACAAGAACGGACGCCTTTGAAACATTATTATTATTATTATTTATTTCATGAGTATGTACAAAGATGCAGAATATCGTGAAGTAGACGCAAAAGCCTAAATTTGCGCTAATCATCAAGGCCAAGTACACATTGGGCGTTCGGCGTTGCGTTTAGCGGGCGTTGGTAGTGTACACACTAAGCGTTAAGCTCGGCGTTTAACGAGCGTTTGCAGGACATCGCAGTAGCGAGCATTAATAATTATTATTGCTCGCTGGTGACAGTGTGCAGTTTAGAAATGGAAGTCGAAGTGATAGCTTGTCTGTGGCTGCTCTACCGTCGCTATAAAAGACGACGCCAAAGGCAAAGAAGATATTGGGTGCATCCTATATTGTACGACAGACTAACGCACGGAATGTTCATAACATTATACCCAAAATTAAGACAGCATGAGCCAAAATTTTTCAATTATTTCAGAATGTCGATAAAATCATTTGATGAATTACTTGATATAATAAAAGTGGATATTACGGGTGATAGTACTGCAATTAGATCCCCTGTCTCACCAGAAGAAAAACTTGTCATAACGTTAAGGTAATCAAAATTATTTATTAACTTAAACTTAAAATTCACAAAATAACAGAAATTAATGAAATATTTAACAAAATAAAAAACATATCAAAATTCAATGAAAAAGTAAAAAAAGTAAATAAATAACACTTCGAAGCTCTATATTTTAAACAAATTATTCATATAAATCGAAGCTGTCTGAGTCTAGGGTAGGAGACGGCCGGCCTCCATTGTACTCTGATTACTGGTTGCGGAGTTGCTGTTGAAGATGTTGATGTTGTGGATGATGGAGCTGGTCTAGAAATTGTGTAACCCGAATATACTGGAGCGGAATAGGGGTACTCATTTGTTTGAAAGGGCGTTAATTGTGGAGAATTCTGTGCCTTTTCAAGAACATTAAGTAATTGAATTTTTGTCGTAAGTCGACGACTTTCAGGTACCTTTTTTAATTCCGTATATAATGACAAACAAAATAATTTGTCATCGTCTGCTTGCATTACACTGTCTTTCTCATTCTGATCTTTTCTTCTCAAACTTCCTTGAATTAGTTCAACAATTTGCTTGTCCACTTCATTTATTTTTTGTTTTTTCCTTTGTTGTTCGTTACATGTTCTAGGAAGCGTCACTAAGTCTTCATTATCCACACATGAATTTTCTTCTTCAGAAGCTAATGTTGTAAAATTGCAATCTGTGTTTTTATTTGTAACAGATTTTTCAAGAAATTGCAGTTTATGGAAGTAAACGTATGGCGAGTGAGTCGTACACCCTGATCCAGAGGGTCGACTTTTCTGTTTTTTAGACTCCCTTGTATAATTGTCACGGATATTTTTCCATTCATAAGTACAGAACCTAAAAATAAAGAAAGTTTTTTTTGTTATAGGTATTTGGCAACCGGCTGCTCTTTCGCGGAATTGCACTACGGATATCGTCTCGGAAAATCTACTACAATAAAAATAGTTGAACAAGTTTGCACAGTGCTATGGGACAAATTAAAATTAATAACTATGCCAGAAATGACAATGGAAAATTGGAAAAAAGTGGAAGAAGGTTTCTATAAGTACGCCAATTTCCCCAATTGCATTGGAGCGATTGATGGGAAACACGTCGAAGTGGTACAACCACAGCATACAGGCTCGCTTTATTATATGTAATTACAAGAACTACTTCTCTTCAGTATTACTAGCAGTCTGTGACGCAAATTATTGTTTTTTATACGTAGATATAGGATCCTATGGCAAAAGCAGCGATTCTGCAATATTTCAACAGTCAGTTTTGTATAAAAAGTTAGTGGATAATACCCTAAATATTCCTAATCCGAAGCCCATCACAACTACTGATAATACACCACTTCCCTACGTTTTCGTAGGCGACGAAGCTTTTGGAATAATGTCTAATGTGATGCGACCCTATGGTGGAAGGCAACTTACACACACTAAAAAAATATTTAATTATAGATTATCTAGAGCACGTCGCTATATTGAATGCAGTTTTGGAATATTGTGTAACAAATGGCGAATACTTCACAGACCTATAGATGTAAATATTGAATTCGCAGAAAAAATCATCAAGGCCTGTACAGCGCTACATAACTACGTGCGAGTACGTGATGGCTATCGGTTTGAAGATACTTTGTATAATTCACCTTTGCAATCTATGAATTCAGAAAATATACCACGTGGTAGCTTGTGTGCAAGAACAGCAAGAGAGAAATTCGCTAACTATTTTGTAAACGAGGGGAAATTATCTTGGCAAGACAACATGACATAAGCAACGAACAATTGTTTAATTAATAAAACTTTACTTACCTAACACTTTCTTTTTCTCCAAACCATCTCCAGGAGCACTAAAAATGTCTACTATTTCCTCCCAATACCGCTTCTTTAATATTTTATTTTTATATTCGGAACTTTCTAAGTCCCAAATACCGGGTCTGTTGTGGATTTCATCTATAAACAAATCCGTATCAAAATGTTCGCTTTCCATTTTTTAATTTTCCTCTTCTAAATACGTGTTTTCTGTATAAAAACGCGCGTTAGAATGTACAACAAGTAGGCGGCGTATGTATCTCAAAACGCCCGGGAAGCGTCCGTGAAACGCGCGTTCTAACGAAAATCTCGAAGCGCGCGGTTCACGGGCGTTTGGTCAAAAGCGCGCGTTTGCATGTGTACACCTAATAGGAGCTCTTTGATTCGTAAAACGCTCATTTCAAAAACGCCCAATGTGTACTTGCCTTAAGGGAGCAGCCCAAAACCGAATTCAAATATGGTGAAATATGGTCAAAGCGGCGTAATTTATAAACAAAACGAACATAATCGTTAAAGGCTACTTCGAGCTTTCTAGCGCAAGAACAATCGAGAGATGATAAAATAGAAAGGCCATGCATTATTTATTTATTTATTTATTTATTTCGCCAAGCAAGGCACACTTAGTCTAAAATTACAAATTAAAACATAAGGAACATTTTGACGTATATTATACGCACTAGTTATTAAGTTTACGTTGTTAGTATGGATTTGAGTCTTTTTTTGTAGGATAATTTATTTATGGCAGGGGTGTAGCAAGATCCATAACTGTTAAAGACCCGACAGCATCTGTTGACGGGTTCATTCCTTGCATAGTCGGTACGATGTCTGTATTCCATAAGTAGTTTGGTATGCCTGGTATGTCGAATTTGGTCATTAAATTTGATCCTATTAGAAAGAAATTCTACATTGAGGTTTCCGTTCAGGACATCCAAGGTAAAGCACGATATAAGCAATTTACGCCGACAGGACAGGGGCATGAGGTCCAACACTTTGAGTCTCTCTGTGTAGGGTGGTAGACTGAGATAATTTTGGGAGTCGTACTGATTTCTCAGGGCGAAGAGAAGAAATCTCTTCTGAATAGATTCAATCCTGCTGCTGCTTACTTGGAATATAGGATCCCAGATCGGGCATGCGTATTCCAGGATTGGACGAACTAGTGAGCAGAAGAGTGTCTTTGTGACTCTTACATCGCCGAATTCCTTAGCCCTTCTCTTTATAAAGCCAAGTAACTTGTTGGCTCTGGCGGTAATATTATCATAGTGTAGATTGAAATTCAATTTGTTGTCTAGGACCCCTAGATCCACAATATGGTCGACATGATTCAATATCTTATCGTTTAGATAATAATAGTGCAGTTGTGTGTTTTTTCTGCGGGAGAAGGTTATTGCATGGCATTTGCTGATGTTAAGATGTAATTTGTTGGTGGTGCACCAGTCTTGTAATGCATTGCTTTGATTGGAAAAAGGATACATCAGTTTGGGACTTGATTGTGCTATAAATTTTGAGGTCATCAGCGTAGAAAAGATGAGGAATGTTGACTAATTTATCAGACAAATCGGAGATGAAGATATTAAAAAGAAGAGAACTCAGGTGACTACCCTGAGGAACACCGGAAGTTGCTTCAATTTCGTTGGACAGAAATCCTTGAAATCGCACAACTTGTGTTCTGCCATGAAGGTACGATTTTATCCATTCCACGGAAGGACCGGAGATTCCAAATTTTAATAGTTTTGCTATTAGAATATGGTGGTCTACTCGGTCAAATGCCTTGCTGAAGTCCGTGTAGACAGCATCAATTTGATGGCCACTCTCCATAGCACAAAGTAGTTCGGAGATAAGAACCATAAGATTTGAGGTGGTCGAACGCCCTTTTCTGAACCCATGTTGTTGCTCGTTAAGGTGTGGGTCGATTACAGGGGCAATCTTGTCGTAGACAAGTTTTTCGAATAGTTTGGGTATTGTTGAAAGTATGGCAATGCCCCTGTAATTGTCAACTGATTTCTTATCACATGCTTTATAGATCGGTGTGAGGAAGGATTTCTTCCATTGTGTGGGAAACTTTCCAATCGATAATGATCTATTAAATATAATATGGAGAGGGAATAAAATATGACGTGAGCACCGCTGCAAGAAACTGGGAGGGAGATTGTCCGGACCGTGACCTTTTTTAACGTCAAGACTGTTTAGGCCGGTCATTATATCGTCAAACGACAGGGATATATTATTTATGAGTGAACCTATCAGCAACATGTTAGAAATTTCTTGAGGGCACGAGGAGTGTTTACTACCGTTTGTCATTGATGTCGGGTAGCCTGAGGTCTTTCGTTTTATATTAACGAAATCGAAGAATTTTTTAGGGTCTTTTACGATGCTGACACCAACAGAATTAATGTATGTGGTATAGGCCTCACGTGACCTAAGATTAAACTCAGAGGCTAACCTAGTGTATTCTATTTTTAATTCCGCGCTAATGTTGGTGTTCTTTCTAATCATATTGTATAATTTATTTCTCTGGTTACGTAGAGAGCGAATATTTTTGTTTAGCCATGGTTCAGATAGTTTATCCCTTTTTTTAATCTTGGGTACATATTTGTCGTTTGTCGATGATTTTATAAATAGTAGTGTAGAAGCATGACACTACTTCGTCAAGGTCATCACATGAAAGCCTGCGTTCCCAGTCGACAAAAAGGGACAGCCCTTTTAAGCAACCCACAGTGATATCTGAGTTTGGACAGGAGTCCATATGTTTTTTAAATAACGAAATTGATGTTGTCGCAGTAGGTCATACTACTATTCAGAACAATACCTAGAATTCTTACTTTACAAACGCGAACGAGAGGAACTCCATTTAAGAAAATTACTGGGAGGTCAATTTAAGAGATGGAAGAGTGTGAGAAGAAAATATAATATGACTTCCATGGGTTTAGCTGTAGTAAGTTCAGTGCTGGCCAGCTTGAGACACTGCAAATCTGCCGAAATCTTCTCCACACAATTATGGGTTTGATCTTTTGGCGTAGAGAAATAAAGCTGCACATCATCTGCATACATAAAAATCTTAGAATGCTTTATTACTATAGGAAGATCATTAATAAAAACGCTAAACAAAAGTGCGCCAAGACTAAAACCTTGAAGAACTCCAGAGTTAAGTAAGGAATTGGAGGACCTAGAGTCGCCGAGTTTAGCCTTTTGCGAACGGGTTGTTAAAAAGCTATGCAGTAGTTTAAGAGCAGTTGAAGAAAAAGATACTTGGGAGGAGAGTTTTTGTAAGAGCAAAGAGTGATTGACGCTATCAAACTTTCGAAAAATCAAGTAGCAGCATTCAACAAATGTGACGTTCATCAAGAGAATTGCAAATATCATTTGTGACTTTAAGAAGTGCAGTTTCGCAGCTGTGATTGCCATACATTTATAAATTGGAGTCGTTCACAGTACTCAAGTATTTGAGTTGCAATCAGTTTTTCAAAGACCTTTGCTAGGAAGGGAAGAATACTAATAGGCCGAAAATCAGATGGAATAGCTGGAGAAGGGCACTTGGGTATGGGAATAATCAATGCATTCTTCCACAAAGTGGGAAACTTCGATACCGTGAGGCACGAGTTAAATATGTGTGTTAGAGTAGGCAACAATCATGGTATTATCATTTTTAGAAATCGTGGTGAAATATTATCACTACCAGTGGCTGTAGATTTGATAGAATTTAAAGCAGTGATAACTTCAAGAGAATCAACGCAACGAAATCTGAAGCCATCAGATGAATCTATAAAAGAGGTTGTAACCTGCTCAGCTGCTTCGTTGGATATGAAGTATTGATTGAGACTCTCGGGACTTAGGTTGTTAGCAGCAGCTTCATTTTTAGAGTGGAAACCCAAAATGCGTAAATTTTTCCATACAGTTTTCACGGATTGGGATGGATCAAGCTTTCGGGAGTAAAAATTGCGCTTGGCTTCTTTAATTTGTGTTACAATTAAATTACGAAGGCGTTTAAAAGATCTTTTTGCTGTAGCAGTTCTTACTTTTAAGGACCAACGATAGACGAACACCCTTTCAATAATAAGCGAAACATCAAAATAGGCCCGACCGCTTTGCTTGTGATTATTGCCAAAACGACTTTCATTCAAACAGAAATGAGTTATTGCAAGAAGGATGAGGCAAATAAGAATGGGCCTTTTCGTAAACGTATACGTATGCTTTGCAACGATGCAAAGAGTTCGTAAACGCAGATGATCCAAAGACATTCGTTCGGAGACGTACAAGATTCAAGTTCAGCCATTTTCGAATGTATGCTTTTGAGTACTGGATGAAAGTTTTCCTTACTAAATACACACGTTGGCTTTAGCTATTTATAATGTTTATTTTTAGCATTTTTCGTTTTCACTCCTAATTAAAAACTTTGCGTTTAGGAACAGATTGATGTACCGCATACGTATGCGAAAAAAAGTTTGCGCTACTTTGTTGCCGATGCGTTGTTGCTCAGTTGCTCTGTTGCTTTGATGTTTGGGTCATTCTACGATAAGAGATAATATGTACGGCATCCACTATAAAATAACATTTTTATACTACATGTTTTCATTTTATGCAATAAATCACAGCATCTTAATGTATATTATAAATAGCACTTTGATTAAATGCATAATTAAAGTACATTTTCCTGAAATTCCAAATTTAAGTCTGAAAATGTCTCTACCCTGGCCTGTCCCCTTCACGTTTTTAGTTATACATGTTGACAGTACATACCTTCTTTGTCGCCGTTCCTAAATTACAAGTACATTAGAACAAATTTAAACAAGTATACTTAGGTATTATAAAGGGAAAATACAACAATATTTGATTATTTTCAATAATTTTCGAACTTCAATTTTGTCCCGCTTTTTTTGCGTATCTACCCTGGCGAATTTTGGTCCGTTAATTTAAACAGAAGTATTAGATGACCATGTTCTAAAAGGCGCTCACGGACGCGTGTCAACATAAAGTTTGTAACACTAAACACTCGAGCCGTTAAATCGCTGTCATTTGTAGTTGGCGCGACGCGACAGTGCAGTGTAGTGGCTTCGCAACGTGATTGTGTCTCTCCCCTGGTTAGTCGTAAAATTTATAAAATTCATTTAATTTATTTATATGTACTGTCTAAATTCAACAATACAGTAATAGTTAAGATGTGATATATGATTAGCCCAATATTAACTTATGTCAGTTAAAAATTTTAAATTTATCACGAAATCGTCTCTCCCCTGCCGTGTTTCCCCTGGCAAGGCAATTACCAGGGGCGATACTCACTGACCAGGGGAAATAATGTGGATGGGTCATAAGATGTTTGTGCAAATTAATTCAGAAAGTTATCAAGAAACGTTGTAAATTATTATAGTAAAAGAAAAGGAGTATGATAAAAAAGTGTTTTTTATGTGTGTTCGTGGATATTTTGTTTGTTTATGATCCGATTTTAATGATTTTTGTTTTAATAGGTTTTCCCTAGAGATTGGTTACATAATATTGTTTCAAATCATGGTACCACACAAAAAGTTAACACGTGAAGAACGATTAGAGAAGAAGCGTCAAGCCGAGAGATTGCGCTATCAAATAATTAAAAATGATCCAGAAAAGTATGAAATCCAAAAACAAAAAGATAAGGAAAAATATTTAAAAAGAAAGGATAAGGGTATAATAAAAACTGTCGACAAAATGACTCCCAGAGAGCAACGTAACGCAAGAAAGATATGGAAAAACAAAGCAAGAAAGCGTAGGCAACGACTAGCACTTTAAAATGTTACTAATGTCCCAGCAACGCCAGCTATTCCTGACGATGATGCTCGAATGCCGCAGAAGAATCTTGATAGGAGAGTTATAGCTGCTAAAATTAAATCAGACCAAGCTAAAGATATTTAATAATTAAAAAAAAGATGAAACAATAAATAATCTAAAGACTAAATTAGCGCGTTACAAAAAAAGATTACAAAGATTACGAAAGCCTGAAAAACTTACACCTAATAGCAAAGTAGAACAAATGATGAATTCTCCATGTGCCAGAGACACAATAAAGAAAAATTTACTGTTTGCAGAAGTACTCCATCAACAATTGACAGAAAATTATTCTGCTCTACAAAATGAAAAGGAAACTAGTGGGATGTTGTGCCTAGAGACTAGCCACTAATTACGCTTTTTCATGGTATTCTTTCTGTTGAATAACACTTCAGACTGGATGACAATATACATATTAAGTGGAAATTGTGAAGATTCACGAAAACCAACTACAACACATACAAATACAACTACATATAATATTATTAAAAATTCGGCTTACCGCACCCTTTGTTAACCGACTTCAAAAAACGAGGTGGTTACTCAATTCGACGTGTGTCCTGTTCACGCATAACTTTGTAACCCAATGACTTTTTTGCCTTTTTTTGGTTCATTTGAAGGGGGAGTTTCCCACGGTGGTCCCGTTAAATTTTTTCGAAATTCTGATAAAGGAGTTCGAAGTTAGGCATAAAAATCTGTTAAAATTAGTTTAACCTAAACATTTCATAGGCACCGAACAAATTACTTTATTGTTGTAAATCCGGCAGCAGGCCGATGGCGGAGTGGGTAGAGCGTCGGATCCTCGGTTCAGCGGCGTGTAGCGTTGAAGGTTCGAGCCTGGTCGGGCAGCATTTTTGTTTTCTTTTTCTCTTTTTCTTCTTTCTAAAATGATTTATTAGCATATTAGTCAACCACCGGTAGTGTCTGCCATGGCGCAAGTGCTACGGGAAAATCCTTCGTCTGTGGGGCTGCGGGTTCGATTCTTCGGCTCGCGGTGCTTTTTTTTCGTCATAATAATTTATTTTTTATAATTTCCTTCGGGGAATTTTGTTTCATTTTTTTTATGGCATATAGTGTAGTATAGTATAAACTATTGTATATTAAATAAAGAAATACACCATGACGTGGGCGAAGAATCAAAAAATTTTATTGTTTACATTTGATTTCTCCGATATCAATGGCAATTAAGCTTATATTTCCTAGATTTGAATGTGTGTGCAGTGTAAACAAATCTTGCAACTTGATTTTGACCCACTTCCATATAAGCGATCAGCTGCAAATTTTACACATGCGTATAATGACGAGTATAGTACAGTAGATAAGCAATTTCTTTTAATTTTCCCCAGAGAATTTTGTTTCATATTAAATAAGTTTTCTTTTAAATTTGTCCGAAAATATGCAGACTTTACTGCAAAAACTATTTAGCTGCTGTTTCGATTTTTTTCAATGGCGCAGCGTCGGTTATACTTCTCAGAATGGATTTATAAAGAAGAATCATTCTCGCAATACGTACGCTGCGTCGTCGATTAAACGATACTACGGCAGCGTGTTATACTTATCGTAAAGCTAGGTTTATACGCAACGATTTAGTTTTTTAAATTGTCTGGCGCAAGTCGAATTGTGTAAATTAGCTGAGTGCAAAAGACGAGTGAAAATTGCCTCCATTAGTTATTGCTCATTATATTTATACTTATCTACGCGTTATATTATGTTACATTGATTGTGATAAGGTCGGAGGAGCAAGTGGTCGAACATCACCGAGATACATATATTTGGTACAATCCAAACATTTTAAATTGTCCAAGCCAAACAGTTGAGTTCACACACAACGATCTATTTGTGCCGTGTAGTCCTACCTTAATAATTTTTTTTATATTGCCCCCGAAAAAAATGAATGGACTAAAAAGTACGAAATAAAAAAAAAATTTAAAAACCGCCTTCAGAAAAAAAAAAACCAATCCCGCGATGCACAAAAAAGGATGAAATAATTATTTGTAATTCTTAACAACATTAATCCAATCAGAATGGATCTAGAAAGAAGAATCACTTTTGAAGACGGTGCCAGGTAGTAGTTGACTTTGATTGCACTAACTCTTGCTTGGGGAATTGTTTTCATTTCTTTGTTAGGCTTATGCCCTTAAGGGGGTAGACTACAGTAAAATTTTCAAAAAAATCATTTCTTTTTTTTTTGCTTTAAATTTGAAATCAGCCACCTCGAAAACCACCGAGTTAGAAATTTCATCACAAAATAATCAAGATTTCACGTTTTGGCCAGAAATTTGGGACTCTGTCCCACAGTGCAATGTTCAAACGCGTTTTTCTCGAAACGATGTTTTTCAAAACGGTGTACATGATATCTCAAGATCTAATCAACGAATTGACTTGAAATTTGACACACTTCTTTTATGGATGAGTGCCTCTGGCGTCACGTAGGATTTTGTCAATATCTTGCTTTGTTCAATAATTATTAACAATCATAACATGAAATTTGTGCCGAAAAAACGTATTTGCACAATGTTTGGTTTATTCATTGTTTTATTACGTCAAAGTCTCTCCCCTGGTCAAAAAAGTATCTACCCTGATATTCATGTCTCTACCCTGCCCGATGTATTTACCCTGGCCTTCTAAAAAGTAACTAAATATGTATAAAGTGACTTGCCCTTACGTGAATGTGTACATAAGATTGCTAAAATCGTAATATATGTGATTAATCAAAAAACTCCAACTTTTCCCCTTGGCCGTATCTTCTATGAACTCAAAACCTCTCATCGTAGAATGACCCGTTTACGAAAAAGCCCAATGATAAGATTTGTTTCGATTTCAATATTTTGGATTGATCTAAAGCAATGTTTTCAGAATTTGGTCGAATAATGGAATGAAAAAACTTAAATGTGGAAAAAAGCAATTTCTTTTATTGAACGAAATTGAACTGTTATCGTCGAATTTTAAAACACTGCCACAAAATAAAGGTCATCATTTGGGTCATTTGTCAGTACTAATAAAAAAATATATCTATATATATATATATATATATATATATATATATATATATATATATTCTTTATAAAACTTCTTAAAGCAATAAAATCGACAATACTGCAACTGATGCATGTCTACTTCTACATTTTATAAATATCAAATAATGTGTGAAGTCATAAAATACAACAAATCGGTTTCAACTTAGCAAATGGATAGAATCAAATAAAAAGAACATAATCAATTCCATCCTAAAACAAATAATGTTGCAGAAATTCTATTAAGGCTCAAAAACATAATAGACGCTAGCCAAAAACAAGTTTAAATAAAATATGAAAGAGCTAAACTTCCGGAAAATATTCATTTTAAAAACAGCAACTTTGCAGTAATAGACACCCATCCCGACTAAACTTTCATTTTAATATGAATCTATTGAGAAGGCCAGCCACAATATCCGAACAATCCTAGCCCCGATATGGCCATAAAGTTAAGGCATAACTCCCATAAAACCCCGACGGAACCGCAGATGCAATGAAATAAACATGGACAATAAATTCCGAAGACATGCCAATATAGTCTCAATAAAGTATACCAGAAAATCACTCTAAGTAATCTTGAGAAGAGAAACTTCTATAAATATCCTCCTACTTCACAGTCTTTCACTACAGTATGGCGCCCCATTCCACCTTGTCGCTCCCCATATCACAGCCACCCCCCGTTCAATTTTTCACCAACTGACGACGACTAACTCGGGATAGCGGAAGACAAGACATTTCGGGGATGCAAGTTGCAATTTTTATGGGACGAAGAGTTCAGAAATTCTCAGAATGGCTCTTAACATGCCCGGGGTGGCGTCCACACGAGGCGAAGGCTTCACCAACACTTTGTTTGGTAACCCATGTTTTACTGCAAGTCTTGCAATTGCCGGGAAATTATCCCCCGCCTGGAAAGGGGTGATTTGCGATTGGGGGGCGTTGTTGGGTCGTCTTTAAAACTTAAACCGTATACGGATATCAATCGATGTTTTATGGATATTGACAACAATCAAGTGTTAATATTTTACGGTAAATATTTACCCTTAAAATTAACCTACGTATTCGGTGCTGTACTTGAGCCGTTGTGCCTTGAGTTTCAATATAAACAATGCAAGCATGAGGCCGGCAGCAATACCTCGGCTGAGAGTGCACAAATCAATGTTTACCATCAATAAATCATCAAAGACTGGGGACAAAATAATGGAAACGAGTTTCCGTGCAGATGACTGGCTGGTTGTGCTACTGTGCTACTTAGGTGGATCCCTGAACTATAGTCCCTGGGCAGTGTATCCTGCCAGGTGAAATGAGGTCCTGCGGTGTCGGGTGTAATGCCACTGCAATTAAGTGCCTGTTTGTAGCGATAAATTTACCAACATACACTACCCCTGTGGAGTTAATTAGAGACAATTGTTAATTAGTTAATTAAAATTGCGGTTGATGGACACAGGTATGTGACTCAATTTCTGTTGACATCATCATTGTTTTGTCAAGAGTTTTGACTAGAAATTCACTAATTGACATTTTAAGGAAATTGGTTTAATTGAGAGCATTTGTGATAATTCGTGTTAAAGTTGGTAAACTATTGGATTGACTGGAGTACATTCTTCATCTCTAATATTATTTACTATTTTATTGTGGGTTCAAACGCTTAATGAACGACCTAATAACTCATAAGACTTCAACTCGGTTAGATATCGGATAGCGACCTTAAGAATTAATTAAGATACCATATAACAAGGGTGAAATGACGACGACCTCCACGTATGCGTGACGACTCTATCACGCTGGTTCATCCTAGGCAATGCGTTCTCAAACGTAGCGAACAGTCGTCCTCCCTACCTTACGTTCCTCTACTAGTTTTCAATCCTTGCTAACCATCCCCAATTCGCAATCTTCAGGGTCGGATCAAGTTGTAATGCGAACCGTGCCGATGATCAGATTGGCTGTGGACCCAGATTAAAAATAGCTCAGTCATGTACGGTGTGCTCCGGATACCTGACGACCGCCAGTCCTAACTAGCCTTACCTAGGTACAACGGATCTTTACCCTGGTGGACCTCGTTTCTCCGCTTATGGATACATCCAAAAAAATAAAAATTTCAACAATAAAGGGGCCTGGTTCCCCTATAAACCAAAACCGGAAGGGACCACAAATCCCACAAATAACAAGGCTACGGCACCCGAGTCAACTCAAACCAAGCGGAAGTGGAGCCACAAGCTCGACCCCTCGAAAAAATACCCCAAGTGACCAATAGCAAACCTGTTCCTCTTTGCGGCTAGGTCGCTGTCCAGTGCAGACCTGTGGTCACCGCCGCTGCGGGGGATCAGGGGAGCGAATGGTCTGCGGATGGGCCAAGACCTGAAAAGACCGAACCCGGCAAAAGCAGGTCATCAATAAGTCCGCATGGCCAGCAGAAACCTTCGCCGTTTGGCTGCCAACCCGATCAAGGAAGACCAAGTGTCGAAGGAGGACTACATCAAAGTCCAGGAAGACATTGCTTGGGCAAAGAAAGTCATACCATACTTTACACTTGAACGGTTTAGAGGTGCACCAGCCACTAAACGCCAATGATCTGTTGGAGGAAACAAGCACCCACAGTCCAATTTCCGCAGAAGTAGCCAAGGATCGCAAAATAATCGGCGTTCTGGACGAAAATAATGAAAATGGGAAGATCTCCAACTTATGCCTTGATGCCGGTTGGTGTCAAGGCAGCATAAAACTTACGGCCTGCGATAATACCAAATCTGCAGAGTTATATAAAGCTGCGGTAGTTAGAGTCGGGCAAGTTTACCCAGGCTCTCGACTCAAGGCAGTTAATGCCGCCGATATACCATCTCTTCCGAGGGTCAGAGCATGGTTTCCACTGTCTCTATCCGATCCTGAGGAAAATCTCACTATGCTGAAGGCCTTCAACCCTCACATCAACACCGATAACTGAAAGGCTATCGAAACGGAGCTGACTAACAGGGCCACAATGCAAGTTATTCTGCTCCTAAATGAAAAATACCTTAACCAGCTGGGAAAAGAAAAACTCACCGTGAGCAAGCAACTCACCTCTTACATTATTGTATCTGAGCTGTCCCAAATGGAGCTGTGAGCTGGCTGTCTCCATGACTAGCCGCTTCCTTTTTTTTTTTTTTTTTTATGTGGCAGTGCTAAACTCAGGAATCACCCTTTGTACTACCAGTCCGTCATGTCGTTTGTCACGTCATGGTGCAATGTCTAGCAGCAAGCTTAGTACGGGGGGGAATAGGTTAAGGGTTATGGGGGTGTGAAGGGGTGTTGAAGAAGGTGGCGATGAACCCCGCGTTTGAACTCTTGGATGTTGTAGGAGCTCGGAAATACTGACTGCGAGAGATTATTCCACAGTCGAGTTGTTCTATTTACAAACGAATTCATATCTTGTTGAGTGCGTGAAAGGGGGAGTTGTAGGTAAAGGGAATGAGACGAGTGGGCTAATCTGGTGTTGCGGTTATAAGATTGCCGTGGAGGCAGGAGAACGTTTATTTCTGAGGAACAGTCGCTATAATAGTAGCGATAAAATTTTGGTAATGCTGCTACATTCCTACGGTGGCTCAAGGGGTCGATGGTGGAGCAGGCGGTGTTGTCATCAATTAATTTAAGGGCCTTTTTTTGGACCTTATCTAACCACGCCAAGGTGGTTATTGACGTGCCGCCCCAGACGAGGGAGTTATATTCGAGAAGAGGCCGAATGTAGGATTTATAAATAACAGCGCGGGCCGATGGCTGGAGGAGGAACTTGCACCTCTTAAGAAATCCCAAGCACTGGGATGCTTGTTTGGCGATTTGGAATATGTGGTCATTCCATCGCAAGTCTTTGGCTAATGTCACGCCTAAGATGTGTAGGGATGGGTCGGCCTTTAGTTCCACGCCATCCACTGTCAAGGATGGTGAGGTGTTGATCTTCTTCTTGGATATAAGACAGTACTTGGTTTTGGAGGGGTTGAATTCGACACGATTCTTTGTTCCCCACTCTAGAATAAGTTTAATGTCGTTATTAATAGAGTTGGACATTAGTTCACGATCATCAAGAGAGGGTCTGGCATGAGTCTGTCTTGTATCGTAGCTGTAAGAGTAACGCAGGGTACCGTCGTCAGCGAAGCTGAGAAGTGGGTTGGAGGGGATTGAAAGTAGATCATTTATAAAGATAAGAAATAGGGCTGGTGATAAAATTGACCCTTGGGGGACCCCCGCAAAGAGACTGGACCTGTGCAAATTTCCCTCATATGGCAGGTAGACAGATCCAATCCACGTAGCCCTACTGCCTTTTCTGCTGTCCAAGCAGACTTTGCAAAACTTAGACAACATAAAAGCGTTAAGGTCATTTTTAACAATTTAACAGGTTCTGGGATCCTGGGATACAGCAAACTGTATTTAGAAATCTTGATTCCGCATACAAGGCCCCGGACAATCCAAGGCTCTTATACCAGGACGACATCCATATCAACATTGTGGTTGCGAGTAACGGGAACAATCTCGATCACCGTTATGCCAGCCTCGTCCTCTTCGGGTGTGAGAGTAATACCAGCATCTACCACCGAAATAAGTTGGGCAAAGCCTCCCAGTTCGTCCTCTGTCATTGACGGCGAGCGTTTGAGATGTTTGAATGCTCAGATGATAAGAAAAGAGGGTTATTTGAACCCAGGGTTGGTAGGTAAGTATCCTCATGCACTTTTCCTGTAACACCCGCAATACTAGGCACAATTGGGTTCAGGTACTTGCGTGCCTGTGTCACCCGCAGTGGCAGGTACGTTGGATTCAGCAACTTCTGTACCCGTAACACCTGCAGTGCCAGGAGCTCAACATCAGAAACCGCTGGTAGAACAGTTGAAACCGTTCCACTCTGGTGGAGGGGCAACGAATCTTTTTTGTAAGGCCTCTGTGTAATGGAAAAGAAGCCGTAGCTTATGATGACTCCAGATTTCGCTTAAGCTCCCAGCGACTTCTTGCTAATTACGAATGTAACCACTCGGCCGTCACATTTCGTATCCTCCAGTTTCGTAATCTTCCACGAGGAAGCCTGTAGCGGTGGGCTACTCAACAGAATTATATCCAAAATAGCCTAAGTCCCGGCTGGCTCTGCTGGGATCCAGGAACGTGCTCTTGGCAGACTCGGGATTTTCTCCCTCACATCGATTTTGAGTTTGGCGCCTGGCTTGCAATCTATTCCCCAATTCTATATATAGCTATTTATAGAGTTCGACAGATCTCTGGTCGGCACATGCGATGAGCTTCACGCGGCCCTGATGCCATCCGCCTTAGCGACAGTAAGGGGCAGTGTCAGGATGCTCCTGAAGGATTGAGACTAAAATCGTCGAGCGCCTGACCTCAATTTTCCCCCATTTTTAAGGCAGTATGGTCGAATTTTTAAGATCGCTTTCGTCGATGATGGTGATCATGATTTAACATTCCAGCACTTGGCTGTAGATCTTAGTAGTAGGAGGAAGTAAATTTCTGCTAATCCTACTGCGTTTAGCCTCAGGGTGATTAGGTTCCTCAAGGGACCTCTGACGGGCGGTCTATCGACACATGGTGTATTTGGTTACGATTGGCTCCATCAGGAGATATCCAGGTGGCTATAAGAATATCCAGTTCTTGCAACAACCAAATTCTTACTTGCTGCCATCTCTATAACTCGTTGTCCATTGTCCTAATCACAAGATGAAATTTTTACATCATTTTTGGGAGAGGAATTAAATTCCCGTTCCATTCCACACGTCCATTTCATCGTCCGAGCACACTTCTGTATGTGTGTGAATGTTTATGAGACTTACGGCCATCAGTGCCCGCATGAATATTTTTATATATGTATAACATGTCGCTGATGACTGACCAATCAACATTTACATATAATAGACTAAGTTTATAGATCTCCTCGAATTAAGGTAAAAACTAGAAAAACAATTATTAAAATATAAAATACAATCCCTGAATCTCACTTCATTTTAATAAAGCAAAGTAGGTAATCACAGCAAAGTTTCTTTTATGCAAAAGTTTTGAAATTGTTTGAACAAGCAACAAAGCGCTCAAGTTGCAAATGGCTAAGTGAAACCCTACTCACCATTACAGAGTCCGCCCCCAAGCCAAGCTGCTACAAAATCATTACATAATATCAAAAATTTCCAAAAATTTATTTTATTCCTCTTCGAAACTTCCTTAAACATGACTCAACTAAATTCGCTTCATGCTGAAACAGATAACTTCTTGTGTAGGAGCACATCTTCCGTCTTTCATATCTTATGGAATCTGCCAGATAACAAAGTGATATGCGAAAAGTTTTATAGTCAAAAACTGAATCCTTTTTCGTTCCACAAACGGAAATCATCTCGTTGTCTAAATTATTATTTCTAAGTTCGTTGTTTTGAAAACACGGAAACCAGGCAATGACGCGGTATCTTTACAGCCCAATAACAACAAAGCTTTTCACTGGATTTAAGTGTAGCTTACCCCAACGAGTATCAGTATCCCACCCAGCCCCTCCAAAGGATGGCTTCGAATTCAATTCTTATGAAATACTAACGAATGGCATACAAAACTGTTGGAAGTCACGCAAAGTAACGAGTCAAGTTGGCGCCAAAACTATTTTCAACGTTGAACATCATCCATCGAAGCTGGGTATCCTCCAAAGGATTTCACGTGTTTGCTTTGAATCCTTGTGAGACCGGATATACCCCATTTTAGAGCTCTCCTGGTGTCTCCGTTCTTTGTCATCCGAGATTGTTCTTTCTCGAGATTCTGGGGGATAAAATTTTTTTTTTAAGGGATGCCAGCCTTTTGCCAGTGGTGATGGGTTACAAAATAGTGAAATTTTGTAATGTTTTGAAATCTTCCTTTATTTATGAGTCCAGCTTCCAGTTTTGCTGTGTGTTGGCTAGATTACAGGACAGAAAAGGGTTATAAAACTCGTTTACTTGGAAAAATAATCTTAAAAGGACCGTTTCAAGAGTGTTGATATATTTTCTGACAGTTTAATACGAAATGGATAGTTTCCCTTTAACTGTTCTGCTTTCGATAAAAATGGGTTATTGATGGTATTGTTTACGAAAAATGCATGTTTACGATCCTTACTTGGATTACTGCTGCATTCTGGATTTGGTCTGTAGATAAAGGAAGTATTAACTTAATAACAGTCTTAACTTTCAGGTACTTAAGTTTCGTATTTTTCAGCTCAGCTTTTCATAGCTCGGTAGCTATGATAGAACAGAATAAATTGTGATGTATATTACAAGTCTGTTGTGGACGATTTTTACAGGAGGAAACCGGATTTTAGGTTAGTAAATAAAAGCATAATAATAATAGCAAAAATGTTATATCAAACCTCATATATTTTATCACCATTTAACTCGTATTCAGCTGAAATCCTCGCGTGTACTAATCATTAGAAACATCAAGAAACCTGAATTCATCACTTGTCAACGAGATTTCACACTCGTAAATTGGACCTTAGAACTCAGGAAGAGATACTTTACAATTCCAAACCATATCCGACACAACCTCCAAAAAGACCTAAGACAATATTAAATTTTATTTGTCTTGAGAATGTTTCCTGCTACCTTACAAAACCTGTCCAGAATTTCCTCTGAGAAATTCCGAAAATGATTTCCATAGACTTCGCTAAACAATACATGGCGACCTTCAGTAACCAAAAAAAAAATGATTACCACAACCATTACCAGAGATGATTTTGCAAATCCCATTCAAATTTTAGAAAAATAACTATCAGCGAAGCGGATGGAGGTAAAATGGTAGTAACGGCCTGAGGGTACCGGTACACCTAAAAGTCAAGTCCTGAGAAACGCAATCTGCAATCTAAGGTCTATGTATGCGATCTAAGATATTCCGATATGCTACCGAATCCTACCTCCACCTCTCCGAAGATGTTGACTTTATATCGGGTGACCCCTGGGTACTCTTGTCTATATAGAGGAGGATGAAAGGCAAGTCTTTTGCGCACCTACCCGTAAACGAATCCTCAAGGCAGGCCTCAAACAGGACGGACCTAACGGCAATGACCCAAGCAACGAAAAATGGAATTTGACTCTGGAACTTGGAACGTTAGAATGCTCAACAGGACGGGCGCTCTGCGTTCGCTTTTATTAATATGGGAAAAATACGACATAGCGATCACCCCTCTACAGGAAACCAAATGGACTCATAGTGACATAATGGATCGCAGAATCCAGACGATACTCTCGAATGGAAGAAGAGAGTTCGGAGTTGCCTCCATAATGGAAAAGATAATGAAATCACAGATTCTGGACTTCAAGCCAGTAGGCGCAGTTTTGAAAATATCACGCTCTCAATGAATATTCGTGTCCATTTGCTGCAAGATGCCTCTGCTCAAACATTTTCAACAACTTTTCGACGTTGGAATCTTTTCGGGTATAGATTTTTGTTCGTCTATCCAAGACCTATACACAGCCAGGCGTTTCGACATTTTCACTGATACCCCCTGTAGAACTCGTCTTTGATGTCATCTTCTGCGTCTTCAGTTGGAGCATAGCATTGGACTATCGTAGTACATCTTAGTCTGGTACGCAGGCGCACGGTAATAATCCTCTCAGAAACTGGTGACCAGCTAATGAGGCTTCTTTGGTGAGTATTACGTCAACGCCACTCCTACAGCTTTCAGTTTCGTTTCTCTCAAAATATAATAAGGACTCACCGTTTGGGCAGATATGTTCCCCCGTATCGGGCCATCTGGTCTCGCTAAGTTCCATGATCTTGATTTTATATCGATTCATCTCGTTGAGGACTTCATCCAGCCGTCCCTCAGCAAGCAGTGTTCTCACATTCCATGATCCGATTCGTGTGCTAGTTCGAAAAGCTAGTTCGTCGTCGTGTTGTCCACCCAGTTCCGAGGCATTGTTTGCCAATTCGTAGCAATGGTGTTCTTTTATGGGAGCGGAACCCTCAGCCCAACCGACTATGGACCCTCAGCCCAATTGTTTTGTGGCGCAGACAGCTCGCCATTCGCCCGTCTCCCGTTAGCTCCTTCCGAAGAAGTACCCCGGCACCGCGGGGAGTTGGGATTAGGACTTGCTAACAGGTCTGCTAGGTGTTCGTCTGCATTGAATCTTTTCTGATTTTAATAGAAGTGACAAATGGGGTGTCACCACCTTCGGAGATCTTTGTTAGACGTTTGTCCCCCAAGCCTCGGGGCCTCGGTAGTCTAGGGGTAAGGCGCCTGACTACTATCCCAGAGGAAAAGGGTTCGAATCCCGGCCAGCCCCACGGTCCTTCGCCTTTTTCCAATTTCCCACCCACATAACTTTCCTTCTTTCTTCTCCCCTCTTTGCATTCCTGATTCCTCCTGTCATAGCCTTCGCTAGTCCTTCCTCGCTCCACCAAACGCATGCCATCGGTTGGCTGATGAGATTCAACTCGTATCAGGAGACATAACACTCTAGCGAGTTGTTTCTCAAATGCCCCGATGCCAGAGTCGCGCAATGGTTGGAAGTAGATGGAATACTTCTTCCTTTTTACTTCTTTCTCTCTTTCTACTCTCTATCTTCCGGCTAGAGCTGCTGTTTGACATTCTATGCGAAAAAATAGATTGTCGAATAGTACAAAGGGGCTTTCCCTAAGCCTCTAGTCTATCACATAAAAAAAGCACATATCTGGCTATTTCTCCTCATGAACGTGCAATTTAATCGACTCTTTCTTAATTGGGTTTTAAAAATCGTTTTGAATTATTTTATTCAACTTGTTTGCTTATTTTTTCTGCATCTCAGAGAGAGATTGGATGTAGAAAAATTGTATCTGAAGTTGTATTTGCCGATTTCATAGAGTAACTGCTTTTACATAATCCTTTGTAGCATTTTGAGAAATACTTCGAATAAATAAAGACTTTGAGCTGCGTTAATACGATTTTAATTCAGTAAGGAACGGATCGTCAAGAGACATCAATATAAGAAAATCTAGCGCTACACAACTACCACCGAGTTATGAGCGGAAAAGTTAAATGATAACTAATTGGAGATTATCTTTGCTCTGTAGGAATTTATTAATTTAAACACTTCTACCAAGGCACAAGGATAATTAGTGCCATTAGTTTCATGATAATTTTGTAAAGTCAACATCAACTCCATTTACTCAATAGATGATTTCAACATAAATCCCCTGAATGTAATGGGAAGATAGTTCAAAATTGTGCTTATGTGATTCTAATCTGGCTTTACGATGTCCTCGAAATATTGCTCGCATTTCATTACACACAGATGTATATCTTCTGTCTACATCAAGCAGACGTTCCTGTACCGCTGGTAAGCTTTAAGATTGTTTCAAAACTTTAAATCTTCTCGAAGCAATTTGCATTCGTGAGGTACTCGAAAAGACTTCCGACAGCGTAAATCACTCTGCAATTAAGAGCTTCCTCAAATACCTTAAACCAGGAAATTCACATGACTTCATCTGTAATAGGAGCCTTAAAACAGACACATACGAGCATTCTATAGTATCTCTATGAATCTAGCATACACGTCTGCGAAATTTTCGTTGGCTTAAACAAATACACAGATTTCGTGTCTTTAGAGGTTAATGAGGTTCCCAGAAGACAATGTAAATCTTCTCTCCGAACAACTTATTTATGTTGGAGGCCTTCAACTATTTAGCATACTGCATTGGATACCACTATATACATCCGTGGAAGTAGCTATAACATTATGTTCAACTACATCAATATCAGATTCGAGAGAAAATTTCAACAAACCAACAAGCCAACCACCCAAGCACATGACGATGTATGAAAACAAAAGGATTCATCCCTTGCGTGGTTTTCGAATATGTTAGATGCAGATTCGGTATGCATATAATGTCGCGTCCTTTCCGTCTTTTGTCCTGAGGGCTTATTTGAAATTTTAACGAATTTCTACAGCACACCATGGGATCTCTGCGGTGCAGGAATAAAATGCTACGTGAAGAAAAACAACCTCTTGGGATGTGCTAGGGGCTTGTGGATAAGGATAACATACGTAGTTTTCGAACCCAATACGCAAATGAATACTACATGAGGGGATATAATGACTTACAATTGTACATTCAAATGTAGATGTTGAATAAAACTGGCAAACCGCTCATTTACTTAATTGTACTCTGCATTATCTGCAGTTGCACATATTTGCATAGTGGATAAATTAAATTATGATGCAGGACATTGAAAATGATTTTTTTCTCCATGAATTATGGATAAAAATTAAAGTGTGTTTATAACCGAGAGAATTAAAGGCTAACTCAAAAATAGACATTGCTTACTGTGAAATGAAATGAACGACCAAACGATGTCGGCTTATGATTACAAATATCTTAAAAAACTAGTTTCGTTACCAAACCTTTCCTCAATTTCAGTCATAACGGATCTAAAGAGAGTTGAACAGTAAAGCTAACTTGAAAGTAAAATCTGTACACGTTATATGGCGGTGGTCAGGTAACCAGTTCAATTGGATCCCTAGAGTAGCAACCATTCATTTTAGCAATTATTAGTTTGATTGATGCAGAAATAGAGTAGTGACTCTCGTGACTTATTGATTTTACTCCCTTGCCTCATATTCAGTGCTTGTGTAGTATAGTTATGGGGGTAACTCCGTCGTCGTTTGGTCCCAAGTCCAGGTTGTGAAAAGAGGGGGGTGGTCGACCTGCCGGATTGACCAGAATCGGGAAACCGAAGAAACTAGGCAAGAAACCGCAAGGAAAAAACGCCACCGACAGCAGCGTTTCTGTTGCGGGGACGATCCGCTTGGACTGCCAGCTAACGGATCAAAGAAAAAAAAAAAAAAAAAAAAGACATGATCTTAGATAACCAACCGCGTCCAATATGCTGCTTCATCACCGCATCGAACGACAACCGGTCTACGTTGTCCGTTTTCTTCGCCCCATACAATTCTTTAAAGCTCCAATTGGAGCATATTAACACCGCTGCAAATTTGCCCCTCTTAATAGCGCTTCGATTTTTCCCACTGGGATAACTTCTGTATTGATGCTACCAAAAGAAAAATGACTACTGAGCCCCAGAGGAAAGCACAAGGGCCTGTCTACATAAAACTTGTTCCATTCTAGGCCACACAAGGTAACTTTAGGTTCATCCAAGAATTAAGAAGTGAACGTTCAGTATCTACAGTGTTAAAAGTAAATCAACACCTAAAAATATTGAATTGAAAATATTGGATAAACTAAAATTCAAAGAAAGAACCTGAAACACTTGCAGATTAAGTTCAGTTATTATTAATTATAATGAGCAAGTTATAGACAACAAGCCCACGGCAATTTTCGGGGGGTCATGTGAAACAGCATAAATTATATGCAGATCGATACTCCTAAATAAGACCAAACTTTAGGTACTATGCCGTCACTTTTGCGCGATACATGTGACCACAGAGGTAAGTTGAATATGCCATCCGGAGGGGTGCTTTGTCGACCAAACATTCTTGTACGGCAATTCTCAGATCGATATATTATAAAAAATAAGCTCTTAAAAAAATAACGGTGCCGGTAACCAGAGGAATATTTGAATTTCTGCAAATTTACCACCCTCACGAAGATAATTTTTTCCTATGCGGCTTTTGTACATTTCGATGTTTTGGTTTTCGGTGGTAAAAGTGCAGGTATACACGGTCATACCAAAGAAGCAGGGCATTTTTGAAGTGGAACATTAAAAGAAACTGAGGCCTCAGTACAATTTACCAGCGTGTAAGGTACAAATGTACTGCCTCGTATAAGTCCTGCTCAAGCCTAACCTGAGGGAATACGATTACATTGAGTGAGTTTACAAGCTACTTTAGTGACTATCGTGAGTATAGCTCGCAATTCCTCAGAAATCTTAATTTAATAATTCCCCGATTCCGCACGTTAAATGGTCCTCTTTCTTTGGCTTCGCAGCACAAATTTAAATTTGAGTCACCCTGGCACGCGGAATCATAATGCATTTTCAAAGTGGCCCGCGGTACCATTTGGGTTGGCCACCCCTGCTATATACTTTACTTTGCAGATATTGCTTTACGCATATTTTCGTTTCATCATAGGCAGTATAGTAGTTCAGGAGCGGTTCGACTGCTTGTCTGATCAACTCTGCTGAGTATCAATTCCTGGGGATTTGTTTTGTTCTTTAAAGACCGTATCGCACTTTGTATTTCTTCCAGAGTTGGTACGTTTGTTTCTGTTGTTGTCATTATGTAGTAGACGGCTATGTGCGTAACTAGGGAACCAGGGTGGGCACGCCTCCTCCCAGGAAAAAGGCAAATTTTATTTTCACGAGCAATTGTTCATTGTTCGTTCAAAATTATAAACACTGTACGTTATCATAGGCCTCTGTTCTCAACAATTTCGTGGATAACTCAAAACTATGTCATGGATTTTGTCAGTTATTTCGAACGATGGTACTTCGCCTGGGTAGTCACAATAACAGAACCAGGCGCGCCTTGAATTTCATCCAACTCGGCTTTGATGTCTAACTATGAAAATGAATCCATGTGATGGATATAGTTGACACTTTCGCTTTTCCATATAACGAGCGTCTTTAATTGTCTAATTTTTGAACGATCCTAGTATAAATACCCTAAAGTCAACATTTATATTATATCTAATTAGTGCACAAGTAGATGCAAAAAAAATTTCATGGTGGTAAACAATGATTGATCTGTAAAAAATGGTCTGTTTATTCCACCCCTCTCGATTGTTCACCTTTTGTAATACATGTGCGTTATTTTCCGTTTACATGAAGTATGTACTGTACATATATCCTTCTTCCCTTTTTCATAATTTCATATACTGTCTAGACTTGTAGCCTTAATTAAGCTTGCGTAGTCTCATAAACAATGTAATGTCATTCTCGTTCTTTAATTGGAAAACGTTTCTGCTTGCAGTCCACACGTCAGCAATTACCTTTGTGCAGCTACAATACACCGAATTACAAACCTCCGTACTCAATTCATTTCGGAGAGAAATAAAAACATTAATTGAAAGCATAAAACAATTAAAAGAAAAGCATAATTTTTCTGAGTAAAGAATGCCAGGACACAATAAATTACTCTTCCAGAAACTCCGGATATTTCAGGGTGCAGTAATTCCCCTTCAATATAAAAATGCTGCTCCTGGATATTTTTGCAGTACGATCATAAAAACTGCATCTCTGATATCATTTCAATATCGGGTTTATCCCCTGTTGGGAGTACTTGGATGGTGACTGAAAAATATATTATCTGACATTCTAATGCCCTGGAACGTCCCTATAGCTAACCTTCAGACCCACTTGGCTTCGCAGTTGGGCTCTTTTGTAACAATAAATCTGCGTGCATAATGCACTCAACTAAAGCAACGACTGCATTAAAGCTTTTCAAATGGATTTAAACTTTTCGTCCTTGGGGTTCATCCTGTGTGTATATGCTATGTAAGGATGACGTTGTTGGGGTACCTTATTTTCTGCTGCTGGTATTTCTCATGAAGGCAGCACGAAGGCCGTGCAGGGAGATTTCATCGAACGGAGAGATAAAGTTTCTAAACAAGATTTGAAGGTTTTTGTCAGCAGCATCAAGGGTAGTCGTTTTGGGTATCACGTAAAAGGGTTGCTGCTTGTGCTGCAGAATTTTAGCTCTCTTCTTTATCAAAACTTTTTCGAAGGAAATTTAACAAAGTATAGAAAGCCCTAATGGCCAGGGGTAAAGTTGGAATATACCCTAATGATGCAAATTAAATAAGACTAAATTTTTTTTTTCATCACATGTCGGAGCTTTTCGCAAATAGTGTTAAGGCCCCCATACACGGTCAAATTGGCTGTACAACCAGATTTTCATCAAACCTATAAGCGCAATGTATTTTGATCGGCCGACCGGCCCACAATCGATAGTTTTGGTTGTACAACCGCACTTCGCTGTACAACCAATTGGACCGTGTATGGGGGCCTTTAGGATCAATGTACGAAATTTATTTTTCGAAGAGAAGCCACCTGATTAAATAGAGCAGGGGGAGAGAGACAGAGAGATAGAGAGAGAGTAGGTTAGATACTAAAAATTATTCAGGAAGTTCATATGCACCCTAAAAGAAGTATAACAGTTTTAGTGAAAGGAGGCAGGTAAGGTATAGATATGACGGTATGCTGCGGTATGTAATTTTACATATACTCACTAATATACCCCGTATATTTTGTAAACACATTGTTAGAAAAGAAGCATATTAGGATGTCGCCCAGGTGTTAAGGCCCCCATACACGGTCCAATTGGTTGTACAGCGAAGTGCGGTTGTACAACCAAAACTATCGATTGTGGGCCGGTCGTCCGATCAAAATACATTGCGCTTATAGGTTTGATGAAAATCTGGTTGTACAGCCAATTTGACCGTGTATGGGGGCCTTTAGGCTTAAGCCTTTGGTTTTCCTTTACAAACTATAAAGCGTACTGCAGTAGAGGCACAGTAGTGAACAAAGGCATGGTAATTTTGTATATGTACATAAAGTTGTTCTTGTAACATTTAAATTTTCATTTCTAGATATGAACATTTTAGAAAGTATTGATTTGATAATGTTTGCAGTTGGATTTGATATTCATTTGAATATAAGTTCATTTTCAACGCACATAAATCTGCATTCTAAAAATATTCCCTCAATTTGGTGACAATATACGAAGAAGATTTTATTGAAATTTTTTGTAATAGGTTTTACAGTGCTAGATACAAAGGGGGGGGGGGGATGAGGGACACCTCCCTAGAGCTTGTTTGAACTAGAAAATTTTCCTTTATAATCATAAAGATTACTATTTTTATTTTTAACAAAACAAAAAATCTTGAAAAATGCCACCCATTTTTTAAGTAGCTCTTTGCTTAGTTTGAAATATTATCTCATCAAAATAGATCTGCATCTGAAATTGTTACATTTTGAAAATTGCAGCTTAATAGAAAACTCATTTTAGAACCTACATCTAGCTTCAATAGCGACCATTACCTCGACTGGAAGCTGTCCTGAAAAGGATGGGCTAATATGGTCGGTATCTATCCTGGTATCTATTCAAAATGTTAAGTTATCGTGTCTAGGGCAGCGGGTAGGTTTTGGGCACCGGGCGTAGTTAGTTGTATGCCTATTTCTAATATGGAGGCTCCGCCAGGATGAATGCTTCATGAACTCCTTTCATACCGCCTTGCCAACATTCCCATTCAACCAGGGAATAAGTGACTCCAGAAAAAAAGAAGGATGGAATCGCAATTACCCTTATACTAGGACAACAAGGCGTTCCAGACCGCCGCCGCTCTGCCCTTATGTTCTGGACTCACTGAAGGACAAGGAGAGCTGGAGTGGAATTGCGGAGCTCACGAAGCATACCCGGGCCCGCTTTCGCCAATTCCTTCCGAACAGAGCGAAGGCAGGACTGCGGTCGGGAACCCGGGAATCTTGAACAATCGTAATAGTAAACGAACAGATCTTTTTCTTCGAGAAGAAAATCTGTCATTCATTTATACTGTTCTGGAGCATTTTTTAAAAATTCTCTAAAAAGTGCTTGGGTGCTGTTGGAGTACTTTTAAATCTGGTTCCAACATTTGTTAAAAGAAGCAAATGAATGAAATGTAGAGAACAAAATCCCAAAGTCTTACAGTGAGTCAATGAAAAATGGCGAAATTGTTACTAGGTTTATTAAATTTCAAAAAATTTCATCTTCGGTTTTGTTGTAATCTTTTTTCTGTCTCTTTCCATTGTCACCGCGTGTTTTGGGGTAGAATGGGGGATGGGGTGCTGGATAACTTCTTCTGGTATATTTCCACCTTTGCCGAGAGTTCCTTGGGGTGCAATTTCAACGGTTTTACTTTAACCGTAATAACTGCGGGGGAGATTCCAACGTTGATAATTAGAATATGGAATTAAACACGCGGCTGTACTTTTACGTTCTTTATTTTTACTTAGTAACGGATTGAGGCAGCATGCCACAGATGCTGAGGGATGACTGCTCGCTGTGATCTCCCTTTTTTGACTGCTTCTTCTGATCGCTGGTATTTTCTATCAAGGCTCCTTGCTCAGTGCCGATCGACGTCGTCGTCCCGAGAAACCTTCGGATGCTGCTGATGCTGGGAATTTGCATACGGCGATTTGTTTACGGCTGTTGTTGCTTGCATATGGCTGTTGCTAGCGATTTGTATACGGCTGTTGTTGCTAGGAGTTGCATCCGGCTGCTGTTGCTGGGAAATTGTATACAGGTGTTGATTTGCCCTTCCGATTTCCAACACCGCGATTAAAAAATGATGGGGCGCAAAATACAATGGGCGCAAAAAAACAAGCACGGCCCTGACTGTAGCTAAAATTATTGACTATGCCTTCAGCTATTGTCACATCGTTTGAAATCGTTCTTACACTTTAAGGGACTAAACGCAGCCTATTAGGAGTCAGTCCCAGGACTTAGGCTAAAGATGTTATAAGACCCTATCGCACTATCACTTTAAACAGAGTGGACCTAAGGCTGCTAGTGCGCTATCTGACCATGTAGAACTGCGATATCACCTCCACTACCTAGGACTGTCTCAAGAGACGGAATGCCGACTCTGCATGGACGTCCATACATATTCTTTGTGACTGTCCTCTCTGATCTGGCTTAAAAGAAGAAGGTTTATGAGAGAGTTTTTGAGTCCTGCTCAAGTCCGGTCTTCGTCTATTAAAGACCTTCTTGCGTTCATCCGGAAGGCTAATAGTCTGTTCCGCTAGTGGAGTACACACACAATAGGCCTTAAATGGCCGCAGTGCTCACCATGTGGGTTGCCCCTTCACTTCTTAAAAAAAAAAAAGGGTCACACTTGTAATGTTAAATATTAGATATTGCAGAAAACATGATCAGCCAACTGCAACTTTAATGAAAACTTTTGAATTCGAATTTCAGCAATTCCCCAATAAACTGAAACTACATCAAACATTTCGTTTCTATTTAAATTCCCTCCGCCCACGAATCTACAATTGACAAAGCATATCAAATTGTAATTTGTATAAATATAAAATGTTGACGGATGTTCTCCTATGTTGTTCCTCAGTATGGGGTGCCTGCATCTTGTACCCTGCCTGAGGATGGGCTTACATGGCGACGCAGTCTGGGGGTTACTTGAGATAATCGTCATATGTTAACAGAACGATATGCAGACGAGTTCTCATGCTCTAAGAAATCAGCGAAAATACTTTACCAACCTAGTCTCCTTGAGAGCACCGAATTTGCATATAGAAAGGAGGAATTCCAACTGCTAGTGAATTTTTAAAGGACTCTAGATCGGTATGCGATGAGTTTATATGTGTATACTCCTTGTATATGTGTGTATAATAATGCCAGGCTGGCTGAGTATGCCTCCTTAGAGCTATCAAGATTGCAAAATCATTTCAAATTGATGTATTGCTGGTTTGTTATGCATAGTATCGCTCCCCTGGCGAGCACCAGGCAGGTGTGCTTTCAAACATTGGATTTTCAACACGAAAGGTGTGAGCCTTTAATAATTCGTGCCTGTTGTAAACATTTATTTTGAATGGATTATGACTCTTTGCCATGATTCATTTACATGCGGTTAATACGCATCGGTCTAGAGGTCAACAATTTTAGAGCTTTCACCACATCTGCTGCTGCTGTGAAATAATGCTGTTCGCATTAATGAAAATGGCGTAATTTAAGTACTTTTTGGCAGTAAGCAAGTGCTTTACCGGATAATATGATAGTCGCACATACAATTTGTGTTTAACGTGCCTTAATTTTACCTTCCAGGAGTATAATTGATGGAAAATATTATGGAATATTCAAAATAATAATAATTTCTGTGAAAATAAATGGTGGTATGTTAATATTGATATTTTAATTGTTCACGCAATGTTGGTTTCTGTATTATTGGTATAAATTTCTCGAAATCAGTCGATATGTATACTTAAAAATGTCGGATAGATAGAACAGCACTCTATCAAATGTAATACCCCGGCTTCACCGGCCTTAGTTTAATCAAGTTCATTTCAATATGCAAAAGTGGCTTCACCGGCATTGTTCAGTTCAGAAAGCTTCGTGTGTGACGTATTACATTTGAAAGCTCCTTTACTGACGTCTACTTATTTCAGTTTCGCAAATCTAAAGTCTTCATTACATTATAAATCCAAAAAGTATAACAAATCAAAATAAACAAACATTCATTATCAGCAAAAAAATAATTCACGAAATGATATAATAGGAAACAAAACAATTTCCAACAAAATACATCAGCTGACATGGAAATATTCCAATTTTTTACTCTCTTTTGAGCGAGCTTTTACTTTGAAACTCAATTTCATGTTCTGTAGACCCAAAGCAGGCTTTTTTTCCTGACTTTAAAATGTAAAAAATGTATGGGAAATCAGGAAATTTTAAAGTACTGTAGACTAATTTGCTCGAATTTGCGAAATTTTGGCGGTGAAGCCGGGGTATAAGGCTAACAAATTTGGTAAAATTACATGTTTTCATTTGTAATTGATATAAAAAAAATCGCAAAATTCGTAAATATTTTAATCATTATTAAAATTTTAATCATCATTGTTGACGATTCAAAGGAACGATCGGAATGTCTAGACTCGTGAGAATTTATAACATAGTCGCTAACAAAATAAGAAAGTTCAAATCAGGTAATACCCCGGCTTCACCGGCCTCAGATTAATCAAGTTCACTTCAATCCGGCATAAGTGGCTTCACCGGCTAGCATGTTCAGTTCGTGCTTGAAATTGTTGTTGCTTTTTCGCCAGAAATTAGAAATGCAAAAGCTCACTGGAATTATTCCAATTTTTTACTCTCTTTTGAGCGAGCTTTTACTTGGAAACTCAATTTCATGTTCTGTAGGCCCAAAGCAGGCATTTTTTCCTGACTTTAAAATGTGAAAAATGTATGGAAATCAGGAAATTTTAAAGTACAGTAGACTAATTTGCTCGAACTTGCAAAAATTTGGCGGTGAAGCCGGGGTATAATATTAATTCTGTTTTCACAATTGATATTTCAGTCCTAAGGAAAATGAAAAAATAACGATCCAACAGATTTGAAAACTGTCTCATTCGAAGTGTCTTAGCAGTTAGATCTTTTCTCATTACGGTGACAATTTCAACTTAGTCCGATTCACCACGTACAGGTTGTAAACCCCAGGCAATTCAATTGTATTGTAGCAGAGGTGAAAGGGTGAACGCAATTGGGAATCGGGAATAGCCACAGGACTCGTTAAAAAGGAAATCATTGTGGTAGTAGAAGAGAAACATTGTGATTCAGGTGATCGGGTATGCCGATGGCATCAACATAGAAGGCAGGTAAGACAGGGCAGTTAGGGAATGCTACTCAGATATCAAAGAAGCAGCCAAAGAAGTACGCTTGAGAATCAATGAAGATAAAACCAAGGTAATCCTGCAGAACGAGCAAATAGAGTAACAATAGATAGCAGCCTAACGATAGATGAAACACAGATTAGAAGTAGTGGACCATTTTGCATACTTAGACTCAACCGTGGCGAATAAAAATGAAGAGGTAGAAGAAATCGCGCACCGTAAATTGCTGAAATCTCGAACAATACATGGCAAGACCAAGGCCCCTGTGCTGAAAGTCGAGTCGTGTTTCGTGACAAGTTTTTGGAGTTGAAGCAAGTTACGCTTCATTCGATTTATGACTTGCGGCTCACAGTGGTCTAGAGTGAACGTGCTCAGTTGAATTTAAGCCCCTGTGCTGCAAGTCGTGATTCGACTGGAACATCACTTTTTTTTCAACTTAAACGACTCGTCACGGATCACGACGCGACTTTCAGTACAGGGGCCCAAGTTTACACTATATAAGACACTAATTCACACAAAGGAAAGAGGACCTGCTAAATTCCTTTGAAAGGAATATTGTGAGAAGCATTATAGGCGCAATTTGTGAGAAAGGAACATAGAGAAGCAGATATAACAGTGAATTATATCAAATTTATGGCGACGTAGACTAAGTGACGTTCATAAAGCTCAATATACTTCGCTGGGCTGGACAAAGAAGGTCTTCACTAGCATCATCGAAGAGGAAAGACCCATACGCAGGCCGAGAAAAACACTATGCGAACTATCCCGCTATTTCTATCTCTAAAATCATACGGGCAGGAATGTGTTTGTTGATTCCCCATTCCACCAAATGTGCGAAGCCTAAGCCAAATAGATAGTCGAGAAACTCCTGTAATTCCATCATCAGGAAGGTCAAATCAGCATTTGATAACAAATTGAGAAGTAAGACCCTCAACACAAACGTAGACAGCAAAAATTTCTGATCCTTGGTAACTTCCATCAAGATGAATTAATGAAACCTCCTCCACAACCCCTCCATTCATTTATGAGAAGGGCGTGATAGCAGAAAGCAAATCCAAGACCCACTTATTAGCATTTCTGTTCGCTTCAAATTCTTCTTTACCTGAAACTGATACGCTGCCCCCGGCTCTCGAGTACAACACCCATTCACTGGACGGAGTTTCATTCAGAACTCGTGAGTTGTATAAATGTCTCAAAGAGCTTGACGTCAATAAATCCACTGGCCTTGACAATATTCCCCCTATGGTACTCAAGAAATGTGCCTCACCTTTGGCAAACTTTTCGCCCTGTCATACCCAAACTCCTGAAAACTAGATCATGATCAGCCCATTCCGAAAAACTACCGCCCAATAGCAATTACTTCTGTTAACTCCATGGAGACAATAATCAATAGAAGGCTGAGAAAATATCTAGATTCCAACGATATCATACACGGAAAGCAGTACGGCTTTAGACCAAAAAGGTTTAGGCGACCTTCTTGTCTGTCTGACCGAGCATTTCAACCAAAGCATCCATAGCTTTGGCGAGTTTGGTCTGGTTGCTCTGGATATTTCCAAGGCTTTCGACAGAGAATGGCATCCCCCTCTGGTGTCCAAACTCCAAGCTATTAGTATCAACTCAGTTCTAAGAAACTGGATTGAGAGCTTTCTTTCTGGCCGTTCAATTAAGGTAGTATTAGATGGCGATGAATCCAACCCACACTCCATCTCGACCGGCGTCCCCCAAGGGTCTCTCCTGTTCTCTTCCTTATATCCATTATTAAATTCTTTTAATTAACTTACACTACGTGTCGTCAAATCTTGGAAGTTAAATTTGACCCACTTCCCGGTTTCGGATAGAACTGAAATTTTGCATACACGTTTAGTTTGGATGACAATGCAATCTGGCCATTTTGTAAAAATATCCAGATGGCGGTTCCAAAATGGCGGCCGATTTTTGAAATTGTGCTCCGCGGCCCTCTGACATGGGTATCAAATGAAAGGATATGACAGGTAGAACACAATTAGCTATGTGGCGTCAATCCAAATTCAAAATGGCGGCCAACACTAATTTGCGGAAAGCTTATAATAGACAAAGTATAAAATAAAAAAAAAAATAAAAAAAAATTTAAAAAAAATTCTTTTATTTAACTTAAAATGATAGAAACAGTAAAAACAAACTAAAAAGTAAAAAAATATATAGTTTAAAAAAATCAAAAAATACTCTTTTAATTTAAAATGAACTAAAAAGTAAAAAATAATTTTTAATGTAAAATTTTTATTGCTCCAGCCAGTATATGGGAACAACCTACGTTTCGAAATGTAAAAAAGCGTGGGGCTCCTTACCTATTTCCTTATTTTATTAACATTGGAACTTTTCGTTAGCGCCCCGCGCTTTTTTACATTTCGCAAAGTAGGTTGTTCCCATATACTGGCTGGAGCAATAAAAATTTTACATTAAAAATTATTTTTTACTTTTTAGTTCATTTTAAATTAAAAGCGTATTTTTTGGTTTTTTTAAACTATATATTTTATTTTCTACTTTTTAGTCTATTATATGGCTTCTACCATTTTCATTTGATACCCAAACCGAGTGGGTTTTAAAGAAAAAGGTAATCGCCATTCCGCTATTTTGTGTTGGCCGCTATTTTGAATTTAGAATTACGCTACGCAGCTAATTGTATTGTAGTTGGCATACCCATCCATTTGATACCCATGTCGGGGGGTCGGCGAACACAATTGCAAAATTCAGCCGCCATCCTGGACCCGTCATCTTGATTTTTTTACAAAATAGTCAGATTGCACTGTCATCCAAACTAAAAGTGTGTGCAAAATTTCAGCTCAATCGGAAACCGGGAAGTGGGTCAAATTTAACTTACAAGATTTTATTACATAGTTACAAGTGAAGCTAATAAAAGCGTATTAAAAATAAAAAATATAAACTAAATAAAATAAATAAAATATGTAAACACTATGACAACAAAATAAAATTTCTAGTTATCTTAAACAGTTAAATAAAAGAATGACGCCAATATGACGAAGTGATAAAAATGCGTCATTCTTTTATTTAACTGTTTAAGATAAGTAGAAATTTTATTTTGTTGTCATAGTGTTTACATATTTTATTTAGTTTATATTTTTTATTTTTTACTTTTTAGTTTGTTTTTACTGTTTCTATCATTTTAAGTTAAATAAAAGAATTTTTAAAATTTTTTTTTTTTTTTTATTTGCTCTTAATCCCCACCAACCTAATTCATACGGTACTCTGCGTTACTCCTACCCTTTGGACAGCATAAGACAAGTAAGCGCCAGACCTTGTGTCTCAGACCGAGAGTTCAGGTTCAACTCTCTTAACATGGACATTGAGTTCATTCTTGATTGGGGCCGCAAGAATCGCGTCAAATTCAAACCATCGAAAACAAAGTACTGTCTTATCTCCCCCAAAACCGGCACAAAACCTTCCCCCTATTTCAGTGGGCAAGGATAATGTAATAGCTAGCCATCTCTTAACTTCCTGGGCGTGGCTTTATCTTCTTATCTCCGATATCTTCTACGATGGAATAATCATATAGACCAAGTCGACAAACAAGCGTATCAATGCCTCGGAATCCTTAAGAGGCGCAAGTTCCTCCTTCAGCCAGCTGCACTGGCTGCAATCTACAAATCCTACATTCGGCCCCGCCTCGAATACAACTCGTATATCTGGGCTGACGTCCCAAAAACCACCTTGGCTTTGCTGGAAAAGGTGCAAACCCGTACCATCAAACTTATTGGTGATAGCATCTTTTGCTCCACGATCGACTCTTTAAACCACCGTAGGAAGGTAGCAGCCAGTTTCACTGAAATTAGAAACCTCCGTGTAGGCAAACTTTTTTCCCGCAACACAAGACTAGCCAACTCAGCTCACCTCAGTAGTTTGTTTATATATAGAACAACTCGATTGTGGAACTGCCCAGTAGGAATTCTAGGAAGGCCTTACCGATGGAGCACTGAAATAAGTACTCATCTGGTAAGGAGTACCCCTTATTTTCTTGGTGCTAGATGAGCCCTTATATAAAAAATTACAAGAGAAGGCAGATGGTAAGGTGTAGTCCAGAATTAGACCCAAACAAGTGAGAATCTGCCCGATGACTCAAGGGAGCTTTCCTGGAGTTTTCATAAATTTTATAGAAAAAAAGAAAACGGGCAATTATCTTCGTCGACATAAAATGCGACATTAGCATACTCAATAGCCCGGCTCTCATTCGATACGGAGGACAAGCAGCTTTGGAGAAGTGGTTAGAATTTAGTTGGGGGACTGCTTAGGTGAAGCCACTCTCGGGCTTGGAAAGAAAAGGCATTTGTAAAAGATGAACAAAATAAAAGCATTTCGATACCGGATCACATATCCACAGGCGCCCATTAATATTTTTTTTGCAATGTTCAATTTCCTGCTGGGACCCCAGTGGGACTTGTAAGCTTACAGAAGTATTGAAAAGAGCACTTACTAGTAAGGGATAGGCCTTACTATACCCCTTACAGATGAGCAGTTCTGTAAGTAGTCTAAGGTAAGTACTTATGTATGTAACTGCTCTAAGGTAAGTAGAAAAATAAGGCCTTACCTCCTATGCCATCGTGTGTAAAAATAAGCACTTCTATAAGGGGTATAGTAAGGCCTACCCCTTACTGGTAAGTGCTGATTTCAGTACTTCTGTAAGCTTACAGGTCCTACTGGGTGTCTTCCGCAATCTGTGTTTCCGAACACATATAACATCTCAGAGTTATATAGAGTCCACGACTCTACTCATTCACACTGCATTTTTACAGGATACTAATCGATAAATGTACAATTTTCAATTTATTTTTATAATCATTAATTATTCTTACAAATTTCAATTGTTTTTCATTCAGTGGCTTAGAATGTAATTTAATTACTTAACATTTACCAAAATTATGAAATATTCATTATAATAAACATGATTGGCATTCACCAACACTCTTCAAGAGTTAAAATCAAATCGTTTACCAGGAACATTTTAATATTGTAAAATAAATTGAAATGGGTTTTTTTTATAGTAAACTTTGTGTGTAAAATAATTAAAGAATAATACATAAACATTGCATAATAAATTAATGCTGGCGTTAGCAGATAAAATTCACGTGTTCTTAATTTGTATGCTCGGTTATAGCCATAAAATTTTTAAATACGTGTATCTGTTTGCCACCAAAAAACGTGAGATGAATTTATGCAGTGCTTTATCCGAACATTTTCAAGTTTTAATTGCAATTTTAATACAGTTAAGCAGAATATACATAGTTTTTAATTATATATTTTTGCATATAAAATTATGGTAAATTAATGTTTTACCTACCTTCAGACCGATAAAAAAATAAATTGGTTTACTGGTTTAAATGCCATCAAATTGTATTAGCTAAAATAATAATAAATGCTACTGAAACAATTGGAAGTTTGGAAAATATAGATAGATAATCACTAAATTATAAATGTGATTTTATATTGAAATTTTCTTTAAAGCTAGTATTTTATTAATAAATTTCCGTAATGATAGCGGTGCCAGCTTAAACCTAGAATTAGAGATTCTGGTCTGGTTGCTCTAGATATCTCAAAGGTTTTTGACAGAGTATCATACCTTGCATAGTTGACCAAACTCGAAGCTATTGGTATAAACTTGGTTGTAAGGAACTGGATTAAGAACTTCAGTATAAGACAAGCACGTGACTTTGACTTCACCACCGTGAACTGATGTCCATTTCGCGGTACTAGCCTCCTTTCGATCGTCGGCAAAGTATTTACCAAAATTATACAATCGAGGCTACAGAAACATCGAGAGCAAACGAGCCGGAAAGAGCAAGCGGGATTTAGACCACATCGAGTATGTATTGGTCAAATATAAACACTCCGTCAGCTAATAGAAGAAATAATTCGTTGCGGCAAACGAACTGTCGTCGTTTTCATCGATTTCAAATCCGCTTTCGCTTTCATCGATTGGAACAGCTTGTGGCGAGTCTTCGAAACTGAACACGCGCCATTGAGAATCATCCAACTTTTCCAACCGTCATACGATGGCTCCCCCAGCAGCGTTCGTATTCGAAGCGACTTATCCGAGGAGCTAACAATTCAAACGGGTGTCCGACAGGGAGACGT
This sequence comes from Thereva unica, assembly GCA_949987705.1. Taxonomy (NCBI): domain Eukaryota; kingdom Metazoa; phylum Arthropoda; class Insecta; order Diptera; family Therevidae; genus Thereva; species Thereva unica. Next base: position 218,292,764 of record OX465281.1, read on the forward strand.
CGCTTCGGCACTTCTCTTCAACGTCGTGATCGACGCGATTATGCGTGAAGCATTCGATGAACGACTCGGAGGTCGATACAACAACAAGAACTTCGTAACCGACTTAATGTTCGCCGACGATAGTGCGGTCTTCGCCGGCACGGATGCCGAAACAACGTACATCTTATACGACAATTCCCGCATCGCCCAGTCATACAGGTTAAAAGTCAATGCGGAAAAACCCAAAGTGCTCACAACGGACAGATCGAGGGCCAGTGTTCACCTCGATGAAACCAAAATCGAACAAGTTCCGAAGGTCAAATATTTGGGATCATTGGTGGTGGAAACGAAAGTAGCATCGACGGCCGACGTTCACAGCCGCATCGGCCAGGCAACAGTAACATTCACCTCGCTCAAGGGGTGCATATGGAAACGAACAAATATTTCCATCAAAACAAAAGTACGCCTTTACCGAACGTTGATCCTTCCTTTTTTGCTTTATACATCTGAAACATGGACACTTCTCAAACCGAACGTTAAGAAGCTCGAGATTTTCCAAATGCGATCTTTGAGGCAGATGCTCGGTGTCTCAATCCGCGATCGCTATCCGCGATCACCAAAGATGCGATCAGCAGACGCTGATCGAAGAAGAAATGCAAAACCATCGACTACCGTGGTTTGTACATGTTTGCCGATTGGATGATAACTGCTTGCCACGTAAACTTCTCTGGCGAGACCGTCCGGCAGACTGGAGAATCCAGCAATCGGCACCGAAGAAAACTTGGCTAAAGAATATGACATAAAGAATCAACGATTATCAGTTACCGAGGCTCGAGACGTCGCGTCGCCAAAAACCGGCAACAGCGTGAGACCCAGCGGCATCGACAACAGCGTATCCGTTGCGGGGACGTCCCGCTCGGGCCGCCAGCTAACCGATCAAAGAAGAAGAAGTGGCAAATTGACTACTATCAGAACTAGTGACAAAGTTATTCTGAGAGAGCCTAAACGTTAGTATAGAAACATTTCCTTCGTACTTCGTTCGTTACACTTAAGCGGGTGTGCGAATTCGTATTGAGCGTGTTGAACGTAATTCGTGTTCAGTGAGCGTGTTCAGTGTTAAGTACTTGTCAGGCTTGACCAAAAAGAACAAATTTTTCGTTAACTACTGGAAATTCCGGGATGAACTGCAATCTCCTGAAACTTTAGGACGTAGACAACAATTCCGCGCCAAAAAAATGCTGATCCAAGGTTTCAAAAATTCGTGATGTTTTTAAAAGATAACGTATGTTTTATAACGTATGTTTTGTTGGAAAGCTATCGCTGTGCAGAATCCCAAAAAGATCACTTCGTTTAGAACAGGTTTCATTCCATCGAGTTTATTAGATATTAGCAAAACATCAATTTAAGGTCTTTCTGACACTTAGCGGAAGTCTTTTCAATTAAACAAAAACAAGGCCCGAACGAATGTTATGAAATTTTTTTCAGAGCATTCTTTCGTTAATATTCTTCTTTCGGCACCACAATGAAGTCGATATAGTTTATGGTTTACGCGGTTTCCTGCAGGTACAAAAAGCACGAACGCCGTTTAAACAAAAAAACGGTCCAACCGAATTCTATGAAAATCTTTTCAGATCATATTTTCAATTCATCACAGGCCGCGTACAAGTTTTCATCAACAGATGCCTACGTCGTATCCTAAAAATCCGCTGGCAAGATGGAATTTCAAATGAGCCATGACGCCAGGCAAGAAAAGATAGGCGACCAAAACAGGCTAAGGAAATAGAATTGGAATGGCCACACCTTGTGACATGAAAACGAAAATCTAGCCAAACGGGCAATTGACTGGAATCCGCCAGGATGCTGTCGAGTCTGAGGACCTAGAACGAAGTGGAGGAGAACCCTACCAGCATAGGCCGCAACAACTGGGAGATTCTGGTCAGAGCCGAAAGCTGTCGCGCAAAACAGAGTCCGCTTTCGGCAACTGTTTTCGCCCTATGTCCCATGAGGAATTAAAGGAGCGGAAAGGAAAGAAATATAATCTCACCTTATCGAACACAGCTTGGACGACGTTACCCAGTAGGGAAAATCGTGCGTTCTTACTCTGGGAAGTAAATTTGGAAGTACATCTTTATTTAGGGTTTTCTTAAGGGGACATTCCGGTCAGTTGAGTCAAAAAATGGTCAATTTTTAGGAATTTTTTTCTACGAATCTACTAAAGTAATTGAAGTAAACTTTTTTTTATAGTTTTTATTGATCCTTGAAGTACACAATTTAATTTTGTCGGATCAAAAAAATAATTTTAAATCCCCCCTCAAAGCCATCAAAGGTCGCCGTTCTTGGCGAACACGTCCTGCTTGCGACCAACCTCTAGGTTACACAGGTGACCTGAAATCAAAAATTATGCAAGTTTCTTAAATTATATGATATGATGCTCAGTGTAATAGAACAGTTTTTCAAAATTCGAAAAATTAACAAAATGGTGGACAATTGAAAAAAAAGTGATTTTTTCGGTCTTTTTTTCACCTCTATTTTTGTTATAACTTTTGAATAAAAAAATAAAAAAAAAATTAGTCTATTAGACTGAAATGACATGTAAGACAAACAAGTAGAACGATTTTAGGGTATATTGCATTGACCGTTTGCTTAGAATTTTGGTCGCAGCGAACAAATTACTCGAACGGAGATACAAGCCTCTGAAGTTTTAAGTCATGCTTCGATGTTGCTGGAGGCACTCCTCTTTAAAGAGGTGTAACTTTGTTTCTGTTCAAGATATCGTTTTGGGATTTCGGTATGTTATTTTTAAGGGTTATATCTATCGATTAAGCAAAAAAAAAAAATATCGATTTTTTCAATCCAGTTGACCGGAATGTCCCCTTAAATACCAAAGATGTACTTTTGGAAGTACCTCTTAGTAATGCAGAGAGGAATGGGTTTGGTGACCATGTGTTTGATTTTGCTTCTGCAGAAGTACTTTTAGAAGTACTTTTTAAAGTCATTCCCTACAGGGTACTTACTATAATTAGTGCAGTTTTTTTTTTTTTTTTTTTTTTTTTTTTTTATGTGAAAGACTAGAGTCTCAGGAAAAGGCCCTTTATACTGTTGACAATCTATTTTCTTCGTATAGAGTGCAATGTCGAACAGCAGCTCTAGTCGGGGAGGAAGGAACCGCCACAACCTTCCCGCGATATTTTCAGTCCACCTACTCCCAACCATTACCTATCGCGACTCTGACATCGGGGCATCGAGACAACTCGCTGGAGTGTTATGCCTCCTGAAACGAGTTGAATCTCATCAACCAACCGATGACATGCGCTTCTGGGGGAGCGGGGAAGGGCTAAGGAAGGCTATGACAGAAGGAAGGTTGGTTGTATAAACCATTTTAAATCAAATGCAATAAAAAAAGATGAGTATAAAAATATAACCCATGTTTACTTAACAAAACTCTACTTTGGGCGATTTAAATCCAAATATTTTGGTAGTTGTTAAACTGACGATGCTTAATTTCTTCAACACGGAATAAACCTTTTAAAATGCCGAAAGCAACATAAATGCACCCTCGAGGCAAGCTCATCAGTTTCTGAACAAATTTCCATGCAGGATACAAATGCACAAACTCCAACCTCTCGAGCAAAGGTTTAACGCCCTCTCGTACAGAGAGTTTAAACATAGTATCTCGTTTCATCAAGTAATTATCTTTAAAAAGGATAAAAAAAGCATGATTAACTTGTAAACAAACTCCATTCGCTCGGGGCTGCACTTGGGAAAATTAATGAGGTGCTGTCTTTCGAAAAATAAAATGGCGGAACTAGAAAACAAATCTAAAATCCTTGGCTGATAGCTTAAATAGCCCTCAGCGAAGAGTGTTTCCAAAGATACCAACTTGCCTTCCGCGTCGCCAATAACAAAACGGGAATATCAATGGCACTTGGTTCTTTTTCTTGTAAATCTTTTCCGCACTTTAAATTGCTAATGTGTGTCGGTGTTAAGAGGATTTCTTCCTGTGCACACTAGAAAAACAACTAGGGGCAAAACAGTTCCTTTTAGGGTCGATAAAAAAATATTTACTGCAAGAGGGATGCACTATTGCATTTGAGTTAATAAATCTCTTGCTAAAAGGGATTTTCGCTCTACTTCTGACTTGGAAATAACTTTGTGTCTCTGCTTTAGAATAGAGTCGCTGTAGGATTCTGTTCTTTCTAAGTGTCCCTTTAGCGTCTTAAGGATATCGTGGAGTATATAAAAACGGCCTGTAACAAGTGTTGAGAAGTGCTTCAATTTTAAACCCTTTTTCACTTTCGTGTATTTCATTTTGTTATGTGATCATAGAAAGAGTGTGAAAAATCTTTATTTATTTAAGTTATATCCACCTAGAAATCCGTTCGCCATTTTGAAGCCGCCATCTTTTTTATGAAAAAATTGACACTAAATTCGCAATATTATAAATTCGAAAATAACTCTGTCTGTCTATCTGTTTCTCTGTTACGCTTTCACGCCTAAACCGCTGAACCGATTTTGATGAAATTTGTTACAGAGATAGATTAGACCTTGGAGAAGGGCATAGACTTCTTTTTGTCGCAAAAAAGACTTGAAGAAGGCGATATAGGGATGAAAATTCATATGGAAGTCCAAACTATTTGTATTTTACTAAGTTTTGCTGTTTAAAAAAATATATCTATGCTTAGGCGGCGGGGCGTTAATGTTTTTGGGTAAAATACAGTAGCTTGTTTAATATAATCACCTGGCTCAGCGCTCTTCGCACCTCATATATGGAGTTTTGATTGACCAATTATACCATCTGAAAGGTCAGAAATTGGTCATAAAAGGTCAATTAATTGGTGATCAGACTCAAGGTTACTTATAGCATCGGGCAGGATCGCTATTACCACCACAGGATGTAGCCTACAGATTTCTGCAGATTTACTTCATGGGCAATTCACCACTCGAAGAAAATCAGCGTTGGGTACGTTATAGTTCGGCTTTAACTCTGCCGTCGTCTGGTCCCAAGGCCAGGGTGAGAAAGGAAGATGGGTGGTTGATCTGCCGAGTTGACCAGAATCGGAAAACCGAAGAAACTGCATGGATACACGAACTAGCGAAGTCACTTGATACATGAACCTCTGAAAAAATGCAACTGGAGAGGAGATTTATCAGCGGGATTCTCTTTATTTTGTGCTCACAAATAATTTCCCAAAAGTCCATAAAGCTAACGAAAATCAATTTTTCAGAAATATTCATACTTTAGTTTTGCAAAATACACTAAAATTGTTTTTCCCTTTGACCCTCCATAACTCGAGTAGCCGGCCAGTTAGCTTTATGGACTTTTGGAAAATTATTTGTGACACATAAATAAAGGGAATTCCGCTGGAAAATTTCCAGTTGCATTTTTAAGAGGTCCATATGTAACATGCAGAATGCAGAGTAGTAGTATTACCATATTCCGTATGGAGCTCGCGTTGTTGGGGCTCGCCGTGTCTCAATTCGAGGTCCGACGATATAACCATGGCACCTGAGCTGAATTGTGATGACCCCGACCACATTTCATTATTCTCCTTTGGGATGAGTGTTGATGAAGATGACAGCATGAAAGAAGTGGACATAGAAGAGATAGAGAGATAATCAAAAAAATTATTTCATACCTTATAACCTATGGACTAGGCCTTCCAGGGATACCATGTAAAAACGCTGCTTGCATTATACTTCAATGGTGGTGCAGAAAAGAATACAGCTCGATGCCTGAGTATTCCCAGCCTCATATCTCAAAAACCATTGGTTCTACGTAAATTTAGTGACATTTTTATGCAGATTCCATCTTACGAACAATCTTTACCTTGCCAAAAATTACATAAAACTGATAATTTACGAGATATTTGAGAAAAAAATGATTTTCGTGATCTTTGACTCTCCATAACTCGAGTAGCCGGTCAGTTGGCTTTATAGACTTTTGGGAAAATATTTGTGAGCCCAAAATAAAGAGAATCCCGCTGATAAATCTCCAGTTTCATTTTTTTCAGAGGTTTGGCCCTTTTTTGTATAAAGTGACTGGGCTGGACCTTGAAAAATGACAATACGTTGAAAATTTTGATTTAGATTTTCGAACCGATTACAATAACTTCAATATAAACTGGAAAATTAAAAATTGTAAAAGGCAACATTATTACTTACAATAATGACGAAATTTTACCATTCTTAATTAAGCAATATGTACTTATATATTAGTGTCAATCCTTTCTCAAGTGCATATGTACCAATATTATTAAAAATTACGACTATATCACACGCAGATGCTAACCCTATCACTCAGGTCTTGCAGTTTCCTTAATAATTTATATCAATTGTAATATGCCCAATTTAAAGCAATTAATAGACATGTATATATATACCAATGCCAATTGGTTGGCCGTTACAAACCCAATGAATTGCAATTCTATTTAAGCAATGAAAGAATTCAAAGCCCCTTAACACATTTGTCAAAAATATTCGTCCTTGACGCCTCTCCTGAATTCTTGGAACGTTTTCACTTTAACATTTAAAGCTCTCTTTGACACGTTTACTTGTTGCTGCACAATTCATAGGATTACTTGTACTAACTTGTGGGTTTCGTAAACAATTTCCAAACGGTCCAACCAATTTCAACATCGTGCTATCTGCAGCCCCCCATGTGAGGCGCGCTGTTATAAGAATGGGAATGATGGTGCTTTCACCTGATGACGTGCATGGTTTTATGAATGAAGGTTCTGGAGTGGAGAGATATACTTCAAGACAACTTCAGGGTAAATACGTGCCCACAGTAAGGGGGTAATACTCGACAGGACTTGACACAAACAAAAGGAGGTGCACTGCACTTTCCTATACATTTTGTTATCCTATTCAACTCAGGTAACTCACATATTTCAAATGACTATAACCTTTCTTTGTAAGAAGCACTTTTATATGTATTATAAGACTAAGACAGTAAGGATGAGGTGAATCTGTGACTGGCTGCTTACTTTGAACGCTTACTAACAAAAGGATTCAACTTTTAATGCGTGCTGCAACACAAAACATTCCTTTAATGAGTTTTACGATCGTTCAACTCTAAAAGTTTTAAGTAAAAATATCTTTCCATGGATTACTCATATGGAGCCCCAAATTCTATGGGTGAAAATTTGTATGAGGATTTTGATTTGAGAAATTAAAAACATTAGCAGAGCTCATAATTATAAAACTCAGACAATTTTTATCTTGCAGCCTTTATTTTTGAAATTATAAGCAATTTTTATGTTAAAATTGGCCTTATTTGATGCTTTTTTAGTACTGTTTCACCTAAGCTTTGTCGAAAAGTACCAAATAAGAACAATTTTAAAATCAATATTGCTTATGACTTCAAAACCAAAGGCCGTAGCATATAATTTGTCTGGACATTATTAATAGGAAACCCTGCAAGCTTTCTAATTTTGGGAAAAAAGGTGTAGGGTAACCTGGTAAACACAAAATCGTCGCCGATACAAATGAGAATCATTCCTTTCGATACCAGTATTGAGAATCTTTCGCTACGGTGCTACGACAGAACTTCACACAGACGCATCGAAGCACGGACTGGGTGCCATATTGCAAGTTGGAGATGACGACAATAACCTTCACTCTGTTTACTACTGGAGCAAAAATACTACCGCAACTGAACAAAATTACAGTAGCTACGAACTTGAAGCGTTGGCTGTGGTGGAAGCAGTAAAGAAATTTAGAATATACTTACTAGGCCAAAGGTTTAAAATCGTAACAGATTGCAAAGCATTCGAATGTACCTTGAGGAAGAAGGACCTGACAAAAGGGTAGCAAAATGGGCTATGTTACATGAGGAGTTCGGGTACGACGTGGAGCATCACGCTGGTACAAAAGTGAGACACGTAGATGCGCTAAGCCGAGTTCCTGAATTGATGTGCTTAAGTCGAAATAGCGGGTACTTACGAAGTTTGGAAGAAACACAAAAGAAAGGTGAGAGATTGAAATCAATCATAAAACATCTTGACCACACAAGGACAACATCATGCAACATAATTTTCTGTGTAAAAATATAGAAAACTACCTTACTAATGAAAATATGTCATAGAATTACAAAATTACAAGGTGATATGTAAACCCCTACCAAAAAAAATTCAAAACGCCCTAGCGGCTAAACCATTACGAGATGTATAATGAAAGCGCTGCAGACGAACACCTAGCAGACCTGTTAGCAAGTCCTAATCCCACCTCCCCGCGGTGCCCCTTGGGGTACTTCTTCGGAAGGAGCTAACGGGAGACGGGCGAATGGCGAGCTCTCTGCGCCACAAAACAGAGTTTTAAGTCGGTTGGGCTGAGGGTTAGCAACCCGCTCCCATAAAAAACACCATTGCTACGAATCGGCAATTGTCCCATGAGGGATTAAAGGAGTTTAAAGAAGAAGATAATGAAAGCCCTACGTAGAGCATAATGTTGGGCAGCTTAGCTACACTTGCTCTACTTACAAGCTTCTACAATAACTTATGGCGCTTCATTAACAACTAATATTTATCGCTTCTTTTTTATCTAAGCAACAATCACAGCGATAATGCCTCGTAAGTGCGATTCTAAAATGGAATTGCTAACCTGCCTTGATAAGCTGCATATTGTGAATCAAGACGCCTTTGCAACAAATGTGTTGCACTTTGGAGTCACATCCCGTCACATACCCGCTAGAAAACCAAAGCAAGATATATGTAATTACATGTGACTCCAAAGTAAATCAACCTCCAATACTCTAAAATACGGAGTCACACCAGTCCTACACTGAACGCCGAAAATACTCGTTCAATAATATTTTTCTCCGGGTGAGGTTATAAGCCTAACGAAAACCTTAGAAGTCGTCCATTGATTACGTGAGGCGTTTGGGGGGGCGGAGGGGTCCGTCTGAATCTCACTCAATCTCATTTTTATCTTCAAGAAGCAGTGTTAAATTTCTAATTAACACATGTTTCTCCACTAAAGACCCCTCTTCATTTACAGGCAACCGATAGGCTGTGGCTTTTAAGGCCAGCTCGGCAGGCCCGGCCAGATGAAGGCCATACATTACTCAGCCTGACTGACAGATGAGAATTTCAGGTATCCGCCTGACAGACCGTAGCATGCAGGTGACGTCATAATTCCCTCCAGACAACAGGCAAAGACGACTGCATTAGCATAGCAAGTAGTTAATTCAATTGCAAAAATATTAATGCCCTCAACGAAAATATTAAAGGCACAGACGGTGGCGAAGGCGGCGACGGTGACTGGAAAAACGTTAAAAATACACGGATCAGCATATTTGCTAACACAATGGGCAGGCAGCGCGGAGAAATCAGATGTATTAGCCCAGTCACTTTCTAGATGAACCTCTAAAAAAATGCAACTGGAGATTTTTTAGCTCTTGGCGAGGCCTATCGTGTCTCAATTCGATGTCCGAGGATATAACCATTGAACCTAAGTTGAACGATTTTACCGCCGACCATATTTCGTTATATTCCTCTGAAATAGCCGTTGATGAAGATGACAACATGAAAGAAGTGGAGATAGAAGAGATAGAAGGACATACCTATTTCATATCTTGTAACCTATGGACTAGGCCTACTGGGGATAATATTTTGTAAAGACGCTGCTTGCATTCTATTTCAAAAATGGTGCGTCAACGAATGAAGCACAATGGCCGAGCTTTCTCAGTCCCATATCTCAAAAACGAATGGTTCTACGTAAATTTTGTATAGGACATTTTAATGTAGATTCATCCCACGAACCATCTTTACTTAGCCAGAAATTGCATAAAACCGATAATTTACGAGATATTTGAGAAAAATAATTTTCTTGACCTTTGACCCTCTGTAACTTGATGGCTTTATGGACTTTTGGGAAATTATTTGTGACCTCAAAATAAAGAGAATCTCTCTGAAAAATCTCCAGTTACATTTTGTTAGAGGCTTGGTCCTTTTTTTTTGTATAACGTGACTGGGCCGTCACCGCCTCGGTACCAATCTGTTTGTGCCTTAACGCTTCTCCAGACTCAAGCTGGTGACATATCCAAGCCGTACATGCATTGCATTCGTTGACAGATAATATAGAAGTGTGTGTATTCATATGCGAGCTGACGGAATATCCCGTGAATGGAAGGCATGCCACGCAAAGGTCGGGCTACTTTCAACTTTTTCTGCATTGCCGCATTCGAGATAGCACACACAAGCATAAGCACACAAACACATGAACACGTTACTTAGATTTTCGGGCTATGTGTGAAAGCCGGCACGGAACGCAACCATGTAATATTGTGTCAGAGGAAATTCGCCGGATATCATGGAGCCTCTGAATGCAATGCATGTACGGCTTGGATATGTCACCAGCTTCACGCGCGAACGCGTTAGTGGGTGGTTTTCGCGCCTAGTTCACTCCTTGCTTTCAGTTCGCAGTGGGCGGCGTGGATTCGTGCCGTAAGTTCACGGTTTGAGACTGAATAGAAGTTCAAATCTTCTGGCACAAACTGACGATACATGCACTCTCACATAAAAATTTTTGTCAGATTTCTTGGACTGCAGGCCCCATTCAGTTGGCGGCCGGTGAGTTTGTGGTGATACTTGGCATCAAGCCGAAAACTTTCAGATCGTGGCCTGCCGTTGACCTGTGTGTGAAAGGGCGCGTTAAGATACGCTAAATCCAACAAAAATTTTGTTATGCAAACGCCAAAAAGTAGCATAGTAGCCCCTCAATTGTTTAGCCGTCACCAGCCGGCCAAGCGATGTAGGTAACACTGACCCGCGAAAATGCTCTTAGAATTTAGAACTACAGGAAGGACCCTTGCCGAATTTTAGCGTAATGTAATTCTTGTTGAGTATGGGTGCTCACGTTTTGGTGGTTGTATGTCCACTATAAGCGGAAAAGGCGACAGGAATAGAGGTAGGAGTTCGAATTACCAGTTATAATTCAATATTATGTTTACGCCCGTAAATGCGTATTTTGGGATACTAGATACTAGAGATTTTTTTAAATTGTAAAAATATCACGGATTAGGGGGAGGGGGCCAAATCTCACGATATCTTACCAAGGGGGAGGGGGAGATCGAAAAATCGCCTCATGTAATTTATGACGATCCCTTATTTGAAAGGGACTAGCTCGATCATATTAGCCTATCCTCTCTCATTAGATAATTACCAGTGGCCACCGCAAGGAGGTTATGATCGCACCTCCATCAGTCCGAAATAATTGCGGCACGTGCATGTTATGCTACATGTTATAACCCATATTCTGGTGATGACTGACCACCGTCGTTAATTACATATATACCTTGGCGAAAATCGTTCTTACCCATTAGATTTTGTATCCAAATTATTCAACAATTTCTCGGGTTTTGATAAAGGTGCTTAAGTATTCGAAGTTTCACATCGTGTTAATCGTACAATTCGAGGAAATGTTATCCACACGATTCCCATTTATCTGGAACTCCCATGATTTCAAATTAGATCCAATTAAAAATAATCAAATAAAAATCTTTTACCTCAAACTATGTGAACGCTGACTGCTTACTCCAAAAAGGAAATGAATCGCTTGATTTCAGCCATAATTTAGTACATTTTTTTAAAAAGGAAAACCTTGAATCCTTAAACGATCGTAATTTACTGTTTTGTAATTATTATCCGATACATTACAAATCCTCGTCAGTTTAAGCCAAAGTAATCGAGACCCAACATTAAAAGCTAATTCTTAATGCCATAAATCCGAAAGAGATTGTAATTCAGCATTATCTGCAGGCAATTTACGAGAACAATATCAACAACAGATCGACTAATTATCTCTGAGGGCAATCGTGGGGAACGCAGCTCCCCAAAATAAATTGATTGGTACAAATGAGGGTATAGAGAGCGCTCAAAAAAGATACAAAACACCCATTCAAAATTCTTCAAGTGAATTTTTGCTTAACTTTCAGCCAAAACCACCCTTAGGGCTGTTACACCCTGTTAGTTGTTTTCGCTTCGTACCTTTTAATTAATTTTGCCGCACGCAAATATCCTGCCAACAAATACCTTCACCTGTCCGCAGTCTAAGGTAGACTTTCATGATGTAACTAAAGCCACAAAAGCATGCCGCTTTATAAAACACCCTTAGATATCCTTCAGTGTCTACAGCAGCCCCAACGAAAGATTCTATAGCGAGAAAAACAAGCATCAAAGTCCTCCCTTAGGGCAACCTGAAGCTTTGTGTGGGCTCGAACGCAGAAATTAAACACGCTGGCATCGTGTCTCGGTCCCAAGGTCGACGAAATCACGTCACAAGAGAAATCACTAAAGTGGGCTAATCCGTGAGCTGTGATGTGATTACCTGTGCCGTTCTGGGAATTACGAACGACCTCCTTTAGCCACCCCCCGGCCCAGCAGCCAGCCATCGCCGGCAAGCCCACTTACAGGATTTTATGATCTCAAAACGAGCGTTAAAGAGGACTGACCCAGATTTTTACGAATAGGGCACATACTCATATCCTTGCACACATTACTGATACACGTAAACCCCCCGTCGTCAGCGGAAACTTCGCTAACTCCCCCGGCTCACGACCGATGCCCACCAGGAATCAGGGCTTTGGGCTAAGGGCTCAGAGCTCAGCACTCAGGTCTTGGGCAACCTTTTTGCGAAATTTTTGCTTTACAGTTAAAGACTTTCAACCGAAAACCAGACCGCAAGCACGAATAAGGCGAATAGGCATCTTTTTTGGGAGAAAGGACATTCTAATTCGGATTTTGGGGGTTGTACGGAGCCCTTCGTTCTGAGGTTGTCTGAAAACCCTAAAATCACAGAAGGGTGCTGCTGGCACGCCACAAAATTCGCAGACTTTTGTTCTTACTCAATGATTGTGGGTGTCACTGTGGATCTTTCCCCTGCGAAGGGTGATGATATCGTCGTCGTCTCGTTGCCCTCGTTGTCGCTCTCGTCTACATCAGGGTTTTGGGTGAATAGCAGAATGGCGCGGGCTCCGCCATCTAATTCGAGCAAATGCAATTAGATTTCAAGTGCTCAGAGCTTTTGTAATAGAGGGATTGCCTCGGTTTTCAATGATGGCACCAAATGGATTTCCTTCTGTTCGTGCAGTGTAATCTAATATCGAGATCAGATTGAGATCTGTTTGTGGCTTACATTTGCTAGAGCATTCTTTTAAAGCAGCATCCTGTTTAGCTGTAAGGCTTTTGGGGTGAAATGCAGATTAAACAGCAAACAACTTCAATGAAACCAATAAAAATTATTTAACTCCTGAAATGGAAATACTTTGAAGATTTTTAAGATATTCAGAACTTTAAACAAAAGGCCGATTAGAATCAGTGGAGGAATATAAAAAAATTTATCGGAGATTTAAGGTAAGAAATGTACCGGCCCGCGAGATCTTTAGAAAAAATGAGAAATACATATTTTTGATATTATTTGAATATTAAATGCACATACATAGCACCATGCATGTTTATAATTTAGTACTAATAGCCCAGTATTTTTATTCAAAAAGGACCACACCTCTGAAAAAATGCAACTATTTTCAGCGGGATTCTCTTTACTTTGGGGTCACAGATAATTGCCCAAAAGTCCATAAAGTCAACTGGCCAGCTACTCAAAATATGGAGGGTCAAAGGTCAGAGAAGACTAGGTAGAGAAGGAACGTTCAAATAGTCATAGCGCGGAGATTTTGAACGATACATTCAGAGAAATGCATCTACATTGCAGATGCCGAGTGTTTCAAACGAATCATCACCAAATTTGAGCTTGACTGATCCACATGTCTTTAGCATGGTCAGGCAAAATTGAAGAGAAATTGCACACATAGCTCTCCATTGAGAGTTTCCATTTTACTGTGGAAAAACCAGGAAAAATTTGATAAGATATTGCGATGATTTAGGAATCGACCATGAAGATGAGCGATGAACATATCAGTTATGGTTAGATGGTTATACGCTAATAATCTTCAACTTCTTCGGTAATAAACTTCAACCTCTTCGGTAATAATCTCGAATTCTTTACCAATTGCCCTCACGTTTTCGAAAATTCTCCTGAATGCTTCGCAACTTCGCTGTAACAGCTAGCTTCGCTTTGATTGGCTTTTCTTTTGAATCACCCGACTGAAAGATAAAGTCAAAGTATGCACTGAGCTCAAAGCGATTATGGACATCTGAAATTCAGGTACTGCTGAGGTATTGTTGCAACGCCAGCTGGTGGTTGACTAATTATAGGCTATATGGTATGGCACCCCACTCTGTTAACCAAACTCCAAGCTACTGGTATTGACTTGGTTCTAAAGAACTGGATTAAGAGCTTAATTTCTGGCCGTTCAATCAATGTAGTATTGGATAACGTCGAATCCGACCCCCACACCATCTCCGCAGGCGTTCCCCAGGGCTCAATTCTATCACCAGCTCTCTTGCTAGTTTTTATAAATTACCTGCTCTCAATCCCCTCTAACTTACTCCACAGCTTTGCCGACAACAGTACTCTACGTTACTCCTATGGCTTCAAGACTGTAGGACAAGCACGCGCCAGACCTTGCCCATTATCGCAAACTCATGTCCATTTCAATCAACAGGGACATCGAACGAATGCTTGACTCGGGCCGCAAGAACCGTATCGAATTTAATGCATTGAAAACGAAATACTGTCTCATCTCCAGTAAAACTTGCACCGATCTTCCTTCTATTTCAGTGGGCAATAGGAACCTAACGGCATAACCGTCTTTAAACATGCTAGGCATAACATTAACCGAAGATCTGCTCTGGAATAGCCACATATTCCAAATTGCTAAACAAGCGTAACAGTGCCTGGGATTCCTTAAAAGATGCAAATTTCTCCTCGGGGCCCCGAGACAAGGTGCAAAACCGCGCTCTCAAACTTATTGGCGATAGCGCTATTTGCTCTTCAATTGACTCATTAAGCCACCGTAAGAATGTAGAAGCTCTTGCAAAATGTTGCCGTTTTTACCAACACGACTGCTCCACTTAAATAAGTAACTTCATGGCTCCACGGCAACATTTCTCCCGCAACGCAAGACTTGCATGGTCGGCTCACCCTTATAGTCTGCAGCTTTTATCTTCGCGCACACTCCGATTAGAAATTCATTTATAACAAAAACAACTCGACCATGGAACAACATACCACAGTCAGTATTCCCGAACTCATACAACACCCAAGAGTTCCAAAAAAAGGCTCCGCACATTAACGCGCCAATAAGAAACATAACAGCGCAAAATATTGGCAGGGAGACTTCCTTGGATAGTAGAGACTGCTTACCCAGTTTCGATTCTTTGTATCCTACACGGATAGGTCTAGGCCCATTAGTTAAAGTCGTCATTTTCACATTTTACTCGAGGAATTCTTTTATCAACAGCACAACACGATTGTGGAACTTTCTCCTTAGTTAGTATATATACATTCTCCTTAGTTAGTATCTACCCTTTTACAGCATCCAGAAGTTAAACGAAAAGGGCAAAACCTTTGCTTGCAAACCCTTCTTTATTTATCACAATCTTCATCTAGTTTCATCTGGCTTAAGAAGGGCGAAACCAGCAGGCTCACGTCTTTTATGCTTATGTGAAACTCTTACCAACTGAGGCTAAGGGGCCCGACTACCATCTCAGAAATCCATGGTTCAATTCCACATGGTCCTTCGCCTTTCCGCTTGTCCAATCAACAAGTCTTCCTTCTTTACATCAACTTCCTCACCTTTCTGCTGCCATCGCCTGTAAGCAAAATAGTCATATTTCGTTCTGTTGTGGTAGTATTGGATGGGAACCGATGAAATAAAACCGCGTGTTTTCTTTGGCACTTCTTTAATCTATCGTAGCACTGTTTACAAATCTATAGTCTTCTTGATTTAATAAACCCCGCAACCCATTGAACAATTTTTTATTTTAAAAACTGAAATCTACAATATGTAATTCCCCAAAGAGACGTAAACAATTCCCTTCAACTCATTTTAGCATTTTACTTCCTGTTACATTTCACCCTAATCGAGATGTACTACATCGAAAAGCCTCATACTACAAAATTAGGTCAACATGTCCGACAGCGGTAATCCTAAATAAAGACTAACCTGACCATAACTAACTCTAATTCAATAAAACTAGCCTATTGCTTACCATCAATCTACCTGTAACTCAATAAACAATTTAGCATGTCATCATCTATCTAGTTCTCACCTTTATTAAATGTAAACAAGACCAGGATCCTGGGGTATCCTTTACAATGTTCTGGAGTTGTCCATTTGAAATTATTTTCGGGGCATCAGCCAACAGGAGGCAACCTTTCAACTCCACAACGTACACTAGCTGACTAGAGATTATATTAATTTCGCTTTATTGACCGCACTATGCGGTGGTGTCGTTATGGGGAAGCCGTTCAGATAGAGGAGAAGATCCCTTCGACATTCCAAGTCGGTTGCCGGCGATTAATTGAATTTCTTTGGGTCACATTAAATGGTTCGGGTCGAACTATATCGAAACCAAAGATGCCGGCTGCCTAAAATAATCGCCTTTAACATTTCCAAAGTGTCCCCCACCAGTCCGAATAATTGACCCCGGCTTAACATTATCATTAGACTTAATTAAAAATGAAATATCTCCAGATCCCCACCGTGATGGTCCACCCCAGACTTGCGAGACTCGCCCTGATTGCCCAGCGCAATCCCTTGGCAGTCGGACAGTCGCTGAGGGGCACAAGTTTTAATTATGCAACTTTTTTAACAGCGGTAATCATCGATGTAATAAGGCTAAATTAAAACTTCTTAAATGCAATTGTAATTCGCCCCGGCTAGGCATCGTGTATTATGTACGTTCGTGGATTATAGCGTCTGGAACAGAAGTTTCTTGCGCCACTTTGATGCATAAATGCGAGGGCAGCCTAATGATTCTTAGAAGTGCGCGACAGAGCGACAGGTTTGGTAGCATATTTGGAAGAAAAAATCGTACCTAGATAGTGGACAAGGAGACATGCATGTAAAAACCAGGTTACCTTAGAGTTTGCATAATTGAATTAAATATTTGAATGACAATTTCTCTTTCAGGGTTTGTTACTCATATCATATATATTTGAATAGGGAAAACATTCAAACGCCAAACATGTTGCCACTGTACCGTCATCACAACTTCACCTTTCTACGATATTTACCTCAGATTTTTTTCTATTTTAAGTCTTGTTCCCTAAGTCTAGTACGTCGTGTGCGTCGGACGTCATCATTGGATTTGATCTTGTTCCACAGAAACTGCACTTTGAGTTTTCCACTTAAAACGTCAAAGTCAACGCAAGATATGAGCAGTTTTCTCCTGCTAGATAGCGACATGAGATCAAGCACTTTGAGCCTGTCCAAGTAGTGCGGTAGGGTTTGGTAGCCATAGGGTCATATTGATTTCCAAGGGCGAAAAGGAGAAATCTCTTTTGAACTGATTCGATCCTCCTTCTGCTTACTTGGGATATAGGATCCCAGATAGACATGCATATTCCAGGATAGGGGGACTAAAGAACAGAAGAGTGCTTTTATGACTCATACTTTCTTTGGCTCTCCTCTTTATGAAACCAAGAAGTTTGTTGGCTTGTACTGCTTATTTGTGTTTTTTCCACGGGAGAAGGTAATTGCATGACATTTGTTGGTCTTAAGTTGCAATTTATTCGTGGAGCATCAGTCTTGTAAGGCATTCATCTGCATAAATGAAGCATCAGTTTGGGTCTTTATGACACTATAAATGTTGAGATCAGCCGTGCAGGAGAGATGCGGAATATTTACAAAATTTTCGGATAGATCGGAGGTAAAAATATTAAAAAGAAGAGAAGATGACTACCCTGAGGAACGCCAGAGATTACTTCGATCTCATTAGATAGAAATCCTTGGAATCTGTTAACCTGCGTTCTTCCGTGCAGATATGATTTTAGCAATTTTAACCTGATATTCCAAATTTTAATAATTTAGAATCAACAAAGTTATTGCAATACAAAGTTATGCGTGAACAGAACCAAAATAAGACACGTCGAATTGATAACGTCCTCTTTTTGAAGTGGGTTAAAAAGTTCGGTTTGATGATGACTATTATATAATACTTCCCACTTCCCATTTATGTCTATGGGGATCACCTCCGCTATTACGAACGCTGCATTGTTAGAAACGGTTCTGTCTGCAGGAGGCACTTCGCCTGTATGCGGGCTTCCATTTGCTGACTGCTGTTAACCGTCCTGTTCAACACTGCTATCCTCACTGGCGTATTCTTAGAAGTGCTGCTGATCTGGTCGATCATCAGTCTCAGATAATTTAGAGCGGGCTTTGTATGGATGATCAGTTCACCTGGATCATTATGGCCACTGGTTTTCTCTGTATCAGCACAGCTTAAGCTTTTTTCTCAGCAAGCATCAGACCGGCACTTTCAGGCCACACTATAATTTCTCAGATCGCTTTGTTTTGCACAGTTCTTAACTTCTTCGGCAAATATGTAGATTTCTCTCATGTTGCTCGACAGCTGTATTATTATAAGTGGGTCATAAGCATTTGTGTAGTTAGAAAATGTATATCAAAGTTTTCTTTTTCTTCCCTGCATTTTCCAAGTATTGGTCTCATTTATGAAAATCTGGTCTGTTATCGATCTGTTCTTTCAAAATCCTGTTTGGTAATCTTCTTTGTCTTCTATACAAGGTTTCAGTTAACAAAATATGTCAAAGTATTCATAAGATTTGTTCAACAACGTGATTAGTCTGCAGTTTTTGCAATTCGGCATCGAACAAACCTTCGCTGGACCGATTCAATGTTTTCAAGTTAGAAGAGTAGTGAGGAGACCGAGCCAGAGACGCATATTCAAGTAATGGTCTGGCAAAAGAAATATATAGATATTTAGTGATCAACGGGTTGTTAAATTCCTTGGACCACCTTTTAATAAAACCCAGGACTAAACTACCCTTGGAGGAAATATAGTTAATGTGAGTGGAGAAATCCAGCTTACTATCAAATCTAACCCCGGGATCTTAAAAAAATTTACACGAAGAACACGCTCATTAAGAAAAATGTAGTTATAAATTAAAGAACTACGTCATGATTTCACATTTACTAATATTTAGAACCAGGTTGTTGTTAACACACCAAGAGTGAAAGGTACCAAAGTCGACTTGCAAAAGCTTTTCATCCTCAATACTCGTAATATGACGGTATAATTTAATGTCGTCTGTTGACTGCCTTGAGGGACACCGGATGACGCTTCTATGGTTGCAGATTTGGATCCACGGAAAAGAACTTCGTAGCTAAGTAATGCCGGGTTTCTACCAAACAGACAGCTTTAAAAAACTGTTTTGTTTTTAAAATGTTTGTTTGTTTTGATTTATCCACTCGATAAAGGACAGTGTTTTCTGTTTTGTTTAAAAAAGCGCTACTCACCGACAAAAATGTTTTCAAAATTGTTCGATTTTTACAAAACATTGACATTTTTTCTGGCAAAAACAGTTTTTGTTTCTTGTTTTCTCTGTTTGGTGGAAGCCCGGCATAAGACTGGAACCACACTAGAAGAGCTTGCGGAAAAACTAATTTTTTTAGTTTGAGAATTATAATGGAGTGGGAGAGCTGTTCAAATGCTTTGCTAAAATCAGTGTAAACCACAATCAGTTTGGTAGCTGGAACCGAAGCCCTCGACAGCATGAGAAGTAAACTCGAGTACTCGAGCTGGTGGTGCTGGAACGAGATGCAAGAAAACCATGTTGATTCGTTGAGATGAGTTTTTCGCAGATAGGCGTGGTTGGCACAAAGCTTCCCAACTGGTCTATAATTAGATATTTCATTCTTGCTCCCGCTTTTATGAAAAGGGATTATGTACGAATTTTTCCAGAGAGTAGGGAAATACCCTTTAAAAAGTATTTTCAGTGGAGACTGGAGAACCTCTGCACAGGACTTAAGGATAGCAGGGGGGACACCGTCGGGCCGGAAGTGAAGTCGAAAGGGAGTTCGTTAATATGTTTAACGTTATCGTCACTGGTAATTGAGGGAGATAAACTATGAGCACAGACTTAAATATCTGTAATACAGATGTTCCGCTTCATACAAAATTTTGTCACCAGAAAATTTTCTAGTGGGATTTATTAATCGTCCCATCGCGAAGCTTTGGTCTACACATTCCACATAAGCTCTCCGCGCATTTCCCCAAGTTCTCTGTTGATAGACAAAGGAAGAGGCGAAGGGCAGAGTGGCTTCGGAACTACATTCCACACGGACGAAATGTACTTTTTCGCCTGCTCCACCCCTCACACACTTTGCCCTATCAGACAGGCAACAGACGACACCATTTTGTGTGAATGGCCAAGCGCCGTGCGCAGGATGATGTTTTTTTAATTTCCATTGCGGCAGGTCATGATTTTGTTTTTTTTTTCTTGTTTTCAGGCATACGTATGTTCTCGGAAGAAATGAAATATTCTTTTTAGGCAACTTTTCGTATTCAAGGCTATTTCGCTACATTTCAGGTGCGCGGAAAATAATCGATTTGAATTCTATTTGATTAGCCAAAGGGTCAGGCGCAGTGCACCGCAGGATGGAGTTTTTTTAAATTCCAATCTTTGTATGGGGAACTTTTGAATTGTGGCAGGTCACGATTTTGTTTTTCACTTGTATACAGGCATATATTTCTCCGATGAAATTTTCGCATTTCCTGGCCATTGATAGTTGCTCCCGGCCGAATATTTCAGGTGCGGAACACGATCTGTTATTGGGTGAACTTAATTTGTGTACCGGTCGGTGGAAGTCGATCACTCGGTTTTCAAATGATACATATTCGCATTTTCTTCCGTAAACAAGAATAAGAATTCAATTACCACTAATTGTTTCTTACAAATTTTTAATGTCATAAAAAATGCATAGGGAAAAAGACATTCACTAATTGTTATTCATAAATGTCAATTTTGGTACGTCCAGGAGCGATAAAAAAAAGTTGAAATAAATCTACCCAGCGATTTCTCGAAGCTATAATTAAGAGAAAAATCGTAGGAATTCAATGAATGTGTTTTGGATAAAATTGGTCCAGGGCAACAGGTGGTAAAAAGCTAATAATAGTAGCGAAAACACGTTTTTCCACGTTTTGGGTACGAAAAAAATGTTGTTTTGGAAAACAAAAAATACTACATAATAGTGCTTAAAAAACGAAAATTAGGAGTTTTGGACCATTGAAATCGGTCTACAGGTGTTTGCAGAAAAATTTAAAAACCATTAAAAATGGCCGTTTTTTGTCATTTAATTATAGGGAGTGTAGTAATTATCATAGGACCTTGTGTCAGGGCTTAAATTGTGGCCACTGATGGTGCCTACCTACAATAAAAATTTCATGAAAAAATAATGGTAACTTTTCGAGTAAATATCAAAAATGTAAAAACACCTGTTTCACAGAAAAAAGTTGAACAAGGCCAACAGTGGTCCTAGAAATTTTTTGATGAACCCAATTTATTCCCAAAGAGTTGCTCTACAACCCCATTTTCATGAAATGTATGTAAGGTTTGATTTAACACCTTGAAAAGAAGAAGATTGTATGTATTATAAAAAAGGGAAAGAGTATATTTATTTACTTTTTACTAATATTTATGTTTCTATTTATAATAATTAATCAACATAATTTACAAATTAATATATTTTTCTAATTTTTTAGTATTTATAATTTATTGCAAATTATTTGGTACCTACTATGTAGAATTAAAATATTATAAATTGAATTGAATTAATGTCTACAAGGTACTTCTTGGGATATTTGGCATATCGAGTTAAATGTGAAATGTGTAGGATTATAATCATTAAGCCAGAAGAAATTTTAATTCATGTCCTTCAGAGCTCTTTATCCACTATAACTATATTAACGGAAGGGACTTTGGAAGTTTATGTGCTCCGTCGGATGTAGTTTTTGATGTATGCAAAATACAAATAAAAGTTTTTGAAACAATTTTCAACAATAATATGGATATCCTGAATATAAGGAAGACAATCTACCGAAAGCATTAGATGTATCAGAGAAAGCCCACAACAATCCTGGTTCGACGAGGAACATTCGTGTTATAGCCACCGGGTAACTATAATGAATTTGCTTTTAACAGTAATGCTAAGAAAGCACTGCACTTGGGCATGTCGAATGAGAAAGAGCAACAAAGGAAGAATTCGAAACCTGACCCATCAATAGATTAATTAAAATAACCTCGACGGAAATCACCTAAATATATTGCAAATAAATTAAGGTGAATATTAGAATAGAGGCTCCAGCCGACTCGCTAAAAATTCCACTCATCTATCACATACAGGAAGAAGAAGAAGCTATTATACAAGCTATATACAATGTACTGCGTATTATATACTATGTTCTGAAAAAATTAAAAACTAGATTTGGAAATGTCGAATGATAAAGATCAGAGCACGACTAGGAATGAAACAACGATTGATGCTGTATTTACGAGACTTTTGAACAATTTGACTTTATGGGTATAGATATTGTCCCTTCCAAGTAGGGTTGGCGTGAGGCTCATAACTCATCCGGAAAAAGAAGAATTATTACGGAACGAGCAGCATTTGTGTCGTTCAATCTAGGAGTGGTGTAACCCTGTATTTTAGGGTATTGGAGGTTGATTTGCCGGGTCAACCTCTAGTGTTTTGAAGTGTGGAGTAACACCGCATTTGCAGTGAGCGACATATTTGTTACAAAAGGTCAGAAGCGGAACGCGTTGGATTGATTGAGGGAGGGCGGGTGGAACTCACTGTGCAGCCACCTCCTCGTTGTGAGTTCTGGGTTCTTTTGCGTTGGTTTTGGCTTGGTTTTGGCTAGTCTTGTGTTGCGGGAAAAAAGTTGCCGTGTAGGCAGGAGGTTTCTAATTTCAGTGGAACAGTTGCTATGGTAATAGCGGTAAAACTCTCTGAGTGCAGCTACATTCTTTCGGTGGCTTAAAGGATCGAAGGAAGAGCAAAGGGTGCAAACGCCAATGAGTTTGATGGCGCGATATACCTAGTCCAGCCAAGCCTAGGTGGTTCTTGGGGGCGCCCCCCCCCCAAATATACGAGTTGTATTCAAAGCGGGGCCGAATGTAGGACTTGTATATGTATATGAGGAAGAGCCAGTGAGCCTTGGTTGTCAACCAAGTTTGTCGTGTGTATGTTGTCAACCAAGTTTGTCGTATGTATGATCTACGCCTACCCTGGACGAACATGAAATGAGAATTGCTGAAACAGCGCCCCCAAAAATCCAGTTCAGCCAAACGCCAAAGGGAAGAAAGGCACCCGGACAACCTATGAAGAGATCTAAAGACGAAATAGAGATGAACTTACGTGCCTTACTACGTGGATTACTAAAGCCTGAACTAAATATGACGTGCCGTACCGCAACCGTACGTGCCCTAGCGTACGAACTAGGGAATCCAATCCCGCATCAAAATCTCAATCCCGCAATCCCGCGGGATCGAGGTCAACAAACCCGCGGATCCGCGGTATTTGCGGGACTACAAAACAATTCGTAGATTTTGTTCTAAACGGTTATGTTTATTAATTCATGAAGTATTATATAAAATAAAAGCGTAACAAACTACAGTCAAACAAGACCAATTCTAAACTACGCTGGAATTTTCTTACATAGAAAATAAATTTTAATTTCGAACTTGCTCTCCATCAGAGCTTATGCTAGTTTAGAAATGGCCTGAATATTTTGTTTGACAGACTCAGTTATTCGTTTGAAATACAATTGCCGCGAGGATAATCCCCTTACTACTAAGTTTCCATATAGAGTTTACGATGGGTTTTCTCAAAGTAGAAACGGAGGTTGAGTAAAGTTTCTTTAACCAGTCCGGTTCACCCAAGTTTTGCATATGTGTGCGATTGAGTCTCCGTTATTGCATATATTCCAAAGGCGACGCAATGTCATATTACTTATCTGACACTTTCGCCCAGAGCCGTCATGGAAATGCTGTCTTTTTCCCTATGCACTTTTTATGACATTAAAAATTTGTAAGAAACAATATGTGGTAATTTAATTCTTATCCTTGTTTACGGAAGAAAATGCGAATATGTATCATTTGAAAACCGAGTGATCGACTTCCACCGACCGGTACACAAATTAAGTTCACCCAATAACAGATCGTGTTCCGCGCACCTGAAATATTCGGCCGGGGGCAACTATCAATGGCCAGGAAATGCGAAAATTTCATCGGAGAAATACATATATGCCTGTATACAAGAAAAAAACAAAATCATGACCTGCCACAATTCAAAAGTTCCCCATACAAAAATTGGAATTTAAAAAAACTCCATCCTGCGGTGCACTGCGCCTGACCCTTTGGCTAATCAAATAGAATTCAAATCGATTATTTTCCGCGCACCTGAAATGTAGCGAAATAGCCTTGGATACGAAAAGTTGCCTAAAAAGAATATTTCATTTCTTCCGAGAACATACGTATTCCTGAAAACAAGAAAAAAAAACAAAATCATGACCTGCCGCAATGGAAATTAAAAAAACATCATCCTGCGCACGGCGCTTGGCCATTCACACAAAATGGTGTCGTCTGTTGCCTGTCTGATAGGGCAAAGTGTGTGAGGGGTGGAGAAGGCGAAAAAGTACATTTCGTCCGTGTGGAATGAAGTTCCGAAGCCACTCTGCCCTTCGCCTCTTCCTTTGTCTATCAACAGAGAACTTGGGGAAATGCGCGGAGAGCTTATGTGGAATGTGTAGACTAAAGCTTCGCGATGGGATTTATACCCAGCAAATTTGCTGGTGACTAAATTTTGTATGAAGCGGAACATCTGTATTACAGATATTTAAGTCTGTGCTATGAGCCTCTCGGTTAGGAGTTAAGTGATGAAAATTATTGTCGTTATGGATCCGAGAACAAGTAATCCCTCTTACCAGCCAAAGAATACTGTGACGCAGGCAGTACCAGAATAGCAGGTGAACAAGGTGAACCAGACCTAAGCGAAACTTTGGCATCCTATTATTAACCTGTTCAGCTGGCGGGATGCCTCATTAGGGCTACCTCTGAGGACATATGACAATTTTATTTATTTTCAAAACGGCGATATCTCATGAGTGCCAATTCGTACGGGAATAATCGCAAAACCTACAAATTTTGACTAGAATTTCACGAGATGCAACACTAGTGTTGCAACTCTCGCACTATCGCATGCGAGACAAGACAACATGCGAGACAACAGCGTCTGTCCCATGGCGCGACAGTAAAAAAATCCTAGTCTCGCCGAGACAACACTATCGAATGCGAGACTGTCGCGCTCTCGCTCGATCTCGCGGGATTTCCCAGTAGGTTATTTTTTTCCCGGATCGTTGCGGGATATCGCGATTATATAGAAAGTAGAGTTTTATATTTTCGTCTGTAATATTTTTATGAGCTGGACAACCCCAGTCTTCCAGAGTTTAAAGATGCCAGTAAATCCCCAACGCTCCGGCGAGAGCGCCAGTGCACCCTTCTAAACATCCCATTGACTCATCGAGAGAAGTGTCCCTAATCTAGTCACACTACTCTCACGGAGACACTGGGTGGTGTGAATAAAAACTAAGTGAACACTCTGAGTGGATTCTCTTGAGAAGGGTATAGCGTATAGAGTGAACACTAATTAGGAAGGAATAAAAATTCACTTAAATGTTAATTTTATGTTAAATTTTTTTTTGCATTGAAAAGATATTATTTTTCAATGTCATAGAGGTCGTGGCGGCAGCAGCCTGCGAAGAAATTTCCCATACATTTAAATTCTCCGCAGGGCAAAGACGTAGGGTGGGGGAGGGCGAGAGTGCAACACTCACTCTCGCGAGAGTAACGCGATACACTCGCGACACAACACTATAATATCACTGTTGCACTGGGGTGCGAGACAAGACAACAGTGGTTTCACTCTCGCGCAGCGAGATCGAGACCGCGGCCGACTGTTGTCTTGTCTCGCTCTCGTGAAACTCTAATTTTGACTTAACGATTAAGAGACATATATTTGCAAACTTATTTTTTGACCTTTTGAATAATTTTTTTTGCTCCCATGGATCTTTGAAGAAATTCGACATTTTATTTACAAAGTTGTTTTAAGGCCTGTTATTCTCGATTTATACTGCAGTTCAAGGTCTATTTTAACTTGGTATATAAAAAACTGTGTACACCTATGTGTCATACGATGTTACCTATTTAACCCCATTGGTGCCAATTTATACGAAAATTGTTTCAACAATGCAACAAATGGAATAAATGGGTTAAAATGAATGTTTCCTTTGAGATTCGTGGGTTTGGGTGGGTGATGGTGCAGGTTTATACCTCCTACCAAGAGTAATAGGACATTTTAATTGAGGCCTCAGTACAACTAACCGTCGTGTAAGGGACAATTGTACTGCCCCGAATAAGTCCTGCTCAACTCTAACGGTAGGGAATGTGTTAATAAAATAGTTTACAGAGTTATGGTATCTAGATGTAACTTCTAAAATGTCCCTCATTTCCACCCTTGTATCCGCCACTAAGACTGGCATAGTACCATCCTCTCTTCTTACAATGACAGAGCTTGGTTTGTATTTTTATTTATCATGTTTACTTCTTTGTAGAACCTCCCAACATCTTTATTACAGTTACTTTATTTAATTGCATTAATTGCCAAGAACACTACCATCGCTTAATATGACTCAATTATGACATCCTCACAACCGTCCATTAGGAAGAAAAGCACTGCTCGTAAAATATCCGGAGCTTGTTTCATGAAAAACAAATTTTAATTTATTTGTTGTTACGGACAAACAGAACTCAACAAAACAAAAGCATGTTTACAACGTAAATAAGGCAAGTATGATAATCACCGTCTTTTACTGACGTAAATCCAATCTCATTTCTAAGAAAGAAATAAGATTTTGTATTTATGAGAAGAAAATGTCTATTTAGAAACAGAAAATGAACAACGAATTTAATAATCGCAGAAATATATGTGTTAGTGTTCTGCGTAGGGGGAAACAGCCCCTTGGAAATTTTCCTACACGTTTCCTTTCCATACATCGGATTACTTTTAGGGCTGTAATAAATTTACAACAAAAATAAAAAAATAAAATAAAAAGGAAACAAAATTCGTGAAATGTTCTTCAAGGCCTATCAAAACTCGGCATTTTTTTCATCCGTCATTGAGTTATTTACAGAAGCAAAAATATATTTATCTTAAATAATGTAATTTCAATTCTTTAATCACATTCTTCTTATCCTTTAAATACTGTTACTTCTCAGAGAATTAGAGTTTATTGGATATCCCTGATAGACGATGTACGGGGCAAATCTAATTTTGTTGTCATCGCAAATCAGAGATATTTCTTTAAGAGCTACGGAGTACGGACATTCAATTTGCTTTGACGTATCTCTGACAAATGACTTCATTTTCTATTTCCGGCAAAAGAAATATTTCCCAGTCAGCTTCTCGTTGATTTAGTAGATCCTTTTAAACCGGTGAATTTAAAAAGAGATTTTTCTTTTCGAGAAAAAATAATTAATTTTGGGGGCTGAAAGGCAGAACAGTGACTAAGTTGAACTTGGGAATCGGGGGTTGGAAATCGGGATTTTACTTTTTCAATTAATCAAATTCACTGATTTGACATATGCACAAAGACGTTTATTTTGTAATTTTGATCCGATATCGAAAATTTGATTTAAAATTGGGAAATAAGAAAGAGAAGCACTTTTCAATTAAAAAATGAGTTGTTCTGAAAGGTTAGCTCGGACATTAGAAGGTGGGAAAGTGGAACAAGACGTTAGGATTTTTAAAGGAGAAGATTGATTATGTTTTAAAGCTTTAAAAGACTATAAGTTAAGGCGTCTAACTACCTTTCCAACCTAAAGTCCGTCCGTCCACTCGGCACTATGGCCGTTCCTCTTCTCATTTTTTCCACCAAGATGACATTCCTTTTTTCTTGCCTTTCGATTTTGCAATAACTGGCAAGGACGCCGAGCTCTTTGCGAGTCTCAACAGCTTACACCAAATTGTTAAATGTCCTACGAGAGTCTCTGATATTCCAGGTCAAGGAGCCCATCTCTTTGCTCTATTTCTTACTTCTCATCCGACGCGAGCCACAAACTAGTTAGCGCTTACTTCCCATATGCATCCTCGACCACAACCACCACAGCTCCTAAAAGAACTGTCTGGGATAGAGTTGAGCCGGACTTACAAGAGGCAGTACATTTGTCCCTTACACGGTAGTAAATTGTACGAGGCCTCAATTTTTTTAAATGTCCCGGTTCAAAAAAATGTCCTATAATAGGACATAGATAGGTGTGATTGTTAATTACGTAGTGGAAATACATTTCCTACTTTTTTTGCGGCAGAAAATAATCCAATTTGAACTGCGACGAGATGAGATTGTAAGCATAACAGGAGAGACTTTTCTGATTTTTTGGCGACAATAAAACATCCAATTTGAACTACAACGAGGTGAACTTGTAAACAGGAACTGGTGAGGAGAGACATTTCTTACTTTTTTTTTTGCGGCAGTAAAATAACCAACTTGAGATTAGGCGAGGTGAGATTGTAAACACGAATTGGAGAAACATTTCTTACTTCTTTTACGGTAGTAAAATATCCGATTGATGAGCTGAGATTGTAAATATGAGCTGGAGAGCCATTTCTTACATTTTTCGAGGGAGGACAATGTTGTACTAAAGAGACATTTCTTACATTTTCTGAGGGAGTGAAATTTAGTCCTGAAGAGGCATTTCTTACATTTTTCGAGGGAGGAGAATTTTCTACTGGAGAGACATTTCTTATAATTTTCGAGGGAGTGAAATTTTGTACTGAAGAGACGTTTCTTACATTTTTTGAAGGAGTGAAGGAGTGAATGGAGAGATATTTCTTACATTTTTTGAGGGAGGAAAATTTTGTATTGGAGAGAGATTTGTTACTTCTTTGGCGGCAGCAAAATATCTAACTGGAAATTAGTCGAGGTGGGATTGCAAAATAACATTGTGGAGTCGTAGATTTCTTGTATTGTGTAACAATTTGAACTTGTTTAATTAAAACGATTTTTCGTTATGTTAAATATTTTTTAATGTTCCCTTAGCCTTTTATTAAATTGAACGTGTAACGTGGAGTTTTTATTATTGTTATCTTTATTACATGAAACTAATTTAGAACACTGTGGGGCTAATCTCTATTTATTTATTTTTTAGTAGAAACTTTTTTAATTATTACGGATTTTTATTATTAGCTTTTTTAAATTCAAGGAATCAAGAGTCAAATTAATTAAGTGAGTGTTTTCAATAACTTGATGACATTCGGCTGTTTTTTGTCCACTCAAGTAATATGACAATAGTGGGACGATGTCCCTACACCTCCTACATACTCATAGGCCGTTTAATGCACATTATAATAAACCTTGTAAAAAAGCTCTTCATTGTTTTGTTTTTCATTTACTTGTTTTTGTCATTTTGGCATTACAATAGCACCTCGCCTCATTTGAAGTATGACATTGTACTGGCTCAAAAGAGAAAAGAGACTCCTCTTACAAACTCATTTTAAAATCGTGTCCTACCCAACACTAGCCTGGCACTATGGGGAAGCCAACTGGTTGGGTCTTACTCGCTTCTTCCAAGCCACTGACCGGGATTTGTGTTTCCGTAATGCCAATGAGAACTAAGCCGCCCCGGTGTCACCAAAATTATACGACCGGGTATGGACCTCGGTGACCTCCGTGATGCATCAGGAATTGCTTCAATGCTTGCGTCTTATTGAGTGCTTCTCTATAATTGCCAAGAAATGGTGCACTTTGGATGAAAAGTTCATCATCTGGGTCTTCGCGATCAATAACTGATTGGCTTTCCGAACAAACATCATTTTTCGTGTTCTCAACAAGATCGCTGTCAATTTCGAAGCAATCTTCAATATTTCTGCTTTCAACGCCAATTCTGTGTGAGTTTCCATAAATTTCTGCGAAAAGAGATAAAGACCCCTGTGCTGAGAGTCGAGTCGTATGACAGTCGCATGTAGATGTCGGTGTCGACTGTTTTTAAGTTGGTGTGCTGAAAGTCGTGGGACATGACAAGTTGTTTGAGTTGAACGAAGCGACACGTCGACTAAAAGTAAAAATCGAACTGTAGTAAAAAAAGTAGACTGTAGAAGTAGACTGTAGACTGTAAGAACACCAAATAAGCTGCCATTTATACCGGCCGATTTTAAACGACACAAAACCGACAAGGATCGACTATAAACACACCGCTCCATTAGCTTCACTTCATATCACAGAAAATACGACTTTCAGCACAGTGGCCAAAGGCAAGTTGTCTTCTATCCGATTTTCGGAAGCAGTTTTGTATTGTACTCGTAGTCACTCTGTCGCAAACATTTTTTACAAAGTAAACTGCATTCAACACATTTATGATTCGACCCAACTCACTCGCGGAACCAGCAGAATCGACTGCCGTCAGTAAATTCTTAACTATAAAGGTCCTGTAGAAAGTTTTAAAACTTAGGGAAAAACTAAAAAATCACCTTAATCGAATAAGTTGAGTCACTGAAGTATAATTAGGTGGGAAAAATACAGGTTTTATGTTATCGAGTAGAACATCTTTTGGGTGACACGCCGCATTATCCAAGAGGAGTAAAAATTTTCGCTTTCGGTGACTTAATTTCCGATCGATTTCCTTTAGCCAGTCGACCATTATTTGGTCGGTCATCCATGCCTTACGATTGGATTTCCAGATGACAGGAGGGCCATTTATACATAGATTTCTAAATGCCCTAGGTTTTGCTGCCTTTCCGACTGCAAGCAATTTCTCTTTATCACCAGCCATTTTGACGCAATGCAATATAGGTAATCTTTCCTTGGATAGTTTACCACCAACATATTATTCGTTCTTTAAGTGCATGATTTTGCTAAGTAAGGCGCGGAAAAAAAGACCTGTCTCGTCGATATTGTAAATATCCTTTGGTAAATATTTTGCCACGAAGATACTTTATTCATAAAAGTGGAATCATCGTCGCCATTGACACTTGAAGCTTCGCTGGAAATTGATTTGAAATATATATATATATATACAGTGTCATTTTAGAAATTTTTCCAACCAACCATATGATGCGCAATGGAATTACTGCTTCCTATGTTGGCGGCAATTTCCTTTGCTTTGCTTTGTATTAATGGGCCTGCAGCAATAACGCCACACTTAGAAACGATCGCTTTTCGTTTATATTGACATTTGAATGCTACATTTACAAATAACCTTTATAAATAAGTAAATAAGTTTTCTTTTTGCCTTATAATTTCGGCTGCTTGCGTTTTCCCGATATTAAAACGATCTGCTAAACAACTCACTGTATATTTTCCTTTAGTAAACACTTGTGATAAATCAATTTTATCTTTAAGATATTACACTTTTTTTTCGGTGGTATTTTACTTTTTATAGGCAAAACTAAAACACGGAAACACGATTCAAACAAACAGGGAACACCTCACTGATTTGAAAGTGCGCACGTAAAAGTTCAGAAAAATAGAAAATGGGAAATAACCGAAATAAAAAAAAGGCTGCATATATAGAGGGCCCTGGTGTTGTGTCTTAAAAGGTAGCTGTACTTATGTTATTGTGAAG
Source organism: Thereva unica (assembly GCA_949987705.1). Classification (NCBI taxonomy): domain Eukaryota; kingdom Metazoa; phylum Arthropoda; class Insecta; order Diptera; family Therevidae; genus Thereva; species Thereva unica. Next base: position 218,324,282 of record OX465281.1, read on the forward strand.
TACAGCGCAAACCCTACTACCAAACTATACTATACAAAAAAAAAGTTAGTTTGATGATTGCCTATGAATTTTGTCCGCTCAACGGAGACTTTTTTACACGGTTGGTTCAATACAAATTGTCCGTATCCGTCCAAGAGAGAGTACGTTCAATAAAACGATACTTCCGTTTAAATTTCTTGGAGCAAAATCGTGACTGAAGAAATTTGTACGTTTAAGGGCGAAGTCTGCTTAATAGAGGTGTGCGTGAGTAGAAATTTCACTGTATAAGATATTGAACTAATTCTTCTTTAACGGATCTACAACCGAGATCTGGTCCCGGAATCTCGCAACTATTCTTTCCGCCGGTCCCGATTCTTAGCCGGTGTCATCCAGTTTCACATCCGTAAGCTCTGAGCGTCCTGATCTACGCCGTCCTTCCGCCGGGGCTGGGTCTCCCTCGCTGTCGCACCCCATAGCGCATCCTACGTGACGTACTCGCACTTCAGACCGACGTGTCGACCGCTGGATCGCTGCCTGCCTCGTAAGAGGCCTTTAAAGTTTTCGTTGATACCATGAACATTTTTGCAGTTGAATTAATGACCTGCCATGCTAAACTGTCGTCTTCACCTGTGGAAATCATGACGTAGCTTGCATACCACGACATGTCAGACAGATACCTGAAGTCCTCATCCCTCAGTCAGACTGAGTATTGTGTGACCTTCATCGTGCCTGCCGACCTGGCTTGAGAGGCCACGGTGTACCGGCGGCGCCCTGTAAGTGAATGGGGGTCTTTAGTGGAAAAACCTGTTTTACTTAATTTAACTCAGCTTACTAGCAATTTTACACTGTTTCTTGAGGAAACTTAAATTTTCGGAAACCCCCTCCCCCACGTGAGATTGGGTGAGATTCGGTTCGACCCGCTCCCTCCTAAACGCCACACGTAAAATTAACGGACGACCCCAAAGACATAAAACTAATTCTAGATTGGGGCCGCAAAAATAGTGTTAAATTTAACGCATTAAAAGCGAGACAACATCTGATAAAATGTGCTCTGCCATTCTTGCCATTTCAGTAGGCGATCTAGAACTAACAACCGAGCCTAACATTCACATATTGTAAAGTGCAAAACAAGCATACCAACGCCACTGCGTTCGTATACACCTCTACACCATATAGTAATCGATAACAAAAATATAAGCACCCAGAGTGTTATCAACTACTAAAAATCGTGTAGGTGTAGCTCTGTACCTGACATTGATTTAAGCCTGGAATATATGGGCGCATAAAAAAGTACTCTTTCGTAAATTAATATAGGTTAGGCATCGTAAACAGCATTGGTGATAAGCACTAAGCCATTCGGTTAGAATTATCATGGAAACGGAGGAAGAAAACAAAGAACTAGCAAAGCTCTAAAATCAGAGTGAATTTTTCCATAAAACAGAGACAGATAGGCAGATAGTTAAAATTTCCAGTCCGGGGCGTCACGTCCACGTTAAAAGTCCCCATTCCATTTTTATTTGCACTATGCATAACGAACTTCAGGGTAAGGTATTGTGACAATAACCAAAAGGTCCCCGGTTAGATCTGGTGAGAGACGTTGAAACACAATCAATGATTTCGTATTAATTCACAGTCCCAGTCACTAAACAAAGCCGTGCATTTATACAAAAGAATTCAGCGTTGAATTTATTTATTTATTTTAATCAAATAGAAAAAGAAAGCATTTCTTATTTACAATTTACAATACAAAAAAAATCACAAAATCTTTGATGGATGTCTTAATAGATAAAGCGCGAACTGCTCAGAAACTCTTCAGTTTTATCTGCTAAGGTAAAGTAGGTGGATGTATACAACCCTCGTTTTAAAGTCGCCTGTTCCCTTTTTTGCCGTGGGTAAATATTATCAGGAAGCGTATAACTGCCAGGTAAGGAGAAAGTCTTAAGTAAGGATAAGAAAAACCTCCACCAATGATAGGAAACCATCAACATTGGAAAGCCGATAGTGATATAGAACCGGATGGGGAAGGAGCAAGTCGATAAAATGATAAACGAGAGTTTGGGTAATTATCGGGGATTCTCGATGGTTTCATTCTGCTTAAAGGACGTCAGGAGGAATATAATAAAAAAAACTCACCATGCACCTCCACCACCATTCAGAAGCCGTGCTGCTATTCATCAGGAGCTGCATAGGGCCAGAATTCAGGAATCAGGTGATTGGGGTGAAAGTGCTTCACTGCAAATAGGCGCCACCCAGGCTGTCTGCATTGCGTGACCTGCAGACATTCAGGTTCGATGTATAACAGTGTAGCCTAGGGCAAGTGTACTACTACAACAGCCTCGAGGCATACTTCACCACAAACAGTCGAAAGTGAAGTTCAATTTGATCCTGATTCCCCTTGAAAAGGGGCTCTACGATATTTGTAAACTTGCCTTTTCCACTATTTTTTTTTTTTTCAGCCAACGTTTATGCCCTGCTCCACGATGCATATTTGAACGGCGTGTAATTGACCCTAATTAGCATGGATTTCGAAATTGCTGCGACTAGCGTGCATACAACACTGATGAAAGCCGGGCACAATTTGCCTGGGAAAGAGAACTTTTCCGCAGGAGAAAAAAAATTCCATTAATATGTAAACTTGGGCAAAATGTGCAGAGTAAGTTCGTTCAAAGGAAGACCACAGAATACGTTATGCGCCCTCCTGGATAAGCCTCCTTAACGTCAATGCAATGCATTGGGAATATCAATTCGGCTCCGATGGTATTTCAACCACGTACAATTATGATTCAATTTCGAAATCAGGAGTTCAACTCAAACGAGAGCAGCGTCTACAAAAAAAAAATATCCAGAATTTCAAAAGTGGAGTATCTTAAGTGATCTTTCGGTCTCAATATGGTCCATTGGTAAATATTGGGTTCGGTTATATTTTTCTTTTCACTTTGGGAAAGGAACTATTCTAGATTCCAGACCAGTTTAAAACGAACCGAGGATATCAAACAAAAAAAAACCGACTTTTAGTGTACATCTGCACATCCTTCTCAAATATCCCTTTTCTTCCTGTCCCCGGTAAATAACCTTCCTTCTTACGTGGTCAGGGAGAGATAAATATTGCTGTGCTGTGCTTTCAAGTTGCACTAATAAGCTATTTAGTCAGTGCCTTCCTGTGTCCACAATGTGATTATAATTCATGACATGACCGGGCTACTCTGGCTCTGTCTTCCTTCCTTTCTGTCGGCTCCGTTGCTTCCTGGGTTCGATATTGGTTTTGTAGTTTTCTACATCCTTTCGCCTAGTGAAATCCTTTCAATTGCATGGACTGGAGTCCCCCATGAAAACGTTGCTCTGAAATATTTGATTTTTCAAATTATCTCTGGCTATTAGGAGCTTGAAATAAGTTCCGAGACATGGGCAAAATGTTACTTTATTTTTATTCGATATTTCTCGATTTATTTTTATATTGTGTCATTCGACTTGCCCTAATGAAATTATTAATGCTGATATTATTTACAACAACAGCAAAGCCAATAGGAACAGGAAAATAACGAATGCTGCAGTTAAACGACAGGATGTTCACTAAGGGTTTGCGAGGAGCGGAGGGTTCTCGGTGAGACTGCGTTTAAATTGGTTTTGTTAACGTTTCTTTTCAGATAGAGTTGAGGGCAGCTGGAGCTGGAATTATTTCTGTAATAATAGACTACACCCATACCTCGCTGTACGGCCGCTCTTTATACGGCATTTCGCTACAACGGCCATTTTAAATTAAGGCGTGTTTTCGATTTACGGCCTAAAATGTCTCGCTATAACGGCAAAAAAACTTTTTTTCGATGTCGATATATTAGTCCAGGAGAAATAGCGAAAAAGTTGAAATAAATCTACCCTGCGATTTCTTGACGCTATAATTAAGAGAAAAATCGTAGGAATTCAATGAATGTGTTTTGGATAAAATTGGTCCAGGGGAACAGGTGGTAAAATCTTAATAAAAGTTGCGAAAACACGTTTTTTCGGGATTTAGGTACGAAATAAATTTTGTTTTGGAAAACAAACAAAAAATACTAAATAGTGTGAGTTTTGGACCATAGAAATCGGTCAACAGGTTTTTGCAGAAAAATTCAAAAACCGTTAAAAATGGCTATTTTTGGACATTTAATTATTGGGAGTGTGATTATCGTAGAACCTTGTGTCAAGAATTAAATTGTGGCAGGGTAGATTTATTTCAACTTTTAAATATTTTTCCGCTATCTTTCATGGACTATATCAACATCCACACTCTTATCTATTTCCCATTGAATTTGTTTGAATTTGTATTATGTAGAATAATTGATTCCTGATACGGCTTTTCGCTTTACGGCCAAGTTTCGTGGAACGCATCTAGGCCGTAAAACGAGGTATGGGTGTACTTGAGTTGCCATAATTATCTATAGTCTCTAAAGTCAAGAATGGAAAGATGGATTTTCTTGAGGTGGGACAATTTTATGTGGAAAACCCAACCTTAGAGATCACCCTTTGTACCACCAGCCTGTCATGTGGTTCAAATCATGGTGCAATGTCTAGAGAAAAATAGGAGAGGTTCGGGGTCAAGTGGCTGCTGAAGCTGATGGCAATGAACCTTACTTTTGAACTCTAGGATATTGTGCGAATTCGGAGATTGTTTCACAGCCGAGTTATTCTATGTATATGTGGTTATCCGAGACATTCCCGTAAGCGAAACTGACAATTCGAGGCAAATTTTGAACTCTATTGCCTCTACCATAGGACATGAACTAACACCGTATGTGAATGTGTTCCATCCACTGCAGCGGCGAAGCACTGTGTCGGCTAATGGAAACGCCAAGATGAGCAGTTCTTTGAGTCTGAATTTGGGCTATGCTGCGGACAGCCCGGTTTATATTAATGAGAGTCTAACATCGGGGGCCTCGGTAGTCTAGGGGTAAGACGCCTGACTACTATCCCAGAGGTCCCGGGTTCGAATCCCGGCCAGCCCCACGATCCTTCGCCTTTTCCACTTTCCCACCAACATGACTTTCCTTCTTTCTTCTCCCCTCTTTGCATTCCTAATTCCTCCTGACATAGCCTTCGCTAGTCCTTCCCCGCTCCTCCAAGCGCATATAATCGGTTGGCTGATGAGATTCAACTCATTTCAGGAGGCATAACACTCCAGCATTTCTCAAATGCCCCGATGCCAGAGTCGCGAAATGGTTGGAAGTAAGTGGAATAAAATATCGTGGCTAGGTTGTGGCAACCCCTTCCTACTTCTCTCTCTCTCTTTCTACTCTCTATCTTCCGGCTATAGCTGCTGTTCGATATTCTATACGAAAAAAAAAATAGATTGTCGAACAGTACAAAGGGGCTTCCCCTAAGCCTCTAGCCTATCACATAAAAAAAACATCGAAAAACAATGCTATCTTTCAAACAGCTCGTAAACTGCTGAGAAGGAATCTAGTTACCTCAGTCTACACGGGCCGGGTTCCCGATTAAAAATAATTTCATGGTTAATTTCCTTACTAGCACGCACGCGCCCGCAGCTAGCACGCATAGCGAACAAACAGGCACGCCACAAAAGTACGTACTCTCCCGCCACAGGCACGCACGATCCCGCCACAGGGATACACGCTCCCGCCACTGGCACGAAAATCTAAAAATTTGTTCGCTAGAGGGATGCACTCTCCCGCCACAGGTATCCACTCTCCCGCCACACGCTCGAAAATCTCAAAATGTGCCTGATGACGACTTTACATACATATATAATACTCTTCTCCATCTTTCTTAAGAGGCGTAGAATTTTTATTCTAGGAAAAAAAAATTTTTTCTTTCATTTTAAATTTGAGTTTTTTCACTCAGGCGTGCATGCTAGCTGCGGGCGCCGTGCGGGCTAGTGCATGCCAGCTGCGTGCTAGCTGCGGGTGAATTTCATTTTTACTCGTGATTTATAATATTCGTGCGTACCAGCTGCATGCTAGCTGCGGGCTAGTCTTCAGGCGTGCATGCTAGCTGCGGGCGCCGTGCGGGCTAGTGCATGCCAGCTGCGTGCTAGCTGCGGGCGAATTTCATTTTTAATCGGGTTTTTGGCTTTGTACAACTGGAAAGGAATAAAGGTCGATTCGCACTGTACGGAACGTCAACGTCACGTCACGGAACGGCAACGTCACGACAAAATATTCTTCAATGAGTTTTGCCGTGCTGTGCCTTGACGTGACTGATCTATTCTGTTGAATGCGAACGTAGCTGTAGCAGCATTTCGAATTTTTCAAATAATAATCTTTTTTTGAAGAAACTAATTCATCATGGAAGATGAAAAATTGATTGAAACGGTTCGGCGATAGGAGAAGCTGTATGATCTTTCGCAGAAAAGGCATAGTGACAATACTCACAGAGAGAAAATTTGGTCAAATATTGTCAAAGAATTAAATACACCAGGGGCCTTATTCTCAATTACAATATTGTGAGAATTTCTCTCGAAAATGCCAAAATGGTATTCTGTATTACAAATTGATTAAATTCTGCTCGAAACTGTAACTATATTTTTAGATTTTTACTCGAAAGCTCAAGGATAATCGAGCAATTTATAACATTTTATGTATGGGGGAGACAATTGAATCCTCTTGCACTCATTTTCATTTCTTTCGGGGATATTCCTACTAAAGGAAGCAATATTGTAATAGGGAATACGGAAGCATTTTAGTTTCGGATAACAGTTTCGAGTATTCTAATAGAGAATAAGACCCCAGGTAAGTGTTAGGTTTTAATTTTCGCAATAGTTTCTAAACTACAGTGGACGAAGTTGCAAGAAGAGAAATTAAAAGAACGATTTATACCCTCTACTACATTACCATTAACGTACAGCATTACAAGACCGATGCGCTCGCCTCAGGTGCAAAGTAGCTACCAATATGATATGCAACGCCCACAACCAATGTAAATTCAAACAAGTTCCTCCTGCATATCATCATCAACTTCAAATCCCCAGGAATCAATATGTTCAATGTTCAATATATGCTCAAACGGCAACGCCAACACTATCCCCATCTCAAAATTCAACTCTTCCGCGTCAGCACAAGAATTTTATGAAAGCTATCCCATCACACATTTAACCAATGAAATATAATTTAATTTTTACTTTCTATATTAAACGAAGTTGACTTGTTTTAATTATATGTATTAAACAAACCATCAATTTTTGCTTAGCACTAATAGCGTCTCGAAAACATGTGTTTTTTTTAAATTTTATGTTCAATTTTTATTAAAAGTATATAAAACTACTACTTCGACATTCTCTACCATTGCTAACTTGGTATTATTAAACTTTGGCATTCCAAATAATAATTTAAAATCAGCAATACGGAATAAAGGCAATACCCTATCTAATTTTTTTTAGACTGAACGCAAAATTTACGTTGACGTGACGTTTAAGTGCGAATTGAAAGCAAAATTGACGTGCCGTTGCCGTTCCGTGACGTGACGTTGACGTTCCGTATAGTGCGAATCGACCTTAAACAGCCAGCAAAATTCGCTTCAGCCTGCAAGTAGCCTGGATGAATATATATTTAGAAAGAACGACCAAAATGGTAAATTTTTGACATAATGGCCGATAACTTAAGTACATAATGGCCGATAGCTTACGTAGCGGCGGTTGCTAGAGGTAGAAAATGTCTATTTCGTTTAGTATTCGATGTAACTAACATGTTCCAAAAGAACATTTTTGAGATTGGAAGCAATTCCTTTTTCACTAAAATTTGACTCCACTATAAGCAATAAAACTATAATTCAAAACTTTAAGCAAACTACATAGGCTAGTCGGCGAGAAGGAAAAGGCGCCTTTGGCCCATAGGCAAGGTTATTATTGGAATCGCTTCGTTTTAGGGTGTAGTTTAACACCCTAAGTTTGCCCACAATTTGGTTGACCGCATAACTTTTTAATTACATTATTTTGAATTAAATAGGCACGTTTTTTAGTATAAATTAAAAATATAAAAAAATAAGCCCTGTTAGAAGTCCCTACGTGCAAGTGTGATCTTGCAAATATGTAGCTTCCAAAGTTTTCAAATTACGTTACTTTCACTATTTGTTTACTAGAAAACAACTGCACATAGAGGGCTGATCAATATTGCAATTTTTCAGTCATGAATACGGTAAAAACTAAGCTTAGAAGTCGACTACATCAGAAAAGTATAGATTCGATACGTCGCATAAAAATACATACATCTACTTAAAATTGTAATATTTATTTTGGGCGTTTTGGGATACTTTTTTTCTAAATTTGGGCATATTGAAGTTGAAAATATTTGGCATCACTGACAGTCATTCAAGCTTACAGGCACACAGCCATACACACAGACAAAATTATTAATAATTCTTTATTAACTTCCCAGAAGGAAGTTATTGTAATCGGTCAGAAAATCGAAATTTTCAACGTACTTTCATTTTTCAAGGTCCCAAGAGAATTTTAAGCAAAAATTTGAGAGGAAGTATGTGTGTGTGTGCGTACGTATGTGGTCATTTTTTCCTGCACGATATCGCGCGAACCAAAAAAGATAAAGTATTATTTGAGGTGTCGTTCAAAGCGTATTAACGGAAATATGATCTGAAAAGATTTTTACAAAATTTGGTCGAGCTGTTTCTTGGTTATAACGGCATAAATGATTTTTGTACCGGCACGATATCGCCCGAACCACAAAATATATCGACTTACTTGCCGTACGAAGCGTATTAACGACAATATAATTTGAAAAGATTTTTATAATATTCGGTCGAGCCGTGTTTTGGTTGGAACGACATAAGTGATTTTTATACCTGCACAGTACCGCGTGAATGAAAACTATATCGACTACTTTGAGGTGCCGAAAGAAGACTATTAACGAAAAAATGCCCTGAAAAACTTTCAGAACATTCGATCGGGCCTTTTTTGGTTTAAATGGAAAAACTTCGGATAAGTGTCAGACAGATCTTAAATTGATAAGTTTTGCTAATATCTAATAAACTCGACGGAATGAGACCCATTCTAAACGAAGTGATCTTTATTGAATTCTGCACAGCGGTAGCCTTCCAACAAAACATCAATTGTCAAAATCCGACAACCTTTAAAAATCGTGCAAAAATTTCGTTACCCTTTACAAACATCACGAATTTTTCAAACCTTGGATCAGGAGCTTTTGACGGGGAATTGTTTTCAACGCGTGATACAGTTTCAGGAAATTCCGGCTCATCCCGGGAATTCCAATAGTTACTGAAAAATTTGTTCTTTTTGGTCAAGTCTGACCAGTACTATCTCCGGAAAGCTATGGAGTTTCCAAATGAAGTCATTCTCTTCCCAGTTTAACAGCGGCGCTTCAACACGCTCAATACGAATTCGCTTTAGTGTAGCGAAAGAAGTACGAAGTAAATGTTTGTTTGCTAACGCTCGGGTAAACCAAGGTCTCTAGGAAAATCTTTTAGATTAACCACTATTATAGTTATTTGAACTAGCTTCTCTCAGGATTGTAGCGGTCGCTACGCATTACTTTGTTTTTCTCTTATTACGAGTTTTTGTTATTAAATTTCTAATTCAAATATATGTACTTACAATTTTGGAGTACAGTGTGCGTTACATCATCGGTTTAGATTTTCACTACTAACTTTGAAAATACACTTTAGGGAAATCACAATCACGTATGCTTACACTGTACAAGTATTGAATGTATAAAAACATAGATACACGATTTCATTGCCATGTAAAATAAAAAAATAGAAAATGTATTGGTATTAAAATTGTAATTGAAGAATTGAACTAAACGAACGGAATTTATCGTTGTATTAGTTAGGAGTTTTTATTGTTAATTAAAAAACTTCCGGTTATATATTTTAACCGTTTTTAAGTTAAAGTTGTGTAGTTTAAAAGAAAACCAATTAAAATAAATACATGATGTGGAGAGAAGCTTACAAATATTAAAGAGCAAAGTCCAGGAGTCAAGACCCCCACATCATCTGGTGACCCCGAATAAAAGAATAAAGAAAAATTAAAAATTTATAAAAATATAATTTCTCAATAAAGAAGACAGAAGATTTTTAAGAAGAAAAAAAAAAGAACATTTCAAGAAAGAAATAGGAAGGAAGAAGATTTTTAAAGAAAAGAAGAAAGAAAATTTTGTTAAAAATAAACAAGGGAAGTTAATTTTATTTTAAGTTAGTTCTTTTCAATTTTTTAAACACAAAAGAAACACACAAAATTTTTACACATTTTAAATACAAATTTTCTTTGAGTAGTGATTATCTTATTTTCATCTCTTTTCTTAAATTGATTTCTCTTTTTAAAAGTCGAGATTTTTATTAAACGTTCGACTATAAAAGTTTGAGTCCTCCTTCAACGTTATCGTTCGCGAATTTAATTCATAAGAAGTACCGCGAATTTTAAGTTAATCGAAATTTTTCTTTTCTTTAAAGTGAATTTCGTGTTACGTTAGTGCTTATTTAGTGTAATAATTATGAGTGTACAAAATTATGAAGATGCTTCCATCGGTAATGAAATTAACGCTAGTTCAGTGAAACTACCAACCTTTTGGTCACCTTGTCCAGAAGCATGGTTCGTTTTAGTGGAAAGCCAATTTCACTCTAAGGGAATTAGATTGGATGATACAAAATACGAACATGTCATCCAAGCACTGCCCTTAGAAATTATAATGAATGTTTTAGATTGCATTCAGAACCCACCTCAGGAAGGCAAATACGAAGCCCTAAAGTCAGCCTTGATACAACGATTCACGGAATCTTAAAAGAAGAAGTTGGAGCAGCTATTATGCAACTCAGAGATGGGAGACAGAAAACCATCAGACTTCTACCGATCCATGGAAATTTTAGAAGGAACCTCAACGCATTTAGGAAAAGACTTGATTAAGAAGTTATGGATGCGGAAACTGCCTTCAAATATAAATATCGCACTGATGGCATCTGGGAAACAGAACATTCAAGATTTGATTTTGTTAGCAGATAAAATTTTTGAAGTATCTAAATTTCAATTCGTTTCTGCAATTAGTAACAATTCAGCAAATCCATTCCTTAATAAAGAAGATTTCAACATAAATAATATATGTAGATGTTAAAAAGAGAATAAATTTATTAGAGGATAAAATTGAAGATTTTGCAAATTAAATTAAGAGACTTACGATTAATAAAAATGATAATTTCCAACATAGATATAGGTCAAGAAGCAGAAGGCGTTCAAATAATAAACATAAGGAAAATAATAAACCTTTGTGCTGGTTTCACTTTAAATTTGCAGATAATGCAAAAAGATGTGTTAAACCATGTAATTATAATAATTCAAAAAACTAAGTATCCCTTCAGCGTGTTGTAGAAATGTTGTTCCCGGAAAGTCCTGTAGACTCTTTGTTTTTGATAAAGAAAATAAATTCAAGTTTCTAATAGATACAGGAGCTGAATTATCTGTTGTTCCTAATGTTTATTTTGACAAATACAAAAAAGATCCTAATTTTATTCTTTCAGCAGCTAATGGATCGACGATTAACACATATGGAACTAAACTTTTGAAAATAGATTTCGGATTAAGGAGAGATTTCACATTTCCATTTATAGTGGCAAGTGTCAATAAACCTATCATTGGCGCAGATTTCCTTACGCAATTCAATTTATTGGTAGATCTTAAAAAGAAACGTTTAATTGACGGCGATACAGAGTTAAATGTTAATGGAATTATGATTAAGGCAGACAGTCCATCACCCAGGCATTGTTCCTTTGATAGTGGATATGGCAAAATTTTATCAAAATTTCCCTCACTAACCCAGCCTCCACGTTATGACTTACCAGTACTACACAACGTGGTACATTCTGTCCAAACAAAAGGTCAGTTACCTTTTTCAAGACCTAGAAGACTTGATAGCAATAAATTTAAAATAGCCAAATTGGAATTCGAACATATGATCAAGTTAGGTTTATGTAGAGCATCCTCTTCCTCAGTTTCGTCTGCATTACATATGGTGCCTAAAAAGAATTGTTCAGACTGGCGACCTTGCGGCGATTATAGGAGACTTAATGCAATAACAGTCCCAGATAGGTATCCAATTCCACACATTCAAAATTTCACGTTGAATTTGAATGGGTGCACTGTATTTTCGAAAATTGATTTGGTTAGAGCATATCACCATATACCTATGGCAGAGGTGCAGAGGAAGATATTTTTAAAACAGCTATTACTACACCTTTCGGCTTATTCGAATTCACTCGAATGCCATTCGGTCTTAGGAACGCTGCCCAAACCTTTCAACGTTTTATGGATCAAGTACTAAACGGGCTAGAATTTGTTTTTGTTTATATTGATGACATTCTTGTGGCGAGCAAAGACGAAGAAGAACACAAAGCTCATCTTGAAAAAGTTTTTGGAAGACTTGAAAAATTTGGAATCAACATTAATCCAGGGAAATGTCTCTTTGGTGTTCATACATTGGAATTTTTAAGCCACAAAATTACAAAGGACGGAATACTTCCATCAGAAGACAGAGTTAAATTAATTAGAAATTTTCCGTCGCCCAAATCGATAAAAGAAGTACAACAGTTTATAGGAATGGTAAACTACTTCCATAGATTCATTCCTCGACTAGCAGAAATATTAAGTCCAATTCATAGTCATTTAGCCAAAGAACTGAAGAAAGCTAAGAACATGAAGAATTTAGATTGGACAAAGGAATGCGAGGACGCTTTTGTCAAAGCTAAGAACGCATTTATTTCAGCAACTCTATTAGTTCATCCCTCTGAGAACGCAACTTTTAGTTTGACAGTTGATGCATCGAACGTGGCTGTAGGAGCAATGCTGGAGCAACTAGGCAAAAATGGGCCTGAGCCATTAGCATTTTATTCGAAGAAATTAAGCGCCGCGGAATCGAAATATTCAACCTTCGATAGAGAACTTTTAGCCATATATTTGGCAATTAAACATTTCAGGCATTTTTTGGAAGGTCGTGAGTTTGTCATTTTCACAGACCACAAGCCGCTAATTTCGGCAATAGGGACCAAAGCTGAAAGAAGTCCAAGACAAGCGAGGCAGTTGGATTATATTACACAATTTACATCTGATATTAGATATATCAAAGGAAAAGCTAACGTAGTAGCGGATACATTATCGCGAGTAGAAACAGATAATAAGGATTGTGACGCGATTAGAGAAAACAAAATAGATTTAGAAATTATTGCGGAAGAACAGAAAAACGATTTAGAATTGAAACATTTAATGGAAGATTCTGGTAGAAATTCAAGAATAATTTTAACAGAAAAAGATGTACCTTTAACAAATAATAAAATTTGGTTGGAATGTTCAACAGGTAGAGACAGACCATTTATTCCCAAAGTTCTTCGACGAGACGTTTTTAATATTTTACATAACTTAGCACATCCAGGTATTCGAAGTACAAAAAAGCTAATAACAGGAAGATACTTTTGGCCTAGGATGAACAGCGAAATTAATTTATGGGCGAAAACATGTGTAGAATGTCAGAAAGCGAAAATTTATAGACATACTAAATCCCCAGTTAAAAAATTTAAGACGCCAACAGGAAGATTTGAGCACATTCATGTAGATATAGTCGGACCACTATAGCCAGCAGAAGGATTCACATACTTATTAACGATCGTGGACCGTTTCACCAGGTGGCCTGAAATCTATCCTCTTAAAAGCATCACTGCACAGGTGGTAGTAAGAACATTGTACGAACAGTATTTCCCAAGATTCGGAATTCCATTAACTATTACCTGACCAGGAGGTCAGTTTGACGGAAAAATGTTTGAGGAATTTTCGAAACTCTTGGGTACACATAGAATCCGGACCACAGCATATCATCCGCAAGCAAACGGAATGGTAGAAGTCTCTCTCAGACAACTTAAAGCATCATTTAGAACCAAGATGGGTAACCCGAATTGGTTACTGCATTTACCAGCTATTTTGTTGGGTCTGCGGACTACCATAAAAGAAGATCTGAAGTGTAGTCCAGCAGAATTAGTGTATGGTCAAGCGCTACGAATCCCAGGAGAATTCTTTATAAAGGACGCAGAGATTATATCAGACCCGACAGACTTTGTGGCAATGTTAAGAAACCAAACCGGATTCTCGAGATCAGAAGAAAGGTTTCTTTGTGCCAAGGGGATTGGAGGACTGCGAATTTGTTTTCCTGAGGACAGATAGAATGAGAGGATCGTTACAAAATCCATATGAAGGGCCATATAAAGTGATCAAAAGGGGAGATAAAAATTTTTCGATAGACATTAACGGTAAAGTAATAAAAGTATCGATTGATAGACTAAAACCGGTGCATATTGAAAGAAACGAAGACACTAATAGGCCGGTAACACGAAGTTCAAAGAAAAGAGTTTCGTTTCAATTGTAAAGTAAATTTTCAGTCATGATTTTCGTTAATTGATATGTTCATGGACGCTTACGCTGAAGGGGGAGTTATGTAGCGGTCGCTACGCATTACTTTGTTTTTCTCTTATTACGAGTTTTTGTTATTAATTTTCTAATTCAAATATATGTACTTACAATTTTGGAGTACAGTGTGCGTTACGTCATCGGTTTAGATTTTCACTACTAACTTTGAAAATACACTTTAGGGAAATCACAATCACGCTTACACTGTACAAGTATTGAATGTGTAAAAACATAGATACACGATTTCATTGACATGTAAAATAAAAAAATAGAAAATGTATAAGTATTAAAATTGTAATTGAAGAATTGAACTAAACGAACGGAATTTATCGTTGTATTAGTTAGGAGTTTTTATTGTTAATTAAAAAACTTCCAGTTATATATTTTAAACGTTTTTAAGTTAAAGTTGTGTAGTTTAAAAGAAAACCAATTAAAATAAATACGTAATAAAATAGTTTATTTAAACATTCTTATAAACTATTATGATGTGGAGAGAAGCTTACAAATATTAAAGAGCAAAGTCCAGGAGTCAAGACATCCACATCAAGGATTACTTTTTCACCATTTACGTGACTGTCACCAGTCAATTTCCCACTAGTGCTAAACGTAGGTATTACTATTTTGTAAGAAGACTGTTTATTCCTTCTACGTTCATCATATTGGGAAGTTGATCGTGTGGACCGAAGGGGTCAAAGCCACATCCCAACTAGTTTTGTTTTAATATCATGTAACCCAGTACGACCTGTAAGCTTACAGAAGTACTGAAGTAAGCACTTACTAGTAAGGGGTAGGCCTTACCATACCCCTTATAGAAGTGCTTATTTTTACGCACGTTGTCATAGGAGGTAAGGCCTTACATTCCCTAGAGTAGTTACGTAAGTACTTACCTTAGGATACTTACAGAACTGCTCTTCTGTAAAGGGTATGGTAAGGCCTACTCCTTACTATGTAGTAAGTGCTCTTTTCAGTACTTCTGTAAGCTTACAAGCCCCACTGGGGTATTACAAAAATACGAAAAAAGGGTCATCGGGCAAATTCTCACTTGTTTGGGTCTAATTCTGGACTACACCTTACCATCTGCCTGCTCTTGTAATGGGTTATATGAGAGCTCATCTAACTCCAAGAAAATTAGGGGTACCCCTTATCAAATGCTACTATTTCAGTGCTCCATCGGTAAGGCCTTCCTAGAATTCCTACTGGGAAGTAGCCATATGAACACAATTATTTTGAAATCACAGCCAGACGCTCCACTTATATAGATACTTTGTTTATTGAATGTTCAGTTCTTCAAGTATCTTATGTTTTCAAGGCTGAAATTTGTCGCCGCCGCATGAACTTACTGGAGCCAGATTTCATTCTTTTTGCTCCTAGAAAGTTATCACCCTCTAAACTTGATGTATGTATTCACTTGGTTGTCATTTATTTCATTTATAGTAACCGTGCCTAATTAAAGTAAAAGAACAAAAAATCCCACTGTTTCGATTATTGTATTGTTATTTTTAACTTTACTCCCAACTCCAATCGTCAATCATAATTTCTTGTCTTTCTCTCGACCATAAAATTAGGATGAATTTTCATATTTCTGAAAAATCATAATTTCTCCTTTTCCTGGCAATCTGTACGAAAAGGTCCTGTTCATGTTTCTTCGCAGAAGTATTCAGGGCTCTTCAGCTTCTTATTAAAAATTCAAGCTACTAAAACCATTAACACGCAAATAAAAATTTCAAAGACCATTTACAGCCTGAAAATATCAATTAAATCCCTTGACGGATGATTCCTAATTTTTCACAGGAATTTTTCCACATCAGGAGCTTAGCACATAATCACCACCAACCACCGCTGGAACCCAAGAAGGACCCATTCGAGGAGGCAGAAAAATGGCGGCTGCCATTTGATTCCGAGCCACTGCCGGCGTCACATTGCCTAATCATTGGGGACGAACGATTTTCAACCCTGTCGTGGCCTGCATCCCTCTGCACGAACGAAAGTATACACTCAAAGGAGCGCCGAGTAATTAAAACCGCCAACCCGCGGATTCTGTTTCTCGAAACGTTTAATGTGGTAGAATTTAAAGGAAGTGACGAATTGCTGGAATCCACCAACATCCGCAGAGCTTCCTTAAAATTAAGCTCAATTTGGATTCTCGGAAGGAGAGCTCCGTACAAATCGCAAACGGGGTGGGAAGTATTTCTTTGCAAATGCGGCGAAGTTTAGCAGTGAATTAAAGTTTGGAATGTTATCCTGGGCCTGCAATTGTAGAATCTGCATCGTGACATGCTGACTCGGGGTGACGGATTTAATGTTATTATCTTGCACAAAAGTTTTAAGCGTAGCATTTAAGGGTTGTTTAATATTATAATAATATTATAATTATTACTTTGGGAAACGCGGAGACAAGCATTCCATTTAGAAACTTTAGGGATGCCGCGGAGGGTGCTGCAGTTTCCAATTCCCATATTTAATAAAGGAAAGGGGTCGTAATCTTTTAGACTCAAACCCAGGCTCCAAGTTATGTTATATACAGGGTGTATTAGCGAAAATGTCGAAACTCCTGGCTGTGGATAGGTCTTGGATAGACGAGCAAAAAATCGTATGGGTGGAGGGGGGGGATCATAACGGTTTAGCCGTTAGGGCGTTTTGAAACTTTTTTGGTAGAGGTTTACATATTACCTTGTAGCTTTGTAACCCTATAAGATATTTTCATGAATAAGGCAGCAATCTCCCACCGATCTAAAACTGTAAAAGTCAGGGGGCAACGCACCAACATCCAGAGTTATGAGTCATAAAAGACAAAATTTTGTTTTTTTTTTTTCACTAACATTTCCACTTCAACCACATTTTTCTCCAAAAAATACGTAATTAACCAATATTTTTGGAAAATTGGAAGGCTTGGATAATTTCCTATGAATAATGTCTAACAACTATTATGCTACGACCTTTATTGCTGAAGTTATTAGCAATTTTAATGGGGAAATTTAGGCTTGTTACACGGCATAACACTTTCTGCTGTAACAAACCGGTTTGTGCGTGTTATACGAATTTCACGATAAACTGACTGTTCTGCATTTTTTCGTGTAACAATTCTATTGTCTATGTAGCTGTGTACAAACTATAAGTCATTTTCGTAGACCCCGAGAATGAAATTATGATTGTGTTAGTGTGTTGCTCTGTGCAGTCGAGAATTTTTTGGGATGCACAAGTAACAAACTTCCCCGCGACCCCTTGTCTATAAAACCGGTTTATTGGAATTATTGGAAGTGTTGATGGAAGAAATGTTATGCCGTGTAACTTGCCTCATTGGCTCGCATTTTTAAAATTTTTGTCTGTCTGTGTGTCTGTGTGTCTGTCTGTCTGTTTGTCCGGGCTAATCTCGGAAACCACTAATCCGATTGGGATGGGACTTTCACTGGAAGATTCAGTATTTTTGCGAGCATGTTTTGTAGGCTATTTGTATATCCTTTATATTAGCTTTATCTGTATGTATGCATGTAGTGAATGTATTTAGACAAATCTTGCAACTTGACTTTTACCCACTTCTATACAACCGATCAACTTGAAATTTTGCCCATAATATATAGTTCGAATGGCAATCAGTGTTGGTAATTTACACGTAAATAGAGGATTTTTGATATTTAACCGTAAATAACGTAAATAAACGTAAATAACGTAAATAACGTAAATTAATGTCAATAACGTAAATTATCGTAAATAACGTAAAGATTGTCTTATTTTTGACATTTCTTTCATTCGGTTGTAGCAGGTTGTAGCCATAGAAACGCACCATGGAAAATCCTGTAAAAAGTGCCGGTGGAAGACCATTTTCAATTAATTATAAATCGTTTGGTTTTGCAATGAAAAAAAGTGATGAATCGGGTAAACTTTCTGCATTGTGTCACGTTTGCAATAAAATCTTAAAAAATACCGCTTTACAGCGACTTAAAGCTCACAGGTAACAGTAAATAAATTTTCTCTGTTTCCTTGTTTTAGTTAAATTACTATTTGGTTATTTTTTTTAACATACAGAAATTCTTGCAAATTCAAATTAACTGGAACTGAATCAACTGATTCTGAGAGTACTTGTACAAGCAAGGAAAATTTAAATTCTACCGAAATTTCTTCTGAAATAAATGTTTCAGAAGAAAGTTGCCTGAAGGAAGTGCAAGAAATTTTCTTGATTGCTGATGATGATTCCAATGTAAGCAAAGCTTTTTCTATACAAGAAAAAAAGTATAAGTTAATTCTACATTTTTTTAGTTTGAGCTTACGAATAACGAGGAAATTTTCTTAATACCTCAAACTCAACAATACGAGAATTTCGCACGAACAACCACATCATCATTATCATCTGTTTCTTCTTCTTCGACTGCTTCTTCGTCCGTCGCGCAATCACCCTCGGATAACTGTTTAAATTCAAAATTATTAAAAAGACGTCGTCAAAATTCAGGATTAAACAGTTTTGTCGACAAAATTACCGACAAAGAGATAACTGAAGTAACTACAGCAATGGCAAAATTTTTTTTCGGTTGCAATATACCGTTTAATGTAATTGAATCCAAGTTTTTCTTGGATTTTGTAAAGGTCATTCGACCTTCCTTTGCGCAAAAAGTACCCAATAGAAGAACTCTTGCATCCAAATGGCTTGACATAATCTATGAAGATTGTAAAACAAAATCAGCTGCAACTGTTAAGAAGGACTCCGTTTTATTGATCGACTCCTGGAGGAATTCTTCTGCGAATACCAAAACAGTCGTTTGTATTCTTCACGACTGCACGTTGACGAATAAAGTATGAATTTGAAAGCTTAAAAATATTATATAATATAACAAAAAAATTTGATTTATTAGGTATTTATTGAAGCGTGGAATTTCAACGGTATTTCTGAAACGGGAGATCAGTTGGCTGAAGTAGTCTGGGAAGCAATTGACTTAGCCAAAAATAATTACAATATTGATGTTTTTGCCGTAGTTTCTGATAATGCTAGTAATATGGTAAAAATGGGAAAAAATTTGAAACATGTTGTGTGGCACGCAACATGCAATAGTCATACGGCAAATCTATTTGCAAAAGAAATTATTAATAATAAATTGAACGACCAAGTTACTGCAGTTTTGCGATTTTTTAAGCAGCCTGATTTCGAGAAAGTTTTGGTTGAAAAAGGGGGCAGTAAAATCAAATTACCTTGCGAGACCAGGTGGTGCTCGTACAGAGACTCGTATAAATGCCTAATTTTGAATTTGACCGGAATGAAAGTAATAGCTGCAGAGAGTAACAAAGTAAAACCAAACATTATGAAACTTATTTTCGATGAAAATTTTATTGAATCTATTAAGAAGAGCATAGAGATATTAGATCCCATCTGTGAGCTTATTAATGAATGCCAGAATCCAAAAACATCACAAGCGGATGCATTAAAATTATGGCTTACTTTGAAGGTTCCACAAGATTTCAAACATTATTACAATTCGCGTTTGGAAATGGCCGCAAGCAACTATGCCTTGACGGCATACTATGTTCATCCGCATTACGATAATGACCTTTTATCTAAAAGTAACCTATCAGCTATTCACAACTTTCTGTTAAAGAATTTGGATGTAGATGGTTTAGATGAATGGGATAAGTATAAATCGAAAGAGGGCATATTTGAATCCCTGTACCAAAAGGATATAAAGTGTCCAATTTTATTTTGGAAAACTGCCGAGTTTTATGCTCCCTCTTTATCTAAGATAGCCATAAGACTATTGAAAATACCAGCTTCGTCTGCAGAAATAGAGCGTACATTTTCTAAATGGAGCCTAATTCATACCCCAATTAGAAATAGGCTCTCGTTTGAAAAATCAAAAAAACTTATGCATCTATATATGACACTCAGAATGGAAGATTGTATCCAGATTTACGATGATAACGGAAACGATGAACCTGATGGAGTGACTGAAATTTAAGTTTTTAACTTTTTTATCAATAATAAAATAAATCTTTTTACTAATTTATAATTTTTTTAATTCGATATTTTGTGATTTTTTACATTAAATACATTATTTACTTTATTTACGCATTAAAACTGCCTGTAAATAATTATGTTATTTACCCGTAAATAACTAAGTAAATAATTTGAGGTAAATTACGGTGCCAACACTGATGGCAATGTGATTTGACCATTTTGTAAAAAAATCAAGATGGTGGGTCCAAGATGGCGGCCGAATTTCGCAATTGCGCCCCCGACCCCCGACATGGGTATCAAATGAAAGTGGATGATAAGTACAGTACAATTACCTATTTGGTGTCATTCCAAATAAAAAATGGCGACCAACACAAAATGGCGGATTAGCTATTTGTTTACAACCCACTCGATATACGAGGTGTGACAATTAAGTAATGAGACTGATTATATTGCCGCGATTGTGGTAACCCTGCGACCTTGAAATTCCCTTTCCCTTCTCTCGGCATCCTTCCCCTCTCCATTGATATATTTGCCATCGCTCTAGCTTGTTTAGTTCGCCTGCTCTGTCGTGTTGAGTAAACGTGTGTTCGTGGTGCTCGTCACGAAAATGGAAAAACGAAATCAAGAACAATTGGTTTCCGGGTCGTATTGGTTTTCCGGGTCGTATTGAAAAAACCAGCTCTCATCGCCTGTAATAACTCGATCAAGCAGCGTGGGATCGTTTTCCACTTGTTCCAAACAGTCTTCTGCGACGGTCATTCGATGCTGCTTTTGCTCCTCGGAAAGGTTCCTTGGAACCATCTTCGCGCACAACTTTCTCATCCCTAAATCGTCGGTTAAAATTTGTCTGACTGTTTCACGGTTCATACCCAGTTCCGACGCCAACATTCGAACTGTTAAACGCCGATCTTCACGGATCAGGGCGCGCACACGCTGCGCATTCGTGTCAGTCCGCACCTCGACTGGTCTCCCTCTCCGCCCCTCGTCTTCCACGCTTTCACGCCCCTCCTTAAACTCTTTATGCCATCGAAACAGCTGGGCACGACTAAGAGCACTATCACTATGCACTTTTACAATTTTAGCGTACGTTTCCGAAGCTGTTTCGCCCAATTTGACGCAAAATTTTATCGCGACGAGTTGTTCTTGATTTCGTTTTTCCATTTTCGTGACGAGCACCACGAACACACGTTTACTCAACACGACAGAGCAGGCGAACTAAACAAGCTAGATCGATTGCAAATATATCAATGGAGAGGGGAAGGGTGCCGAGAGAAGGGAAAGGGAATTTCAAGGTCGCAGGGTTACCACAATCGCGGCAATATAATCAGTCTCATTACTTAATTGTCACACCTCGATATGACAAGTAGAATACTATTACCTGAGTGGCATCATTCCAATATATCTATATAAATATTAAAGGCATGTCTGTCTGTGATTTCAAAATATAATTGTGTTTTTCTAAGTTCATATGGTTATCGATCTATCTATATAAATATAATTGGAATATCTGTCTGTACAAAAATTATTATTGTTGTCTGTCTGCGCTGGGACTTTCACGATTTTTGGTACCGACTATCGGATTCCACAACCGGATTAGACCAAAAACTTCAACCGATAGCCGAAGGAAAGCAAGTGAACACTTTTTTGTCATTCCAATTGTAGACCTCACAGAGCTTTATCTAATAACTAGGTTTTCCTAAAAATGTCTTGATCGTACAATAGGGAACCCTTCACATAAGGAACAATGGATATTTAATTAGAGCTCTTTCAGGTCTACAATCGCAATGATAAAAAAAACGTTTGTACTCTATCAGGGATATATTAGCTGCGTTCCTTTTCTGCTATTTAGTACTTGTGAGCCGAGCAGAAAAGGAACGCATAATTTTCTGATTTGAGTAAAAGCTCACTTGAAACTTTTGATGTTACTTTAAACTTTACAAATAAAAAATTCTTAAAAGAAGAATTTGTGACACAATTGGGAAATTAATGCGACAATTTCTAAAGTAAAACGAAAGATAATAATTTTTGATAATTATACGAGTGAAGTTTTATTTATGGACGTTTTTATATGAGCAAATCAGCTCGACACAAATAAAAGCCATCTAGCGGGTAATGGCGTAAGTGAAAATAATTCACAATAGACTCGAAATGGCCGCTTTCCCCCTAGCGGATTTCAATTGCGTAATTGCAAGAGCTTTCTACTCGTTTATAAGAGCAAGTGTAGTTGCTAGTACGCAAGTGTAAAAAATAGTAAAAATTAGCAGAAAAGGAACGCAGCTATTATTTCCGACTATCGTATCAGTTTTTCAGTGTGATCCGATAGTAGAATATGGTTTCAAAAGGCAGACGTGGGTATTTATTATTGGCCTTGCAAAAACTACCTCTCCCGAAACTTTGATTCTTTAAAAAATGACCTCCACTTTTTGAGTTTCGTCGCTCAGGCTATGAGGGATATTTATTGATTGTAATAATAAGGACGTAGTCTTTCTGATCGTTTGTAGGGGCTTCTTTTTCCCTCGATAAAAAAAATATATTACTGATAGAAACGGGCGAGCTGTAATTCGGTGTATGTATATACATAGCTCCAAACTGTAGGAATTATATTGATTGCCGAGGAGACAGATTTTTTAGAAATAAATAAATATTCATCTGAGCATTTTGTGAATAAATCAAGATGGCGGTTACAATATGGCGGCCGAATTTCGCAATTGTGCTCGCCGACCCCCGATATGGGTATCAAGTACAATACTATTAGCTGTGTGGCGTCATTTCAAATTAAAAATGACGGCCAACGAAAAATGGCGGGTTATATTTCTCTTTACAGGCCACTCGATCGGTATGGGTATCAAATAAAAGAGTGTTACAAGAGAATATACTATTGTCTGTGTCGCTTCATTCCAAACTCAAAATGGCGGCCAACACAAAATGGCGGTTTACCTTTTCACAATTTTTCATCATCGAATCTTAAAAAAGTTTTAACATACTCTAAATTTTATTAAGTATCCAAAATCAATTTTTGCCGATTTGTCTATTTTTCATTATAAATTTTTTCTACCAGTGCACAGTTCGCACACACATAATCTTTTTTTACTGAAACGCGTTGCAGGGCCCGCGGGTTTTTGCTAGCCTCTTATAATATAAACTCCGATTCCAATCTTACTAGTCAAGAAAATGTTGATTGCCGATCTATTATCTATAAATTTCATAAAGTCGAATAATGCCTCAGAGCTCGAAGAGTTAGATGAAGTCACTCATTCAATAAACATGAGTGATGAAAGTGACTTACTTTCAATAATAAAGAAAGGCTGCCCACAAAAGAACACACGACTACATGAATCAATTAAGTTATATTGGAAATTAAAGAATGAATTAACTACAGACGATGGTTTACTATTTTTTTAATGATAGGGTTGTTATACCTATAACATTGCGTAATGACATATTGCACATTTTCCATTCGCCACACTTAGGCATCGAGAAAACTAAAGCTAGACCACGTAGTCTAGTTGATTGGCCTGGATTTGTCAAAAGCATAGACGGCGATGAACATTGATGTACTTGAAAAAATAAAGAAAGCCAGCAGAATCAAGAGGAATTCGATGGGTATTGGTAGAACGGCTAGAAGATCTCGAATAAGCGTTTACAAAAAGAGCAAGGAAATTGAGGTGTCGGAAGACCGGAAAACATGCAGAAGGACAGTAATGAAAAGAATCGAAATTTTTTACAAAACTTGGATTGAAACCAAGACGATAGCTCAAAATAGGGTCCGATGGAGAAGCTTTGTGGAAGCGCTATATTCCCAAGAGGGTAAAGCAGAATAATAACGTAATGATATGTGCGATTCCATAACATTTATCATATTTATGGGCCTTTCTAAACATGAAAATGTGAAAGTGTCATGTCAAAATTTTGATTGAATATTTTCAAAAAACGTAAAACTTATAATGCATCGAAATATTTTTCGCCCCTTAAAACTAATTTTTTAAAATAGAAGAATGGGAAACCACACATAATAAATAATCGAAAATTCACCCCCTTTAGGTCGTTTTCCGACTGCAACATCCCCAATTCAGCAATATTTAAACTTTTCCCATAATTCATCGAGGAACTGTTCGGGCACCTATTTACACAGTTCCAACTTTTATGTCCATTTCATGAAACGAGAAAGGGAGGGGGAGGAGGGGGAATATAGATATACCACAGAAGAAAAATTTCATTTTAATATAGTATTTACGAATATTCACAAAATGCAACTTAGAGTTTTTAATTTAGGAAATGGTCTACAGTGTCTTGCCGTTCCCCCAATAAAATGTTAGTAATGGACTTTTTATAGCCCAGAAATTTATGAGAGTAATTTTGTAACACATCTCAGCAGTAACTTTTACTGTTAATATTTTATGCTCCGCCACATTATCAAATAGCACCGGGGATTAAGGTGTATTTCCAGTACAAAAGGTCAGTTTGGCACACCAGAATAAGAAAAGGAATTTATGTAACGTGAATAACTTTGGCAACTTTTCTTAATTTTTTTTTTTTTTTTTTTGTTTTTGTTGTTAAATATTAACTTTGGCTTTAATTTACGCTCTCTCTCGAAGATGAAGGCCATCATACCTCATTTCATGGTTATTTTGTTCGGGAAAATAGTATAATTAAAGCTCCTTGCAGCAGTTAATTTTTTCTAGTCCGGAAATTTTAGGAGCTTCAAGGATGTATAGAATGAAGTTAAGCCTTCTGTTGGGAATTTTATGGCATGTTTAGAAAATAAGGATGCTCTAATATTTTATCAGGAAGCTGCTGCTTTTTTTTGTCTGAATTGAGTTTATTTATTGTTGTTGTTTTTTGGAGAAATAATACCATTAGAATTTGGTGGGATGGGATTTAAAAAAATTTGGACCGATGATTCACGCCATTCCCTCGTAAAAAAACTACTGCAATAATGTATACTTGCGGTATTATTGGTGGTTCTTTTTTATCAGAGTGTGGTGAGCATCTTACATTGCTCTACCAGCAGGGTATGTATGCGAGCGTCTGTCTAAAGCTGGTGACATATCCAAGCGTACATGCGTTGCATTCGCTGTCTGATAATATTGAAGTTGTGTATCCAAATTCGACTTGACGGAATACTCCGTGAATGCTACGGGGTACTTTCAACTTTTTCTGAATTGCCGCATTCGACATAGGACAAAAAAGTACACACTACAAACACATACACTCGTTACTTAGATTTTCGGGCTATGGGTGAAGGCGGGGACGGAGCGCAATCATGCAATTATATGTCAGATGAAATTCGCCGCATATCATGGAACTGCTGAATGCAATGCATGAACGCTTGAATATGTCACCAGCTTAGGGCACGGTTCGCACCCCAGGCCGCACAAACACCGATGGGGCACTCTAGTCGCCAAACTCGTTAGTTGTTCCATAAATGAATGAATGATCAAAAAAAATTTCGAGTGAAAAACTCGAGACAACGTAATGTTCGGTAACCCTTATTCGAGGTTGAAGTTTAATAAACCCAGAGACCTTGAATCAGTAATGTCTGCCTTGCAGTCTCTCTGCAAGTAGAAAACCTCGTGGACGCTTGAACTAAACTTAAGCTCTTCTCTGTCAATATATTGAGGATGTTGAGGAGGAAGAGTCAAGGTTGGATTCCTCGTCATCAAATTACAATATTTTTTCAGCCATTTTTATGACAAATTCCAAAGCTTCAGAAGATAAAGACCGCGCCATAAAAAAGAGAATCTCAAAATCGTAGTTTCCAAGCACTCAAGTCCCCCAAGAGTGCAATGTCACTCGTCACTCTATAAAATAACCGGCTCATTTATATTCATATTCACAATTCCGTGCTCGTGCTCATTCCCCATCTTTTATGGCGCGGGCTCTACTTCATTTCATGAAAAAAATATTGTCCACAATAGTATTTGGAGCCATTTACACAAACCTGGATACAAAAAGAAGGTCGATGTGTGTGTTTTTCATGAGTTAGACGCGAAAAACAGTATATACCAAATTTACACCTGCTGCATTTGCACTGGATGGGAATCTTCCACTATGAGGAACTTCCAGTTGATAAGAAGATTCATTTTGTGGACAAAAAGAGACAAACTGAGTAATAGAAAAAGGATTGTCGTCCATCACAATAACGCCCGACCGATGGAGAATTTGCTTGGAAAGTTTTGATCCATCCACCGTGTAGTCCAGACATAGCACCGTCAGCAAGGACAAACTGCTCAATGTGATAATACTTAACAATCAATATTAAACATGTGGTTTTTGGACTCGTTTTAGTCATATCGCCGCCGTGTCATAGGCATGACAGGATTGCCAGCTTGGTCTTTTGGCCGCGGCACGGGGCCATGGCCCCCTCGGCACCCCTCATGCTTCGCCACTGGTCGCACAATCCATTCTAAGAAAGTGTCTATAGTCATTGGGAGCATTATCACCGAGTCGTTGCAAAAGCCTCACTTAACCATGGCTTCACCGAATAACAGTGGATGGGGGCCTTAAGACCGTGATTAGACCAAATGTCCGGCCTCGTCAATTTAGGTGATAGCAGCCCTACGTGAGGCTAATAACCTCACCCATAAAAAACAAACATTACCTTAGATACTAGGAAAAACGACGACCACCTCGCCAACGGAAAAGCAAAACAATTTAAAAATTTCCTCATGGAACGAGCTCTCGTACAGGTCTCGAGCTGCACATCTAGCCGATACCCGGTCAAAGTATAAAGCGGACATTATAGCTATCCTGGAGATACGATGGACAAGGAATGGCTTCTTGCAAAAACCTGAGTATGATGTGTTTTATAGCAGTCTTGGTATTAGATTTACGCAGAATCTTGGTACTAGATTTACGCTTAAAGATATCCATAAAGACACCTGGTGTTTAATACTCCGTTAACATATAATTTATTATTACTTAAAAATTATTACTATCATTTAATTTGTTGTTGTTAAAAATTCATTACTATCATTGTACACTATTGCTTAATTAGTATTGTGAACCATATTCATAACTTTACAATTGCGATCATTTAATTTGTTGTTGTTAAAAATTCATTACTATCATTGTACACTATTGCTTAATTATTATCGTGAACCACATTCATAACTGTCAGCTCATACTTCGAGAGTGAAGAGAGAATGAGAAATTGGGAACTTGCATTCCAGAGTTCATATAGACAGGACATAAGTGAAATAAAGAAATTTTATTTTATAACGTTAGTAGTGGCTTTACATTTTCTTTCCCAGTTTTGTTTTTCTTTCTTGGCTTCGTAAATTGCACCGAAGGTGAAAAACCTCACCTTTTCACCTGGTGTCTAATGATGGAGCCAAATAGACCATGCGTTGATAGACGTCTGCTACCTTTCGGGTCTGACGACGGTCCGAATATACCGAGGTGCCAACTTCAACTCGGATCACTTTCTTGTTAGTATGGGCTCCGAGAGGTCATTACAACGCTGAAAAGCTTTGTATACGCTGATCAGACTCGAATCAACACAGCTGCATTACGGAATGAAATAGCCAGAAACAGCTACGGTCATGCGGTAGAACTACATAGTGCTCAGAAGAGTAAGTTTTGGGGATGAGATGCTGGGTGTCGACGAGAGCTGCATTATAAAAGCGACGGCCCAGCCAGACGCGGGAGTTCTAACGAAAAGGCCGCATGCAGTATGACGCAATTCACACCACTTTGCACATACTGCAAGGACAAAGAAGGGAATCTGATCACAAGAAGGGAATCTGAAAGGGATCTCAGAGCGATGGGAAGAGCACTTTCATGAATTGCTAAATGGCAAGCTAACTGCGAATTTGGAGGCTCCACCAATATATGATTATAAGGCTATGCTGTCACCACCAAGCTTAGCAGAAGTTAGAAGAGCCATCACCGGCTCAAAAACAACAAGGCCGCTGGTGCAGATGGCATCCCAGCGGAGCTGGTAAAATATGGAGGACCTACATTACGCCAAGCTAATCATGAATTAATTGTGCAAATAAGCGAGCAGGAAGCGATGCCGAAAGACTGTGTCTTCAGGCCAGGCAAATCAACGACTGATCAGATTTTCACCTTGAGGCAGGCTATGGTAAAATGTCGAGAGTTTCAAAACTCAATCAACACCTCCTCATAGACTTTAAAGCCGCCTATGATAGCATAGTCAGAGTAGAACTCTACAAAGCCATGAGAGAATTCGCCAGCCTCAACGAGCAGCCACGACTATGTAGGTTGACCATGACCAATGTGACAAGCCAAGTAAAGTTATCCGGAACACTGTCCAAACCAATTAACCTCTATAATGGAGTTCGTCAAGTGGACGGTCTGGCCTGCCTTCTTTTCAACCTTGCGTTGGAGCAAGTGATTTGAAATTCGGGCGTGACATCAAAGGGCACAATCCTCCACAAATCCACCCAATTGCTGGCTTATGCAGACGACATTGACATCATTGCAAGAACAACAACAGCTGTACTAGTAGCTTTCACCCAAATTGAGCGGGCGGCAGGAAACCTGGGACTGCACATTTATGAAAGCATGGTGGCCTCGTCTGCAAGAACGCCTAACATTGGCCTCCCAATCAAGGTAGAAGAACACAATTTTATGTTAAACGATCCTTTAAGTTTCTCATTTTATTGTTGTCACACTTGAATGAGAATAACAAATCAACAATAAGCAACACCTGGATATGAGCTAAAGTGCTGCTTAATTCAGTTCACCCAATCGCATACTTTATTATCTTTCTGCCCTTTGGGTTTTCCCTTTTTTCTTTGGCATCAATTAATGGACATATTTTCCCGCAAAGTCGCATGCTACAGAGAGCACTGATGTTCCCCAAGCCCATGTTGCGATATAAAAATCCCGTAGCAAATCCGAACCAGAAAAGGCAATTTTCCAATATTGCACTCATAAAAGTTCAATTGGCTTCTGGCTACGCGCGTGTTGATAACATTTTGACAGCAAAGGTATTAAGGGGTTAAGCCCATAAAATCAGTTAAACTTAAAATTTTATTTTTAATATATTTTCGCCACATTCCCATGCGGCCAGCACAGTTCTTAAATATCTGTCAACGCTGATATCACGAGGCGCATAACAAGGACTCAACCATAAATTTTTGCCATTGGGGCTGCTGCGTCAGTATTCTCGGACTGCCACTGACATTTCACAATATTTCTCCGAGCCCCAATAAACCCCCAAAAATGGCTCCATGCCGACTCCGTGTAAAAAGGTATGTCGCTCGGCACAGCAACTACCATAATGGAGCATATGCGGTTAGTCGATGGCGTTTCAGAGGCTCGATATGAAGGGTGACTTCGGAATCCCACCCCGAAGCCAGAGAGATGTGATAACAATTCGAAACGTTCGATTTTAATTGTCAAATAATGAGGCCCCAACAATGATATATGGGCATTCCGGGGGTGGAAGTTTGTACGTGGAAATTATTGTTTTTTGATTGCGCACGTACTTGTTTTGCCCATAAACGGTTTTATTAGCTACAAATGAAGTGTCAATTTGCGTTACGGATAGACAGTTTGAGCTGAAATTATCTCATAATTTCGCGCTGAATCCCTGCAATTTTTGCTTTTGTTCGACGTGAAATAAATCGTCAAGTAGGAGTTAACATCGAGATTAATTGATTATAACGTGCAGCTTTAATTAGCTGTTAGTTTTTGATAGAGTTTTGCGATGGAGATTCTAACGAAAATTTGATTGTGCTGTAGCAGTAGTTGCTTTGTTTTTAAAAAGTATGAAGGATTGCTAGATGGAATACAATGCCGTAATGTTGTGCTAATCTGGAGATATACATATTCGTCCTGAATTTTAAGTATTGGTGGCACTGCATTTTTACAGTTAAAGATAAAAGCCCAAATATATGTATCTTCTTCCTTTTCGATTCGAGCCTTGGCCTCCATCAGTTTCTTCCTCCAAACGTCACTCTGCTCTGCAGCTTGTCTCCAGTTTCTTGTATTGAGCAGTTATGCTGCATCGGCCTTAACATTGTCTTCCCACCTTGACCGTGGTTTGTCAACTGGGGCCGGTTCGTGTATGGCGAACGACGATAATCGAACGAAAAGAAATTGAAGTCGAAAAATTTTGTCGACGAAAATTTTAGCGTTCGCCTAGGTCGAAAGAAAATTGTTCGTGTCCTAATGCAAAAACTCGATAACCCAAGAGCTTTCGAGTGCCTTTCGTCGGCTTCAGACGAAAATTTTAAATTTTTTCGACTTACGCGAACCCGAGACGAAAAAAAATTTTCGTTTTCGACATACACGAACCGGCCCCTGGTCTTTTGCATATGATAGTAAATACAGGGCTTTTCTTGGTATCCTTGAGTCATCCATTCTTTATACATGACTGGTCCAACGTAAACGCAGCAGCTTGGCATGTGTCGAAAGTTAACACTCTTTGTATAAATCGTACAATTCGTGATTGTAGCGTATTCTCCATGCATTGTCTTCAATGATTGGGCCGTATATCCTTCGGAGAACCTTCCTCTCAAATATATCCATCTTGTCAGCGGATTTTTGGAAATACTCCATGCTTAGTTTTGTCGAAAAGAACCAAATAAGCACCAATTTAGGCCAATTTTCGCATTAAAATTGCTTATAACTTCAAAAGTAGAGGTGGTAGCGTAATAGTTGTTTGACTTTATTCATATGAAATTGTCCAAGCTTTCCAATTATGTAAAAAAAAATATTGGTTAATTGCGTATTTTTTGGAGAAAAAGGTGGTTGAAGTGGAAATTTTAGTGAAAAAAAAAAACAAAATTTTGTCTTTGATGACTCATAACTCTGGATGTTGGTGGGTTGACCCCTTGACTTTTACAGTTATATAGGTGGTAGTATTCTGCGTAGATAGCTGCCTTATTCATGAAAATATCTAATAGGGTTACAAAAATACAGGGTAATATGTAAACCACTACCAAAAAAGTTTCAAAACGCCCTAGCGGCTAAACCGTTATCATTCCCCCCACCCATACGATTTTTTGTTCGTCTATCCAAGACTTATCCACAGCCAGGTATTTCGACATCGTTCTAAAACAGGATTGCAGCAGCGATAGTGGTGTCAATTTATAAATGCATTAAACGAAACATAACAGTAATAACGTTGGAGTGCGTTTACATGTTACTCTCACTGGGCTGGCGTACAAGGGTCTATACTTAACACTTGGTTAACCGGTTTGTTATCATACTCTCGGGGCACATGGGTCTTTCTTCACCAACATTAACTTATTATCCTTAGATGGGATATCAACGGGTATGGCCGAGTAATGTTTCTTTATCTATAAGGAATGTTTCTTTATTAAAGCTAAGGAAGCCGCTTATAGAGCATACAAACATTCCCCCAACGAGTCACTTCGGCGTGAGTATATCAAGTCGAGAAACTCCTGTAATTCCATCATCAGGAAGGTCAAAGCATCATTTGACAACAAATTGAGAAGTAAGATCCTCAACGCACACGTAGGCAGCAAAAACTTCTGGTCTGATACGTCACCACCGGTTCTCGATTGCAACGCCCATTCAATGGACGGAATTTTCTTCAGGACACGAGAGGTGTATAAATGTCTCAAAGAACTTGACGTCAATAAATCCACTGGCCCCGATAATATTCCCCCTATGGTACTCAAAAAGTGTGCCTCACCCTTGGCTAAACCTCTGTGCAAACTCTATGCCTTGTCATATTTCTCCGGAGTTTATCCCAACTCTTGGAAACTAGCTCATGTTCAGCCCATTCCCAAAAAAGGTGAAGCCAGCGACCCTTTAAACTACCGCCCAATAGCATTAACTTCTGTTCTCTCCAAAGTTATGGAGACAATAATCAATAGAAGGTTGATGAAATATCTAGAATCTAACCAAATTATTCACGACAGGCAGTACGGCTTTAGACCAAAACGGTCTACTGGCGACCTTCTTGTGTGCCTGACTGAATACATCAACCAAAGCATCCATGGCTTCGGTGAGTCTGGTCTGGTTGCTCTAGATATCTATAAGGCCTTCGGCAGAATATGGCATCCCGCTCTGCTGTCGAAACTCCAAGCTATTGGTATCGACTCAGTTCTAAGGAACTGGATTGAGAGCTTTCTTTCTGGCCGTTCAATCAAGGTAGTATTGGATGGCGTCGAATCCAGCCCTCATTCCATTTCGGCCGGCGTTCCCCAAGGGGCGATTCTCTCACCTACTCTCTTTCTTATATTCATTAATGATCTGCTCTCAATCCCCTCCAATCCACTTCATAGTTTTGCCGATGACGGTACTTTGAGTTACTCATACCCCTCCGACAACACAGGACAAGCAAGTGCCAGACCTTGTCTCTTAGAACGTGAACTCATGTCCAACTCTCTTAACGCGGACATTAAACCCATTCTTGATTGGGGCCGCAAGAATCGTGTCGAGTTCAATGAAACCAAAACCAAGTACTGTCTATTCTCCACTAAAACCTGCACCAACCTTCCCTCCATTTCAGTGGGCGAGGATAATATAACAGCTGATCCATATCTTAACATCCTCGGCGTGACTCTATCCAACGATTTACGATGGAATAATCACATACTCCAAGTCACCAAACAAGCGTATCAATGCCTCGGCTTCCTTAAGAGATGCAAGTTTCTCTTTCATCCAACTGCCTTGGCTACAATCTACAAGTCCTATATTCGGCCACGCCTTGAATACAACTCGTATATCTGGGCGGGCGCCCCTAAAACCACCTTGGCTTGGCTAGACAAGGTGCAAAACCGCGCCATCAAACTCATTGGCGATAGCAACCTTTACATTGATCCTTTAAGCCACCGTAAGAATGTAGCAGCGCTCAGCAAGTTTTACCGCTATTTTCATAGCGACTGCTCCACTGAAATCAAAAACCTCCTGCCTACGCGGCAATTTTTCTTCCGCAACACAAGACTAGCCAACTCGGCTCACCCCTTCACCCTTCAGCCCTCCCCTTCACGCACATTACGTTTTCTTCTTCTTCTTCTTTGATCCGTTAGCTGGCGGTCCGAGCGGGACGTCCCCGCAACGGATACGCTGCTGTCGGTGCCGCTGGGTCCCGAACTCTATTCACGATTCGCTTCCATTCTTCTCGGTTTTTGGCGGTGTCTCGAGCCTCGGTAACTGATAGCAGTTCGTTTATAAATAGAACAACTCGATTGTGGAACTCTCTTCCGCAATCGGTGTTTCCGAGCTCATATAACGTCTCAGAGTTCAAACGCAAGGTTCATCGACATCTACTCATGCACCCTCCAAACCCCTAACCTATCTCATCTTTCCTTCAGATCAAGCTTACTACTATACATTGCACCATGACTTGTAAGACATGACGGACTAGTAGTACAAAGGGTGACTATTAAGCTTCATCTTGCCCCAAAAAAAAAGCATTTTAGTTAGTTGTGACGTACAAAATTTTTGTTGAACAACGTACAACACTTCCTTCTCTTCCTTTTGACACAATTTTTATATTAAAATGGACTTCATTTAGTCGTTTTCGACAAAAGCTTATCTGAAAAGAACGAAAAAATCTGAATTGATTACTTTACTTTTACTTGCAATCCACAATGGGAGGAAATTGAGCCATGATGCATGTTAGATGGGAGATGTTCAAAACGGTATCCAAGAGCATTGATTTCTTAAAATGTAATTGGGAACGATCGCTACCAGTTGACTGAGGTCTTAGATATCCAACTGGGGCTCATTTGGTAGGTCATCTCTAAAATGGCCAGCGTATATATTTTACAACGGATAATGCAGCGGGAAGAGCTGAATGACCACCTTCCACCACATTGATAGGGGTAGTGAGGCGCACCGGGTTCCAGCTAGTTGTGATTAAATATGGTTTACAATGACGTCAAGAAGCTAATTGTACTATACTCGTTATTCACTTTCATTTGATATCTATATCGAGGGCGTTGTAAAGAAAAAGGTAAGCCGCCATTTTTTGTTGGCCGCCATTTTGGATTTTGAATGACGCTACATAGCAAAGGGTATTCTACTTGTCATACCTTTTCAATTGTTACCTATGTCGGAGCTCCGGGAGTACAATCAGAAAATTCGGCTTCCATCTTAAAACCGCCATCTTATTTTTTTTTTTTTAAACTGGTCAGATTGCATTGTCATGCGGACTATACGTATGTGTAAAATTTGAAGTTGAAAGTGAAAATCAAGTTGCAAGATTTGTTTACACTACGCACACATACTGATGAAGATAATTGTTGTGGCGCAGCCCGATGGAGTCGGTCAGAAATGACATCCCCAACAATATCTTAGGGGTGCGCAAACATGAAAATAGCTAGAAAATTTGTGGGAGCCCAAAAATGAAAAATTCCTTTTTTACCTTAATTGGTAAATACCTTTTAACGAAGACTTCTAGGCGAAAAGTTTGTTGGACATGTTTTGTTCGTCAAAATAGTCGAAAACTGCGAAAAAAGTACCGCAAAGTTAAAGTTATCGCAAGAAAAGAAAAGGCCATTATTTTTAAATGTAATTCTGGAATTAGATAGTTTAAGGCATGATTATCTTATATCCAAAACACGATCACTGTCGGTCAAATAGTTTATTTTACACCTAAGCGAATTAAAAAAAAAAAATTTATAGCGATAAATGAAAAACTCCTATGTTGGTCCTAGGTTTTTTACGTATGCTCTAAGGCTCTCTTTACAATATCCAAATATAAAATTGCAGTTTTTTAAATGTTTTTATGGTTTTTAAATTTTGTTTTCCAAAAAATAGATACCTCGGCGACGCAAGCAATGCTAGGCGCGTTTCAAATTCGCTCGAAAAAGGACTCAGTTTCTATTGAGCACCATTTTCAACAAAATATTGTTAACCATAATTTCTTAAACAAATTAGAAAAATTAGCGCATTTTGTTTGAAATTATGTTTGTTATTTGTTACTAGCTAACATTTAAAATTAATCCAAACCTTTAAAATTAAACTCTTCTTAACTAGTGCTGAGCAAACGCAAGAACAAGACAAGACTGATACAGTCTTGGCCTTGTTCTTGCGAGCAGGGCTAAGTCTTGGTCCTGGTCTTGGTCTTGCGTGTATAGCTAAGCCTTGGTCTTGTTCAATATAGAGGTAGTGAAGAGCTTTAAATACCTAGGAGCAATAGTGTCATCAACAAATGAAGACCTGGAGCCCGACCTTGAATCTCTATAGACTCCACAGACTGACACAAAAAATGACACCACCCAAGATAATTTTCAGCGCATCTGTGAAATGGGTTGAAAAGGATTGACAGCATTTGTCAGTAATAACGGTAAAAAAATAAGGTCTTATATAATTGACCCTTGCCGCAAACCGGCTTCGTTGTGTTACAAAAAATGTAAATGTAAAATTAACAGTAAGAGGTTCTTATATAAATGCAGCAATAAACATGTCAATGAAAATATTACCATTTCCCACAGGAGTCACTTTATCTGTCACTCTTGACACGCTTAAATAATTCATTCAAATGAGTTTGCAAAAAAAAAGTGAGTTTTCCCGGTTTATAAATTAAGATAAAATAATTTATGCATAACGAACAGGACAACGGCATGTGTGCAAAGCTCTATTGTAGGTAATTAGTTCGGCAAACTGGACATGACGAATTTGAATATCCACACAAAAGTCTAGGCACAAATTTGTAATTGCATCCAGGAGGAAATCGCACCGAAACACGCATGCATGCTCCTTTTCATTCCCAAATAGGATATATAGGAGCCCATGATAATGTCAGAGCTCGACGCAATGCAATCGTTTCGGGAACACGCGGAGCCCCAAGTGGAGGCGTGCTGAAATTAGTCTGCCCCATTTAATTAAAGTGTCGCTGAAGGAGTGGTCAATTAGTCCACTATTCGGTAACACGATTCCTTGAAGGGGTGGTGGTGGCCATCCAGCTAGAATAATTTCCATCAGCTGAATTACACAGGCTTTCCACGACTCGGACAGGGTAGGAGTAGCGCGATTTCATCGGAGACCTAATCACCAAATTCAATTTTTGCGACCGGAGCCGGGGGGAGAGGAGCTGCTTACAGTTATCCCTGACACCTTGTTCAATCTCACTAAGGGCAAATATTAGCTTGGGAAACAATTTTTTACTTAAACTTTAATTCCACCTTGGCTGAAATGGAAACATCCTGAGATGAATACAAACGACAAAAACCGCGAATCCTTAATTAACAAGTCTCTAATCAGAGCGAACAAATAGGCACAAGACTCGGTTAAACTTTCCTTGCGGTGCCCTAAGAAAGTCAATTTCTTTCGGGGAAAACAGCCCTCATCCAGCCGCTGGTAACCGTAACAGTATTAGCAGTTGTGGGTGTGCACTTCCAGTTAATTGTTAATTCAGTCTTCTTCTTGGTTTTCCACTCATAAAAGTGAACATACTCGAAATACTAATGAAAGAGTCCACACAGAGAGGGAGACAGAGACCTGGGCTCCCAGCTCGTTCGGCTCGGGCGACAAGAGGTGGCACACGAACGTGATGAATACAAATTTCTTGTGGGTGATATCTATGCAAAGATATCATAAAGATAAACAGTTTTGTTATATGCACATTAGCGGGCTAATTTCAACGATTTGGCTCCGAGGCTCACTACAGCTAGTTTAAATGGGTAGGCAGGGCTTAGCAGGGGATTACAGCATTAAATGGATGTTAATTGAAGCCTTACCTGTGGCATGGTAATTGGATTATTGAAAATTACTAATTATGTAAAATGATTTATTCAAGCTCCTGTAAATATGGACTATCCAGGTGCAGTTCCCGATGCTGCAGTGATGACAGACAGTCCACAAAATACTTTTCATTGAGAAATTAGAATTTCAGTTGGGTTAAGTGTCTTATTGGTAGTCATTGGTGTCTTATTTTTACAGTCGAAACTTAATGCACTACAAGACTGGTTCACTACTAATAATCTACGTAATTACCTTCTCGAGTAAAAGAAACTAACAGCTGGGTAATTCCATGCCAACTCAGCATGAGTGTCCACCCGCCCATCACGGATTTTAAATTCAACTTCACTGGCGTGTTCTACACTTAAAAACAACAGATTTTGCCAAAAATAAAAATTTTTCATTGATTCTATTGATTTTTATAATCGATTTTTCATTTTATGTTTTTATCGAAGTCAGAAGTCACAATAATTGAATTTTCTTCTAAATTTGCAAATAGTGAACAGTAAAAAATGTAAAAATGTACTATTCTGATAGGAAACTTTCTGACGAATCGATTAATGGCATTGTCGAAGCGAAATTTTTAGATCTAATGGTCCAAAATGGCGTTTTTTTGAAAAAAATCACCTTTTTTCAACTTAAAATATCTCAAAAAGGGATACCTCAAAAAATTTTGTTTTACATGAAATCGCAAGGGTTTTAATTGAACTTTACGAATATATCATGGTCTTTTGTACTTTTGGCCAACCAAGTTGATTTTCTGGCTATTTTAGTTCAAACTCTGAATTTTCACCAAATGAAGTGATTTTTAATATGTTCTATCACTATATTTTGCAAATACCGGGAAAAAAGGCTAATAACAAACATTTTCACCCTCTATCCCTCTATCATTAACCCTCTATCTTGGTAGACATAAATGAAGTCTAAGCCTCTTGTGACTTCATTCATAAATCTTTGAAATGACTGGGCTGCATTTCTCAACCCAAATGGCATGCGAGTGAACTCAAACAAACCAAAGGGTGTTATTAAGGCAGTTTTATGCACGTCTTCTTGTGCAATGGAGATGTTGTGGTACGCACGCACCAAATCCACCTTCGAAAAAATCGTGCATCCGTGAAGGTTCACAGAGAAATTGTGAATGTGCGGGATAGGATATCTATCCGGCACCGTGACTGCATTAAGGTGACGGTAGTCGCCGCATGGCCTCCAATCATTTGTATCCCGTTTAGGGACCAGATGAAGTGGAGATGCTGCGGGAGACGACTATGGTTGACAAATCCCTAGTTAAACCATATGTTCAAACTCCAATTTCGCCACCTTGAGCTTCTCAGGATGGAGTCTACGAGCGGTAACGAAAGGTAATTGCCCATTAGTAACAGTGTGATGTTGCACATTGTGTTTAACCGGTAGGTCAAAATTAAGTGGTTGTGTTAAAGAAGCGTACTTCATTAACAATTCTTTATATTTGCCAAGATGTTCTCATTCAAAGCTCTCGATCATATACTATCATATACTCACCAGTTGCACAGACGTCAGTCTGAAGACTGGTCTGTGAGTCAACTAATACTCGCATTTTGAAGTCGAGAATGAGTTCTAACTTCGTGAGGAAGTCCGCACCGAGTATACCTTTGTTAGTGTTGACTATTATGAAGTTGTGGGTGAACCGTCGGCGAAGACCTAGGTTCAGTTCCAGCAACTTCATGCCAAAAGTGTGGATCGTGGATCCATTAGCGGCCCGCAGAAGTAAATTAGGGCATGTAGTTTGTACCCTAAAAGTGTGCGCTGGAATTAGAGACCCTCTATCCGATCAAATCATACAATGTAAAGTCGTCAGTCTTGATACAACACCTGCAATCAAGTTCATCCTGATTACCAAAAGAAAAATATTGATGCATAATTATAATTTGATACCTGCATGCGGCGGATATCCGCCAGGCGGAATTTATAGATTAATGGAAACTTGCGGGTGCAAATGGACACCGTGCACGCGCAAATCAATTGTGCTAATCAAGCAAATTATGTGTAAGAATATTTTCACCTAGAAGTAAGTTAAAATTAAATTAAATATTCAGTACTTGTCAACAGTTTGAGTCGTTCGGTTAATTAAACTTTGTTATTAGTAAAAACTTGTTTTGTTTCATTCATTAATAAAAATTTCTATGTTCCCGGAACAAGTTGATACCTTTGTACAAGTTTGATAAATATAGAATTTTCTTTTGTATTATGAAAAGATTAATTAAATATTTAGAAAATGAATTTTGAAATGCCTTTTCATTGAAATGCTTTCATTTTTTTTGCAGTCTGATACAAAACGCAAACGTTACTTCATCACAAATAAAACTTAATAGTACCTACTTTTTTACTTAAATTGCATTACATATAATTTTTTTGATTGATTAAGATATATGCTGAAAAACTGTGCGTTCGGTGAAAATGTTTGTTATTAGCCTTTTTTCCCGGTATTTGCAAAATATAATGATAGAACATATTTAAAAATCACTTCATTTGGTAAAAATTCAGAGTTTGAACTAAAATAGCCAGAAAATCAACTTGGTTGGCCAAAAGTACAAAAGACCATGATATATTCGTAAAGTTCAATTAAAACCCTTGCGATTTCATGTAAAACAAAATTTTTTGAGGTATCCCTTTTTGAGATATTTTAAGTTGAAAAAAGGTGATTTTTTTCAAAAAAACGCCATTTTGGACCATTAGATCTAAAAATTTCGCTTCGACAATGCCATTAATCGATTCGTCAGAAAGTTTCCTATCAGAATAGTACATTTTTACATTTTTTACTGTTCACTATTTGCAAATTTAGAAGAAAATTCAATTATTGTGACTTCTGACTTCGATAAAAACATAAAATGAAAAATCGATTATAAAAATCAATAGAATCAATGAAAAATTTTTATTTTTGGCAAAATCTGTTGTTTTTAAGTGTAGAACACGCCAGTGAAGTTGAATTTAAAATCCGTGATGGGCGGGTGGACACTCATGCTGAGTTGGCATGGAATTACCCAGCTGCAAAATTATTATCTCAATGACAATGTCTTTGATCGTGTAGATCACATTGTCGATTTAGGCATTGTCCTCGACAGCAACTTAAACTTTCACTTACACTATGATAAAACTATTACCAAATCCAACAAGCTGTTACGCTTTATTAAAAGAAGGCTAAAGAATTCGACAATGAGTGGGTTACTAAAGCCCTGTTTTGCTATCGTTAATACTTTGTTTTATTCACATCAAAATGAAAGTGTTCACTCCATATGGAAAAATGGCAGAGCGAAGTACTTAACGAAACTTAACGAAGGTTATTTTTACTCACGCTAAACTAAGTGTTCACTCCAAGAAAATGAAGTGAGCCCTTACACTCAATTTTTATATTTACTCCACCCATTTTGTGAATAAGGGAGCAACCCATATAGTGAGCACCGTGATCTCAAGGGAAAAGACCATCATCCTTCCAGTCAAAGGCGAGAAGGTTTTTAATTCACCAAAGACCGGTATTGAGGGGGGCTCATAAACTCTCTAATAAACGTCGTTCTTCTAAGCCAAATCAGAACAGGACACGATCACGATCAGAGAATATGTCTTGAAGTTTCAGTTCTCCAGAATTTATTCTAAGGTCAGCAGCGGGCCCGATGTTGACCTGTTTGTCCTAAAACCAGCTTGATCTTCTTCTTTAAGTCCTTCCGCTATAGATTATTGTTTTTGTTTCACAAGGATTGTGAGCGTTTTGTAGCTGGTGTTGAGGAATGAGATGCCTCTGAAATTTTTGCAGGTTAATTTGTCTCCTTTCTTGTATATTGGGCATAAAATCGTTTTCTTCCAATCTTATGGTATATCTTCTTCCTCCCAGATGCTGCATATAACCTCGTGTGAGGTTCGTAATGGTTATGGTCCTTCTTCCTTTAGCAACTCAGCTGGAGTTTTGTTGCTTCTTTGCTTTTTTACAGCTTCATGTAGGTACTTCATCCAGTCTTGGTGGTTCTATTGATATATAAATAAAATATTATCTTGCGGGATTACAAATGCCTCTGTTAGTGGATCTCCGATCAGTAAGGAAGTTGGATTCAATATTTGCTGAAAATATTCTCTCCACCTTTCTTCTGCTCTTGGCTGAAACATATTGGTGATCTGGTGAGTTCCTTTGTACGCTTCTCTAATTATCCCTTCATTGAATTCTTCCCGCATCTGTAAGATCCTTCTGTTTAGATATTCTCTCTTCTTCAAAGCTTGTCTACAATTTTTCTTTTTGCTTGAAGACTTCCATCATTACCCTTGATGGCCTTGCGATGTACTCCCGCTGGCTCTGGTTTCTTTCTTTAATTGCGGCTCTACAGTACTAGTCCCAAGCCAGTCAATTCTATTCTGTCTGGGGCCCAGCCAAGTGCCTCTTCTGCTGCCCCTTTCATGCTGCATTTAATTTGCTTCGATGCTGGGCTATTCCTCTGCCTATCTCAAGTTTTGTGCATGCTGGCAGGCATCTCTTCTAACTTCCTGTTTTAGCTTATCCATATCGTATTTTGGTTGAGTTTGCGCTCTATGCATTTTGGCTGCTGTCCGGGTTCTCCATTTCACTCGAGGACCCTCTTCTCTCAATTAGGACGTGGTCAATTTAATTAATAGTTACCCCGTCTGGTGACTGCCACGTCATCTTATGTACATATATGGCACTTTTCGAAAATGTCAATGGCTGTGTTCAGTTAGTGGCATAATGTAACATAATGTAAAATCTGGCAAAAGAAAAGAGAAGGGTAGAATGTTGCATTATGTAGCGAAACTTAACTGAACGATATGTGTTGGTTTATGCCACAAATGTCAAATTCAATATGACCAGCTTTCAACTGTCATCATGCAACATTCGAAGAAGCAAAATTGCTTCTTCGGTTTATGTTACATAAACGACATAACATCGTTGCTAACTGAACGACTTTTTGTGCTACAAACGTCAAAAATATTTTACATAGAACCTTAACTGAACGACTTTGTGTTACATTAGTCACATAATGTAACATTGTTCTACTAACTGAACGCACTCAGTGACTGGTTTTTGATTCGAATTGAGTGTTCTAACAAAATTTTGACAATTACGTCAAGTGTTCGAAAACACTTTGAAAAGTCATCAAACAACAAAGCAGCATGTTTAAAGCAAATGCAAATGTGAACAGTTCACATGCAATTAAAATGTTCTAAAATGTCAAAAATATTATTTTATGGCATTATAAAGACAAATAGATAAAAACGATGAAAAAGAATTCGATGATGAGGTTGTTGTGTTTGCCGACCCCCGGAAAGTTGCGCATTGTGTGGTGCAAACTCTGCACGCCCGCTCCCAACGGGCCTGCTGACGACTGGCAATATTAAAAATAGTGATATTTACTTGCACAAAAGAAAATCT
This sequence comes from Thereva unica, assembly GCA_949987705.1. Taxonomy (NCBI): domain Eukaryota; kingdom Metazoa; phylum Arthropoda; class Insecta; order Diptera; family Therevidae; genus Thereva; species Thereva unica. The sequence continues at coordinate 218,366,636 of OX465281.1, forward strand.
TTTTATTCAAAAAACTGTAAAAGATGGTGGTTTTCAAACGAGTTCAAACGACAATGGTTTAAATAAAACCATACATTTCATGAAAATGGGTTTATAGAGTAGCAAGTCTTCGCAAATAAATAAGGCTTTTCAAACAATATCTAGAACCACAAACTTTTTTACGTAAAACCGCTGGTTTTACATTTTTGCTATTTACTCGAAAAGTTACTATTATTTTTTCATGAAATTTTTATTGTAGGTAGACACCAATTTAAGCCCTGAAACAAGATCCCACGATAATTACATTCCCTATAATTAAATGTCAACTTGCCATATTACCCTCTTTTTTTGTAAAAACAAGTTGAACGAGTTTAATTGTTAAAAACTCATTATTTCCCCTTTCTAAGCGCTATTATGTACTTTTTTTTTTTTTTTCAAAACAAAATTTTTTCCGCACCTAAAATCCGGAAACTTCTTTTCTCTACTATTATTAACTTTTTCCCACCTGGATTGATTTTATGCAAAACGCATTCTTTGAATTCCTACGAAATGTCAAAAGATCGCAGGGTACGATTTATTTCAACGTTTGAATACTTTTCCGCTATCTCTCCTGGACTAAAAGTGTTAAGGCAAATTTTTCTGCATGCATGTATACTCCAAAATGCCCGGTTCCGTTCATATTTCAATATGTGCTTTATAGAAAGTGTATGCTGTGTAATTGCGCATGATCGTCAAACTACAAACATATGCTATATTGCATAGTTTTATGAGCAACCAAAAATATTCCACTAATATGATCGCTCTGCATTACCTCAAAATATATTGCTAAGAGGCGCAAGAACACGGCGCATGCGTTTGGAACTTTCCTAACTTTCTTCAGAAGTTTTTGAATTTTCCAAGGAGCTAAAATAAAATTCCAGAAGTTTTTATTCGTTGATTTTGTCGACGGTAAAACGATTCAAAATTTTCTCACCGAAAATTTTAATGAAAACTTCACTTCAAGTAATGTTTGAACTAAAGCAATATGTGTCTTGCAAATTTTCGGGTACACTTTAACCTGAATAGGGTGAAGGTAGCATTGACTTTATGTAAATTCGTTCGTAGATTTGTGTTAAACCAAAAATCACTCCGTTCGTTGTCGCGAAACATCCGACACATTCGTACTATTATTTAAAATTTAAAATCTATCAAATCATGCATGCAACATTGAATATAAATAAGGTCATAATTTAGAAAACATACCCCCGAACAGTTGTTCCTTCTCTCATGATTGTGAAAAAAAACCTAGTAATCTTTTATGAAGGAAAAAGAAAAAAAAACAACTATAGTTCCTCAAAAGGGTCTTAAAATACACCCCCAGTACTGTGCCCTTAACGTGTACGAATTGATAAGAAGTCTGATAAATATTAAAATGAAGTCCCTTTGGGTACATTATATCGGCAAGCGACAAGGGCTGTTAATGAAAGATTTTTTTCTCTTCCGAAGAAATTTATTTAGTATTTCATCATTGAGCTCAATGGCTGGGGTTTGGATCGTGGTGGGTGGAATGGTGCCTTTGTGGCTGGGGACTGTGGCGTAAATGTAAATATTTAGAAAAAAAAAAAAAACGAAAGAATCGTTGTGAATAATACCTAAGGTTCCCTTGCGAATAGGGTTTATTTTTGAAGAAAAATTCAATTGAACGGAAAAGCGTTTCCCTTTCCTAACAATCAAAGCGGTGAATAGAAAACTCAAGAGCGCACTTCTTAGTAATTATTTACAAACGTTTTTTGTTGTTTGTTAATACATCTAAATATCAGCAGTAATAGGATCTAGAATGAGAATTTCTCTTATTTACCTTTATCTCTTTGCATGCTGGTGCTGTAACAATTAAGTATTTATTTTTCTATTTTAATCGACATTTAAAAAAAACTTATACAATTATTTACAGAACAACAGGTTTTCATTGTTAAAAGTTTCAATAAAATAAAGTTCAATGCATATTTGAAAAAATCATCACCTCGAAAAGGTTACCATTTTTGTAATATTTGAAAATCTAGTATGGTATCAATGAAATCTATTTGTCAATATATCAACTATTACTGAGTTTCTATAAGAGTTCAACTCAAGTTAAACTTGAGTTAAACATCTTGGAAACAGGCACAGTTAACAGTTTTCGTTAAAGATTTTCAACTCTGCTCAACTCAACGAAAACCGGTAAGTTGAACAAAAAACGGCATACTGAAAATGTCGCGCCTCGCTTGGACGTCAGAAGAGACTTTATATTTGATAAATATTTTTAAAGAAAAATCTATTATAAAATTAATAGATGGAGGAAGACGGTAATATTTAACCTAATAGAGAATTAATTTAAAAAAAAAAAACAAGGGAAGAAACAGAAAATTTGGGTTCAGTTTTTGATTGGAGTGTGCCACCAAAAAGTGTGTGCAAAAAAATACAGAAAAATGTTCGGTTTTGAGTATCAACAGTTATGTTTAAACAAAAATAATTAAGATAGTTATAAAAAAAGTTATTAGTGGAAAGTTATAAAAAAAACAGTGCGTGTGTGTACTTATGTACACGCATTAGAAGTTATACTTCTTTGGCGTGATTTTAAGACTAATTTTTAATTTCTACCCAAATATTTTATTGGATTCTTTCTATTTTCGCAAGGTGCAATCTAGGGAACGCAATCCCGGGATCCCGGCTGTTTTTGCGGTCCCGAAAACCCGGGATTAACACGATCTAATCCCGGGATCCCGCAAAAGTTTTTTTTTAAACAAAAGATTTGATTTATTTAAAACAAAAATTCGGTGGGAAAATATTTTGAATATAATTTATATTCAATTAAATATAATTTATATTACATAAAATTTATAATCTTCAAATTTAATTTTGGAATTATTTTTTAACCGCTATATACGAAACACGTAACTAAAAATCCAATTTATTTTTGCAGCTTCTAATTTGCTCGGCTGTGGAGACCATTGCTCTCTGTATTCTCTCGTGTGTGTGCTTCTAATTTGCCGAATTCAACCGAGAGTCATGCGACTCATGCAGCAGGTGAAAAGCTTTGATTCGTTTTTCATCCTTTTCGAAAAAATCTTTTACTACAAATTCCTCACTACGCTGCAATATATACTGTTATCAGACTGCCCATTTTGAATGCGGCCAGAAAAACTCAGCATACAACTACATGTAAACGCTTTATACGTGAGCCCCCTTCAAATGCTCTAGCTCATCCTTGTTTCTCAGAATTTTGACGACTATTTTAGGGTTTTTATAATTTTCAATCTTTTCGGAATTTCTAAGAATTTCCTAACCGTCGGGATTTTCTGAAGGCGACTTTTCAATAGTTTTTTAGGGTGTCGTAGAATATTTCAGTTACGGGCTTTCCAAAGTTTTGCGTTTGAAATTCTGTCAGTCTCATTGGCGACGTGTAATAGTGTAGAGCGTAAGGTCGAGTAGTTTTAATTTTAAATACGATTTACATTTACGACCTAGATATCTAATCTCTCATGGCTAATAAAGCGGAAGTGTGGCAATTTTTCGATAAAATAGATGGCAGCGCATCGGCGAAGTGTAAACGATGCCCAAAAATAATAAAGACCGCAGGTGGATCCACAAAAGGGCTTCATACTCACCTGAAAGCAATACACAGTATTGAAATAGGAAGGAAGGATGACACTTCTTCAACATCCAACAGTATTTTAACGCCTGATCCAGCAAAACAACGCAAAATATCAGATTTTGCAAAGAAAAAAGAGGAAAACTCTCTTGCAGCAACGGTTTCCCGACTAGTGGCACGAGATGGACTTCCCTTTGCAATATTCATGACTTCCGATGATCTAAGAAGTGCATTAAAAGCGAAAGGATTCGATTTACCAAAATCAGAGCAAAGCTACCGCAAAATGACAATGGAATATGCTAAGACAATCCGATCGAGAAATGTGGAAGAAATTGAAGGAGACAAAAAGCAAGGACGGAAGTTCAGCATTACGCTTGACGAATGGACATCAGCGCGTGGTCGTCGATACATGAACGTCAATATCCATGGAAATGAATCCAAATTTTGGAATTTGGGCCTTGTACGTGTTTCTGGAATGGCAGCCGAAGTTTGTGTAGAAATACTTGAGAAAACACTAAAGAAATATCATTTGTCTCTCACTGAAGACATCGTGTGCATTACCACCGATGGCGCAAGCGTAATGGTCAAACTTGGAAAACTTATTGCTGCGGAACAACAACTTTGCCTTGCTCATGGAATACAGCTAGGAGTTGTGGACGTGTTATATAAGAGAAAACTGCACGAAAATCACGATTGCTTGGACGCAGAAGCCGAGAACTTACGGGAATCAGACGATGAGGACTATGAAGAAGATTTCCCTAGTGAACTTCATCAAGACTATGGAAGTGGAATTGCTGTGTTTGAAGAGGAAACTGTGGTAGATCTCGCGGACAATATATCTCCTACCATCGAAAAAGTGCCGAAGATTGTTCGTATGTTTAAACGATCCCCAGTTAAAAATGATTTACTGCAAAAGTACATTCGGCAAGAGCAAGGGAAAGAGCTCACTCTTCTTCTAGACTGCAGAACAAGGTGGAGTAGTCTGTTTGTGATGTTGGAACGATTTTGTCTTCTTAAGACTGCTGTTCAAAAATGTCTAATAGACCTTCAATCCACGGTCTTTTTGTTAGAAGAAGATTTCATCTGCATCACCGATCTCATTTCAGCTTTGAAGCCTATCAATCTGACTGTCAACGCATTGTGCCGTAAAGATTCTAATTTATTGACCGCCAAATCAGCATTACAGTTTTTGATGCAAAAATTAGATTGTTAGAGAACTCCAATATGCACCAAATTGGCAGCATCACTCAGATTCCGTATACGTCAACGTGTTTGCACGGAACTCTCCGGAATCTTACAATATCTCCACAACCCTTGTGTTCCAGAAGATGACGATCTTTTCGAAATACCCTCGAAACCTACGATACGTAAGGGTCTACATAATCTTCTGAAAAGACTATCAGTTATAAATCCTGATCAAGATCAAAGCACTGAGGTAACTGACTCACCCGGAACTGAATTAGAATCCATTTCAATGGAAGACCAATTGCAAATGGCGATTGCGCATGGGTTTGCCAAATCAGCCATTCCGTCCGCATCGGCAGCTAATTTCAATTTAGTAATAAAAAGAGAAATGTTACTATTTGAGAGCGGTGGAGCGCGTGGCTTCCATATGCAGAAGGTATATGACTTTCTTTTGACCATTCCACCAACAAGCGTGGATGCTGAAAGGGCCTTTTCCGCAGCCGGAATTTTATGTACGAAGTTTCGGTCAAGACTGAATGACCAAACATTGGATGAACTTTGCTTCCTTCGAAGCTATTTTCAGCAACAGGCTAAGCAGGCCTAATTTTTCCTTAGTAATGAATTGTTTTTCTGGTTTTTTTCTTTTTTTTTAATTCGCGAATGAAAATTTAAGTTTGAAAACTATAATATGTATGTATGTATATGTAAGTAAGTTGCATTAAACTTCGTTGCTATAAGTTATGTTTTCTTTGCAATATTTTTTTTACTATAAAAACAACCATACCATCCTTATGTTCCTCAAACCCCCCGAATCTTCGGTGACGAAAAAATTGAGTTTTCGGCAACCGGCATAATCCCGGGATATACCGGGATCCCGGGATTGATGAAAATGAATCCCGCGATCCCGGGATTGGGAAAAGCTCCCGGGATTGCGTTCCCTAGTGCAATCATTATGATGTAGACACGCTCAAGGCTGTTGGTTACACCGTATTCTAATCCTAACTAAAATCACCAACTAGTTGGGTCATTAGGCCTAATTACAATTATCTTAAGATGGGCTTAAGATGCCTCATGAAATTCTCTTAAGACTGGCTAATTTTCTATCAAAACGTAATGAATGTTAAGCTTAATATGCGTCGCAAAGCTTTATCAGCATTTATTTACCTGATAATACTACTGGTACTTCTAAGCCCAACTCACTTCTTTTTTGTTCATTTCCGCCTTAGCTTCTGATTGAGAAATTTAGCTTCTCCTCCACTTTAGTCAGTAGATCAAACGATCGTACCATTATAGTCTAAGACGTTCGCTGCTCTTAGCCGTGCCTTTAGCTGTAGGTTACAGTGCAGCAGTTTGCTCGGCTAATCTCCGGCAATCCAAAAGGACATCGTCTGTGTCTTCTGTCACAATGATGAATTCCAGGCGTTGCGTAAACTCATTTTGCCGGTATGCTCTCGTAACTCACCTGTGGGTTCATCGACCTTGTGTAGATTAATTCTACTTCCTTTGCCACTACTGAAATAAACGTCACTTCCAAATTCTGTTCACTTCCCTAGCTTTAGTTTAGTTGTTACTCAATTAAATTGAGTGGGTTAGGGTAATTGAAATATGATACGAAGAGTTTCATACTAAGTACATTAATGTATCGGCAAATACAGCATCAACGCTTCCAACGTTTGAGTGACAACACTCCGAACCTGTCCAAACACCATCGTTGGACGCTTGACATTGGACATTCGTAGTTCGAGTAGCGGCCACACAATGCGTTCTACTATCAACGCTTCCAACGTTGGAAAGTGATCATAGCATCGTTTAGAGCCGGCTTTAGCTGAAAACTAGGATATGTAATTTATTTCCCTCCATAGCCTTTGGGTAAAAATCTCCTCACCCATGGACATCGTGAACGGACTTTGGCTACGAATTTTCATATGCCCATATAATAATAAACTTAATAGCTAAAGGATTGGAGTTGCAATATTTGCCCTCCATACAGAGTTGCCACCCGTCCCGATTTTGCCGGGACAGTCCCGATTTCGAAGACATTGTCCCGCGTCCCGACAGCCTATCGATTTTGTCCCGATTTTTGACAATATGCGACAGGCTCAATCAATTCATTCACGGGTACCCAACCCAGTCACGCGCCACCGCGTCATCTACCGCATTCGTTTTCGCCTCCACCCGCGCGCGCAGTAATCTGTAATCTAAAAAGAAGCAACTATTGACTGCCAAATCAAACTTGATGACCACTTTCTTCCCAAAAACTAATTCAGCAGAAATTAACATGATAACTCTTGCTGAATTAACACAAACATACCATTGTGTTAAACACAATTTATCATATTCATCAACAGACTGCGGCATGAAATTGCTTCCTCAGATATTACCCGATTCAGCTATCGCAAAGAAAATTCCTTGTGGCAGGACAAAATCTGAAAGTTTAGTTAAAGAAGTACTCGGTCCTAAAGCTGAAGAAATTGCAGTCACAACTCTCAAAACTTGTGGTCTTGATGAATCTCGTAAGGTTTATTTCAGTGTCGCTACGGATACGTCTAATAAAGGAAACCGTAAAATGTATCCTATTTGCATTCAACATTTTTCACGTGAAGACGGGTGTCAAACACAATTACTAGATTTTTTTGAATGTCCATTTGAAACAGCTGATGCTATAAGCGATGCTATTCTAAACACGCTTTCAAAATTTGATTTGGATGTAGCATGTGTTTCGGCATTTAGTGCAGATAACACTAATGCTAATTTTGGAAGAAATAGATCGGCGTTTACCTTACCCGGGGGCTACACGATCAATTTTTCAATTGCAATATTGCATTGCAGTACTAAAATTGATCGTGTAGCCCCTGCTGCAATATGCAATGCAATATTGTAAATGCAATGTTTGCATATGCAAGAAATTCTGAATTTCTTTAAAACAAAATGGCGGAAAGTGGAAAAACCTAAGCAGTGGAGATTACTTGACGCTGGATTATTTAATTTTATGTGAATTAACATAATTTTTAAAAGGCAAAAGTTGTTAACTATTTTTTTATTATTACAAAATGAGTGAATCATTGAAAACTAGGTCCAAACACAACAACTATCTCCTACGCATTTCTTGTAAGAATGAAATTGCAATGCAGTGAAATTCCTGCCCATAAAACTTTGACATTGAAAATTGCAAATTGCAATTGCAGACAAATTGATCGTGTAGCCCCCGGGTTACTAAAGGATAAAAATCCAAGTATTATGACAGCAGGATGTCTAGCTCACGTTTTGAATAATACATTCAAGCATGCTATGAACAAATTAAACCTTGATGTGGAAACTGTCATATTGAAAATTTACAGCCACTTCTCATCTTCTGCGTTAAGGAGGGAAAATTTAAAGGAATTTGTAACATTTGCGGAACTGGAATGGACTGATTGTGAGATCAACAAACACGTAACAACAAGATGGATTTCATTGGGTACTGCAATACAAAAGATTATGAAGGTTTATCCAGCCATCATTTCTTACTTTATATCCATAGGCAATGAATGCCCAAAAGTCATAAAAACATTGCTTTGTATAACAACAGACGACGAGAGCGACGTAGAATCGTATATGTATGTTCCGCAAGACGTTTTTGTATTTAAGTTTTTGTGCCAATATTTGCACAGTGTTTGAGAAGGCAAGTTTGGTGTTGCAAAATATGTCAACTAGTTCGACCCAACTATACAAAATTTTGGCAGATGTGGCAGAAAGCCTAGAGACAAGATTGAAAGAAAATTTTTATGGATCCCATTTGCGTATTGCCGGACACCGTGCAGAAAATACTGTTTATAAACAATGTATATCGGATTTCAAGGAATTTTACCAAAATGCGCTGAATTATCTTCAAACCCGCTTTGATTTCGATGGATCGAATCCCCTGAAAAAATTGGAACCATTGTCAGTTGATGGGAATTTAAATTTTACAGAACTTTGTGATGCTGCTTCAATTATGGGATTCGACTCCGAAGAAGGATTTTCTACGGACGAGTTATTTGAAGACTACAGTGTGGTGAAGAATATACTACCACAGATCGAGCAAAAGCAAAGCGTTGATAAAAAATGGGTCCAAGTATTTAAAGTCGCAAAGGAGCAGAAGTTGAACGCATTATTTAGTGTTGTATCTCGTGCTTTGAGCATACCTCCTTCAAATGCGTATGTTGAGCGCGTATTTTCACAAATGACCATGAAATGGTCTAATATCAGAAATCGTTGCTCGGTAGATTTGATAAAAGCAGAATTGCTAGTTTCTTTGAATATGCACATGTCTTGTTCAGACTTCATAAATAAATACAAAAATGTGTAGATTTACTAAAAGTGGCTCGTAACAATAAGAAATACACATGGAAAAAATAATTATATAAAATAAATACAAATATAAACACAAAATAAAGTTTCATTTTCCTTTGACTGTCTCATGGGTAATTTTTTTTTTCACCAAACTCCGAACGTCTCTTATGGATGCCCGATCGTCCCGTTTTTTCCCCCCTAAAGGTGGCAACCCTGCCTCCATAGCCTCTACCCCTTCGCCTATATCGTCCGCAGGCCGTATCAGAACATCAAAATTGGGAGCGTGCAGCAAATTAGGGCATGAGATGAGAATGCAGCACGCTGCAATCAAAAGTATTTCAATTGGCGGAGGCTGGTAAAATGACAAGCAAAGCAGCGTGCTGCATGTTCATATCATGTCTTAAATTTGCAGTACGCTGCATATTTGAGGTTCTGATAGGGCCTCCAGCAAACGCATCGTAGCTACAGGCCTGGAAGCAGCCGGTGCCGATCCTACATTTGCTTGAATGGAGGACATTTCTCGTGTAATAACATAGTGGAGCCAAGTTTTTAAGTTTATTTTTGCAATAAAAAGTTGTAAAATATTGTACTTTATCACTTTTTTCTGCACCTGGATTACCAGTGACTAGTGTTTCAGTGATTGAATTAAAACAATTTCAAAAAATTGAGTGAACCAATATGTTTTAATGGTTTAATTGTGAAGGTGACCAATTTTGTTTACATTCGCTGTGGTTTTGTCGAGTTATTTTAGGGCAAAAATGTTGAATTTGTGGGGCTATTGAGTTAAAAGTGAATTTAAAGTGATTAAAGCTTGTTAAAGAATAATTTTTAAAAATATTAAAGCAGAAAAATGTGTAGGAAAAAGTTCAAAATTTTTGTTATTCATGTTGTGTCGTGGTACTTGCACTTATGTTTTAATAACTATTCCGTAATAATTTTTAACCATTTTAAATTCACTTTTAATTTTATTACCCTATAAATCCAACATTTTGTCCCTAAATTAACACGAAAAAACCACCATGAATGTAAACAAAACTGGTCACCTTATCAATTTCATTCAATTTATTCACTCGGATCACTAACTAACTTATCACCGGTAATGCACGTGCAGTAAAAAATGTTAAAATACAATATTTTGCCACTTTTTACAAGTTAAAAACTTGGCGAGATCCATGATATTACACTACGAGTTAGAGAAATTGCCATCCATCCATCCCCTCACCCACATATGCCCATAGTAATCACGGTATTCAGAAACAAGGTAATGTAAAAGACTGTATACCGTATACGGTATTTTAATGCTGATGTCACGTGGGGGACACTTCCCATATAAAATCTAAGCTGTTATTGTTGTTTCAGCATTACGGCTGACGTCACCAGGCGCCCATTTTTTACGGTATTCGAAGCTGCCGTCGCTTTTACATTACCTTTGTTTTCTGTATACCGTGCATAATAATGATAATCCCAGTGCGCATGAAGAATGGAAGTTGAAATGCTTGCCCTCCATTGCCTCCACCCCTTCGCCCATATCCTCCGTTGCGTTGCGTTGCGAATTCGTCAAAATTCACTCTCATAATATTTTTCAAAACGCGCCTAAAGAACCCGATTAAAAATAATTTCATGGTTAATTTTCTTACTAGCACGCACGCGCCCGCAGCTAGCACGCATAGCGAACAAACAGGCACGCCACAAAAGTACGTACTCTCCCGCCACAGGTACGCACGCTCCCGCCACAGGGATACACGCTCCCGCCACTGGCACGAAAATCTAAAAATTTGTTCGCTAGAGGGATGCACTCTCCCGCCACAGGTATCCACTCTCCCGCCACACGCACGAAAATCTCAAAATGTGCCTGCTTAAAATATGTAGGATCTAGCCACAAGCATGCACTCTCCCGCCACAGGGATGCACGCTCCCGCCACAGGGATGCACGCTCCCGCCACAGGGATGCACGCTCCCGCCACACGCATGCACTCTCCCGCCACAGGGATGCACGCTCCCGCCACAAGGATGCACGCGGTTAGAAAATCCACAATTTCTCCGCTTTAGAGGTTTCCACGTTGGTGTTAAATTAGTTTTTTTATAAAGAACCTAAACGATGCATATGTATTAGCGCCTAGTAATAAGTTTGAGTATGATGAATAATTGTTTTTGATTCATTAAATGTATTCTCTAATTAAATATGAAAAATTCCTGCAGATACTTGAAAAAAATTTAATGTAAAAGTTCGATTTGATGACGACTTTACATACATATATAATACTCTTCTCCATCTTTTTTAAGAGGCGTAGAATTTTTATTCTACGAAAAAAAATTGTTTCTTTTATTTTAAATTTGAGATTCGTGCGTACCAGCTGCATGCTAGCTGCGGGCTAGTGTTATTTTCACTCAGGCGTGCATGCTAGCTGCGGGCGCCGTGCGGGCTAGTGCATGCCAGCTGCGTGCTAGCTGCGGGCGAATTTCATTTTTAATCGGGAAGTATAACTTCAAAAATATTTTATTGATAACATTGTGTTATCGATCGTTACGGTAAGGGTTTAGCTGCTTGGATGTTTTAAATTTTTTTTTTTGGTAGAGCTTTGCATATCATCCTGGGTTTTTGTAACTGTATGAGATCTCTTTTCGACAGCTAGAAAAGTACTAATAATAGTTTAAAAAAGAATAAAAAATACGCTTTTATTGTAATATGAACCAAAATGTTAAAAAATAATTTTGAATGTAAAGCTTTTATTGCTTCACCTATTTACTTAAATGTAAAAAATACAATTTTGTTCTTATTTTCCAGTAAAATTTCAACTTCAACCGGGTTCCAGCTATACATCAATGTATATTAAAACTAATATCTCGAATTTTTATAGGACTTTGTTGGTGGAAAATCTTTCTTTCTTTCTTTATGCTCCTTTAATCCCGCATGGGAAATATGGCGAAAACAGTTGCCCTCCAGATGACTCTCTTTTGTGCGACAGCTCTCAGCTCCGACCAGGATCTTCCACTTGTTGCGGCCTCTGCTAGTAGGGTTCTCATCCACGTTGTTCTAGGTCTTCCTAGTCGACGGGATCCTTGCGGATTCCAGTCAAGGGCCTATTTGTTTTTGCGTCGCAAGCTGTGGCCGATCCAATTCCATTTCCTTAGATTGATTTGGTCGTCTATCCTTTCTTGGCCGGCACGGCGCCATATCTCTTCGTTTGAAACTCTATCTTGCCAACGGATTTTTAGGATACGACTCAGGCATCTGTTGATGAAGACTTGTAAGCGCCCTGTGATGAATTGGGTGACTTTTCGTTTCCATGTTTCGCAACCGTACAAAAGAACTGCCTCAACGTTGGAGTTGAACAGCCGCAATTTGGTGTTAGTTGAGATCTCCGTCGATCTCCATATGCGGAACAGGCATGCATATGCGCTTCGTGCTTTATTGTATTTATTCTGGAGCCGGCGCCTTCTTCTTCGTCGCCATTTTCGGTAATATACCGAGGTAGCAGAATTTAAAGTAATCTTCCATCTTTGGTGTTGCTCCTCATCGCTGCACAGCAGCCTTCCATCCGCACTCTTATTTATTTATTTATTTATTTTATTTATTGCCTGTGTTTGCCGTTTCTGCTTTTTCTGCAAGCTCATTTATCTGCTGCCTTTTATCACGCCGAACACTTCTCTTTACCTCCCGGTGTAATTAGGAGTATTCCTGTTCAAGCTGGTGACGTCTTCCCGGGTCGCTTGTAGAGTTTACGTTATTTTTGAGGGCCCTCCTGCGTTCTAATTACTTTTATGTCCTACCTGGGACATTTTCTGAGGTTTCCCTCAAGGTTTTCGTAGAAGGCCTCCTTTACTTCATCAGATTTATTTTTGGTTGGAGCATGTACATTAATGAGGGAGTAATTGTGGAATTTGCCTTTAATTCGTATCTTGCACATTCTTTCGCTTATTGCTTTGAATCCAATTATAGCATGTTTTAAGCTTTTTCTTACGATAAGTGCCCGTACCTAGGGTGTGCTCCTTACCTCTGGAGCTGTAGTATATTGGATATTCCTTTTCTCCATTATGCCTTTTCCTAACCATCTAACTTCTTGAATCGCCGTTATATCGGCCTTGTATTTTTCAAGCTGGTCCAATAGTACTCTTAACTTGACAGGTTGGTATAGAGTTCACTTGTTCCATGTAAATACTCCAAAATCATTGTCATTTTTCCGTTTTCCAGTTCGTCGTTGAACCATCCGTCCGGTTCGAGGCTCTGCTGTCGAGTTCATAGCAACTGACTGTAGGTAGCCCTAATAAGGCATCCTGCCGGCTTAACCGCTTAATAGTAGGGTACCAAATTTCCGCTTAGGTGAGGTCTTCGTCACCTCCTTGTTCACCTGGTAGTCTAGTACTGTTGGCGTCACAGCCTTTGTCGGCTGGTTAGTGGGATTCACTTGTTTCAGGAGGCATAACACTCCAACAAGACTGTCTCTTGCTAGCCCTGATGGTTGTGACTCACCCGGCTGTTAAAAAATGGATGCACTCATAAAACACCCAGTTGTGCAAACGCGAGGCTCACTGCCTTCTCCTTATGCATCCACCAGACTACCCTTAACCTTTCCTATTCTTTCTCTATTTTCAGGTCCAGCTTACTACTAGACATTGCACCATGAGTTGAGCGACATGACGGTCTTGTGGTACAAAGGGTGATTCCTGATTTTGACCATGCCACATAAAAAAACATAAAAAATAATTGATTTTGCCAAGAAGGATTGCCAGTCCTTCGCTGGTAGGCGGGATTGGATTATAGCGTCCCAACCTCGCTACGACCGTCGTTGGTTGTTTATCCAGCGGGCACCACGTGGAGACGACGCCACAGTGGTCGGAAATCAAAATCTGAACGAACTTAATGTTTTCTTTATAAATAGCAATCGTCATTTATTAAATTTAGATGGACAATGTTCAAATAAAATAATTATACACCATCACGGCATTAATCCTGTTGGTGGTGGCGAGATACATTAATTTTATAAGCATTTAACCCCTTCTAAGTATATTGACCTGTGTTGTGAATATAGGTATATTGCATAATTAAAATGATAAATAATTGTTGATATATAAAGTGGAATCTTTTATTAATTAAATAACAAATAAAGAAACAAAGTGGCGACGATATCTACTTCTACTCATTTTCAGTATCACTGTCACTGTCACTGGTCTGAGATGTTGTGCCAAGATTAGGGTTCTTGAGCATATTTAGAACCTCTATAGGCAAAGGATGGCTATTCTTACAGGTTTTTTGTCTGTGACTAGTGATGACCGGGTCTGATGTTATTAGAAGCATATGCATCATATCTTCCATTGTTTCAGTTCTACTGAACTTCCGAGAATGAAACTCTCTAAATTGTTTGGCATCTTTGTTTCTGGCCTCTTGTGCCTCCTCCGACATTTGCCCTATAGGTAAAATGGCCTCGTTAATTAATTTTCCCGAATGTATTAAAATTTTATGTATGCTTTGAGGCATATAGTACCAATGATACGTGTCAGCATACAGTTGTGCTGTCTCTATGCAGAACTTTTCAAAATGGTTGGAGTTGATTTCATGCCCGGAAACTATAGTTTTCATGATGACGCTAAATCTATAAATTAGACGTTCATCAACTCCAGTAATTCGAGACGTTAATGATGGACTCATAAGAACCCGTCTCGCCGTATTTCCATCATTAGATGAACCAAAACCAGGTTTCGGTATGTCTATTAAAAGACCCATTTCTTTTCTAAATTTTTCTTGTATTTCCTTTTTTCTAGCTTCAACTATTTCTTTGTCCGTTTTCCTTATTTGCCATTTTTTGACATCTAGTCGGTAGGAAATATGTAATATACATTCCAAAATCTTGATGTATGCATGGAGACTGGATATTCCAAAGGATAAACTACTTTCATTTACAGGTCTTTGCATTACATCATTTATATTATTCATTTGTTTTGGTTTAGCACCGCAAATATGACAACATTGACCCGAAGAATCTGCTAACCAACTACATATTTTTCCATCGATCATTGTTAATTTAAAAACAGACTTACACGTCATCAGTTTTCCGTTGATATCTATTTGGTAAGGGTCAAGATCATTTATTTGACTTTGCAATCGATTGATTTCATTTTTAACAAAATTTTCAGATTCTTTCTTAAAAATAATTTTTATTGGGCGACAATATTTTGTTGATGATGTTGTTGGGTTTTGCCAAACTATTTTATCAATGTAATCAGATGTCTCGCCTGTTAGCCGTAGAGGCACAAGTGACACAGAAAATAAGAAGGAATCATCGTCATCCTCATTTTCAAATCGTTGCTTATAT
The DNA here is from genome assembly GCA_949987705.1 of Thereva unica. NCBI lineage: Eukaryota > Metazoa > Arthropoda > Insecta > Diptera > Therevidae > Thereva > Thereva unica. The sequence goes on from OX465281.1 coordinate 218,382,029, forward strand.
CTGCTGTGGCCAGCTGCCCCGTCAGCTCCCCATTTGAAAATGATTGTAAGATTAGTAGCATCAATCTGAGCCAACACTTCATGCTGTACCACAATGAGCCTCTTTATTGTGTGATTCACAAGATCCTGAAGATTAACTTCTGCTGATGTCTCTGTCACATTGATATTATTAGGATAACACTGTTTTTTTGCAGCGAGAATGGTATCATAAGATGGATAAATATTCGCTTTACGAATTTTTGCATTTCTTCTTATAGCAGTGTATTGCCTCTTAGTCATTTTGTTGTCGACAAACAACGCCAAAGCTTCATCACCAGTCATTGGGATCGGGCGTCGCACTTCCACAAAGCTCTTTTTCAACTTAGTAGCTCTTTTTGGCGAAAAGCAAGTCACCTGTTTTATAATTTCCGCAGCATCTCGTTGACCTTTTAACCGAACACTCATTCTAGAAGCCAAACATAGTTCTTCTGAACTGTTAGATTCAACCAGATGTCGGACTTTTCTTCGTTTGACTGCATCAATGCAGTCTTCAAAGCGTTTCTTTGGTCTTCCAGCTGATTTTGTGGACCCAGGCAAGCTACCAAAGGTAATATTTCCACGTAACCATGCATCATGCTGCTTTCTAAATTTTTTTTCATTTCTATGACACTTCAGCCATTTTTGACGTAGTTGACTACAAAAATTTGCCAATGTTTTTCGAATGTCATCTTGACACAGATCGGATGTATCCATGTTGATGTTATCTTGAACAAATTTAATTACTCGTTCATTTTTCGAACATACATCAGTTCCTTCTTTCCAAACTTGAAATAATCGACTTCTCGAAATTCCACGTTCCAGCACTAAAACAAAGAAATATATATAAAAAGTTGCAGATAGACGCACTTGAAATGATTTGTAAATTATACCAAATATAATACTCAATATGTATACATAGCAAATTTAACCAATAAACACCAATCAAAAATTTGGCAATCCATAACATTCCTTTAAACATAATATTTTCGAAATAAAATAACAATTTACTTAACTGTATATATGTCACAATAATTGATACATTAAACCATGTTTAATTGACATTAATATTAAGGTCCTTACCTGCTTCACTTAAATCCATTGCAAAAATCACAAAATATTTAATAACTAGCACGACAGATCACTTCAAAAGGTACATATCAACTGGCCATTGTTCATTGTTCTTTTGTTCGAAACAATAAAACCAGTTTTGGGCGGATTTTTTGCAAGCCGCTGTAAAAAAAAAAAAAAATTTTGGAATATATACTATAACGAGTACACATTAAGGTTGTGTTTAGTGCACATTACATTGTATTGTCGACATATTTTTTTTGTACATAAAGTTTCGCTAAATCGTTTACTCCTACCACTGTGACGGTTCGATTTTGCCCACCTTACGATAAAATATAAAAGTTTATTTTTAATGATTGAGTACAAGTGTTCTTTATTTGTGCACCGGGTTCCAGCTATAATCTAATGTCTCCAACTTTTATACGAATAGTTGGTTTTTGGTTAATGATTAAGGAAAGTTTAATTTTAAAGGCTTGGATTAATTTTAAATGTTTTAACGTTGGGTGCAGCGAGGCCCACCGTGTCCCAGCTACTTGTAATATACATTCAATTCCTACCTTGACAGCTGCAGTCTGCATGTCTACAAACTTTACATTCGTACAAACTGAAAATGTATGCACCATCAAGATATCCAATAGCATATATTTTTATATTTCATACTCTTCTCATAAAACAAAATTTCTAAAAGCTTCTGTCTATATTCATAACTACAAGGAAATTACATTAGCCACGTCTGTAACAGATTGAATATGTCAGGTGTATCATAAATTTCTCTTTCATTCGCCTTGCCTCCCATACTGTCTGCAGAGTCCTTTTTCCCTTTACAACTGACTGCATCCAGGACTAGTGCAATATATAATGAATTCTGGATAAATTGAATGAATTATGCAAACGGCTACCAACTTAAAAATAGAGCCAACATGAATTGCTCCTTTGCTAAGTGATGGCTTATTACACCAAGATAATAAATTTCATTTTATCACAAACGTGATATGATTCTCAGATTGCTCGCTGCATTGTTGCATTTGAATTGATGTAATTTAATTAGCATAATTAAGCGCTTGCCCCGCAACAAAGTAGAGTAAATCATGGCCGATAATAGCATACCGAATATGCAAATAGTATGGCAGTCAATCTATGCAATTGGCACTGTAGAGGATGTATGTGTATTCTACTTGCCTATTTATGGCGTTCCTTTTTTTATAATGGCTTCAGATATATAAATTAACATCTTCGATTTCGATATGGATTTAATTAACATGGAACAGCACGTGATTCTGTGTGCGCTCGTTTTTATCTAATGTTTTGTTACAAGAGCGCTTACACATTATCACACGTGTATGTGCATAAAATAGAGGATCGCAAATGTAGTCCTTGTTTTTGCGGTAGATGGGGGCAGCTTGTCCTGTGAAAAAGCAATAAACCGAATTGCAATTTACAGCAAAGGCACGAAGCCGTGCAGGCCTGTATATGTACGTATGGCTCTAGTAGTCCTGCAGCCGTGGAATATGAAAGAGGCTATATTTTAGACACGTTTTAATTATACGACTGTTTACTTTCCGCAAAATAACTGAATCAAAATTGATTTTCCTCGGAGTTGTTTTTTTTTTTTTATTTTTAATATATAGTTGCAGACGTTTGAGTTGACATTAGGATTGATTTCAACTAAATATTTCAATTGAATTTAGCTGTATTTTGGTCTAGGATGTTTTAATGTTATTGGCACTTATTAAGTTGAACGATATATTTTTGGATGGTTTTCCCATAAGTGTGTTTTCACGTGAAGATTAGGAATCACTCTTTTTAATACCAGGTAGTCGTGTCGTTCAAATCATGGCGCAATGTCTAGTTGTGAACTTGCTTTTAAGGATAGAAGAGAATAAGATACTCTATGTTATAAAATTCTTAATTGGAGGAAAAACCAAAATATCGATGTACAATGTGATAGATTTTATTTGAATTTAAAATGATTTTCAAAAAGCAAAACATGGAAATAAATCATTTCTTACATAGAACAATAAAAAATGCAATAACTTAGTATTAAATTCTCAACATCCTCCCCTCGGTTAAGAGGAGTTCTTAACAGTAACTACTAATCTATAGGCAATTAACATAATTTTGTTAAAGATCGTTTTAGTACACATCTACTCGTTTTCAATATTACTACCCTAACAATGTGATCATTTCCTGGGTGTAGTATAATTATTCTTCCAACCGACCAAACACTAGGTGACAAATTATCTTCTTTTACAAGCACCAAGTCTCCTTTCTTAAAAATATCCTCTTTTGATAGCCATTTCGGACGCTGTTGTAAAGTTGTAAGACACTCCATGTACAATCGCTTCCAAAACATTAGAGCTTCCACCTGTACGAGAAATGTATGTAGACATTTCTTCGAATGTTAATTTAGTTTCTGCAATAATTTTTCGCATGACTGCTTTTACTAACTTCTTTAAGATTCCAAGCATCCTCCAAAATGGGGTGCTGCGAGCGGATTATAGTACCAGTCGACCATTGGTAGTCTGCCACTAGCTGATTCTGATTATTCGTTTTAATTGCCTGGTTGCTAAGCAAATGAACAGATATATACCCTTTGTTGGTTTGGTACTTCGGCCATCATATCGAAGTAAGTAGGATAAGGCTGGCATAATATAAAAGAAATAATCTATACCAAGCAAAATGTCAATCCTGTTTGAGATATTAAAATATGGATCCGCCAGATTGCAGTCTTTGATAAAATTCCAATTGTGTATGCCGAAGGAAGATGAAGGAAGTTATGAGACAATCTTCGGAGCTATGAACCACAACCCAGCTCCAGCTCCCACATCACGCAGGTTGTCATTCAAACGGGATTGAAGTTGAAGATTAATAAATCCCTTGGTAATTCCTGACAATGTAGATAGACGATAATCTAATAACTGAAACACTAGCTGAGGTAATTTGGTGTCCAAGCCTTAAAGCACATTCCTTGCTGATAAAAGAAGCTATCGATGCTGAGTAATACACACGATAATACTGAAATAAACCTGAGAAATACCTTGCGAGAACTAAAGCTGTTGGTAACAATGATGACCGTGGACTCTGCTGATCTAAAGCAAATGCAGTCAAGTTTACAGCATTCGTTGTTGCTTCAAGTTGGTTCATGTTTTCCTTCGGTTGTATTGCTGGCGAGTTCAATACTGCAATTTGCTCTTCATTCAAATGTAGCAGCGAATGATGTGATTTCAAGCAAATATTGCAGCAGGACTTCCTTTTACATTTCATTACCATATGACCTGCTCCCATGCAGTAAAAACATACTCTATTTTTCATAACGAATCTTCGTCTTTCCTCAACGTCTATTTTCCGAAACACGGGACATGTAAACAATCTATGGGGTCGTTCACATCATAAACAATGACCATGTTTACGCGAAGCCTCTAAAAGTGTTTATAACAACCTTAACACTGATTTTCTTACGCGTAAACGCCCCTTAATACTGCTTTCGTTAGTGGTGTTAAGCTTAAATAAATGTGTTAAGGTAACAACTTAATTAAGGAAAACTGAGTTAAGCAGTAGGCGTAAACAGTTGTTTGACAGTTTTAGTAAAAACATTAAGGAATCTGTGATTTTAAATTAAACGAAAGGAAAGTTTATTTACGTAATAAACGCTGCAGAACTTGCCTATGATGCTTCATGAGGATTAATACATCTCGATTTATGTTCATTTAATGATAAAATTTAGTTAAACTTCTTCCAATTTATTTATTTGACTGTCAGCTTGACAGTTTTTATTAGATCTAAGTAGGTACTTTAAAAACTGATATCTGCTGGTGGAAAAATTTTAACGCGCGTAAACGTTCTTAAAACTACTACGGATAGCAGTGACACGAACCAAAATATTTGCGCGTAAACGCTTTTAAAATTACTACTGATAACGATGTTATAAGCTTAAATATCTTCGCGTAAACATGGTCAATGTTTGTCATCTAAATTGTAGTTGCGAATAAATTTGTGAATCTGAACAGTCCTCTTTTGAAGGGGATCAACTGTGTCCAAAGCAACACACCGTTTGCCCAGGAACTTTAATATACCGCCAAAAACAGGAAACTCACTTTCGTCGATTCTTCGGCTCATGCTTGTCTCGCTATCACATTTGCTGAGGATTATACATATTAACCGTGGATCTTTCTTTACTTTAAACTCCTTTAATCCCTCATGGGACATAGGGCGGAAACAGTTGCCCTCCAGCGGACTCTGTTTTGCGCGACAGCTCTTAGCTCCGACCAGGATCTCCCAGTTGTTGCGGCTTCTTCTAGTAGGGTTCTCCTCCAAGTTGTTCTAGGTCTTCCTACTCGACGGGAACCTTGCGGATTCCAGTCAAGGGCCTGTTTGGCTAGATTTTCGTTTTCGCGTCGCAAGGTGTGGCCAACCCAATTCCATTTCCTTCGCCTGATTTGGTCGTATATCCTTTCTTGGCCGGCACGGCGCCATAGTTCTTCGTTTGAAATTCTATCTTGCCAGCGGATTTTTAGGATACGACGAAGGCATCTGTAGACGAAGACTTGTAGGCGCCCTGTGATGAATTGGGTGACTTTCCATGTTTCGCAACCGTACAAAAGAACTGCCTTAACGTTGGAGTTGAACAGCCGCAATTTGGTGTTAGTTGAGATCTCCGTTGATCTCCATATGCGGGGACAGGCGTGCATATGCGCCTCGTGCTTTATTTATTCTGGAACTGACGTCTTCTTCTGCCCCACCATTTTCGGTAATAATGCTACCGAGGTAGCAGAATTTATTTACCAGTTCCACGTCACGGTTATTGAGCGCAGTCCGTTCAATGGTGTTCGCATTTATCCGCATTTCATTAGTTTTAGTCGGATTTAGCCTTAAGCCTGCTGGACTACTTTCTGTTGCCAAATTGTTTAACATGTTTTTGAGGTCCTGGTGTCTGTGAGCCAGCAAACAGATATCATCTGCGTAGCCGAGATCCTTAAGGCGGTCTACCAAACCCCATTGTATGCCGCCTGTTCTATTATCTAGAGCGCCGACAAGGATGTCATTTATTACTATAAGAAATAGTAATGGCGAAAGTAAGCATCCTTGTCGTACTCCTGAGCTCACCTCAAAGCTGTTGGATAATTTTCCATTATGGAGAACTCTGCATTTGGAATTGTTATATAGGGCTTTTATCAATTCTATTATTTTATCACGCAATCCACGTCGCCGTAGTGCCTGCCATATAAAGCTCCTATTGACCGAGTCGAACGTTTTCTCATAATCTACGAAAGCAAGGTAAAGGGGGGATCGGAATTCAGTAGACTGCTCCACTATTTTTCTCAAGGTGTTAATATGATCAATACAGGAGCGGCCCTTCCTGAATCCGGCCTGCTGCCTCCTAAGCGTTCGGTCAACTGCCTCAGTTATCCTAGATAGTAATATATGGGACAAAATTTTGCCCACTGTAGATAGTAAACAGATGCCTCTCCAGTTGTCGCATATTGTTAGGTCCCCCTTTTTTGGTATTTTGACTATGATACCTTCCGTCCAATCCTCCGGAAAGGTACAGGTGTTCCATGCTATATCTAGGATTGGCTGAAGCGCATCTGCTATGAGGCTTGAGTCGGCTTTCAACAATTCTGGCGGGATGCCATCTTTCCCAGCTGCTTTACCATTGGCCATCGCATGAATTGCGGTTACTATTTCCGTCTTGGATGGGGCCCGGGTGGTGATTCTTATTCGCTGTGCATTGTTGCTGTTTTCCTGAGGTTCCTGTGTAAGTGTACCATTCAGGGCGGCGAAGAAGTAATCTCTCCATCTTTGGAGTTGCTCTTCGTCGCTGCACAGCAGCCTTCCATCCGCACTCTTAACGGCATGCTTTTTAGTAGAGTGCTTTCCCGAGAGCTGTTTAGTGATTTGGTACAGCACCTTACTGTTGCCTGTGTTTGCCGCGTTTTCCGCTTTTTCGGTCGTGGATCGGTCGTGGATCGGTCGTCAGTAATTCAGAGTCAAGTGGTGTCGATGGTGAAATTAGACTGCCTAAAATTGGTGTGCTTACCTTTAGTGGAAACTTCAAAGATTGGCCATCATTCAAGGATTTATTTTGTGCGTCTATTTATCGTAAACTAACCGTATCAAATTCTCAAAAATTGCAGTACCTGAAGGGAGTACTAACTGGTGAAGCCGCTACAATGGTCAAACATTTTCGAATTACCGATAGCAGTTACCCGGAAGCGTGGATTAAACTTATTACGAGGTACGAGAAGAAACAGATTCTCTCGTCCTACGTTTGTGTATCAACCTGCCTTGACACCCCCTCTACCCAGTTGAGAAGGTTAACGGATTTATCTGATGAGATAGTCTGAGGTATAAAATCATTAGATTTGAAGGCCAACGAGAGGAATACTGACAACAGTGGCAGTGCACCTCAAATGTTTCAAGAAATTTGGAATGGAGTTCTCATGAACAAACAGACTAATGTGGAATTGCGAAGGAGTGATGGAATTCTGGCAATCCGAGCAATTCCACAGTCGAGTTATTCTATTCAAAATCTTGTATTAAGGAATAAATGTTACCGTGTTGGCAGCAAGTTCTTTATTTCAGTGAAATAGTCGCTGATATAAAAGTGCAAACAATTTAACACTGTTACATTCTTAAGCGGGATCAATAGGTTTATAAAGGAGCGGAATGAACCATCACCGATGAGTGACGGAGGTAACGTGGTATTGTACCTTGCTCGAAAAAATTCAAATTTGGTTAAATTTTTTAAAAGCTTACCATGCATACGATCAAAAGCGCCGGCTGCCACAAAGGTATGCACTCCAACGCTACAGGCAGGAAAATTTAAAAATGATTCCACTAAGGAGGTATGCATTCCCTTGTCACTGTTACATTTATTCATAATTGACCATTGTAAGCGCGAGTGTGGTCCCTCAACTTACTACTAACCAGGTCCAAAGCTGCTTGACCTTCGCAGTCGAACAAGAACCGATCTATTAAATATGCTTGTCCGCTCCCGTGTTTTGTTCCCTTTCTCTAGTAAAAGTATGAGCGTACCGAGCTTCGTTTTGACCATTTTCTGCACATGGTATTAGTACGTGGCTATAGTGGGGTACATTTGGAACAGAAGAATTGTTGCTTAGGCGTACCGGGCCTGTTTCATGCTAGTTTTTTTTATTTACTCATGCGTACCAGGCCTGCTCTAGGCGCCGTGCAGACGTTTTGACGTTTTTTGGGTGTTGCAGGCTAGGAACTCCCTTAGATATCTTCGAAAACTGCCACAATCTGGATAGATGAAGCACAAAAAAGGTTCTCGTACTCAGTCACATATGGCAGCCCTGGTAAAATGTTATCACTACTATCATAGCCACTGTTCCAACGAAATAAAAGCTCTTCTACCTTCACGGCAGTCAAATACCGGCAACAGTAGATTAACCTTCGCGGATAATTCCTTCTGTCTACAGCTCCCGATAATATCAAGGACTTCACGCACGATAAAAACAAATACTTCGTTCAAAAATAAACCAACTCAACTGTGGAACAATCATTCGCAGTCAGTATGTCCCAACTCCTACCACATCAAATGATCAAAACGCAGAGCTCATTGCAGTTTCCGTCAACTTCCTTGTGACTCCATGTTATAGTTTATCTCTCAAACTAAGTTTATTAATAGACATTATTGTCCATGACACGTGACGTGACGTGACGTTCGCGGACTAGTAGTGATTCATGAGGTTAGAACTGGTACTGGTACAATATCAAATGTCCTTTTCTACTCAAGGTAACTTTACTAAATAAATTTCTCGTGCCGCAAAACAAAAGTGTTTTTGCTGCACAGGCTTTGTTCTCTTTTATGATTACTGCATTAATGACACTTTTAAAATCCAAAAAACCAAGAGCTCTCCAGCACTGCCCAACCGCAAGAAAAAAAATTTCATTTAATTAAAAATCAAAATTTTGAATATTCCAGAACAAAAAATATCTGCGAGCATGGCTTTAACGTTACTGCATTTTATACTGCAGCTATGCTGCATATTAATCAATTATTATTGCGTCATATTTTTAGATGCCATGATACACCATCGCCCTGCAGTACTTTATCAACCCAATATTCCTGCACGTATATGAGTTGCATTGTTTTGAAGAAATTTCTGGTCGGAATAAATTGGAAATTATTCAATTCACCTCAGTTTGGCACATGCCGCGGAATACGTGGCATGGATGACAAACCATTCTGTAATGAAAAATATGCCGAAGCTCCAAAATCAATCTATGGCAAGTAAAAATAAATGTTGCCAGCCAAATCAATAGCTCACACCACATCATAATGCTGTGCCGAGATTTGAATATGGGAGCACTATCTATTCATATAGATTGCAATGAATCAGTTTCAGCGGAATGTAAATTGTGATTTTGTTGGTCAATATTGTGCAATGATTTTCGTTTGTACTTTCAGCTAATAAACATTCTATTTGGTAAGAACTCAAACAAATACTTTATTCAGCTTGAATAACAGAGATAAAATGTAGTTCATTGTAATTGGTTATTTGTTGGTTTCCAGCTTATAGATTTGTACCTTAAAAATTATTCCTTTAGGCTTCTGAAGCAAAATTTAAACAAAATGTTATACGATGTATAAACATTCTATCCCATTAATCAGATTATATTGGTTGCATTTATTTCAGTTTAACTCTTGGAAAGTCTATATTTGCATGATATTCCACGACTTCATGCAAATACTGGCTTTTCCAGTCGATATAAAACACCAATTGCTAAACGTAATGCTACTATCCAGATCAAGCACAATAATGAAAGAAAATCATAACATGTTGGCATCTTCTGCAATCGGCTACTCAATAAGTAGTTCAAACCTACTTTAACTTAATAATAGCAGATGACCACGTACTTTGTTATGATTGATGTGCAGTCCCAGCTCTCGTGCGGCAGGCTCAATCTGGGTGAAATAGTCCAGACCCCTGTGCTGAATGTCGCATTTGCTCTAATAAGAAGTGAAGCTAATACAGCGGTGTGCTGATAGTCGACTCTTGTCGTGTAAAATCTGCTGACATAAACGACAGCTTTTTTGGTGTGCTGACAGTCGTTTTTATTGTAATTTTGTTGTCACTTTTGGTCGGAATGTTTGCGTTAGTGAGAAAGATGGACAATTTAAAAGTGTAAGTAAAATTGTTACATTTAAACTAGATAATACACATTTGTTATTTTGGAGTGTTTAATTTGAAGTTTTTAAAAATTTGCAAATAAAAATTACAAATAGAAAACAATTCGAAACATAAGTTCGAATTTTAGAAAACCATCCAGATGTGGCTAGAGGGCAGAGATATGCTGAGAATTGCAGGGTGACAAATTACACAAATATTTGGGAAGAGCAACATAAAATTTTTAATTCCTCGTGTTTGCTATCTGCACCTTCCGAACTACTAAACAACAACTCAGCAGAATTCAACATCTTTAATCTCAAATTGTTTATAATTTATTAAAATTTTCGTGAAACACAAACTTAAAAATATTTATTCTTCAAACTAAAAAAGTTTATTCCTGACAAAATACAAAAACTTAGCACCTACACTCTTTGACCCCTGTGCTGTCAGTCGTAATTTTACTGAAACGCCCATTTCTTCAACTCAAACGACTTACCCTGGGTCTACACCGGCTTTTTTCACTGTCTTAACATTTGTTTGACGATTAATGACATTTTCAGATTTTTTAAGTTTGTGGGCAGAATAGGTCAAAACAATTCTTTTGCCAATATGGCTTTAAGTAAAGAACAACGTTTTGATATCGTAAAAATTATCGCGTTACAATGCCTAGAAGAAATGGAGAAAGAGGAATTGGGGAAATGTAGAAAAAAAAGGAAAATTTGGGTGAATCCGTTCCTATCCCTACGTGATAGATTTGATATTGAGGCAAATTTATTAAAGGACATATTATGGGCCACGGATGAGAAAGATTACAAAAACTTCTGCCGTATGAATGTTCATCAATTCGAAGAAGTATTTTGTTTGGTAAACTATGCCTTTTATTGTTTAAAAATACATAAACGTATTCAAATTAATTAACTATTAGATTCGACCCTTCATAACAAAGAAGAACACATCCATGAGATACGCTATATCACCGAGAGTTCGGCTCGCAATCACACTTAGATTTATTGCGACGGGAGATTCGTATCGCTCTTTAGAATTTCTTTCAAGAGTTTCCCGTAAAACTATAAGTGCTTTTATACCAGAAGTCCTATTAGCCATCTACAGCTCATTACAGCCTACCCACTTGAAGATAAATTAGGTTATGAAAAATTCATCGCACTTTGTAATTGCAACAATATTCGGGCTCAACTTTTTATAACTACAAAGGATTTTTTAGCATAGTCCTCTTTGCGTTAGTTGATGTCCACTGCAAATTTCTGTTCATAGATGTAGGAGTAAATGGCAAGGCTTCAGATAGCTCCATTTTTAAAAACTGTTTCTTGTACAGAGCCTTAAAGGACAATAGGTTAGAAATACCGTCAACAAAACCACTTCCCGGACAAAATGTAAATACACCTTTTTTCTTCATCGGTGATGATGCTTTTGCCTTGGACGCGCACCTAATGAAACCTTTTAACAGAAACTTGGAACTTTCAATAGCACAAGAAGTCTTCAATTATCGCATATGTCGTGCTAGAATGACAGTGGAAATGGCTTTTGGACGTCTTGCTAATAGGTTTCGGATTTTCCATCGGCCAATAGAAGTTGTGCGTTACACAACTTTTTAACAAATAATCTACGAACCGCGACAGAAGTATATGGTGCGGAAAGCGATTTGCCAGAAACATTTTCATGCTTAACGTCCCAAACATATCAAACGTATAAGTTTTCATGCCGAATACGAGAAAATATAGCGCGATACTGTATTACAGATGGTAATGTTCCTTACCAATGGACAAAAATAAATAGAGTTAATTAGTATAACAAAGTATTTTATTTATATAAGTCAATATTCAAAGACATCGTATCCCAAGCTTCCGTTTTCTAAGGAAGATGACCTCATCGGGGTCGAGTTCCGGTGATCCTTAAATGGTATCGCTATTGGTGTTGATCTCGAGTTTGAACTGTTACTTTCTGATATAGACGGAGGCCTTAAGCCTCGGCCACGATACGAGCGGCCAGCGGAGAGCGGTGAGCGGCGAGCGGTGAGCGGCGAGCGACAGAGCGGTGCACAGTGGCGACATTTTTGATATTTCACCCAAATTACTCTAGAGGTCGTAATTTTTAAGTTATTGATAAATTTTTTTTTTAAAATGTTCATATTGAATTTACCTATCGATCCCTCGAGCCGGATTTTGAAATTTCATTTTCGTTTTTTTTAAATTTTTAACAAAAAGTCTAATTTTTTCAAAAAAATACTATTTTTTCTATTCAATTTATTCTAACGGGCCGAAAATTGGAGTTTCCGTACCCATTTTTTTTTTTTAAATGTTCGTCTTTTAGTTAGCTATTAATCTGTCTAAATGAATTTTTGATATAGTTTTTGAAAACTGTTAAAATTACTGTCAAATATCAAAGCATTCAGTTTGAAACTTTTTGGTAGAGGTTTACATATCACCCGGTATTTTTGTAACCCTATGAGGGATTTCTTTGAATAAGGCCTCAATCTACGCAGAATACTCCCGCCTATGTGAAACGGTAAAACTTAAGACTTCAACCCACCAACTTCCAGAGTTATGTGTCGTCAAAGTCAAAATTTTGTTTTTTTCTTCACTAAAATTTCAACTTCAACCACCTTTTTCTCCAAAAAAAAAGTAGCTAATTGATATTTTTTTATTACATAATTGGAAAGCTTGGACAATTTCCTATGAATAATGTTCAACAACTTTTATGCTACGGCCTATAGTTTTGAAGCTATAAGCAATTTTAATGCTAAAAATGGCCTTATTTGGTACTTTTAGACATAACCTCAGGTTGTAAGGAACTGAAAAAGTACAAAATAGAGCCATTTTTAACATTAAAATTGTTTATAGCTTCAAAACTATAGGCCGTAGCATAAAAGTTGTTGAACATTATTCATAGGAAATTGTCCAAGCTTTCCAATTATGTAATAAAAAAATATCAATTAGCTACTTTTTTTTTGGAGAAAAAGGTGGTTGAAGTTGAAATTTTAGTGAAGAAAAAAACAAAATTTTGACTTTGACGACACATAACTCTGGAAGTTGGTGGGTTGAAGTCTTAAGTTTTACCGTTTCACATAGGCGGGAGTATTCTGCGTAGATTGAGGCCTTATTCAAAGAAATCCCTCATAGCGTTACAAAAATACCGGGTGATATGTAAACCTCTACCAAAAAGTTTCAAACTGAATGCTTTGATATTTGACAGTAATTTTAACAGTTTTCAAAAACTATATCAAAAATTCATTTAGACAGATTAATAGCTAACTAAAAGACGAACATTTAAAAAAAAATGGGTACGGAAACTCCAATTTTCGGCCCGTTAGAATAAATTGAATAGAAAAAATAGTATTTTTTTGAAAAAATTAGACTTTTTGTTAAAAATTTAAAAAAAACGAAAATGAAATTTCAAAATCCGGCTCGAGGGATCGATAGGTAAATTCAATATGAACATTTTAAAAAAAAAAAATTGTCAATAACTTAAAAATTACGACCTCTAGAGTAATTTGGGTGAAATATCAAAAATGTCGCCACTGTGCGGTGGTGGCCAGGATACGAGCGGCGATTCGACTTGTTCAGTAGTAGAAAAGCTATCTCCGGAAGATATGCTAAAAGTATGAAGTTTAAGTGATAATATTTTGTTGAAAAGGCGTATTCTCAATAAATTAATTTATAATAGGAAATATGGAGTTCATCCCATTAACGAGCGAAGAAGGTTTGGTGAATATCACCATCTATCTTTCGGGTTAAGAAAAGATAAAATTCGTGTTTTCGAATACACCAGAATGTCAATTGAAACCTTTAATTACATTCTGGGCAAGATAAGCCATCTTTTACAATATTTTTTTACACTTTTTTTCCATTGCTACAACAAAATAATAACAAAGCGGCGACCGGTACCAAAAAAAATAATGTCTCGGATTAGCGGCGAGCGGCACTTCAGTATTGCCGCTCTGCCGCTCACCGCTCGCCGCTCGTATCGTGGCGGATTCAAGCGTTTTCCATATAAAACTTTACAAACATAAAGCCCAGAATCGCCGCTGTGCCGCTCTGCCGCTAGCCGCTCGCCGCTCGTATCGTGGCCGAGGCTTTATGAGATTGTTGCTTAATATTTTAATTTCCTCTTTTTTCTTCTGTTCATTCGCCTTTTCATGCAAAGCTTTTGTTGTATGCTTTGTTAGAACTGACTGAACCTCTTGCATTGCTTCTGCAGCAACAAACGGTGTAAGGTTTTGTAGTTGTAGCCCAATGCTTGTACCAAATACCGTGAACATGTTGGTCTCTTCTGCTGCTGGGCGGTTGAGGATTTTGTCGATTGCAGTTGTATATTTTTCGGCAATGGGATTTTTAGAAGGAGTGCGTTTTCTCTTATTTATCGTTGAATTTTCCGGGAAATCGTAAAGAGCATCTGATGTATTAGTGTTTTCACTGTTGAGTAATTCCTCGTTTTCTTTTTCTGCCTCTGGAACTGCGGCAATGTTTTTCTGAAAAACGCACCAAACTTTTATGTGCGAAACTTCCTTTTGTATTTTTAAGTACTTACCACGCTGGAATTATCCGAGCTTTTCCGAAGTACTATGGTATCTTTTAAAAATTCCATGTCGTGAAAGTAAAATAAATTGGATTCGTAAACGTCGCCACCGGATCCCGATTTTTTTGATTCCTCAATTCTTTTTTGGTCCTGCACATATGTAGACCTCAGTGCCTTCAACTTTTTCTTGACCGCGTCCACTGTTGTCCGAAACTCATTGGCGATTTCATCCCACGCTTTCTTCTTTAAGTCAAGTCGTTTATAATATTTGGAACTCATATTCCAAAGGCAGTCCCGTTCGCGATAATAATTAATTAATTTTATTGTCTCGGACTTACAAAGTTTAAATTCCGCCATTTTACCTCGCCAAATATCAAATAACTCCCTTGAAAAATGTTAGCTCCAATAGCAACAAAAATGTTTTGTCAAAGCCGTCTTGTCGTCATAAATGGCAAAACTTTTTGGTCTACACAAGACATTTCACTGACAGAACATTTGTTGTGACAGTATAAAAAGCCGGTGTAGACCCAGGGTTATCACGACGAGACGACATCGACATCTACATGCGTCTGTCATATGACTCGACTTTCAGCACAGGGGCAAGACGTCGAGACTACCACGCCATCCGTCGGCGGGGCATTTCTTTATTCAAGGTCAAAGGGTAAAAATATCAGTTTTTTGCAAATATCTTTTAAACGGCTGGGCCTATTAGTACAACTTACAAAGATTTCTTCTGAAAAAACAATTGTAAATAAGTAAAATTTGGAAGGAGGGAGTTAAGCAATAGGAGAAACGGTAACCGTTGAGTTCCGGGCCGTACTTTCCGACGCTTTCACGGCCATAACTCGGTACAAACGACGAAATTGGAAAAGTGCCAAGAAAACAAAAATAAAGATATGAAAATTCTCGACAAAAAAAGTTGCGTAAGCTCTTCCCGGAAAACCTCATGTTTGATCGGAAAATGGAGGGTAAAGAAAAATATTAGAAAAATTATTTCGAATATATATTGTTTTCTTAATGTAGGGTGTCCCACTTAAAGTTACAAAGCGGTCGGCTGTGCATAGGCTTTAGATAGACGAGCAAAAAATCGTGTGGGAGGGCGGGGTAAATTTTTTTTGGTAGAGGTTTACATATCATCCTGTATTTTTGTAACCCTCTAACCAACTTTCATGAATAATGTAGCAGTATACGCAGAATACCTACCACCTACCTAAAACGAAGGTTTTACGCTACCTTCCAGAGTTATGAGTCATAAAAGTTAAAATTTTTCTCTTAACTGTCAGTAGCGCTATAAAACTTCATGATGAAAACACATTACTAGAACCTGGTTGTACTGATTTTACAAAGAATACCAGAGCAACGTCGTCGGAATACCTACTAAAACATCGACATGTTCGGATGACTTTTTTGATGAATGTATGGCTGTTCTAACAAATCAACAACAATTTCTTGCTAATACCCATAACAAGTCTCTTTTCATTTCAATGCTGTCTGGAAAATTATCAGCTGCTGATATTTTTGTGAAACAAGCTGATAACGACGCTGACATCCTCATAATTGAAACAGCTCTAAAACAGTTAAATACAACTATTGTTGTTGTCTATAGAGTCGGTTCCGGTTAGTAGATCATCTATGTAAAAATGGGATTTTACTATATCGGCTGCGAGAGGATAACGTATCGACTTATCATCGGCTAACTGGTGCAAAGTGCGCACAGCTAAATATGGGGCCGCTGTTGTTCTAAAAAAAGTTTCTCAGTTTTTAACACAGTTTGTTTATTTATAGTCTTCGACTGTTTTGTTTCGAGAATTTCTCCATAGGATGCGTTGAAAATCGGCGTCTTCTTCGAAAATACGTATTTGGCGGTACATCTTCTCGATGTCTGAATTCCTTATTTTCATGCGGATTGTACCAAATGAGTGGTGGCAATAATATTTTAGGAAGGCGGTTAGATCTTGAATTATTTTACGACTCAGACAACATGAATGTTGATCCTAGCTCAATTGTCTTGTCGCCTACCGATAATTATCACCCTCCTCTGCTACTGAGCTATTGTTCTGCCTTTAACCATAAGCTAATCCCGGAGGAGTCAACCTTTACCTTTAATTTTAGAAAAGCAAACCTTGAAAAACTGTCATCCAAGCTCACTTCGGTCGAGGGCGATCGCCCGAGGACGCCATGTTGCAGGGGTAATGTGTCCATTCATTTAGTTATTAAATGATTTCACCTCGACAATACAAGACACAACGACAGATATGCACAGTAAACAAAGGCTGTGTTTGAAAAAAAGTAAAAGGCAGCTGGCAAGCGGCTTTACTATACATTCTTTTGCAACTATTGCCTTCAGTTTCTACCAATAAATTAATGCTGGAAATAGCAGCTCTTGAGAACCACACAGGACACAGGCTTCCCCGGAAGTTGGAGATCCTTCCAATCCTGCTTGTGAATTCAACAGAGAGAGGTATAGGACCTTCTATTGCTCTCTCTTTTCTTCTTCGCCTGCGACAAACGGCAGAAAACAATATCCAAGTACCCAAGAAATTTGCCACATGTTTGCTGACAAATTCATAGTAGTTTTTTGGTCCAAAGTCTAAAGCTTTGCACACTGTTGTTTGGGTCAGACACTGACGTTAAAGCTTTTATAACTGGTGTATATCTAGATGTTGACGATATAATGACCGGTATAAACAATCTCGACATCAATAAAGGTCATGGTCCGAACAACCTGCCTCATAGCTATTGGTGCCGATTCATTTTTTGGTTCAAATTTGCCGTCGTATGCCCGTATGCACAGCTCAGTTCTCGGCAATTTAAATCCCAAGCGGCCAGTGTTTGCCCATGATAAGGCCATCTTTTATTTTTACTGGGATTATTGTATGATTTGTGCATAATAATATAGGTAAACCTAAAAGAAATGTTTAAATTGTTAAGTTAAGGGCGCTTAAAAATATCTCGCACGGGGCGCCAAAATACCTAAAGCCGGCCCTGAACATACCGGAAATACGGAAATAAAATACCCCTCCCACTAGTTTGGAAGCAGCTGGTTTTGTTGAAGATCGAAGATTTCGCATTCAAATAAATACTTTGATTGTTCTTATATCTGTTGTATCTTCGTTAGGCTTATTCAAAATAGAATAAAACTTTTAGCACGACAGCTTTGGCAGTCGTTAAGTTTGGCAGAAACAATAAACTTTTCTTTTAAAATAAGTCCAGTTTTATTTCTGTGGTTTTTTTAACTAACTGCTTATCTGCAAAATTGTAATTTTACAGGAGATTGAAATTTGTATCGTTATTTCAAAGCAATTATAAACGAGATAAGATGATATCAGCAAAAAAACTTTGTTAATAATAGTAAATTCAATTGCAACAATTATAAAGTTTGGTGTACATTTTAATTTTGAATACTTTAGTATAAATAACTCAAAATCACAAATTTTGCAGATAAGCAGTTAGTTAAAAAAACCACAGATTTATTTCTGTTTAAATTTTCAATGATCAAGAGAAAGCTGCTTTCAATAAGAATCGTATGATGCCCATATTTTTCGATTTTATTGACTTGTTGAGTTTAAAAAAAACGATCCTCAATTGGGCCCGGACCGTATCCTGGATTTATAACCAGTTTGTCTTTCTTTGCTTCATTTTTTTATACTTGCCTTTGCAATCAAAACAGCCTCCAAGGAAAATCTTGATTTTATTTAATATTGATTGATGAGTCTGATGAGGCTTTCCAGCAATATAGAAAAAAAATATCGAAATGAAAGATTTCTGTTTTTTTTTTAAATAAAAAATTTTTCTTTATTTCTTCATTATATACTCACAAAAAGCAGCAACAAACAAGCCAAAAAAGCAAAAAAGATGCTAGTGTTTTAAGCTCTTCTCGTCTCAGAAAAGCTTTTCATTTTTAGCACTTTCTTTTCTGTTCTTTTAATAAACATAAACAAACATTATATAAAAAAAAAGAAAAAAAACTCTTCTCTCTTTTTTTTTCTTTAAATCCATTTCATTACTCTCTTTAATGATATCTTTAAATAAAATTTTATTTCTTAAATAAAAAAACAACAAATTTGATTTAATTCTTAGTAAAAAGAACATTATAAACAAATATTTTATTATTTTCTTCTTCTTTTTTCTTTTTCTTACATTTAAATATCTTTTATGGATTTTTTTAATTTCTTGTTTTTTTTTTCATTTGTTTTCAACATACGAAAGTTATTTTTGAGGATAAATTTTCTTTTTGTGTTTTTTTTTAGTTTTTTGTTTTTAATCGCAAAAAGGTAAAACCTTCTTTTTTTCATTTTTTTTTAATATATTAAATGTAAAAAATGGATGAAAATTAAGCTAAAAAACATCATTTTTTTATACCATTTATACAAACATTTAAGGGACTGACTAAAAATTGTTTTTTATTTTTTGCATGCATCAAATCCGCACTTTTTTAACATTTTTTTTATCTCGTTATAGGTTTTCATGCCTTGCTTTTTTTATAATTTTTTTTTTGTTTTTGTGAACATTTTTATACAAATAGTTTCTTTTTTTTTCTTATACACTTTTTACAATTCATTTCATTTTGTGTTAATAGTTATTTTATTATTACTAATAATAAAATTTTTGTTTTTTTTCTTCCCTTATAATTATTACTACATGTGAAAAAATTTACTTATGATTAACTTCTTCCTCTTCTCTTAACTTACATTTAGTGTTTTTTTTTTTGTTTTTTTTTTATATTTTTTCTGAAATTTAAACTACAACGAATGCAAAAAAGTCGTTTATTTTTTTTTTGTTTTTAAATTTATTTTTAATTTTTGTTTTAAAATGAAACATTAATTTTCACAATTCTTGAAAAATTTACTTTTTTTATATTTAATTTAATTTTTTTTTGTGAATTTTTCTCCTTTCTAATTAATTATAAAAATAAAAATATTTTTTTATAGCCATCTTTACACACGTTCGTTATCATTCACTGTATTTTTTTTTTTTTTTTTAATTTTATGTATGCATTTATGTATGTATTTTATGTAATGTATACGAGTCTAAAGTTTATCATTTTACCACAATTTTATGCTGTTAACATCTTAAAGATGGTTTTTTTTCATCTTAATTTTTCGTTAAAATAATTTTTTTTTCTAGATATATTTTCAGCGTTATAAAATTCGATTCTCTCTTATTGTTTTTCTTACATTATGTTTTTGTTAATTTTTTTTTAATATTTTTTTTAATTTTACTTTTTGTTTTAACTTCACATTTCTTATGTCTTTATGGTATTTCACATTTTTGGAGATACTCTATTCATTATTTTTGTTATATAAGGATTTTATGTGTTGTGGATACCTGGAGTTTCTTTTTGACTTTATGCATACGGGTTTTTTCAGTTTACGTATTTATGTGCTATTTCAAATTTTTTTTTCGTTTTGTATACATTCGGTTTGTAACATGTTGCAATTATTTTAATATTAAATTATTTATTTAAAAAAAATCAAATTGATATTAATTTTTATTGTAATACTTGCATATATTTTAGAAAAAGAAAATATTAGCACAGGAAATATGTATTTCAAAAGGAAAGTAATATCTGTTGAATGTCTCTCGCAATACAGGGTCGGCGATTGATTTTTTTCCGCCCGGTGCACTATTCCATTTGCGCCCAATAATCTGTTCATTTTTCAACCCAGTGAAGGACAATGGGAAAAGACACAAACACTTGCTGGATGAGAGAAATAATTTTTATAGTTGCGTATAATATAGGAAATTTCACATGGGTCAACATCCAACCAACACAAATCTGCTGGAAATGTCGTCTCCGGTGAAGAGAGTAGATACTCACTGAATTTTTGAATCAAATTTTTGGCAGATATGTGGTTGTTGTTGTTTTTGTCTCCTTTTTGTTAAGAAAAGAAAAGAAAGAAATGGCAGAAAGTACAATTAAAATTAAAAACAACAACCACAAGCTAAATCATTCTAACATATAGTTCGTCGGAAAAGTTGGCTCTTGTGAAAAATCATGCGACTCTTCATCGAATCTCAAAAGGGAGTGGACGATTACAACAAATTTTTGTTGTTTGGCGTGGTGTGAAGCTGTCCATATTTATTTTTTAGTTAGTAAAGGAACAAACGAAAAAGAGCAATTAAAGAGGAAAGAAGGAATTTTGTTCTCCTCATTTTGCACATTTACCTCTTTTAAAATTCTTGGAACATAATTTCAAAATGGAGCAATAGCACCCTGAAATTTATATCCATGGAGGCTAGACAAGGAGTTAAAACTACGTCTTGTCAATTTTTGTTTGATTGAGTGAGGGCGCCACAGTCACATGTATACCAAAAAACATGGCCGACTGCATTCATCCGGTTTATGGCGATTGATAAATTCGTTTGCTGGAAAGTTCGTTCATTTACAAAAATAATATTTTAATAAAAAATTAAATTTATTTTAAAAATAATATTTTTCAGCATATAATATGGAAAAGTGATCTATTAAAAAATTCTGTGCTAAAGAAATACTAATATAGACATTGAAAGGCGAAAATTGAGGAGATTGTGTTTGATGCTACATGATGATTATAATTGCGAAAAGCAACAGTTTATATAATAGATAGAATATAATAAATCAAAAGATGTTAATAAGTTATAATAATCCTCCTAGTGAAGAGAGTGCGAAATGCGTGTGTAGTAGTTGCAAAATTCTATTAAATAGAACTCTCAATTGTGGCCGAAGAATGTTAGATTAAGAAAAGGTATTTGTATATTCTTGGAAAGTAGAGCCGATAGCTGATGATTTTAAATATATGAGTTAGAGTAGCTAAAATTTGAACTTAGTAGGTAATTACAAACTGTGTCACTTGTGATGAATTTTGGTTTTTTCTTTCTATACTTTCAAGTGAATGTGTCTTTTTGTTTGAAAATGATTTAATTTAAAGATTTAAAAAATAATTTAAATTATAAAAATTGCGTTGCATTGAATTATATTCCAACCGGGCCCAATAATTAATTACTCGTGGCTGGTCAGGTAATATATGTAATTGTTCTTCTTTATAATAAAAAGGATATGAAATTTTCGCTACTTTCAGATTAAGACATTTCTAAGTAATCCGAAAAAGTAGAGCAGAAGCATAGAGTGGAGCTCCTCATTATTCATTATTTTTAACAAATTTTTTAAATCAAACGTTTCTCTAAAATGCAAGCTGCTAATAGAAAAATTACATAAAGCTTATACCTTAAAAGGTAACTATCGATGGAGAACGAGGAATAGCCTTGGGTGACTCCTGTTCAGGCAACAATCATCACATCACCCTGGGATGAGACTTACCTATTGTCAACCATGATTGCTAATATAAGAGCTAGAGCCAAATTCTATCGAAAAATTGAACTATACCTATTTTAAAAGTAGTAAACTCTTAATATATAAGCAGGGTCTAACGGAGCCTAAAACAACATCAGAATTGTGGTTTCTAAGCATTCTTCATCGTCATCATTTTCGGCCATTCCATGCATTACGGACAGGAAATTCGTACGATTTTTTGTCTAATATTGTAAAAAAATTGTACAAATTTCGCTTCCATAATGTATGGAACGACCCATATATATAAACTCACTTGTTATTATAACACTAATAACTCCCTCGTTATTACCTCACTTTGTGTATTTTCAAAAAGTGTTTCAGCGTAGAATAAATAAATGAGATTTTTCTCTCACTTGTGAGGTTTCTTTCTCGAAGACGAAGGTCTGTCTCGAGTAACATTTCTTGAGTAAAATTTCAAGAAAATCTCGAAACTAAAATCTTTGGTAAGTTCCTGTATAAGGAGAAGTAAAATTTCCCCGGTTTCATGCAAGAAAAACAGGGGCAGAAGTACAGGGGCAGAAATCGGGTAAATTTGTGTAATTTCTTGCACCCGTGAGAATACTTCTCAATTTTTTATTTTCAAAATTTTAAATACTTTTTAATTCTTATATTCTGAAATTGCGCCCGGTGCAAGTGAACCATTCGTACATATGATAGCGCCGCCCCTGCTCGCAAAATTATACCTACTATTAGA
This sequence comes from Thereva unica, assembly GCA_949987705.1. NCBI lineage: Eukaryota > Metazoa > Arthropoda > Insecta > Diptera > Therevidae > Thereva > Thereva unica. Next base: position 218,404,811 of record OX465281.1, read on the forward strand.
TTACCTATACAAAAACAATAAACTATAACCCAAAACCCTGCTCAGATTTATTCTAACGAAATTATTACATAAAAAAATATAATGACAAAAATAGGATATATGTCTAAAGCCTTATAGCACCATTTGAGATAATTAAAAATATTGGTTTTAAGTTTTTCTTTCAACTTTTAAAATTTTAGTTTAACTAAAATTCACAATGGGTGTGGTAAGTATTTATCGAAAGAACGGACTCAAAACATCATGGTTCAGATACGATAAAACACTTAAACATGTTGCAAGTCGATACAAAGGCGTACAGTGTCTAAGATTCCACAAAGGATGCACTTTCATACTTCAGCCTACTTCAGGTCATCACAAAATTTTGCAAACCCTTCATTTGGAACGAAGGATTTGCTCAATCATAGTCTCACTGAGTCATAGTAGGATTGAAGCAAGCCTGACAATTGAGGTTCCCAGGCTATACTACCATAGGCGTACCCAGGATTTTTCAAAATAAGGAAGGCTTTTGTGAAGTTGGTTGATCGCAATGGCCTTAATATTTGACATCGTTTCTGCACTGTATCAATGTTGCGGCTTTTTTACAACTCTCCCAACGCCAGCACAACAGCAGCGTAATTTTCTTTGAACCAAATTTCTGCTTCATGTTTATGCACCTACCGAGTTTCGCACATTGCTAGGTTGGAAGAAAATGTCGTATTACTCTTTTCAAGTTGTCTGTATGCTGAGCTGACTTGTGAAACAAAACACCGATAGACTGCACTCATTTTTAACTTGAGAGCAAGATCTGAACCGCTCTCCATTAAACCGCTACATCTCCTTGTCATGTTAGTAGTCGGAATAAACTCCAAAAATGCTTCTGTGACTGCATACTTGTTTAATTGATCTGCTCGGTTTCGATTTTTCCTCATCGCCCACTTTAGAAAATCAGCTTCGAATGACATGAGTGTTCACAAAATCTTGCCTCTATTTCGGGGGTGTTTGAACCCCCAAAACACCCCCTAGGTACGCCTATGTGTACTACTATGATTTATTTTCACTGTTCCTTTCGCGCACTACTCTCTATTCTTCGATAAACATCCTGGATCAGTCACTATTTTCGAGAACTTTTACAGCACCAAAAAATAAAAATAAATGCTTAACTGTATTTCCTCTAGCATCCCAAAGTTTATTCTATCCTTTTTTATCATAATATGACGAATTACATAACAAAGCTCTGAGTTAAGACCTTCACATACTCACAAAACTAGCAATGCACTTATTGAAACTTCATAGCAGTTTACATTAGGGAATAGATGTAAGGAATGAATAAATTTACAAACCCTAATATAAATTAAAGAGATAATACCTAAAGACGTACGTAAAAATGCTGCTCTCGACAACAAAATATGTTCAGACTATATTTTTACATCAGAGCGAGAATGCTTGTTAGAAGAATACATATCGGAAATTGTTCGATTAGGAATCGCTAAATTTGCTCTGGTTGAAAATAACTTTTCTGAAATTAACGCACATAAATTGTCAATGAGCACAAACATAGGTCCCTAGTCTAATTCTCATCAAGCAGTCGAACGAATATCGTATCGAAAAAGTAATTAGTCCCATTTTTGATTATAGAAAACCAAGCCAATTGCAGTCGATGACAGCTCACGATTGCATTTAGATGGTCGAATAACCATATATACACCATTGACCATTTGGGGGCCTCGGTAGCCTAGGAAGTAAGACGTCTGCCTACCATCCCGGAGTCCCGGGTTCGAATTCCGGTAGCCCCACGGTCCTTCGACTTCTGCCATCTATATAACTTCCTTCTCTCTTCTTCCCTCTTTACATTCCTGACTCCTGCTGACATAGCCTTCCTTAGCCTTCCCCGCTCCACCAAAGCGTATGTCATCGGTTGGTTGATGAGATTCAACTCGTTTCAGGAGACATAAGGCTACATTAAGACGGCGACTATACCGTATACGGGATTTTATCGAATAGAACAGTAGCAATGATAACTACATTAATATGTTCTCACTAGGCTCGTGCGGTAAAATCCCGTATTCGTGAACCTTTTTCCCATATACCGTACGAACTTGTCATTAAATTCGATAAATCTTGAATGTATTTAAACGAATGCGGAATCAAGTGACGTATAGTTTTATATTGCGTCGTTCACATGAACCAAATTTTTCCTAATCTCGAACTAGTTTGTAGTAATCTGTACTTCGAACTCGTGCGTCGAATTGCCAGTTAAATCTTTTCAAAACGATTTCCCGATATCAATCGAATTATTTATTTCGTTAATTAAAGAAGGGCCTGATTTGTGTGATAATGACGACTGGGCTACCATGGGTACCACAATTACGTGAAAAAAATCGAATCGAATAGTCCCGTGTGAAAGCGCGTCTCGTATTCGATAAAACCGTATACGTGAAAAACTCGAATCGAATAGTTGCCGGTGAATCACTAGTTCTCCGTCATGAATGCTGTAATACTTCTCAGTGGTTGTGAGTCTCCGAGAAGAAAAACCTAAAGATGTTGCAAATCCAACCCCAACTTGTGCTATGGCGTTAATGAATGCGTAACGTGAAGAGTTTGTTCGCCATTCGGACCATTTACCTTTTAAGCTCCATTTACACTGTTGCTGGCTGTCGCCGCCATATATGTACGTATTCCACACCAAACATGTATTTCAAACAAATAGATTTGAAATGAAAATTTCCAAAGTTTTTCTATAATATAAGCAAGTTTCTCAATATATTTATACAAAATAACACGTAAATATGATCCGGAATGTAAATTCAATTTTCCTAAGCTATTAAAAATAATACCAAAAAATAATTTTTTTTTTCTTCAAAAAAGTTAAAATTTTCTTTATAATAAAAAATAAAATTTATAATTTGTGGTTTTCATTTTTTTTCCTTTTTTTTTTTGTTTTGTTTTTTTATTTTCTATTTTGTGTGTTTTGTATACTGTTTTTATTTTTATTTTTATTTTTCCCCCTTATTATAACTTTTTTTTTGACTTATGTAAGTATTTAAAAAAAATATCAAATCAGCGGAACACCTCTTTTACCAGTCTTTGTTTAATAATACTTAATTTCTTGTTTTAATTTTTCATTCGTTTTTTAACTTTGCCTAAACTATTTTTAACTATTTTTGTTTTGTCGTTACTTTTTGCCTAATGTTTTGATTTTTCCCTTTCTATCCTAATATTCGTTATTTTGTAATGGATTTTTATGAGTGATTTTTTTGACACATTCGAAATAATTATATTTTTTCTCAGTTTACTTTTTACATTGTTTTTTTTTTTTATTGCAAGATAGGTTTTACCTAATTTTTTTTTTAATTATAATTTGTTTGTTTCTTGAAAAGAGTTGGAATTTTAATAATGACGTGAAGGTATATGACTGGGAAATTAAAAAATATAAGGTATTAAAATAAATGCATAGTTAAATTTGGAAGCACGGTGTTTAATTGAGGTAATACCGATTTGAATATGCTACAAAAAATTTGTAAAATTTATTCTTTTCCTCATATACTTGAGTTAGTATCCAGAATTCCAGAATAAATACTGCTAGAATATAACAATCATTTTATTCGAAGCTGTTCGACGAGCGGTCATTGGTCCCACATTCAAGGTAGAGAGGGGCGAGTTTGTGGTCAGTGTTGCTAACTTAGTGGTTTGATGAATATTGACAAGAATAAGCGAAAATCTAACCTCAGGTGTCGTCCTTTATATTAACGTTGTCCATGTCAAGGTGCAATGCCGAGGAATCTTAGTTCGAAGAATAGAAAATGGATAAGGTAGGTTAAAGGAAGTCTAGGGATGCATGAGGGGGTGGCAGTGAGCCTCGAGTTTTTAGTGTTGTATGAGGCAATCGTCGGGGTAATGGTGGATCCCGTTAACCAGCTGATTAAAGCTGTGACGCTGGCAGTGCCAGACTACCAGGCGGAACAAAGAGGTGTGTCGTCCGCTAGGTAACGACAGAGTCTTAGTGGAACTTTGATACCCCGACTAACCAGCTAAGCCGACGAGATGCGTTATTAGAGCCGCATATACCATTAGTTCAATAATGTACTGTTCGATCCACATAAGTGGGTAAAATTCAGTTCATGTTCAGTTCGTGCTTGAAATGGTTGTTGCTTTTCGCCAGGAGTTAGAAATGCAAAAGTCCACTGGAATGGCATTCCATTGTTTCTTTCTGATTACTCTTTTTCAGCGAGCTTTTACGTTTAACTTCAATTCGATTCCAGTTTGGTGAACTGAGGTCTGTTTTATCCTCATTTGAATATGTGGAAATGAGCAGTTCGGCTGGTGAAGCCAGGGGATAATGATAATTTGTTAAAACAATGATGCTGATTCTATTATTAAAATATTGATTTTTTTATGGTATTTAAGGGAGTCATTAATTTTTTTTAATCGGTATGATTATTTCCACTTAAACAGCGCCTCTCAAATATTAAGTTTGAGGAACTTTAGATTTAGTTTAGATTTTACCGATCTTTTTTTTTAAGTTTTCTAATACATTATAGAAGGTCCTTAAGGATGTGATCGTGAAGTATGGAGTGTTCGTCCTTACAAGGTGTTGGATGCCGTCGTCTGGTCCCATATCCAGGGTGTGAAAGGAGGGTGGTCGACCTGCCGAAACTGAAGAAACTAGGCAAGACACCGCATTTTTTAAAGCGGCACCAACTAGCGGATCGAAGAAGAGGGTGCATGGACCGTGTGGCGCTTTGAATCCAAAATCACCATGCATGGTTGATGGAAAACGTACGAAACGATACCCACAGCCATTAGTACCTGAAACATTAACGCGATCAGAAGGATATTGAGTTTATCGACTGGGCTCAAAGGACAATAATGGCCGGATAATTGATGTGAAAATGACAGTTCATCATCAGAGTCGAGAAATTGAGATTGGAAACGAGTTCGTTGTGCCGCATTGTCCATTGTTGTCCCGGATTTTTAATGCACACGTAAAAGTTGAGAGTCTTCATTCTGCGAAATCTGCTAAACATTTGTGCAAATATGTAACGAAGGGCAAAATAACATGGCAGTATTTGAAATTGCTTCTAAAAATGCCAATGATGAAGTCTACCAATACCAAATGGGCCGACATGTGAACACCAACGAGGCGCTGTGTTGTTTATTCTCTTTCGCAATACACGAACGACATCCCAAATTGGAAGAAGGCCAACGCGTGTATTTCATCGAAACAACTGCTGCGCAGCCAGCGGTCATCTATCGAATATTGAATGTTTCTACTTGGGCTTGCTGTTTATTAACGTACGGAGCCCAAAATCATTCACACATTTACGAACTGTAAATGGTCATCTTTATCAAACATATGGAAAAACGTGTCAGCGTTCGAGCTTATTGGAGGACGATTCCAATTGGATCAAACAATCACTGATTCGGTGGCCACATCGAATGTGCATCAAATAATAACGCTATTCGCCATCATTGTAACAACATGCTATCTATCTCAACCTATATTGTTATGGAACAACGAAAAGTGAATTCAGCTGGCGGGTGCGACCCGCATAGGGGGCGCTTATAGCTCAAAAGGGGGCGCGATTGATTTTATCTTTTTGACTCATTTTTTAATTTCTACTTAAATTTTGTTGTCTTTTTTTTTATTATACATATGTACATCTCCTCGCCATCTAGACCTTCGGTATTTCAACATTGAATAACTCTGACATTTTTTAGTCGATTTGGACAAATGTACACGATTCTGTCTATCAGTACCATTTCAGCTATAAGTAAATACACACCGAAAAAATGCTCTGAAATTGTAGAGGTTTACATTGACAACAATCGTTCAATTGTGAAAACCGCGCGTGCTTACAGTAAAAAATATGGGAGAATTTTGGCGCTTTTAGAAATTCGTAGTTTGGGGAAGGATTTCTTTGAGTACGGGTCTGTAACTACACGCCAGTGTCCAATTCGACCTTCCTACCTCGACGCTCCAATGAAGTTATTGAAGCGGTAGGACAGAATGTCCAAATGTGTCGTAACGCCGCCAGTCTCAGGAGTGATTAACGTGATTGTAATGACTTACAGGAGGATAATGCTTCTTATACAAAATGCCACTTATTCAAAATGTGTTGCCAACGGACAAGCCGCGTCGATTGTAATACAAAAATGCCAAGCCAAAATTTTTATGACGGACGAAGCTCATTTTACACTCTCTGGCGGAGTCAATAAGCAAAACTGTCGATTTTGTGGAACAGAGAACCCAAATTGCATGACGAAACCTATTGCATGACGAAAAAGTCATTCTTTGGGTCGGAGTGTGCTCAAAACCATCACGGACCATTTTTCTTCAAAGTTCGAGACACCCTCGGCGACGCACGCTATAATTTGATGTTGGCGCATTTGTGTTAGCGACCCCGTTTTCGGGAAAAGGTCTGACGAACCTATTTTCAACAAAACCTTGCAACACCGCTGCCATTACGATGAAGTTATTGCAAACGTAAAGTCTATGCCAGTAAGTCAAAGACTATTGACGAACTCAAAGCTAGGATACGACTCGAATAGCTCTTACATACAACGTCCGAAATGCTGGCCAATGTTATGGCGAATTTTCAAATAGGAGCTGCTTTTTGAGTATCAAATGTAGTTTGTCATTTAAATGGTAGGGAATATCCTCAATAAATCTTGCCCTTTGTCAAAATCGGCTAAAAAATGTCGAAGGTCTAGATCTAGATGGCACACCCCATGCAAATTTACATTATTTTTTGGGGGGGGGGAGGTTTTTTTGTAACAGGGGGGCCGCAGTATGATAAAGTTTGGAAATCGCTGCCGTAAACCCCTTCAGTGAAATAAAGTGCATATAATTTTAATTTTTTTAATAATAATTTCAACAAAAAATATAAGTTTTTAAAAAAACCATCAAGATATGAGTAAATGGAAGCTCAACAGGAAGTATTATATTTATCAAAATAAAAAAATAATAATTTTAGTAATAATTTCTTAAAAAACAAATAACACCTTCACGTCTGTGTAAATTTTGGAAGCAATTAATTAATAAGTAGTAAATTTAACAGCAAATAATATTTATAATATAATTTCGTTTGCTTCACTTCTTTCTTGAATTTAAATTAATAATAACCAAAAAAAAAATATATATATATATATAATTCAAAGCCATACGTATTTTGTGGAATCCCATAGTGTTATGATAAATTTTTACTTAAAAAAGTTTTTTTTTATTCCTCAAATTCTTTTCTTACCATAAAAAATGTTTTAAATATTTTTTTTTGTTTTTCAAATTATTTTTAAACTTTTTAAAAATTTTGCTTTTTTCATTTTTTCTTACTTCTTAATTTTAAAGTATTTTTACTTACATTCATACATTTTTCTCACGGTTTGTTTGTTTTTATGTAAAATTTAAACATATTAATTTTTTTCTTTTTAAATTTATCCAATTTTTTATACAGAAATTTATGTTTTAATTTTTTTGTGAAACATTTTGTTTTTTTCATGAAAAAATTTACAATAACTACACAAAAAAAATTATGACGAGAATAAACACTCGTAGAAAAAAAGGAAAAAAATATTTTTTTCTCTTTAATTTCTTTCCTGTTATTTCCTTATATTTTATTTAATATTTATTTTTTTTTTGTTTTGTTTTTAATATTTATAAAATAAAATTCCTATAAATTAGTTTTTTGTTTTTGTACGTCCTTTAAGAAAACGTACAAAATTTTTTTTTTAAATTTTGTGTTTTATTTTTTACACTTAACGAATATTTTTTTTTTATTTGTAATTTGCTCATTTTTTTATATAAGATTTTTTTATTTAATTTTCTTTACTTTTTTTTAAATTTTACACGTAAATTTGGCTTCAATGGCCACCAAAAAATATATTATGCGGATCACAGAATTTGCATCACACAAACGATAGCGACTTTTTTTTATCATTTTTTATTTTTAGTTAGTATTTATGTTCGTTTTAACAATTTTTTGTTGTTGTTTTTTTTTTTGTTTTATTTTTAATAATAAAAAAAAACATTTCATTTTTGTTGTTTTTCACCAATAATGATTTATTTTCGTTAGTATTCCTCTTAGATATTCAATCAATTTTTCTTTTATGGAAATCCTTGTTTTCATTTTTCAATTACCACATCTTTTGTAAAAATATCCTTTATCAATCGTTTCTACCAATTTTACTAAAATGCAAAATGCAAAAATTTTAACTACTATTCTTTTTGCTAATTTTAAAGTATTATTTTTTTTTTGTTAAATATAAACAAAATAATTTTTGAGTTTACTTAAAATTGAAGTAATTTAAAAAATGGAATTATAGAATTAATTTTTATTTTTTGTTTTCTTGTCTAGTTGAAAGGAATTATTATTTTTTTTTTACTAATATTTTGAAAAAGTTTTTTTATATATTTTTGCATAAAAATTTATTCTATGAACAGCCAATTTTTATCATTTTTTTATTTTTTATTCAAAAAACAAATTTTATTTATTAATTTGATTACCATTATGTAAAAGCATAGGTGGCAAAATATGTATGTATGTATGTGACAAACAGATCATAAAACGATAAATTGTTCTATGGGGTGCTTTTGATTTTATTATATAGTACACATATTTTAAGTAGTAGCAAAAGGGTTGTTTTTTTCTTGCCTGTCATCTATAGCATATTTTTGGTCACTTTATAACTTGCCTTCTTATAACTCTCAGTGGAATCTACGACGAATATTATGACTTAAATATTTTTTTACAAAGAAATTTCGAATTTTGCAATCGATTAGAAAATAATTTTGTTTTTCAACTTGGCTCTTGTCACCAGTTGACCAGCCAGAAAAGGGGAAATTGGGCAGAAATCTTTAATAATGGCACTTAAGGCTTTTTGAATATCACAATTCTATATAGAATGAAACCTTTAATACCGGATACCACCCAAAATTGGACACCTCTTGAAGGCAATTGATTTTTTTTTTGGTTGTTCGAACATCGAACATTTACAGATTGTTTCTTTCTGCATTTATGAACTACTCTTTTAATAATGAATACAAATTAAAAACAATTTTACTCATTACTAAATTGTACATACTAAAGTGCGCAACTGATTATACAGCTCAAATCAAGCCAATTCAATTACTTTCATCTTTTAACCCTCCAATCAATATAATACGATTTAAGTTTGGTTATTGAGAAAATAGTTTATGTTAGGGCTTTTTTAAGTATTCTATAGACCATAAAATACAGAACAAAAAGCTAAAAAGATACAACAAAATATATTTGCATAAAATATATAGTCCAGCGAATACCAGTAAAAATATTGTATTACTTCCGAATTCTTTCGGACAGCACCGATTTTTGTGAAATTTGGTAGGTAATTAAGCTTATGTTAACCTCCTCTTAAAAAGTTATATGTATGTTCTTGATGTGTGCTTCTTGTGTTTAGGGGGTGAAAATTACCCCTTTTGACAAAAAATTTAAAAACAACATATTTAAGCAATATTTCGATTAAGTGTATTTCATGTTTAAATATGTAAAAACTCCGCCGTCGTGTGATCCCAAGTCCAGGGTGTGAAAGGAGGAGGGTGGTCGACCTGCCGAATTGACCGAAAAAACTAGGCAAGAAACCGTTTTTTTTAAAGCGGCACCGACAGCAGCGTATGCGGAGACGTCCCGCTCGGACCGCCAGCTAACGGATCAAAGAAGATGAAGAAGAAATATGTAAAATAAACTTTCTTTCATATACTGGAATGTAATTTATTATTAAATTTAATCAGAAATTACAATCCCCTCTTTGTTTTATTTCTAAACCTGTAAAAACTACCCCATATTACGAAATTTGTAAAATAAAATTTCAACAACGTGAAACTTTGGGATGGTGCATTTATATTACATTAAATTGCCTGTAAATGTTTAGAATTGAGGGGCTCCAAAGTGAAAAAGCTCCAAAAAATTTTCAGGCATTTAGGGTGATTTTTGAGCCCTCCAAAAGTAGTTTCATGGCGGGAGAGAGAGACATACTTTTGTTATAGGCAGGGTGGGGGGTAAATTAGGGATCCAGGCTAAAATTGCTTTAAAATTGCTTGGAATTTAAATTTTAGAGTGGTCCAATAGTAATTTCAAGGAGGGGGCAAATGCTTTTCTTATCGCAACTGGGGATGGGCAGGAATTGGGGCTCCAAATCAAAAGTAAGAGCCATCGAATTTCATACAACACCGAGTGAAAATAAAAAATGGGCTTATGGCGGGCGAATCACGGCCGCTTGGCTTTTTAAGGGGATATGACGCCCCTAGAATTTTTACCCACTTTTAATGGGAGCACGTCATGATTTAAATGGTCAAGAACTAAGCTGTTCACGCGGGCATTCCACGGGCGAAATTGAGCCAAAAAATAATCTGCACAAAATGTTGGTAGTCGATTTGTTGTACGTAAATATGTGGGGCGTATTTTTTTATATTCTGGTGGGAAATTTTGTTATTTAACTGCTCGAAGACCGTAAACAGTCGAAAAAAATAAAACATTTAATTACAGTGCGTCTATAGAATTTTGAAATGTTCGAATTCGATATGAGTTCGAATTCGATATGAATTCGAATTCGATATTAAATTCGAATTCTATATGAGCACCGGAGCACATGTTTACGCGGTATGGAAGCGAAGGTCACACTTTCCCCCAAAATGATTTCTTTTTTGAGCAGTTAAATTGCTTATAGTTTTTCGGGGTGTCGGCCTTGAATACAAAGAGAATGAGGAGATTACGATTGTCTGTTTGTGTATGCGTCTGATTTATTATAGGGGAACCTAATTGCATTTGGGTGTATGAAAATATCTTGTATATACAGTGAGCGTCAAAAGTGAGTAAACACCTAAATTTTCTAACTTTGAGATGGAATATCTCGGAAACGGGTTGGCAGAACTGGATGATTGATATCAAGAATTGTTGCCTGTTTTGTTTTTAATAATTCCCAAAAAGAATATATTTGAAAATAATATTTATTCAGAAACTGTTACAAATAAACTAAAAAAAGTTCCCAAATTACGCGTCAAAAGTGAGTAAACACTTGGACATTTTCTTGGAAAAATCTAACGGGATTTAACGGGGATTTATCGTGCATGGTTATAAAAGTTGGAAGTCGACAGAGAGAAGTCACGAACGTGCAGTTTGAGTGTTATTTTCAAGTTGGTTTGTTATTTTGTGGGAGTTAATTTACGATATTTGAAATCAGAACAGAAACACAATTGGAAACAAGGAAAATTATTTTAAACTTGTATTTACAAAGTAAATCTTTGAGAGAAATAGCTCGTACTGTCAAGAGGAACCACGTTACTGTGAAAAAAATCATTGAAAAATTCTAAAATCATGGTACTTTGGACAATTTGACACGTTGTGGACGTCCAAAAAAACTCGACCGCGTACAAAAACGAGAAATATTGAAGGAAGTGAGGACAAATCCGTGTGCAAGTGCTGTCAGAATTGCAAACAATATTTCTCTACAAACCACAGACCGCCAAAAAAAGTCAGTGCATCGACAGTATGCAGGGTTTTGCACGAAAACGGCTACCATGGAAGAGCTCCACGTAAGAAACCACTGATCTCAGTCAATAACCAGGAAAAGCGGCTGAAATTTGCAAAAAAATATACAGAGCAGAATGCAATTAACTGGAACGATGTCCTTTTCACCGATGAAAGCAAGTTTGAAATATTTGGCAAAACAAAACAACCGAAAATCTGGAGGAAAAAAAATGCAGAATTCAACGAAGAAAATTTAATTGCAACTGTAAAACACGGTGGAGGTTCTGTGATGGTGTGGGGATGTATGGCGGCTTCTGGAGTCGGTAATCTTGTGTTTATTGAAAACACCATAGATAAACATGCATACCTTCAAATTTTGAAAGACAACCTGCAACTCAGCGTCAAAAAATTGAGATTGTCCACAAAATGGACTTTCCAACAAGACAATGACCCGAAACATACGACGTACTTAGTGAAGGAATGGCTGTTGTATCGCTGCCCAAAACAATTACCACATCCCCCGCAATCACCGGACCTCAACCCTATCGAACATCTATGGGAACATCTGGATCGACAGATCCGTAAACGGAACATTTCTAATAAGGAATAGGTGAAAACCGCTCTTCGCGAGGAATGGGGGCTAATAAGGAGTGACATCACATCAAACCTTGTGGAATCCATGCCCCGACGTCTGGCTGCAGTTATAAAAGCAAAAGGAGCTCAAACAAAATACTAGAATTCATGTACCGTTAGTTTTTTCCAAGAAAATGTCCAAGTGTTTACTCACTTTTGACGCGTAATTTGGGAACTTTTTTTAGTTTATTTGTAACAGTTTCTGAATAAATATTATTTTCAAATATATTCTTTTTGGGAATTATTAAAAACAAAACAGGCAACAATTCTTGATATCAATCATCCAGTTCTGCCAACCCGTTTCCGAGATATTCCATCTCAAAGTTAGAAAATTTAGGTGTTTACTCACTTTTGACGCTCACTGTAGATGCCGGTAAGTGTTTGTGTGATGTACGGTCGAACTGTCCTGCAACCGTTATTCTGGTGCCCTTCAAATGGCCGCGGACTATTTTTCAATCCGAGAATACTTCAATATGAGAATACGCTTAGGCATATAAACATGCGGGCATATCTGTTGAGATGTGTTTCTAAATGCTGTAAAATGCTCGAGGTTAATACAATTTACCTGATTCTATAATTTCATTGAAAAATTCGATTGGTTTTTTAACGATAATTTCGTCAGTTTTGAAGATATCTAATCGTTACAAAGTTGAACCATCTTGAACCCTTAAATTTTGAGATTTTAAAATTTAAATTTCTCGGAAAAGTTGGTCCTCGGTCCAAATTACAACGAAGATATCTTTTAATCGCACAGAAACAAAAACCAAGATTTTCCTCAAAAAAGGCCCTTCATTTTTGTGCCTTATCATTTTTTTCGTAGCTCACTTAGTTTTTTAGTTAGTTACTGCAGAAAAAAGGATTTTTTTTTTTCAAAATCTTAAAACTATTTTTTTTTGTTCAAATATAAGCATTCTAAACCGTTCACACTTTTAGAACATATTGTTAATACCAAAAGTTAATTGTACATGGATTTCATTTTCTTTCAATTCTTGCACTGAAGCCATTCGTTTCATTGTTGCTTTTTTGATGAAAAATGAAGGCAACCATATTATTTTCATCATAACTCTGTAAGTTTTGATGTTAATGAATTTTACCAAAGCTCGTTTTAAAGGTGTTTTCAAGTACTTTAAGGTCTTATAAGTTTTTCTCCAACAGTTCGTCGTTTTTTATTTAATTAACGTCGAATGTTACGAGTTCAGTTTTCGGTGAGCAAACAGCCATCTTTAAAGACTCATAACTCGAGTTATGTTTCATCTACAGAAATAAGTAAAAAACCAATCAATTCGTTGTTCTAAAAGCTGCACTTTTTTGCGATATTTTTGTTTTGAAAAACGCAAGGTTTTTAAGATATTCGTGAAAAACCACTCGACAACATGCATTTTTAGATGAAAAATCAACATTTCAATCATGAACTGGCAAAGATTGATTTAAAGAAAAACAGGTATACAACATTTTTTGCTTTTAATCCATCCCTCTATCGATTCTTGCAATTATTTTAAGTGTGCCAATTTCCACCCCCAGAAGGGGTGGCATTCCCTAGGGAAAAAACACACACCAACACAATATAACTTTTGCTTCTTGAGCTTCTATCTAATTACTGTCCAAATTTCGTGTCAATCGGTCCTGTCCAAAAATACCAATTGTTATAAAATTTACAAACTTTTTCATTTCTATTTGCGTTATATTGCCTGCTGGTCTACATACTCAATCAAAAATCTGTTGCAATGTTTTGGAAATTAAACTGTTTGACCTTAACTTATCACACAAAGTTTGGGCGCTGGATGACTGGGCTAATGTAGTTATTAGTAAAAACTACATTATCCCAGTCATCCATCGTCCGATCTTTATGTGGTGAGTATAGGACAAATAATTTAATTTCCAAAACATTGCAACACATTTTTGAGTGAATGTAATTTTAGTTTGCAAACATTCAAACATTTTTTTCGTAGTTTTAAAGACTATACTTTGAAGATACATCACTATACTTAGTATAGTAAAAGGAGAAAGACTACCCGCAATACCACCACGCCAATTTTCGCCAAGAAAACTTATAATATGCAATAGCAAATGCATGTATGACCTAAAAATGAAATAGTGGGCGCTACAGAACTATTTTGTCACATAAGATGACTAAACATTTATTTAGTAAGTGTTGGAGCAGCTTTCACCATCATGAATTTAATAATAGCATTAAGCAACACAAACCTAATATCTATCATAAAATAAGTAGCTGGTTTTGTGGCACATAGATGACTTCGGAATAATTAAATAACATCTGCGTTTTGTTTAGGAAAGAATCTGAGCTTAGGTTTAACCCTTTATACTACGAATCATCAGAAAGCATATTGGAGGCAGCGGTGGGATCCACCGAAAAATAAAAAATAAAAACTTACCTTTTCCAGAGTTTTATATCTAATTAGGACCAAGGACCACAATTTAAACTATTTAATTCCATCTATACGATAATATCTATGGAGCGCGACAACGAGAGACACCCAAGTCAAGTTTGGCGAACTCCCTCGAAAAATATAAGAAATGTCTTTCGCGGACAAAATTTTGCTCCCTTAAAAAATGTAAAAAATGTCTCTTCAGTTCCAATTTACAATCTCACCTCATCAATTGGATATTTTACTACTTTATTCGTGTTTACAATCTCACCTCGCCACAGTTTAAATTGGATATTTTACTGCCGCAAAAAAGTAAGAAATGTATCTGCTTACGTAATTTACAAACACACCCCGCTTTCGTTATTCATCTCGATACACGCTCATATACCAGTAGGACATGATTTTTGAGCCGGGACATTGAAAAAAATTGGGGTCTCAATACAATTTACCATCGTGTAAGGGACAAATGTACTGTCTCATGTAAGTCCGACTCAAGTCAACGTGTAACGCAAGTCTTGACTTTCCAGATTACGGGCAGCATACTCAATTTAATTTTATGAACAGTACCCGGTATTTTTTAAATCTTAATTTTATGTGAAATTATCGCCTTACCGGTGTTTTTGAAGTGTCCGTAGATTAAGTGTTAAATCCCAGAAATTCTAAAAGATATGAATTCTCCATTCGGTTGAAATAATCAATGAAATGAATTTGCACATTGGCTAATTTTCTAAGATAATACATAATTCTGCTATCATTTCTACAAAAAAAACCTTTTGGGATGCTTAATTCAATATAAGCACAACATTAAGAATAGAGTTTAAAAGATTCCAATCAGTAAAGTTGACCCAGTTGTATGTTATACCATCTAAGAAATAGTCTTTTGACTTCATTGGTATGAAATCCTTTTGCAAGATAGCTTAATGTTTTTTTTTTAGATTATGCTACAGATGATCTTTGGGCTGTCTTTAAAAAAAAACACTTCTGATTACTCAAATTCTGCATTTAAAGAACTTAATAAATTTACCATAGAAGTTAAATTTACGCCATCGTTTGTACATAAAGGCATTAACTCAAAAAAATGAATTTATATATAAATTTTAATAATTTCAATTTTTTTTTATATAAGCGCATATCGTTCGTTCGTGTGTTTTTTTTTTATTTTTATTAAATATTATTCTTGAAGGGGTTTTATTTATAATTCATTTAAAAAAGAAAAAAAAATATTATACATGACCGTTAAATGTTTCATTTTTTTTTTCTTTATTTAAATTTATAATCCTTACCATTTACATTGGAGGTACTTTTAAAATTAATTTAAAATATATTAAAAAAAAATTATTGCAATTATTGCATATGAAAATTATTTTCTAATAATTTTTCGTTTCAATTTTTTTTTACTTTTTTGAGTTTTTTCTTGTTTTTAATAATTATATCAATTTTTTTTTGTTTCTTTATTTAACTAATTTGATTCATTTAATAATAATAATAATAATAATAATTATGATGACGAAAAAAATTGTGAATAAGCTAAGCTTAAAAAAGTGTCATACTTACATACAGCGGTAACCTGAACAAATGCTTAAGAAGCTTAAGATAATAATTAATAATATTAAAAAAGTCGGCGGTAACAGTAAAAAAATTTGTTTTCTAATAATATTATAGTAATATTTTTGTTTTAAAAATATATTTATAATTTAAAAAAAAAAATGAGTTGAATGCACAAAAATAAAAACGTATTAAAAAAGAAGTGTGAATTTTTAATAATAATAATAATAATAATTTTCTTACCCACATTTATAATGAATTTAAAGAATACGTTTTACAATTCCGGTGACAAGTTAGCCTTTTTTTATCTATGGAAGCCCCATTATTTTTTGGTTTTTTTTTTCTAAAACGACTTTTTAAGAAATTTATGGGTGTATGTACTATTTTTTTTGTTTTTTTTTTTTGTTTGTAAAATTTACATTTCTAACAGCCCGGTCCTTACCACAGAACCAATGTTTTTGACAGTGCATTCACATACACAAAAAAAATTAAAAACAAAATTTTAACTTATAAAAAAAATAAACAAAAAATTTTTATAACCAAAAAAATAACTTTTTGGCAGTGATATTTTTTTTTGTTTTCATTTTTTTCATTCTTAAATAATTTTATCCTACATAAATCATATTTTTTTTATATAATATAAAAAAAAATATTTTAAAGTAAATATAAATGGCGTAAAAATTTTTTAAATCTAACAAAAATATCTAAATTTTCTAAATTCAAACATATAAAAAATATATTAAAACAACAATTACAAAAATAAAAATAATAATAATAAAAATAAAAATACATATAATATATATATATATATATAAAAAAATTCCGCTCTGTTTTATATGCGCTTTGGTGAGTTCTTTATACTTAAAGTATTTTTTTTTTTTTTTATTTCATAATATAAAATATAAAAATAAGAAAATAAAACTATATTCTGATGTAATCATACTTTCTCTATGCCTAACAAATTGCATTTTTTTTTATTTTTAATTTTATTTCACTTAAATCCTTCTTGCCCATGAAATATTGTTTCTGGTTTTTGTTTTTTGTTTTTAATTATTGTTTTATGAAATATAGTAACGATATTTTGTTTTTCTTTTTTTTTTGTTTTTTTTTTTGTAGTTGATTTTATTTATAATAGTGTGATGGCACAGCGCACAAATTTTTAATTGTGACGTTTCATATGTAACGCTAAGTGATCTGATCGTGAGAAACACCTGTCACAGTTACGGCATTTAAATGGTTTAGCTCCTGTATGTTTCCTATAGTGACGTGTTAGCTCATCACTACGTGCAAAGCGCCATTCACATCCTTCCCATGAACACTTGTAGGGTTTTTCTCCTGTAATAATAATAAATTGGGTGGCTGTTAGTTGATTTGTATGTAAAATGAATATAATTATATGAATTGATATAAAAAACTAAAATACAAAAGTTTCATACAATGTCGAATTTTGGCATAACTTTGGACTATACTAGTATCTAATTTAAGATTTATTTATATTCTACGTTATTCATTCTTTTTTCTGGTCTTTTATACCTAATATAGCAAAGTCGTTATCGATCAGCGTAATTAATCATTTACAGTTACTCAAAAACAGTTCTTCAATAAATTATAAATTATTGATGTGAGCCTTTTTTAGTCGCGGTAAACAGGGCAGGAGCTTGGGTTTTCTGCGCCCGGTGCAGTATGCCATATTGCACCCCATCAGCTCTTCATTTTTCAATCGCGATGAAGTAAAATGGAAAAAGACACAATTCCTTTAATAGACGAAAATAAAGTCACGGGAACACATTTCAATTTTTTTTAAAAATCTTGTGAAATAGCGCCCTAGTCCAATTGCTCCCGGTGCAAGTGCACCATTTGCACCTATGAAAGCGCCCCCTTGACGGTAGAGTAACTTTCTGCATTTCATGGAACCGTCAATTGAGGGGAATTGACATAGTAGGGAGGCTAACTGGAAGTACTCCAAATCCAATTTGAAAGTTTAGTTAGGGAAAAAGCAAGTTCTGTAGTAAAAATTTAGGTTAGTTACAGCAAATACTGGTTACCTTTGAGTTTAAAGAATAGTTGGTTTTGTAGCCGAACCCGCTTATGAGGTTTAGTTAAATCAAAAGATGGTTCTGTCGGGAAAATTTTAGTATGACCAAAATATGGTTTTGTTGCCAAATTCGCTCTTGGGGTTTTGGTTAGGGCAAAAACTGGTTGTGTAACAACAATTTGCCTTAGGGTATATCTTCCAAAGCCGCTACAGCCCAACTCTACCTAACAGCCTTGGCCTCCTCTAATCTTTTCCTCCAGTCTTCTCGATTTCTGGCCGAAATTGTCTATTTCGATATATGGAGCAGGGTCTCCGCATCTGCTACAACTGCACCCTTCCATCTTGTCCTCGGCCTGCCAACGGCATGCACTCGACGTCTCCAACCCAAAAAAGGATATTGATTTTTATGAATGTCATTAAGTCTATGTCGTCATAGATTTGATATAACTCGCTGTCCTTTCCTGACAAATAGGTCCTCTATTCCTTGTGTGAGCATCCATGTTTCACTCCCATAGCATAACAGTGCGAATTAGTGTCTTATATAGTGTAAACTTCGTCTTTCGATGGATTGTTCGAGATTTGAGCAATTTACGGAAGGCGAACAACCATTTGCTTCCGGGTAAAATTCGCCTTTTGGTGTTATAGTTTGAGCAAAAGATGGTTTTGCTGCTGCTTTTGAGGGTTTAGTTAGAGCCAGGGGCTCATTTGCTACTTGTAGCGTTCGCACAACCACGATAAATGTTTTTGTGTAGGATTTAGCCATATCTTAATGGAGAGACATATTTTACTTAATTTAACCCAGATTTCTCGATAACACCGATATACCTCCTATCTCTGTGGGAGAAGAGAAGGTAAAGGCGGCTACACACTCACTCCTAACGGAGGATCTGCGATGGAGTGATAACATGTTGCAAATCGACCACCAAGCCTCCTAGTGCCTTGGATTTCTTAAGAGTTGTAAGTTTCTTTCTCCAGCCAGGCGCCCCGGCTACAATTTATAAATCTTACAGCCTTGAATACAATTGGTATATCTGCACAGGCCCCCTAAAAATCGCCTTGGCTTGCTTCGAAAAGGTGCAAAATCCTGCCATCAAACTTATTCCTCAACGTAGGAATGTAGCAGCTCTCCCCATACATTATCACTATGATAGAGTGACTGATACTCTAAAATTCCCCCCTGCATAGCAATATTTTTCCCGCAACATAAGACTATCCCGGTCGGCCCACCACCATATCCTACAGCACAACTCCCTCGGACACAATACGACTGTGGAATAATCTCCTACAGTCAGTATTTCCCAACTCTTACAACATCTTAGAGCTCAAACGTAAGGTTCATCGACATTTCCTTGAGCACCTCCCAGACCCCCTCTAACCTTTCCTGTTTTCCTATATTCTTCAAACCAAGCTTCCTACTAGACATTGCACCACGACCTTAACGACAAGACAAACTGGTAGTACAAAGGGTGACTCCTAAGCTCGGTTTTCTTCACAAAAAAAAAAAATTACACATTCTTACGGAAACGTGAGATTGGATGAGATTTGGGTCGACCCCTCCTCCCCGAAACGCCTCACGTAATTAAAAGACGACCCCTTAGAAATAGTAAAGGTAGGAAAAATCCCTCCACCAATTAAGAGTTAGTGAAATAATAAATTTCATGCACGAAATACTACTGCCATATATGTACAACAGAAGGTCCAGCTTAAATAAACACAACAGCTTTTGTACTTTTGTATGCGTGTATATGTGAGCTATAGCAAGCGCCCCAGTCATCGTAGCGCTTCGAAATTTTGAATGAAGGTCCGTGGAGGTCTCCCATGATGCACCTAGAAGCCCGATTTTCCAAATTTAAAATGGCCGCCGAAATATGACCGAAATTCAAAATGTCCACCCCAAATATGAATTTGCCAGTTGTGTTCCGATTTCTATGAAAATCGGTATCTGGGGGTTTCTAAGGTAGCAAATAACGAATATATGATCGGAACTTATAAATTAAAAATGGCCGCCCTAATATGACGGACGAATTTTTCCAATTGTATTCCGATTGCAATGCAAATCGGTATCTGAAAGTTTTTAAGGTTGCAAATAACGAATTTATGATCAAAACTTATGAATTCAAAATTTTGCCAAGCCACATTCTGAAATGTAGAAAATTTCTTCCTCACCAGGATAGAAACAGTAAAAACGGTAGAAAATGCCGAAATAGTTAATAGTGCGCCCCTACATTGTCATCACGAGGTTAAACCATGTCACCTATCGCACCCAAAAAGTTCGATCGGTTAGAACGGGATCTGGAAGAAGCTATGTTCGGGACGAACACTAAGCTAGAAAGGGCAATGTAATGGCTAACCGAAAAGAGAAAGTTAAAACTCCGAAAGTCAATTCACCGGGAAGTTTCATGTTCATAGGCTGAATAGAATATTAAATTTTAAGAATTTAGTTTAGTAGAAATTCAGGCTTAAAGTAAAATTAGTTTTAGGACATTACAGTTATTTACCGGCCTGAAAACTTTTTATATTAGGACTTTCTCTTTATACAAATGGAAATAAAAAGAAAGAGTCCATTTTGCATCGAAACTGTTTCTAATCATTTTATTTTGTATATTAACTACAATACTACTAAATTTAACAAAATAACTGAAAATTCTAACTATAATCTGAACAAGTATCGTCCCATCCGAAGTGCAATGGCATTAAAACGATAACAGCCACAAACTTATTAAACATAATGAAAGATGTTACCAAATTATGACTAACCAAATTCTTCATCAACTCCCACAAATATTTATTTACTAGCAGCTTAACCGACGAGGCATTATGTTGCATCATTTGTTAGTCTTAAATTATTCTTTATCTGGTTCCTATCGATCCTCTCTTAATTCATAAATTATTTACAATCTTTGTGATTTACGAATTTAAATTTATGACGTTTACTTTAAAAAATGCCACTCACTATCCAGAAATATATGCACAAAATCTCGTCCGAGTCCAAGAACCGAACCTTATTTCCCACTACCTTGAAAAGATGAACATAATTTTAGAAGGTTGTGTGATACTGTAGCGTGATCATAAATCCGTCAATCTGTCAATTCGGCAATACGAAAATAATTTTTGCCGGACATTGTATAATCATGAAAACATAATAATGCCCACTTGAGAAAGAGGTTAACGCCTTATATGCATATAAGAAACACATCTAGACACTTCTGGGTATTGATTTATGGAAGATTTGTGTGAAACCCACAAACATTGTCTTCTCGAGTTCTCATTCTGGTATGAGAAGGAATTAAAAATAGAATCTTAAATCAACATTATTTTGAAGAGCTGAATGGAGCAGTATGATAAGAGCATGTCATATAATGTCACTCCTCTTTTGAGAATATGCAACAGCATCATTCTTCAACAATTTGATAGACTCGTAAATTATGTTTCTTTAATCAACTTATGCCACATTAAGCTGCAGAATTTGCCTTGTTGACCTCACATCAACTCGTCTATCACCTTTTAAGAGATGAATCACTTTTGAATCCCATTCATTATTTCATTTCGAAATTAAAAGAGCACAGAATGACACACAGAACTGAATTAAATTCGCCTCTGGGCTGAACGAAAGTTGTTATTCAAGACTAATTATGCAGGTCGCACGCCACACTCTCGAAACACGATATGCGATATACGATAGCGATGTGAATCACCTACTTACTACTATAGAATAAAAGAATCAGTTATCGTCTCCAAAGCGTCTCAGGGGTCAATGCAAGTGGACCCGGCTCATTCAGAAATTCTTTAGTCAATGATGCCTGACATAAGACGCTTCATCAATTGCGATCTTGATGCTGAGCGATGTGGGCGAAGTTGTATGCTGTAATCGACTTACAACGGCTTCCTTTCAAATTGAGTTAATTGGCAGTTATAGAGCCAGCATTGCCATATGCTGGGATAATTCTGATCGTAGACACTTGATATCGGTCGAGATCAAGCTGCTGGCAATTAATAGAAAGTGAAAATGTGTATTCAGATAATCCCGGGTTAAAGATGATTAAATGAGCTTTGGGAGAGTTCAGATATTTTAATCGGTGGCAATTTTTAGATCTCATTCATTGTGGAATGTAATTTTTTTTAGTTACTTCAAAGAGATTAGAGGCATCAAATCTTATCCATCTGCTTGGTGGAGATCACATTTTGACGTGAGGGTTTACTTCGCTGATCGCACACTCAACTATACAAACGAACTTGTAAAAAAGGTCTAAGATGAACATGATGATGAGCATTTCCAAATCTATAACGTATTATCTATTTAATTCAGTCATTACGTAACTAGTAGTATCCAAGGATGATCAAAGTGTGTCCCAGTGCTCCCTTTAATTTTTGAATAATTTCAATGAGACTCCCGAAATTCAGTGACTTAAGCTTCCCAATACAATCGCATGGTTTTTAGGATTTGTGACTCGTCTGCTGAGAATTCTTTTGCGCAAATTAAAAACTCATTTTGAGGAATCACAGCGACATTGGCAAAGGCCAAACAACTCTTTAAAATCAACTCTTTTAGGTGAAAAAACCAAGCTTAGCAATTACATATCGCGGCTAGGTTGTGGCAGCTCCTTTCTTCACTTCTCCATCTCTCTCTTCTCCCTATCTTCCGACTAGAGCTGCTGTTCGAAATTTCACTCTATACGAAAAATTAGATTGTCGACAGTACAAAGGGGCTTTCCCTAAGCCTCTAGTCTATCACGTAAAAAAAGTCGCTTCGAATTGTTGGCTGCTAGTTGAGCCATCGTACGACGCATGGATAAGCTAGATGATTTGCAATGGCACCTGTTCGGTTTCCAAAGCTATCCACAAGCTGTTCAAATCGACTCAATCGAAAGCGGTTTGGAAATCAATGACAATGACGACAGTTCGTTTGCCGCAAAGAATTCTTTCTTCCATAAGCTGACGGAGTGCGAATATTTGATCAATCATCCTCGATGAGGTCTAAATCCCACTTGTTCCTTCCGGCTCGTTTGCCCTCTATGTTTCTGGAGCCTCGATTGTATGATTTTCGTAAATACTTTGCCGACGATCGAAAGGGGGCTAATACCGCGATAATTCTTGCATTCCCGACTGTCGCCTTTCTTCAAAATTGAGATAACGATCGCTTTCTTCCACACCGACGAGACACGATCCGAATGCTATATGTGTGTTATGAGGACATGAAGTCGTTGTGATAAGACATAATTTCGGCGGTTATTTGGTCTATTCCTGTCGCTTTTCCATTTTTCAGCGATTTTATTGCCGCTTTCACCTCGATAATTGTCGGTTCGGTATCGAGAGATTTATTCGTCGGCTGTTTGATAATCGGCGGTTCGGGTGCTGGACCTTGTGGTGGTTGTACAGCTGGTGGAAGAATTCTCTAAAAAGCTGCAGGCGCTCATGGGGAAAAGTCACGAAAGTTCCATCCGATTTTTTGATGTTGTCGTTTGTTGATGTTGTTTTGCCGCCCTACCGTCGGATGGTCGGGTACAGCGTCCGGCACTCGTGCCTCGACGCCGCTTCTTCCATGTCGGCCGCAACGTTATTCCAGTACGCTTCTCGTTCCGATTTCATTTTCTGTCGAACTTCTTTGTTCAATCGTCGGTATTACTCAAAGTCGTCGTGTTTCATTCACTTCCGTTGATCGTCGAGTTCCAGGCAGCTGTTCGAGACTGGCTGCGTCCGTTTACGCATAGGTGGACACAACTCCATTGCACACTTCACAATAGACTCCGACAATTGTATTTCTTCTACATCTGGTATTGCGAGCGCTGCGAATTTGTTGGATAGTGCCATTTGAAACTCTCGTCCGATGGCCAGGTCCCGTAGGCACGCCAAATTCTTCTTGGCTGGTGGTGGCGCCATATTCTTCACTCTTTGTTATCGCATCTGTAATTTTGCGTTGATCAAGACTAACTCAAGTAATTTTGCGTTGATCAAGTCAAGTCTAAATGTAGTCTAACATCGCCAAGTCTTTGCGGATGGATTTCACCAGATGAGTTGGTGTTTGAGTGGATGGCGGAAAATGCTGTTGCCAACGATCAAGTTGTTTGACGCTGCGAATGAAAGCGGGCGTAAGCCGTTGTCGTTAATTACTCCGTGTCCGAATTTGCCCACGGTTCCTTCCTAGCTGGTTCGATCTGCTCCTCAGTGTGCATTGAAGTCTCTGAAGTCAATGTCCCAGATCCGGTAAGTCGTAGTTCCCACAGCACGCAACTGATAATTTGCTCTTCAACAATTCCATTGCTATGATTTCCTTTTTACCGACGTGATGTCCTGTTCGTACATTCTACGCGGCGAATTGAATTTCCACTTTCGGTGTGACTAAATTGGGTGTTCGGCCAGTAACCCACTTCTCATCAACATCCCTGCTGGTGCATCGGCTGCCGGAGGCAGTAGCATTATTTCGTGAATATTTAGTTCGTGTATCCATACGGTTTCTTGCATAATTTCTTCGGTTTCCCGATTCTGGTCAACTCGGCAGGTCGACCACCCTCCTTCCTCCTTCCCTGAATTTGAGACCAGACGATGGCAAAGTTCTATTTAACCTAGGCTCATAGACTTGGTAGAATGAGTAATAAAACAACGTATTCCTGCCAGCGGTATAACTTTGGCGGCAGAAAGCGTCATGATTGGTGTTGGTACTACGGAAACATAAATCCCAGTTAGTAGCTTGGAAAAAGCGAATAAGCCGCACGTTGTCGTTGTTGGCGGTAGCGGAACACGAGTTTGAAGTGGTCTAAACTTTTAATATATAAGACGATGGTCTTACCCGTTCTCACATATGCATCCGAAACGTGGGTGCTTAGCAAAAAGCACTCAAACCTCTTGGGGGTGTTTGAGAGGAAAATACTTCGGAGGATTGTTGGCCCCGTATGTGAGGAAGGACGATTCCGGAGACTCTACAATGACGAGATCTACGAGCGCTATCGCGACATAGATGTTGTGAAGAAAATAAAGCTCGGTAGGCTCCGGTGGGCAGGGCATCTATGTAGCTCGTATGAGTGAAGATGAGCCTGCTCGGAAAGTTCTCTGCGGTAAGACCTATGGGGTGCGACAGCGAGGGAGGCCCAACCTTCGCTGGAAGGATGGCGTGGACCAGGACGCTCAGAGTTTAGGGATGCCAAACTGGATGACATCGGCTCAGAATCGGGACCGGTGGAGAGAACAGTTGCGCGAGGCCAGGACCGGATCCCGGTTGTAGAGCCGTTAAAGAAGAAGAAGAGGCATTCCTAAGAACTAAGGCAGATTCGTTATTACTGAAAAACATTATATGTATGTAAGAAATAATGTACGAATAAAATGTCACGTATGTATATGGGACGCAAATATTCGTATACTCAATAGCATGAGGAGCGTAAAGAAAGCATAGAACGAATTTCTTACTTCAGCTGAAATTATAATGTAGATGGCTCATAATTAACTTATCATCACAAAAACCCCATAGTAAAGAATTAATTAAGAGAGGTTCTTTTTACTTCTATAAACATAGATGAGCAGTAATATTCTTGACATTTGATGTAGACACATTAATAGAAAAATAGAAAAGCAACAAAAAAACAACATTTACAATTCCTCCTTTGACTTACATTTACAGGAAGAGCATGTAGCGAATGTTTTCTTTTTTTTCTGTTAACGTGTTTTTGATGGCTCTTAGCAGAAATAGCCCGAAGACTTTCTGTACGAAGCTCTACCCAAAACATCAGACACAATTGACTTAATAACAAATTTTGCCAAGTTTCAAGGGCTAATTAAGTTCCTTCCCAAAACATATCGAAAGGGCATGCTTTCGCTAGAAGGCTCTGCCAATAGAAAAGTAGCGCAAAAGAAGGCACAACACAAAGTTTCCTTGTAGCACTCCTGGCAAATTTCTTTTCGTTGAAATGTTTTCCAAAGGCGAGCAGCAACGGAGGAAAGGAGCAAAAAACTCTTGGTCCAGATATCAAGGAGTAACTACGCCACCGTAAATCCCAGCAAAATAGGAGCCGATTTCAGATTATGACGAAAGAGATGAGCTCGGTGTGCTATTGGTATAGGACTCTCATTTTTATTTTTCGTCTCATCTACCTCTTATAAAAATCTCTGTTCCGAGAAGAAATATTGGGGAGATCCTGGGGGCCCACGGTGGAGCTTGCTCTATTCTATACAGGACAGCTTGCTACCCTCGATTTCTGCCTTTGTCCTATTGAAGTGCGGTCGTCGGTGGTGCTACAGACAGTTCTTGTGGTTATATTTTTCCTTGTTATTTTGTTGGTATTATTATTGCTGCTGCTACTACTACTGCTGCTGCTGGTGGTGTTTTTGTTGTTCTTTTTGTAGTTGTTGTTGTTGTTGCTGTTGTTGCCCATAACCTTGCTGTTGGGGCAACAATCCTGTATTATCGTTCTTGGATTTCAAACGAGGTGCACAAAAGATGGGTTGGTGATGCTTCAGAGTCTCTTTACTTCCCCGTTATGGGAGCAACAAAACTTTATTGATCCCGTCTGAGTACCTTAATATTTTTCTTATACCTTTATGATTGTCCCGGTATACATTTTCGGTTGGGGAGTACTGCCTTAATAGTTTCCTTTTCTAGAAAGGTTTTAACAACGATTTTCATCTTGGTTGTTTTTTTTATTTTTTGTTTATTTTTGTTTTATTTTTTATAGGTAGATAGGTAAGTTTATACATTTCTGACAATAAATTTTATTAAAATGTTTTAGAAATCGATGACCTATTTTGAATGTCAGATTACGCCAACTGCACTTTTTGGTTGTTCTCAAAGCATCAAGCAAGACTTTGACCATCAGATAATAATGGAGGAAAACGAAAGAAATTTGAACTATCGCACATTTTAATGATAAAAATTGTAAAGGAATAATTATGAAAACCTCGTACTAACAGAACTGGTGGCTAGCTTTAGTTCCAAAAGTACAGATTCAGATTGACCAATGGTCAAACGAAAAATCGGAAAACACAATTTTATGAGAAAGAGCACATCAAATATGTAATCTCTTCCCGTTAAATTTGATGTATAGCGAGTGTACAGTGTCAGGGCCGTGTCTGAATATATGGACGCCTGCATGCTAGGGTATAGAGCCGCCTCAAAGATATAACGAAAAAAAATATTCAGAATTGGGGCTCCACACCAAAATCATTCCAAATTTTCTTTCACATATTCAGAGTAATTTTTAAGTGCGGCGGGCGGAAGAGAATAAATCACAAATCAAGATTTCAGGAAATATTAGCATAACTAATCAATATAAAGGACTTGATCGACGACCGAAAATGTCAAATTTTTCGGTAGGTACTGGAAATTTCGAACTAAACTTTTATTTAAAAAAACTGTAGGGGGTGGAAAACAACTGCAACAACCATTTCATTCCAACGTGTTTATTAGAAATCAGAAAATCTAGTCAAATTGTTTTCGAATCTTTTCATTTAAAAAATGGGCTCGACCAACTTTAATTTTTTTTTTTTTTTTTTTTTCAAAGTATGTTTACGTTTCATATGCTTGGATCGGCTTCTCAAAGAAGTCGAAGTCATTTTTAGTTTAAGCGACTATAATGATGATCCTCGTTGAAACAAAAAACGGCTCGACCAAATATTATAAAAATCGTTTTCGATCATATGTACTTTCGTTAATACACTTCGAACGATATCTCAACAATGTTGATATCACTTTTGGTTTGGCTGGTTTGGCGTATATCGTGCAGGTACAAAAATCACATACGTCGTTTAAACAAAACATCTTTTCAGATCATATTTCCGTTAATACGCTTCAAACGACATCTCAACCAAGTCGATATCATTTTTGGTTCGGGCGATACCGTGCAGGATTTTTTTTTTGCTTAAAGTGCTATTGGGACCTTGAAAAATGAAAATACGTGGAAATTTCGATTCCGATTTGCGGACTGATTACAATAACTTCGCTATAAACTGGTTAACAAATTTCTCGTTTGTGCATACGTTTCGACTTTGGAACAATCTTCCCTGTGTCATTCAAAGAATGAGCTCAGCCACGGCTTTCAGAAGGCAAGCATCTCTTTTTCTTTCTTCCTCCTCTTCCCACTCAATACATTTATTTAAATTTAAGTTAGATTACCTGTTTTAAAATGTAGTACTCTAAAAGATGTATGATCTTGTGTACCTTTCCAATAAATTTATTATTATTATTATTATTAAATGAGCGCGTTTGTGTGTGCATTTGAATATAATTAAAAATTTTGGCAATCTTGTAAAAATATTTCAATAATAACATTAAATTTCACTTAGTTTTTACTCTTTTCGGCAGTTTATTAAAAATTGCTGTACTAAAGGTTATGTTTTGGTTTTGTTAATGCCCTTAACAGTTAATGTGTATGTGCCGAAATGGTTCAGTCCGCTATGGTCCACCTTAAAATCAGGACCTAAAAGACCGCAAAAGGTTCGGTCTCGTCCTTTTTATGCGAGTTTTTTTGGTTCTTTTTTGGTACTTTGGACCGGTTCGGTCCTGGAAATGCAATGAAAATAAGCCCTCAGCTCACCAAGCAAATTGTACGCAATTGTTTTATTTTTGTATTAGTCCAGTAAATAGGTCGCAAAACAGGCCTTCGTAATGCGAAAAATACCGCACGCGATTTTTTTTTACCAAATGATTTTATATATTTTTATGAGCTTAAATTCAAAATGGCGTCATCCCCACCCTTATGCTTAACTTACAGTGAACGGAAACGCGTTTAATTCTATATCTCAGAAACTATGCATTTAACGACAAAAATGTATATAATCTTTTTTGTAGATAAATAAGTGGTTTAACTTTTTTGTTCAGAATTTTTTTTTGTAAAGTCAATATGTTCGGAGTTATAGTGCTTCAAACTTTATATATCACTTTCTTTGCACTATATTTCGTTAACGGTTAACCCGCCATAAAAAATCCTTCCTAAGACTTATAGAACACACAATTATCTATAATTTTTGTTATAATTATTTTTTACGTAGGGGTAATATAGCACGAGTTATAGTGCTTTAAGTGTCGAAAAACGGGGGTTCAAAAGTAGTTTTTTCCTAATATCTTTTTAATTGCACGTTTTATTGCAAAGCTGATTATAAAGTTTTTTGTGCGCAATTTCATTTCCCACATATATCTTACATGGGTATTAGGGGTCGAGCCAAATCTCACGAAATCTCACTAAGAGGAGGAGGTCGAAAAATCGCAAAACTCTCCTCACGTAATGTATGGACGACCTCTTATATGTCTTCCGCTATTTTCTGGTAGCGGACATATTAGATTTAAAATTAAGTAACACAACTTACTGTATTCTACTTGTCGTACTCTCTCATTTGATACCTATATCGTGGGCTCGGTGGAAAATAATTGCAATAATCTACAACGGCCTTCTTGATTTTTTACAAGAGGGTTAGATAATATTTAAAATTTATACATGATGAGTTGAAATCAGGTTGAAGCTCAGTCTAACTACATGTAGACGGGAGTAGAGTTGAGTTAGGGTCGATTGGACTCGACTCAAGTCTGCTACCTGGGTTGAGTTGAAATTATGCTTAAAGACGTGAGTTTAGTAGTTGAGTAGTTTAATTTAGTTGACAGTAGCATCTCTATAGTTATATTTTTAACGTTTTCGTCTTTTGCAATTTTGTGCTGGCCGCCATTTTGAATTTGGAATGACGCCGCACAGCTAATTGTATTCGCACAGCACAATTGCAATTTTGCCACCATTTTGGAACCGCCAACTAGATTTTTTTTACAAAATGGTCATATGGCATTTTCATCCAAACTAAACGTGTATGCAAAATTGTAGCTCAATCGGAAACCGGGAAGTGGGTCAAAGGACAATGGGCGTCCTGGCCCATTAGCGGCCATTAATAAAACTAGTGTCATTTGAAAGGTGTATGCTTGTAGAACAAATATTGTTCAAGCAGTATGATTAAATATCATTTGAGAAAAAAGATATGGGTTAAATACTATTTTGGATGCAGAAATCCTAAAAAATATGATCGAAGACGAAGAAGGCAGTATTCATTGGTTTTTTAGACAAGGGGATGTGTTCATCTTAGACCGTGGATTTCGCGACGTAATCGACGATTTACATGCCTGTGGATATGAAGCGCACTTGCCAAAAACAAAAAATCGCAACGAAGATCAATTAACGACAGAGGAAGCTAATAAGTCTAGGTTGGTTACCATATGCCGCTGGGTTATCGAAGTTATAAATGGTTGGTTTAAACGCGACTTCAAGTTATTTCGGCAAGATTTTTTTAATCGTGCCTTGCCCCATATGATGAAGGATTTTAAAATAGCCACTGCGTCATTGAACGCATGCAGAGAACCATTACGTGATAGTGTACACGCAGAAACATTTATAACAATAATAAACCAACGATTAAACCAACCAAATCACCTAGCAGAGTATGTCCTAGGCAACAACTTAAATCGTCGACGGGCTAGCTTTGATAGAGATACCCAATGTACAGGTCTAGTCGAGTACGGCATTACAGCTACAAAAGTTTGGCTTCTCCGCTGCCGAATACAATCGCGACATGCGCGTACTAGAATTTATTATTCTTATATTCTTATAGACAAGCATAAAAATGGTAGGGAAGCTATAGAAAACTATTATTGCAGTTGCCTTAGCGGTAAACGCACTCTGGGTTGCTGCGCCCACATAATGTGTATAGTTTGGTACTTAGGGTGGGCGAGAAACCAAGAGGAAGACATTCTTTTGCCAGCTGATTTTTTAAATGAAATAATTGTTGATGACGATTAAAGTCCCATAATTATAGTAGTTATTAAGTAATATTGTATTATTGTAATCTGGCATAATGTTTTTATTTTAATAAATCAACGTATGTAACAAACCTTTAGTTTTATTTAAGCTATCATTATCTTATATTTGTATATCACGTATGTATATAATAACATAGTCATATCATTATAATGTACTTAAAATTCATTATTATATCAATGTAACATCATCACGAGGTGTACAAAATATTTTATTTAAGATACAAACTGTAATCATTCCTTTTAAATGATTTAATTAGTTTTTTTTATATAATCCACCTATGAAAACTTTTTATCCAAGGAACTTACAGAAACAGTCTTTTGTAGTCTTATTGTATACATAATTGGCTACTAGAAAATAAATAGTACAGATGTGGCCGCCGATGGGACAAGCTCCATACAATTTTGCCCATTGTCCTTTAGCTTTCAAGTTTTTATTACATAGTCACAAGTGAAGCTAATTAAAGCGTATTAAAATACAGGATCCCGAGTGTAATGAATTAACTGTGTTGTTGAAATAGCAGGCGTATAGATTTTTTCAAACATCGTGACATTCCGCGCATCTACCCCAGCTAAGCTCTTAAAAATGTTTAAAAGCTCGGACAAAGCTCCATTTAACTCCTCCTATTAAATCACTTGCTGCCATTTAATCAGTCGCGACTGCGTATTGCTACAGGGAGGTGTATTTTTCTGGGACTTCAATGATTATTTAAAAAATTTACAAATTATGAATGAAAAACGCCCCTTTTTATACATTTTTTTTATTTTAAGGTTTTTGTATTTTACACATTTGCTACAGAAATAATTTGTAGCAACTTCGACTAAATAAATACGAAATTTCTGTTTTTATCACTTTCATTACTAGATTGTTGACGTTTTCCGCCAGTCGTATGCGCGCTTCTGCCTGGGGAGGTCATGCTGCTTGCGACTGCGGAGAACAATCGTTTTATGAATGAAAAAGCTCATGTATTCAAAAGAAATTTTGTCAGAATTTTTATTAAATTATTTTAAATTAGGGATGAGAAATATTTCGCATAATTATAGTAAAATTATGCTTATTATGATGAATAAACTGGCTTGGTTGAGCAGGAGTTTTACATGTATTTAAAAACTCTGCTCAACACATATAAAGATAAATTAACTTTATTCCCCTGCAAACAATTTCTCGGCTGCTCGCTTTCTCGAGATATTTACTAAAGAAAACTTGTCGAGAATTATTCGAGAAACAATCGTTAAAATGAACCCAAAAGCTTTTACGCTCTTTCAATTGCTTTAAACTTTGAGATTTTGAAGAGTTTTGTGTTTTGCTATTAGAAGATGAGTGCGTGCACATGACTATGCAGGATACGCAGGCGCGATGGAAATAAGCTGGTGAGCATTTTCAATAGTACAAAAGAATGGCAAAAAAGAGCTCGAAACATATAAAGCATTCGAGATTCATTCGAAATCAATTCGAAAAAACGAAACACACATACATGCAAAGCCTTCGAAATTCCATCTAAAGAGCGATTCGTTATAGCGTTCCTTTTTTATCATTTTCGATAACGCTTTCGAATCGTTCTTGATTTCGATATCGAAGAAAGCTTTCGCTTTTTATGAATCGCTCTCGCTTCGATATCGAGTCGGAATGTTTGCAGGGTCATTTCTCATGCACGCATCCCTTCCCAAATTAGTTTTTTCTGCGTTTGTTGCCGTTTTAACTAAAAAGAGGGGAAATGATAGAACAATATTTATAAAATTTGGCAACGAGGTGCGCAGAACTGCTTAAATTTTTTGTGTCACGGAGTTTGAAAAAATCTATACTTACGAAGCATTTGCATTATTATGCTAATAGAACTTTCATACTTCACTCCACACTCAAAGGTAAATATGATTCACTCTCATTTTTCAATAGAACTACAATATTAAAGAACACATTCATCACACTTATTTTTTTAACACCAAGCATCAACAATATTTTTCTGGAATAACGATTCTTGCCCAAAAAAAATCTTAAAGACAACAAATGAAATGTAATAATATAACACTAAACATTTGAGCAGCAAAGAAAACAATTCTACTCTATGGAAATGAAAAACGATCTTATCATGTATATTTGCTTGAAAACAAAAACAGTACGGGTACTTCACAATAGAGTTTTTCTTCAAATTACGGCCTCCATCAAATGAATTAAATCACAGAAGAAAACAAAAAAGGAGGCAAAAATAAGAAACTCTCAAATGGCATGGTCGTTATGAAATCCACTTGCTTTTAGCTCTTGTTCAGCCATTTTTTGAATCAATTTCGAGGGGAGAGGCCCGAAAGCGCTTCAAGTTCTCAAGTTGATTTCAAAGTCCATTACCCTCCACTTGAAGCGGCCCACTAACGCCAGCCTGTAGATATAATCCTTAGGAGGGTGGGAAGGGAACAAAAACAAAAAAAATATGTACACATTTATATATGTATGTATATAAAAGAGCAAGGAAAATAACAACCACACAGTAGTATAAAAGATAAATCGCCCCTTAGAAGAAAGGATCACACCAAGTGAGATATTTCTCACCCCCAAAGAATTTTATTTGCATCATCGAACCCGATGCTAGCGGCAAGAACAATGGCAAATTAGACCGATATATACACACGCTTACACTAACAAATAAGAAAGGGTAGGTGGAGGGATGGTTAGAATTGCTGGCAGAAATTTTAAAATTCTGCACAAATCATTGAATTTTATTATCCATCAGCCGCTCTACAACCCCCGAGATTTGAACTTTTACACAGAGGGTTGTCGGTGGTGAGTTCTTGCCGGTGCTGCCCTTGAGTTTATCGAAACAAATAATTCAGGCCAGCGATGGTAAGTGTAGTATAAAATTTGCTACTATTGTTGGCAAGCCGAGACCAACTTACCTTCCAGCTCGAGCCGTCCTAATTCTCTCCACCTTCCTAGTAGCCCCCCATCCACGTGCATGTCACATTCAACCGGGCAAAACCGGGTAAAATTTAGTGCTGGCAACTCCCTGAAAATTGAATTTATAGCGACGTAGTGAAAACTGAAAATTAATTTTGCCGTTGGAGCTTCATGGGGCTAACATTGAAAGTTCGGCGGGGTGAAACGTGAAAAATCACTACCACCACCGTAAAAGTGAATTTGATTTTTATTTATTGCACTGCACTCGCTGCAGGCATGGAAGTGAAAATAAATTAAAGGGGGGGTGGCCTCAAGCTGAATGCCAAAAAGAGGAGCTTCAAGGAGTCTTTCGTTTTCTTACCATTACGAAGACGTTTTTACGCTGGTGTTGAAGAGAAATTGTCCAGAAAATATTGCTAATTCATGGAAATGCTTTCATTCTGACTGCATTGTACACATTTTTGGCACTATAACTAAAGGCCCAAGT
The DNA here is from genome assembly GCA_949987705.1 of Thereva unica. Lineage (NCBI taxonomy): Eukaryota > Metazoa > Arthropoda > Insecta > Diptera > Therevidae > Thereva > Thereva unica. The sequence continues at coordinate 218,439,034 of OX465281.1, forward strand.
AAAATTAAATTAAGTAGAAGTGGAACTAAGATGAAAGAATTCCACTTAGCTTCAAGGTATTTGCAAATATTGATTTGAAATTGAAAATTACTTGGTTATTGATCGGACAAACATTTCAAAACATTTCATGAACGTAGTCAATCACTGTTTATTAAAAATATTGAGTTCAATTACTTTCCAATTAAAAATTATCTAATTAAGTTGAAGTAGCTAGTCTGTATCAAAATGACGTGATTTAATAAATTAAATTCATAGTAAATCTCTAACTACACTAATGCACTACGATAACGTTGACCGAAATGTTAAAATACATATATTATAGCTCAAATTCTAGGATGTAACTTTATTAGTAGATATCAAATAATATCATTACACTTATCATTGAGATAACGAACTACAATTCATATGGAGGTTCTGTTTCTATATACAAGATTATTGCGTTAAAGGATATGAAAGCTGCTAAAGTCGTCTAACATCGACAATTATTACATACTGTTTTTTTTTCACATTAAATGCACCCATTTGCAAATCAAATTAATCCTTTTGCAAATGAAATTCACCCTTTTGCAAATCAAATTCACCTGTTTGAAAATTAAGTACTTCTATAATATTAGTAAATTCAGGTTCCAGAGGCGGCGATATGATAAATTTGGATTTTCAGCAATGCCCTCTCTTACCGCTTCAATAATAATAATACATTATTGATAAAAGATCTATTCAACAGTTGCAAAGGCAGAGTTATCCACAATGTAAAATTAACCGACAGCTTTAAGGTGCGCTCAGTAGTAGGACAAGGGGCCCATTTTTTCCATTACTCTGTCTTAAACTAATAAACGACACCCTTGTCAGCAAATGAATGATTTTTGGGGAGTAATTTTGATTAATAATGATTTCTGAGGGTGCAGGGAAGCTTCGGATAAAATATTTCCGGACAAAAGTTTGACATCTCTCTTCGGAGAATCATAATCCATAAGAAGAAATGGGGATTGCCATTTGAAATTTTTGATTCACCCCACCCCCTCCGAATGGGTGAGGGGGTGGGGATCAGTTCTGCGTGCAAACGATTCCACCTTCCAAGTTCAGCGACTTTTGTTCGAAACTTTTTTCACGTAAACCTACCCTTCACAAAATATTGGAGCTATGCCGGACTTTTACCGCACCCTGTATAAATAACACTATTTCCGCTTGCCCTATATTACATTGGTTTCTTTTCATCATTTCACTAACCATGATAAATTGAAAAATTTAAAATCATTGGACATTTACTGTGTTTCTAGTAATTTTTGTTTCGGAGGTCACCGGTGACCCACATGGCATTCAAGTTGTTAAAGGCGATCTAAGCTATCTAAGAAAATATGGCGTAGTGTCAAATAGCAGCCGGTCTAACCCCATTCACTGATTCTGAGGGAGTCATAAGGGTTGGCACAAAGTTGAAGGTGGCTGATCTTCCATATAATTCAAATCATCAAATTTTGTTACCATACAGTCCCACTCACAGGTACAAAAACAATACTGAGCGAGATTCATGTAGATAACCACCAAGACAGTGGCCAATAGAAGGCAACACGGTAGTTAAGTTGGCCGTGCAACAATATGTTAATTGTGCTAAGGTTAAGCCAAAGCTACAGCTTATGGAAATCTTCGCCCAACACAAGAACAGCCCGCGAGACTATTATCAATTCTGGAGTTGACTTCTGCGGTACTATTCGGATACAATGGATCCGAGGAAAACGTCAGCTGTCAAAGCTTGCAATTACGTTGGAATCTTTATTTGACCTACTTCATAATCACAAGGAGTACTAATTTCCGGATGGGGTGGCGCAATACCCTTGTAGACGCTTTAACATTAGCAGCACGGACGCGACAGGCATTTCCAGCGTGAGTTTTTAGTACTCATTTTAATAAGCAGCGGAGGAATAAGGAGGAAAATTATCTTCTTTACTTTTGACCATGTGACTTTGTTTGATGTTTTGTGACCGTTGCCTCCACTTGGCACGAAATTGAAGTTCCTTTAAATAATCCTTTTACCATCTGGGCCACAATTGATTTTTAAAGTATGTGACCAGTTTCCATCTTGTGAGGAGATTTAGATTCGTCTACTTGGTGAGTGAGGGGTTCCCCAATAAGAAAGTACTCTTGAGTGAGTACCATCAACTTATTGGGGCATTGTCCTAATCTTCTCAGAGGTAAGCGAAGCGGCTCCTGAAGTTAAAGGCCATTGAAGGCCATTTTTATTGGTTTCCAAAATCAGGGTGACTACTTTAAATAAAATATAGATTTATTCATTCAACTGACACCAGGGGTAAAAATTCTCAAAACCAATCATGGCCGGGAAGCTTCTACTTCAGAAGCCCACCAATCAGCGTCAACGGTTAACAGGCCAATGAAGTTGTGAAGGATCTTGTAATGCAATGCTAATTCTAGTACCGACAGACTCCCGGCCTTCTCTGGGCCGACATCGAAGCCAAAATATCAGAGATGGTCATGGAGTTCGTGATAGGACGAATTTCTCGAGTAGCGACAACCCTATGGACAACTGGAAGGTGCTCAAGGTCGAGGAACCCCAGCGAAATAATAGAACCCTGGTACTGCTAGTCAACGATGACTGCCTAGAGGGGCTCGAAAGAGTAGACTATAAACTCCATTTGGGACTAAGGCAGGCATTGATAAAGGTTTTCAAAACGGCTTCATCTAACGCGAAGAGGCTGACTCCAATGAAGAGTTCAGTGAGCGCTTATAAACTAACAGTCATCGAGGTTGAGAGGGAGCTAGCATCTACAAATTGCAACAGTTGACAATTTAGTCCATACATGGCAGCAGACGGCCTCTACCACTCTCCGGCTGCATGAATCTGAGTTGTTGGATGGAGAAGACCTTGCGATCTCTGCCACAGAAAATTGTGTCAGGACCTACCGACTACACGGTCGCTAAATTAAATTTCGACAGTTACCTTAATATCCGGATCGCTAACAGAGAGGAATGGGAAGATTTCCAACCTCATAAAGCCCATGGGGTTGTCTTGCATACAGACGGATCCATATCACAGTCAGGTGTAGGAGCTAGAGTGTTTTCACCATCAATTAACTTGAAAAAAGGCTAATTTCGCCAGCGTTTTCCAGGCAGACTTCTGGCAATTTTTCATGCTTGTCTATCAATGCAGTCAAATCCAAGGCCGGGAACCAGGGTAACTCGGCCGAAATCCGACTTCAGGGCATGAGCCATCCCCGCATTGTATTGTGGAAGAGCCACGCTTAGCCTTAACCAACCACTGGCTAACCTATTGAGCTCAAATGAAAAATTCAAAGTTCAGGCACCACTAGATTACAAGTAAAAAAGTGTCCAGTTACCATTCGAGAGGATCGCTTTTGAATCACGAGACAGTGTGAAAACTTCTGAGAAACTTCGATTCTTATTGATAACAAAAGACAACACTCTGTCGCTGTAGTTTTGGATGGGGGAGAGCAGAATCCTGCAGCGGCATTGGAAGCGTTTCATTCTTCTCTATCCTACTATCTTCCTGATTAGAGATTGCTGTTAGGAATTGCACTCTACGATAAAACTGTTGACAGGTAGTTTACTTTTCTAGTCTACCACATAAACAAATAAATATTTCTCAGGAAGTACAATTTTCTGAAGTTCTTACTTTAAGGCGCTAGTTGAAAAGCTATTGACGAGCAAGATATTGATTAATTGAGAACAAGAGTGATTAATTGCTTATCAAGAAATCGGTTGACAAACTGTTGTAGAAATTTATCAATTAATCATAATGGCTATGGATATTATTTCTTGTTTGCTTTGTTTTAATTCATGCTGGAATAATAGTATTGCGTCCTCTTAAATTTCTCTATAAATATCATAATAAACTAAATTCCTGAAAGAAAACATTAAAATATTCCTTGCTAAAATTAAAATTTAAATAAATTGGGAATGTTAAATATAATATCTCACCTGTATGCGTCCGTTGGTGAGCTTTAAGGTGAGAGCTTTTTGTGTAAACCTTTTTACAGCCCGAAAATTGGCACTTGTGTATCCGCCTTTTCGAGTCAGGACTGTGGTCATGCTGTCTTTGATGATGTTTTGTAGATACTGAACACAAAAAAATATAACCATTAAGGGACTTCTTATAATTCAATAGAACTTCATTTGAAGTACTTACACGCTGTTACTTGTGGATTTTGTGCGGACGTACCACGCTGCGCGATTGCTGCTGGAATGCCTTGACTGACCTGTATTACCCGTGCTAAACTTAAGCCACCCTTACCACTGGCAGTTGTTACCCTTACAATGGCACTTCGTGGAATGTGGTGTGAAATTTCTGAACTAGTTGACGTCGCAATATTATGCTGTTGATTACCTGCTAATGCAGATCCAGGAACTGTAGACGATGACGAAAACCTCAAAATTCCATTTGTATGATTAATTAGGGCCAGATCTGTATCATTTGACGTTGTACGTATTGATTCGGGGGATGATGGTGGCGTCAGTGTCGGTAGCAGCTCATTACTATTACTCCCTGTTCTGGTTGTGGCAAGTAATCGCAATTTTATTGCTTTCTCTGTGCTCATTTGTATTGGAATTTTACTAAATGTTTCTAATTTTTCTTCACAACTGTCTGAGTTATCTTCGTCATCTTCGTCAATTTTCTCTTTTTTCACTACTACCGAGCAACTTAATGAACTATCCCATGATACGCCCGAGCATGCTGATGATACTGAACTCGTTGATATTGAATCAAGATTCTGTTCATTTATATTCAGTTCTTCAAGGATTCGTGCTGGTGTCGCAAATAAATCCCACGCTGAGTCTAGATCTGTTTGAATTTTTTTATATGACTGTAGTTTTGGCTCATCCCGAAGATATCGTTCTAGTTCGTAGCATGTCTGAAATTAATGGAAAGGGTAATTAGATTTTATTATAATAAAAACAAAATATACAAGTGATTTGATTGAATATGATAATGTTGGAATAATATTTTCAGGAATATTAAGTTTTGATGGTAATCATTGGGGATTTGATTTTGCATAGTTAACTATCTTTTTATTAACACTAAACCTACCGACAATTTATATATACATACATTATACATATGCATATCTATTTCAACCCATGGCGGTCATATGACCGCTTTTCAAATTAAACATTATATTCTTTTCCAATACAGAATTTAACATAGACAATAAAACACAAAATAATTATCATGCAATAATTAAAACACATTTATTTTTCCTGGCTTTAGAAATATATGTTTGGGTCGTCCATAAATTACGTGAGGCGATTTTTGCGATTTTTTTACATTTTTCGGGCATTTGCCGTCAGTTTGTTGTTTGAAGATCTGGACTAAGTTGTTTCAATCGACCTCTTCATACAAACATTTTTGTAACACAGTCTCAAGCCGTGAATTTACGCCACGAATTCATGCCGTATCCCGCCGATCTGAAAGCAAAACGCGATCTAAGCCGCGAAAATCAGCCACATTCGCGCTTGTTCGCGGATGTTCACCGCGTGAGTCTGGAGTCGCCTTAAGGCGTAAATATATTGGCACGGAGACAATCACGGCGGCCGCTTGCGAGAGAATTTCTCATAAATTTAATTTCTCCGCCGCGCCTGCCTATTGGGTCAGCAAATATAATAGTCAGTGTGTTTTTAAAGTTTTTCCTGTCACCAATAGACCAGTGCAGATACGCTTTTGAAAAGCCAAAAACTAGAAAAATTCTTAGCAGTATATGGAAGGTGGGAAAATTTAGGATAAATGCTACTTAAACAAGGAAAAATCGAGAGCACCGCAGCAGATGACCGGAAAGGGGGCGGGGGAGCCAAAATGTGAGTTTTAGGGGGTTAAACGTGTTTTTTTGCGATTTCTGAGAAAAGTAGACCTCCTATCGAAAAACGTTAAATGTAAACGTTGTAGATAATTAAAAGATCTAGAGCTTTTGTTCAAACCATTTTTCAACATAACCTTAAAAAATGGAGAAAAACGTCAAAAAACGAGTTTTTCGTTTATCATTTTTATCTTTCACAAAAATGATCAAATTTTAATGAAATTTGAGGAAAATGTAGATTTTCATGTTTCGTTCGAAAAGGCCCAATTTTTTTCAAAGCGATTGGTTGTGTAGTTTTGTTTTTATGACCTTAATTTAAAAAAAAGGCCCCATTTTCAATCAAAAAAGTTGGCGAACGAATTTTTGATTTTGAAAATTTTGAAGACGGGTTTTTTTTCGTTGAATCCTCTACTTTAAGGTGGTGTAAAAAATGATAGTGTCACAACAGAAAAACATCGAGAAAAATTCGAAAAACCAAAAACATCCTTTTTCAAATATCGATTTTTCCGTAAACTTCGCTAATTCTTTATCTCTCTTTGACATAAAGCTTTAAGAGTGGCGCAAAACGGTAAATTTAATGTAATATATTATAAGGGACCTTCAGGTAACAGTTTCAGATGTGAAAAAAAATTGCATTTTGGCTCCCCCGCCCCCTTTCCGGTCATCTGCTGCGGTGCTCTCGATTTTTCCTTGTTTAAGTAGCATTTATCCTAAATTTTCCCACCTTCCATATACTGCTAAGAATTTTTTTTTCTTAAAAATTATCTGTACTGGTCTACAATCTGTTTGTGCCTTTAAAGTTTTCGTTGAGGTCATGAACATTTTTGCACTTGAATTAATAACCTGCTATGCTATACTGTCGTCTTCGCCTGTGAGTCTGTACGGAATCATGACGTCACCTGCATGCCACGGTCTGTCAACCGGATACCTGAATTCCTCATTCCTTAGTCAGATTGAGTATTGTGTGGCCTTCATCGGGCCGTACTTACCGACTTGACGTGCCGGTGGCCTGTAAAGCAGCCCTACACACGACAAACTTGGCTTCAGTGAATGGAACATGTTTTACCTAATTTAACCCAGTTTTTCTAGCAATTGTACACTCTTTCTTGAGGAAAAAAATTGCGTGATATTTTCCGAGACCCCTTCCTCCCCCACGTGAGATTGGGTGAGATTCAACTCGACACCCTCCCCCCTAAACGCCTCACGTAATTAATGGACGACCCCTAATTTTCAGACAAATTTTTGTTGCAACCATCATACTTAGCTTCTACATAAGCCTCGGGCGACAAGACCCCTCAGCTCTAGTGGGAGTGCTGACCGGACACTGTCTGATTGGACGCATGCCCGCTTAGGTTTTGAGACCTACGACTTACTACACAATCGTTAAATATAGCCCTAACATCTTTATAAATTTTAATAAAAATTCTGGAACACTCCAAGACTCCAGCTGCCTTCGTTTTTTTGCTATTTACCATTCAAAAATAAGTGTCACCAAATGAAAAGTAACAGTGATGAGTTGCCTAACGAAATATGTTCAAGGCTATATTTAATTGAAAATTCAATAATCAATTTTTTTGCCATACCTTCACCGATCGAGTAACCAAAAAAAGCTAATATTAATCGAAAGTAAGAAACCTATAAATTATGCAAGCCTTAATTATGTTGCCTACCCTTTTCCGTTCAAAGCTATAGGGTTGCCAGGTTTAAAAAGGTGAATCAAAAGGGCTACTTCACTGATCGAGTAGCCAAATAAATTATATATCAAAATAATAGGGTTACCTGTGAAAAACCGTTCAAGAGTCAAGGTAAGGCTTTGAAATTTAAAAATTAAAGCGTATAAAAATGTTCGAGAAAGAGTCTATCCATTCTCTCCATTGCGATAGAGGAGGACGCAGCGTACCAACTGCGCCTTTGTGTACTTTGTGGATGAAGGGGAAAGTGGGGATGATGGAATCGAAGTGTCTTGATATTTATATTTGCAGTTGCACTTGTATTAAGTCCCTGAGTAAGCTCGCCACTATACTTACTGCATCTGTCGTTGGCCTGACTTTTCGGAAAGCTTAGTATACATTTATCCAGCAAACCTTCCACTATATCTATAGCATATTCCTAGCTGGGCATTCGATATAATATAGAGTTAAGCCGGACTTAGACAAGGCAGTACATTTGTCTTTTACACGATGGTAAATTGTACTGAGACCTTAATTTTTTTAAATGTCCCGGTTCAAAAATAATGTCCTACGGGTATACAAGATACAATTTTCGAAAAAAAAAAAAAAAATCATTTTGTTTTGTGATTTTTTGGTCAAAAAGTGATTTTTGCAAACTTTGACCTTAAATAACTTCGAAAGAAAAATGACAATAGGACTTTTTGTAGGCAATAACGTTTTGTATTGACTAATCAATAAAAAAATTCGAAAATTCCAGTTTTTTAGTGAAATTTTGGCCAGAAAGTGATTTTTTATGAAACTGTGACCTTGAATAACTTTCACAAGGTTAATCGAGTCAACATTTTTGTAAGAACTAAAGTTGTAGAGAATTTCATTGTCAACCTTTTGGGCTTTGCACGGGGTTGTATGACGTATAAAAATCGAGACACAAGGAAAACTCGGGAAAAACGCGATATCTCCGGAGGCCATGCTTTTTTTTGGATTCCGAAATTGTTTTCTTAAAAAGTCATAAGGAAGCCGAAAATTGGAAAGCTGGAAATTTTCAGCCAGTTTGGAATTTGGTTCCTTAAAATGCTAATTTCCCCGGACTAATACAGAGAAAAGATTACATTAAACAAAACTACTGTATTTTACAGAAGAATATTAATTTTTTATTTTTTTTATTTGTTTGGGCTTCAATATGAACTTTCATCCCATATTTCAACCCCTTCAAACCTTTTTTTCGCGACAAAAAGTAGCCTATGTCCTTCTGCAAGGTCTAATCTAATCTGTAACAAATTCCATCAAAGCCGGTTTTGCGATTTAAACGTGAAAGAGTAACAAAGAAACAGAGTTACTTTCGAATTTATAATATTAGTAAGGATTAAATAAAGTCCGGTCAAACCAAAGTTTTAGTAAAGATCAAGAATTCATTTGGCAGTTTCTTCAGTAAATATTTTAAATTTAACAGCTGTTATTGACATTTTTAAAATTATGTCCGAAAATTCACTTAAACACTGTGCACATAGTAAATTTAGCAATTTAACATTGTGAACACGGCGTTTTTTTTTTCCAAATCTCAGTACACCTTGATGATCAAATCTGATCTGATTCCGACTGTGAGCCGGTATTTATTTTTCGTTCGGAACAATTTGGTGGGGCCTTAAATTCGGAGTAATATGAATTTCTGGTGATGTGTAATGAGGAATGAATGTTATAATATGTGTAGTTTTAACAGAATGAATCATTATTCCATACAAACTAACATCCGCTTGAAATTTTAAGAGGAGGTGTAGATTGGTTTGAGATTCAAGTTTTTTCCAGCTACTGAAAGTCACAAAGGTACACAATGTAGCATGTAAAAACTTCCTTAAAATTTCAGTTTTAGGGTCAAAAGTCGACGACTAAAATTACAAACTTTTTTTTTTATTTCGAATAAATGGTCTACGAATAAGTAAAAGCAATTTAAGTAAATTTTTCTCAAACATAAATAGTCACCCAAGATCATATGTACATATATATGTAAGTATAGCAGAAATGTCATATACGAGTATATACAATATATTTTTTTAAAATATGTATGCCAAATCAAACTTCGAACAATCAACAAGCTCATCCGATAAACTTAAGCGCATTTCATAGCCCTAACAAATGAAACACAATTCCCCGTACTTCAACGCTTGATACAAAAATTTTGCGATGTCAAAACCAGGAACCCTTATCAGGATTTGTCACTTTCCTTTAACAAAAACAAATTCTTCAACTTTTGAGATATGATTGCTTTAGACAAGTTAACAAACAGAGCTTCCCTTAAACAGATATGAAAAGGAGAAAAATAATATATATGTATATACCCTACCATAAATGTATATACCAAGTGGGAATTGAGGATGTGTGTGTTCGGGGGTGTATGCATGTACAGCATCAATCATGACAGGTTTTATATCTCTCCTTCCGACTTGAAACTCACGTCTCTGAATTTTGTAGACTTTCTACAAGTGTATCTTAATATGATGATAAAGTGTTCCTGCTCAGCACTAACTTAATATCAGTATAATATCCAGGAAGATGATTGAATGCGCTATAAACATTGCGGTCAAAAATAGGTTCTGAACAATTACCTGAACTAGGGTTGTTTGTTTGTCACAAAAGTTTGGTATGTACTTGATTTTCAGTTAACCCCGGACAGATGTGATATGAAAGAGCAACTCTTGGCTGGTAGAATCGACCTGCAGGCTAACAACAATGTCAGAATTTATGTCTTTATCTTGATTAAGGTAACTATTAAAATGATTAAATGGTCTTAATAAATCAGTCTTATTTAAATTAATTAGTGCTACTATTACCTAGTTTGTACCCTTTTTAAGGTATGTTAGCTCTATATTTGAAATGGTGATAAGGGTTCTTCATAAGAATCGTAAACGTCTGCTGAGAACAAGCTTAGAAGAGACTATATTAAAGAAAGGAAGGAAGACTGTTTTTTATGGTAGCCACACTGGGTTTATTTTTTGGCATATACATATTTTCGATGCGCCATAAAAAAATTCTTCGTTTGAAATTCTATCTTGCCAGCGGATTTTTAGGATACGACGCAGGCATCTGTTGATGAAGACTTGTAGGCGCCCTGTGATGAATTGGGTGACTTTCCATGTTTCGCAACCGTACAAAAGAACTGCCTTAACGTTGGAGTTGAACAGCCGCAATTTGGTGTTAGTTGAGATCTCCGTTGATCTCCATATGCGGAACAGGCATGCATATGCGCCTCGTGCTTTATTTATTCTGGAACTGACGTCTTCTTCTGTACCGCCATTTTCGGTAATAATGCTACCGAGGTAGCAGAATTTATCTACCAGTTCCACGTCACGGTTATTCAGCGCAGTTCGTTCAAGTGTGTTTGCATTTATCCGCATTTCTTTGGTTTTGTTCGGATTCAGCCTTAAGCCTGCTAGACTACTTTCTGTTGCCAAATTGTTTAACATGTTTTTTAGCTCCTGATGTCTGTGGGCCAGCAAACAGATATCATCCGCGTAGTCGAGGTCCTTAAGGCGGTCTAGCAAACCCCATTGTATGCCGCCTGTTCTATTATCTAGAGCGTCGACAAGGATGTCATTTATTACTATAAGAAATAGTAATGGCGAAAGTAGACATCCTTGTCGTACTCCTGAATTCACCTCGAAGCTGTCGGATAATTTTCCATTATGGAGAACTCTGCATTTGGAATTGTTGTAAAGGGCTTTTATCAATTCTATTATTTTATCAGGCAGTCCACGTCGCCGTAATGCCTGCCATATAAAGCTCCTATTAACCGAGTCGAACGCTTTCTCATAATCTACGAAAGCTAGGTAAAGGGGGGATCGGAATTCAGTAGACTGCTCCACTATGATTCTCAAGGTGTTAATATGGTCTATACATGAGCGGCCCTTCCTGAATCCGGCCTGCTGCCTTCTAAGCGTTCGGTCTACTGAAAGGATAGACGACCAAATCAGGCGAAGGAAATGGAATTGGGTTGGCCACACCTTGCGACGCGATAACGAAAACCTAGCCAAACAGGCCCTTGACTGGAACCCGCAAGGATCCCGTCGAGTTGGAAGACCTAGAACAACGTGGAGGAGGACCCTACTAGCAGAGGCCGCAACAACTGGGAGATCCTGGTCAGAGCTGAGAGCTGTCGCGCAAAACAGAGTCCGCTGGAGGGCAACTGTTTCCGCCCTATGTCCCATGAGGGATTAAAGGGGCACAAAGAAAAGAAGAAAGAAGATAAAAAAATTCTGTTCAGGCCCCATTTATTAGCTTACAAATAATAAACGCGACTCTATCAAAAAAATATTCGAGTTTAAAATAATATTTCGTGTCATGTTGGTGAACCTGGCTTTGACACCTGTCTGAATTTAGGTCTAAATTATACTAGTTGTTTAAAGTTTAAACATGTCAGCTTAAAAATTACAATCTATGTATATAAATATAATTGGAGTGTCTGTCTGTGATTTCAAAATAATTGTATTTTTTTAATTTTATATGGTTTTTTACATGATTTTAAAACGAAATCACGCATTTTTAAAATTTTTGTCTGTCTGTATGTCTGTCTGTCTGTTTGTTCGGGCTAATCTCGGAAACGGCTAATCCGATTGGGATGGGACTTTCACTGGATGATTCAGTATTTTGGCGGGCATGTTTTAGGCTATTTATATACACTATAAATTAGCTCTACCTGTATGTATGTATGGATGTATGTATGTAGACAAATCTTGAAAATTGGTTTTGACCCACTTCCATATAACCGATCAGCTTCAAATTTTGCACACATGTCCAGTTCAAGTAACAATGCAATCTGACCATTTTATAGAAAAATCAAGATGGCCGTTTCAAGATGTCGGCCGAATTTCGTAATTCTGCTCGCTGACCGCCGACATGGGTATCAAATGAAAGGGAATGATAAGTATAATATGATTACCTATTATGATTACCTATTAGGTGTCATTCCAAATTCAAAATAGCGGCCGGAACAAAATGGCGGCCAACACAGATAGCGGATTACTTTTTTATTTACATCACGATCGGTATGGGTATCAAATGAAGGATATGACAAGTAGAATACTATTAGCTGGGTGGCGTAATTCCAAATTCAAAATGGCAGCCAATACAAAATGGCGGACTACCATTTTTTACAACGCTTTTGGTGTGGATACCAAATAAAAGTGTATGATGAGTAGACTACAGTAAGCTGGGTGACCTAATTTTAAATATCGGTCACAACAAAATAACCAAAGACATAAAGAGAGAATTATTACCGTGCGCCTGCGTACCAGACTAAGAAGTACTACCCTAGTCCAATGCCACGCTACAACTGAAGACGCAGACGACGACATCACGGAATAGTTATATATTCGACTGAATAAGGTTTTGGCTATATTCCAAGGGGAGAAATCATTGTTTTAATGGGTGACCTAATCGCACAGATCGGCCCCAACAACACCGGCCGTGTACATTAAAGAGCTGTGGAGTACCACAAAAGGCTATTATAATAGCAGCGGAAACAAGCAGACGAAAATGGTGCCATTGAAAATTCCTAATCAGCAGTCCATTCCTATGTGCAGTACCGGGGGTTGAACCCGGGCGACCGCCCAAGGGTTCCAGGTCCAAGAGGGCGCCGCCACTATTGTCGAAGTACAGTAATGAGATCATTTATTTAGTAATTAAATGATAACACTATCACAATACAAGGTACAATGTCTGGTGTACACAGGAGGTAAATTAAGCTTGTGTTGAGACTTCATAATCAAGTTGATTCGAAGACATATTGCTAGAGCGATAGAGAGCGACAATCCTCTCATTCGAGGAGTGCTCTACCCGAACGCAAGATACCACAAACCGCTTGCGAACGCGGTTTTATTCCGCCAGAGGCATTTGTTTACCTGGATTCAAAAATATTGCTCCTTTAAATTTAAAAAAAAGTTTTTTTTCGGGAGAAAACGTAAAATACAGTCGGCAAGGGCGCTTTATTATACTTTTGCATCTATTGTCTCCAGTTTTTAGCAATAAACCAGCGCTGGGCAATAGCAGATGAGCTTACCAGAGCCCTGTCCTGCTTGTGAATCGAATTGATCGTAGTTTGCGCAAGTACATTAGATAGAAGCGTGCGTCATCTTTTTTTATTTTTGAACAAAATTTTTTCGTTTTCGCAGATACATACAAACACATGACTGTGGCTGTGGAAAACTATTTGTTCATAATACCATAGACAAATTATTATGTAAACAGAAATAGTAGTTTCAAACTAGGGCTAACCAGGACTTTCATACACAGGACCGTACATATTTGTCCCTTCTTCTTCTTAAATGGCGCTACAGTCCTTGCAGGACTCGGGCCTCTTGAAGTCTCCTCTTCAAGTCTTCTCTACGTCATGCTAGCTCTCTCCAGTTTGATATACGAAGTTTTCGTATATCTTCTAGCACGTCATCCATCCACCTATTTCTTGGTCGTCCTACTCTTCTTCTTCCAGATGGTCTTCCATTAAAAATCCTGGCTAGCATTCTTTCTTCTGGAGCCCGTAGAACGTGTCCAAGCCATCGCAGTCTGTTCAATCTTATGTATGTAGATATGTTTATTTCGTCATACATTTGTTGAAGTTCCTCATTTGTCCTAATGCGCCAATCGTTTTGGTTACGTTAACCCTTACAGCACCAAATATTCTTCTTAAGATCTTCCTTTCGAAGATTTTAAGCTGGTTTTCTGTTTGTTGGGTCAATGTCCAAGCCTCAGACCCATAGCATAGAACTGGGCGGATTAACGTTTTGTATAGTCTGATTTTGCATTGTCTTGAAATTTCTTTTTTTTAAAGACCGGGACTAGTGCGAAATAGGTTTTATTTGCTGCTACGATGCGTCTATGAATGTCGTCCTTTATATGGTTTTGTGCAGTAAGCATTGTCCCTAAGTAGATAAAGTTTTCTACAATTTCCACAATATGATCGCCAAGGCTGATACTTCGTCCTAGCCGATGTCCTTGTTTTGATACGATCATATATTTTGTTTTTGTGTCATTTACTCGTAGATTGAACTTTGCCCCTTACGTGATTAGTAAATTGTACTAAGGCCTCAATTTTTTTGAAATGTCCGGCTCAAAAATAATGTTCTACTGGAATGAGCGTGTGAGATAAATGAGGCGATGTGTCTTTCTTACTTCTTTTGAAGCAGTCAAATTCAACTTGAAATGAGGCGAGGTGTGATTTTAAAATAAAATAAAAATACAACGTTGAGGGTTAAGTTTCTTTTGTTCTTACTCGGACTCTGAGGGCAGTTTAATGGTTATTTGAATTAAACTCGTAAAAAAAAATCTTCATTGAAATTTTTTTCTTTGTTTCTTTAATTTGTTCGTTTTTGTCATTTTGGCAAAACAATGGCATCTCGCGTCATTTGAAGCATGGATCAAAGGATGAACCTCTTACAAACCCAGTTTATAATCGTGCCCTATCCAACAGTACATCAAACTTGTTTTTGCGAATTAGCGCCCAATGCCGAATGATCTTTCCAATTGTCCTGTGTTAACACAATTGCGCATAATTTGGCCGACGACGACGGTGCGCGTGCTTGCCTTTCATTGTGCAATTTGCGCATAATAACATAGCTTACCTACGTAAAAGAAATGTCTTTAAAAAGTTAAGGGCGTATAAAAATAACTCGCCAAAATACCTATAAAAGCGGCCCTGCCTACATATCAGTGGATGGCTCCCATTAAATGACGTTAAGCAGGACCTTTTGTGGTGCTTCCATGAAAGGAATGAATAAGTGGCAACATTGGATACAAAAGTGTTTCCATATGGAAAATTTATATGATGAAAAATAAAATTGTATAAATTTATAACGTGTGTTTAGTTTAATTAATTTAAAATCAGTGCTTATTGATGCGCTCTCCTATTGCAATGAATTAAATTTAATTATTTATAAACATTAAAATTGTAACACAAAATATTTTTTTATATATAAAGAACTTTTGAAATGTTTATAACCGCTGGCCGAGAGTCCCAAGCACAGCTTTAGTTTGGAATTTAGTGTCTATTGTGACGCCAGAAGTATATGCCATATAAACTGGATTGTATGTAGTTTTAAACCTTCAGTCAGCCGTGAAGAATTTTCAACTGATTCAACAATGCCAGTGTCAAATTGTATTTATTTTTCAATTTGAGTGCCATGTTTTCGCATCTATACAATATAACTATTTTGTACATTTCCTAATCGACACATTACACATGACACATTATCAGCCTCCCGCTGGCAGCCAACAAAATCGTTTCTCGTTAGGCACAAATTAAAGGTTGCGTTCACTTCGGTAATGCCGTGATGGCTCAAAACAAATATTTAGAATTCTACGAACGAAATTTTCATTATTAAAATGTACATTTTTGTGTCAGGTAGACGTGATTTTTAAACAAATTTCTCTCATCGCTTATTTGCATCCCATTACCTGCCTTTGGAGATAAGTCACGTGTGCCTGATTTTAGTTCATGCTAACAATCTCTTTGCTTTGTAAATAAACAAATGGACTCCATACGGCGAAAGCTGCCCCGTAGCCCCAGCAGCTAGGCGAGTTATGTAAGCACTGCCTAGCTCTCTAGCCGCAGCTGTTCGATAGCTCTTGGACATCGGGGCGACCCTCTATGCACTATGCACAGCCGATATGCACAGACTATAGGACAGGGCGATTCAACTGCAGTTGGCAAGTACCATCTCATATTTTCAGTGCGGAATGCTCAATGTGCTTCAAGGCAAACAGCTGCATACCGAAACGGTGAGCTAATAGACGCCGGGATTTAATACCTGATGACTGTTTGTCTTGCGCCAGTCTGAGGTGAACTTAGTGTGGCTCCGATGCTATTCTAATGGCCACAACGGACCGTAATATACTCCATATGCACACACCGTCCAGGGGGCCTCTCGTTTATTAGAATTGCAACACGCAATTTTCACGCCTTCTCGATGCGAAATTTTAATTAACATTTTACGCTTTTGATGCAATGCAAGCACGTGTCGCGATTCTGTTCCCCCGATGGACCGGTCTGTGTATTAAATCCACAATGTCAAACGGATTTTTTATTAACGGATGAGATGATGCCCCAAAAACCTGTCCACCTCCTCACTGATATATTCGGTTGCATTTTAAAATGCGAAACCGTGGATGTCGTTCAGGGTTGTAATTAAAACGTGTATGAGACACCATAATCGAACGCATCCACTGCTTCCGAATCTTCTGTTTCGTTGCACTTAATCTGGTCAACATCGGGTATTCCTTAACGTTTCGCTGCACTTTCGGGGGTGAACTCCAGCTACCCGGCGGTGCTGTTCCAGCTGCTGCACAGTTAAGGTAAATATTTGACTAGTGATCCATTGTTTATGTTATGACATTCCCGGCTGGTCGCTATTTATCCGCGGGGAGGCAGCCAGCGAGAAATTCAAATTTTATGGAATATTTCATTGTTTCTTCTTGTTTAACGTTGTTGCATTCAGTAACGAGTGAGTATGTTGCATTACAAATGTAGGTCAGTTGATAAACAAATGCTACTATTTGTCTACATGATGGTGTTTACTTTATATGCTTCGGTATCATATGTGAGTTTATATTATTTTTTGTTCAGCGCCAGATTAAACATATATTCGTTTTTAGAAAATAAAAACACATTTTTCATGTGTGTTTCTCATTGGTTAATTCTGAAATATTTTTACTTGTCAAGTAGCATAACAATTTAAACTCATCTCACCAATATGTATATGGCTAGGGCTGCCATCCGTCCGGGTTTCCCCGGATTTGTCCTAGTTTGGAGGGTGTCAGGGGACCGTCCGGGCTGGACCGTAACGTGGTGATCATGCTCCCACTTTATTTGAAAGTTCCAGTGACAGTTCAATTATCAAACGTACACCCATCCAAAATGAAATGAGGACTTAATGCAGTTATTCAAGGAAACCAAGATTTTAGTTATCTCAATGTCCAACCGATTTCTTCTCAGGTCAAAATTACCAACCAGGTGGTATTAGTAATTAAACACTAAAATAAAACGTGGTCTTTTTTATAGGAGGTGACTATTTTCACCTTAAAACGTGAAACCAGAAACGTGAAACCAGAAAAAAATAATTCACCGGAAAAAGAACTATATTGACTCCAGAAACAATACTCTGGAGCAGCGCGGGGCAGATGATCGGCGGAGAGCGCTTGCCCTTGACCGTTGACATGACCATTCGCTTCCTTATATTTCTTAAGGAGTTCATCGAAATCCGGACAGTTCCAATTTCTCTTAGTTCTCCTTCTCGCTTTCAGGCAGACCCTTCGGCATTCGTCGATCTCGCTGTTCAAGCTTTAATTTGATTATAGGTTGAAACTTTTACTCGATAGGTCAATTGCGATGCCAAAACAACATTAAAAAAATGGTCTGCCAAGACATTATCTCCAGATTTGACCAGGCAGACAACAAATTTTTTTTTTAGTCCTTAAGTACTAAATTTTAGGTTATTTTTTGATTTCCGGTCAACTCTATTTCGACCCAAATTGAACTGAACTCGACATCGGTGGACGAAACTTCAATTCAACCTCGACTCAAATTTTCAACCTAGATATAAACGGGGTAATTCTAGCTATCTTTGCCCAAAGTTTCTCGAGTTTCTGCCCTGTCCGAGGTTGTGTCGTAGGTTCCATAGCAAGAACTTAATGCCAGAAAGGGTTGCTAGCCCTTCGCTAATAGCCGAATATACAGTTAGTTATCGATCCGATACGATGGTTGTATTTTAACTCGCCAAAAAAAAAAATCGTTATATTTAAAAAAAAAATGAGTGTCCATACATACTTAATTTCACCTCAATATTCGGGGTTTTGTAGTTTTTGTCCGCCCTCGGAAATTTAGGCGATGGCAGCCCTATATATGGCATAACTTGTGTCCCTTATATGCTCGATGTACAGTTGTAAATGTAATCATTGTTTTGACACGTTACAGATCGTGTTAATACAATGATTATCAAGAATGGAAAGGATTAGAGTAATTTTACAAAGTCGACATTCTCTAAAAACTATTAATAAAAATCCGAACAGAATTCAAAATATAATCCTAAGGAATTTCAAAAAGTTTCAACAAACATTTTAAATTTTCTAATCTGACTATTTTAACAGAAGTTAGGTAGTATGCGACCCTTTTTTTGGGACGGGTTAGAAAGTTACTTTCAAAGGTATTTATTTTATGGAGAATCCACCTTTACTATTCCCATGGAAAATTCTGAAAATTCTTTAAATATTACTTAACTCTAATACATACATATAATGTATACAAGGTGTTTCTCCACTTAACAATTGAAAATATGCCAAAATGTTTGAAGGCAAACTCAAGCATTTGTAAATTACATTGGAAAATTATTTTACATGTGGTACTTTTACAACAAAAGTGAATTTTTTGAAAGCAAAAGTTTAACATTCTATTAAACTCTGCTAATCACCGCAGTATACAAAAATGTCAAGTGAAAGTTTAGTAAAGGTCCATTATATTTCGCATCCACCTTCCTCGATTCACCTGCGGATATTAGTGATCGTGCTATTAAGACTATGTCGCCTTCTTTGTACTTAGTAGGAGGTGTAGAACGTTTACTGTTGAAACGGTCTGTTTGACGCCTTCAGGATTTTTCGATTGCGGCTAAAGCTTACTTTGCATGATGGTTGTCCCATTTTCATGTATCTTCCAACATTGTTGAAACTTACTTATTCCCTTTTAATCGTTCATGGGACATAGAGCGGAAACAGTTAACCTCCAGCGGACTCTGTTATGCGCGACAGCTCTTAGCTCTAACCAGGATCTCCCAGTTTTCGCGGCCTCTGCTATTAGGGTACTCCTCCAAGTTGTTCTAGGTCTTCCGATTCGACGGGATCCTTGCGCATTGCGAACATTAAAAAATAATAAGACATCAGGATCTGACAGCATACCTCATTAAGCAAGGCGGAGAGCAAACTACCCAAAAACTACATGACGTAACAGTGGAAATTTGGAGACGGAAAGAAATGCCTAATAAGTGGAAGGTGAACGAGGAGTTAAGCAGTATGCGACGCCTTTTCTGACGTTCGTTGAGAGAATTTTAAAATCGTTAGACCTGTTGCACGAACGACGCTCGCGTCAACCTTATTTGAAAGGAACTAGCCCAACCAAATTAGCCGACTCTATCTTTTAGATTAGTCACTACTGCCCACAACTTGGAGGTTACGATCGCACCTCCATCAGTCAGAAATGGTTACGGCATGTGCATAGTCTCTTACACTAATAGCTAGCCCTCAAAAGAAATTCAATTATAGTTAAAATCAGTCTATATTCAATCTCCCTTCTTCCCTATATTTTGTCGGGAAATGTATGAGTATATGTTAAAGCACCTTAAATTTGCCTTATTTAATAAAACTAAGAAAAAAAATATTGAACAATTTTCGTAAGCAGTAAAAAGCTAATTTTTCTTAATTAAGGCTACCGTAACTTATACATCAAGCAATAAATCCACTTTTACTGTCAAAGTAAAACAAGGGTGAGAAATCGGAAATTCTCCAGAGAATAATAATCTCCTGCCCCTTTTATATGGATATAAATTTCATTTATACATATATTTTCTTGGATATTTGAATATTTGTGTGTTGTACATGCGAATAGATAGATGAAACAACAACAACAACAGCAGAGACAACAACAACAACAATAACATCATTGACATTGACAGTAACAGCAAATTGAAGAAAGGTCCATGAATGAAACTCTAATTTCATACCAGTCACACCATTTTGAGGGTAATACCAGAAACAGAATCAAACTGACAACATTCATGACAGTATACGAGATTCCCTGAAAATACACACACATGGCCTGGAGTATGCGAGGATTAGTCCTTAGTTGAAGAGGAGTTAGCTATATCTTTTGGGGTTTCCTATACGACTACATCCAATGAATATTCGATTAGTTGCTACACTATCCCTTCGGTCGACGATTTTGGTTTCATTGGGGATATAAGAATTTTACCCAAAAACATTTCTAGGATTTATCCCTAACCAGCCGAAAACCAACCCAGCAATGATAGTTCTCGAAAAGTATGCCTCAATAATAGGGATTAATTGGTATTAAGGGTTGGATGCCTTGGAAACATGCACTAGAGTCAATTGAACTTTATTTCACATTAAGGGAAAAGTTGTTTGCGGATAAGAAAAGTTTTAATTATAACATTAGAAACTTTGCTAATTTAAAGAGAAATATTAAACAATTTATCTAAGTGCTCTAAAACCCAAGCTTATCTCTGGTTTCTGTGTGATACGTTTCAAGTAGCCATAACAACTGTATCTATATGCTAGGGCTCACATTCATTTCAATAATAACCCAAAAGCAAATCCAACACTTTGTGTGCTAAAATTGCTTGAAATAAATTCATATAGTGATAAGTTATCGCTGCCCCGTCCCTCCGCCCCGGCACATACAGTTCTCGAAAAGTCAAAGTTTTCTGGTCTGCTTCAACATCGTTGAACAGAAAATATGAACTAAAGCCGCTCAAGAACCGATTATAAATTTCAAATTCACAAAACCAAAATCGAAAGTTCATATCCTAAGTAAAAGTTTCGATTCCTGTACAATAGAAATTCTACAAACTCCAATTGAACTCGAAAGATAAAAGTTTCCTCCTTCCCGTCCATTGGGCCAGCCGACGACGACGTCCCAAAGAAAACTATCAAAATCCCATCCTCGTTCCATTTTGTATCATTTTCGAAAACTTTATCCGAAAATGGAAAAGAGAGTCGAAATCCTGGTGCCTTCATCCCATTTAACCCGAAAGACAGTAGTAGACGTTTACGGTACCTATTCTATCCTTTTTCGTCCTGACCATTTTGACACCATAATCCAAGGACCATTATTGGCACTCTTACGTGTGTAATGGGGTTTATTTCATTTTTCCCAAACATTTTTCGCACTGTTACCGCATCCTTATCCGTGTGTATGTATGTATATATGCTCTCTCTGCACGAGGAACACTCAAACACATGCTCATAATCCGTATTTGGTCCTGCATTTATATCATTCCTTTTTTGCAATGTTTCCTACCCCCAGCAAACGAATTTTCCACTTACTTGAGTGTAAGTTTACGGATAGGCACTTCCGGGACGACGACGACGAAGGAGTTTGCAGTCTCCCTTTTCAAAACGGACATGCACAAGCACCCAAACTTGATGTAAACAAAAAGCTTCCATTTTCCGATTTTTAAAAGGATGAAAAAAGGATGCTTTTCCCAAGAATAAAAGAAAAGAAAAATGCTTCGGTCCTGATGGGGCAAGAAGATTGCCGCCTTGAGATAGAGAACGACGACAGAAACGGACCAAAATTGTTTTGCAATTTTATTCGGTGCGCCTTATTCATTTTCTTCTTCTTCTTCGTCTTAGTCCTTTTTGAGAGTCCTTTTTGAATTCGGTTTTTTTTTTGTTTCTCGGGTTTTTTGTTGTTGTTGTCGTGCATTCATATTATGCTATGTGCACTGTTTCCGGGTTTCCCTTTCTGAGAATTTTCTGGGGGCATGAGCACTGAAATTTTCTTCAAATTTTTTTTTCTTATTTCTTCAATTTTCCATTTTGCCAATTTTACAGGTTTCCGATTACAATATTCATGAGAGAAGAAGAAATTGTTGCGGTTTTAAAATAAGCAGAAGAATTCGGTAATGAGGTACTTTTAAAGGGGGTTGAATTTAAATTAGTAAGTAGACGCTTTAGAAGAAGATATACGTATACGTTTGATTATTTATCCATCTTAGACTAATTCACTTTGTTTATACTTGATTTACATATGATAAATATGAAGATAGATGTTTGTTGTGTTTTTACGCTTTTATAGGTAAATCGATTATCGCTAATATAAAGCTCACCGTATTAGAATTAATCGCTCACTCTTTTAATAGGTATGCGTTGTTATTTTCGCATTGATATGTTGTTTCGTATAAAGTGGTTCGTATAATTCCATTTTTAATCGCCCTTGAATATAGATCAATTTAACCTTGTCATCTATATAAATATAATTGGAGTGTCTGTCTGTAATTTCAAAATAATTATGTTTTTTTAAGTTTTTTTGGTTATTTACATGTAATTAAAACAAAATCCACTATTTTTAAAATTTTTGTCTGTCTGTATGTCTGTATGTCTGTATGTCTGTCTGTTTGGCCGCGGTAATCTCGGAAACGGCTGGGCCGATCGGGATGGGACTTTCACTGGAAGATTCAGTATTTTTGCGAGCATGTTTTAGGCTATTTATATACACCGTATATTAGCTCTATCTGTATGTATGTATGGATGTATGTATGTAGACAAAACTTAAAACTTGATTTTGACCCACTTCCATATAACCGTTCAACTTCAAATTTTGCACATATATTTAGTTCGGGTGACAATGTAATCTGACCACTTTGTAAAAAAATCAAGATGGCGGTTCCAAGATGGCGGGTGAATTTCGCAATTGGGCTCGCCGATCCCCGACATGGGTATCAAATGAAAGGGGATGATAATTAGAGTACAATTACCTATTTTTTGTCATTATAAATTCAAAATGGCGACCAACTATGCCGGACTCACCTTTTCTTTACAACCCACTCGATATGGGTACCAAACAAAAGGATATGACAAGTAAAATACTATTACCTGAGCGGCGTCATTCAAATCTATCTATCTATACAAATGTAAATGGCGTGTCTGTCTGTGATTTAAAAATATAGTTCTGTTTCATATGGTTATCGATCTTCTATCTATCTATCTAATTATAATTGGAGTGTCTGTCTGTGATTTCAAAACCCATTTTTAAAATTGTTGGCTGTATGTATTGCAATGGGAATTTCACAAAAAGATTTGATACTTTTGCGGCCATATTTTAGGCGAATACGACTATCAGATACGATTATCGGTACCGACTATCGTGTCCGACTACCGGGTTACTTTTTAGTCTAACCTATAGGAGAAGGAAAGCAAGTGATCATTCGAATTGTATACTTGACAGACCTGTATCTAAATATCTAGATATTCCAAAAAATATCCTGATCGTTTTATAGGAAACATTCACGGAACAATCGATATTTAAATAGGCTCTTTCAGGTCTACAATTGCAATGATAAAAAGTTTGTACTCTATCAGGGATATATTTTTCCCGATTATCGCCTTCGGTTTTTCAGTCTGATCCGACAGTAGAATAAGGTTTCGAAAGGCAGCCATCGATATTTATTATCGGCCTTGAAAATACTACTCCTTCTGAAACTTCGACTCTTTTAAAAATGACTTCCACTTTTTGACTTTCCTCGCTATGAAGGATTTTTATTGATTGTAATAATAGGTACGCATTCTTTCTGATTCTGGCTTCTTTTTCACTCGAAAAAAAAAATTATTTTGTTGATATACATATACTAGCGAGCCGTAATTGGGTTTCCATTTTATAGAAATAAAGAAGTATGCATAGCAAAGGGAACTTCCAAAACCTCAATTTCAGTAGACAATTTACAATATTAAAAAAGGAAACCGCAAACAATGTAAATACAAAAGTCGCATGCCATATTATCCTACAAGAGAAATTAGGTAAACAGGTGAATGTTCAGGTATTGTTTTGGGTCGAAAATTCGGCCTTCCAGGAATGGCAATAAAAAAACGAGTACCTGTTTTTTATGATGGGTTAAAAAATTTGTTGTCTGTAAAGAGGGTTTACGGACGATAGTTTAACGTGACAACGTCATGAGAAAACATTGATGAAATGATTGCATACTTTTATGAATAAAATTGAATCATTTATATTAAATTATCATTATTTTGTATGGATACAAAAAGGAGTGAAATGAAATATTCATTTTGATTGATAAATTAGCTTTTATTTGCACTAATGAATTCAAATATGTTTATTATTTTAATGAACAGATTATTTACAAGTAACAATGTGTAGTAACAAATTCATTTACAGCTTTTATACATGTCTGATATTTAACTTCTTGCAATCTGTGTTATTCTGTTAAGGATATAAGATTATGGGGACACAGTCTGCGATAGGAAAAAGCTATAGTGAAAAAAGAACAAATCTCGGAAAATTGATTTTGGGAGATGACCGCCATGGACCAAATGATATATTGAGTATACTATATTGCCTATGGTGTTCTACTTATCATACTCTTTCATTTGATACCCATCTCGAAGGGGTTGTGAGGAAAATGGTAATCCGCCCTCTCGAGATGGCCGCTATGGACCAAACGATATATTGAGTATACTATATTGCATATGGTGTTCTACTTATCATACTCTTTCATTTGATATCCATGTCGAAGGTATTGTGAAGAAAATGGTAATCCTCATTCTTGAGGTGGCCGCTATGGACTAAGCGACATATTGAGTATACTATATTGCTTATATTGTTCTACTTATCATACTCTTTCATTGGATACCCATTTCGAAGGGGTTGTAAAGAAATTGGTAATACGCCCTCTTGAGATGGCTGCTATGGACCAAACGCCTGCTTTTCTGTTGAAATTTTTTTGCTATAAACCTCACGGAGCCCGAGACCTTTCCAACGAATGCAAAACCGTGGAAATCGGATCGTGCGTTCTGGAATTATAGCGTCAGGAAGGAAAACCCGACTTATTTTTATATTATAGATAACAGTAAACGTCCCACCTTGCGACTTGTGAATGGTAACAGCACAAGCAGGAACGCAAGGAAACTGTTTTCGTTTGCATTTCACAATTTTCGTCAGTGTAATGTTCACTATTTTCTTATACACCGGCACCCAGTTAGGAGACAGAGTGTTTGGCTTGCTTTGCTTATTGTTGACAATTTGACAAATTTAATCTAATTAAATATTGACAATTTTAATCAAATTTTTAAGGTTACTACAATCAAATTTTTAAAATTACTACGGGACATAACGGGACATAACGGGACAATGAGTCATCATTTTTCGTGCATGCAGCCGGCGTTCATCGTTTTAATAGACGTTGTCACGTCAAAAAGAAGTCTATGAATAGGATATTTAAAACAAGGTTCTGCCAATTATTGTAACGGTACACTTTAAAGGAAGCTAGAGTATTTCATTCAACACTTTAGTCTTGAAGAAGGCTTTGAATGATCGAGTTTTGTTTCGTAACGAAGTGATTTTGTGACGAAGCAGTTTAACCTTGGTTATAGAAAAAAAATTGTTTTAATTGATTTGGTGATTTAGCGTGAATTTATTGAGATAATTTTGAATTTTATTTTTTTTCCCCAATCTGTGATTTTTTAAATTAAAGTGGAAATTAATAAGTGTAAATAAGAGATATCTGTGAAAATTCGAGTAGGCGTTGCAAGGCACGCGGGTTTTTGCTAGTTTAAAATAAAGCTAGTTTCGATGTGGGTTGGGACCCCTTAGGTCCACTCGATCAACCACCCAGTATGATGAACGTAGACGGAATAAACGGACTTCTTACAAAATCGTAATACATTTGGCACTAATGGGACTAGTATCAGAACTGGTGATAAAGTAATCCTGAGAGGAGCTAGTTCAAATAACTATAATAGTGGTAAATCCACAAGATTTTTCAAGAGAAAATTTCCTTCGTACTTCGTTCGCTACACTAAAGCTCAAATTCGAATTCATATTGACCGTGTTGAAGCGTCGCTGATAAACTGGTAAGGATATATTAGCAAAACTAATAAAGCTATTTGCTGTGCAAAATCCAAAAAGATCACTTCATTTAGAATGGGTTTATTCCAACAAGTTTATTAGATATTAGCAAAACTTATCAATTTAAAGTCTTTCTGATACTAAGCCGAATGTTTTTCATTTCAAAAAAAAAGGCCCAACCGAATGTTGTTGTTTTTTCGTTAATATTCTTCGTTCGGCACTGCAAAAAAATCGATAAAGTTGTTGGTTTGCGCGATATCGTGCAGGAAAATATAGCCACAGATTCACATGCACACAAACACAAACGCACACAAACCACGCTCACAAGAGATCCCTAAAACTGAGGGAATTATTGGATCTGCTCCATTGAACATCTATATGGAAATCCGCCGTGATAAGTGCCTTGAGCCTTTAGATCTCATCGAACTTGCGCAATACAGCTAAAGGACATATGAACGTCATTGACAGTAGTTATCTCAAACATTTAAATTTCCGCGTATCCGACTATATGGTTGGTAAACTAAGGTTCCAGAGGAAATTTAGGGCGATTGCTCGGGAGGTGCACCAAATCTCCACTGGTTTTCCGGCGGGTCAAAGATTGAATATGGTATAGGGACTGGTGTGACAGGACCCAATTCCAAAGTCTCGAATGCAATGAGTAAGTGACTCCACTATGTCGAGACTGAAATTCATTCCGTTAAGACCTGCGATTAGCTCAATCTTGAGAAAGGTTTGAAAGGTGCCAACATTAAAATCTTTTTGGCCTATCATGCTGCCATCAAGGCACTCTCCACGTGGAAGTTGAGTTTGTTTGTTTGTTTTCCAGAGCCTAACCAGAAGAAATGAAGTCTCGTTCTGCTTGGTCCCCGGACACTGGTGTATCGAAGGAAACAAGGCTGCAGACAGCCTCGCGAGGGAGGGGTTTGAGACGTTGGTCCAGGGCCCAGAACCTGTCTGTTGGTCCACCTCCAAGCCCTAGGTAGAGGAGTGGATTAAGGGACTAAACCTAGTCTATTGGGAGTCAGTCCCAAGGCTAAAGATCTTATAAAACCCTTTGCCTTAAGAGGCACTATCACTTTAAACAGAGCGGACCTAAGGCTGCTGGTGAATTATCTGACTGGCCATGTAGGACTGCGGTATCGCTTCCACAACCTAGGACTGTCTCAAGAGATAGAATGCCGACTCTGCATGGAAGGCGACGAGACTTCCACACATATTCTTTGTGAATGTCCTGCTCTGATCTGGCTTAGAAGAAGAACTTTTATCAGAGAGTTTTTGAGTCCTGCTTACCTCCGGTCTTCGTCAATTAAAGACCTTCTTGCCTTCATCCGGAAGGCTGATAGTCTGTTGCGCTAGTGGGGTACGTACACAATAGGCATTACTTGGCCGCAGTGTTCACCATGTGAGTTGCCCTCTTAATTCTTAAAAACAAAACTATCACTACACCGCACTTGTATAAGTGTCAGAGTCTAAGTAAAGAAGAGCACAACAGAAAGTTGTTACTGAAATGCCATGTTCTAAACTTCAAGATAAAAATCCAGAAGATAACAAAATTTGTGCTATAATTCGGCGTTGTCAACTAAAACATCACAGAGGCGGTATGTCGACAAATTGTAAAATTAGAAAATAAATTGCCGAAATTTTAGCTTCTCCAGGCAGTGATAAGCTAAATAAAAATAAAAGATAATATTTTTATCACAGACCGGCTTCCCATTTATAGCTTTGATTATAAGCTTATTTAATTATCAAAACCAGCTAAAGCAGACGCATTTAACAGTTGAGCCAACTCGCATCTTTAAAAGGTTTTATATGAAATTCTTAATAAGAATTCCAGGATATGATTAACTTTAATAAGTCAAGGAACGTAGGGAAAATCATTGAGTCATGATGACTTTTTCAAAAATACATATTTTAGAAACATAAGCTCAGATCTCAACAAAATTTTTAAATAATTGTGACGAAGGTTAAAAAATGCATTTTTATTTAATATGCTATCTGTTTGAATAAAATTTTGCAAAAAATAATCTTTTAATAATATGAAAATACAACGTTCACCTTGCTGCAAAATATTTATTAGCGGCTAACTCAAACTCCGATTACATTTCCATGATTGAAATTAAATATTGTCATATTGTATACTTTTTGATAAGAACATGTGTGCATAACATACAGACAGTTTAAAGATAAAAAAACGTGTATTTTTTCACTTAAAGAAGTTGTCATATTCAAGGTTATACAAGCCTCTGGACACGACTATACCCATTGATAAGCCCAAACCAAGAGGAAATGGGTAGCACAATCACTTCATTTGTAAGGCTGAACTCATCACTGAAAAAAAAACAGTGTAGACATACTAACATGGATAAAAAATTTCAAGTCATTTTTACTGATAACAATGGGTTCTACTGTTCAGCACAAGCCCAAATCCCAAAAAATACGACAGAATTGTCAGAAAGAAATTCTCGTAGCAACGTTCCAGAGACCATCTTAATGGCATTCACCATAATCATCATGACAACAACTACGACCTTAACAATAGCCCCGCACTCGGATTGATGAACTACAAAAAGATTATTTAAGAAGTTGGAAAAAGAACCTAGTCTGGGGATCTGGTTTGAATCCGAGAATGGTCGGTCTATGTGCCTGCTGGCAGCCTTGGAGCATGCTTGCAACAAATTATCTGCACATCCGACTTGGTCCACTACTACACTACAGTCGGGTACTTCTTCCACAGAATCCACCAAGAAAGAAATCTCTCTATCTCTATGTTGCTGCTGCTGATGCTGGCCGCAATGAATGCAAAACCCATGATAAAAAAAAATTGCCTCTGAATGAAATAACTCCAGTCACAATGGAACAAAAAATTAAAATAAATAAAACGTGAACTAAAGCGGAAAAACTGCTGTCGTGGAAGCAACTACTCAGGATTCCATTAAGAGAGAGAAAATCCCACTTTTAAGCACTTTTTTATGAATGAATTTTCATAAGGACTCAATTTTAAAATGCCACAACTAGTAATTAAGGAACGAAAGAATAAATTAATTATTCAGGAGTTAATTCTACGGATTTTCCCCTTTTGTGTAAGTCTTTTCTTGGGAATAGAGAAAAAAGAATGTTACTGTTGATGGATGGATGCATTTTACGTTAAATTACGAGTGTCGTCATCTGTTATGTTCTGTTGTTAAGTCAATTTTTTGTTCTTGCTGGTGCCGCTGGGCTAGAAAAAGATTGTCATTAAATAAAAGAAAAACCACAAAAATTCCTGACGATGGAAAATTCCAGGTAATCAACCGTTAACCGCATGGAGTTTTATATTACACAAGAAAAGGTGCAGAATACACGGCTATTGCCATAAACTTCAAAATTGCGCGCTTTTACCGCAATGGGGAATTTCTAGTGTTGAGTAATAATTATGCACCATTTCATATAAAAAAGCCTTTTTAATTTTCCATAATCTTGCATTCCACTCTTATAAAAATAAAAATCAGTAGCATCGGGAAATCTATTATAATATTATAACCTTTAACATTTTAACTGATAGCTGATAAAAGGTCGTCCATTAATTTCGTGAGGCGTAGAGGGGGTCAAGCCGAATCTCTCCCAATCTCGCGTGGAGGAGGGTGGGTCTCGGAAAATTTCACGTAATTTTTTTCCCTCAAAAAAGAGTGTAAAATTTCTAGAAAACTGGGTTAAATTAAGTGAAACGTGTTTTTCCACTAAAGACATACACTTACAGGCCGCCGGCAGGCAGTAGCCTTTCAGGCCAGGTCGGCAGGTATGGCCCGATGAAGGCCACACATTATTCAGTCTGACTGAGGGAAGAGGACATCAAGTATCCGCCTGACAGGCCGTGACATGCAGATGAAGTCATGAATCCCAACAGACACACAGGCGAAGACGACAGGTTAGCATAGCAGGTTGTTAATTCAAGTGCAAAAATGTCAACGAAAACTTTAAAGGCAGAAATAGATTGGCGCGGCGGCTGTTGGAGGCGGCGACTGGAAAAACGTTTAAAATACACGGATCGCCATATTTACTAACACAATGGGCAGGCGGCGCGGAGAAATTAAATGTATGGGAAATTCGTCAAGATGAACAAATGACAACATCAAAAAACCGGATGGAACTTTCGTGACTTCTCCTCATGAGCGCCTGCAGTGGTGGAGAGGATTATTCCACCAGCTGTACAGACACGATCCGCCACAAAATCAAGCGCCCGAACCGCTGATTATCGAACAGCCGATGAATCAATTTATCGATACCGAACCGACAATTATCAAGGTGAAGACGGTAATAAAATCGCTGAAAAATGGAAAAGCGCCAGGAATAGACCAGGCCTCGGTAGTCTAGGGGTAAGGCGCCTGACTACTATCCCAGAGGTCCCGGGTTCGATTCCCGGCGGTGCCACGGTCCTAGCCTTTCCCAATTTCCCACCTACATAACTTTCCTTCTTTCTTCTTCCCTCTTTGCATTCCTGATTCCTTCTGTCATAGCCTTCACTAATTCTTCCCCGCTCCACCAGAGCATGTCATCGGTTGGTTGATGGGATTCAACTCGTTTCAGGAGGCATAACACTCCAGCGAATTGTTCTCGATGCCCCGATGTCAGAGTCGCAAAATGGTTGGAAGTAGGTGAAATAAAATACCGCAGCTAGGTTGTGACAGTTCTTTCCTTCAGTTCTCTCTCTATCTTCCGACTAGAGCTGCTGTTCGACATTTAAAAAAAAAACAAAAAAAATACATGGTCGACAGTACAAAGGGGCATTCCCTAAGTCTCTAGTGTGTCACATAAAAAAAAAAAACCGCCGAGATGATCGAAATCGGAGGTGATGTCTTATCGCAACGACTTCAAGTTCCCATAACACACATATGACATTCGGATCGTGTCCCGTCGGTGTGGAAGAAAGCGTTCGTTGTCCCAATTTTGATGAAAGGCGACCGTCAGGAATGCAAGAATGATCGCGGTATTAGCCTCCTTTCAATCGTCGGCAAAGTATTTACGAAAATCATACAAACGAGGCTCCAGATGAATACGAACCGGAAAGAACAAACGGGATTTAGGCCACATCGCGAGCCTTCGAAACCGAACACGAGCCATTAAAAATCATCCAACTTATTCAAGCGTCGTACGATGGTTCAACCAGCAACGTTCGTATTTGAAACGACTTAACCGAGGAACTCCCAATTCGAACGGGTGTCCGACAGGGAGACGTCGCTTCGACAATTCTCCTCAACGTTGTAATCGATACGGTTATGCGTGAAGCATTCGATGGATAATATGGTGTTCGATTCGATGTTCGCCGACGATAGCGCCGTTTTCGTCGATACGGATGCCGAAGCAACGGACATTTTTCACGTCTATCTACGAACAGTGAATTGAGTTCGAGACCCAGCGGCACCGACAGGGCGTATCCATTGCGGGCATGTCCTGCTCGGACT
Source organism: Thereva unica (assembly GCA_949987705.1). Taxonomy (NCBI): domain Eukaryota; kingdom Metazoa; phylum Arthropoda; class Insecta; order Diptera; family Therevidae; genus Thereva; species Thereva unica. Next base: position 218,470,589 of record OX465281.1, read on the forward strand.
GCCAGCTAACAGATCAAAAAAATAATAAGAAGAAGAATGGCTATAATGCAGATCTACCAGTGGCACCCACGCAGGTTCCTAAAAATTTAGAAATGGTTCCGCTTGAACGACCTAGCTATTATATGTAGTCCCGGCGGATCGTGTTGGGCCCGGGTGGGTAGTCTGACAAACTGACCACCTTCGAAATTGTTATTTGGCAACAACCATTCTTAGAATGTATATCACTTTATTGTGAGTCGGAAGGTGGGCCGTATAGATCTATCATGGGTCCCCTCCTATGGATTTAGGCTACGCCTTCCAAAAGGAGCGCTTCGATCTGGTTCGCGAATGACATCGTGGTAGTGCTCGTAGAACGACCCCTCTATGATGCTGCAAACATGCTAAGGGGCAAACGATTTTTGTCGGAAATAAATTCGTTGGGTGCACATACTAACAGCGACCGCAACCAAGAGAATAACCCCAACATTATGCAACACAATCCCATGCCATAGTACTAATGAAACTTTGACAAGCAACGGCTACGAAATAGAAATTAGATTGATTCGGTCGGCATGTATTCTATTAGTTTTTGATAGTTGCTGGATAAAGCGATTCGTCGAACGCCCTTAGCATGTTTACAAAAGCTATCTACAGCCTACACAATTCTATGAACTACCTTCAACGTTGACCGCTTGATGGTAAGGCGCATCGAGTAGCCGATACTCAGGTTTGTATTTGGATTGGACATGTTCGGGCTTTTGTCGATGCAACTCAATCGCTTGAAGCCAATATTCGAATGAAACTTTAACCGCATCGTGCAGAGCCGGCTTAAGAGATTAAAACGCGCTTTGCTGATCATCAAACTGAGAAAACGTGGAGGCGCTAAAGCGAGTGAGTTTGTCTAGCTCATTCTTTCTTTAAGCAGCACCAGTGTAGGTAGCAGCGTTTAACAGGGCGGCTAATAGCAGAAAATAGATGACCACGAACTGACTAAGCGCCATCTATGAGTGATGTGCGGCGTATAGGACCATATCTAACGATACGGCGTGAGTGATACAGGGTGCGCCATAAGAATTGGGAATTTTACACGCAGGGGGAAATGACAATTCCGTACTCATTAACATTTCGTGTATGGATAAGATACACTTGTGATTGAGAATATAACTGAGCAATTGATTTGGGCTTTTAAACGAACAGTGACGTTGCGCACTTTTCTTTTCGAATCTACTTTCTTCATGGGGATTTGAGACTCTCACACTGTGCAGGAAAAAAGAGATTTTGATATTCCTAATTGTTTTGGTACGGGTTATAGCGTCATAGAGACACTAGCGAGGAAAGACATGCTTCTCGGCTGCTAACACTGGAGGACTCTATTGCCTTGACTACCCGGGCAGGTTCCAACAAAAAGTTCCTCGTCCAAAGGAGGAATCGAAGGAAAAGAGGGTCGCAAATGAGATAGTTCGATTGGAAATCCCTCGAACAAACTACATCATCCCAATTAGCAAAACTTTTGCACTTTAAATTTACCTCTGCAATCCGTAGAAACAATTTATTATCCATTATAAAATTATACGTATTCGTTCGTGTTTTATAGCTTAAACCCGTTTATTGTATTACAGAAACCCTCAAATACTATCGTTCAATGGGAAAAACTCTTTTCTTGTCCTTGAATGGACTGTTAAGAAACCTTAGGGAATATCTATCTCCTTTGCTGAGAAGAAAAATGTGGTAACTAGGAGGAAGCTTGCTTGCTACAAAAGCATTCGGTTCATGTTATCGAAAATATGTATGAGATGTCTTCAGTGGGTTATGTTTCACGAGTTCAAATTCGGTATATACATTCATAAATTGGGTACCCATATGCATTGGCAGACACTGTCAGAGTCTCTTTCAGTGCCAAACTTTACCAAATAAATTTTCCTGTTACTGAACTTAATTACTCCTTCTATACGTCTAACTACTACTCTTGGAACCTCTTACACCTGATTAAGAATGAACAATTGCGATTTATATATCATAATATTTAGTAATGTTTGGAAACATATATTCTAATTAATAGAACGAATCCATAAGCAAAGAAAAAGCGAAACATACACATATTTACAGTTCAGTTTACTGATAAATGAGCAATGACAGGACATATATTTTCCCATTTCACTTGTTACGATTTGGCCGTAAGCATTACAATTTCGTTCGCAACCTGTGTTATCCCAACGGAAGGGTTAAAGGAGGATACGAGCACAACACGAAAGAAATGTCAGCTGTTTACTCCTTTCCATTTATATATCATGAAACGCATTATAAAAAAACAGAACGAAAACAAGAAAATAGTAAAACAAAAAAAAGGACGAATAAAAAAAAACACTGGGAAACAATGGAAAATTTCTTCGAGTATTCACTTCCTTCTGAATGAGGTTGTCTTCACCTTTCCAGTAAAGTATTTTCCTTTTTTTTGTTTTGTTTTATCTTTTTGTTATTTTTGTTGTTGTTGTTTTGTTTTTAAACGAACGTCCTCCATTGATGTTTACGTTATATCCTGTGCATTTGTTTGTCCTACTACGTTGAGTAAATATAAGTTAAACTAGAGAAATATAAATATAAACAAAAGTAAATGAAAATCAACAAATAAGGTCAAAGGGTGAAATGAAAAGAAAAAGTGAGTCAAGACGGGAAAAACGCTACAAGTTTCCTCCATGTATGTGTGGCTACAGGCTGGATATGATGTTGCAGGATAAGGTATATGTGTACATGGACACATTGTTCTAAATTCTTACTCTGTTTTTTTTTTTTTTTTATTTTACCTTAGATGGTTTCGCAGCATGTATGCTGAAAGTACCCCATATAATTCCTAATTGCTGACACTTTTTCTTGAGATAATAACGATGAGAAGTAGGTCAAGAAAATTTATGAAAAAATTCCTACTTACTTTGTAAGTAGTTAAAGAAATTGCTCATTACTTAAGAGCATCCAAGTTTTATGTTGTCCTGTAAGAATATTAAGGGTGATTTACTTGACGGAAACTGATTATATCTCATATTCCATTTTCATTAATGGTCAGTCATATAGGAGTTTCGTCTGCTTGGCAAAAAAATGTGTTATGAAAGAAATTTTTTAGGATATTATTTTCTTTCTTATACCATGTTTCCATCGCACTGGAAATCCGCAGGTTTTGATACGATTTGGCGAAATTCAAATGTGTTTCCATCGCACCAAGCAGTTTTCGCTTGGCATAACAAACTTGCACATCAAATTTTAAAAACCTAATTATATCAACTAATTACATATATTAAGAGATTGAATATGCAAGGTCACTTTCCTTAAATGAATCGAATGCCCTAGAAAAAAGAATTAATACCATTTCAAATAAATTTTTAAGGAAGTGCCTTGGGCTAACCCCCTCAACACCCAATCATGTGTTATATGCGCTAGCAAACGAGTTGCCTCCAACTCTAAGGGCTGAATTAATTATGCAGCGAGAATTAAAAGAATTGACCCAGCTCTCATCAACTTACTAAACTCTAGTAGTCCCAACACTCCCTTGGAAAAAATTTGGTTAAAATTTAAAGAAATCTTTGAGCTTTTTAACACTGACCCAGTCATCCTGCCTGTAAATTCCAACCTCACCTTTGATGTGTCCTTTCTTGAGGGTTTTGGGAAAAAGGACAATCTACCCAAAAACACGATTCTAAAGATTTTCAATGAAAAAAATAACTCCTTCCCACCAAATTCGTTAATCATCTCTACAGATGCTTCCATTACTAACAATACAGTGGGTTTAGGCATTTCCTTCTATAATCAATCCGAGGATATAATGTTGAGGTCCTTTTGGTTAATGTCCACATTATCAGCTGAACTCTATGCAATCAAAATGTCCCTTGAATTGGCCCACGACTTTGATAATAGTAACATAATGGTACTAACGGACAGTCTAAACAGTTGCAAAGCCTTAATGAATAGAAAACCTGAGCATGTAGTTCAATCAACTCTATATAACATAAATTCCTTTGATACAGTTAGGATAGTTTGGGTCCCGTCACACATGGGAATACCTGAAAATGAAAAAGCGGACGACCTTGCTACTAAAGCAACTGACATGGGTAAGATCTTCCCACATAACCTGAACCTTAAGGATCTGACTCTCAACATTAAAAACAAGCTAAATACTGAATGGAAGAGAATTTACCAGAAGTTATCTACGTCTAAAGGCAAATTCTTCGCCTCCATTTTTCCATCTTTACCGGCTGCTCCTTGGTTCAAGAAGGTTAATTTAGAACCAAAATATTTTCGTATGATGAGTAGAATCCTCTCGGGACACTCCTATGATGAAGCCAGATTAGCATCTTGGAAAATAATTTCAAATGAATTGTGTAGTTCATGTAATATAAAAAATAATGCCGAACATATCATCCTGAAATGCCGCAAATACTGCAACATCAGGACAAATTTTACAAATTTATCTAATGCAAATTCCTTAGTAGAAGCATTGACTCCCTTCGAGGAATCAAGGATCATGGAACTAGTAAACTTCCTAAAAGAATCCAAGATTTTTATTTAATGACTAGGTTCGTGAGATGGAGACATCTGGTGCTCGACAGCATGTTCCTGTCCAATTAACACAGTGATAACACATTTCTATCACAGTTCTTATACAACATTAGCGACTTTCAATTCATACTCTACGAAAAGCATAGATCCAAGTTTGCACAATTTTTAGTTCTGTGCATTTTACAAATGCGATTTTCAAGGTGCACAATGCTTCACAGCTCCCTGAGGTACCTGGGAATGTTTTTTTTTATTGAGACGACCGGGACACTGGAGGTCAACACATCCCTTCCATACAAATATGTATGTACAGTACATATGTAGACGCACGGTGACCAACCATCAGTTTTTGTTTTTTTATGTATTAAGTTGTAGTTAGATTTAGCTTTAATGACATTTGACGCCCTCTTTTAGAGGAAACCCTTATATTGCAGAGAGAGAGTTAACAGCAGCAAAATTAAAAAAAACCATCACCCTGGGACATAACTATTCACCAAACAAAAGTGTCAACAACTAAAGCCAATTGAATCAATATCAAGCATCAATCTATGACGACTGTCACTCACATGCTGTACTAGCCAACCAGCCCTGACAATTTTCATCAGAAGCTATCGATCTAAGCCTACTGTATTAAACTAACTTAGTTCAGTGGTTGATATGGTTGAAAAACCTTATTCCAGTCGTAACCTTGGGGTCACGCTAACACTTCAGTGTTAGGAAGTTTAAAATACAACAACAACAACAATTATATCAACAAAACTGAATAATTTGGAAAGATTGGGCTGTAAAATAAGGAAAAAATATAAACATTCATTTAAGCTCCATTTTAAACGTTAAAGATAGAAAATTTAAAAATAACAAATTCGTACTGTCAAAATTTTTTTACAGCTGAGAAATTACCCCAAGCTGAGTACATATGCTGAATAGGCTGAATAGTCACTAGCAAGATTTCGATCGAGATTTCATTGAAATCTCCTCCGAAAGGCGATTTCATTATATATGCTAATACCATGTTCGCACTGAGCCGAAATTAGGTGATTTTGAGAAGTGATTTTGAAATTATGTAGAACCGTTCGCACTGGATTGAAATGATTTCGTTTGACAGTTTTTTCTGGTACTACTCATGTCTTCGTTTTTTTCTGTCCGAATTTCACTAGCAATTCCTCTTATAGTAAAGCCCATAGGTTATTTGTTTTATATATTTTGGGTTTTTGTAATTTGAAGAATGTTAAAATGTGAATTTCATATTCAAAATCAAAATTGTGTTATTAAAATGTGTCAAACTGACAAGTTCACCATCAATAGAGAGGTGCTGAATTGAGCTGAATTCGCTTGACCTTGATTTTGAGCGAAATCACCAAAATAGCCGAAATCACGTAATTTCGGCTCAGTGCGAACATGGTATAAAACATGAGATTTCAAACGAGATTTCGTCCGAAATCCTCATTTTTGCCGAAATCGGAAGATTTCGAGTGCGATGGAAACATGGTATTAGTCGATTTATGAAAATTTTGAAATGCTCAAATTGTGCGAATAATTAAATCTAGTTACAATGTACGACAAGCTAAAAAAAACCGAAACAAGAATTATGAATTCTGACAAAGCATTGTTCGGTTCATAATCTAACCTAAAGCCAATTCATCTATAAGACAATGATCAGACCGATAGCCACGTATAAGCAGAATGGTTGTCACATAAAGAATATTTGACGTAAAATTCGAAAGTGGGGCGGGGGGCGTGTTAAAAGAAAAGTATACATAAGAGAATGTATGGCACGAAAAAAAAAGCAGCATAACATAAGAGAAAAAAAAAATGCAACAATACGAGCAAAAATAATTAGTTGTTACTATTATGACACGCTCTCGCTACAGGCATAAAAATCTAAAATTGATATCGTTATAGAGGTTTGCCTCAGAGATATATATATATAGATTTTCGAGGGATACCGAATCAGACCACTATTTGCGGGTCCCTTTTCGTCCCTCTGCCTAGAGTCATCTTATTGGGGTTGCAGTGGGTTGTCCCATTGCTCCCTTACTTCGACTCCCCTAGTTATCGCAAGCAGCTGATTGAAGGGAGTCTGCCTCATGTCCTCCATCCAATGGAGTCCAGTTATGGCAGCCCTTTTCCTCGCCACCGCCGGACAGTGACACACTATGTGTGTGGCCGTCTCAGGTTCCTCCAGGCACATCCGACAGGTGTCATCCTCCAGAATTCCCATTCTTTTTAGGTGATACCTGAAACATCCGTGTCCTGTAATCAGTGCCACCAACCATCTGAGGGTTCTCCTTTGCATATGCAGGATCCTTCTTCTGGCTGCGGTAATCGGCAACGTAAGCACCATCTTAGCCTGCCTACACGTGGTCATAGCGTCCCACCGTCTCCGGTGTTCCTCAGCGACCCATTTCTCGATGCAGTTCCTCACCAACCCTCTGCCAATGGCAGAGTATGGCTCCGGTCCCCAGAATTCCGAGGTTGACCCCTGTTTTGCCAGGTTGTCAGCCTTTTCGTTCCCATCGATACCTGTATGTCCTCTAACCCAAGCTAGCGTCACGTTATTTTGTTTCGCACACCTGTTCAGTTTTTGGACACATTCCAGCGCCAGAGACGCATTAATCTCTGTCTGATTCATGCGCTTAATCACAGCCTGATTGTCCAGTGCTATAAGGATACTTCTTCCCTGCACCTGACCCTCACTTATGTGATCCAGCGCGTGCAGCAGAGCAAGCATTTCCGCCTGGTAGACTGAGGTGTAATTCCCCAAAGCCAGAGAGCAGGTCAGATTTAAGTCCTCCGAGAAGACTCCCGCACCTGCTCTGCCGTCAATCTTGGATCCGTCCGTGAAGATATATATGTCTTCCGGTCTCCCTTTGGGGAGCGTTCCGTTCCCTATGAGGGTTTTATGATACCTTTCGGTCACCCTCATTTTTGTGATCCCTTCCATGGGCATCATGAGCTCCCTAATCCCTTTTATGCGATCCAGGATCTTCATGTGCCCATATAAGGTTCCTGACGCCTGCCATGCGGCATCACGTCTCATCCGAAACGCTGAGGCTGCCGCAGTCTTCATCACCTGGAGATCTAACGGCAGCAGACCTAACAGCGCCTCCAATGCCGCGGCGGGTGTGGTGCGGAAAGCACCGCTCACACCTACGCAGGCCATTCTTTGCACCTTGTCCAAATGCCTCTTGACGGTTTTCTGTGTGGCTTTAGTCCACCAGACCACCGAGGCATAAGTTATGATGGGTCTCACCATCATGGTATATGTCCAGTATGCTAACCTTGGTGAGATACCCCACCTTAGTCCACATACTCTTCTGCACTGATGAAGCACCCTTGTCGCCTTCTTAATCTTCTCTTCAACGTGGTATTTCCAGGTTAGTCGCGAGTCCAAGTATACACCCAGATACTTGACCATCCCAGACACCTTGATCCTCGATCCAAAAAGCATGAGGGGCTGAAAATCCAGATCTTTAATCTTCCTAGTGAAGATTATCGCGTCTGTCTTATTGGCATTTATGGTGAGGCCCTGTTCCGTACACCACTGCTCAACCACTTGGAGTGCATTCCTCATGATATCTGCCGTAGTGCTCATAAACTTGCCACGTGCCACAATCGCTACATCATCTGCATACCCAACGGTATGCACGCCCATTACCTCTAGCCGCCTGAGCAGAGTGTCCACAGTGATGTTCCACAGGAGGGGCGATAGGACCCCGCCCTGTGGGCATCCCTTGCTGACCCTCCCTCGAAGCCGCGAGTCTCCTGTCTGAATCCTTACCGCTCTGTTTTTCAGCATGCTGTCCACCCACCTTACAATCATGGGGCTGACCTCGCGCCTCACCAGAGCGTCTTTGAGTTTGTTGAACTGTATCTTGTCGAAGGCGCCTTCGATGTCCATAATAACGGCCATCGCTATGCCTCCGGTATACAGTTCCCCCTCGGCTACTCGCACCAGTTGGTGAAGTGCCGTTTCTGTAGATCTGCCAGCCTGGTAAGCGTGCTGGCTTCTACTTAAAGGGTGCCTCCTTAGCATAGTACTCTCCAGGTGGTCTGCCACCACTCTTTCCATTGTTTTCAACAGAAAGGATGTTAGGCTGACTGGCCTGGAGGACTTCGCCTCGGTGTAGTCCTTCTTGCCTGGCTTAGGGAGAAATACCACTTTGGTCTCCCTCCACACCGCCGGAATGTATCCTGTTGCTAGACAGGTAACGAATATTCCCCTAAGCCTGGGTGCAATGATATCTTTGCCCCATTGAAGCAGCGCAGGGAATATTCCGTCACGCCCCGATGTCTTGAAGGGAGAGAATGTGTCTATTGCACGTCTCACCCCTTCCTCCGTCACCACCCCGTTAGCCTCCTCTCGGTTCAACCTTGTAGCCATTCTGTTACGAATAGTCCAAGATTTACCCGAGATATAGCTGCCAGGAAAGTGAACTTCCATCAGGATCTTGTTGGTTTCCTCCAGCGTCTCCGTCATCCTCCCCGACGGGTCACGAACGAGTCCGACTTTGGAGACCGGGTCCCTGGAGATCATTTTCTTAAGTCTGCTGGCCTCAGATATGCTCTCCATGCTCGAGCAGAAATCCCTCCACGACTCCCTTTTCCGTCGTCGCAGAGTTTGTTTCATTTCTCTTTTCTTGGCTTTGTAATTCTCCCAGGCAACCGGGTCATTGCACCTCATCGCTTGGTTGAAAGCCCTTCTGACCTCTTTCTTCAGTTTCTCCAGCTCCCTACACCACCAGGGTGTGGGATCATGGTCATCCACTGACGTAAGAGGACACGCCACTCGAAAAGCGTTCTCTATCGCTGTCTGCAGGACATGCAACTGAGACTCTGCTTCTCTTGTGGTTTTCGGTGCCCTTGGCACGCGCTCCCCGAGATTCCTGCGCAACATTTCAGTATATCTAGACGTGTCCGTGTTGCGGGGAATTCTCGTTGTTCTAATTCCGTCTCCCCTGCCCGGGGTTCCGTACTCTATCTCAAATGAAATGGCTCTGTGATCTGACATAGTCGTCCGATCCATCACCTCCCAGTTGGTCAATCTTGTCAACATCCGGTTGCTGCATAGAGTTATATCTATGACTTCCCTTCGTCTAGCATCGACGAAGGTTGGTTCTACCCCTCTATTTGCAATAACTAGATTGTTGCATTCCACAAATTCGAGCAAAGCCTCTCCTCTATGGTTGTCGTTGGTGCTTCCCCACACCGTGTTGTGTGCATTTGCGTCGCAACCAACTATTAACCCTGTGCCTTTTTCGCCACAGGTAATAACCAGAATTTCCAACTCCCTGGTGGGCGGAGGATCTGGCGAATCGTACGGAAGGTAGGCTGAGGCTAGAATGAAAGCCCCACTTCCAGTACCTACGCGTACTGCTGTGAGATCTGGTGTGCACAAGTGCGGCAGTAAAACCGCCTGCACTCCGTGTTTCACCAGTACACACGTCCTCACTCTTTCATTCGCATTGGGAACGTACAGAGTGTCAAAGCTCCCAGATAGTCCCCTAATCCTACCGTTGTAGATCCAGGGTTCCTGTATGAGAGCAATATCCAGCTTCATCTCACCGAAGCCTCGCGTCATCATTGCTGATGCTGCTCTGCTATGGTGTAGATTCAACTGGCAAACCTTTAATTGCCGGAACTGGCCCACCTCCCGCCCAGCTGACGAGGATTCCATTTCACTGGTCCCCTTGTTCAGCTGCCTTTCCGGCCGGCTCTACTATTTCCTCCGGCTTGTCCTTCTGGAATCGCACGTAGGCAAGGTCCAGCCCGCAGTTGAGTTTCCCCCCTGCACGCCTGACCGCCTCCGCCTCCTCCTTCGGACACCATACGGTGAGAATGGTACCGCCGTTTTTCGCGTCACCATATCTGCCTATGCGACTGACCCTCCACTTAGAAGTGTCCGTCACACAGGCATTTTGACGACGTAATCTGGCCAGGATGGTTTCCTTGCTCTCCGGCGAACCGGGAACTCGGATGATCATCCTCCTCACATCCTTAAGGATGTGAAGGCGCTCCACTCTCAGATTGACTCCTTCCCATAGGTCAGTCATCTTTCCGACAGCTTCGTACAGCCAGGCCTTGGATTTTTGGTTCACGCACCTAAGTGCAATGACCCCGTCCTCCAAGTCTACCTCGGTAATACCGATGTCGCCAGCGTTGTCAGGCAGAGAGTCTAGTGCCTTGAGCAGGGCCGCTTTAAAAACGGTTACCTGCTTCGTGCCCAGACCCTCCTCCCTTCCATCGTCGGTCACACCCAAACGGAGGTCACAGCCTGCTATGCCTGCGTAGGTATTCTCCGCCACAGGCTCCGCACGCACGACCCCCGAGACGGAAGGGTTGACTCCTCCCTCAGAGATAAGAGTGTATTCATAATTAAACATTGCAAACGCGAGAGATCTTTTACGAAGCGGGCCCACAACTAAGTACTAACCCCGTCTAATGCGGCTTGACCTTCGCAATCGATGGGGAATGGCGCAAACGATGGGCCTATTGAGCATGCTAATGGCACGCTTTATGATCAAATTCCTAAAGCTACAATTTTGTTCGCTTTAGTCTAGAAAAAGTGTGAACGAACCGTGCTATATAGACAGCTTGCGTTAAACAATGCTTATTTTCCAGATCATTGGAAAACAGCAGTGGTGTATCCGATTCCAAAATAAAAGGAAAAACCAAACGAGCCCTGCGAATTTTCGATCAATAAGTTTGCTTCCGAGCATCAACAAGGTGTTAGAAATAGTGGTCAACAGATCATTATCTAAATGTGTTGAGGACAGCAAATATAATTCCTAATAACCAGTTCGGATTTTGGGTGGGGCAAGACACTATTCATGACGCGTCGAAACTGGTATCAGGCACACAGTGGAACTTTGTGAAAAGACAGTGTACAGGAGCATATCTGATTGACCTTGAGTAGGCGTTCGATACAGTATGGATCAGAGATCTTCTCCACAAACTAGTCACATACGGGATGAACGAGCCTCAACTATACATGATTTACAACATAATTTCAAAAAAGGAGTTTATCGTTAAAAGTGGGAACTTCATTTCAAATAGGACCTTTGACATTAAAAATGGTTTCCAACAGGGTGCGATAAATTCACCGCTGTTGTTTAATAGTGTGACCTTATACGTCCACTCCGCCCTGTTCTAGCGTATGCGGATGACCTGATTAGGGCAAGAAGTAATTTGAGCGTTTGGCAGCGTGATTTCAAAACAATCCAACGCTATAGTAATGATTGGACGTAGAAGATCAACTTTAGCAAATGCGAGACGATCGACAACTTCATAATCAAGTTGATTTGAAACCACGTTGCTGGAGCGATGAAGAGCGTCAATCCTTTTATTCGGAGAGCAAGAAAGGAGGAGAACTATTTCCAATCCCAAGAACTACCATTGGTAACGTATAATTTTGATCATTTAGGCCCAATGGTGGGAACACTAAAAAGGTACAATGACCTCTTCATGGTCGTAGATGGGTTCTCCAAGTTTACTTGAATCTATCCAGCTAAGTCCGCGGGCGTTAGAGAAGTGTTAGATCGTCTTGAACTATAGGCTCGAACATTTGGTAACCCCACCAGGATAATCTCCGATAAGGGTTCAGCATTTACGACGCACGACTTTTTGGCTTATTGCGAAGCAAAGGATATTGAGTACATAAAAATTGTAACAGGAGTTCCAAGAAGTAATGGCCAAGTAGAGCGCACAAATCTAGTATTTATCGCCATATTGGCAACGCTGAGTGTTGAAGATTCGAGCAAATGGTATCGCCACGTTGGCCGGGTGTAGAGATGTTTAAGCACGACATATCAAATGAGTATCGATTCGACCCCATTTTAAGTGCTTACAGGGGTAGAAATGAAAAATACAAATGATCACGGTATTCTGATGATGTTACAGCACGAGATAAACCAGATGTTTAGTGACAAAAGGGAGTCGTTAAGAAAAGAAGCTCGCGTACACATTGCCAAGGCCCAACAGGCCCAGAAAACGCAATTCGATCGAAGAAGAAAGAATGCTACCAAATATCGCCGTGGGAGATTTAGTTGCTGTGCAGAGGACACAATTCGGTTCTGGAATGAAGCTGCGAAGCAATTCTTTAGGCCCATATCAAGTGAAATGTGTTTTGAAACACGAGCTAGAAAAGCTAACTGGAGGAGAACATCCAGTGTGGCAGAACAAATGAAGAGCTGGCAGCAAAAATAGTTGAAGACCAACTACATACTATCAAGAGGGCCGTATGAGATTCCACTGTAAAATCCCAACTTAGCTTTTATTAGTTTTGAGATTATTTGATGAAGTCGTCGGTGCAAGATGTAAACTTGCGACGTTGCCTAAAAAATGTAGTTTTGTTTTGTTTTTTGAAAATAAAATATCTGGAAGAATTATCGAAGTCTTACATTTATACTCCCGAACTTCGTTAGTTGTATGGCACCTGTCTTCAGTTCTATAGATTCTATGAGAATTCATGATTATTTTAATTACGACTACACAAACTTACTTAACATACTTCAATAATCTTAACACCGCATGTTTCTACTTATCTTCTTATACAAAATCCAAACAACCTCCTAACAATGTTTTACCTGAAAAAAAAAAGAAGAAAAAAACCATTAACTTTTATTTCACTATTAATAAAATAATTAAAACAATTTCATAAGTAATTATACAAATATAAAGCATCCCGCTAAAACCTTTGTGAGTTGATAACAAAACATTTAGTTTACATTTTGTTACTTAAAAATATAAAAAAAAAAATTCTTCGTAAGTATCTGAAATCTACAAAGGGCTCCATAAAAACTCAATGAAGTAAAAGGAAAATAAGCACGAAAGCATTTATTTCATAATTGTTCCTTTTCATATCCTGGCAGTACCCTGCCCAAGAGGTTATTAAAATCGCAATTCAAAATAATAAAAAAAAGGTTTTTAAATATAAAATCACACAATAATGTAATTATGCTAAAGGATCCCTTAAGACACTCGTGAACTTTATAACAAAAAAAAAAAAAACGGACTTGGTACAATAATTGTGATTACGTAATTTTTTCGTTTTTTTTAAGGAATTAGGGCTTCCGAAATAAAAGAAAAGGGAAAAAGCAAATTGCGTATGATTCTACCTATACCCTTCGCCATTTTTTTTCAGTGTTGCTTACATTAAAAGAATTAAAACTTTCATTCATATTCAAACCATTTAAATTGTGTCTTCTCATCCCTCTTCCGTTTTTTGAGAGACATAACGAACGGGGACCCTTACTTAACCTTCAAAAGTGTCTTAGGGTGCGGGGGTGCGCCATGGGCAGAAAAAAAATATTTATAAAGAAAAAAGGAAATAATTTCACTTTCCCTTTTTTGCAAAATTACCTATTCCAATGCCTATTCTTGGATATTCTGAAATTGTAACGCAATTATTAGCCTGTTGTTGTTGTTTTTTTTTTTGACCAACATCTGCAAAAAGGGATCTATTTACCTTTGACCATCTGGCAAGAGATTAAAAGGAATTTGCCCAGTGAAGAAAAAAAAAAAGAAGAGAAGAACAGAAAATGGTAAGAAACAGGCAGTGGGGAAAAAATAATTCCAACCTGAAGAATGCTTTTATAATTCCAGCAACATGCCACGTTCAAAACGCTTAAATAATTCATGGAATACTTTCGACTACAGTTTAGGGACAAAGTTCCTAGGCCCTTTCCCTTTTTTTTTTTCAAAAAGCATTCCGCAAATTACCTGGCTCCTTTTCGTTCATATTTTCCTTAGAACGATCCTTATATACCGTTAAATGAATACGGCAGTAGAGAGGCAAGTTTTATTCAATTCTTATTTTTTTTCATCGTTGGTCTTGTTGTTGTTGTTTTTATTCTTTGGTAGTCCTGTCTTCCATTTTTTTGTTGTTGCCTACGCCCCCACCGTCCTAATTCAGATACCGTATTTCTCGCCACGAAGATCCTGTTAATTTCATGGAAGGAACCATTTAGAGGCCTGTACAAATTTTCCCGCGCTACTTCAGAGGTTTCCCCACAACCCCCCACCCCCACTACTACACTGGTACCCATTTCTTCGACGAGACCAACAAAGCACAGCTATAACCAGCACCAATGTCTCATCCCTAGCTACCTGCCACCATACTGTTCCGTGCTACCCTACTACTACGCCTATATGTATAAGAAATGAAAAAGAAGTGGCATAATTCTCAAAGAAATGGGGTGAATTTCCACACCCCATTCTCCGCCAGCCGCTCGCGCGACCCACCATCATCGCCGCATCAGCTTGAGAAGCATGCCAGTTCGACCCTATGTCCTTACCACACCCCCATTGAGCGGCGAAATATTGTCTTGCGTTATCAATAAGGCCGAGGATCCAGAAAGTGAAACAAAATTAATTCTTAATTTAAATTCAGAGGCGCGTACAAGGACTTAATGTGCGTCTCTCCTGTACGCCCCTTGAGTTCGACCTGCTCCTTGAGCACACGACACAACACCGCCATGAGTCGTCCTGCCAGCTACCCTGCCATCCCCTTTTACTTGAAGGTTGTGCAGATATACAAAAAATAAATATAAAAAAAAAAAAATAAAACACAAAAAACTTTTTTTTCGCACACTAAGTTCCTCCTTGAAGTTTTTTTTGTAAAGGGTCCTGAAAAGCGGTGAGATAAAATCTGTGAGAGATGCCTTGAAATGAGATTAAGTGAAAAAGGAGAAGAAGTAAAAAAAAAAATGTACAAGCGTTGAGCACTAGAGAGAGGATAGGGAATTTAGGTACGAAAAAAAACATGCATACACACAAACCCTACATAATATGGAGGACGCAGGGGATGCTGCTCTCAGATTAGCCCCCAACTGGCACACAGCATTTAGCCCCGAAACGTGCCCTCCAAGGCCCAAATGCCATTGTGGTCGATAAAAAACATTCCGTCCAGTGATGCCCTTCGTCCATATCTGGAAGTCGTCAGCTACTGTCACTGGAAAATAGGCTCATAGATAACCTCTGAAATAGTCGAAAAACGTTTGTTGTCTTATATGGGCATCGGACACCATATATATATGGGGTAGGGAGCCCACAATCCACAGCCGTGAATAGAGTGAAAGGACGACCAACGACGGAGCCTGACCACCACTCGGGCTTCCCATGTCGCTGTATCTGGCGTATGGTTATGTGTCCTTCTCCCCATAAGATAATGGGGTACACGCAGAGCCATTTCGCACCCGAATAAAAGAGTCAGGCCGTAAAGTTGAGACCCTTAATGGGCTCCGGGTTAAGCGTCTAATTTTCTGACTTGTAGTCCAATTTTTATAGTTTTCTAGCAGTTCTCAAACGTACACGGGGCCACACATATACGATAAACGAGTGGATAAAGACACGAGAGGATTTATGTCCCCAAACCGAAAATGATTGTCCAATATTTATCTAGCTAAACAATTCCGGATAAGCCCTTTATAGCGTGCTTGATAGATAACCCAATTATTATTGTTGTGTGTTATATAGGGATGACCCTTTGATATGGGCACCAGGATACCATGTAGAATTTAACCCCAAATCGCTATTTGCAGGGACACAAAATCCAAGGAATGATCCTGATGGAAATTACTGATTTAAAATCATCTACTCACCCCCTCTCGTCCATCGAAACGAACAAACTAGTCATGCATCTGTCATCATTTAGGACATCTCCCTTCCCTATACATATACACGGACAATTATTTATGCGAATAGGTTTCATGTCCTCTATCCGGTTGCCCGGCCTCTAGTATGACGGACCAAAACCGAAATTGCTTGGTCATGTTGACTTTCCTGTGCTCATTTGACCGCATGTTTTCCGCTAATTGAGAACAGAATTTATCGTTCCCAGAACGGTTCCACTATTGGAATGCCACCAATGCTATACAAACAGGACCCCCAAACGTCCGTAGCGGAATTTCGTGCATTCCCCTGAATGTCCATATACACAACATACTCCCATACACATACAGGCATTTATGGAAGAGGATAAATAGGATAAATGCTCGAATCAAAGTGGCATATCCTTTCTGCAGGAGACTCTTTAGCTTAACCGTTGATTTTCATGTTGAGAGTTGAGAGCGATTTTCAACCCAAAATTAAAGCCCTTTTATTTGTTACGTCGTCATCGTCTTTGAAATAATGTTCTTTGAAGACCCTTTAATGACACAAATTATAGGTTTTAGATACAAGGCATTCTCCTTTTTTTTCTTCATGTTGCCTTTTTGTTTTGTTGCTAGTACGGTAGGAATTTGAAAACTTGATTAAAGTGTAGACAGATATTTTGAAACTCAAGGCTTTTACTGTGTAACTTGTTATTACCAAACTTCAAAGGCGAAATAGGATAAAACAAAAAAGGGCAAGATTAAGGTATTTAAATGGCCCATAAATTTGCAAAACGAAAATTCTTGGCTAAATTGTTGCACTGAAGATGAAACAGTTAACTTAATAAAGAATATAGCTTAAGTTTTATTTTGGAGATGGATTATGAGAAAGGGGTTTATTTTATAGCTAGAAACATGTTGAGGAAAACTGCGACACAATGTTAGAAGAGGTTTGGAAAAGACAGCACTATTAAACAAACTCCTTCAATATAACAGAATTGGGGCTGACTACCATTCTAGAGGTCCGTGATTCGATTTCACTTTGCGACATGGCCCCTCTTCTTTCTACTTGTCCTACCTAGATAAAATTCCTTCTATCTGGTTCCCTCTATTTGCAGCGATTCCTTGCTCTGTCGCTCTCCTAACATTGCCTATAAGCACAGCAAGCGAGATGTTCGATGGTTTGACGGGAGTTGCGCGGAAGTTGTAGCTATGTCTATCATATAAAAAATAATCGGTGATGATAACAGTGCCAGAACTCTTTTCAATATTGGTGCAATCAAATATCCTGCATAATTTTTCTTTCCTCTCACAACAAAACAATTAAGAAGAAACAAATTTCATCTATTTCATTATTATATATGATCCATTTATGCACAGGCAGGTTCGATTTCGACATACATACATATTATTAAAAGTGGTCTTAAATATAACACCAAATTGTTCATTACTTGTGAAAATTTTTAATTCTCTTTACATTAAGGTGTGTATCTCAGAAATGGGGAAGGTAAGGCAAGAACCTGTTTAATTGTTAAAAATGACCTTAACGCTTTTGTGGTGTCTAAATTAAGCAACGCTGACAATGTAATGGCCTGCTTGGACAGCAGAAAAGGGCTGCGAGGATTGGGTAGGGCTACGGGGATTGGATCTTTCTACCTGCCATATGAGGGAAATTTGGACAGCTCCAGTCGCTTTGATGCGGCAAAGAAAGCGGCTAGTCGTGGAGCTAGCCTCATCGTTGGATGTGATGTGAATGCTTACAACTTCGTTTGGGGCAGCTCAGATACAAATGTAAGAGGTGGGTTGCTTTTTGAGTTATTATTTCAACATAATCTCTTGCTATGCAACAGTGGAAATGAGCCTACGTTCGTCACAATGGTTAGGCAAGAAGTCTTGGATATTACTCTTGCTTCCCCAGACCTATTCAACACTGGAGAGAATCCAGTGAACACTCCTTTTCTGACCACAGAGTCATCCTTTTTAATGTCAATATGTGGTCAACGGTGAAGGAGGCCCCTGGTTACAGGAATGTCCTTTATACAGACTGGGCCGTATACAGACAAGTAGTGGAAAGATCACCCCCGAGGATGTTCCCAGCCACCCTTGGAACGCTGAAGATCTCGAATATCAAGTGAGGAGTCTCAGCGACATCCTGAATAATGCATTCTTCTTCTTCTTTGATCCGTTAGCTGACGGTCCGAACGGGACGTCCCCGCAATGGATACGCTCCTGTCGGTGCCGGTGCTTTGAAAAATGCTGTTTCTTGTTTCTTCTAGTTTCTTCGGTTTCCCGATTCTGGTCAATTCGGCAGGTCGACCACCTTCCTCCTTTCACACCCTGGGCTTGGGACCAGGCGACGACGACAATGAATAATGCATTAGAAGCAGCCTGTCCCACTAGGAAATAAGGGGGTAAAATTAAACCCCCTTGGTGGAACAGCAAGCTTCTCAAACTAAGGTCTGAAAGTAGAAAGGCTTTCAATAAGGCCAAACGGTCTAACTTGGCTTCGGACTGGGACAACTACAAAGGGAGTTCAAAGTCGAAAAGGGCATCCTGGAAGACCTTTGGTGCGACAATAGAAGGATTTTCGGATGCCGCAAGAATGAGAAAGGTTGTCTCGAAAAGCCCAATGTGCCAAAAACTTCTGGAACAAGCACACGGTACATGAACCTCCAGCAGTCAATAATCATTGAAACTCCTGCGCGATACCCACTTTCCTGGCTCGATATTCATTGCTGCCTTTGCAGAAACAGGTTTTAGGGGCCCAACTAGTGAACATAGTTTAGGCACTATTGACAGATTGATAAACAGGAATTTACTCCTTTGGTCCACAGAAGGCTTTAAGCCTTATAAAACACCTAGCCCAGAAGGAAATCCCATCGAAATTCGGAAAGTCAGTGACAGTGGCATTTCTGAATTGATCTATAGGAGTTCCCTTCGCCTAAGCGACGTTCCAACATCCTGGAGAGTAGCGAAGGTGGCTTTCATTCCAAAAGCGGCTAAAATCTCCTACCACAATCCAAAGGACTTGAGACCTAGATGTCTCACATGTCTAGAAAGCCTTCTGGAAATTCATATTAAGCAAAGCATTGATAGAAAACCCTTTCTCTCTCGCAGCATGCATACACGAAAAGTAAATCAGTAGACACTGCTCTCCACTAAAAGAACTCACCTTGGCTGCTTTCTGAGATATTGAAAGTGCTTTCAACAATGTTGAGCCTTCTGCGGTCACGGGGGCACTCCAGCGTCTAGATTCTGATAGGTGCTTCAGGTCCTTTATTGATCAGCTGCTGAGGTGCAGGGTCATAAAGTCTATCTTGGGGCTGAAACAGGCACACCACAAGAGGTTGAAAGAGGCGCACCACAAGGTGGGGTCTTATCGCCGCTCTTTGGAATATAACAGTCAACGAAGTGCTGATAACTCTAAGGAAGTATGGGTGCACCACGGTGGCCTATGCTGATGATATTGAGCTGGTGGTGACCGGCAAGTACGTCTCAATAATAGGAGATATAATGCAACAAGCTTTGAACGCTCTTGCTCATTGGGCTACTACAAAGGGTCTAGGAGTTAACCCAGTCTAGACTGAAATAATGTTCTTTACAAAAAAGCATCAATGATATTAAATTTTTTTCCAATATTCGGGGATCGACATAGCGAACCTTAATAATATTTAAACGGCTCTACTATTAGAATCTGGCTCTGGTCTTACGCAAATAATATCTTCATCAGCTCTGATTATAAACCATTTTCATCCAAATTTGCTTCACACAGCCTAACCATTTATTCAAATGAGAGCACAGCTTCTGTTTCTCTCCAGCTTTTAGAACGATCAAAAGTGACTGGCCAGAAACAAACATCGTGGTCAATTATACTGCTATCAGTCAGGCGGTTAGATCGTTCAAACCATTCAAGCCACCTGCAGCAGCCTTTGGGGTCGATAGGTCTCTCTTCTTCAATGAAGAAAATTGTCGACAAGGAAATAAGAGAAACTGATCTGCGTCAACTGCTAGGCGGACATGCGGACTAGGCGGGGAAGTCTACGGAAAGAGCCGTACACAATCTGGAGCTCTAGCTGGAATTTGCAGCACTACGAGTTGGCGGCCTTTTTTTTAATGTGAAAGACTAGAGTCTCAGGAAAGGCCCTTTATACTGTCGACAATCTATTTTCTTCTTATAGAGTGCAATGTCGAACAGCAGCTCTAGCCGGGGAGGAAGGAACTGCCACAACCTTCCCGCGATATTTTTAGTCCACCTACTCCCAACCATTACTACCGCGACTTTTGACATCGGGGCATCGAGAAACAACTCGCTGGAGTGTTATGCCTTCTGAAACGAGTTGAATCTCATCAACCAAACCGATGACATGCGCTTTGGTGGAGCGGGGAAGGGCTAAGGAAGGCTATGACAAGAGGAATCAGGAATGTAAAGAGAGAAGAAGAAAGAAGGAAAGTTATGTAGGTGGGAAAGTGGAAAAGGCGAAGGACCGTGGGGCTGGCCGGGATTCGACCCCGGGACCTCTGGGGTAGTAGCCAGACGCCTTACTCCCTAAGCTATTGAGGCCTCCAATTGATATTGAGGGAGCCTTTGACAATGCACCCATTGACGCAGACGATCTTGTCATCGTGGTAACAGGTAAAACAAAAGCTACCATGTCAAGACGTCTGCAGCAGGCACTTGATTTGGTCTCCAGCTGGTGCGCCAGCGTAGGCCTAAATGTCGATCCCGACGAAATTATTCTGCTTCTATACATCAGGGCACGAACATAGCTTTTCACAACAAGCCAAAAGATTAGGAGTGATGCTCGATAACAAGCTCAACTTGAATCATCGCATGGATACTCTGATGAGTAAGATGATTTTGATGTTGTCCTAATGATAATGCGTTTTACAATATAGTGACGAAACTTTCTATCACATACAATTTTCTGAAATGGTACAAAAGCTTTTAATACAAAGAAAATTGAGATGTTATACAGAAAACGAATCTTTCCTGCTACGCTCCTAACTATACTAGTTTGTTAATTAAAAATCGAATAAAATACTATGAAGCAATATTACAACTTTTAGCTATTTGATTTTATTGTTTTATGACAAGACAATCAAGTCTTGTCAATCCAACAAATCTCCCTACAATTTTAGATTTTCTCCACTACCAACTCAACCTTGTTTTAAGGTTGAGTGACTATTTCATATTACATATTTCAATATTGATCGTAATATTTGTTTCGAAATATATTTCTAAACTTTTCAATTTGCCAATTCCCATGTCCGTGCCGAAAAGTTAATGTGAATTTCTACTAGTCTCATTCCATACTTCATACACAAGGACTAAAAAGTTAGTACCTTTGAATAAATAATTTTGACCGTACTCGAATCATATTTCAAGTGTTTGAAGTGTTTTAGAACCAAACTTCCAGTTAAAGTTTCTTTTTAGAAATGCTTGAAATTCCTAGAAAACATACTTAATTAACATTAATTTCTCTTAAAAAGAGATTTTACAATGATTAAAGTTAAATTTTCCATGAATATTTTTAACTAACAAAAAAATGTGTTCGTGTGTTTAAAAATAAACACAAAAAAATACAACAAAAATGTCTCAATTTATTTCGCAAAATGAAAGCAAAAAAATATTGTTTAATTTTTTCGTGTTCGAAATTTCGCTCCACGGGACGTCATCTCTCATTAAGCACTTGCCTATCCGTGTAATAGGACTCATTAAAGTGTCACTGAAGCAAGAAAGAGTTTCATTTCTTATATTTTCCCACACATAGAGCTCCACACATTTTTTGGGGGTTTTTATTCGTTATGAAATAAAAACAAATTTGAATCATCCCCTTCTGAAGGCATCACGTTCAACGGCTGTACCTAATGTGACCCCATCAAAACAAACGGCTCATCGGGTTCGAGATACTGGATAAAGTCATTGTATAAGCCTCCGGAGTCATAAAATTAATATGAATCGCCTTTAGGTTGACAACAAGCCACCTTTCATCCTGATATTAGTACATGTCCCGAGGATTGTGATCCGCTTATACCTAAAGCCCTCGCAGTCATTCTGTCATAGTAGCCACCGGCACCGGGTTGATGTTCCTTTTTCGCATATAACCACAATGCAAACCCCCGGCGACACATGTCAGTCTGAATCAGATAAACCACCGCCAATAGATATTACGTGGCGTGCCAACAGCATATGTCGTTATTTTTCCGGTCACAAGTCCACCTATGCGAGCTGAGCACTCGCAAGGAGGCAGCACAGAGGAAGTTGCAACTGCGAAAAACACCAGGACATTGTCCGAAAGGAGGTGGAACTGGACAAGAAAAGCACCACGACAAAAAAACATGGCAGGTTGGAATAGAGACCAGCTGGACGGCGATCCCCTTAAGTGCATTTTGGTATTAGAGGTACCTTACAAGGGATGGCCATTATCATTAATTTGTCCGCAAACCCTCATTAAAGCAGCTCTACGTTCCTGCTATGTTTTTTTTTTATTTTTGCTGGGGGTTGCACAAAATTCGCAATCATCTACAACTGGGTCAGTCCGAATTTTAGAATCATGGCAGCAAGGAAAAAATCTCTCCGCCGACGTCCAGTCCCTGGCAGATGTTGTTTTACGGAATAAATTTAAATTAAATGATTCACGACTAGGGCTGGGAGCTTGTTAGTGTCGGGCGTTAGACTGATCTTTTTTTACATAAATTCGGGGCTGCCTTACTTTGTTCGATTTATGTATGTTTCTTTTTTCTAAAATGTTTCAATGCTCTCTAGTACAGTTCGTTTACAAAATAGGAGCTTAGCTGGGTAAAAATGAACAAAATTTAAACTCAGCATTTTTCTGAGACTTTAAGTTATAAGACTTTTCTCACAAAACACAAAAAACAGTCTTGCTGTGTCTCTAAGCTTAGCCCTTAGCTTATTTTGCTTAGCCCAAAAAATATAAAACAGGATTGTGTATACGTGGACTTATCGTTGATGCATATAAAACGGCTCCTAACGTCAACCGTTAAAAAATGTGACAGTTTTACTATTCTGGAAGTCACGTGAAGTGAGAACTGTCGCAAAAGTGAGTGTTGCATTGTCGCAACCAGTGCCGGCGGATCGTGTTGGGTCCGGGTAGGTAGGCAGAGAAACAGATCTTTCCTCTGAAACTGTTATTTGGTAACACATGCGAAAAAGGAAAGAAGGTATGACACTTCATTGTGAATCGATAGATGGGTGTATAAAACAAAATGTGATTTCCTGGGATCTCTCCTGTGGAATGTATAATGACGTGTTGAGGCTACGCCTCAATGAGATCGGGTTATGCGCAAACGAGAGTTATCTAAGCTGGTCTGCAGTTTTCTGAACACAACTGTAACTGTACTCAGTCTCCGAGGTATGGGAAGAGATCATCCACAGCCCGTCTTAAGGTGCCTGGGATTGATGTTCGACCAACGGCTTAATTTTAAAACATACTTGGAAGGCATGGCCGATAAAGCTTCCACTATTTGTGCAGCATATCCAAGAATGCTGCCCAACGTCCAAACCGATCCGTAGCCTTCTGATAGCGAGGATGGTTAACTCAGTCTAGCTTTACGCAGTGCCAGTATGGGCAGCAGCGTTGGACAAGAGGGCCAACAACAGAAAATGGGGGGCCACTAACTTTGGAAACAGATACGTGCGTGCGTACAGTGCCTGCGCTGTGTGCGGTGATTTTCCGCTGACAAACAGTTGCATCCTTGGGTTCCGTCTTGTCTCTTACCAAAAACCAAAAAAATCTAAGCGACGAGTGCATGTGTCTCTTGTGTTTACTGCTTGTGTTTGGGTATTTGCGACTATGGCGAATGCGGCAATGCGTAAAAGTTGGAAGTAGACCCACTCTTGCTTTGCGTGACTTCTGTTTACGTAACTATATGTCAGTTTGCATTGGAATGCATGCATTTCTATTCCATCAATCACCGCACGCACCAACGTACGCATACATCAGTCTCTCTCCAGTTTAAACGTCGTTCGCGAGGACTGCGCATACATGACCATATCCAAAGATATGACATGCGTGATATCGCGGGAATTATAACCATAGAGATACTGGCAAGAGAAGGCATGCGTCTCTATACTAAAATACGAATTGTTAAATTGCCATAAGATCAACTCACCACCACTTTATTTGTGGACACCTTTAAATTGTTTCTTTTGGGCCTCTTCCTAATTTTAATAAAAAAATTAGTCCTTTGCAGAGGATAGTTAAAACTCACAATTAGAAAATTACCACCATTATCAATCAGTGCTACAGAAATCATTGCATTTATCCAATAGCAAAATAGTTTAATTTTATTCATTTAGATATTCTCCCCAACCATTCTATTCGAGTAGCCAGAAGTCTTCATTAAACACATATTTATCAATCCTGGAGATATCTTGTCATGTCTATTCCCTTAAGGTTGGAGCTTGAAAGCTCATCTAAAGAAATATACACGAATCCTCAAAAAGTATAGCGACGGCCATGTGCACAACTCATATCTCCTCAATATAATTATATTCTGTGCTGGACATTACAAGGAATCCCTAAAAAGTAGGTTCGGATAAGTGGATCTGTCAGGAACAACCTTGAAGGGGATGAATATTCTCAAGATTTAAAAAAAAAAAAAGTTTGTTTCACTTGAACAAAAAAAGAAAACACGACAACCTTGGATGCTTGATCATGTTGTTTCTGGTAAAATCCCACTCGTTCACCTTTAGGGATTTCAATACGGTTACCAAACAAAAAATTCTTACAACGAGAGTAATGATTTGAATTTTTGCAACAACATAAAAAACACAAAAAATTTTACATTTGTTTTGTTGAAATCTTAAAGAAATAAGCAAAAGTGAAAAACAAGAGAGTGGTGTTGATGGACGCGATTTTTAATATTTCCACACAGCGAATTTAGCCGTGATAATGAAATTGTGATAATTTATAATTTATATAGAACTACACGAAAACTGTGTCCCGGTATAATTTTGTTAATAATTGCAGTAAAAGTATTTGATTAAATGATACAGACTAGTTCCAAACCCAAAATCAATCTCCACTCGTTGTTCCGGAAATATGTAGTTTGTTCGACTGTTTTCATCTCTTTTCTGCAAATCGTTTCTTCGGGAATTATGTGTCACATACTGATTGCCCAAACTTATGGAACCAGTACGGACTACGTGTTTCAAATTTAACTTCTCATAGAAGTTCTTTCAAATTTCCAAATTTTAACTTTTCATAGAACTCGAAATTTTCTTTTATATGCCATGAAAAAGCTTAACCGACTAGCCTATCAATATAGAGCATAAAGTTAGTAGAACTCAAAATAGAATCCTAGTCCAAAAGTTGATGAAGAATGAGAGACAACATCAGATATTAGGGGGTCGCAATCTGTCCAAAAAAAAATTTTTAATAAATAGTGTATTTTAAATTATAATCAAGGGTTTCATACAGAGTGTATTTGCTAAGTTTACAAATCAGCCTGCTATTGCTATAAGTTTTGGTTAGACGAACAAAAAATCAAGGTGAAATGTGAAACTCTAAAAAACAAATTTTAACGGGCTCTACCTGATCAACTGTTACGACTTACCCGCGCCACATGCATACGATTTTTTGCTTGTCTAACCATAACCTGTCACTAGTTTGACTTTAGAAACTTAGCAAATACACCTTGTATCACCATGCTATAAAAACGGGGGATGTTGGTGGAATCTCTGCCTAAAATTTTCAAGTCACCAGGGGATTCATTCATTATTTTTTAAGAGAATGTCTTAGCGGGCACTACGACTTATTTTATTTGGTCTATTGTGCTAACCCTTCCAGGCTATCGACTTTTGATATAGCCGAAAGTTGATTTTGGATTCATATCCCAAATCTCCCTGTTGGAGGAGTTTTAATCTGCTCCTCGCTGCAGCCTCACAGCAAGTGCTCCGCAGTTTCGGAGCTGTACTGCAGAACCGACAACTACAATCATCTACTAGCCCTATTCTGCTTAGATGATAATTAAGCGAACAGTAGTCCAAGAGCTCTGTTATTATTTTTAGCTCCCATCTCGAGAAATTTTAAAGTTTGCCCGCTTAGGTAGCTTTGTCGATTTGAATAAACCTTTTAACTTGATCAGCACCTTGCTCCTTGCCCAGCTGTGACAAAACTAGTTGCCGACCCAATCCCTAAGTAGACGCAGCGCCCCCGCAAGAGGGTCCTTCTTCACTGCAAAGTAGAGCCGTGATACCAAAACAGGCCAATCTTTGCACCTTGGCCAGCTTAATCGCAGAACCCTTTTGTCTTGTCTTGACCCAGCATACTCCCTCAATCTTGGATCTGGAGAGACCTCTCGATACTTCCCACTAGCCCTTGAATGGCAGTCTCTGTAGAGCACGGAGTGGGTTCACTATAAGGCCATATAAGCTAAAAGTACATCGGAATAATAGCAAGAGGATTAGTAAGATCTCTTACAATCCCCTTTGAAGGAGATCTAGGGCACTCTGGTCTTCAGTGATGAGGTTACCTTTTACTTACTTACTTATTCCCCTTTCGTCCCTCATAGGACGGAAGCAGTTGCCCTCCAGTGGATTCTGTTTTGTTCGACAGCTCTCAGCTCCGACCAGGATATTCCAGTTGTTGGGGCCTCTGCTATGGTTGTCCTCCGCGTCGTTTTAGGGCCTCCGGCTCAACGGGATCCTTGCAGATTCCTGTCAAGGGCCTGTTTGGCTAGATTCTCGTTCTCGCATCGCAAGGTGTAGCCAATCCATTTCCATTTCCTAACGACTAAGGTAGGCTCGTGCCCTCTGTTCATAACTTGTAAATTTTAAGTAGTTATGGAGTGCTGAAGGTATTCGGCCTTAGAATTAATATAGGTACATCCCCACGCAAAACTGATGCTTTTTAGTGTCGCATCCAATCACCACTTGAATGTTTCTCGTTGCGCAGTCCTCCACAAGTCTCCTGACAGCTGATGGTGGTGGAACTGGCTCTTCTCCAGGAAACAGTGTTCTCTTCGGCAGTCATGTTCGCTGGAGTAGATGAGCGTGCCAGCATTAGTACCGAGGCCACATATTCTTCCTCGGTACACCCATGGTTTTGAATTAGAGGCACATCCATATTGCCCAAGGTTTACTTTTTACCCGACTAAAAATAAAAAATGACCTTATAATGGGCGAACAGCGGCCACTTGGATTTTTAAGGGACATATGACGGCCGTAGAGTTTTTAACCATTTTTAACGGAAGCACATACAGCCATAGGACGGCTAAATTTGACCAAAAGATTTCAATGGCCGACTACTGAATTGTACTCACGGGCATACGACGGGCATATAAAGGCCAAGTGCATAACATATTCGTTATGTTCAATAGGCCTTTGGATTATCATATTATAGTATACAAATACCTGGGGAATAACTCATCGATGTGGTGTACGGCCATACAGTCGTGCAAACCACTTTCAGATGCCCGTCACATGACCTACGACTATGTTTCAACCACAGCCGGCGTTCGCCCGTTGTAAAGCCATTTTTTTTTTTATTCGGATATGAAGCTTTTGCGTGATAGAGGTTTATATAGACAAGCTTCATATAGGAAGAAATGCCCATTTCCGTAGGGGATCATGTCCCCCGTTCTATCCACCGCTAAGGATTGAAGGGTTGCTTTTATTCGGGATACCCGATGTTAAGCCACTGGTGCTACTTCAAGGTTTTTTTCAATACAATGAAAAAAATACCACCGATCTCAAAACTCAACCTTTTATCTTAATCATAAATACGAAACTTCATTATTTAGCACCATCATCTGCTTTTCCGGTAGTATTTTGTCCAGCATATGTTCCCCGAACCTGCGTTCTCGAAACAGAAATTGAGCAGTTTTGTTTGGATCGTTTCCAATAACTTTTCACGCGGCAAAACATGAAAATTTCCGGATCTAAGTAAAAAAAAGAATCCTAACCCTAAAATATATCCTTTCAATATTTAACTTCTCGCCCCCCGTGCAATCAATTCATGCTCTGCCTTTTGATCCGAACGGAAAACGTTTACAATAAAGTTCTACGTCTAGTTCTTGCTCCGGTTTCCTTTTTTCGGGAAATTGAGCCATCCATACACGAGCGAGTTATCTTCGTGACCATTTCGTTATTCCTATTCAAAAATATAATAAAACAATGACAAGTGAAAAAAAAATTCCCATTTTCATCCTCTTGATTCTGAATCCTTTTGCTGTACGGGGTTTTTTCTTGATTTTTTGGTAGAGAGAAAATGGAAAACTTTCGCAAGTGAGAAAAAGTGCCATAAATCTCAAGTGTTAAATTTTTTGTTTGTTTTTCCAGCTACAAGCTTTTCAAAAAGCTAAAGTTTTTCTCCAAAAAATTGTTCTCTCTTTTGCCTTATGTTCAGCATTAGCAGCGAGACCATCCTAGACTATCATGATATATCTAAGCATATATATATAAGGATACTTGTGCAAACATACATGCACAGATATAGATATATACCCAGAAATGTATAGCGGTGCAAGTGTAAGTGAATGACACTAGAGAATCCTTACTACTCGTAAAATGGTATCCTTTTGGCGTTGGCCCAGATGAAAATTAAAATTTCGTATGGATTATTATAGTGCGGTTCTGTGTATATGTGTGTGTGGCCTATGCACGCCGGCATGTCTGCCTGCTGAAAATTTAGGGAATAACTTTGTGGCACGTAATGGTATTCAAAAATGAAAAAAGGGATAATCTACAAGATAGTACTATGCATTCTGCGGTATCGTATATCAAAAAAGGGTCATTTTCCACCAACTTTAATGCCATTGAAATTGAAATTAGTTGAATGATTTTATTTTTAACAGAAGAAGATGCAAAGCTGAGAGGGAGAGATTTTTTTTTATTAGATTAAGCTCAAGCTTGAGCTTGTTCACGACTGGCATATCTGCAAGGACATAAAGTTGTGCATGTTACGCAAGGATCTAGACAGGACAATTTGGGATAAAAATACACCGGCAACCATAACAAAATTGCAACTGCTACCTTCGAACAAAAAACTTAAGGACTGTGTTATTGGGTACGGTGAATGAGGAATACAGGGTTCCAGTCGTAGAATAAATAGGAAACCGGTCCTTAGGGATGAAAATCTCTCTTGGGATTAGTTTCTCTTTTTAAACATTTTAATTTTAGTTGTATTTAGTTAAAATATTTTAACTTAGTTATATAGTTTTAACTAAGCTGTTACTTTAGTATTTGTTAATAGTCGACTGTTGTAGGCGAGCATAACTTTTTTGCTTGTGTAGGCAGAGGACGTTAACTAAATCAGGCTTCTATTTAATAAGTTTTTGCTGAACGACATTCATTTATTCCCGCCTTAGTAGTTGTCGTGCACAGTTGGCCAGTATAACATTTTACAACATATAAAAAGTATTGTGAATTGCTGTGCTAGAAGATACATATGTATTTCTACCTCGACATTTCGCTGAATTATAATCATTACAGTCAGACAGAAGCCTGATCAGCCGGATGTTCACCGACAAAACGAGGGCGTGTAGGAAGACATCTATGAAGAGACCACAACAGATCCGATGGACGGTAGTATCCTTCAAGTGGAGGTGTTGCCAATCCTGAAGGCATGCCAGACAATGAACCTCTAACCTACACAAAGATGTGCCATTGCAATTCTCAGCTATGGGTCTGAGGCTTGGACATTGACCCAACAAACAGAAAACCAGCTTAAAATCTTCGAAAGGAAGATCTTAAGAAGAATATTTGTGACGCGATTCGAGAAAAGGGACCTACTGTCCAAAAAGAAAACTTTACAGGAGAAGCGATTGAAAGAAAGACGGAGGAGAGCGAATACACTGAGCTGCCACTTTAAACACTTTTGAAGACACATTTGTAAATATTTATTGCTCAGAAAGTAATTGGAATAAATTAATTCTGATTGCACAGAATTAAAGAGGAGATTTAAAACCTTAAGAATCACTCATAATCCGAAAATCGATTTTTTGGACAGTAGGTCCCTTTTCTCGAATCGCGTCACATTTGGTGCTGTAAGGGTTAACCAAAACGAATGGCGCATTAGGACAAATGAGGAACAAATGTATGACGAAATAAACATATCTACATACATAAGATTGGACAGACTGCGATGGTTTGGACACGTTCTACGGGCTCCAGAAGAAAGAATGCTAGCCAGGATTTTTAATGGAAGACCATCTGGAAGAAGAAGAGTAGGACGACCAAGAAATAGGTGGATGGATGACGTGCTAGAAGATATACGAAAACTTCGTATATCAAACTGGAGAGAGCTAGCAAGTCGTAGAGAAGACTGGAAGAGGAGACTTCAAGAGGCCCGAGTCCTGCAAGGACTGTAGCGCCATTTAAGAAGAAGAAGAAGAGTTTATAAGTCGGCGAGTCAACTAGTGCGATAGTGACGATGACACTTAAAACATTCCACTCGCATTCTAAGTCAATGAAACCAAATAACAGGAAACTCGCATCTACCTCACTAGCAGTTTACTAGCTTAGAAGCCCACACGCCAGAGAGTAGCGAGTAAAGTACACCGGCTTTCAACTTTCTCGGCAGATTATTTACAATCTGCTAGTTAGCTAGTGAACATGATGACACTAGGCTAGTTTATTAGCAGCTAGTGAATTCCCCGGCTAGTAGCTTGTAAACTCGCTCAATGTAATCGAGCCTTTAGAGAGCAGCTCAAAACAAAGTTTGAGTAGGGTGAAATGTGATCAAAACGGCGTACACAATCGTCAAACGCTACTTCAAGTTTATGGGCGCATAAGGGATCGAGAGAGGGATAGAAGGAAAGACCATTAGAACAGGCAGTAGGAAGACTTTAAGGAAATTCATACGCACAGCCCTTTTCAACAAGCTACAATGATAACGAAGTTTAGAGAGGAATCCGTATGTTTTACTAACAATGAAACTAATGTGATCGTAGCAGGTCATGCTGTTATCCACCCAAAGATTTCTTGCTTTATTAACGCAAACAAGAGGAACCGTGTTTAACGCGATATCAGAGTGAGAGAGATAATTTGAACGATTTATGTAACTGCAGCAAATTTAATGTCGAGCAGTAGGATACATGACGTAAGTCAACAGCAAGCTTCTCCACACACATGTATATTCCATCTCTTGGCGCAGGGAAATACATATCGTCTGCATACATATGAATCTAAGAATACCGTTAGTAAAAATACTGAATAAAAGTGGTCCAAAAATAGAGCCTTGAGGGACTTCAGAGTGTAACTTTAGCCACCTAGTTTAACCTTTTGAAAGCGGTTATATAAGAAACTTTGCAAAAGTTGAAGAGCAGAGAGAACAAAATATGCTTGTGAGGCCAGTTTTCGCAGAAGCAGGACGTGATTAAAGGCTGACATGTTTACGAAAGCCAGATTGCGTATTTATATTTATAAGTTTGAGACCCTCCCAATACGCCTTTATTTGAGTAGCCATCAGGTTTTCAAGGCGCTTTGCCAGAAATGGAAGAATACTGATAGGCCGAAGATCGGAGAGACTGGTAAGAGAAGGGCACTTGGGAATGGGTATGATTTAAACATTCTTCCAAGTCGAGGGAAACTTTGGTACCGTAAGCAGGAGATGAGAATGGGAATTAAAATATGCAATTGACGAAGTATGAGCATTATTAAGAGTCTAGGCAAAATGTAATCTAATTGGTGGGGCAAGTTTTCATCAGACAAGATCGCGCAGTATTCAATTTTCGTAAATTCCATTTTCGGTAAGATACGATTCGTCATTGAAAATTGAACCAAATTCCACCAATTTTTGTCCTAGACATCACTTACTTCACTTACTTACAACTTCAATCCTTTTGAATGTTTGCGAAATATGGAAAGTTGCCTAATTCATCACAAGGCGCCTTGAAGTTTTCTTCAAAAATCCGCTGCCAAGATAGAATTACAAATAAAGCAAGAACTATGGCACCGTGCCGGCCAAGAAAGGATAGATGTCGAAGTCATGAAAAGGAAATGGAATTGGAATGGCAACACCTTGCGAGGTGCAATCGAGATTTTAACCAAACAGGCCCTTGAGTGCAATTCGCAAAAAACGCATTGAGTTGGAATACCTAAAACAACGTGGAGGAGAGCCCTACCAAAAGAGGCCACAACAAGGAGAACTGTTTCCGCAATATGTTACATGCGGGATTAAAGGAGCAGAAGAATTCTGCACTCATAATACACGAGCTCGATGTTGACCAAAGAAGTGTGCTTGCTTGTTTTCTGTGCTATTTCCGTGACTACTCAATTTTATTGCGGATGCGGTCTTTATTTTGAATTGTTACAGAGAAAGGCAATTGCTTGGATTTTTATCCATCAACCCGGTCACTCTGTGCACCCCGAGAGCTAATATTCTATGACAGGCTGTGAAGTGGTTCTTTCTTTTCATGTTGGAACCTTCTAGTATAAAATATTTTTTTAAATCTTGCTGAATCTCGCGGGCCGCACAATTTCCCGCGAAGGGGCGCATGTGGTCCGCGGGCCGCGGGTTGACCACCCCTGATAAATTAATGCTACTTCGTGTATCACGCTTCGATTCCATTTTTTGAACGCTTTAAAAAAAATCTTTTGATCCGATTTATTAATAAATTCTAGAAAACAATCAACATTATTAGAAACAGTAGACTAAATAAAATTGAAACCCATTTAAATTGAATATAGGATTGTTTTAATCACTATTTCGCTCTATTTTATCTTCTATCCATGTAGGGCCGAGTTTGCAAAAACTTTTTCACGAAAAACATGTGTGTCCAATGGAATCACAGAAATCATACGAAGCTCTATGCCACAATTTATTTAGAGTTAAGGAACAGCAATTGAGTTGGAAGTTTGAGTTTTTGTTCATTAGTTCAAACACCGAGCGCTGCTTACTTATTACAAATTAGTATAAATTTTCATCGAAATCGTTTAATCAATATCAATTAAAAATTTCTGAAAGATAAACCTAATGAAAACTCATTAATATTAAATTAGATTTTCCTGACCTTTTGAATTTTCGCCTTAAATCAATTTAAAAAAAAAAAAAAATAATAATAAAATCATTAACCCTTAATAAGCAGGAGCCCTAATTATGAAATCAATCCGAAAACAATGAACATTTTCCGATCAATTCATATAAAAGAGGAAAATGTTTGGCTTAAAGATTTAAATTTCCCTCTAAACCCATATCACATGGCAGCCCATAACCATTGACCCAATAGAACACAGGTGGAAATTCTGATGGGAATAGTGACAGCACCTATGCGCCTGAAGCCTTCTAAATGGATTCCATGTTAACACATGCCGTCGTTCCCCATCGGAGTTGATGGCTACTTTCTGGAGAAGCAACAACTGAAACAGAATGAATCTGCATGTACCTATGGCGCCAACTGGACATCCAATCCAAGAATGTGCCGTAAGGGCGTGAAAGTAATCCGTAATCCTATTGTGGATATGGAATGGACATGCATATCCAGAGTGAAAGTGTTTAGACGTCTATTCTCGTTTTTCCTTCCTCCTATTTGTTTTAGGCCTCTTCGGCCGGGGTTGGTGTGGTGGTGGGTGCCCTTCTAGCCTCTGCTAATGTCGGACTTGTGTAGAGTTGTGGAGTTGGGCCAATTCTGTTTATTTTCTTTGTCCACCCAAGTACGGTGGCTCACAACTCGTTGTGTTTGTGGGTAGTCAAAGCCGTGCCCAAAGGGTGGGTGGCATTTTTATAGATTGGACAGGGTATCCAGTGTTTACATGTTATTTGATCCCTGTCGTACCGTAGGTCGTTGCCTGTCAAGGTGAGCTCTTCATCAAAAATTCTGTACTGATTCAAATTGTTTTTTTTTTGTCTTTTCCTGGTATGTCAATACGAAACCATGAGCACGTTTCTCGTGTACAGTACATGGATTTTGGCTGCCCTGTAGGGGTTTTGAAAGTGCCTCTAGCATTGCCAATAAAAATGAACATAAAATACATGAACGTGATTTTTCAGATTAATTACTTTTAATACGCTTTTTTTATGTTACTGCGTTGAGAAAATCCCTTTAATATATTTTTTAATTAATAGTTAACGCCAAAGAGTGTTTTCGACTAAAATATTTACTAATATTATTCATTACATTCACTATCGAAAATACGCCATTTACAATTAGGCCAACAATTTTAAGCGTTGCATATTGATTGGCAGGAACGGGTCTGCAAAAATTGTTTAAAAATGCATTTTTTTTAAGCGAACTTTAAAACCAAATTAAACAGACTGAATTACTTCACTTGTTAATGATGATCTTTTTCGAACTTTGGGCGTATCTCTATCAAGAATCATCGAACATAATCGTTCAATAGGTTCCTGTAATTGGTCTAGTATAGACTTGTTATGCATTTGTGGTTTTGCTATTGGATTTGTCACTGCAGCATGCCGCGATAAAATCTTGCTTTAAATGTGGTTACAGCACTAGCGAAACACATACAATGATGTGGAATGTTTTTAAAAGTGATTGGTCGAAACAAAGGGTTTTTCGAGGTTTACGTAGTTTAGAAATGGTTGTAACCCAGCGGGAAAAATAAGGCTTCAACTTGCGTTCTGTAAGTACTCCTGGTAATCCGTGGAAGCATTACTTTAGGAAACCCACTTCATTTCTTTTTTTACATTGATGTCCTAGGGAGGTAAGGTATAAGCCAGCTTTATCTTACCACTGCATTACTGGTAAGGCAAAAATATGCACTAGCTTTGCTTACCTCTACATTACTGGTAAGATAAGGCAGAGGGCAATTGCTTACTTTCAGCTTACCCTTGCCTTCCTTAAGAAGCAGACCTCAAGTTTGTTGCCTACTGCTTACTTTTGCATTACAGATTACTTTCAAGGAAGGCTTACCCTATACCTTTCTACCGGAAGCATTACCTAATTTCCCGCTGGGAAGCTAAAGAATGAAAATTTCCGTGTCGATAGCCTGGCAACGTACCGAAATTAAGTAAATATAAGTGAACTGTTGCGATATAATATGGCAATTCCAATATGACTCGTCAACTAAAAGACTGAATGATTTTCAATTGAAAAGGGCCAATCGACAAAACTTACCGCTTCAAAATACGAGGTAAATTCCATGCTCATAATATTTTTCGATCCTGAAAGAATTATACATCAACAATTTATCCCGGGAGTTGCACAGACTGTGAGTGTGATATTCGGTTTGAAAGTCCCGAAACGCCTAAATGTGTAAATATTTACGAGTCCAGTGAAATTGCTTCTAGCCAAAGTATATAATCATTCTTGGATATCGTTTTGGCCAAAAAACTACACGATTCCCAAGCATGCTTACTCATCAATGTTTTTCTGATTTGGCTTCAGGGAATGTGAACTTTTTACCCAAGCTTGAATCTACACTGTTATCAACGTCATTGCAATCAACGTTTTTGCCAAGGCGCTCTTTGCAAAGTGTGTTCGATTACGCCCCCATTTTGTTTGGCTCAATATGTTCATATGTATTTGTTTCATGCTATTTCCGAAAATTATTAAACTGGTTGTTGATGTGAAAAACTTATAGAACCAGCAACTGGAGCTTATTAAGCTGGAGATTTAATGATTGCAAACTGCAATGCAATAATTCGTTCACAAACAGAACAACTTGACTATGGAACAATCCTTCGCAGCTAGTATTTCCGAATTCCTATATTAACGAAGAAACAAAATGCAGAGTTCATCGTTTGTCTCATCCTTCAGCATCCCCTTGGCTTCATAACCTCAAAGCAATTCTATCCCTCGATCTAAACTTACTACTAGATATTGCCTATGATGTGACCAACGTGATGACGGACTGGTCAAATCTTCCAATAACTTCTTGAAAGCACTTTTCCTCATAGCGAAGTTATTGTAATCAGTCCGAAATTCGAAATCGAAATTTTCAACATATTTTCATTTTTCAAGATCCCAATAGCATTTTAATTTGGGAAGAAGTATGTGTGTGTGTGTGCGTTCGTATGTGGTCGTTTTTTCTTGCACCATTTCGCGCGAATCAAAAAAGATAACGACTTCGTTGAGGTGTCGTTCGAAGAGTATTAACGAAAATATGATCTGGAAAGATTTTCATGAAATTCGGTCGATCCTTTGTTTTGTTTAAACGACGTTCGAGACTTTTGTACCTCCGATACCACGCAAACCAAAAACTATATCGACTGCTTTAAGGTGCCGAAAAAAGAATATTAAGGAAAAAATGCTCTGAAAAAAATTTCATAACATTCGGACGGGCCTTTTTTTTGTTTAAATAAAAAACCTCAGCAAAGTGTCAGAAATTGATAAGTTTTGCTAATATCTAATAAACTCGATGGATTGGGATCCGTTCTAAACGAAGTGATCTTTTTTTTGGATTCTGAACTAGCTTCTCTCAGAATTACTTTGTCACCAAAATTCTGATACAAGTCAATTTACCGCTAGTGCTAAACGTATTACTATTTTGTAAGAAGTCAGTAGACGGAGCAAACTTTTATCAGTGTGGGAAGTTGATCGTGTGGTCCGAAGGGGTCAAACCCACATCCCAACTAGTTTTGTTGTTTTATTAATTCACACTGATTCAATTCTCTCACTATTATTCCGGGATTTAGAGTACCAGGCGGCAGAAGGTTAGGACGAGCTGGTTTTTTTAAGCTCAGTTCAAATTTGTTGTTTTACTTTCGCAAAAATAAGAAAGAAATGTTTCTCCAGTTCCTATTTACAATTACACAATCATTTATCTAGATACACGCTCATATACCAGTAGGACATTATTTTTGAACCGGGACATTTAAAAATATTGAGGCCTCAGTACGATTTACCATGATGTAAGGGACAAATGTACTGCCCCGTGTAAGTCCGGCTGAGCTCTAGCACTCCGTGAAAAACACTGTGACCAAAGTTCTAGCATCTTTGGCATTAGGATCATCTTCAGCAACTGTGATTATACATGATTGTTCAAGGCAATATCTCTGGCGAGATCTCTACAGGGCAGTACCCATAAAACCCCAAATACTTTAAGATACTTATTGTCAACGCAACATGTTCGGAGTTTACAGAATGGCTCGCAGTGCTGCATACAAAATTAAGACCACGTTCAATGGCTTTGGCTTGGCTTCATTTTCATCTGTGAAAAAAATTCGTTCCAGTCTTGCGGATTCCAACTGCTGTGGGCGTTACCCTCTATGACACAAAACTCTTGCTCGAGCAGGTCTGCATGTAAGGATTTTTTTGTCGTGGTCCAATCAAACTATCCTTTTGCGCAAAGGATTCGTCAAATGTGACCAGCAGACGCTTGCGTAATGGAGATCTGCCGAAATGACAGGGCTCGATTTTCTTTAACTAACTTGAGGAAAGAACTTCCAACACGTCTTTTCAAAATTTTTTTGCGCCCTGAAGTTGTCCTGTTCTGAGCGGTCCAGCATTCATTTTGCAGTGCATTTTGCAGATAATTGCAGTGCATTTATAATTTATATTGCAATACCGTCTTGTTTTATTTTAATGAAATTATTACAGAATATAGACACTAGATTTAGGTACAATTTGAGTGTTTCATTTATGTAGCCCAACATATCATTCGAAAGTTGTAGGCATCGAAAGTAAAAGTTTCATGAAAAAGTGTAGGTGGTCTTAATTTTGTACGCAGCACTGTATTTTATTTTCTACTTTTTAGTTTATTATATGTATTCCGCCATTTTATGATGGCAATTCTATTAGATTTAAAATTACGTCACACAGTTTACTGTATTCATTTGATACCCATTTCGTGGGCTCGGTGGAACATAATTGCAAAAACGGCCGCCATCTCGGAACCGTCTTCTTGATTTTTTTACAAAAAGGTCAGATTGCATTTAGTACTTATACATGATGAGTTGAACTCAAGTTGAACCCAAGTCTAACTACATGTAAAGGGGAGTCGAGTTGGGTTAAGGTTGACTGAACTCGACTCAGCTCTGCTACCTGGGTTGAGTTGAAATTATGCATACGGACATGAGTTCAGTATTTGAGTAGTTGAATTTAGTTGACAGCAGCATCTCTGTGTTTGTTTGTGATTTTTTGTAACGTGTATTGCTTCTTTATTTTCAATTCACCCTTAACTCAACTATTCATCTCATCATTCATACACATTAATTATTACCCGAACTACGAGTGTGTGCAAAATTGGAAGTTGATCGGTTATATTTTCTACTTTTTAGTCTATTATAAGCTTTCCGCAATTTAGTGTTGGCCGCCATTTTGAATTTGGAATGACGCCACATAGCTAATTGTGTTCAACCTGTCATATCCTTTCATTTGATACCCATGTCAGAGGGCCGCGGAGCACAATTTCAAAAATCGGACGCCATTTTGGAACCGCCATCTTGATATTTTTACAAAATGGCCAGATTGCATTGTCATCCAAACTAAACGTGTATGCAAAATTTCAGCTCTACCCGAAACCGGGAAGTGGGTCAAATTTAACTTCAAAGATTTGATCAGTCAGGATTGAAGTTAAATAAAAGAATTTAATAACAATACTTAGAACACTTACAACATGTTATGTCGTTATTTAACAAAGCGAAAGCATACCGTGAAGAAATGTAATTAGTGGCTAGTTTCTAGGCAACAGAACCCACTAGTTTAATCGGCTCGAAATCTATACGAAAAAAAATCTTGGTTACAATATCACTAAAGATGAAGCGTCCAGTATTACAATTATAACATATTCTCCGTAATAACCAGCCTTAGCATCCCAAATTAAATACATTATAAAATCTTTCATTATTACAAGATAAATTTCATCCTCCTTATAAAATTGCCAAAGAATAAAAATTGAAATTTCAAAACACGCGTAAAAATATATAAACAGAACAAAAGCTACGAGATTAGCCGCACAAGCATCGAGGAGAAAATCTCTAGTTTTAATTCTTGTAACATTTAAAATTAGCTAATATCAAACAAAAACTTCCAGACTTATTGATTAATGTGGATTTCGGGGTATTTATAGTCCACCAGCAAGCGAAATCTCTATGGCCGATGGATTAGTGGAGCTTACTTAATGGGGGAAAATTGCTAAAACCGATTGATACATGACCTTCGAATGTATAATTTCGTAGCAGAAGAAAATTGCTGGTGAAAAAATGTGAAAAGTTTTTTTAGTCCATATCAGATAAGAAAATCAATTTTAAAATATCTACAATAAGAGAAACACTGTCAAAGATTTTATGGCTTTTAATACGTAACAATTTGAAAAGGTATTTTTCTTTTCTGCTGGCACAGGTATGCATGAAAGGTAAATTGTGTGAAATTGTGTAATTGACTAGATTAGAATCACTTAAAAGTGTATGAATAGTCAAGGGCGCAGTTAATATTTTTGGTGGCAATATTCATTGTATTTATCCTACTTAAGTATACAACATTTATTTAGTATGGATGAAATGAAAAGAAAACGTTCAAGTGCCACTTAGTGTTGATTGTTAATAAAATTACCTTGCAGCCTTGACGCTCGGCGCGGAGTATATTACTAGCAAAGTGGCTTAAACCGAGAAACAATTGAATCTGTCACCCATTGTATGAGGTACCGTTGTATATGTATATTATTATTATACAGAGAAACAACAATGTCTCTTCTACCTGTACTCTAAGCATAGAGTAGGTGAAACGCGAAATTTAAATTTCACAAGAGCCTCGTCACAACTTCTCGTCTGCATACATAACTACGATAAACTACAGTCGAACCCAGGTAATAAGACTACATACAACAACACAACAAATATAAAAAGAAAATAGGTAAAAAAAAAAGAATTCCGTGCCCAAGCATACACGAAGCTATAAAAAAAATGTCGTGAACAAAACCACTTTAAGTAATTTAATGCAGAAAAAGTTTATAGCGTCAGGCGAGGAGGTACCATTGTTGGGTGTTGGACAGTAGTTATATTCACATTAGGGTCACTTTTTTCGTGTGTACTGGCAGAGGTGTTAAAAATCCAGGTATGAAAGCTATACTAACAACTCGAGAATTCTTCTTTTTTTTTGTTTTGCTATTTAAAAGATTTAGTAATTATCTAAATGGAAATTTAAGAACTTCTAAAAGGGACTTGGGGAAACATTGTATAGAAAATCGTAAAAAATAAGCCAATAAAAAAAGTTGTTTCGTTCTTTCTTGGATATGTCAGCAAAAAAATAAGAGCGACACTATTCGCATCATACACGGGTGACACGGTGAACCAAAAAATACTTGAGTGTGTCTATTTGTAAAATCATAAGAAATAGTTGATGCATTACTTAAAACCTCTAGCGAAATTTCCATCAAAAATTATACCCTTATAATCAGACCTGTGGTTTTCAAAGTCAACGTATCCCATTAGGCGTCGTTCATTACCTCGACGAAAATTTTAAGGCGGCTCCAGACTCGCGCCGTGAATCCCGCGAATAAGCACGAACGCAAGTGCTTTTGGTTTCAAGGTGATTCGGCGTGAGTTCTTGCCGTAAATTCACGGCTTGAGACTAAATAAAAGTTCAGATCTTCACACATCAAGATTTTGTCAGTTTTCTTGGATTGCAGGCCCCATCGAGCTGGCGGGCGGTGAGTGTGTGGTGGTATTTGGCTTCAAGGCAAAAACTTGCAGGCCATGGCCTGCCGGCTACCTGAGTCCAAATAGGGGCCTATAGGCCCAATTACAATGACCGGATTAGAGCGGAACAGAATCGGATTGAACTGTCAAAGTGGTTTTCCAAGCATGCGTTTTCTATTTAACCGATTCCAATGAACGGATTCAAACGCATTTGACCGCATCTGTGCCGGATTCGTTTTAGTTTGTTTAGAAATCGCCGGATTGAGCTGTCAAAATTTTGGTAAACAAAAGCTGTGAATATTTATTTTTTTTGATTTGTTATGTTATTAACAATGTTTTCGGACGAGCAGTTAATCGCAGAAGTGAAAGATTATGAAATACTGTACAACAAGTCAAAGAGTGGATATACAAATTCCAAGATTAAAAATGAAATGCACTTTGACGTTTAAATGCGAACTGATCCGTTCATTGTAATCAGTGCAGTTTCCTATCCGTTCTGATGCGTTCTTTTGACATTTCAATCCGCGTAGATCCGCTCATTGTAATTGGGCCTTAAGATATGGCTGAATTGTTTACGCGGTTATGCGAACTCCAGAAAATGGCATAGTAGTCCCGGGATTGTTTAGTCGCCACCGTCCAGCCAAACCCGCGATTCGGCGAACACTGCAGCGTACAAGCTAAGTAACACTGACCCGCGAAAAGGCCCTTTGAACATAGAACTACAGGAAGGCACCGGCCGAATTCTAGTTTGCTCACGTTTTTCTAGTTGTTTGTCCACTACAAACAGGCCCGCCACAATAGGATGAATTGACCCGTAGATCAGAGGGGGCGCCGAAAACAAATTGAAAAAAGTTAAAGTTAAAGGGATACAGAATCGATTGATAGAACTCCAGTAAATACTCATGAGTAGAATCGAAAGAAAATTACTCAACAAGAACTTTTTACTTGTTCAAAAGTGCTCGATTCCTTGTAGCTTACATGGATATAAATTCAAACCTATTAAGGCCCGTTTACATTCCAAATTGGAGCTCTTTTTTCGCACAGCAATTTGTATGCTTTTCTCTTTGTTACATAAACGTGGATTCTACATTGGTGGATAGAAAGCGAACCATGCAAATTGCTATGCGATAAAACAATTCCAAATTGCGTTTCCACTTTGCGTTTAGAATGTACACGGCCCTAAACTCTGAATTCTGACTCGAATGAAAATTATACTCGGTACTCGATTCTACCCTATAAGTAATGATATGAGTAAAGACTCGGTCAAAAGTGTCGAGTACGCATCGCAAGCCAAATACTCATATGATTAAAGAATCGAGTACCGATTCCGTATCCCTAGTAGCCAGTAGCCTAACACCCATTGCGTTCTAGGCTGCACTGCGTAACTTTAGGTCTATTTGGGAATAAAGAACGGTCGCTCATTCTGAAGTACTGAAGGCAATTATTTTTACCGCAGGTTTTAAAAAGTATGAAACATTTGTTTATTTAGAGATTTTTGAGAATTGCAATATCCCGGGCCTCGCAAGGTAATGTGGCGGGCCTGACAACAACCGGGAAAAGGGAGTGGAATAGAGGAGGAGCAAAAAGGAGCCCATATTATCAGTTGTTTCAAATAAAATCTTACACACGGGCTTGCTGTGGTTACGCCCGTAAATACTTATTTTTAGTGTAAATCTAGAAATTTTTTAAAATTTGAAAAATCTCACGTGAAGTTAAAGGGGGGGAAGCCAAATCTCACGACCTCTCACCAAGAGGGTGAGGGGAAGTCGAAAAATCGCAAAAATCCCCATCCCATCCCATCCCATCCTAAGTTATATTATCAAAGGGGGAATACCTTCATACCATGTGAACTTTGTCCTATAAATCAAAAATAATCCAGCAGGATTGCAGTTCCCGGATACTCTTGTCTTCTGAGTTTTAGGATTTTCATCAAACCTATGCGCGCAACGAGTTTTGATCGGGCGACTGGCTCACAATCGATAGTTTTGGTTGTACATCTGCAATTCAATGTACATCCAATTTGACCGTGTAGGTATAATGACCGTCGCCTTTAGAAAAATACCAGACACTTTAAAACTGTATGATCAAGGCACGGTTTTTTTCTTGTGTGAGGTACTGGGTCCAAAGGTATTGTGACCATTCGTTTCGCCTATTGTACTACACCTCTATATACCGATATTTGAAGCCCAGACTGTTTGTAAAGGATCAGCAGTCTGCCTAATGGATTGTCACTTAGACTTGAATGTTTGAGTAGGGACTCGTTGGGTCACCCACGAAAAACATGGGAGCAGACTTATTCTAGTCAAGGCAAAGGCTGGGGTGGTAGCACGGAAGTTGTTTCAATCGACCTCTTCATACAAAAACTCAAGTGTTACAAACATTGTGGGTATCTGCAGTGAAAGACTGCGATTCAGTAGAGCAATAAGCCTGCGCACACTAGAAACTGTCTTTCAAGCAGAAGTTTAAGATACACTGGCCTGCACTCATGAGAACTTAAGAAGGATTCCAGGTCGTGTCATTTTTCTCAAAAATTACCCCGTATACCGAAAACGGTACACCTGTGATACGGTACACCCGTGATACGGTTCACTCGTGCCACAGTTCACCCGTGCTACGGTTCACCCGTGCCACGGTTCATCCGTGTCACCCGTATATGGTACAAATAGACACTTCCAAAAAAAGAAACCATCAAAAATAAACATATGAAATTACCACAATTTATCTGAAAATATGAACGCTATTTGTCGCTATTTATCCTCTTTCTCTTGACTTGAAAATTTGCAAGAATTTCTTTATATTTTTATGCAATTTTCTTCTTATTCACTTACAATCATTCATTCATAAGGATGACGTATTATCCTAAAAAACGGAAGGAAAAATATCTCAATACACTCCTTCCATATTTCCATCCACTACCACCCACCACTACCACCCCGTGAAAGATACTATCTACATTTTCTTACACAATTCCGGATTCAACAAACGATTGGCGAACTTGAGAAAAGGTGCATTTTTACATTGAATGCATTTCTCGACTTGTTGGTGAATAGAATGATTGTAGTGATGCGGGAGGTATACGGTTGCCCTTCTTGCATTACTCTACCTTATCTTTATAGTAATAACAAAAATATATATATACCCTTAACAAAAGGCAGAAAATCTATCCGTATAATATATCGTGAACTTTTCCAGTGATAAAAATTGTAACTTTTTTTAGGAGGGGGGAGGATGAGAAACTTTTAAGGGAAAAATTCGAAAATAAATTCAATTTCTCAACAAGAGTGCACTCGTGTGGAATCGAGTAAAGTAGAATAAGGTTTAGAGCTTGTGTTTTGTTGTAACGAATCCTGTTTG
Organism: Thereva unica; assembly: GCA_949987705.1. NCBI lineage: Eukaryota > Metazoa > Arthropoda > Insecta > Diptera > Therevidae > Thereva > Thereva unica. The sequence goes on from OX465281.1 coordinate 218,514,555, forward strand.
TACGCTAAAAAGTAACAAAATAGAAATTCAATTCGAAATTATTTTTTTTTTACAGAATTGTTGAAAGTTTTCTCTTAATGGATGGTATATGTTATGGGGCGTGTTATAAACTATCTCCACAATCCTAGCGGAGAAATATTTTTTTGGAAATAGCTTACTGCATCTTGATTGACTAACAAGTAGGATGCTTAATAGAACAACAACTTTTTGGAAAAATTCGACTTAAAGGTCGATTCGCACTATACGGAACGTTGACGTCACGTCACGGAACGGCAAGAGCACGTCGAAATATTCTTCAATATGCCGATTTATACTAGACCTTATTTTATTTGGGATTTGGGGATAAACTCATTTTACGTATAAACGGTATGCCATACAAAAATGTGAGCTTTACCCACACAAACTTAATAAAATATGTATACAAGGACTGTTTATTTTAAAATTTTACGCAAACGTCAAAATTAATTTTTGAATATTTGAAAAAGTCTTTTGAGATGCCTTATTTAGTGTAAAGGGTTTTATATTCTTTCTAAATACAATTTATTTGCAATAAAGAGCTCAGCTCATTTGTGCAGTTTTTAAATGTGCGGTTCCGGTTTGAAATAAGTTGCTATGCACCCAAAGAACAATGTTTGTTCATGGCAAAGGGTAGCATCATGTGCAGAGAATTTTACCGGAATGTGTATTATTTAGACATGCCGCCCTTTTATTTTATGCTTTTTTCAGGTCATAGGTGCTTAACAATTTAGGGTAAAAATTCCACTGCTCCTCCGCACAACTTTTTTTAGGACTACATATAATCGAATTCCCCTGCAAGTAACTTTTGCAGATATTAGTTGCTGCTGCTATTTTTACGATAATATAAATAATGTAAATTAACATATAGTTAATTAAGGTAACATTAGCTATATTGTCACCAAAAACTAAAAACTTCAATGAGTGATTTCATTTAATCATTCATACATATCTTAAGTATATTTGCCATTGGAGCCCCGGTTTACAAAACAATTCTTACTTGGATTGTAAACAACTTCACACAATCACATTTTTTTAAGTTTGAATGTGTGAGAACATCATCATCCATCGAATAACCTCACTTATTTCTGAAAAATATGCAAACTTCGCTTAAAACTAATTTCGCATAACCTCACTTATTTTTGAATTATATGCAAACTGCACCGGCCATAAAATTCAGTTGGAGCTCACAAGGGAAATATGCGAAGTGCGCAAGATCAAATATTCACCCATAGCCTCACTAATTTTTGAATTGCATGGAAACTTCGCAAAATTCACCCGCCAAAAAATTCAGTTTTGCCTAACAACGGAAATATGTGAAGTGCGCAAGACCAAATATGCACCCACACAAACCCAATTCAAGGAAAACCGCAGTGCGCATCCCAATCCCGAATTTTTCTGGAACAGAAAAATTTACCCCCTCCACCGCAAAAGCTCATTTATTCCGGATTATCTTTATCGTATATTCAGGGGGCTTCCTCACACTAGGCGTATTCATGGCACCTAAAACCGGTTTTATAGATGAGAGGGGGAAGGGAGCGGAAGAACTTAACGAAACATTTTTCACGCAAAACAGAACGCGTGAAAACTAACACACACATAAAATGCTTCTTCCCACTTGTCAACGAAATGTGAAATAAATTTCATCTGCACAAACACACGTAAAGCTTCCTGTATAGCATACAAATTTTCTAAACATAATTACGCCTAGTGTGATCTCCGAGGAGTTGTATAAAACCGGTTTTGAACAACATACTTATGGCGTAGTGTGTATAGGCTCAGGCATAATGAGTTTTAGTGGGATGATACACGAGTCAACGTGTTTATGCAACACACTGTCAGTTTGTTGAGCGGAGGTGATACACGACTCAACACGCTACACGACACGCAACACTCTGTGTAATAACATTGCGATTTCATATGTGTGGGTGTGCATTCCAAATTATTTTCACCCAGAATCGCTTGACAGTTACGCATACATAAGCATTTTTCAAGCAACTGGAGGAAAAATCATCCCCTAAGGGGATGATACACGGGTCAACATGTTAAGCAACACGAGCTTTTTCTGCGCAGTTCGTAGGCCAAGGGAAGGGTCAGGGTGAAGTGTGCGGTGTTGACTGAAACTAGAAACGATTTCTATTTTTCCTCCAGTTGCTTGGAAAATGTTTATGTATGCGTAACTGTCAAGCGATTCTGGGTGAAAATAATTTGGAATGCACACCCACACATATGAAATCGCAATGTTATTACACAAAGTGTTGCGTGTAGCGTGTTGAGTCGTGTATCACCTCCGTTCAACAAACTGACAGTGTGTTGCAGAGATACGTTGACTCGTGTATCATCCCACTTACACTACACGTTCACATATACAGGCAACGTCCCGGACCGTCAACGTAAAGACACGTCAAGATTAGACTATACTAAACTATAATTTGACGTGACGAGCCTTGACGTGACTGATTTATTTTATTCAATGTGAACGTAGTAACGGAAGCATTTTGAATTTTTTAAGCATTTTTCTTTTGTATTAAACTAATTTATCATGGAAGATAAAAATTTAGTTGAAAAGGTTCGGCGATATGAGGAGCAGTAGAAAAGTGTGTTCTCACTCTTCAAACCTCATGGTCTTAATCTCCGAACTGCTCTGTAGTATGGAGAAGGGCCATCAAATCGATGCTATTTATACTGACTTCAGCAAGGCCTTTGATAATGTTTACCATCATATTTCACTAGCTAAGCTCTCCAGATTTGGATTAATAAGTTCTGCCCTTCAATAGTTAGGATCATATCTCAACGGAAGAACACAGGTTATCAGATTTCAAGGATTCCTTTCAAATAAAATCGTAGTAACTTTCGGTGTTCCCCAGGGCAGTCATCTTGGCCTTGTTCTGTTCAATATATTCATCTCTGATATGTCCAAGAAATTAGAGAATATCCCGCATCGCTTTTACGCAGATGATCTCAAACTATATAGTCTCATAAAGTCCCACACTGACGTTTCCTTTATTCAGTCGAATCTCAATGCAGTACAAGACTGGCGCACCACTAATAAATTGCATCTTAACACCAACAAACGTCAAGCAGTTACCTTCTCTAATAAACATAACACACAGCAGTATTATTAGCGTCTCAAGTGTAGTCCTAGACAAAAAAACTTAATTTCAATTTGCACTATGATAATAGTACTGCCAGAGCCAACAAACTTCAATAATATATGGGTCTCCTTTGTTCTCTGGTCCACCCTATCCTGGAATATGCATGTCCTTTTATTAAGTCACAAAATCCCTGTCAGTGATCAGACGGAACAAAAACATTTTGAAATATTGTATTGGGTCGAGTTTGCTGTTGTCACACACTCGTCTGCTTATATTGCAGCTGAAACGAAAATAAAATGGAAGCTTATACAAAATTAAATCAACTTTCCTTGAACGGTATTAAATCACTGTGACTTGTAAACTCGGAATGCTAATAGTGGATCCATCTACATGTGTATATCATTCTACCAACTTAATGAGTGATATAACACATCAATACACAATTGGACACACTTATGTATATCAAATATTAAATGCATATAACCGCACAGACTACAATTTTACAAAACGAAAGCGACAAACAAATCGGTGTTTACAAACAAATTAAAAAGAAGAAAATCTTGTGTTAAAATGCGTTAATATTAAATGATCTAGAAGCACGAAGTTTCATGCACGCAACATTCGGATTAAGAAATAATCACTGTATCCATGTTTATATCTTCAGAGTTAACCAAGATAGTCAGCAAAATAACACTAGTGAAAAACAGCGTTTCAAGTGATTTTTCTTGAATAATTAATTTTTACTTCTTCAAGTTTTCGCCACTGAAAGAGAGAAGATTAAAAATGTAAGCATTGCGATATTCTAGTTTTTTCTGTGTAGAGCATTCCAATGTTTGAAAATTGCTGCATTCTTTATCTAACCAATTCTACTAATTAACTACATTCGTCGATTTCAACGGATTCTACGATAAGCGATAAGGATTTTCAATAGAGTTCTGTAGTGTGGTAGGACATAGAAAGTTAACAAGAGATAGAAAAATTATGGAAAGCCTAACTAACATGCAGATGATTGTGTCTTGAAATCGATTAAACATGGAGAAAATGTTTAAATTCATATAGAACAATTAATGAGAAAGTTTGGTTTGGAAGCTACATATGTATATGAAAAAAAAAACAAGAGTGTGAATCTATCAGCAAATAAGAATTTATGAGCACACAAATTATCTGGATCAACTCAGCATACATAAAACAATATCCAGATCCAGACTGGTACTCATTTGTTTGGAACGGTATTTCATTCGATGAAAAAGGTTGCAGAAATAATGGTAACCTCATGTAAATGTCAAATCCTTTTTCTATACTTCGAGCTAAGCGTACTACTAGAGATTGCAACGTGATGTGAAGGACATAGTATAAAAGAGCTGAGCTGAATTTTACAATGCACCAAAGAATGTCCAAAAAGAGGAAGGAGTAAGTTCGTGAAAGCACAGAGACAAGCGCCGAAGTCAGCGTACTATAGCGGTGGTATTGGATAGCGGGTGAAATCAAATCGCGAGTTAGTTTTGGCAATTCTTTCACGCATTACTAAGCTATCTTTGAGGCTATAGCGTGTATCCGACATTGCACTCTTTAATAAAAATACAAAGGGTCTTCTGACATCAAATCTCTCATATCTCATATCAAGGCTCCCGTGCTGATAGTCGAGTCATAATTCGTGACAAGTCGCTTGAGTTGAAGAAAGGGACGTTTCAGTCGAATTATGACTTTCAGCATAGGGGGTTAAATTCAACTTCCACTCTAGGCCTCTGTGCTGAAAATCGTAATTGGACTGAAACCTCACTTTCTTCAACTCAAGCGACTTGTCACGAATTATGACTCGACTTTCAACACCGGGCCCGTATACCGATCCTAAACGGAAAGAGGACTTAATCCAATCGGAATTTTTAGTTATCAAACGACTCAATGTGAAACCGAGTTCATTTCAGATCAAAACGACTAGGCATATGGACTTGACACCTTGCATTTTTCATCGAAATTTTCGTTCAGTTCTACTAGGTGTTTGGTATTCCTATCGTAAGCATTTGTAGACGATGAATACATATGGAAGCGAAACTTAAATTTAACAGCTTCATCCAGGGTTTCCCTGTGAACAAATGGCCTCAACTCGGAATTCATACAGGCAAAATGTCAGACGCACAGAAAGAAAATTCCGAACTCCGTATTCATAGCTAGATTGACAAGGTTATTGTTTCCCAAGTTTCTGTCCTGTCCGAGGTTGTGCCGTAGGCTTCATAGCAAGAACTAAATACTAGAAAGGGTTGTTCTATATTTGCTGGTAGCCGAATATCGATTCGATTCGGTGGGTTTTAAAACGCCAAAAGACATTTTCGTTAAATTTTGGAAAAATGGGTGACCGAAAAAAAAAACTTATTTTCATCCAAATGTCCGGGGTTTTGTACATCTGCCGCGGTAATTTAAGTGATAGGCAGGCCTACGCTAGCCTAGGATATTCAGAGATGGTTCACCGGTTTGTTCTAGACCGCCCACCGAAACCGGCGAAATTGTGGAGCACATTTTATTACAAGTAAATGGGACAGTACTTCGGTGTCACCTGCACAGATGGGTATTAGTTTCAACGTCATCCAATACTTCCTTGATTGAACGGCTAGGAAGAAAACAATCCAGTTCTTTAGAAGATAGAAAATACCATACTTACATATGTATATCGAAAGCCTTGGAGGCATCAAGCCCAACAGGCCAGATTTACTTATTACAGATAAGACAATATACTTCGTTTTGAAATCGAATTGTGGGTTAGATGAGGTTGAGAGCAGGTTATATAAGAATTAAAACGAACGAGCGATAGGATTGAAGCTTAAGGAGCACTAGTTTAGATGGTGTAGTATTTAGCAATACAGTTGGGCTATTAACGCTTATTAGAGCTCGCGCCATAAAATAAGGGAAATGAAAAGCAAATGTGAAATTGTGATTGAGAAGATAAAGTGCCAATTATTTGCGATTTTAAACAGAGTGACGTAATTCGCTTGTAGAGACTTAAGACTCTTACTGAGCATGGAACCAGCGATTTTAAGATTCCCTTCTTTTATGGCGCAGTCTTTACGTCGGATTAGACAATCTTCATAATGTCAATTGTATATGCATGTAAATGTACATACATATCTATTTATGTAAATTTGTCTAATGTACCTAAATAGTGAATACCTACATAATAACGCATGATTCTAGTGTTTCTTCAAAGCCGTTTACTTGTTTATGGGTAGAGTTCACAAATTTTTACTTTGTAAAAATAGTCGATTAAAAAAATAATGACTAACTACCTTATTTTTAATCTATTCTAAAGTGCTAGTTCGTTGCGTGGGAGGGGGTTTGATATTTCCTCTACAAATTCAATTACAGCTGCTGTAACAATTCGAAATCATGTTTATAGGCCAACACAGAGTTTATTTCAAGGAATAAAGTCAAGCCATTCATGGAGTGCAGAAAGGCAAAGAAGGTAAAATAAATGAAATGAAAAGTTTGTTTTGTTGTTTTTATCACATTGATTTTTTTTAACAATTAATGTTATGTTTACTTCTGTTGAATTTCATACCTATCGAAAACCAAATCCATTCCTGCAAATTCTTCTTGATTTGAAACTTAGTACATAACAAAATTGTGACTCGTTATGAATGAAATTTTGTTATTTAATTCTCATAACGAAATACAAAACCCAAAAAACAAACTATGCATGAGGAGTGCTATGTATGTATAATACTGTCTCGGTTTCCCTGTTCCCATCTTGAAACATTGCAAATTCAAGAAGTTGAAATAGAGCAATATAAAAACGAATATGTTTGTCCCTTATGAAAATTCCGCTGCCGAAGAACATCAAAGGTCTGAAGTAAATAATAAAGAATAGAACAACAGCGAGAGATTCTTATGTGATTCTATGTAAATTTTCGGCTTCGTTTGTGCGGCTTTATTTATCCACCATTTTGTTGTTTACCTAAATTTAAGAATGGAAATGGTTTCTTATGCAAGGTTGTGCAAAATCCAATCAACAATTACATATGTATGTACAATATTCTTTAAATTGAAATTCCCAATGAAATGTTTTAGTGTTTTTTGAAGTTAATATTTAATTGTGATTAAATTGTGTTATTATTTTAAATTTTGTTGTTTCTCTAAATTATTGATGTTAAGGATATTGGATAAAATTTTTCGTAGTATACAACCCTGTTATAAGAAGTAAATAAACAATAACAAACACACTCAAGAAACCATTTACTTTAATATATAGATACGTAGCTCACCACTGTATCTTTCTCAGAATTTATATTTCATTTCGTACATTTTGTACAGGAAGGAGGACTTCTTAGAATTGTATCCGCATTCTGAAAATGACTTCACATTTAATATTTTTCGGGGAACTTTATACGATTTATCAGAATAATGGTCAAAAAATAGCCGAACTATCCAAATTAAGCCAAACCACTCAACCGGTGATCAGCGATGTTAAATTTTTAGACAACAAGGAGGTAATTTTTAACCATTAATAAGCTAAATTAACTTATAATAATATTTCGTTATCCAAAAACAAAACATCAGATTTTTCTGCCAAAAATTCCTAGAGAACTAACAATCGAAGAGATTCTACCAATTTTTGCATCAATCGGACCAATATATCGATTTCGGCTAATGATGAATTTCTCTGGACAAAATCGCGGATTCGCCTTTCTACAGTACGTTGATGAGGAAAATTACTATCGTGTGTTTTCTGTGTAAGAATTTTACAATTATATTTACATTTTCCTAACAATTTTCAATTTCAAGACTCCAAGGGAAAAGCTATGGCCGCTATGTAATTACAATACAAAAGAGCAAGAATTGCCGTACATTAATTTTTGGTAAAATACCGCGATATATTTTAAGCATTGTAATTAGAAATCTGCAGGAGGAGTTCAATTTAATTAATTATTATGTTTATTCGGAAAATGAGGAAATGTTTGGGAAATTATTATTTACTACGCATCGGCAAGCCGCTTTAGGAAGGCGAAGATTTCTTGAAATTTTTGCTCATATGCAGGATGCTAATTCGTATACAAATGCTTATGTGAAGTGGGAAAAGTAATTAACAAACTATGACAAGTCTATCAATCAATATTTTTTGTACTTTATAAATTATGACAGAAAAAAAAATGAATATTGAATACTGTGCAGAAAAATGCATTGACATCAATTATTGAATTAAAGCTCCATCAAATAATTGTCATCAAATTAAATAATTTAGTTTTGTGAAATTATCATTATTTCAGTTTTATACATAATAGTGTCGTGTAAAACATATTTTGTGTACCTAGATTAAATAAAAAAAGTCGGTTTATGTGGAAAACAAATAAATACAGATAAACAGGTTTTTATTGTACAACAGTCAACCCTATACTCCTATAGCTCCATTAATTCGTGTAACGTTACATTGTACGGGTACCGTGTAGAGTATTTACTCATCTAAATATGGTTGATTGATTTGATCAACATTTTGTAAAATTGCATCTTTAGAACATCCAATTTGTGATGAATAAGATTCTCAAGTATGTATTATTTTATATACATATTATACATAATGTAGGTACGTCATATGAAAATTTCAAAGTGTTTTTACTGAATACATCATATACCAGAAACTAATGTGAAAGACAAGCTTACACTATTTTTAAACACTCCAAATATTAATAGGTGGTCCAATTGTAAGTCTTGGTTATGAGGTAGATTTCTCTCAATCTAAAATTCCGTCAAAACATCTTCATGGTTTATATCTTTACATTATTCGCCGGTTGTAGCTAAACACCTATACATATGGTATAATCTATGGATGAAAAAATTCCTTATCCTTAAATGGTCAAATTAAGCCAATAGAGCATTTCAACAAAACGCACAAGTTACAAGGAATTCACTCACGCATAGTCGAAACTGGCAGAAAGTACACAAAAATTGTGGAGCACAATCAAATTGAAACTATAGCATTAAAGGGGAAAATACCAGACAATTGAAAAACATAACATCCAATTGGAAACAACAAAAAACATTTTTCTTCTGGTGATTTTCAATTCGATTGTGTTCTAACTACTTCTATAACGCAAAGTATGAAAGCTTGAGTCAAGATTGTGTTGAAAATTCAAAAAACATGATATCTGGAGTTGGGTTAACTTGGAGTTTAAAATGGTAAAATACTAACTATGTACGTCCAATGCTGCTTGACCACTGCAATTGAAAGAGAACCGGTCTACTGAATATGCTTAATGGTACCTAGTGAATCCAATAACGCATCAAAATCTCAATCCTGCAACACGCGGGATTTGCGAGACTGCATTGTTCTCTAAGTAGTTATACTCAAGAATTTAAGAAGTATTATAGGAAAGCAGAAATTGACTTCGCTAAAATTTTCCTACATAGTAGCGTAAATTTTAATTTCGAAATTACTCTGTGTTACAACAGAGTTTATGCTACCGATGTAAGAAAATTTCAACGGAATCAATTCCAGCCTAGTTTAGAACTAGCCCCAATATTTTCTTCGAATGACTCAGTAGTTAATTTTACATGCAATACAATTACCCGCGAGGGTAGTCCCCTTACGCTCATATGCACGTCATAGGCGTATGGTAACTTGACATTTACTGTGTTTCCACGATCCAAAGAAGAGTATTCGTTAAGTTTACAAAGAGCTTTTCCGCTTAAGTTAACTCGATTTAGTTTTGGGTCGAAGTAATTTTTCCGTTGGTATTATGCAAAACCGGGCTTATTCTAACGTGTGCGTAGAGTTTTTTTGGTTTTAACGAAACTTTACTCAACCCGCGTTTTCATAGGGGCTGACTCTGAGTTAAACCAGGATAAGCTCTGCATTGAAACTTAGTAATTGACGATGTTCGAATACAGTATAAGTGTAAGGCCCAGTAAGGCAAGATCACGAAACAGTTGCTACTGCAATAATTGGAATCTACATTTTTATTAATACTTTGCAATATTTTTAGTATATTTTTCTCTATTTTAAGGTCCGGTTCCTATAACAGGTGATTCTACTGCCTAAATCTTGTTCTTCTGGCGTACCGTGTCTGCTTTGGGTCGATCTGATTTTTACTAGGGATGGGACATAAATTCAAACCCATAAAAGCCGGTTTACATCCCAAAACGCAAATTGGAACTATTTCATCGCACAGAAATTTGTATGTATTTCTCTCTGTATGAAATCCACGTTGCAACAGAGAGAAAAGCATACAAAATTTCGTTGCTATAAAAAGTTCTAATTTGCGTTTCCACTTTGCCTTTGAAGAAGAAGTCCTTTAAATGGCCCTACATTGTCTTTAATTGAGACAGGAAGTGTCGATGAACCTTACGTTTGAACTCTAAGGTGATGTTCGAATTCGGAAATACTGACTGCGGGAGATTATTCCACAGTCGAGTTGTTCTATTAATAAACTAGCTTCTAGACCGTATTGTGTACGAAAGGGGGTGCTTCAGGGTATGAGGGTCAGCCAACCGCGCTAGTCTTGTGTTGCGGGAGGAAAAATATTGCCATGCAGGCAGGAGGTCCTGAACTTCATTGGAACAGTCGCTGTGGTAATAGTGAAAAACTATTGAGAGTTTCTGCTGCATTCCTGCGGTGACTAAGGCGTATATAGAGTCACCAATGATTGTGCACCTTGTCGAGACATGCATGGTTTTTGTGGCACCTGCAAAGATATACTATTTGTATTCAAGGCGGGGCCGAATGTAGGCGGCTGGTTGGAGGAGGAAGTTACATTTCTTCAAAAAATCAAGGCATTGGGAGGCTTGTTTGGCGATCTGGAATATGTGATCATTTCATAGTTACCCACAGGATGTTAAGATTTGAGCCACCGGTTTTTTCTTTTCACCCACTGAGAAAGGAGGAACATCGGAGTTAGCTTTTGTGGAAATTAGGCAGTACTTGGTTTTAGTTGCTTTAAATTCAACACGATTTATGCAGTCCCAATCAAAGAGCGATTTTATATCCCGGTCGAAGTGGATATCAGTTCACGGTGGTGAAGGCAAGGTCTGCCACGTGCTTGTCTTATATTGTCGAAGGAGTAAGAGTAACACAGTGCGTTGAAGAGGATTAAGAGCAGATCACTAGTGAAGATTGGGAATAGGGTGATAGAATTGACCCCTGGGAACACCGGCCAAAATTGTGTGAGGGTTGGTGGTGGATGCTTCGGTTGAGATGCTCAGTTAAACACACAAAGAGATCGTTAGTAGCCCGTTTTGGTCTAAAGCCAGACTGCCTGCCTGTTATTGTCTCCATGATTTTGAAGAGAACAGAAGTAAGTGCTATTGGGCGGTAGTTTAAAGGGTTGTTGGCTTCACCTTTTTTGGAATGGGCTGAACATGAACAAGTTCCCAAGAGTCTGGATACACTCCGGAGAAGTCTGCATATTTTTTAAGTAACATGGATGGAATTTTCTCAGGGCCAGTGGATTTGTTGATGTCAAGCTCTTTGAGGTATTTAAATACCTCGCCACTCCTGAAGTGAACCCCGTCCACTGAGTGGGTGGTATTTTCAAATATGGGTGGTGCCTTGAATGCAAATTGTACTCAACACTCGATTCTATCCTATGCCTCACCTTTGGCTAGACCTCTGCGCAAACTTTTTGCCCTATCATACTCTTCCGGAGTTTACCCAGACTCTTGGAAACTTGCCCATGTTCAGCCAATACCGAAAAAAGGTGACTCCAGCGATCCCTCCAACTACCGCCCAATAGCAATTTCTTCTATTCTCTCCAAAACCATGGAGACGATAATTAACAAAAAGCTTATGGGATATCTAGAATCCAACCAACTTATCAGCGACAAACAATACGGCTTCCGTCAAAAAAGATCCACTGGTGATCTTTTAGTTTGCCTTACAGAACACCTCAGCCGAAGTTTGCATGGATCTGGCGAATCTAGTTTGGTTGCTTTGGATATCTCCAAGGCTTTTGATAGAGTATGGCACTCAGCCTTGTTAGCTAAACTCCAAGCTATTGGAATTGACTCACTTCTGTATAAGTGGGTTGAGAGTTTCCTCTCCGGCCGTTCAATTAAGGTATTATTGGATGGCGTCAAATCTGAATCTCACCCCATCTCTGCGGGGGTCCCTCAGGGGTCAATTTTATCACCGGCCCTTTTTCTCATCTTTATAAATGACCTACTTTCAATCCCCTCCAACCCACTTCTCAGCTTCGCTGACGACGGTACTCTACGTTACTCGTACAGCTTCGATACAAGACGGACACATGCCAGATCCTGTCTTGATGATCGTGAACTAATGTTCAACTCTATTAAAAAAGACATCAAACTAATCCTAGATTGGGGAGAGAAGAATCGTGTCAAATTCAACCCCTCTAAAACCAAGTACTGTCTTATCTCAAAAAAGAAGTTCAACACCTCACCATCCTTGACAGTGGATGACGTTGAACTAAAGGCCGACCCATCCCTACACATCTTAGGCGTGACATTAGCCAAAGACCTTCGTTGGAATGATCACATATTCCAAATCGCCAAACAAGCATCCCAGTGCTTGGGATTTCTTAAGAGGTGCAAGTTCCTCCTCCAGCCATCGGCCCGTGCTGTTATTTATAAATCCTACATACGGCCTCTTCTCGAATATAACTCCCTCGTTTGGGGCGGCGCTCCAATAACCACCTTGGCATGGTTAGATAAGGTCCAAAAAAAGGCCCTTAAATTAATTGATGACGACACCGCTGGCTCCACCATCGACCCCCTCAGCCACCGTAGGAATGTAGCAGCATTGACTAAATTTTATCGCTACTATCATAATGACTGTTCCTCCGAGTTAAACGTTCTCCTGCCTCCACGGCAATCTTATAACCGCAACACCAGATTAGCCCACTCGTCTCATTCCCTTCACCTGCAACTCCCCCTTTCACGCACTCAACAAGATATGAATTCGTTTGTTAATAGAACAACTCGACTGTGGAATAGTCTCTCGCAGTCAGTATTTCCGAGCTCCTACAACATCCAAGAGTTCAAACGCAGGGTTCATCACCACCTTCTTCAATACCCCCCCGTTCCTTTTAACCCTTAACCTATACCCCCCTCCCCTCCCCGTACTAAGCTTACTGCTAGACATTGCACCATGACGTGACAAATGACATGACGGACTGGTAGTACAAAGGGTGACTCCTGAGCTTAGCACTGTCACATAAAAAAAAAAAAAAGTAATAATATGAGTAAAAGTACTCGATCAAAATCAACCGGTGAGAGTAGAATCGAAAGCCAAATACTCATATGAGTAAAGAATCGAGTAGAGAATCCGTATCCCTAGTTTGGTCGGGCATTGTCGTGTCCTAGCCTTTCCTATTAATCAATTCAGTAATCTCTCTACTTCCACGTTACGTTAAGAGACAATCCTCTGTCTAAATGGAAGTACCTTATAGTGGACAATTCAATTCCAGTCGTACCACATACATATGTAGCATCAACTTTCCGAATTCAATTCTGGCATCGCGAACGCTTGCGACGATTCAGCATCCCTTGTCCAAGGTCTTTGACGCTGAATCGATTTCATTGCGTTTCAACAGCTTATCGCATATTAAGTTAATTCGGTCTATCATGTTTCTTATGAGGAACGCAAATATTTTCTTTGTTGCATAAAGAGTTATATAATATTGAAATGGCATCAAATTCGATACAACAAGAAATGTGCTGAAGAAATTACAATAAGTTCTTTTAGGAAATCATTAACTACAAAAGACAGCTCCAAAAGTTACAATATGATCTGACTTCATGCAAACGAAAAAAAAAAATCATAATCTAAAATCAACTTTCGATCCGTCAATTCATATATGGCCAGGCCACCAACCAGCCAAGATTTCATAACACTTTTTTTTCCACTTCATTCAATAAAGCACATCTCACAAATGACCATTGGCAGCCATTATTAGACACTAAGTCAAAGATTTCCGAACGGCCTTATTTCTTAGGCAGCTAAATACGTTGTCATTTCGTCATTCGCCTTGAGATTTTCCAGAACCATAGTCCGGATGAAGGATATTGGTAGTGCACTCACGCAGCTGCTACTGGACCCCATTTTTACCAGGTACATTCACCTTCACTGATTAAGGCAGGCAACTTGCCTGGCCGCTTGGAATGATCTTTCTTTAAGTGATTACCGAGCTTAGCTAAGACTTTTATCATTAGTTACGGGGATACCGCACCGCAGAGTACCCGATGAGCACCTCAGCTTAAGTGTCTCTTAAATGCTTATGCTGATGTGGAGAAAACGCAATCTCAGCTATTTGCCGGGCCATTTATGGAATTTAATGGATTATGCAACACAGCAGCGCACGTCAACGGGCATCGCCAAGCGCAAGTATCAGGCCAGGTAGAAGAGAGGTGCCTGGCCAAACAATATTCCGAATGTAAATTGGCCGCATGGGATTCTAATTGACATAGCTGGAAGCACTCTTGTGGGTCTTGTCAGCGCTTTAAGAAGACAACAGCAGTGACATCATCATGTGCTTAATTTATCGTAAGGTGGTGCATTTGAGACCTGCCATCATCGTCGCGGTGTGAATTGGAAACGTGGGACTGAGCTTCTCTGCTATCAGAGGTTATTTATCTTCGTCACGAGCATCCTTGACTTCATTTGTTGTACCCTTCTTTCCGTACGTCAGATTTCATGCAGTTCGCTATAATAAATCACAATCTCAGATCGTCTGGTGACTATATTCCGAAGCGGCGAAATTATTGTGCGGAGTTCGGATTAGAAGTTGAGTTTACGACATTAGCGACAAAATTGAAATCCATTTGGGAATCCGATTAAAGAAACAATTGAGCGGCCAAAGACCATTCGATTTTCGTGATTATCCTTTCAAATCCAATCAATTAAGTCCGCGTGGGTCACTGGTCCTTTTCAGGCACCAGACAGGATGACAAACAAACCACTCTGGCCCGTTCCTTCGTTTATTGGATCGGTTCGATGATACGCCTTATGTCCATCCACTTGCTATGCCCATTGCGAACGGGGTTTTATTTGGATTCGTTCCCTTCATCATCACATCACATCATCCCTTTGAATCAGTGAGAATCTCCGAAATAAACTAAATAAAATGTTCCAAAGGGGGATGAGACGAGAGTAAAACTGCTTGGGGAAAATAAATAAATAACACAAAAATGGTGAGCGTCCTGCCTCAACGTTCTCCCTTTCCTATAGTGGATGGAAATGAAATTTATTTCTTTAAATTTGTCATAAGGGATGGGATGGTCCGGCTCAATGTAAGTGAATAAAATATGGGCGGCTGTCGAAGAAGGGATGATGAATTTTTGCTAGAATGAAAATGGCTGTTGGTTTCGGACAAATTTCGTTGTTAGCTTTATCAATCCCTCGTCCCTTTTCCTATCCTTTTCCTATACATTCATTTTGTGTGCTTGCCCGAAACAAGTGTAAGGACCAAGGGTATCCAGGGAGAGGCTGGGGGTACCCGAAGGACGAGGCTGGTGGCACTAAACTTAAAAACAAATTGATGGGAAAGTCATGCTTATGGGACAGTACTGTCAAATGAGTCGGCTGTTAGTACCGTCGTCGGTCGGGGTCCAATTAAACCAAATTTGGAATATTTCAATGGAAGCCTAAGGACGGAAGCAGTTTGTTAATTAAGTTGATCTCAACTTTTGTGTCCCTTTCGGTTTGGCTCTCTCACTGGATGGCGCGCTTCTGCTGATATTCCTGCTTCTTTCTGTAAAAGAAAAAAAGGGTTAAACCCCAATCGTGTTTCGATGTCAATAATTGAAGAGCTATGAGAAGAGTGTATTTTTTCTGGTAAAATTAATTTAACGTTGGATTGATTGGATTTTTTTTAATCTAGGTTTTTGTTATTTATTCTGCCTTTAACTGGTTTGTGGAGCGTACTTAAATATTCCATCGATTGTTAAAGGTATTTGTGTACTTTTTTAAAATTTAATAATATTTGGAAATTACAATCGTTAGCCAAGGTAAATTGAAGTAAATTAAAGTGCAATTGAGTTAGAATTGTAAAATTCGATAAGGTTTTGTGTTAAAATTAAGGATGTATTTCTGTGTGAAGAGTGAAGAAGTTGAGCAAAAGATAAAGGGAGCTCGTACGCAAATAGAATGTAATGAAATTTAGTGATGAAGTTATTAAACAAATCTCAACGTCTGATCATAGACTTATAAAGGTTTAACTTGACAGCTTCTGCAATATCCTCGGAAGCATTTAGGATTCCACGGCAGACTGACTGGGAAGCTCATCGCACAGCCCTCCGGTAAGGAGTCAGCTATATTGATAATAATACCATTACTGAGGCCGATGATAGTAGTGGGGGTCAAGTAAGTCTTGTAATCATGACCTTGTCTCTACCAATCTGCAGGAAACGATCATTGCAGCCTTCGAAAGTAGCTGCCTTGCGAAACCTCGAAGAACCAACCGAAAGGTTTCGTGGTGGAACAATGATCTCTGCAGGCAAAGGAGAGAAGTCAGAAAACTATTTAATAGGGCAGGGGTTCCAGGCAACTGGGACCTCTACAAGAAAGCCTCACTAATTATAACAAAGATTTGAGAAGATCCAAACGAAGGTCATGGAAAGCCTTCTGCGAAGAAATAGAAAAGTTTCCAGCCTCCACGAGGTTACACAAGCTATTAATGAGCACTCATTTCCCCGGTTCTCAGGTAACTAACCCTGAATTGGCCTTGGAACCTAACATTGAATCGGAGGTAGTACTTGCCCACCGGTCCTACAATAGGAACAAAGGCCTAGGGTAGTCTTTATCCCTAAATCGGGGAGAAGATCATATAGGAAAGCAAAGTCCTATCGACCCATTAGCCTCTCCTGAAAACGATGGGGAAAGTTCTAGACAGGCATATTAGAGAGGGTCTTACAGCGAACCTACTTCACTGCCTGCAATTTGCCTACCGGTCGGGCAGACACTGGCCATTCATTTGCTAGTGAGAGATATAGAAGGACGAAGCAAGGTGTTCATGTTGAGGAGTACTCGGTGGAGTTTCGACTTGTGAACTACTTGCCCCACTATCATTCGTTGATAAATCACATGTGGAAACGACATAGTTACGTGTTGTATGGTGGATTGGCTCTAGTGCATGTTGACGTAACTTATCAAAAAGTTGGCAGTAAACTTATCAAAAAATGATAGTCCGGATCTTCGTTTTCGAGAACCGGAATTTCTTTCCTTGAACATTTTTATTTTTCGTTCTTCACGCATCATCAATTTTTGAACCGCAGTGGCATTATTCAGTAACTAGCATAAAACCCGCGTGCCTTGCAACGCCTTTAAAAACTGTTTATTATGTGCAATGTTTTCCTTAAAAAAAAAAACAACAAAAAAGTCAGCTGTTATTATCCCTAAAAAGGGTTTATTATAGTGCATTTTTTTAATAAATATGGTAAACAAATTGCTGCGAATATCACCTCTGCTCAACAAATCTGCAAGTTTTGAAGCAGAGATTGGCATGTGTATGTCATCAAGAAAAGTGACATTTTAGGGTTTGACGAACGTTCGTTAAGTTTGTTCGCCTATTTACGTGGATGTAAGAAATTATGAAGCAATCACAAATGAATATTAAATAAAGTGAATTTCGAGTCATTCATTTCTACGTGATTATAGGGATGCACTGCCAAAATTTCAGCCCTTCAGCCTCAGAGGTTTGGGTTAACCCCATTTCATCCCCTTTGGGGGTGCATTTCGAGTAATCGCCTCTTAGTGGATGTCCACGTCATTATAGGGATGCACTGTCCAAATTTCAACCCTGTAGCTCCAGTAGTTTGGTAACCCCATTTCACCCCTTTAGGAGATGAATTTCAAAAAATCGCTTCTTAGTAAATGTCCACTTCATTATAAATATGCACTGTCAAAATTTCAGCCGTTTAGCTCCAGCGGTTTGGCTTAACCCCATTTAACCCCCTCAGGGGATGAATTTCGAAAAATCGTTTCTTAATGGATGTCCACGTCATTAAAGGGATGCACTGTTCAAAATTTCAGCCCTATAGCTCCAGCGGTTTGGATAAACCCCATTTCACCCCCTTAGGGGATGAATTTCGAAAAATCGCTCTTTAGTGGATGTCCACGTCATTATAGGGATCCACTGTTAAAATTTCAACCCTATAGCTCCAGCGGTTTGGGTAAACCCCATTTCACCCTCTTAGGGGATAAATTTCGAAAAATTGCCTTATAGTGGATGTCCACTCCATTATAGGGATGCACTGTCCAAATTTCAGCCCTATAGCTTTAGCGGTTTGTAAAAACCCCATTTCACACCCTTAGGGGATGAATTTCGAAAAATCGCTCTTTAGTGGATGTCCACGTCATTATAGGGATCCACTGTTAAAATTTCAACCCTATAGCTCCAGCGGTTTGGATAAACCCCATTTCACCCCCTTAAGGGATGAATTTCGAAAAATCGCTTTATAGTGGATGTCCACGCCATTATAGGGATGCACTGTCAAAATTTCAGCCCTATAGCTTCAGCGGTTTGTAAAAACCCCATTTCACACCCTTAGGGGATGAATTTCGAAAAATCGCTCTTTAGTGGATGTCCACGTCGCTATAGGGATCCACTGGGATCCATTTCACCCCCTTAGGGGATGAATTACGAAAAATCGCTTCTTAGCGGATGTCCACGCCATTATAGGGATGCACTGCCAAAATTTCAGCCCTATAGCTCCAACGGTTTGGATAAACCCCATTTCACCCCCTTAGGGGATGAATTTCGAAAAATCGCTTTATAGTGGATGTCCACTCCATTATAGGGATGCACTGTCCAAATTTCAGCCCTATAGCTCCAGCGGTTTGGATAAACCCCATTTCACCCCCTTAGGGGATGAATTTCGAAAAATCGCTTTTTAGTGGATGTCCACGCCATTATAGGGATGCACTGTCAAAATTTCAGCCCTTTAGCTCCAGCGGTTTAGGTTGTGCGTTGTCTGTCAGTCAGTTACTTTTTATACAATAGAAAAAAAAAGTAAAGATAAAAAATCCCCTTACAACTTATTGAACCCCATTTCACCCCCTTAAACCCTTTTTTTCTCCATAAAAAGTAGCCTATGTCCGTCTCCAAGGTCTAAACTATGTCTGTAGCAAATTTCATCAAAATCGGTTTAGTGGTTTAGGCGTGAAAGCGTAACAGACAGACAGACAGACAGACAGACAGACAGAGTTACTTTCGCATTTATAATATTAGTAAGGATTATGCAATTTTTTCCTGAAGAACAGCAAATTTTTTAATGGCTAAGTTCCATTCGTTGTGTTCTGGGGTGATTCGAGAGTTTGTGTTTGTGATTCTGGTTCATTTTCAGGGGGATCAGTGGCAAACGCAGTAGTTGAATTCTGAATGTCTTCATTAAATGCTGTCTTGCTTGGAACATTACCTTGCAATTATCTTTTTTTGAAATTGGTTTTTCAAAAACTCCATGAATTTGAAATAGGCCCACTTAGACTCTTTGATGAGACGAAGGAGGAGTCTCCACCCCGCTTTATAGGATTCTTGCTTAATTCCTTGCGAAACGGGTCCCTCAAACCTCGCCACTAGTGTAGAGTTCTGTAGCAACTTTCTTCCACTTTTGCCGAGCAATATCTCTTTTATGGTAGCCATATTCGTAACGATATACTTGCGCAAGTTTAAACTTGCACAAATTCCACGTCTTCCGAAGTGACCACAAACGGCTCCAATCTCCAGTCCACGCCTCTCACAGCGTTCAAGTAGGCCGCTGTATACCACTGAAATGTCGAACGCGGCATGGCCACAAACGTTGAAGTTAACCAAGTTGAAGTTGAAGTTGCCCAACTGCAAATTTGCACAAGTTCAGAATCGAAAATTGAAACTTTGTTAAAACTTGTACAAGTCTAGAAATTAGCGCAATTATATACATACAACACACTTGTGCAAATCTAAACTTGGCCAATTTATCGTTAAGTGTTAGGTCTCTCATATCGCACAAACACCTGTTATCATACACAAGACTTATCAATTTGTCGTTAACCATGGTGAAATAACCAAATCATTTGTAAATTCAACGCACGAAAAAAAGCAGGCGTTTGTTTGGACGAATTCGTCAAACCGAACTTCAGAACATATTTTCGTCAGAACTCGCGTGTATTGTATGGAGTAAGGCTATGGTTACAGCAGCCAAAAATCAATATTACTCAAGCTATCGATAAAATAAAGCTGATAAACAATGTTTCTCAAAACTAAGCTCTGATGTCCGTTGTTAACTGTGATATCAGACTCAAATGGTCGGTTTGTGATCAGTATAGACCACGAAATTGCGTTATTCGAAGGTATCAGTCGTAAGACTATACTTGGCATTGTCGTGTCAGCATGGCTCAGAAAAATAATTTATACCAACGAGGTTTTAACCTTGAATTATACGGCCTGACTTTTTGCAAGCTATGAAAATTGCTTCGCCTACGATTCACGAAATCCGTTGAGAAGGTATCTCAGGTTCTTGGCAGTCAGAACCAAAAATTCAACCAGATTAGGAATAAATTGGTGATAAAAGCCCACCATCGATAAGACCGGATATCGTAAGTAAGTAAGTCTAACATACCAACGCACTTTATCAACTTTATAGCCAAGCAAAAGTTTTCAAAACGTTTAAAGAGCTGATTGGGGTGACCTACATATGTAGATGCTCTACCTCAGACCTTACTACTCACGATCAGTAAATGGTCCAAGTAGGTATAAACTAGATCTCTCCTGACTTCATTTATTTAGTTCTAAAGCTTCAGACCAGCATTTCGTAAGCAGAATGGCGTATGAATGAATTCATATAAGCCAAATGACGAAATCACTGCAAATCTGAGTTTTTAAAAGTGTTTTATTTCAAAACATTTAAAGTGTTTTATTGCGACGTCTTCTATTTGATTTGCACTTTAATGTGTTTAAAAAATGTCTACAATATTAATCAAATGGATGGGTGACGTCAAAATAAAACGCTTTAAGTGTTTTGAAATAAAACACTTTCAGCTGAGATTTGCAGAGATCTTATGGACATCATTTGAGGGTGATACGGGCATACCAAATCCACCTTGAAGAAGATGGTGTAGCGGTGTAAGTTCGCAGAATGTGTGGGATCGGGTATATCTCTGCTGGTACATTGACTGCATAAAGGCGACGGCGTGAATTCCGTTTATGGACCATATGAAGTAAAGATGCTGCACGAAACGGCAATGGTCGACAAATTCCCAGTTTTTAGTTCCAGACTACCCTTAGAGCTGGGCATGTACTCCCGAAGACGAAACGAAACGAAAACGTAACCGTTTTGTAAAAATGCTACCTTGGAAGACGATATCGTCTCGTTTTCGTCTAAACAAACGATGACGCATTTGTAATCGTCTTCGTTTAGACGTTAGTGGCTGTTGTGTGTGGTCGGTTTTGGGGTTAAATTGTAAGTTGGGATTGTTAATTATTTTGATAGATAATTTATTTTGCATAAATAGGTCAAAATTTACGAACGCAAGGCAGTACGAGATTATCGTCCGTCTCCAGGAGTAGGAAATATATTTTCGTCTCGTCTCTTGATTTCGTTTCGTTTCTTTATCGTCTCGTCTTCGGGAGTACAGGCCCTGAAATAATACACTATATAAAACGAAGACTTTAAAGCTATGAAAATGATATACATACATATATATTATGTTGCTATGATTAATTTCTTTGAACAAGTCCTTCAAATGAAACAAAACTTTACCATTTCCTTACATACTTTTTTCTTCTACTTACAGCACAGCACAGCATGCTGTATACAGTTTCTTCTGAAACATTAGAAACTATTCCATCACTTAACTATTAATATTCATTAGCTACCATTAAAATCTTAATATGTTTTTCATCATATGTATATTTATTAAATCAAGGATTCTCCTAAAAGCCTTCAACAAAACTTAAAAGCTTAACCCTCTTTTGTATCTCATTAAATTCAAATCCAGTTAATTAGATTTCAGGATTGGGTGACTGTATATACATACATATATATCTACAAATATAATTACATATTCGCGATGCATCTGCTTTGAAGTTGTTGTTTTTGAAACTTTATTTGCTCACATCTTGCCAGGGGTTATTTGATGGATATGCCAGAGTAAAATTATTTAGATTTATTCATGTCGTTTCATTCCATCCTTACCGAACGAATAGTGTACGAAAATTATTTAATCTTTTCCATCAGCTGTTGTGTATCCAAATATGATTAAAACTAGTATAAAGAGTGAAACATGCCGCATATGTAAACAGATAGTTCAGTGACGCGTACAATTTATTCCGCAAAATAATATGAAGCCACTCAGGAAAGAAGTAGAGTAGAAACTCGCAACTCACCTTATAAATAAAAGTACATAATATTCATAAAATTGACTTGCGAAAAAAGTGTTTCTTTTCATACGACCCAAAAAAAAAAAGAAAAATCCTTTTGCACATTTCTATGCTGAAATGTTTTGATTTGATTTTCATCTGTATAAATATTGGATTGATATCTTCCAAAATGAATCCAATACACAGCATTCACCACATCTTCCCTGCAATCTCCACGAGATCTGCTCCCCCCGGCATCCATCTGATGAGAGTAAATTACAGAACATACCTTTTTCCTGTACCTGATACATAATGCAAGAAACACCATCGTTCCGTCTAGTAAAGCTAAATAAGTCTAGATGAATAGGAATAAACTCGGCCATGTTTACCACTGAGTCCATAGGGTCTATCAGCTTAATTACCTGCAACAAAAAGAGAAGAAAAATTAATTAGGACCAAAAGCTCTCCGCCGCTTTTCTTGTATCTAATGCAAAGTGATTTCCATTAATTAATAGTGATGACTATAAGGGACTTAAGCCAGAGCAGAGCAAAAAACAGATCCCGATACCTCAATACGTTATGCGGGAACTAATACTATATTTTGGGTAGTCAGGCTGAGGAGATTTACAACAATGTACTGTGAGATCCTTGGGCCAACGTCAATGACATAGAATAGTCCTTCAAGGTAAACGGCTTTCATGGTGTTAGTTAGTTCAAGAAAAAATAACGCTTTGTGTATCGATTTTCGTTATCCAAGAGTTGGGGGCACGGATTACACCTACATAACTTATGTACATTATGTTAAATAATTACGTAGGTTCGGAGTTTGTTGATTTGTTTTAATGTAACCAGCCCATAGTTTTATTATGCTCCTTTAATGCATCACTGACAAACTAACTAAGAAAACATTATAGAACGATAGGAGAAAGGTAATGCATGCATATAATACATATGATCCTAGTGTTGAGAAAGTTAGAATGTTTTCCACACAAGCTAATTACTAACCATAATAAAAAGGTGAACCCTGATGGTTACAGCTAACTATTGCGTTCTTTATCACTGGGAATGATAGATGAGTCATTTGATTATAAGACATTGAAACTCAACTCTGACTAAAGTTTGCTTCTTGCGCTCAATCAAACATCGACTGCAAAAGGTACTCTACCTCTGAGCGATAGTCTAACATATAAACAAACAAAGAACTAAGACATAGTTCTACAAACAGATGGATCCAAATGAGAGACGGGTGTAGCTGGTGGAGTTTTCTCTTCCTCACAAGAGTCCAACTGCCTGATTAAAGCGTACCAAGCGTTCAAAAAGTTGAAACAAGTGCCATATGGTAATCTTGTTGTCGGTTGACGTCCAAGCTGGAAGCTGCGAGCAATAATTATTATTGCTCGCTGCTGGTAGTCTGTATAACGTCAAAAGGCTAGGCTAGTCTGTATAACGGTCGTTGGCTAGGAGGCAGAGCCGGCTTTAGGTATTTTGGCGCCCCGGGCGAGATATTTTTATGCGCCCTTAACTTTTTAGACATTTCTTTTCGGTAGATTACCTATGCACAAATTATACAATAACCCGAGTAAAAATAAAAGCTGGCATAACAACGACCAAACACTGGCCACTTGGGAGTACATAAGGGTTTGGGACGGCCAAACGTAAGGTTTTAATGGCCGAGAATTGAGCTATTCACACGGGCATACGACGGCAAATTTGAACTAAAAAAGAATATGCACCTAATATATTGTTGAATGTGCTTTTTGTGAGAGGCGTGTATAGAATTTTTTGTTTAAAGAATTTTTTTTTGTTGGGTGAGAAGCATATACAACATTTGTTGACGGACTCGTTCTTTGCATATTCTGTCCGATGAGGGTATTCCTTAAACATTTGTATATGCCTATGGCATCGAACTTGATTCTATCGGACACGAACAAGCACGAAATAAGCACTTCCCTCCTTTGTGACAGCGGCATGAAATCCATTTTCTCGAATCTGTCCATGGAGAGCGGAAAGGGGCTAAAATCGCGCGGGTCGTGTAGGTTTCTCAGAGCGAAGAGGAGAAATTTCTTCTATACTGTTTTCAACCTACCACTACTTACCTGATTGGAGGATGATACAGGTCGCCTGCTGCCATGTTTATTCTACATTGTCAACCGCTGCTTCTGAGCTTATAGATGCCAATTTCCTCTTAACCATGATGACTGCTCGTTCATCTAAGCGCTCACAGAGCTCTTTATCGGAGTCAGCCTCTTCGTTAGATGAAGCCGTTTTGGAAGCCAAAATGGAGTTTATAATCAACTCTTCCGAGCCACTCTATGCACTCGACGTTGAGTAGCAGTACCGGTGTTGGTTTCTTTGGGGTTGCCCGGCATTGAGTAAATTTTAGTTGTCCATAGGGATGTCCCGGTTGTGGCGTTGAAGCTACTCAGCAATTTGTCTGGCTTTGCTTCCATTTTTGGGAGC
Source organism: Thereva unica (assembly GCA_949987705.1). Taxonomy (NCBI): domain Eukaryota; kingdom Metazoa; phylum Arthropoda; class Insecta; order Diptera; family Therevidae; genus Thereva; species Thereva unica. The sequence continues at coordinate 218,539,399 of OX465281.1, forward strand.
CAGATCCTGGCCCTTGGTATTTTGGTAATATCTCTCCCCTTTCATCCCTCCCTTTTGGTTATATCTCTCCCCGGAGTCAAAAGGGAGCAGCGGCACTTCTGACGAATCTTACCTCATCACGAACTCCATGAATATCCCTGATATTTTGGTCTTGATGTCGGAGAAGGTCCGGGAGTGTGCTGCTACTAGAATTGGCATAGGTTAGTGCCACTAGAAGGTGGTCCTTCACTACTTCGCTTATTGTCCTGATACCCGTTGAGCCTGATTGTTGGGTTCCTGAAGTTGAAACATCCCGAACTATTGTTGGTCTTGAGAGCTTTTTCCTTTTTGGTAATTATTTGAAGGCTCTGAGCTATCTTCACGGGAATGAATTAACATATTATTGGATCGCGGCGGCGCCCCTAGGACATGGCGCCCTCGGGCGATCGCCCGGGTTCGCCCACCCCTAAAGCCGGTACTGCTAGGAGGTATAGATGTTTTCAAACTCCGTGACCCAAAAAATTTGAGCAGTTCTGCCCACCTCGTTGCCAAATATTATAAATTTTATTCTATCATTTCCCCTTTTTTAATTTAAAAAGGCAACAAACGCAGAAAAAACTGAACAAAAAACTTTCGGCGCTTGTCGAATGAATAAAGTTTATTTATCTTTACGTTTACCCAAGTTCAACCCAGCCATAAATGGGTCCATTCAACCCAATTCAACTCTCCTCAGGGGCGGTGGAGCGCATGGGGGTGGAAGGAAAAGTGTACACGCATTTTCCCTTTGGGTGTGGAAATCTACATTTTTCCTCATGCATCTTCCAGACTACCCTTAACCATCATATCCTTTTTCGAGCTAAACTTACTACCAGACATTGCACCATGAAGTAAACGACAAAACGGACTGGTAGTATAAAGGATGTCACCTAAGCTTAAATTCTCCATATAAAAAAAACAACTCAACAACAACTCTTAAATAACTCATCTAAAACTCTCTGCGCTTCAATTTCGACGTCATGATATGGCTACACCGTTTAGCCGAAGTTCAAAAATAGTTGATCTAAGATACGTTTTAAGAAGGAGCCTTCATTTGTCGCGGTAGTGACAGCCATCACGCGAAGAATGTTGAGTTCTTTATGTCCTTTCTGGCAACATTTGAGTTTCACAAATCCAGATGCCTTCAGAAATGTCATGCAAAATTGATGAGTATGGTGCGAATAATTGAGTGTTTCCATTTAACTCGCAAATGTTGATAAAATATTGCGATAATAAAGGAATCGATCCTGAAGATGATTAAACGAAATAATTTTAAATTCCTGTGCAAGCAAAAACACCGAACATAAAACTAACGCCAAGAGCGGACTTCACGGATGGTAAAACAAACAAAACAAATGTCACTTCAACCCAATTACAACTCTACACGGCGTATATGAGGCAAAAAATCAACTCAACCCAAGTAGGAGATCTGAGTTGGGTTGAGTGAACCCAGTTTCAACTTGACCGCCGTGTGTGACTGGGTTGAACCTGAATAATACCTGAGTATGAGTGAGCGGGGTATAGAAACCTATAAGATTCTTAGGAGCTGCTATTGCCAAGTCTTGGTTTATTAGTAGAAACTGAAGACAATATTGGCAAAAGAACGTATAATAAAGTGCCCTTGACAGCCGTCCTTTACGTTTTTTTCAAACACAAGCTTTGTTTACCTTCTGTGCCTATTCGGCGTTGTGTCTTGTATTGTGTAGGAGTTATCAATTAATCTATATTTAAAAGAAAGTTACTGTATGTATATACGTATGTATGCATGTGTGCGCTATAGTCGACGAGAAATGACCGAAATTCAAAATGGCCACCCAAATATGAATTTGCAAATTGTGTTCCGATTTCAATGACAGTTGGTGTCTGGGGGTTTTTAAGGTCGCTAATAACGAATTTGTGGTCAAAACTTATAAATACAAACGGACGAAATTTTCCAATTTTATTCCGATTCCAATGAAAGTGGATATCTAGGGTTTTTAAGGTTGCAAATTAGGAATGTATGCTTAAAGCTTATAAATTCAAAATGGCGATGAGTTTGCCAATTGAGTTGTATTCCAATGAAAATGGCGGATGAATTTTTCCAATTGTATTCCGATTTCGAAGAAAATGAATATCTAGGGGCTTTTAAGGTTGTATCGAAAATAAATTTTGCAGATTTCTTCTCTTTTTCTACGGCGGACTGTGCAAACATAATCTTTTTTTAAAGGCGTTGCAACGCACGCGGGTTTTTTGCTAGTAATCGTGGCGGCGTCCCCTGGGACATGGCGCCCTAGTCGGTCGGTCGAGCTCGCCGTCCCCCTAAAGGCGGTGCTGGACCCAAACTAATTTTCGCATGGGTCCACACCTGTCTCTGTTTTGGAGCTATCCGTTTACGAAACTAGTCCACCCGGCGACACTTTAGGAAAAGATGGACACGGAAGGCTGCACAAATTTTGATATCTTGTAGGGCACACACAGCACCGGCCTTAGTCCTTGATGAGGGAAGAGCGAGAGTTTCTTTGTTTTTCGCATACATTTTGGTGCCCCTGGCTACCTGGCGCCAAGAACGATCGCTCTGCTCGCTTTACAGGAAAACACAGGTTATGTCACCAAGGTGTTAAATCTAAATATTATTAAATTTAATGGTTTAGGATAAAAATTAATTAATCAAACTTGTCTCTTCTGAACATCTCTAATCCTTCTTTCGATTCAAAGCAATCTAACACCCATTTAATATACGAAAATTTAATGGGAACAAAAGCGATAGCCTGGGTCATTGTTAACGATTGTTGAAAACAAATTTATTTTTGGACCAAGTACTAAAATAGCTTTAAAATATTTCAAATATCTCACAGCCATGAAATCTAAAATAGAGATGCGAATAGTATTTCCTCTGGAATTTATTTCTGCTTTTGGGAACATTAAACACAAATCATAAAAACCAGAAGACCATTTTCCAATCTTGACATTTTCATTGCCTTTCACCAGGGCGTTTTGTCTTGCTTATGCCTTTTAGGCGCTCATTTCACCCGAAAGTCTCAAAACACGTAAAAACCCGGCAAGCATGAAATTTTCTCTCAACTATAAATAAAGAATAAAAATTTTCCTCCAGAATTTTCCGCTGAAAGCAATTCAGAATTACTTGGAAAAGTACCCGTCGTCCCTTAAAAACTTTAAGGAGGCGTCAACACCTCGTTCCGGGCGGGATTCCTGCAATTCATTTAATTCAGGTCCTTCCAAAAACTCGGTTAACTCCGCAACTATAAAACCAAGGCGCGTACGCCTCGTTAATGTGATTACCAGGAAAAGTGAGTTTCGTTAAAGTTAATTCGATTTGTAGCTTTTTCGTTAACTTCGTAAAGCTCTTTTGTACATCTTCGTTCGTCTCCTATTATCTTGTGCTCTCATCATTTTTTTTTTGTAAGTGTACATAAATTATGCAAAATTATGTTTTCTCGGGAAGCTAAGTATATGTGGTGGAATGTGGAAACAGTGCTGTGTCCCCGCTGCCATTATTCGCTTGTTTTTGTTCTCGAATATTTGAAGTTGCTTTACATTTTTGGATGCTGTTGGAAGCTAAAAGGTCGCCGGCAGGGGGTTGATTTACAAATTTTTGTTGCTCATTCTAAGAACACACTCTAAGAGGGTGGGGATGTGTACATATTTTAGGAAAGGCAAATGATGATCAAATGTCATGAAGTGCCGGATCCTGGATGTATAGACGACGACACGGTGCACAAGCCAAGGACGACTTTCAGGATGGTATATACAGGTGGGGTGCGAAATGTTAACGGGGGAGGATGGTATAGGGTGAATTAGGGTGGTGTTCAAACAAGAAAATAACTTGAAGAGCAGTTCATTAATTCTGAAAATGTTTATTTTTCTTGATAGAACGAAATTGAGTGTAATAGTCGTTTGGGGTGACAATTCATTATGTCTAATGACTTTCTGAGAATGCCTCTAACCAAATCCACCAACGCTACAGGAAGATGAAGCTCCATTCATGATAGAGATGGAAAATCTTCAGATGTCCTTGCTACACTCCGCGTGATTTTCAAGCTTAAGGCATTTCCATTTGGAAATGTTATTCGATGGCTCTTGTTTCTGGATATTTTTTTATATAGGTGATTTTTTTCTCCTCCTTTCTCTCGCCTTTGTAAGTAGAAAATTTTGTTTTTCCTTTTATTTTTTTATAAATTTTAAATCAAAAGAACGTTGCCAAGCGATAAGGTTACTCTACCGTCCCAAAATACAAGCATAATATATCAAAAGTAAAGTAGCCGCTGGCATAAATATAATTCAAGGAAATTTAATATTCTGAAAAAAAAATCCCATTTACGAATTTCGTGTTTTTTTTATGATACATTTTTTCTCTACCACTACATTTTAAATGCTCGTAAAGGTGCTTTTCTTTTGGATAATTAATTTTAAAAATTCGGAAAGCAATACACTTGTAATAACGAAACAATAAAATAATTAAAATGAGGATTTAATTGCGCATTAAGCTCACGAGGAGTTTTCCTTGACTGTTGGCAGTTAGGGAAATTTTTTGGATGCCGCTGAAACAATTTTGTTTGTTTACTACAGCAAAAAAAAAAAATCATATCATTGAAAAGACACAATTAAATGCAAAAGTTGCAGCAATTTATTAAAATAAATCATGGATCGGATTTTATTCATTATCCTTAAATATTTTTCAAACTTTAAAACATTTTCCAACATCCAAGTGTTTAGCAGGTGTTTAGCAATAAAACACTCTAGTATTTTAATTCTAAAAGGTAAAGTGTTTAATGGTGGGCCGGCCCTAGGGTAGAGCGAATGGCGCCAGGTTACAAGGGGCGCCAAAATGAATGTGAAAAGCCATTTCGAGCGAAAAATACAATTTTGAGGAAACTTTTTGCAATAAAAATTGAGTTTTGAAAAATTTGCTTATTATTATTTATTTAAACTAGCTTTCGCCTGTAATCTCGTCTGCGACGATTTTACCTTTCCGGGGAAAAGCTACCTGTGCACAACTTCACCCATTTTTTCCGAAAAAAAAAACGGAAAAAAATCATTGATTTTGCACAGCCTTTTGCACAGTGCACAGCCTTTTGTGTAGCTCAAAAAATCACACTTAAAAAATTGAATAAATTAATTCTGGAAACATTAAAACTGTGTACGTGACATGGTTTTATCTACTAACACTGATTTGATCCTCAAAATAACCTGGGCCTTTTTTCGTTTTCGTTTTTTACGACACCCATCATCGCAGCTTGCACAAATACCGCCTGCACGCCACTGGAAATTTTTGTATTTATATATTTATGCAAAGTTAATAATTCACTGTAACGCTTCCTGATAAACCAAGAGGAAAATGTTTATAATGCCACAGCTTCACCGACCTCAGTTCAATAATGTTCAGTTCAGTCCACATAAGTAGTTTCAGCGGCTAAAGCCCAGTTTATGTTCAGTTTGTGCTTGATATTGTTGTTGGTTTTTAATAACCAACTTGGCTACCATCCCAGAGGTTCCGAGTTCGAATCCCGTTCATTGAGCTTGTTGCACTTTGTTCCATAAATGTATGTCGGCAAACTGTATGGAGGGCTCTTAATCGTAATGCGTGAAAATTGGCGAACTGAACCTTAAGATTAACTCAGTTCGCATAAAATTTACACATATTCAACTGAGGATAAAACAAACCAACTGAACTTGAACTGATGTTAAACGTAAAATTGCGCTCAAAAGAGAGTAATCAACTGGAATAATGGAATGCCATTCCAGCGAGCTTTTGAATTTCTGACTTCTGGTTTTTTTTTATATGAAAGACTAGAGTCTTAGGAAAGGCCCTTTATATTGTCGACAATCTATTTTCTTCGTATAGAATGCAATCTCGAACAGCAGCTCCAGTCGGGAAGGAAGGAACTGCCACAACCTACTCGCCATATTTTTCTCTGACATCGGGGCATCGAGAAACAACTCGCTGGAGTGTTATGCCTCCTGAATCGAATTGAATCTCATCAACCAACCGATGACATGCGCTTTGGCGGAGCAGGGAATGGCTATGGAAGGCTGACAAGAGAAATCAATGTAAAGAGGGAAGAGGAAAGAAGGAAAATTATGTAGGTGGGGAAAGTGGAAAAGGCGAAGGACCGTAGTGCTGCCGGGATTCGAACCTATAACCTCTGGGATAGTAGCAGGGCGCCTTACTCCCTAGACTAGTTGGGGAATACATATTCTTATTTGCTCACGCATGAACGGCAAGAGTATTTTTAAAATGTCAATTAAAATTGGAAATTTATTGTTTTCGCAGTACATAATATAATTCGATATTCTTCTAAACCTAAATTCAATTCAAATTGCAGTAAAACTCTTAATAACCGGAAGAATTACCGCAAAACCGTTGCTACCTTTACCTTGATATCCACATAACAACTAAAAATACTTCCCAGAATATCTATAATAACTTTCTTGAACTTCCTGCATTTTGATTAAACTTCCGACTCCGCCACTCATTATATGAGCAACCTGCCCATATATAGATCGTGATGCTACTTAAAAGCGTTCCTTAATCCTTTAAATAGAACCTCTGCTGACGCGGATACATTACGACCATTCAACCAATAAAAGAAAAATAAAGAAACAAATCCGATGAGCCGTAAAAGGTAACGAAATTCATTTTGTTTTTGTTTGTCGCATAGCCGGAGTACAAAAGATGAATTTCCGAGCCTCGCCATCGAGTTATGATATGGCTTCAATTTGATAGTGCCGCGGAATACTAAGTGCCAGGTTCGACGTCTCTCATTTGCATCAATATTTTCACTTTTTTCGGAATTAATAAACTCCCAAGTCTGCATTATTATTCTCGACACTCGGCAGCGATTTCCGTTTTCACGTTATGAAAGTCGTTGACTACCGGTGAGCACAACAGGTATCATGTGATTATTGTTTATATGTTATTTTTGAATTAAGAATTTTTCTGCTTTTTTGTTTTGTTTTGATAAATAATTCAGTACGTTATCAAAATTTTATCATTCTTTTTTTTTGTTAAGCAATTCTAAGATACTTTTGAATAAGTTATGCTTGAATAAATTTGTTACTTTGTTTAGAAGAAGTTTCCAACGCACATATGTATTCACAGACGAAGGGGGTTGTTTTTGTAAAAAAATGCGTTAACGGGCCTGAATAGAATTCCGGTTAGAAGGTGTGAATTAAAAGTTAGTTCCGTTAAATTTCTTCTTTTTATTTATGTGCGTCGATATTTTCTACACGATGATAGTTTTTCTTAAAATATATTGACTATTTACGTTTCTCAATCTCCTTCGTCCTCCTTAGATATTATTCCTTCGTAAAGTTTAAAAGTCCTTAATTTCAATAATATACCTAGTTTATAGCTACTCCAAAAATAATTCGAATTATGGATCATCCAAAAATTTTTACCGTATAAACGAGGTAATTCGAATTATGGCTTAAACCGAAATTTTTCGGCTTAAGCCGTAATTATAAGAATGTATTTAAGTACCCGTTTATACGCTAATTCGAAATTTTGTCGTAACTTTGAGTTAAATCGATTTAATTTTTCCGCTATAAACTAGGTAATGGTGTTGCTTTTTCACTTGAAAAGATCGTTCATATTTACAAATTAATCGTATAGGCAGTGGCGTGCTTTGAATTTGAAGGGAGCCATCTGATCAATTAGTATTAGATGTTAGACGTCGCTTGGGGAAGGTCCCTGTCGATAGATTTAGTGCGTAATGTATCCGCGTCAGCAGAGGTTTTATTTAAAGGATTAAGGAACATTTTCAGCAGCATCACGATCTAGCAACGGTTTTGTGGTAATTATTCCGGTTATTAAGAGTTTTACTACAAGTAAGAAGCGGAATCTTCTTATGAAATATTTTCATTAGTAAGGAAGCAATCTACGCAGAATACTTCCACCTATCTAGCACTGTAAGATTCAACCCACCTATTTTTGGATTTGGAATATGATTATTCCATTGCAGATCACCAGTTAAAATTACCCGTGGATCATAAGAGTTGGGTCAGCAGTTAGATTATCGTTGCACACTGCAACAAATGCAAATTTTTTATTTGGTAAGCATTTGATGAATAAGCCTGCTTCCTATTTTAGGGCTCGTATCCTCGTATGGTTGAAGGCAAAACATCTATTTGTCATTTCTGATGCTGCTCCTCTCCGACGGACAACTTGCACCGCTGCTACAAATCCGAATTTTTATCAGCTTCCTTGAAGATAGATTGAAAACTAAAGGTGTCGTATAAAGAAATTTTATTCGAGGAGATCAATGTTAAGTCAGGTGTACCTCAAGGCTCGGTCGTAGATCCTAAACTATTTAAGCAAACCTTCTACAATGTGATTAGTTCTAAATAAACACTACGTTGAGACTCTTTTATTTACGCTAGTGACTCTACCCTCGACATAGTATAAGCAAAAATACAAGAACAATTAAAGGTTATTGATAGCTATTACAAGACCTAGGGAACCATAGTAAACCCCAATAATTATGAAATGATTTGTACTGAACTGGACTAAATGCACTGAATCATAAAACGAAATTTAACAAAATGGATGAGTGAGAGGACTATACTTTTTATGTCCATTCATTTATATGGAAATTTATAGGATGAGCAGTCCATTTTATACATACATACATGCTTTAACCCAAAATTAAAAAAGTTGCTTTTGCATATTTACATTTCCGGCAAAATTTCCTGAACTTAGAGGCCATCATTGCGTTGGTAATAATTTATGAGAAAATCCTGGAAAATGTTGCTGCGCTTACACGGTCAATTTTCAATTCGAATTCGCTAAAAGGAAGTTAGATATTTAGTATTATTTCGAGCAGAGTTACCAGAATTTCATTCGTTATAGGGAAGTTCGTTACAAAAAAAATCGTTAAAAGGGAGTTCTAATTAAGGTAAATTTTCCCGAAATGATAAGGCCAAATGAACTGTTGTCTAGAAGGAAAAAATCATTTTAGAGAAGTCCGTTATACAGAAGTTCTACTGTAAAATATTTGTTTGTTGCAAATACCAATGATCAGTGTTGCCATCTTTGTGGTTTTACCACTAGAACTGGTGGTTTAGACTCGGCTTTAGTGGGAAGGAATGAAAGTATACAAGTACACAAAATTAGTGTTGGCCATGTACTAAACCTGTACCTTATGATGCACATAAATAAACTAGTGGGATGTTGTGCCTAGAGACTAGCCACTAATTACGCTTTTTCATGGTATTCTTTCTGTTGAATAACACTTCAGATTGGATGACAATATATTAAGTGGAGATTGATCCGCACTCACTTCCGACCCGCCGGATCTGGGAATCGAGGCCACTGCCCAAAACAATTACTCAAAAATTATGGAAAAACAAAATAATATGGCCTCGATTCCCAGATCCGACGGCGCGGAAGTGAGTGCGGATTTGACACTTTGCGATTCTCAAATTCGCAGTCGCGGATTTAATTAAATCAAAAATTCGGAGTAAAGACTCACACGCTAATGAAATACCCGATGTCGGATTATCTTAGGCGCATTTGTGGTTTCAAATCCTCAGAAAATTTGTTGCGGATCACACTTTTAAAGCACGGAAAATGTCAAAGAGAGATTCGCGGTTGCAGATTTGAGAATCGCAAAGTCTCAAATCCGCACTCACTTCCGACCCACTGGATCTGGGAATCGAGGCCAATAAATCGAAAGTGTCAAATTGAAAAAAAAAAAAAAAACAAAACACATCACACATGTAAACACTATATAATTATGTAAAACGAATCTAAAAATTTTTCTATGGATTCGAGGCAAATCTAAAATCACTTTGCACAGCAGAATTAGGTGTATTATTTTACTTAAACATACATTATTGTTAAAAATTCAGCTTACCGCGCCTTTTGTATTTATTTACACTTCAATTTAACTTTATTTTTTATTTTTAAAGAAAATATTATCATGCACGCACTTCACTTTTCTTTAAATGTAGAAAATCTAATGAAAAACACAGGCACCTGTTTATCCATAGCATATATGCACGTGCACGCACACAAGTACCCCCACTTCGCAAGAGACCAACACCAATAATTACCCGCCAAAAATATGAAAGAATTGATATATTTTAATTGCACCCCATCTATGACAAAGAATAGTAAACACCATCTATGGCAATATTACATTACTCTTCGTTTTACCTATGATTATCAATTTCCATAAAATATACAAAATACATTTCATAAATAATAGAAAATCTGTTGTCATAAATCAGTTGTTTACTTCCTTCTAAAGTTTATACATATCTTGCATTGGAATGTACCTTTTTATGAAAGCATGAATAAATAAGTTTATTGCCACATTCCTACGAGTTAGAGTTTGGAGTAATGGGTTGGTGCTAGCTCGGGGTGCGACAGGACCCGGGTTCGATACTGGTGATGGCCGCGTACTATTTTTTTTTTTTAAGTTATGATGATTTTGGTAGTGTTTGTTAAATACTTTGTTAAGTTTTAGATTACGCAAAGTCTCACAACTTATAACCTACATAAGCCTTTAACAAAAACTTTGCAAGATTAATTATATATAGCGTTGGTCAGTGTAATACTTATGAATCTCCATGGCCAAACTAGGATACAGCATTATGACAATAATTAAATCAATGCAACGTGAAATAAAAGTTTTAGTTAAAAACGGATTTGGCTTATTTAGCTTATTATAGATTGAGTTATAGCTCACAATTGAATATGTCCCAAAGGTTTTAATTAGTCGCCGCTTTGAGATTTTATCATCAACGCAGGCTTAGTTTATTATACTACAATAAATCATCATAACTAAAAAAGCTAAAAAAAAGTACTTAAAAAATTCATCAAGAATCGAACCTGGTCCTTTCGCACCCCGATCTAGCGCCTTCCCATTACTCCAAACACTAACTTGTAGTAATGTGGCAATAAACCTATTTATTCATGCTTTCATAAAAAGGTACATTCCAATGCAAGATATGTATAAACTTTAGAAGGAAGTAAACAACTGATTTATGACAACAGATTTTCTATTATTTATGAAATGTATTTTGTATATTTTATGGAAATTGATAATCATAGGTAAAACGAAGAGTAATGTAATATTGCCATAGATGGTGTTTACTATTCTTTGTCATAGATGGGGTGCAATTAAAATATATCAATTCTCTCAAATTCTTGGCGGGCAATTATTGTATAATTCTTTCAGCAGCATCTCCATGAAAGATGCGTTAGTTTTTCGAGTTATTTGTTTGAATATTTTCGCAATTCTTCACAATCTTCACTTAATATATTGTCATCCAGACTGAAGTGTTATTCAATAGAAAGAATACCACGAAAAACCTTAATTAGTGGCTAGTCTCTAGGCACAACATCCCACTTTTGTTTTGTTATTCTGAAGAGATACATACAAATTTAGTTAATAAAAACTTAAAAATATGCTTTTAAACAAAGGGCTGCAAAATTTTTTAGATATGGGGCAAATCTTATATTCATGGACTATAAGGACGGTCTTAAATACATCGTTCGTGAAATTTATAAATTTTCATTCATTTCAGTAAGCGTTTATATGCCCTGGTAAAAATTAGATATCTACTTTTCGTTTTAAACCTACCAAATGTTTCGTTTAAATCATACATATTTTTTGTGACAAATCCACAGCGAAGTTCGATAAAATTAAATTTTTGTTTTGGTCTACAGCACCACCTACATGACTAAAAACTATAATAAAATGAACAGCATATAAAATATGCATATAAACAAATAAATACTTTATATTATTTCCGCGAAATTTCTTAATGATTTATAAAGCCGCCGAAGAGCCATAAAACCTCAAGAAAATGATTTTTTGCACTTCTAATTAAATAAATGTTTATGTTCTCCTGAGTATCATTATTAAATAATATAATTTTTAGTGAGAAATAGAATTAAAACATGTTACACCGAAGTAAAAAAAAATTTTTTATTTCACCATTTTGCGGTCGGGGATCGAACTTGGTTCGCCTGGGATAGGACTCCAGCGCCTTACCTCTAGGCTACCGATACTTTATTAGAAATCTCTTTTTTGTTGTGTAAATATACTTCTGGTTGATTGTGACAAATCCACAGCGAAGTTCGATAAAATTGAATTTTTGTTTTGGTCTACAGCACCACCTACATAACTATAAACTATAATAAAATGAACAGCATATAAAATATGCATATAAACAAATAAATACTTTATATTATTTCCGCGAAATTTCTTAATGATTTATAAAGCCGCCGAAGAGCCATAAAAACTCAAGAAAATGATTTTTTTGCACTTTTAATTAAATAAATGTTTATGTTCTCCTGAGTATCATTATTAAATAATATAATTTAGTGAGAAATAGAATTAAAACATGTTACACCCAAGTAAAAAAAAAAAATTTATTTCACCATTTTGCGGTCGAGGATTGAACTTGGTTCGCCTGGGATAGGACCCAAGACCCTTACCTCTAGGCTAGCGATAAATGAACTTTATTAGAAATCTCTTTTTTGTTGTTAAATATACTTTTGTTGTTAAATATACTTCTGGTTGAAATTTGCAGACCATTTTCTCAGTTTTTGGTCTTTTGACCAAGAGCTACATTTTGAGATATTTCCCAAGTCTGTATCTGCAGTACTTTCAGAGATGAAAGTAGGCTTCAGACGGACAGACGGACAGACGGACAGACGGACAGACGGACAGAGCCTCTGTATAAGCTTTTTTTTTTGAAAAAGCTAAAACCAAGAGTTTATTGCCAAAGTTGACAACAGTGGCGTCAAATCCATCTTCATGGAAACCATGACCAATGAAACCAAAAAAGATCATTAAATTTTATATGAAGTTATGCAGCGGCGAACTTCGCATTTGAACTCTTGGATGTTGTATGAGTTTAGAGGGAACTGTCGGGATTAGCGGGAGATTGGCTTGTTGAAGTCTTACGACTCCTGAAAATGATTAATCCAGCCAACCAGCTGACAAAGGCTATGACACCGCAGTGCTAGATTATCAATCGAACAAGGAGGTGTGCCATCCGCTAGGTAAAGGCCCAATCTTAGTGGAACTTTGATACCCCGATTAACCAGTTAAGCCAACAAGATGCCTTATTAGACTTGTATATACCCTTAGAGTACAAGGACTATTGGTCATTATTAAATTACTGGTAATTTTTTTTTAATTAGTTAGATTATTCGGCCTTCAAACTGTAAGTGGAATATCTTGTTACTTTTGGCGGGAAAGAAAATATTTTAGTGGTTTTCTGGTGGTTTGCAAACCCGAATTTAGTGGTCACTCAAGGAAAGAGTTGCTAATGATAAGACTCCACTATTAACATTAAGACACAATAACAAAATAGGACGAGATCTCGTTGCATAATATGTAACTGACAACATGCTAAAATATGACAGATAAAATATGGCCTTGGGGATTTATAAAAATTTATATTTGATAAAACCCTTTCAAAATAAAAATATTTATTAAAAAACTAGTTTGAATTTATCTGGTCGTAAGTGTTCCAAAAAAAATATAAAAAAAAAAATGTTGAAAAACTTTGATACAGGATCTATTTCAATCTACTGTCAGTTTAATTCCTTCATGGGTTATTTGGTTGTTTTAAATTATTTTGTTTAACGTCAAACCGTAATCGTTTGAAATATTTTAATAATACACAAAAAGAAAAAACTGTTTCAAATAATCAATGGAGAATTATTTTCAAAAAAAAAAAAAAAAAAAAATATATTACAGAAAATATCTGAAACATTCGTTCAACCCTCTTCACAAAGTTAAATTTCCCAACATGAAAGATTAATTAAAAATTTAAATGGTACAAAATTACATCTGTTTTCTGGTCTGTTAGAAACTTTAAACTTGAGTTAGGAATAGACATTTCAAGTTCGGGGATACTATTGTAGCCCCTTTCTTACCGAAAAAGCCCCTTCGGCGGAATACCAACAACCCAATACTTAGAATTTTGCACATTTACGGGGTGAGGGGGGTGAAAAGGCTCAGGTAACGAGTGGTATATATATATCTTTTGAAAGATTTGCTACATTTTCGATAAGAAGTGTTCTTGTTTCCGCATTTAACTTTATCCAACATTAAATCATACTCGACCTATGTTTCGTGCTTCCACCCCCCATACTGCCAGCCCATTCTCCAAACACCAGTCTGTCCCTTCCAGGTTGTGATACTTTTCCTCAAAATTCCAATTTCATAGTCCAACATAATACATCAACCAGAAGTATTTGGTGTTACGCCACCTCCGTTCAGCTTGAGCGTACAACCCTTATCTAGGACGAAATGCTCTTCTTTCTATGTTTCAAGTTTAAAGGGACGCCCTCAAATGCCAAAGCATAAATCAAGTTTTTACACTGTTATGCATGTGTATGTGCTGATATATACATAAGGATGGGGGATGTTGCTTGGGTACACGATAATAAATCGTTCACGGCAAGCTAGACATTAAGACGACAGCGGAATACTTTTAGAGGAAATCATCAAATGATTTGGGAGATTTTTTTTTTGGTGTCCCAACAACGTTAATGTTGATGTCCTTTATGCACATGGCACCAGTACCCTATTTTGAGAGGAAGCTGACAGAAACTTTGGGGGTAGTGGAAGGAGAGGTCGAGTCTTAAATCTGGGCGAAATGCATGAATGCCAACAAACCCAATTAACAGACATACATGATTGCAGTGCCAACAGTGGTACAACTTATCCGGCAACCGACAGCCGTAACCCTCCAGAAAGCTATCGATTATCGAATGAAGGTGGATCTCGTTTTTATAAGGGACAGCAGCAGACACATAAAGCTCCCCCGAAACGATGCCAGATCCGAATAGTGCAAATTTAATCTCGTGCGAGGAGTCCGCAGATGATCGGATCCGGAGATGCTAAACTTCTCTAAATGGAGGATTTGGTGCCTATCACCGATACAAATCCATGAGAGGCTTGCTGTAGTTATGGATGTCGCTTATGTTTGCCCTAAGCTTGCCTTTCGAACACATATCGCCGGGCACATCTGTGGGGGGGTGTTAAGTCGATCCAATACCCTATTTGGTGTGTCCCTGTTTCCAATCCCGGCGATATGGTGGTGGATGCTGTGAAGAGCTTTAAAGTGTGCGACAGTCGCATTTATTTGTTTTCAAATCTCTCTGTGCACCCCTTTACCAGCGCACATCAGGATTCAGGATAGGAAATGTACAAGCAGATAGACACGGTGCTAGACACACTGCCAGACGATTAAACAGATAGATAGACAGGCCTTGCAGCTATTGTGTAACATTGTTTGATTTTCATTTTTTTTATTATTTTTTTTTTGTAGTCATCCCTCTGACTTGATTTCGCCTCCTCCTTTCTGGTGGCCCTATTACACCAATCCCTATGGTGATGCTTGGTGCTCTATGCTGCTGCTCTATGCTGCTTGCATGTTTTTCTATGTTGACACATGAGCGGTATTCGTATTATGCTGATGCGTGCGACTAGGAAGATACTTTGTAAATTATCAAGTGACAGCTTTGTAATTTGCCAGAGGGGATGGAAGGCAGAGCGTAACGAAAAAAAAAGAAATCACGACGCTAAGAAATACAAAGTAGAAACGGAAACGCTGCCAGATTTTATGCTTAATGTGACACTTGTTAAATTGTTGGGGAAATTGCATGTCTAGTCGTACTTATCCGCTAAAAATAAATCGGGGCTACGTGCAAGAGGGTCCACCTACGTACCTTTTGTACCTTTATAAAGTTTTTATTTTTTTTTTCTCTTGTTTGAACATAGAATGATAGAATTTTTTTTTAATTTAATAGAATATATTTGAAAAGAACAAAGAAATATTTTATTTATAAAATTGTAGCTAAATAAACTTTTTGGAGAGCTTAAAATTATTTTTGGTTGAAAGTTTTATTAAATAGAACGACAGGATAGCAGAATATTTTTTAAGGTATTTATTCTTTTAAAATCACGGAATTTTTTGCTATCATATCACAGGACTGAATCACACTTCAAAAAAGCAATTTCCAATTTTTTTAAATCCTGCTTTAGTTTGAATGTTTGTATTTTCAAAAAACGTTAAAATAGTTGGTATCCATCACAATATAAAATGGAGCTAAGGTTTGTAGAATTTACTTGGCAAAACGGGCAATTAAATTTCCGTTTATCCATAATATAATATTTAATATTGAGAAAATTGTGCTCAAACAACTTCCAATTTCTAGTTTTGATTCATAAATTCTTAATGAAACCGGCTTCGGTAGTCTAGGTGTGGAAGCGTTTAACTACCACTCGGAGATCCGTGGTTCGATTCCGCGTAACGACATGTTTGTTCATTGTTCATTTGCTACTTGTCCGTACTTTGGAAAAAATCTTTACTTAATCCTAAAAACTACTGTCTTTCTTTTCAACGAAAAATAGGTCTGTATAATCAAAATAGGAATTTTTAAAATCGCAGCTCAATAGAAAACTAATTTTAGCAGCTACATCTAGGTACAATAACTCTGTAAGCTACTTATTTAACACATTCCCTACGATTAGAGTTGAGAAGGATTTTGCGAGGCAGTACATTTGGCCCCTTATACGACGGTAAATCGTACTGAGGCCTCAATTAAAATGTCCTACAACTCTTGGTATAAGCGTATAAACGTGTACCGTTACCGACCCAAACCCATGAATCTTAAGGGGCACATTCAATTTAACCTTTTCAGGGCATTTGGGTTAAGTAGATCACATATTGTTACATTCAGACCTAAAACATAGATGTTCACAGTTTTTTATACCCATTCAAAATAGACATTGAACTGCATCATAAATCACCTTGCGTGGCCTATACCTGAAATATGCTTGGAACCCCTTCAGAATATTGAAACTCCAAAAAATCTTTGACTAAAAAAATTTGCAGTAAGAATAAGTTCATTCAGAACATTGAATATAGATACTGAACGATCGGTTCTTTATTCGCGAATGAATCTAAAGTTACTTAGATTAGCCTAGAATGGATTAGGTCTTATGTAGATAGGCCCTTGTGTTTAATTCTGGGCTCAGCACCCATATTTCTTTTGGCAGAATCAATCAAGGAGCAGATTTGTTAATGATCTCCGATTGGAGCTTTAAGGAATGGTATGAGGCAAAGATAACGGACAAAAGTAAACCGGTTCTCGTCCGATGCGATGCAGCAAGCAGCATGTAGGCAGCATAGTTGGTACTTAGTTGAGCGACCGCTCGGTTAAGCTGTTGTCGAAACTCGCGTTTGGAAGATCATGTATGAGTCACGTTTAAATCATTGCATGATATTATCAATAGAACGAGAGCTGGTAGAAAATATAGACTATGATGATGTCATCGACGTCTTTATGAAAATGAAAGCAATTTTTATTAGCTATTTTTATTATTTAAATATGATGAGTAGAAGAGTCCATTCAGAAACATAACATATACTTTAGCGTACTACGTACCTGTGTTTCAGGCTCTTGACTACTGTTTGCTTGACATTTAGAATGCAGGGATATGGCGGTTTTGATTTTTTGGGTTTCAGGTTAGTTTTGGGGCCCCTTGACGATTAGAACGCAGTGATGTGAGGTTTTCAATTTTCGGGCTTCACTCTATCCCCGGCCCCTCCTCTGGCCTGGGACCCGGGGCTCGGGGCAAATCGTTCTGTTTATAATGTCTTCAGACCCATCGATTTGTGGAGTTAGCAAAATGATCTTTCTATCTCTCAGTGACAGCATTTCATTCACGTTTCTTCGGTTATCGATCGGATCGGTTATTCGGTTATCCCTAAAAATACTGAATCATGCCGTGAAAGTGCTCAAATCGGATTAGCCGTTTCCGAGATTGACAAAGAGAACAAACAAAAATTTTAAAAATACTCGATTTTGTTTTAATATCATATGAACTTAGAAAAATACATTTATTTTGAAATCACAGACAGACACTCCAATTATATTTATGTAGAGATAGATGTATAAGATAGTCGAGTAAATGAAGCGTGAAAATGCTTAAAACTCCTTAGTACCCAGGGACAACTCCGATATTGATGATTTTTTCAAAATGTTTGTTTTTATACATTATTTGAAATCAGAAACATTTAAATGTGCGCAATTAAATTAATTGGCGGTACGTTTCCCCTAAAAACCATTCCTTAAAAAAATTCCGTCTTTTGCTAATATCTCTTAAACAATAAGTAAGTGATTATAGACGAATAAATGTATTTTTTTATAATTTACTTAAACTTGAATAAATCCTAGAAAAATTATCGTAAAGCAACACACTTAGGTTCTTCTTTTAGGTAAATGTGAATTATTTTATTTGATATAAAGATGATTGATGTAGGTACAAAATGTAAGCAAATCCCAATATTTTTCGTTTTTCAGCATTTTGCCCTCAATTTGTGCCTTTTGTGAAGATAAAGTGCAAGTACAAAAGCAAGATCGCGAAGCAAATCCAGATTGGACACAGGCTTTCATAGGTGCAAATGGTGCATTTTCACCGGGTCAACGGATTTTAAGAAAATAAACTTAAAAAAAGAATTACCTTCATTTTCATATATTAAAAGAACTTCACAGAGTGTTGGTGTCTTTTTCCATTGCCTTTCACTGCAATAAAAAAATGAACAGTTGATGGGGGCGAAATATTGTCTACTACACCGTACGCAAAACAACAACGCACCGCGGCCCTTAATACACCTTGTATGTATTTACATATATTTAAACATATTTGAAAAAACTGTACCTATACCCACTGAAAACTCCGTTCACAAAACAAAACCAATCAAAATGAAGAGAAAACAGTCCAATCCAGCAGAGATTTATGCAGAAAAAATAACTATTGAATATAATCATAACAAAACTGCCCCCAAACCAAATACAAAATATTTTCAATCATCTTAAGTATATGTCGAAAATATAAACGAAAAAAACGAAAACAAAACAAAAAAAAAAAAAAAAACAAGAAAAAAAAGGAAATTTTATTTTAAATATTCAAAACATATCAAGCACACGCCCATATCTGTTCAAACACAAAAAAAAATTCAATTACTTTCTGGTCCTAGTTGTATAAACAGCATTTTTATATCCCTGAAGGAATCTTCTCAAATTTGGAAACGACTGACAAGAAACGAAATTTATAACCTGTCTACTTATGTTTACTTAATATTGTAAAAAGTCTCTGACATTCAGGAAAAGCCAGCCACCAGCAGCAGCAACAACAATAATAATATAGCATGAGCAACAATAACAACAACAACAACAGCAACAACAACAAAAAGGAGCAGAATGGAAGACTCGGCTCTTCACCACATTTTAATTTCAGTTTCTTTATCCGAATGTATCCTGACGACTTTCACCAGAATTTATGACTTTTCCATGAGGGTTGCTTGGACTTCTTAAGGGAAAAAAACATGTTAAAATAAAATCAAATTCTGACGTGAAGGCATGTAAAATTTGGCCTCAAGGGCTCAACACTTCGTAAAAATTGAGATTTAATTTTTACGCCTCTCCGTCTCCCTCGATCGTGGTGTGTATCATGGCTGAATCCTGGAAGTAAAATCCCCGAGGAAAATTCATAAAAAATGAACATGTCAGGGGGACTTTTCCAAATCCTATTTTTTTCCTACCATCCTTATATACAACAGGAGCATCAATTTTCTATGGTTGAGTTTTCATTATTTTCAATTTTTTCTCGCCTTTTTTTCTGGTGTTTATGTTGTATATGTTTTTTCTATATATGTACATAGTAGAAAAAATCCTGGCTTATGACGAGGCGGTTACTGGATATGATGGCAGCTATATTCTTTGCTATATGTTTGCCTTTGTAAGGCATTAACGCAGTTTTGAGCATGGAGCTTAAGAAAAATTAGTATCAACAATTTTTTTTATAGAAAAATTCAATTTATGCGATTTCAAAAACAGGAGCGCTGGTGTTGTTTCAAAACGAGGATAATTTCCTCAAAATTGTGGTACTTAAAGTGTAAGATGCGGGGGGGTCGACAGTAGATGGAACGGGGGGGCATGGCGAAGAAACAAGAGGAGTCTCTGCTGTAAGTGGAGAACTCAAAAAGCTTTCTATGTCGCGTGTTTTTACTTTCACCCCAGGCGAAATCAGGAAAAGTGGTTCGCTGGATAAAATTAACAGAAGCACCAACAACGACATCAACAACAACAATAATAACAACAACAATAGCAGGGAGCAGCAGCAACACCTACAACAAGGAATTTTCTGAACTGAAGTACACTATACGGCTTGCTTTTAATGAGTTCAGACGTAATACGCTAGGAAATTCGCTGGTCTGGGTGGGGGGTATGATGGAGGGGACAATGTGGATGGGGCATGGCGGGGATGGGAACTAAAGCAAATAAACCAAATTTGCTTCCCATTGTTACCAACAGCAGCAACAACACACAAAAACTCGCCCCGCACTGTCGTAATATAATCTGAGGGGTTGAAAAACGACGCTAACTCCCTTGGAATACATACCGTTCTTCAGTAGCGATCACCTCCTTCCTCCATCCCCATAGCCATCGTTCACAAATGAACCCCCAAAGTGTTGCTCACTCTAAAATATAGGGGGCACACAATGTTTTATGAGTGCTAAAGCCCGTTGAAAATTGTTGGTCTATATATGAGTGTATATATGAGAGCTGGGCATTTTTTGAGGGTGAGATAATGGATATTGTGCGACATAACATGGCTACACACACGTCCCAGTAAAGCCATTCCTTAAGGCACCAACAGTGGGGAATGTAGCCTTAATACTGTTCGGCAAATTACTCTCTATATACCTCTAACTAACTACTAAATAAAGTAGCATAATTGTGACATAAATTACATAAAATTTATAAAACCCTGAAACAGTTTCCTTGCTATCATAAAACACACAGACCACCACACCAAAACGCATACAATCAACAATATTTCTAACTTTAAGGAAAACGAAAAAAAAAGAAAAGTCTTTTCATCTTTTGTTTGTGTAACTCCAACGTGCAAAAGGGTAGGCAGACGAGCGTACCTAGCAATGCGGAAAATATAGCACATCGAATATAACACATCGTGCTTACTGCACGTACGGCCGGGCGCCTTAGGTTCTACACCCCTGCTATTTGCTTAATGCCCATACAACGAGATGTAATTTCACCATCTTTCGATAGACGACGACGGTACAAAGATTTTCTGTACACATCGCTTCACATTGTTCTAGCGAGATAGTCCTCATCGGACTTTGACGGTACACATACAGGACTTAGTGTAGTAGGGTGAATCCTCCTCCATCGAGGGCTGACAGAATATAGACAGTGATTCACATGGAAAATGGTTCAATTTTTTCCCTTTTTTCCACAATTCTATTTTTTTTTTTTTTTTTTTTTGAAAGAGAGTAAATGAAATCATGCGGATATACTAACAGCATTGCGAACAATAATGGAGCATTATGCTAAGTACTAGCACTCGAGCTGAATGCGAACTGAGTAATTTCGTCTATGGCTGCTGCTTTCTTATTTTTAGCTGCTATTTCGCGCGAATTTAATGAAAATTTTTTTCTACTTATATGACAGGATCTTTTTATAATTTTTGATGAAGGCTGAATTTGCAATGAGGATGTACAATTTGGCAATTATGTCACACATATTTTTTATGTGTGTTTTTGGGCTGAGATAAAAGGAATTCAACAAATTGATGTGAGAAGGAAATACAATTATCGGGACAATTGCAGAGATTCCTTTAAAAAAAAGGTAACAAATAATGTAAAAGGAATTTTGTTTATTTTGTATTGAAAAAAAAAAATTATTTATTAAATGATGAAATTGCAGTAGGTTCCAATTTAAAAAAAATCGACAAAATATATGAAATAGCTGAAATAACACATCCATTAAATTTAAACCTCATCAATGCAGTAGTCATACTTTCTACTTTCAGTTCATCATGTCCTTTGTCACATCATGTTAAGCTCGAAGGAGAGAATGCATTTCAGAATATGAGGGCTCAGGAGAACACTGGAGGAGTTGACGACTAGTCGTGCGTTTTATTTTTTGGATAGTGTACGAGTTCGAAAAAATTGACTGCGAAAGATTACTTCATAGTCGAGTTGTTACTTCTTCCAATGGCCCTACATTCCAATTATATACTTTGATAGGTGCCTGCTCAACTCAATCAGACGTACTAGTTTGGCTGATACCAGACCCAGGCCCAGCTGGCAAGGTCCCAGGTCAGAGGTTGCATATACTGCATTCTAAACGTTAAGCATGCAGTAATCTAGAGTTTGAAACCCAACGTTGCAGCATTCAAAAATTGATGTTAGGTATAGATTTCTTCAAACTCCGTGACACAAAAAATTTCAGCAGTTCTGCGCACCTCTTTGCCAAATTTTATAAATATTCCCCTCTTTTTAGTTAAAACGGCAACAAACACAGATAAAACCCAACAAAATAATTTGGGAAGGGATGCGCGCATGCCGAATGAATAAAGTTAATTTATCTTTATATGTGTTGAGCAGAGCTTTTAAATACATGTAAAACTCCTGCTCAACCAAGCCAGTTTATTCATCATAATAAGCATAATTTTACTATAATTAAGCGAAATATTTCTCATCCTCATTCATAAAACTATAGCTCTCCGCAGACGCAAGCATCACAACCTCCCCAAGCAGAAACGCGCATGCGACTGGCGGAAAACGTCAACAATCTAGTAATCAAAGTGATAAAAACAGAAATTTCGTATTTATTTATAGTAGAAATTGCTACAAATTATTTCTGTAGCAAATGTGTAAAATGCAAAAACCTTAAAATAAAAAAATGTATAAAAAGGGGCGTTTTTCATTCATAATTTGTAAATCTTTAAAATAATCATTGAAATCTCAGAAAAATACACCTCCCTGTAGCAATGCGCAGTCGCGACTGATTAAATGGCAGCAAGTGATTTGATAGGAGGAGTTAAATGGAGCTTTGTACGAGCTTTTAAACATTTTTAAGAGCTTAGCTGGGGTAGATGCGCGGAATGTCAGGACGTTTGAAAAAATCTATACATATGTGCCACGAACCACGATTCTTTACTAACAATCCCTCTCCCAACAAAGCTTTAGAAAAACAAATACTCAGCCAGCAGGCTGCGTGCTTCTTATTTGAAAGCTTCACCTCAAAGTTTTAAAGCTTCCTACCCCGACGAGCTTTCTATCTATAAAATAAACCGCTTCACCAGGCCAAAATAAATCTTTCAACAGGCTCGTTACGGAGAGGTCAACTTCTCCGGTCCTATACTACATATACCAAATACCTGTGAATTGTTGCCCAGGTCTTGTCGAGGTGTATGATCCGACTATGTTCCTGGCAGCGTTTCCTATACCGTGTCGAGGTGTATGCTCCGGCGCAGTAAGAACACACATACAAACATATCCTCACCGCACACCGACCACTACCGAATATCTGGGGAATGTTGCCTGGGCCTTGTCGAGGTGTACGATCTGACAAGGTTCCTGGCAGCGTTTTCTATACGGTGTCGAGGAGAATGTTTCCCAGGCCTTGCCGAGGTGTATGATCCGACAGTGCTCCTGGCAACATGTCATGAGTGTCAAGGTATGACTCAACCAGCCTTAGTAACTAACTGTAACATGTAGAGAAAACTAATAAGTAGATAGCTGCTTACCGATACCAATCCAGAAATAACAAGTAGGTAGTTACTTAGCCATACTAGTAGACCATAGTTGAAATCAGCAGCTTGCAGTTTGCTGGTGTAAGCATGACGGTGAAGCCATGCTTTAACAAAAATTTTGGGAATATCTAAAGCAACCGAACCAGATCCACACCAAAGCGATGCTTACTTCGGTTGTAAAACTGTGTTGTTTGGATTACGTTGAGTTCTAGACCCTCCCCAACCTTTTTGTTGATTATTGTCGCCATTCGTTTTGGAGTCAACTTTTTCGTTATAAGTATGACCAGGGCAGAAAGTTTACTCCGAGGCTTAGCCAAAAGGGAAGCACATTTCCTAAGGACCAAAGAAGGTGTATTGCCAGGGCGAGTGGAGTTATTGACGTTAACCTTTTGAGACACATATACATCTCGCGAATCCAGAGCAAGACCACTTCCATTTAATGTTCTGTTTGCTAAAGCTATGAAGAATTTTGTGAACTTAATAGCATCCATTGACGCTTTGAAAATCAATATGACTCGAGTTATTTCGATAATAAAGCATGAAATCCTTAAAAAGGGAGTCCCAAAATTCGATTAATTGAATGCGACTTCTTAGAGAATGGTGGATATATGACGACAATATTATTCCTACACAAAATATGTCACAAAATAATCTTTCAATTAAAACAAAAATTGGATTAAAACTGAATTCATATGTGTTAAACTTCAATTTAAAGTTCCAACACTTTAAAGAAATTATCCTTTTAGTATATTAAGAGATGATTAAGCCCGAAAATCTTTACACTCCATTGAAATTTCCAGATTAAGTTCGACATAGTTCTTGCGGGAAACTCTACACTTCCTATAACCATTAAAGTTGGAAAACTCGTGGAAAATGTAATAAAAAAGGACTCTTTAAAATGGAATTTGCGTGCTAAAAAGCATAAAAGGAAGTAATATTCACTATCTTAATCCTTTCAGGAAAGTGCACCTTACAAAGTCTAGAAAACCTAGTTAAGCGTAGCATGATGAGGCTAAAGAGAGTATGTGGATGCTTACCAACTTCCGCCAGCGATTTTGGGGTTGCATGTTCGATGCAGTAAGGTGTATAGGATGCATTACATTGAAAAGGAGTTCGCAGGTCTGGAGTGTAGAAGTCGTGAGATCTGTGTAAATGCAAGTCTTATAATGTTGGAAATCGGCTTGAGTGTAAAAAAAAGTTTTGAAAGCATTTTCCGATGAGGTTGAGAGCTTAAGATTCAAGTTGGGGGGTTGGAACACAGTCTAATATACATATATAGAACAAGTGCAAACTACAGTGACAGAGATTTGGTTAGAGATTGTACGAAAATTTGAAAATCTAATTGGTGTAGCTAAAAATTTTTGTAAAATTTGAGAGCTACAAATTTAATGTGAATACCATCTAAACTTGTTGCTAGCTATAAATAGGAAGTTGACAATATAAACGCAGAAGTTACGTTTTACACTTTTACGATAACCATCGTTTTGCACAATTTAATCCGTGGATGGTAGTAAATATTTTTCTTCAATATTGCAACCTTTGCAGCTTCTATATTCGTAGTTCGCGTGATAATTAGTATGTATACATGATAAGTTGAATAGTTGAGTTGAGGTTGAGTTGAAAATAAAAAACACTACACATTCAAAAATCCCAAACAAAACACAGAGATGCTGCTGTCAACTAAACTCAACTACTCAACTTCTGAGCTCACGTCCATAAGCATGATTTCAACTCAACCCAGGTAGTAGAGTCGAGCATACCATAACTCAACTCGACTTCCGTCTACATGTAGTTGTACTCGAGATCAACCTAAGTTTAACTCATCATGTATACATAAGTACTAAATGCAATCGGACTATTTTGTAAAAACTTCAAGAAGGATTTTCTAAGATTGCGATTTGGTCTGGAAATTCCAACCGGAAGTATATTTAACAACAAAAAAGAGATTTCTAATAAAGTACATGTATCGGTAGCCTGAAGTGTTATTCAACAGAAAGAATAGCATGAAAAAGCGTAATTAGTGGCTAGTCTCTAGGCACAACATCCTGCTAGTTTACAATTGCGTTCCACCGAGCCCACTACATGGGTATCAAATGAAAGAATACGACAGGTAGAATACAGTAAGCTATGTAATGCAATTTAAATCCAATATGGCCGCCAACAAAAATTAGGCTTTCGTACGTGAAATATGGCATTGCCAGGGCCTTCGGCAGGCGTATACGTAAGGAAAGAGGCAATAGATTAGAAGATACCCAAAGCTGGCGAAGGGAAGCATAAACTTTAAAAAGGACAATTCTGGTTTGGTTACAGCAGCTGAATTTGGAGTCGAGTGTTGGAGTCGAGCTCCCAGATTTTTTTACAGAGTCAACATAGGGTCAAACATTACCATTAATTTTAATTGAGAACAAATTTGTTTTCAATATCAACAGGAGTTTTGCTGACGACAAAGCAGGACGACTTGATAGGGTCAGCAGTAATTTATACTGAACTGACCTTTCAGTCATGCGTTTCAAATCACTGTTGAGCTGAACAGTACAATCCTCGATAAGTTCAATAGGTTTGCTTAAATAGATCTGCACATCATCAGCGTATACATGAATAGAAGAATGTTTGACTACATTTGGAAGGTCATTTATATAAAGGCTGAAAAGAAAGGGGCACAGGATAGAGCCCTGAGGTACTCCACAATGAAGAAGTGCAAGTTTGGAGAAATATTCTTATACCTTGAGAACGCTCCTGAAGATAACTTTCAAAAAGTTTGACTGCAGTCGGGCCGAGACGAAAATGTCTGCCTAGTTTTTCAAGTAATATCATAGGGTCAATTGAGTCAAATGCTTTTGAGACATCGACTAAGATTGCTTGTGACTTGTTATCATGTCACTTGACAATATCAGTTGAAGCTTCTAAGAGTGCCGTTTTGCAGCTGTGCCCAGACCTGAAATCAGACTGCCATATAGAGAGAAGACTACTTTGATTTAGATAGTAGGTGCGCTGCTTAGAAATAATGTTTTAAAATTAAATTAAATTTAAAATATTGGGCTCTAAAAACACTTGTTGAGAGTCATTCCCATAAGTACCAAGATCACGAATATTGCGCCTTAATTTTTTTGGAGGTAGATTAATGTCGAGCTGATTATTACCATATGTTCGTTTAGGAGATCGTAGAAGAGCAACCGTTTATTACGCACTTTCTTATATCTACATCTTACGAACTGCTTCATTGCGCGTCCTTTTGTATTGATGGTAAAGAAAATCGCGTTCAGCCATGCTAAAAACCTCCCAGTGGGAAAATTTGGGAGCACTGTTCAGGGGAGCTTATTTTGAAGACTGTTAACTATGCTTCCGAGGAAGCCTTACTGGAGCTTACATAAATTTTATAGAACGGGCGTGTCCAAGAAGGGTTAGATAATCATACTATGAACCGGCTCTTGTTCTATACGGAAGACAAGCAGCTTTGTAAGTGGTTGGAATTTAGTTGGGGGACTGCTTTGGTAAAACTACCCTCGCGCCTGGAAAGCAAAAAGCAATTGCAGGAGCATGGACAAAATAAAAGCTTTTCGATACCGGATCACATATCCACAGGCGTCTATGAAAATTCTGTAAGCTATTTTATAATGCTCCTAGATAGGTTTTAGGGGAGCCTAAAAAGGTATGCTTCCTTGCAATGACATGTAATGTTAAAAAGTATGTAGAACTGGTATGGGAACGGGAGCGCAGTAATCTTTTTTCGGAGTGATCCAACATGGCTATTGGAGCACTCCATTTCCCGCTGGGCTATTCTTTATACTCTTGTGACCCACTATTTATACAGTCACAATTTTGACAGCCGTTGTAGGTCTATGCGGATTAATAAAATTATTGTGACTGCAAAATTAGATTACAAAAATGTCTTACTTGTGATTGCGTTGCGAATTTACACATGGGAATAATATTAATTTTGAATCAATTGAAATCCACTTATCCGTAAACGTATATTGAATGCTTTAAGTTCTTGATCAGTTTGCGGAAAAATATTCAGGAATTTTAATTGTTTTGTCGGCTTCTTTTCTATTCCTTATATATGGCGACAACTCATTACTCATTACTCATACTCATCGGTATGCTTCAGTTTGCATATGCAAAAATCAATTGGATGTTAATAAATGCAAGATAAAAAATAAATATCGAAATGGAGATTATTGATTAATAAAATTCCAAATACAAATTCAATTAGTCAATAGTAAAAAAAAAATAAAAAGAAATAAAAAGAAATTGAAAATAAAAAGGAAGGAAGTCCTTTTAATTACATTTTTGCATCTCCTTCAAAGAGAAACTAAAATTCCTGCTAGAAGAAAAACCGGAAAGAAGCTGAATTCCTTGGCGTGTTAACTTCCCCCCGTTCCAACCCCTGCCCCGTCAACCCGTTTTCTTTAGTCCATGTTCAGTTGAATATGGTTCAACTTTCTTTTGAGCTTCTTAGCTGCTGACTGCTGCTGGTGCACACAATGCTGCGCTTAATCATTCGTCTAGACACAAAAACGTAGACCGTAAAGACGTAAAGTAATGCAGTGCCGGAAATATTCTCCGTCTTCCCTTAAGTAAGTCAATTGAATTAGTCAAAGAATTAATTCTGAATATTTCAAGAAGCCGGGGGATGCACCGTGCGCCCTGGGTGAGAGAGAGAGTACATTTTAAGACGGAATCAGATACGGAAATCTCTGTGTTAGTTCTTTACGGAATTTGATTTAGTGAATTTGGTAACCGAATAGGAGTTAAAGGATGTGCGAAGGATAAAGGAAGGATTCTTAAGAGATTTGTTTTCAACTTTTATTATATAAAGCAAGCAAGATGAAATGGGAGTGAAATAACGTTATATTTTATGGTCCGCTCCTTTACATTGAAAACAAGTTGAAGATGCACCTTTAAAAGTGTCGAGCTATTGAGAGACAGACCTTTGTGACAACGAAGAAAAACTACTCTTGCAAATTGCATAAAGTAACTTAGTCACTTCGGCCACTCAGTTATTTAATAACCTTCTCGGAAATTGTTTGTGTTGTGCTTTGGCATAATCTTAAAGGAAAGTGTCGTTTTTTTTTTACCTAGTTGAAATTCAATAGTAAGAAAAATATAAATTACAGAGCTTCGCTAATTGGCAGTACTAGGTGATTGCGCACGTATGCAAGTGATGAACTGAAATGAAAAGAATTTATGCAAAGAATTGGCTGTTCCCTCGCAAGGCCAAAGCAATTTATAATCATTACAATTTACATTCCATTGTAAACTAGGATTGAGTTATCTTGGAAACTGTAAAATTGAAACAAATCGGTTTAGGTTAATGTATTCACCACTTTGTGTATAGAATATTGATTATAAATGTAGAAGATTGTCAGAAATATTACATTCAGTTTATTGAAACTCGTAGTTTTATAAAAGGTGAAGTTATTATTTATAGTCAGCACAATATAATGCTGAAAGATTTATTCCAAATTGACATCATTTGAAAATCCAAAAAGTTCCGGGTTCGAATCCCGGCAGCACCACCAGAGCCGGCGGATGGTGTTGGGGTCGGGTGGGTAGTTAGGCAAACAAACCCTTCCTCCGAAACTGTTATTTGGTAACAACAACCCTTCCTAAAAAGGAAGAAGGTAGGTACCATTGAAATTATCATCTTTCAGCCTTAACGGCAATACTTTTCCGGTCCCCTTTTTCGCGCACAATAAGGTCTAGAAGTTGATCATTGTGAATCGGAAATTGGGCTGACGGTGTACAGAAAAACATATGGTGTCCTGGGACATCTGGGCTGAGAACCGTGGTTTGGGGACAGATCATTCACTCACAGTACGCTTAAGGTACCAGAGAGTGACAATGGACCAGAGGTTTACTTTTAGAACATACTTGGAGGCCACGGATAAAGCTTCCGTTATTTGTGCAGCATTTCCTATTATGCTGCCCAGCATGGGGGTCAAACTAATCCGTCGCCTTCTGATGGTGAGGGTGGTTAGCTCAGTCTAGCTTTACGCAGTGAGGGCAACAATGTTGAACAAGATGGCTAAACGGAAACAGAAACATGCGTGCGTGCGTGCGGCAATAGATATTGTAGAAGTGTAGGCATTCAAATGCGATCTCAGATATGGTTTGGTGAACAGAAGGCATTCAGCGCAAAAGCTGGTCTACTTTTTCCGCATTGCAGACTAGCGTACGGCGACGATGATGTGGCTACGAGAAAAGTTTGGGTAATTTCAAACTGCTTAGCAAGCATTTAGCCCAGTCACTTTATACAAACAAAAGGCCAAACCTCTGAATAAATACAACTGGAGATTTATCAGCGGGATTCTCTTTATTTTGGGCTCACAAATAATTTCCCAAAAGTCCATAAAGCTAACTGACCGGCTACTCGAGTTATGGAAGGTCAAAGGTCACGAAAATCAGTTTTTCTCAAAAATCTCGTAAATTATCGATTTTATGCAATTTTTGGCTAAGTAAAGATTGTTCGTGAGATAAATCTGCATAAAAATGTCCTATACGAAATTTATGTAGAACTAATGGTTTTTGAGATATGGGTTTGGGAAAACTCGGGCATCGGGCATCGATTTTTCAGAAATATTCGTACATTAGTTTTGCAAAATGCACTAAAATTGATTTTCGTGACCTTTGACCCCCCATAACTCGAGTAGCCGGCCAGTTAGCTTTATGGACTTTTGGGAAATTATTTGTGACACCAAAATATAAAGGGAATTCCGCTGGAAAATTTCCAGATGAATTTTTTTAGAGGTTTATGTACATACGTATAAATTGCAGAATGCAGAATAGTAGCATTACAATTTTCCGTTGCTTATGGTTCCTGTAGGGTCTGCCCGATGTCAACTCGATGTCCGAGGATACAACCATTGAACTTGAGGTGGACGATGATGACGCCAACCCCATTTCGTTATTTTCCTCTGGGATAGGTGTTGATGAAGATGACAGCATGAAAGAAGTGGAGATAGAAGAGATAGCGAGTTAATGAACAAAATTTTTTTATGCTTGGTAACCTTTGGACTAGGTCTACTGGGGTACCATATAAAAACGCTGCTTGCATTATAGTTCAAAGGTGGTGCTGAAAAGAATGCAGTGCGATGCCCGAGTTTTCCCAAACCCATATCTCAAAAACCATTAGTTCTACATAAATTTCGTATAGGACATTTTTGTGCAGATTTATCTCACGAACAATCTTTACTTAGCCAAAAATTGCATAAAACCGATAATTTACGAGATTTTTGAGAAAAACTGATTTTCGTGACCTTTGACCTTCCATAACTCGAGTAGCCGGTCAGTTCACTTTATGGACTTTTGGGAAATTATTTGTGAGCCCAAAATAAAGAGAATCCCGCTGACAAATCTCCAGTTGCATTTTTTCAGAAGTTCATGTTTAAAGTGACTGGGCTAATTCCAGTGACTGGGGTTTTTATAGAAGATGCAAATCCCTTCTTCAGCCATCGGCGCGTGTTATAATCTATAGGTGACATATTCTGCCCCGCCTGGAATGTAGGACAAGAACCGCCACTCACCATAAGTTAACCAAATGGAGGAGCACTACGCTCAAACTCATTTGTGATATTACTCTTCAATTGACTCATTGAGTCACTAAAGGAATTTAGCAGCTTTGATTACCATCAATACTTATAGAAAAGCATTAAGAAATCCTGGTTTATGAAATAAAGTTCAAGTGTTATGGCTCATACATTACACACATAAGGGTACTCCTACACTGAAACATTTTAGAACCCTACGCTTTTGGTAAGATACTTAAAAACTATTTTTTGTATTTCAACATATACCTTATTCGCATGAATAAATTCCGAAACTATACCTCCTAGCAATGCTTCAAGCACTTGACCTAAAATTTTAACGCTTCATTAAGGTATGGTACCGAATCACCAACAAGAGCCTTCAATTCAGTCAAAAGCCATGAGAACGATTAAAACTAAATGAATCAATGCTTCTCTCGGGCCTCCGTAAGCCCCCGCTAGGAATATTGTTCCCTCTTAAAAATCAGAGAATTGAAAAGAAAACACTTAGCCGGCGTGTGTTTTCCCCTCTGATTGTTTTCAGACAACAACAGAACAAATTGAGCAGATAATGTCCTTTTGTCAGTTTTCTATATTTTGCCCCAACAAAATTTTTTCCTAACCGTGTTGTCGTAGACATAAGCGTTCATATCCAACCACCGTGAACAGCACAATAGGCTATAGAGGAAGCTGTAAGGATTCTTCAAACCCTTTACATCTCGGCCAGATATCCTAGATCTGAGTTATTTCCGCAGTCGCGTGTGTATTTCATTTTTTTCGTGCTCCCCCTAACCACCGCCGACTCCTATTGAGAAAAGGCTGTGGATGCGGTTCTCCCAGGCCGGTTTCGTGTGCTGCATCCTTTTTACGTTTCACCCCACTTATTTGTTTATGCTTTTTCCTTCTTATTTAAGGGTTGAAAATACTGCTGCTCATTTCCAGGACGTCTCTCTGCGGTGAACATGCATGAGAATGTTATTCTACGTGCCACTTAATGCGAGTAGAGTGAAAATATTTTTTGACTTTTCATACCTTTACCTGAGGATAAATAGCGTGTGTTCACAGAAAGACGGGAAAAAATGTGAGGGCTAAGAAAGAAGCGGAAAAGGGCTGGAGCTCCCTATAACTCTTCCCGACACAAAGGATCACCGAGAGATATATGAGCAGCAAAGAAAACGAGAAAAAATATATGGCAAAGGGAAAGTAATATGCAGTCGCCCCTCTTTTCGTACATGTTAAGTCCCCTCCCCCAGCTTGGGGACGTTGGGAATCCTGTATGTGGCTGCTCGTTCAGCCGTAGACTGCCCTGCCAACAAGTGATAAAAAAAATTCCCTTGAAATCACAAAAGGTTGGGACACCTTGCGGCTGGCTTCTATTAAAACAGGAGAGAGATCTTTCGACTATGCTTGCTTCAATGGCACCCCGCTCAGGCCTCAACCCCTCTTCAGTAGATAATGAAAATACGTTCTGAAGAAAACAGATCCAAGCACTTTGCAAGCTTCATTAAGGAGTGTACACATGCCGTCAGCTTTTGAGCATCCTTTCAAATAATTCAAAAGGATTTTAATAATAAAAGGAAAAAATCCGCTTTCAAAATAAATTTTATAATTTTGTTTTTATTTTTTTCAAACCTTATAAAAATGACCGTACAATGGACGGTGCCGCTTCAACGCAGTTAAGATGTGTGAAATTATATAAAATCACTTAAATTGTGTTTTCGGTCTTTAGATCTCTTTTAGTATTTCAATGGAGGCTGCTAAAGGAATTTCGGTAGTAGATTTGTTAACAAAGAAGAAAGTACTTTTAGTTTTGAGAGAAAAAAAAACGCTGTTACTATTACTACAATATTAATTTTTTGACGTAACAACTTCTTATAAATCGATGAGTATAAGAAGTCATTAGCGCAAATAGTCGCGCCACGCGCGACTATCCCCACCACTACTTAGCGACGGGAACGGGACGGGACATTTTGCGCTAATGACTTCCTACGAGTATACTCATCGATTTATAAGACATTGTCACGTCAAAATAATTTACACTTTTAAGCCTCTTTATTTTTTCCTCTTTCTGCAATAACTAGGTTAGGTAGAGTAATAAGTGTCCTTTTACGTTCCTTTGTATTAATCCAGTTGTGGATCCTTGATTTTCATTCAGATGAACTTTAACAGTGAATGATTTTGTTGCTGTATTATTTTCGAAAAAAGTTCGACTTATAAACAAAAAAACTCGACTCTAGTAAAATCATCCGCAGTCAGCTTTTCCGAAAATGTATTGTTATACATTGATGTAGATCTTAAATGTAAGACTAATTTCATATGAAGCGTATTCAGACGCGCAATGATACAGCTCGTAAGAATTATACGCTGGTGTCCGTTGCTGGAGATCGAGCAAAAACTGCCATGCTCCAGCCCGCTGCATGGCTACAACAAGTACCTAGAAAAGGGTGCGCAACAAAAGTACGCGTGACGCGAGTTTTGTAGTTTTTACCCTAGGCCAAAAAGTGCCAATTGTGCCTAAAGAAGTTATCACTTCAAAAATTTGAAATGCTTTCTGAAAGTTGTTGATGTGCCTATTGCGTTAGAAGCCTAGTGGAAAAAATTGGGGGAGATGCACAGGCGAGCTTATTTGGAGCACTCTTAAGGGAGCTTTACTGGAGTTTTCATAAAATTTTATAGAAAAAAAGAGAACGGGCAATTATTTTCGTGACTATAAAATGTGACATTAGCATACTCATTAGCCCGGCTCTCGTTCGACACGGATGGTAAGCAGCTTTGGAAGTGGTTAGAATTTCGTTGAGGGACTGCTTTGGTAGAAGCCCCGCTCGCGCTTGGAAAGCATAGGCAATTGCAACAAATGAACAAAATAAGCTTTTCACATATCCACAGGCGTCCGGACAGTCGTAATTTTACTGAAACGACAATTTCTTCAGCTCAAACGACTTGTCACGCCACCCGACTCTCAGTGCACCAACTAAAAAACGAGACGACATCAACATCTACATGCGACTGTCATATGACTCGACTTTCAGCACAGGGGCCATTGTTACCCCACTGTGTAACAATATAATTCAAGGAAAAATTATTACTGCTGAAGAGGCTGGTAAAGAAGTGCACATTCCTAGGATTCAAGCCAAAGTCAGCTGGGATGTACAATGCAAAAACGCCAATTCCCAGTTAGACCAGCGGAGAAATGCATTGGCGTGCCATAAAACACATAATTAAATCTACTGCACATTAAGAGTACCACAAAAAAAGACACAAAAACCACTGTATATAAATAGAATTTTATTTGTGTAGTAAAAACCTTCCACAAAGCAACTTTAAAGCTCCCTTTTACATACAGGCCGGCGGCAGGCTGTAAACTTTCAGACCATGTCGGCAGGTACGGTTCAATCAAGGCCACACATTACTCAGTCTGACTAAAGGATGGAGCCTTGAGGCACTTGAGGCACCTTGAGGACTGCAGGTGATATCATGATTCCCTACATTCAAATATTCAAAGACGACAGTTTAGCGTGGCAGGTTGGTAATTCAAGTGAAAACATGGCCTCAACGAAAACTTCAGACTGGAAGTTCAGACCTTCAGGCCTGGACTGGGGATAAAAACCCACAGACATAAAATAAAGATTTTTGTCAATTTTCCTGGACTGCAGGCGCCATTCAGTTCGCGGCCGGTGAGTGTATGGTGATATTCGGCCTCAAGGCGAGAAACCGGCGGCCTGTATGTGAATGACTGAATGGTTGGATTGGAAAGACTGGCGGATATTCACCTCGACAAGGTTCGGAAAAGATTGCCAGGTCCACACATCAACAAGGTTCAGGAAAAACTTCGGATCTACACCTTGACAAGGTTCGCCAAAGTGTGTCGACTCTAGATCTCGACACGGTTCGGAAAACATTGTTAGAAAGATTGCCGGGTCTTCATTTCGACAAAGTTGAGAAAGACTCTCGGGTCTACATTTCAATATGGTTCGGCAAAGACTGTCTAATTTACAACTCGGCAGCTCATTTTCCCAGGACCGGAGAAAACGACTTCTACGAAACGAGTCCGGTAAAAAACTGCTCTCGGAATGATGGCCAGAAATGATTTTATTTCTAAGGAGTTTCCGTGACTTCTGAGGAGCTTTCAGTTTCAAAGAGCGAAAACAAAACATATTTCAGGCCTGGTGCTTTAATGTTTGTTGCATGAATATTTGGAGAGGGTTCCACAAGTGACATTACATGGAATGGCAGACCAGTAGTACAAAGGGTGATTGCTAAGCCTGATATTGTCACCAAAAAAAAATAGTGCATGTATAACTGCTGACAGCGGCTCATTTCCTTGCTTGATCGACTCTACTGAGATATTATCAATTCCTGGAGATTCATTGTTTTTTAAGGGGACAGCAACCGAATTTTCGATCAAAAAATCAATTTTTTTTTTATTTTTTTATTATAATCTATAAACAATTCTGCATTGAATGGTGCAAGAAAAATGAAAATCCTATAATTATCGATTATAGCGATATCGAACGAAAACGATGTCGGAATACGCAAAACCCCGGTTTTTTTCGAAAAATGGCCGTCCTGAAAACTCACCTTTTCTGAACTTCAAAAACACTTTTCTCGGCTCTGGTTTAAGATAAACCAATATACCTTACATCATTCGAAAGCTTATGGAATGCTGTTTTAACTGAACAGACAACTTTTTGAAATATTGCTTACATCGGGAGAAAAAAAATATTTTGCAAACCTATTTAGCGTAAAATTTTATTACATATCGCTTTGACTATAATTCATCAGCAAATTGATATATCAAAAAGTTGTCTGCTTAATTGATGCAGTACATAATAGGGAACACATAGAAAAAAAGAAATTGAAAATCGGGCATGGCATTCGTGAAAAATCTGTCAAAAACGGCGAAAAAAGTAGTTATTTTTGTTAAATTTTTGATTTAAGTTCCAGGACCGAAAAAAAAGAAAAAGAAAACTTCTAAAATCTCCACGCTACAAAATGAGAAGTTCTGAACATTTTAAAAAAAAATTTCTTTACAATCAAACCAGCGGTTTGGAAGATATAAAATGTTGAAGTCAAAAAATCATGTTTAGTAGAGCCGGGCGGCAAAACGGTTGCTGTCCCCTTAAAGATCTTATGGCACTTTGCATTTCCAAGATTGGTTTCTTTGTTTCTCTTGTGTCTAGGTTCTAATAAGTGTCTGTGCGAAAGCTTTCCCAGTAGGAAATGTAAGCATTACCGAATCGATTGAGTAGTGTCGATTTGTAATGTCAATAGGTTACATTACCAATTACAGAATCGATTACTTTTACACGTAGATGTCCTAGGGTGGTAAGTACACTTACCAGACATTACATTTGTAAAAGGTACCTTCAGCACGTTCTGACATGTTTCATTCTCGCCCGACTAAAGTGTAGTTATTACCTATTCGCTTCTTAGTTTTTACAAATAGAAGAACTTACTTTATTTGATTTTTCATGCATGAATTCTCTGATTACCCCATAAGCGCTTGCACTATTTCCTACTGGGTTCGTCTGCCCTCAGAATGTTGATGTGAACCCGGGGCTAGACGATCAATTTTTTCAATTGCAATATTGCATTGCAATATGAAAATTGATCGTCTAGCCCTGTTGCAATATTGCTAGACGATCAATTTTACTACTGCAATGCAATATTGCAATTGAAAAAATTGACCGTCTAGCCCCCGGATAAGGATTGTTTTTCTACTTGCTCTTGCTTTTCGTCGGTCTTTCTATGCATATTTTTCTCGTCGCACCATTCTTTGGCTTTGTCTGTGCTCTTGTAACCTACAGTTTCCTTCATGACATCAGTCAATATCGTTTTAAGTTTTATCCATACTCCCCCGACTACACCTGCATTATTTATGTTTGGACCTATCCTTTCTGCTAGGTTTGCCTGATATATCTTCAACACAGTCTGCTTTTGGAGACGATCAACGTCGAATTTCTTTTGTTTGTTGTTACTTTTTACTTGAACCGACATCTGAATTTTCCTTCTACTGGGAAGTGGTACGATCCACAATTCGCACCTCTACAGGGTCTAACTGCCCTTTTGTTTATGAGCCTGGAGTATCTTTCGCAAGGGGATTGCCTTGTGTGTTTGTGAATATTCTTTCTTGTGAAATATATGTTGAACTGACAATCACGTATTTGTTTTTAATATTAGCTGATGGCAAAATTCATTGACGTGCTTTTCCTTGACTTCAGTGGTTGCATAGCAGCATATGGGAGCATTAAAAAACTTCGGGTAGACCAATAAATAGAGGTTCCGCCAAAAGAGTTGATGCCGGAGAGCGCAGCTGGGGAAATTAAAGCTGCACACAAATAAAAATTGCGCACATATTGATAAGAAATGCGTTTATGTACAATGTACATATGTATTTTCAAATTTCCCCTTCGAAATTTGTTGCGACTAGGCTAACTGCCGGGGCCCAATGATTCCGTCAACGTGATTTTCCCCTACCACCGTCGGTGAGAGCTCGCCCAATGAAACCGTCACCGTCAAAGTAGCTTTTGCTTGACAAGTGTCATTGTCTACTTGTGATTGAATTAACTGTTTGATTATTTTGTATTTGTTTCAAATTAAATTATATAAAAGTAATATCTTCTTCTTCTTCGAGTACATTTTTCCGCACTTTCTGTTCAAGAAAATTGTGGGCGGGTTTATAGCACCAACATAAATAAAAACAAGCTTTCTTGTTTAATTAGGGTTTACTTTTTTTAACAGATGGCAGGCAAATCAAAATAATGAGCGAAAAAATGAGAGCGC
Organism: Thereva unica; assembly: GCA_949987705.1. Taxonomy (NCBI): domain Eukaryota; kingdom Metazoa; phylum Arthropoda; class Insecta; order Diptera; family Therevidae; genus Thereva; species Thereva unica. Next base: position 218,577,326 of record OX465281.1, read on the forward strand.
TTTTGCTTGTGGAGGGGTAGACCAGCAAAATTAAAATTAAATCCAAGTCACCGTCACCATCAAAAGCAACAACAATTTATATGGAAAATCACGTTGACGGTTTCATTGGGCCCCGGCAGTAAGGGACGGGAACGGCATGCGGGGATTCTACTGCGCATGGAAAACGCGACTTTCTCGGCATCAACTCTTTTGGCGGAACCTCTACCACAACTTTTTTGTTTGTTTTATGTGATAAAGTCCAGCTTTTTTTTTTATTATGTGGCAGTGCTAAGCTCAGGAGTCACCCTTTGTACTACTAGTCCGTCATGTCATTTGTCACGTCATGGTGCAATGTCTAGCAGTAAGCTTAGTACGGGGGGATGGGGAGGGGTATAGGTTAAGGGTAAAAAGGTACGGGGGGGGTATTGAAGAAGGTGGTGATGAACCCTGCGTTTGAACTCTTGGATGTTGTAGGAGCTCGGAAATACTGACTGCGAGAGATTATTCCACAGTCGAGTTGTTCTATTAACAAACGAATTCATATCTTGTTGAGTGCGTGAAAAGGGTAGTTGCAGGTGAAGGGAATGAGACGAGTGGGCTAATCTGGTGTTGCGGGTATAAGATTGCCGTGGAGGCAGGAGAGCGTTTAACTCGGAGGAACAGTCGCTATGATAGTAGCGATAAAATTTTGTCAGTGCTGCTACATTCCTACGGTGGCTTAAGGGGTCTATGGTGGAGCAGGCGGTGTCGTCATCAATTAACTTGAGTGCCCTTTTTGCACCTTATCTAACCATGCTAAGGTGGTTATTGGGGCGCCGCCCCAAACTAGGGAGTTATATTCGAGAAGAGGCCGAATGTAGGATTTATAAATAACAGCACGGGCCGATGGCTGGAGGAGGAACTTGCACCTCTTAAGAAATCCCAAGCACTGGGATGCTTGTTTGGCGATTTGGAATATGTGGTCATTCCATCGCAAGTCTTTGGCTAATGTCACGCCTAAGATGTGTAAGGATGGGTCGGCCATTAGTTGGACTCCATCCACTCTCAAGGGTGGAGAGGTGTTGAGCTTCTTTTTGGAGATAAGACAGTACTTGGTTTTGTCGGAGTTGAATTCAACACGATTCTTCTTTCCCCACTCTAGAATGAGTTCAATGTCGTTATTAATAGAGTTGAACATTAGTTCGCGATCATCAAGACAGGATCTGGCATGAGTCTGTCTTGTATCGAAGCTGTACGAGTAACGTAGAGTACCGTCGTCAGCGAAGCTGAGAAGTGGGTTGGAGGGGATTGAAAGAAGGTCATTTATAAAGATGAGAAATAGGGCCGGTGATAAGATTGACCCCTGGGGGACCCCCGCAGAGATCGGGTGGGATGCGGATTTGACGCCATCCAATACTACTTTGATTGAACGGCCAGAAAGGAAGTTCTCGATCCACTTCTGTAAAAGTGAGTCGACTCCAATAGCTTTGAGTTTAGCTAACAGGGCTGGGTGCCAAACTCTATCGAAAGCCTTGGAGATATCTAGAGCAACCAGACTAGATTCACCGGATCCATGCAGACTACGGCTGAGGTGTTCTGTAAGACAGACTAAAAGATCGCCAGTGGATCTTTTTTGTCGGAAGCCATACTGTCTGTCGTTTATGAGTAGGTTGGATTCTAGATATCCCATAAGTTTCTTGTTGATTATCGTCTCCATTGTTTTGGAGAGAATAGAAGTAATTGCTATTGGGCGGTAGTTAGAGGGGTCGCTGGAGTCACCTTTTTTCGGTATGGGCTGAACATGGGCAAGTTTCCAAGAGTCGGGATAAACTCCGGAGAAATATGACAGGGAAAATAATTTGCGCAGAGGTTTAGCCAAAGGTGAGGCACATTGTTTTAAGACGATAGGGGGTATATTATCGGGTCCAGTGGATTTGTTGACATCGAGCTCCTTGAGGCACCTGTACACCTCGCGAGTCCTGAAGAAAACCCTGTCCATTAAATGAGCGCTGTGCTCGAGGACCGGGGGTAGCGTATCATTTTGGGGTAGAGAAGAATTTGAAGCAAACAGAGATGCTAATAAATTGGCCTTGGATTTGCTGTCTGTTATTACCTTCTCATTGTGAATAAAGGAAGGGGTTGAAGTTGTAGTGAAATTCTTCTTGATGGAACTTACCAAGGACCAGAAGTTTTTGCTACCGGAGGTTGCATTTAGGAGTTTACTTCTCAATTTGTTGTCAAATAAGGTTTTGACTTTCTTGATGGCGGTTTTACAAGAATTTCTTTGTTGTATGTATTCTAAACGGAGCGATTCACTCGGGGAGCTCTTGTAAGCTCGAAAGGCGGCTTCTTTATTTCTGATTGCATTCATACACTCCTGATTAAACCATCTGTTGGGCCTAGGCTTCACAGATTTGGTAGAGTGGGGAATGAATAAATGCATTCCTGCCTGTATGATCCTGGTGATACGGATAGCGGCAGAGTTGGCGTTTCTATTCCGGAAACACAGATTCCAGTCTGTAGACTGGAAAAAATTAATAAGCCCCGCAATTGGCCTTCCCATACTGCCATACAGTTCTTCGAACTGGTTTGGGAGGGGTGGGAAATTCGAATGGGAAATTAGCGCTGATTAAGCAGTGGTCTGAATTGCCGAGAGGTGAATCAACTTCGACGGAGTAACGTGCTGGATGAGAAGTAAGGAAAAGATCAAGGAGATATCTTCCTTGACCAGCAACATCAGGGACTCTTGTGGGATGATCCACAATTTGTTGCAAGTTATTGATGTCTGCAAAGAGCTCGACGTCCTTGCCAGAAATACTGGTGCCATTTGAGCTTAAGGATAACCTTTTGTACTAGCAGTGCGTTATGTCGTTCAGGTCATTAATTTATACGGTATGTCTCCCTCGTATCAAATCATGAGTATTTTCATCAATTTCGGAAAATGAAAAAAACCAGCCAAATTGAATTTTCCTTTAATTGAATAAAAACAAAAATAATTTCTCTTCCAATTAAAACAAAACCGCATACAATAACAGTGAAAGGCATAAAATAGAATATGGCAATGCTAATTAATTTCCGGCTGTTATTTGGATAACGCGCTAGAAATATAAAACGATCATGTTTTGCCCAAGTTTATCCAGTTCCATTCTCCCCGGGCTGGATATATTATTATGAAATGCTAGACGAAAAGTTCTGAAAATACATAAAGTATTAAACACCACTGAAAATTCCTCATATGCAAATTGATAGCTGCCATAAAGTGGATGGAAAAAAGCCGAACCGGAGGGATTCTAATGGGAAACACATTTCAACTATTTGGTTACGATGAGTCCGGGGCTCAACTGGATATGATTTCTCCAAAACATACAAAATTGTAAATGGTCTCATAACCGGATATGAACGGAAAAGTTTTGTATGTTTTCTTTTGGGGATTGTTAGAAAGATTATACGCATACAACATACATGCACACATTGGACAAATATTTGGTAGAACTTGGATCAAGTTGTGAAGAGAATTATTGACGTTGCTTGAGAAATTTCTTTTCGGTCTTTTTTTTTATCTGCGAGATCTTTCTGAATTTTCTAAAAATAATATCCGGCCTTGGGATTAGAAATTGAGGGAAAATTGTTGGATAAATTCTTTCAAAGCAGCGTTTTTTTCTGGGTTATCAATTTGCTTTGTGAACTAACGCATATTGCATTTGAATATTATTTTTGTGGATATAACAAAAAAAAAAGTTTTATCTGTTTAGTCTGGGCCTTTGACGGCTTGCGGAAAAGGATACCATACGGAACAGTATTTTTATATTTGTGGTTTCTTTAAGTCTTGCTTAAGGACCCAGAGTGGCTGTATATAAAAAATTGGAGAAATGGAATGCAGAGTACGGAAAGTCGTTTGCATATTATAAGCTCTCCGCCGTCGTAGGTAGCCTGCGGCTTAAGGCTTGTCATCATCACTTTGTCATTGGTTGGATTGATTCTTCTCCTACTCTGATAACATTAATTTTGACTTTTTCTTCCCAAAGCCTCGTTAGTAAAATTGAAATGTCTCTAGAGGCAAAATAGGTCGTAGATAGATCTATACATCTGTATGTATATTCATAAAACTGGCAACCAACAAGGAAATAACCTTATTAGTGTGAAATGGGTTGGCTCTATGTTGAAGAGAGGCGTAGCACCAGCAGAATTTGGAGAGTATTCAATTACAGCAACAACCTCAAAGGAATCTCCCAGCGAGGCTGATGTCAAAAGCTTGGGATTTAAAACTCAAAATGAATTACTCAGCAAATATTAAGTTATCCATCCATCCAATGGCGCTACAGCCCAAATCGAGCCTTGGCCTCCTCTAGGGCATTTCTCCAAGCTTGACGGTCCCTTGCAGCATGTCTCCAGTTCCGGATGTTGAGCATTGACTCTGCGTCAGCCGTCACAGAGTCTATCCATCTCCTCCTGGGTCTACCTACTGGCCTACTTCCCGAAATTTCTGATGCCATAAGCCGTTTTGGGATGCGATTGTCCTCCATCCTGATCACGTAGCCGGCTAGTCTCAATCTGTTGATTTTTATTAAAGTTGAGAGTTGTGGGTGGTCAAAAATTTCATACAACTCGTTGTTGTATCTTCTTCGCCATATTCCATCCTCTCTGGTTGGGCCTATTATGCATCTGAGAATTTTCCTCTCGAACCTGTTGACTCGTTCCTCTATGTCCTGGGTCATAGTCCAAGTCTCGCTACCATAACACAGTACTGGTCGTATTACTGTTTTGTAGAGTGAGAGTTTCGTTTTCATGTGCACAAATCTTGAGTGCAGGATTTGTTTTTGGGCATAAAAGGCTCTATTAGCCAGTAGTATTCGTCCTGGTTATTTCTTCTTTTTCTTCGTTTCTTTTTGTGATAGTAGACCCAAGGTAGACTGTTTTATCGACTACTTCTAGGTTATGTATGTTCGTCGATGGTTATATTTCTTTCCATTCTAAATCGTCCTGCTCTGGATTGCTGCATCACCTTCGTTTTTTCTTCGTTAATCTTCAGGCCTATGTCCTTTGCCGCCTCTTTTAATTCAACATAGACTTCTTTTGCTGCCAAAAAGGACCTTCCCACGATGTTTACGTCATCCGCATATCCAAGTAATTGTACCGACTGAGTAGCTATTGATGCACTTCGCTGGACTGACGTTTTCCTTATCACCCATTCTAGGGCCAGGTTGAAAAGCATGGGGGCCAGTCCATCTCCTTGTCTAAGCCCTTGACGTACTTCGAACTCCTCTGTTACAACATTTTGGATCCTTACTTTCGCCATATTAAGTTATCAGGGCATGAAAAATTCGGTGAAGATAAGCAGGCAATCACTAGGCCTTGAAAGATATCTTCATCGTATTTTCCGAGCCTTTCTTTGGAAAATCGTATATGCGGTTCAACATCGCACTCAATGATAGTATCGAAGGCAGTACAGATGCAGATGCAGACACAGAGAGAACGTTTGTGGTGTGCGCGAACAAGTGGACTGAAAAAAAAGGTCGTTGATGTAAAAGAGTCAATGTGGTAATAGCGATATAATTTGTAACGGCAGTGTCATCTTCTCACGGAAATACGTCATTTGACACCTTTAACGTCCATAGTCTTGCAGCGTCCTAACCGCCACGACTAATCCTGGAGTTGGGCTGATGGCCTTCTTCGATATCGAGGGAGCGCTCGACAATACATCATTTGGTACTTTAGGTAGAGCTCTAAGTAGACGCAGACTAAGTAGCACTTTCTGCAACTGGATTGAATATATGCTGAGAACTCGCAAACTAATGGTCTCTCATGTTGAGGGGTCTCTGGGGGGCAAAAGGTTGTCCACCGAGTTTTATCTCCACTTCTCTGGTGCCTTGTTGTATATGAATTTTTAGAGCCGCTCAACGGTCGAAACTTTTTCGCCCAAGGTTACGCTGACGATGTCGTCTTAGTAGTTACAGGTGTAGGTGTATCACTACCGGGACTTGTGGAACCTACACTCGCAAGCAAAACTATAGGCTTTTCACAACATGCCAAATATTTAGGAGGGACGTTAGATGCCAAGCTCAACAGGAACCAGCACATGGACACCCTAATGAGCAGGACGGGCAGATGGCAGATCCCTGTGGGCTTGCCTCAGAGCTTGTGGTTCCCCATGGGATTTGCAACCGAAAAACATGTATTGAAACCATATATTGGATATTGGATGGAGCTTTATTTTAGTGGCACAGAACGACGCTTAAGGATTTCATAACCAATTTTAGCAAAACTTCCGTTCCGTGCTGAACATGAGGTACTTGCCAAGCCCTCGTCTCTTTGATGTCACTTTGGAATCGAAAAAGGTTTTATTGTGCTATGATGGTACTCCGATTTATTAAGATAATCATTCATTCTCAATTTAAGTTTCTTGAGTGTCAGACTATACATACCTATATACATGTATACTGAGTACAAGCACTATAGTATATTAAATATCAAAATAATATTCAAAAGGATACCTTTAAAAAACAGTTTTAAATTACTGCGTTTGTTTTTGCCACATCGTACATTACCTGAAATAAAAAAAAAATAAAAATTAGGAATTGTTTGGTTAAATTATTATTATATGAATATAGTCCGGAGGAATTAGCATTTTAAGGAGACAATATTCTAAAATGGCTGAATATTGGTCCACAGCTTCCTTGTGACACCGGAGATATAGCGTTTTTCCCGAGTTTTCCATGTATCTCGGTTTCTATTGGCCATACAACCCCGTGACAATGAAATTATCTACAACTCTAGTTCTCACAAAATTTTTTACCCGATTAACCCTTTGAAAGTTATTTAATGTCAAAGTTTTCGAAAATCACTTTTTGCCGTAATTTCATCCAAAATTGAAATTTCCAAATTTTTTGTGATCAGTCAATACAAAGCGTTATTGTTTACAAAAAGTCATCTTGTCATTTTTTCGAAAACTTAACCGTTTCGAAGTTATTGAAGGTCAAAGTTTGCGAAAATCACTTTTTGGCCAAAAGATCATTCAAAAACTGTTTTTTTTTTTAATTTTTTTTTTTTTCGATAATTGTATTTTGTAGGTAATAATGTTTGGTATAAGTAGATGAAAAAAATGGTTTGCGTACAAAATACAATTTTCGGAAAAAAAAAAAGTCTTTTAGAGTATTGGAGGTTGATTTGCTTGACAGTCGCATTTTGACACATCTTTTGCTGTGGGAGTGGAGCAGCTCCAGAAGTGCAATTCTAGAGTGCCTTTGGTATTGTAGCGAGGAATGTAACGGAATGTGACTCCAAAGCGGGTCAAACTCTAGTGTTTTGAAGTGTTCAGTTGCGCCGCCGCTTTTGCAGTTACAGTTTCTTCGCTACACCCTTAGAAACCATGGCTATGGTCTATGGCCATGGCAAAGGAATGGCGTTTACTTATCCTTAACTTGCATTGGCTCATGACCTGCATTCACCGTTGAAAAAGTTTATGCAAATCGCAACTGTCCTGAAATAAAAAAAACCAACAGCCACAGGCTGGCTAGCTTCCCCCTAGATTGACCTCGACAAAGGATTTTTACATGGAAATAGCCTGAAGAAGAGAGTACAGGAACAGAGATGTACTGAATACGTTTGATCTGCGAGAAGAAGTTTGATCTATGTCACAGGGCGTCGGGCAAATATCTATCTACAATCAACTAACAGTTCACTGTCGGTGCGCGCTAGCATCTTTGAGCCAAATCTTACCAAGGCGGAGGGGGAGTCGAAAAATGGTAAAAATCGCCTCACGTAATTTATGGACGACCCCTTAGCCGGAAACAGCCTCGTTGAAGTGTTATGCCTCCTGAAACAGGAGGACAGCTCTCTACTCGACAAGCAAGAATTTCATTTATAACCACTGCAAAGAGCCTTGGCCACAATGTCTCAAAAATGTCTGTATCTGCAGCTACGGTTTTCCGAGTTAGGGCGATCAACAGAAGTAAAGAAAATCGAAGAGCCACTCTTTGAAAATCTTCCTCATTTCGTCTTGTTCTTCGTTTTATACATCACTCTTAACCCTAGGAGGTTCAACCAGGTCTGTGCAGACCTTTTGCATATAAACGTGCGCATAACTTTTTTGTTTTGCGTATCAGCGAGGAATCCGTCCATGACTTCCTAGAATCATTTACGGCGAATACAGTGAGTGCAAAATCAGACCGCTTATGTGTTTGTGTTAGGGTTTATTCGTGTTAACAAACAGAATGGCCAAGACCCTCTCAACTACAGGCCATGAAGGAGAGTTTTTCATGGTATTGGACTCGGTCCAAAAGTCACAGGAATAACATGGCAGAGCGGCCGTATGGGGCAATTTTTGTTATATTTTTGCAGTAAAAAGTGATAAAATATTGTATTTTAACACTTTTAACTGCACTTGGATTTATCAGTGAATAGTTTATTAGTGCTTTCATTAAAAAAAAAATAAAAAAAAATTAGTGATTAAGTGTCTTTTAGTGTTTTAATTATTAAGACGATCAACTTTTTTTACATTCATGGTGTTTTCTTTCTTGTTTATTTGCGAAAAAAAATGTTGAAAACTTAATGTTTTGTGTAGTTATGGAATTACAAGTGATTTTAAAGTGATTAATACATTATGAAATTATTATTAAAAATATACATAGGTGTAGAAAAACACTTTTTTTATTCACTTTTCCTTTCACACTTTTCTGCACTTATATGTTTAATAATAATTGCATAGTAAATTAATTAATGACTTTAAAATCACTTTTAATTAAATATTCATCATATTTTTCCGAAATAAACACGAAAAAAACACTGCAAGTAAATTGATCACTAATTTTTTCTAATTTTTTTATTAAATCACTAAAGAACTAACCACTGATAATCCATGAATAGTTTAAAGTGATAAAATATAATATTTTACCACTTTTTACTTCAAAAATATAACCAAAATAGTCCCGAACCTATTTCGCGCCATGTAAATTCTAACCAAATGTCAGATTTTTTGGACCGACTTCAGCTATGGTTGTATTAGTTCAAGTGAGAACTTCATGGCCTGTAGTTGAGAGGGCCTTGGAATGGCTCATACGGTACAAGCAGGTCTGTGCAGACCTATGTATGGTACGAATGGTTTAGCAGGCGATTGCCCAGCAGGAAATTTTGGATGTCATTACTGTCGTAATGCATTATTTCTATGATAACATTTGGTGAAAAGTAATAAATTGTCATGTAATACATGAAAAAATTGACGAATGAGTACATTATTCCAAAGTTATTACACTTTACATTACCCTGTAATGCAAAAAGGATCCCATGCATTTTCTCATTACATTACAAAAGCCATTCTTTAGTAGTCGGAAAAGTAATATACTGATTACCGCCTATGACATGCCTGTGTAAAAGTAAGCTATTCTGTAATGCTAAAAGTATCCGTCCGAGCTTACTGTAATGAATTACATATCTACTTCGGTAATGACTACATTTCCTGCTGGGTGAAGTCGTTGTTGACTTGTATGTGTGTAGAACGTGTGTGTAGAACGTACAGGTTGAATAGAGCGCAGGCTACTTTTGAAGTGTAAATACTGTTTGAAATGCGTACATCGGAAGTGAATTTATTTGGGTTTTTCCTACAAAAACAAAAGTTAAATATTGGCTCATTTTTTATTTGTGATATACAGGGTGTACTAGCGAAAATGTCGAAACGCCTGGCTGTGGATAGGTTTCTTTTATAGACAAACAAAAGATCGTATGTGTGGGGGGAGGGGGGAATCATAACGGTTTAGCCATTAGGGCGTTTGGAAACTTTTTTGGTAGAGGTTTACATATTACCCTATGTTTTTGTAACCCTATTAGCTATTTGCATGAATAAGGCAGCAATTTATGCAGAATACTCCCACCTATCTAAAACTGTAAAAGGCAAGGGGTCAACCCACCAACATCCAGAGTTATGAGTCATCAAAAACAAAATTTTGTTGTTTTTTTTTTCACTAAAATTTCCACTTCAACCACCTTTTTCTCCAAAAAATACGTAATTAACCAATATTTTACAAAATTGGAAAGCTTGGACAATTTCCTATAAATAATGTCTAACAACTATTATGCTACGACCTTTACTGTTGAAGTTATTAGAAATTTTAATGGTGAAATTTGCTCAATTTCGTCCTTTTTTAGTACTTTTTCACCTGAGTTTTGTCGAAAAGTGCCAAATAAGCACCAAATAAAGCCAATTTTCGCATTAAAATTGACCACTATGCTATAAAACCAATAAAAAGCAGCGAAAAACTAGATTCCATTGCATGTATTGGGAAAAACCGGTGTGTCAACAGCATTCTTATGCCAGGTACGCGTGCCTTGTATGCCGTCCGTGTCTAGCCCATATTTTCTTACCTTATTTTCTAACTAATATACATATATAGAATAGAATTATATATAGAATATATAAAAATATATTTTTATTGTTCATCTTGTCTTTTCCTAGCATTAAACACATTTAAACATACTTTTATGACACCTACCTATGTATTCCCATACAAATCCCATATATGTAGGTCTGCGCAGACCTAGTTGTAACAGTTATCGCCAAAAAATCCCTGAACCTCGTAGGGTTAAACTATACATGTGGTTGTAAGCAAAGTTTGCAAAAAAATTACCCATTATTTTTTCCCTTACAAAATGAAACACCCTGAATAATAATAATAAAAATAATATTACTTTTAGTTACAAAAATAAAAACCTATCGAAAAATTCAATTTCTACTAAGATTTTATCATAACCATAAAACTGTCGCTAAAACAATTCTCAACGATTTTTGAATATTTTTCCAATTCCTTTATCCTTTATTACGAAAACTTTGTTAAAAACGTTCAAAACCAATTAGTCCCGCACTCCCATCATCCACCTCCTTTTTCGAAAAAAAAAAAAAAAAAATATTAAGCAATTCCCATAAAATTGAATCACATCCCTAAGCAATAAATCGGATAACAATGCTGATATATAAACCAAAATCCACCCAAGAAATGGTCCCTAAAATAGGGAACTGCTTGTCCTTCGTGGGACTATCAGAAAGGATTTTGCCTGTTAATTCCCAAGCAAAATGGCGGACTTCTTCTGAATTGAAATTGCTCAAAAATTCAACGTAACGATAACATCGCGTCGTATAACAAGGATATCTTTCTTCAAAAAAAAAAATAGAAAAAGGAAAAACGATTCGAAGATAGCGAACGTTGTGCTACTTCAAGCTCATTAGACGTGATTTGTATTCAACGGATTCGAGTCTATCCAGGCGGTAACCCTAAAAGGAAATTCCATAGCGAAAACTATGAAGGCGGCGAAAGGAGGAGATATGCATCCCGTCACAGGGAAAACTCTTAGCTTCATAACAATTTCCGTTATTTCTTGTCGAGGATTTTTTTTTTCGATTTGAATATTTCCCGCGGAATGGTCTTGTTTTTATTTAAAAACATCCTTGCGTAATATTGTGAGAATCCATCCTTGTTTATTGTGTCAGCGGGTGTTCATGAATGTCACGTAACCCAGGCCATGTAGCATGTATTGAGCTTCTTTCCATATTGTAAGCACTTGACCTCAAAACGAGAACTTGAGAGAAGGATTTCGAAAAAGTATTGAACGTGCGTATTGTGCTCATAAATGGAGACTCGTTTATGAAAACTTACACGGTGGCATTTACCAAGTTAGAGCTTCGATAATGCTGCCAAGTCTTTGTATCAAAGTTATTGATACGAAAGCGCTTTCAAACTTCTCGAAGCAGAATTTTGTAACAAGATTTTTATTTTTTTATTTTATTGTTTAAAGTTACTCTTGCATTTACGGAGTAAAAGCCAGGAATTCTATAAGAGGATAGCATTTGCACGGACTAGCGGAAGGTAGTTGAAGAATTATAGGATATGCGCCTATTGAAAAATACACCCTCTTAGGGAATATTGCATGTGTTTTCATATTAAGGGTACTTGAAGTGGAAATCAACACCCTGTCTCCAATAGTCAGTACGCAAAGGCATATTTTAGGGTTCCAGGCCAAAATTGCTTTAAATTTTTTTTGAGGTATTCAGAGCGATTTTTGAGTACTCCAATAGTATGTTTAAGGCGAGGGCATAAATTTCTCTTATCACAACTTAGCCGGGGGCTCCAAACCAAAGGTGAGAGGCATCCAATATTATACATGAATAGATATGTTTTTACAAATAAACATATGTTTCTACATGTATCATCCATTAAAATACGTTTAGACATACATATATACGGGCATATCTGTTCAGATGCGTTTTTGAGTGCTGCAAAATTTTACGTGATTCGATAATTTCATTGAAAATTTTTTAACGATAACTCCCTCAATTTTTAATATACAAAATTTACGTTGAACTGTTTTGAGCCCTTACTTTTTAAGATTTTAAAGTTTAAATGGCTTGGGAAAGGTAGTCCTTGAACTCAAATACGAATCTACAACGAAGATATCTCAATTACTTCTCATCGTTCAGAATCAAAGCAAAAAACAAAATTTTCTTCATGAAAAGCCTGTAGCTTTGCCTGTACCTATGCAATGTAGTTTTTTAGTTATTTCGGAAAACAAATAATTTTTTTCTCAATTTTCAATATTTATTACTAACATAAATCTAACTTTTTTTTTTCAAATATAGAAATTCTAAACCGTTCAAACTTTCAGAACATAATGGTAACACATAAGCAAAGTTAATTGCACAATGATTTCGTTTATTTTCAATTCCTGCCGTGAAGCCATTCGTTTCATTCTTGCTTTTTTGCCGAAAAATACAGAAAACAATATTATTTTCATCATAACTCCGTAAAGTTTTAATGAATTTTAAAGAATTTTAGCAGAGTAAAGAGTAAACGGTTATCTTTAACGACTCATAACTCAAGTTGTGTTTCATCTACAGAAATAAGTAGAACACCAATCGATTCATTATTCTAAGTAGAGATGCGCCGAATATGGGTTCAATCGAATACGAATATTGAGCAGAATATTCGGTCAAAAATCTACCGAACCGAAGATTCGGTCGAATTATTCGGTTCATTTTTGCGCAGTAACACTTTGGGCTAGCTCGGCTCACACACTCAAAGCCACTCTTTCTTTTATTGCAATTTCTCGCGTTATAGAGTTATCGCCAAAAAATAAGGGACTAAGTGGGAAAATCACAATTTCATAAACAATAAGGCCCTCCGCACATGAGTCGGCTGATTGCAATCTCGGTTTTAAACTGATTTCGTGATTATTGACACTCACAACCAATTTGCAACCAAAATGAAACCTTTGCTCACACGAGAACGCAACTGATCTTTGATCAATCGATGTTCTGTGCCCGGAAATTTTTAGTCACGGAAATTTTGTTTAATAAACTTTGACACGTACAAGTTACCATGCAACTGACGCTGGAAACAGATACATGCGTGCGTGCAGTGCATGCAACGATAGATATTATAGAAGTGCGTGCATTCAAATACGATCTGACATACAGTTGCGTGAACGAAAGGCACTCAATGCAGAAGTTGGTTTACTTTCGACCTTTTCCACATTGCCACATTCGATATAGCCTCAAATGCCTTAAAACAAGCAAGCACACACAACAAACACATGTATTTTATGGTTACGCTTTTTGGTTATAGCGGGTGTTTTTTTTAAAACTTGACACGGAATTCTTGAACAAAGGAAGGGTGACAGAGGGAAACCTCTGATACAAAAGATGTGTGATATGGAGGGGGACATCGATTGGGTATAGTGCGCACCCCCTCTCTTCCACCCCCTGACCCGGGGGGGGGGGGGGGGGGGTATAGCTTTTTTTTCTCAAATGGCAACCCCTATTTTTTATGCAAGATTCAGATTCCTGGGATGAAAATAAACATCCCTCATTTGTTCAAGAATTCCGTGTCAAGTTTTAAAAAAAACACCCGGTATGTAAAATACGAGGTAGAGCGCCAGCACGCAACTATTTGTCAGCGAAAACTTGCCGCATACTTTGGGTCGGTCGCACGCACCGCACGCAAACAAAATTCTGTTTCCAGTTTGACATTGCTTCCAACCGGCAAGAACAGCACGCAACCAGATGCAAACCAGTTTCAAATTGGTCTCGTTTCTATCGACCGACTTGCATCGGTTGGGGATTTTGACTTGCATATACGGACAAGGTCACTAAACAGTTTCGTACGCAGCTCGGATGGCAATTTAGTCGACTCGTGTGCAGAAGACCTAAGATTGCTTGTATAGATAAACACAAGCGTAGGTGAATTGTAATTTCCCAAGAGCCATAGCCGCAGGGAGAATATGTGAATTGTGATTGAGAATGTAAATGAGTCGGTAAATGCAAGAGAATGTAAATGAGTCGTCAATTGGTACTGTCCGAAAGAATTCGGAGCCAAAAACCGCTTTCCACTGAACTATAGGTGAAACCTGTTTTAAACATAAGAATATGTACTGTGACTTTGAGCTCTGCTATAGTCCAATGTTACGTGGTTATTGGCGTAATTCTTCAACTCTAGGATATGAGTTTGGAAATATTTACTGATTGCGGAAGATTGTCGGGTTGGGATAGTCGGGTTCTACTCATAAACGAAAAAAGTGGAGAGGCAGGCTATGGGTGTTAGCCGAGCAGGGCTGTGTTGCAGGAATGGCATTGCCATACAGTTAACCGAATTTTTATTTCTATCGAACAGACGCTTTGATAATAGAGATAACATTTTGCAACAGGTTCTTGATTCGAGGAGCAAAAACTCTTAACAAATCCTTTGAAAAAAGGTTTTATTTGGCGATTTGAAATATGTTGGCAATACCTAGCATATCTTCTATTAATGCTACGATTTTGATGTTGAAAGATGGACCAGCCGTTAGACCCAACCATTCATTGAAACGGGTGAATGAGTGGTGTATGATCTGCCTGAACATTTGATTTAAGTGGACATAAGCTCACTCCGAAAGATAAGCTCTGAAAGGTAATTGGCTTGCAGTATCGAAAACATAAAACTAACTCAGGGTATCGTTTTTCGAGAAATTAGGTTTAAGGGAATGAGGAATGAAAAAAATTCGAGTCTAGGCAAGAAAAAATACTTTAGATACCTTTCTTGTTGCTTGCTCTAATTTGTATTCTAATAAACAATTAATTGTATTTGTTTTTATATTACCAACTTAAATTTTGATTGCGCAAACTAACAGATACACCCACATTCGGTAGTAACGCATATGAAGTTGCTTTTGGCGAATCTAAAAACAGTGTAACCTTGTTCGTAGCCGTAAATAGTCACAGAAGGTTTATATAATTAGCTAGATATGCGCAATTCAAATTTGTCTCGTTTCTTTCTGTATAAAATGAATTATTTGTAGTGCACATATTTTAAATGTAATGAAATATTAAATGTAATAACCAAAATTTGCCAAAATAAAAATCAAAGCCATATTTTCTTCACATAATCTCAATCAAAAAAAAATCACTTTAAGACTTATCGCCTCCTCCAAAAGTCCCAGCATTCCGACCTTTCTTTGGGTAAATTGAAGGCAAAAAGTATTCCCAGTTGCATGCTGTATATATACTTCAAGTCATCCAAGTAACCTATTAAACATTAAAAGCTCACCCACAATTCCTTCATGATTATGCAATATTTCCGTAGGAAGCACCACTTAAAAGCCTAAGCCTCCATTTCTAATTCAGTCGCCAGAGAGAGCCATGAGAGTCTGAGGTAGGTGACCTAAAGCGTAATCCAGCGTCTTGTCTCGATCTTATCATGATGTTGCCACTTAATAATTTCTGTGGCATTTGCTTATGGGCAATGCGAATCTTATACTATGCGTAAGCAGCCATCTGTATACTATGCGTAAGCAGCCAAGAAAGCAGCGATAGATATGAATTTTATTCGGACTTGTGTCGTTGTGAAACGATGATGTACTTATATAGAATATTTGAACAAAAAATGATAGACATGTTTTTTCTGCAATAAGTGATCTAAGAAGAAGCGAAACTGAACTGTGAGTAGGCCTCGCAGACAAAAAGAGGAAGCCGAGGACAGAATGATTACTTAACCTCAATTGTTGGTACAAGTGTTGGCGTGATCTTGAACAATGTGCACTTGAATTGGATGTTTGAACTTCTTGTTTGTTTTGGCTTTTAAGTTCTCTCTGCAATGCATTTGAATTTGATTACAAGTTTCCTTTACAAGAAGGCTCTAAAAAGGGGTTTTCTGATGTTAATGGGGGGTTTTCCAAACGGATGTCGCTAATTGTATCGGAAACATTCCCCATCAATGTGAAAATAGTAAAAGTTTTTCCGAGCAGGTTCGTAGTCACTCATAAAATCTCCTTTATAATGCTCATGACATCTATGCCAAGATAGCGCTGCTGGTGATTGTAATCTTTGTAATCGTCTTTCTCTTCGAACACAGGGTAAAATAGTAGTTTTTGATAAGTCGCAAAGTTTAGGGGGCATTTGTGAGAGAAATCTAGTAAAACCATCGTTTGAAATACTAGTAGTTTAAATATCGTGATTTGTTCGCTGTTTGCTTCTTCTTTTCTTCTTTCATCCGTTAGATGGCGGTCCGAGCGGGACGTCCACGCAACGGATACGCTGCTGTCGGTGCCGCTGGGTCTCGAACTCTATTCACGATTAGTTTCCATTTTTGCTAATTTTGGCGACATCTCGAGCCTCGGTAACTGATAGTCTTTGATTCTTTAGGTAACCCTCGATATTCTTTAGCTAGGTTTTCTTCGGTGCCGATCTCTTTCGGCAAAACCTGTCCAAACCACCGTAGTCGACGTTTTCGTACTTCTTCTTCGATCAGTGTCTGATCGCATCTTTGTCTGACTGTCTCGTTTCAAAGGCGATCGCGAAGCGAGACACCGAGGATCTGCCTGAAGCATCGCATTTGGAAGACCATAAAGAAGAATCGCAAGGATCAACGTTCAGTAAAGGCGTAATTTCGTTTTGTAATATTTCGCTCACCGGCGGCAATAGTGGCACAACTCAAAAAATCAAGTTCTGAGATAAATGGGTTTGAAGTTTCTGAGAAGTGCCAGTTTACATAGAAAAACAAAAAATGCAACAGCGAAATTTCTTCAATCTGTTGGTGAATACTGAATTACAAGATATGCCGCTGTTGTTGCTGGAAAGAATACAAATCTGCAATGTTGGAGAGCGCATTAACTCAAAATTCGTATTTTTTGAGTTGTGCCACTATTGCCGCCGGTGAGCGATTTGTTCTTTTCCATATGTACCACTTAAGCGAGACGAATGTTGCTGTTGCCTGGCCGATGCGGTTCTGAACGTCGGCCATCGATGCTACTTTCGTTTCTTCAAACAATGATAACAAATATTTGAACATCGGAACCTGTGCGATTTGGGTTCCATTGAGGTGAATACTGGCCCTCGATGCGTCCGTTGTGAGCGTTTTGGAGTTTTCTGCATTGATTTTCAACCCGTATGGCTGGGTAATGCAGGAAAGGTCTTATTAAATGTCCGTTGCTTCGGCATCCGTGTCGGCGAAGACGGCACTACCGTCGTCGGCGAACATTAAGTCGGTTACGAAGTTGTTGTCGTCGTATCGAACTCCGAGTCGTCCATCGAATGCTTCACCCATAATCACGTCGATCACAACGTAGAAGAACAGTTGCGAAGCGACGTCTCGCTATCGAACATCCGTTCGAATCGGGAACTCCTCGGATAAGTCCCTTCGAATACGAACGCTGCAGGTTGAGCCATCGTACGACGCTTGGAGAAGTTGGATGATGTTCAATGACACGTGTTCGGTTTCCTGGTACTTGTGCCTCGACGCAGCTTCTTCCATGTCGGCCGCAACCTTATTCCAGTACGCTTCTCGTTCCGAATTCATTTTCTGTCGAACTCCTTTGTTCAATCGTTGGTGTGGCTCAAAGTCGACGTGTTTCTTTCTCTTCCACTGATCTACGAGGTCCAAACAGCTTTTCGAGATCCATGGTTGCGTCCGTTTACGGATAGGAGGGCACAACTTCATTACACACTCCACAATATACTCCGACAATTGTCTTTCTTGTACATCGATATCATCGGGTATAGCGAGCGCCGCGAATTTGTTGGATAATGCCATTTGAAACTTTCGTTCGATGGCCGGGTTCTGTAGGCACGCCCAATTCTTCTTGGCTGGTGGAGGCGCCATTTTGTTCGCTCTTTTGAATCGCATCTGTAATTTCGCTCGAACAAGATAATGGTTTGATCCGCAATCGGGCCCACGCATTACACGTACGAATTTAAGCGTCGATTGGAATCTTACGTTGATCAAAGAGTCTTTGCCGGATGGATATCGGCAGTTGAGTTGGTGTTTGAGCGGATAGCGGAAAATGCTGTTGCCAACGATCAATGCATTGAAGTCACCCGCGAGTATTATTAACTCGGTATGAGGTATCATATCCAGCGTCTGTTGAAGCTAGTCGTGGAATTCGTCCTTGTTCGCATCCGTGCTGGTCTCGATTGGCGCAAAAACGACTACGATATGGGTCTTGATTCGTTCCAGTTCAGTGTGAGCTTGCATTTGAAAGCCTTATAAGAGGCTTTGTTGGCTTTGCGCGTCTAGTTAAGTGATATTTTCGGCTGCCATTGTAGATTCAACGTAGATCAATCTATTTCCAATTCATTTTCATCTACTACCTGGCGCCAATGTTAGATTAGTGTCGTGTGCGTAAATAAGTATTTATTTGGTCGTTTGGAGTATTGTGATATCACGCATGAATCTCTCCAAATTATGAGCCGTTTTTTGACATAAGTGATTTTTGTAACTGCACGATATCGCGCGAACCAAAATCCATGGAAAGTTGATCGTGTGGACCGAAGGGGTCAAACCCACATCCCAACTAGTTTCGTTTATCTGTTCAAACAGTATTAAAACATTCTAATCAACTTTGACAGGAAGCGGAGCACGGGCACGGAGAACGGAAGACGTGTGTTATGTGGCTGCCACTTAACGCTCAAAAATATTGTGTTGTCCTCCTTAACACCATCTTTGTACGACTGGTATAGTGTCTTAATTGGCCTACTTCTAGTTTAACACGTTCAATCAAGCGTAATCTTTCGTTTGATTCCACTTAATTGTGCCTATCAAGGTAAGTGACCCACGGGAGGGTCAATTCATATTAGTTTGCAATTGTAAACACAAGGTATACTCTTTATTTGTGTTGACATTAAATATAATATAAGAATACTTTTTATCTGCAATAACATCCTTCTTAAACCTGTGTTAAATATCCACCAATTCACTTCCGAATAAATTCATTATTTGATAAAATACATTCCATTTACCCTGTAAAAGATAAGCAGATAATTTTCAATTACAAAAAATCATTTATCATTTATAAAATTCTCCCCGAGCATCACTTGTATATTTACCTAATTACATCTAAGTGTGTTGAAGGCCAATTTTGTCCAATAACTTAAATCTTTGTCCCAATACAAGACCAATGCCGCGGTATCGCATGACAAATTTCCTTAGGACATATATCATCCGGTAACGGCGACGTGATACAGTTAAGATACCCTTATCTGCCCGAATGTAGTCATAAATAACTGCCGTGCAAAGTAGA
The DNA here is from genome assembly GCA_949987705.1 of Thereva unica. NCBI lineage: Eukaryota > Metazoa > Arthropoda > Insecta > Diptera > Therevidae > Thereva > Thereva unica. Next base: position 218,596,811 of record OX465281.1, read on the forward strand.
CTCTAATAAAGCATCTTTTGCCTTTCTCACTGTTCTCTCATACTTCTTCCCTTTTGCGTTATCCGCCCTTGTTGGTCTTGTGCCGCCCAAACAACTTTGGGATGACCAAAAATAGATCCTTGGGCCTACGGCGGGCATAACTTTATGAGGCACCATCAAATTTATATGAATGAGCTTTAAATAAAATTAATGGTTCCCCATAACAACTTTCCTGGGTAGGATGAGGTCGGGGGTGGTTTTGTGTAGGACAACAGGGTAGGGGCTAGAGGTATGGCTCATCTTATCAGAGGAGCTTCACGGCACGTGATGAAAGTATTTTGTTGGGATTCCAGCAAGACGAATTATCCACAGCATTACAACATATAGGGTGGTGCTGGATTAAGAGTCTGCTGAAAATTCTCTTAAAAATCATTTATTTTAAGCAGCATCCCTCTGCTATTCTTTGCTGTCTCTACCAACAAGCACTGGGGAATGGGGATGCCACCAATCTCGTATTTGCGTACGTATGTACAACGATGTCTACGCACATGTTGTTATAAGGCACAGAGATCCAAATGTGAATATGCTACTGAGACTGTTATGTCACGGTTGACTCGTCCTGTATCTAATATTTTTTCCTTATTTCCCTCTCCATCCGCACCCTGCACCGACAACAGGCCCTGTATACGCTTTCTTGGGCTGTAAGATTTGGCGGAAGCCAGAGGAACAGGGGAATTTCAGGCAGCAGGGCAAAACCATTAAAGGACATGTCGCTCCGATTGTTTTCTGGTAAACAAGGAGTCGTATTACGTGAAATGCTGACGCGGTGATTTCATTTGAGTTGAATTTAGTTAAGGCTCGGGCTCTCCTTCAATCAACCGAAAGGTTCTAAAATTAGCTTCCGCCTTGCATAAATTGTCCGATAAGTAAACAAAGCAGGGGAAATTGGAAGCATCCTTATACCAACAAAAGGTCCCTTCTTGCGGTTAACCCAACAGAGATTTTAATTAAAGTCTTTTGAACTTTAACGGACCTATTGTGATAGCGTACAAACAGAAGAAAATTCAATACCCACCCCTGCCCTCCGTTCCATTCAGAGACGTTCGGCAATACTGTTGGCATTTGGAAGAAAATTGAATGTACTCACCCAAGAGGAAGCAGAAGCAACAGAAACAGCACCAGCCAAGGAAAGAAAAAATATATATGTATATGTATATATCCTGAGCCCCGTTATCCCCCCATCCCCGCAGCAAGGGCCTAATTTGAAGACACTGCTTATACCTGGCCAACCGTATCCTGTCCAAAATATAGGGAAAACAACCAGAAAGATAACTCAGGTCGAAACCCGAAACAGAGGAGACCCTTTTAAAACGGATTGATGTCCTGCAAAAGAAGTTTTGAAACCAATCAAAAATTTGTAAGTTAATACCGACAGGGCCTGATATCCTTGGAGCTCATCCCCTCAAGATTGTTGAACTTTGACCGGTATCATGATGACAAGGGACCAGAAATGCTATAATCAGATTTCGATCACACAAATTTCAGTCTAGTCCCAAATTTTCCACACTTGCCCTTTCTTGATTAGAACGGAACGTAGGAGGGATAAAGACAAAAGGTCTTCAGCTCAGGGGCAAGGGGTGGAGCAAGTATAAAATGTAAAAAAAAACCTCCCAACAGAAGGGGGTAGAGATATGTTACGGGGGAATGTGTGTGTCCCCAATACGAATATGGGTAAGTTGTAAAAAAAAAATTTTTTTTAGGGATCTGCCCTTCGGGGGTGGATGGAAGTTACTGCCCCGGATTTGAATAAAGAGTTGGTTTTGTTGAACAGAAGGTGAAAAAAAGGTTCAGCTACTGGGGTTTGAGATTCGAAACACATGGATAGTTCCCTTCCATCAGATTTATCCAGAAAACGGTACGGAAGGGTATCACTACGGCTTTTGTGAAAAGGTGTAGAAGGTTAGATTATACTTGATATCTTAGGACACTATCTAAAAGTATTTATTTGATAATTTATGAGGTTTTTAAATAAATCTTTTGAGCTTTACCCCAAAAATCTTACAAGATAAAAACATATACGTAATCGTTATACCTTTATACTTTTTAGGGAAATTGTAGAAAGGGGCGAAAAAAGGAAAGTTTTAACGGCAAATGCGATATTTTAAGTTAAATTGTAATCAAATAGGGCTTATTTTTGTAGCTTTCTTTTGAGCTTTATTTTTTTTGGGAAATATATATTTATTTTGATGGTTAATCCGTAACGATATTCTGTGGTATTTACGCATTAGTAGCCATAGTATCCACATTGGCAAATTAAACCGAAATCTAAGTGATTGGAATCGTTTGTCTCGCATGGGGTAATATTAAGAAAGGTGCTTTCCCAATTGTAAGGCAATGCAAAATAAGGCAGACGCCACACCGAACTAGTGATGTGGTGTTGTGTTGATGTACTTATATATTGCAACAAAATCACAACACCAGTTAATGCCACATCTAAAAAGGCAATCAAATGAAAATGTGTTGTCAAAATGAAAATGGTTTTTGATGAGTAAGACGAGCTTTCGTTGTTGTTACTAAAGAGCAAATATGTTGTTGTTGCTAAAAATCCCCTAACCGGCAGAGATGAAAAAGCGTAAGAACGTTCGACAACAGAGATCAAGACGGAAGTATTGTCGTTAAAAGATGAACAAAAACTGCTAACAGCAGTTCATGAATGTTCGATCGCGAACTCAAAGAGTCTATGGAAGAACAGAGGAGCCCTAGAAAAGAAAATCGAATTAATGTCACTTTCGGTTGACAAAAAGCTGGATTACAAAATTGAAATTGTAAGGAATTATTTGGAAAAGCTCGAAACTGAACTAGAAACCGTCAGAGCGGACCTGGAAAGGGTAAAGATTCATCACCCAATGACAGCATCTCACGAAGTTATCGGAGTTAGGAAACTACAGCGTCGAACTTTCGACAGGCAAAGCCCATGGCCTACTTACAAGCTCCAATTCGAAGCAGCAGCAGCAGGTAATTTCTAGACCGAGGAGGAAAAAGCAATGGCCTTAACTTTGTCACTAAGGAGTACAGAAGCAGAAATATGTCAGTCTGTCAGACTTCGTTTCAGCGATCAACACATGCAAGAGGTTTATCGACTTCAACTTCGAAATAGACTTCAAAAGCCAGGAGAAACTTTACAACAACTATGCGGCGATATCGAGAGGCTAGTGCATCTGGCTTTTCCTAATTTCGGTCAAGACTACATCAATGAAACAGCAAGAGAGGTTCTTCCAAACTCATTTGCCGACAGGGACTTGCAACAGGCAGCCAGAAAGAAAACTACCGCCAAAGTTTTGGCATACGCTTCGGCATACGAGGCAGCGAAGCAAGCGATAAGGAATACAGTCAACCTCACGGGAATCAATATGACTGAGAACATCTGCCATCGAATTAACAACTCGGAAGTACGTCGTCGTCTACGATGCTGGAACTGTGGTGAGCCCGGCTTGTAGATGGCGTTGTCGAAAGCGAAGGAGGGAATCTCCAAAGAGTATGAGTGGCTCAACACGCTGTAGAAAATGTAAACAACGGCAGAAAGGCGACCAGAAGGAGTTGGTGGGCAAAACTGAGACCCCTGATGTCATCGTCAATATAACCCAACTGCAGCGTAGCAACAACAGCCTTGACATCGAGGGGAAAGTGGGTGATGAACAATGCACAATTACCGTGGATACAGGTGCTTCAAGATCTGTCATCCGGGCTGACTTGGTCGGTATAAAGTGACTGAAAAACGCGCACCAGTACATTCTGAAAACTGTAACCGGTATAATTACATGGGGAGACAATGATGGATGTGGTACTCGGCGATATTGATTTTACACATTCGTTCCTGGTAGCTGACAAAATAGACGAGTGGATTCTCGGTTTGGACTTTATGACAACAAACGGAATCCTACATATTGGACATTGGAGAAGGAATGATGAAACATCGCAACAGGGTAATTCCAATGGATACTACACTGCCCCGGCGACCGTGTGAACCAGTTTTTAAATATCGTTTGCGCAACGAGGAAAAGTGGATGACTTTTGAACAAAGTATAAGATGTGAGGACCAGGGAATTCGAGATGGGCAACGTGACGACCCGGATATTTCTCCGATTTTGTCATGGAAATGACACGAGGGGAAGCCTAAATGAAAATACATCGCAGTGAGAGCTGATGGAACCTCTCATCGAATGCAGCTAGTCCCTCGTGCTGGAATAACAGATATTCTCGAGGAATGTCATAATAGCCCGCCAGGAGGACTTTTGGGAGTCTACAAAACTCTGGCAAAAATAAAGAAGAGATTCTATTGGCTTCACATGCGGGAGGATGTTACGAACTGGTGTCGTAAATGCACAGTTTGTGTCGGCAGTAAGGGTCCTCGAGTAAGAGCGAAAGAAGAAACGCGACAATACAACGTGGGAGCCTCAGTTGAGAGAATCGCAAGATGAATCTTAAGACGGCCAATGATAGGATGAAACCAAAATACGACCTCTGCGAACAGTAGTGGATACAAGAAAGGAGACCTCGTTTGGTTGTTCAACCCTCGGCGACGGAAAGGGAACCCTCGGCGACGGAAAGGGAAAGGGAAACTTCAGCGCTAGTCCGAGGGGCCCTACAAAATCCTAACGCGGATCAAGATGTTGTCTACAGGGTTCAGCAAGAACCCAAAGCAAAGAAGAAGATCGTACAGGCTGTGCCCATAGCATCAGCCGGATCCAGGATGGACAACTGACTGTTCGGGACGAACAGGACTAAGAAGGGGGCAGGCAGTGTGATGATTTATGCACGATCTGTTTGTTAGAAGTTGAATCAACGGTTTTTGACAACGACTTTGTTAGGTTTTGAATTAACGATTTATCCACTATGCTAGCAAGGCGCCTTCTGTTAGATGGCGATCACTGCTACCTTATTCATGGAAATAGGTTATACGGTTACAAAAATACAGGGTAAATAAAATTCTAACAAAAACGTTCAAAATTCCCTAGCGCCTAAATCGTTACGACCCCCTCCCATATGATTTATTATTCATCTAACCATAGTATATCAACAGCCGGCTGATTTTTAAACTTAACAAATACACCCTATATCTGAATACCTCTTAATTGTATTTCAGTTTAACCCCCTAGGTATCCGAAAATCATACTTGGCAATGACATAGAATATCTGGACTTATAAAGTGCCCCATGTCTCAAATAACTTAGAGCCTTATCAAATCTAAATTAGGCTCTGTGTCAGATACTCTAAAGCTAAACAAAGAAGACGGCCCCCTGTGAAAATTGCTTCTAAATGCATCCGCTTAGCACCTCCAAGATTCATTCATTCATTCATAGTTTAAATTTTTCTGTTGGTTAAGAAAATTTAAAATTCTTCTCAACAAGCACAAATAAAAATCCTTTCTTTATAATCACTATGGGAAAACGAATAAAACAATGAAGAAAAAAATTGTATCTTAATTATCCCATTAACCCACATACATTCATTAACTCTTGACGGAATGTGAAATTCATCAGCATGGATGGGACACACTTGTAGTAAAGACACGGCCACAAGTTTTCTTTGTCGCATCAAAAGTCAAGTGCAGAAAGATCATTCATTGAGAACGACAACGACATCCCTCAAAAAGATCTGCCATCTGCACAACATTTGCGATCTGTGTCATTATCATGTGAATTGCATAAACCCGGTTTTTTTTTGTATATATATATAAATTTATTTACTGTAAGTAAGTCCCGACAAATAACTTGGACCGATACGATCTAAGAATTCTTGCGCAACGTAAACGACACAACAAAACGTGCGCCTTACACTTTACCATAATCAGTGATTCACGCGATAATTATGCCCGGGAAATTGTGCCTCATAAAGAAAAATTGTGTTTATGAGAAACAACAAAAAAAAAACGGTGCTTCCTTGCATGCTAAAAGAAAATCAACGAACGTGATTCTGTTTCTGACCATGTTTCGTCATGACGCCGCCATGAACATTGACTAAGCGCTCGTCAAAAGAAATATGGAATGGTGTTTCGCGCTGCGCGTTCGTGCCAATGATCTTGGCTCGTAGATCGCTTCGATAAGTCCAAAAGACCGCGGATAATTTAACCGGGCGAAAAAACTGAAAACTACAAGCGGGCGAAAGAGAGAGAGAGGGTGAAAAAAATAAAGTTTTAATTGGGTCCATGTTCTGTAGGTAGGCCAACAACCATGATGAGGCACACACTTGTGCAAATATTTGTACTATCGGCCTATTATATGCTTGCTGCGCCGACGCCGAGGGGTTGATTGTTGCGATCGTGGCAATCATGGAAAATTAGAACGCTTTATGGTATCTGAACGCATAACACACTGGCGAGATACTGTACGAAGTGTTGAAGCAGCGAAGCAAGTGTTTTTACTTTTCGTTTGGTCGATACCAATCTTTATTGTGTTCTAGATAAACTTTAAAATCCAGTTGTGCAAGCTTTATCGAACCCCAAAACGAAAAAAGGGAACACATCATAAGAGGTTAACTAGCGAGGGCGGAATAATGTACTCAGAGGGTGACAATAAAGATAAGAGAAAAACCCAATATCGGAATTTTCCAATTTTCAACCAACAGATTAAAGAAAACAAAATCAGCCCAATAAAGGGTCTTATATCGAATGTGGAATAGGCAGACAAAACGTGTCAATAACCCCATTCGCTTCTGTAAACACAAGCCTCCAAAAACACTCCATGGTATATATATATATATACCCACCCATGTATATAGTACACGTTGCTTTGTAAGCAGCAAGGTGTTGGGTGTTTAGACTCCCCATTGCCCCTCCTTCACCTGCTTCTTCACCTTTGTCGGATTTCCCACCGGAGTCTTTTTCTTTTCTTTTTCTTTTTATAATCAAACGTACACAACCGTGATAACAAGAAAAAGACGAAAAAAAAAATAACGACAAAAGAAACAAAAACTATCCGAGGAGAAAATCTTGTCACGTAAGAGCGGTTATGGGCGAACAGCAACTGATGTAACCTGTCCCGGTGTTTAGATAATTCTCCTTAAAGTTTGTTTACTTTTTGGGTTTTTGGGGTGTTTGTGTTATTTTTTTTTATTTTTTTTATTTTTTTGCTTCTTCGGTCTGTTTTTTTTTTTCGAACAAGATTAATGATCCTTCCCGGCATGGGATACCCGAACATAGAACACGCTTCGCCCTAGGTACTTGAATTGAAGGGCCACGAGTGCACCTATTATGCTGGTGATGTACTGTACTTAATGCCAACGTGAGAAGGTAAAAACAACTTTGAACGATTGGTGGAGAACGTACTTTGGAAGCAAATGAATGGGTCAGGCTAAAAGGAATTGAGATGCATTATCTTGTGGTAGAAGAGAGTGTTTCTTTGTTAGAATTATAGATTTTTTCCCGATAGGATTTTAGAACACTTGAATACAGTTTTTCAGCAGTCATTTTGACCATACTATTGTACTATTGTATTGTACTGCACATACTGATGTTGTATTCAAATTCAATATAGACTTATAAATTCGATCATTTTTTATATGATTTATTTATTTGGGTATTTCGAGTAAATTTTATTACTTTTAAATTTACCCCCTAGAGATGTCCAGTTGACATACACTTTCTTATGATTCGACAATGAGCTAGTTTTAAATCTTGAAATAAATTGAAATCGTGTCACATATACGTAAGGCTGCCACCACCCAAAGTTCCAAGGCCGGACAAAAACTACAAAAACCCCGGACATTTGGGTGAAATTGAGTGTTTTGGTGAATTAAATAAAATCCAACTGGCGAATCGAATCGATAACCAACTACATATTCGACTACCAACGAAGAGCTAGCAATCCTTTCTCGCATTAATTTCTTGCTATGAAACCTACGGTACAACCTTGGACAGGACAGAAACTTGGAAAACTTAGGGAAAAGATATCTACCACAGGAACAAGGAAGCAGAGATGGAAAATTAAGGTGCCAGAATTAAAGGTAGATCAAACTAGGAGTGAATATGAGAATCTATTGGACGTAACTCAAGCTACAAAGTAGGTATTCAGCAATTTAGGATGGGATAGCTATTGTTGATAAAATACTGGGTGAAAACCAAGCGGTTTGACTCAATATCCAGAGAAAACTCATTGACAACCTTATAGAATTTAGAATACCTGCAAAATGAGGCTAATAAAAGTAACCATAACAAACACAATAGTTCAGGTAAGAGCTCAAAAATTGATAATTGAAGGCTTTCGCCTTAAACAAGGACTCAAACAAGGAAGTGATTGCACCGATATCATTCAATCTACCCCTAGAGGCAATCATGAGGAGGACAGAATTAGGCAGGAAATGAACATTAACTAACAAGTCGGTGTAAATATTGAAATATTAATGATCTGAACATAGCAAGTAAATCACTATTAGAAGCAAAGGAATGTTATATACCTCTGGCCAACGCCCCAACGTTTAACAATTAAACAATACAAAACTAAATCAATGCTGCAGACTAGATCATAAAGGACACGCCTGAGGACCAACTTCCTGATAGATAGCTACAATATAGAGGTAATGAAGAACTTGTGAACCTAGGAACAATAGGGCCGTCAGCAAATGAAGAACTGCAGGAAGTTAAAAGCTGCGTTAAGTACTTTAATCAGGAGCGTTACAAGGAAAACTAAATTTGAACTATACAAATCTTTTATAAGACCGGTGGCTTGTTATGGCTTGGAGGTGTGGACCATAACCCAAAAAGTCGAGCAGTTATTAGGGGCATTTGAGAGAAAAATCTTAAGGGGGCATGACACTTTTGCGGCTTCAAAAAATCTATTTTTTTTTTTTCATATTTTGTTAGATAAAAGCTTCAAGAATGTGTGTACGAAGCGGCATAATGATGGCAATGGCAAGCGGCATGATGAAAAAAAAATTTATTCCAGTGCAAACATGTTATAAAACTTTAAACGCGTTTTTCTCGAAACCACATTTTCAAAGTCGGTTCCCACGATTACTCGGAAACTAATCAACCGATGTTATTTTTTTTTTCTTAATCTTGAAGCTAACAATATTCTGTGGTCCCTAACGGACGTTTTTTTTTTTTGCATTTTTACTATATTTTTTACATACTTGAAGATACAACTTTTCAGTCAAAATCAGTACCTAAACTTTGAATGTCCGCCATTTTATCAAAAACACGAAATTAAAAAAAAACATCCGTTAAGGACCAGCAAAAATGGTCATGTTTAAAATAGCGTATTGGTTTTTGCTTTCAGATAAAACCTGTCTCCACAATCCTGGGAACCGCGAAGCTTGTCCAATGGAACACCTCAACTTCACGGGCCAGTGGGGGGGAGGGGCGGGGGTGAAGGGTGTTAAATAAAATATAATTTTGTTCATTAATACGAGTACTTTCAATTGCAGAAAACCTTATACCTCTACGTCTCTTCGTTTGCTCAAAAAAAATTATCAAAAAACCACACGAAAAACGGCCGCAAGAGTGTCATGCCCCCTTAAGGCACATTATTAGCAATAAATTTTGAAGAGGAGTATAAGCCCAGCGGGGAAGAAGAGCGCTTCTACACGGCAATTAATGTACTTTTTAAAAGTATGGAGTGCCTGACTGTTCCATTCCATTTCATTGCAATTTTACATGTTCTTAGTGGTAGTTTATAACTGAACTTTCTTGGTAGAAGAGAACAATTTAAGTAAGATAGAAGATATTTTGATATTTATTACAGAGTTAAAATATATATTTATAATTTGTAAGATGTTTAGTTTTGTAATGTACCAAACAAATTTATTTGGTAAAAAATTGCTAATCTTGCTTGGATTGTGAAATTGTGTATGTAATCGCATCGACCTTCTTATTAAAAAAAAAACTTACCCATCTGTGGCAAAAGAGCAATTTTAGAGCCATCATGATTGCACGTCAAATTTACCAAAAAGCACATAAAATTAAATTACCTGAAAGTAACAAAAGAAAGATGAAATTAATTTACAAAAAAACAATTCCGGTGACAATTTTAATTAATAATTTATTTTATTACGAAAAAAAAGAAACAACAAAAACAATACCATCAGAAAAGACATGGTAAAAATAATATAACCAGAAAACTACAGGGGGTCAAGCGCGTATACCGCCCCCATCCCTTAACTAAAACATTTCGTAGCTGTTAAGGCCCAAAGCTAGCAACTATTCACCCTCTGATGAGAGTAAATGGGCCACTGTAAAAGCTCACTCGAACGGCAATAATCGTCCATTCCCAATCCAATTACAAGCAACAACAGCACTAGGAAAGAAGGGCTCAACAAAAAGGGCCTTTAGGGCAAATGCGTTATTAAAACACCATCCCTGGTACCGCCATAGTCATAACGGTATATTGAGTGTAGAGAGGAGGATATAGAAGGCAGCAGCATATCCCTACACCATCTACGCCACTCACTATGGAAAGCGATTCACCAACAACATTCCTCGCTACAAATTGACAGATAACGCAGGGCTTTATGATATCAGAGAGAGAAAATTTATTATTTATAAAATTGTTACTGCCGTGTTCCCGTTGTAAAACAGCCCCGCAATTCCCACCCTCGATAGACCGATAGTGTGGTGGTGCAGCATGGACCGGAATATATTGTGTGTGTGCATAGTAAATTGTTTAAATGAAATTAATCATGTTTTTCTCATCTGAATTCGAGAGCAGCTTTTCGCTAGCATAAAACACGATGGCGCCCAGGTACTGATAGCATCGCGCCAAGATCAAACAGCTCTTCAGGTGTTAAAGGTGGTGGTATTGACGGCTATCGCCGGTAAATACCGATATAAGTTTTAGTCAGTTGTTAACTAATTATGTAGCTTAAAGCAACTCTAATTATGTTCAATTAGTAAGAAAATTGCTAATTGGATTCGGAAAGATGATGAAAGGCCGAAAGTGATGAAAGTAATGAAGGCGCTTTGAAATTTAAAATTGAGGATTTGATTACTAGACTTTTGGCATAGACATTCGGCAGAAAACGCAAATTAATACCTTCGCGGGTTCTTAGTTCAAGGAGGCAATAATATAGTATATAGGAATATTGAATGTTAATAAGCCGAAATAATGATATTATGGTTTCATGGGTTTTAAGTGTCTGCAATGTAATTGTGAAAAGTTCTATCAATAAAATTATAGTCTCGAATAAAACTTGAATAAAATGCAAAGTTATTTTTAATTATGTAAATTATAGATAAATTTGTTACAGGTAAAGAGTTATTAACAAAGGTAAATTTCCACGGAGCACAGGAAGAATTAATGCTTGGATGGAGCATTGATCATGGAGTGCTTTGGAGAATTCCTGCTTCTACTCTTCATACAGGTAACTAAGCTTTATGTCAATAATTATTGTACAATGATATTCCTAATGCAACTAATTTTTTTGTGAGGTATTGGGTCTAACGGTAGCCATTCGCTTTGCCCATTGTACTACAATAGTATTCCTCATATATTTATAGGTAAGATCCCTTGAATAGGTTCTGCAGTCTGCCTAGTGGCTTGGGGTTTAGACTTGACTATTCGAACAGCGTCTCGTTGAACAACGTACGCCTGCTATCTTGATCGCGGCCATCTGGAGATTCTCGAGTTCCCGACCACAGTTGTGCGTTCGGTCTGTTAGGAAGGAGTTTAACAAAAGAGGATCCCGGGTGTGCTCCGCGGAGCTACTCAATTTCAATCCGATACTCTTTGTCTTGGCCCTCTGGGGAACCAGAAACTTAGGTCCTTCAGTCTATAGGGAAAATTTTTGCGAAAACGGTGTTCCGGTGTGATCCGGCCGTTTTTGCCTTGGCCCTAAGCAGGTCCATAAAAGTCCCATGAGTATGGTCGGACAATGGAGATTAATCATGCTAAAGATTCCATATCAGGACAAGGCATTATACGACTGCGTATTCCCGGATAATATTAGCCAATGCAGATACCAGCATCCGCCACTAGGAGGATATTAAGATTGCATTTTCACCTGCACGAGATAGTTACGGCACGTGCACCGTTTAAGAAATCCATTATTTCTCCTTAAACCGTAGGTCTCGTGAGCGCTCCACCTTACGCTGGCTAAAAGCTGATGATATGTCTTGCTATGATCGTTCTAGGTCGCCATTTCCTCTAATCCTCCAGTATTCTTTTTGTTGCAATATATTCGTTTAATAATTTTTCTTTCAAGAAACACTATCGTTTCCACTTCCGCGTATTCCATTCTGACGACTTCTTTTATCTTCAAAATATATTAGGTATCCTTTTTGTATCCTTCTTTAAACGTAATCACTGGTTTCATTGTCAGACTTATGTGTATGTATATCCTTTTTCTTCTAATAGTATCAAATGCTTATTTGAAACCAATGAATTCCTAATATCCCAAATTTTCTACCTTTTTTTGTACTGTAGCAAATTTCCGATCTAGTTACGAATCCACCATTAAGTAGCTCTCTGGCAGCTCTCGATATCTCCAAGGCCTTTGATAGAGTATGGCACCCCGCTCTATTGAGTAAACTCCATGCTATTGGCATCGACTTTCTTCTAAAGAATTGGATTGAGAGTTTCCTTTCCGACCGCTCAATCAAGGTAGTATTGGACGGCGTTGAATCTAATCCCCACTCCATCTCTGCAGGCGTTCCGCAGGGCTCTATTCTATCACCAGCTCTCTTCCTAGTTTTTATAAATGACCTGCTCTCAATTCCATCCAACTCACTTCACAGCTTCGCTGATGACAGTACTTTGCGTTACTCGTATAGCTTTGATAAAGCAAGACAAGCACGGGCCAGACCTTGTCTGCTTGATCGTGAACTTATGTCCACTTCAATCAACAGGGACATAAGATTGATTCTTGATTGGGGCCTCATGAATCAAGTTGAATTCAACGCACAGAAAACAAAATACTGTCTCTTCTCTATGAAAACGCGCTCCCCAATCCCTCCCATTAAAGTGGACAGTCTAGAACTGATGGCTGAACCATCCCTCAATATCCTGGGCATAACTTTAACTGAAGATCTGCGATGGAGTAATCACATATTCCAAATCGCTAAACAAGCATCTCAATGCTTGGGATTCCTTAAAAGATGCAACTTCCTCCTTCCGCCGTCGGCCAGGGCTATAATATACAAATCCTACATTCGGCCCCGCCTCGAATTCAACTCATATCTCTGGGCAGGGGCACCGAGTACCACCTTAGCGTGGCTGGACAAGGTGCAGAACCGCGCTCTCCAACTCATTGGCGACGACGTCATTTGCTCCAAAATTGATTCACTAAGTCACCGCAGGAATGTAGCAGCTCTGGTAAAATTCTACCGCATCTACCATAACGACTGTTCCACCGAAATATATAATCTCCTGCCTTCACGGCGATGTTTTTCCCGCAACACAAGACTTGCCCATTCGGCTCATCCTCACTATCTACAGCCCTTATTTTCGCGCACACACCAGTTTAGTAATTCGTTCTTTTCGAGAACAACTCGACTGTGGAACAACCTTCCACAGTCAGTTTTCCCAAACTCATATAACACCCAAGAGTTTAAACGCAAGGTTCATCTCCACCTCCTCATGTACCCCCCAGACTCCCTTTAATCTGTTTTATTCTTTCTCTATCCTTCGAGCTAAGCTTACTACCAGACACCTAACGTTGACGTGTAAGACATGACGGACTGGTAGTACAAAGGGTGACACCTGAGCTTAGACTTTCACATAAAAAAAAAAAAAAGTTGCAAATCAATCTCCTGTCACGAAGCCACAAACATTTTTCTTTATATGGAATTATTACACCGCCCGAATTATTATCAGTTACGTAACCGATGAAGTCTCTCGCTGTTAAACGAAAGGTTAATTTCCATTAGAATTTCTTGGTATCCAAGTCAACCCTCTTCATGGAATTTTGGCCTAGCATTTTATACGTACCCAATTACTTTTTAAGTTTAATTAATTTGGTTAGAAGATTCGGAGGAAAAGATTATATTAAATCCATTCCAATGAGAATAAATTAATTAGAAATAATTGAATCGTCTTAAAACCTATCACACTTTAGCTGTGTCGATGTCCCTTGCGCTCACTTTTGAAAAATAGTTAGGATGTGCTCCAATTCTAGCTTTTAAAAATTTGTGATTAAAAATCATTAAAAACTTTTATGATTCTAGAAACTTACTTTAAAAAATGACCAATAGTTTTAAATTTGATCCCTACAGACTAATTTATTCTGCAGGCTATGCTTGGAAAAGGCCAAACAGCATTTAGCAATTCATATAGTATAACCCTCAATATTTCCACAAATATTGGGCAAAAATATACCACAGCACACCATAAGCAGAAATTCGTGAACTAGGATCTGCGGGTAATTTTAAGAATTCATTACGAGTAACAGGATTTGCAGCAACAGATACTTCGTAACATTAAGTCTGAAACAGAGAGAAAATAACTTTCAGATAGAAGAAAGTGCCAGGGACCGAAGATGGCCAAGTAAAATAATTTTATCCTATATTAATTATAATTAATGATTCTTTTGTTTGTTTTTCCTTTTAAGAAAATTAAGAATTCTTTTGGAATATTACTTTGTTTTAACAAAACAAAAATTGTAACCAAAAGTATTCTTGGTTCAGAGCTACATACATAAGCTCGGAGAAGGGGAACAGTATACATGAAATGTCTTCATTACATTAATATTTATTGTGTGAAGAAAAGAAATGATACTTATTAATTTTTACGAAAGACGTGAATTACTTAATGGAATAATTCTGTTTACTTTCTGGAAAGGCAATATTTTACTTACATTAAATGACATTAAAATTATATCTCCAGTATTTGAATTAAGTTTGAAAGGCGAAAAATAAGTATTCTCATGACGGGTTTCCACCAAAGAGACCGTTTCAAAAAACAATAAAAGTTTTGTTTGTTTTGAAGTACCCACTCGAAATGGGACAGTGTTTTGTTTTTAAAAACATTATTCTCCGACAAAAAATGTTTTCAAAATTGTTCGATTTTTCCAAAACATTGGTATTTTTGTTCGCAAGTTTTAGTTTCTGTTTCAAGTTATGTTCCTATGAATTCTATTCTCGCAAAGAGATTTAGTCAAGAATGACATTTTAAGAACTGAAATACTGTTTTGTTTTCTTATGTTTTAATAAATTATAAATAACCCGAGTAAAAATAAAAAATGGGCTTACAGCGGGCGAACAGCGGCCGCTTGGCTTTTAAATGGGAGCACTTACGGCCCCACGACGGCCAAACATGACCAAAACATTTTAATGGCCAAGAACTGAGCTATACACGTGGACAGTCCACAGCAAATTTGAGCAAAAAAGAATCTGCCGCGATACACAAACCGGTTTTATACGCAAGTGGCTGCAAGAAACGCAAAATTCTAATTGTCATTAGGCGGAAGTGTCAAGTGTCAATTTTGTTGATACGTTTGTAGTTATCGATAGTTCTATCTTTAGTAAGATGGAAGCAGAAAAAAGGTAAACAAAAATTCTTTTGATTGTATACTCCTTAAAAAATTATAGAAAATTAACCTCCGAAAACTACAATTCCAATTAACTCATTTTATGTATTTATTTTTACAAGTTCTTACGCCTTTTCACAACAAAAGTCGCACCGTTTAATATGTCAAACTCAATTGTCAAATTAAAAAAATGTGTAGCGTAGTCATTCGCTAACGAGATTACCACATTCAAAGTGACGTGACACCGCCCAAGACAAATCTCACTTGGGTTAGTAATATCTACACAAACCTGTTTGAATTGAGGACCGAGCAAGGGCGGCTGAGTATAATCATTGTGGTTGGGGAGCACGTGAACAGATAACCGTTAAAATGTAAAAAGTTATTCGGTCAATTTATTTACCAGCTGGGTGTTGTTTAATGGTTTTCAATTCTTTGGTTATGGGGTTATGCTCGATAAGCGTTGGAGAGAGGTGCAAAAAGGGCTATACTGTAGAACCCGTGTGGATCGCTCCTATAAGGCCCACAAAGGGATCTAACGCCTTGCCTCATTAGTGTCTTGCAATAAGGAATGTCCCATTTGCCCCTTGAGGAAAACATCATTGTAACTTGATTCTGCGTCAGTGTCGAAAGCTTTATATTTTTAAACACGAGGGTCGTTTTACCAATGAGGTTTCCCAACAGTGTACATACTAATTACCTCAAATGCTACTTGACCTCTATAATTGAACCAGAACCGATCTATTGAGTATATGTTAAATGACGCACTTCCAAATCATCAACATAATTGCGTGAAATATGAAGCAATGCAACACAAGAACTAAAGCTTATGGGTATAACTTAAAACCTTTTTAAAAAGTAAGGCAGATGTTGGGATTGCCCCATTTGATTTGTAATGAGGTTGCCTCATAGGGCTCTTATGAGAAACTGATAAGGCGTACTTCACTTCAGTTTGAGCGGAGCTCATAAGGAAACTAAGGGAAGGCCCTTACTCGGCTAAGCTCGGCTTTCAGCTTATGCATTGCACTGCATGCAACTGTTGAGTTTCATTATCCTGTTACAAGGCAATAACTTCGAATTCGTCCTTACTAGCATCGGCAAAAATCTCCGCGCCTTTGGTTCAAATAACTTCAACACTGGGGATTTCGCCAATTAATGTTTGGCGGTTTCTATTTTAAATATGGAGATCTTGTGTGTAAACATAAGACTGAAAACAGACTGAAAATTTACTGAATTTTCCAATGTTTAAGAGCAGTCGGAAAACGAAAGGATTACCACTTTCCTCACAACCCTCTCGACATGGGTATCAAATGAAAGGGTATGATAAGTAGAACATAATAAGCAATGTAGTGTACTCAATATACCGTTAGATCCATAGCGGCCGTCTCAAGACTCATGTACCCGTTCTTGGAGGTGCTTCAACTGTGTAAAATTCACATCTCGAAAAATACCAAGTCAAATGGATGGCTAGCTACTACTGGCTTATGGGTGCAGCGAGGCGTACAGAGTCAGCCAGCTAGTATTGATATAATTTATCTCTCGCTAAATAACTTTCCAAAGGGAAACTTGTTCCAAACTATGCCGAAATTCACATGGTTTGAAGCGGGGAATGACATTTTGTGCGCCACAAGACATAATCAGAAATAAAAAACCACATCCTCTACAATTGTCCTGCACTAGAGACATGCATGTTTCGTGACAAAGCGAGTATATTGACTGAAGATTGTTGAACATAAATACAACAGTATTCTTAAGATTGATCTGAAATCTATCTCCAACTCTTGAATAAGCCACTTACAAGTACAAAAGATGAAAGATATAGTGATTAGTAGATTATTAGCATTAGGATCAATAAATTGGCCTCGTAACTTGCAATCGTTCAAAAGAATATATTTTCATGAAGTACCAGCCTCTAATTTGCATGAATCCATTTCGTCTCTACTTATTATCTTCGTCAAATTAATAAATAATTTTCAAGTAAAAGCCGCTAAATTTCCTACGTATATGCAAAAAAAGCGTTCAAATTTCGCAAGTTCTCAAAAGTACCACAATTCTTTTGCATGCATCATTAGCTAAAATAATTTTCTGAAACTCAAATGAATAATGTTCCCAAAATAGCATCCTGATCCCTCTCGAAAAAAAACCATCGGGCGAATAAAACGGAATAAAAGGATTAAAGATTTTTCTCCACTTGACAATCTAACACAAAAAAACTGAGATCGAAAAAAAGCAGCCGCCATTAAATTTTTCCTCTCTCAAATTCGCTGATATAAAAGCTGAATTATGAATATCAAGTGCACGCGTTCAGAATAAAGTCAGACAAAGTGATACAAAAATCCA
This sequence comes from Thereva unica, assembly GCA_949987705.1. NCBI lineage: Eukaryota > Metazoa > Arthropoda > Insecta > Diptera > Therevidae > Thereva > Thereva unica. Next base: position 218,614,580 of record OX465281.1, read on the forward strand.
AATTCGGAGCTGCACTCGTGCCCCGTCTAGGCGTCGCTGCTTGTATGTATGATTTCCAGGAAAGTGTAATCCTCTTAACAGAATTATCACTCGCGACTCATCCTAGAAGATAAACGCCTTCCAGATTTGCATCTTATCCTCGACACGAGAGAAGTGTCAGTGCAAAAATTTTCACGAGACGACGCGCATCGTGAATCCGAAATTCTATTTTCGTTATTATGTCTGTCTGGTTGTCTTGTATGAGATGTGATATGAGTCCTCCTCTCGCCACGATGTTAGGTTAACCGCGCGCCAGTGATGACTGGGAAAACCTCCCTTCATGCACAGGGGTCTATTTTGAGATAGCTGACTCCCTGTATGGTACTAAAAATAGTATCCTTAAGGGGAACAGGAAGTCGGAAGTGGGAAAAAAGACACCAAATGGGAAATTTTTCTTACTCCGAACCCTCCCCTTCCATGTGGCAGCAAGCTCAAGGCTCCCCATTAAATCAGCTCGAATATAGTCTAAATGGCGGATTAATAACACAAATTAATGGGCTGGAGGGTTGAGGGTGAACGGGGGGTGATGGCCTGTTCACAAGTAAGACGTATAGGACAAAACTATTTGACCAGTCAGAAATGCAAACAACCCCCGGCGATGGGGGCGCGATGGGGTGAAGTCTGACGACTGACTAGACAGGGCTAGTCTGACTCAACCCCCCGAAGTCTGATTGTGTCTCGAAGGCTGTCTCTGGGGGTGGTTCAGTGGGTTCGGTGGTTCCGCCGAAATACAAACTGTTCTCCGTAACGATCTAATCTTGGGCCCTAAGTGACATATAGCGTGTTGTATTTATCGCGGCCTTAAATTATAGGTCCCCAAAATGGAGGCCCTGACCGCCGCCGCCGTCGTCGTTCTAGTTGGCGGTTTCGAGGGTTTAGATTTGTCATTTTCAAGTCAGCAGGGTGGCACGTCAGGCGATAATTGATTCGGCAATGACCGCCATTTATCTTTGTTATTCACCGACAGGCTGAAGAGAGATAGAGAGAGAGAGCGGGCCGCCACATAAACAATTGCTGCGGCTCTTTAAGTTCTCCGAGTGCTGAAGGATATTGACAGATCAACACATCAGCAACATTGATTCCCTTCTCTGGGCAAGCTGATTGCCTCCGCTCGGATTACTTTGTTTCTTGACGCCCTGCCGGGAGTATTTATTGCTTTCTTTCAGGAACAATTAACCGCATATGAAAGACGAAGCAGAAAAAAAAACACGATGAAAAGTGTTGACGGGGTTTCCGTGGAAAATGGAAAGCAAACTTCAGACAAGAAAATTAAGCTCGACTGTTGGAGTGCTTTGACAAGGAAATACTTTGAGGTGGGTGCTGAATGCTGAAAGGCTCCAGCACCATTTGGCCTTGCAGAAAGCACGCAAATGTTTCCAGTTTTTTTTTTTTTTTGCTTTTCTTCTGCCTTGCCTTCACGTACATAAATAGACCATGAAGGCTTCAATCTTGTTATATGGAATTGCTCTTGTACCATTAAGGCACGAATTTCAGAATCAATTACGTGCTAAGCAGGAGGCTTATGAGAACGGAATTTTTCAATGGCTTTTTCGGTTTATTTAGTAGTCTTCGCTGTAAGTAGTACTGACGTATATTTTTTCCCCATTATACAACTCCAAGAACATGCCATATTCACAGCGAAATCTACATGTACAACCACCAAATATATGAAATGGATATGTTCTATGGCAATTGTACGTTAAGTACATACATACACTGGATGAGGTACGGTCGGTTCTTTAAATGCGAAAGGGGATCATATTGGATTTTATATACACACACACAAGGTATCCTGACATTTCCTAGTTACAATTTTTATGGGGTGCTTACCGTTCCCTTCAATCACTTTTGAAAGTGTTTCTTTCACAGTAAAGTGTACTTAAAAAATAACGAAGTAAATAAAAGTTAGAAAATATATATACACATACATATGTATATTATGCAGTGTGAAAAATAACAAGACCGGTCGCGGATACACAATTTGATTTTCATTTAATGGTGAACATAAGTGAGTATATATAAAAATAAATGGAAGTTACAGTGACGTAAATTCAATTCCAACACACAACAAAAAAATGAAGAGTTCTTATGGGAGTTTTATATGAAATTATTATGGTAATAAATACTGGCTTTCCTTACAGGAGGATAATATGCATTTTTGAGCGGAAGGAGTTCGATTAATTCGTAGGAGGTTGATAGTTTTAAAATTATACATGGATATACTAAAAGCATAAAATCAAATAAAAGTTTTATGCATCTTAAATGTTAGTTGCAATAAAATAAAAACGTTACTTAATGAAACTTGTCGTAATAGCAGGACATAAAAATTCTGATTACATAGTCACAGCTATTGATACTTCGGCTCGTCCACATCAACGGAGATTTGCAATATTTCGAGTAAAGGATTATCCTAAACAACAACCAGTGTAAAGTATGAGAATTTTCAGGCTTGGAAATTCTTTTCCGATATTTTTGAAAATCTCTTGCATCTTACAGTGGTGGATACAAGGGGGAAATGAAGAACATCCCCCCCCCACAGCTCTATGATTTATGGATTACTTCAGTTGTAAAAAAAATCACTAATTGAACTAGGAAATTTACTTCTATATATGTATAATCATAATTTTTTTTAAATTTTAACTGTTTGAAATGTTATCTAATCAAAATAGATCTGTATCTGAAATATTGAATTTTTGAAATAGCTGCTTTATAGAAAACTCATTTTAGAAGCTACATCTAGGTGCAATAACTCTTTAAGCTACTTGGTTAACACATTCGCTACGGTAAGAGCGGCCCCGGACTTATGGGAGGGAGGCAGTACATTTGTCCCTTACATGACGTTAAATCGTACTGTCAATTAAAATGCCCTACTACTCTTGGTATAAGCGTATAAACGTGCACCATCACCCGCCAATGCATCGTAGTATTGATAAAACAATTCTCGTACAAATTGATACCGATAGGGTTAAACAGATCACATCATGTTATAGTCAAACCTAAAATTGACCTGTACACTTTTTTTATTTCCAGCCAAAATAGTCATTGAACTTAAATCAAGAATAGCTAAAAATTGGAACAGGCCTTAAAAACATCTTAATAAACGTAATGTCGAAACATGGGAGCAAAAAAATGTAGAATTAAAAAGGTCAAAAAATCAGTTTGCATTTTGTAGATTATGGGATTATTCCCGTACGAATTGCCATTCATGAGATATCGCCGTTTTGAAGATTAAAAATACTCATATGTCCTCAGAGTTAGCCCTAATAAGGTATCTCGCCAGCTTAACCGGTTAATAATAGGTTACCAAAGTTCCGCTTAGGTCTGGTCTTCACCTTGTTCACCTGCTAGTTTGGTACTGCCTGCGTCGCAGCCTCTGTTGACTAGTTAGCGCCGATTACTTGTTTTAGAAGACATAACCAGGCTCACCACATCACCTTGAATGGCCAGGGGCTGAGATATGTTTGGCGGTCCCTTCAGAATATTGAAATTACAAAAAAAATTTGACTAAAAAAATTTGTTCGTTAGTTCATCAGTTCAGTTCATCCAAAACATTGCATATAGACACTGAACGGTCGGGTTTTTTATTCGCGAATGAACCTAAAGTTACTTAGTGCAGCCTAGAATGGAACAGGTCTTATGAAGACAGGTCCTTGTGCTTAGTTCTGGGCTCAGCACTCATCTTTCCTTTGGCAGAATCAATCCAGAAGCTAGTGATGAGCAAAAATGGTCTTGTTCTTGCAGTCTTGTCTTGTTCTTGCACATTTTGCAAGACCAAGAACAAGAACAAAACTAAGTTATGCTTGCAAGAACAAGACAGACTGCACAAGAACAAAACAAGAACAAGACTAGATTAGTCTTGTCTTGTTCTTGCGTTTGCTCATCACTACCAGAAGCTATCCCAGCGGGAAACATCGAAACACTACTAAGAGGATCAAATTTGGAGCGTTGTTAATAACCAGACCGACGTAGACCAATTCTCGTTCGATGCGGTGGTCAAGCAGCATATTGGAGGTGGTTGGTACTTAATTAGGGGACCGCTGGGTAAAACTGCTGCAGCCCTCGCGTTTGGAAAGTCGAAAAGGCAATTGCAAAGGAAAATAAAAACTAAAACGTCACGTTGAAATAATTGCATTACCAATAAAATAAGAGCTGGCAGTACATATAGACTATGATGTCATCGACGACTTTGTGGAAATGGAAGCTTTGTGGAAATTGTGTTTACTATTTATATGTGATGAGTAGAAGAATCCATACCTATACATACAATTTTAGCGCGCTTGTGTTTCAGGTTATAGATTACTTTTGCTTGACAATTACAACGCAGGGATATGGCGGTTTTGATTTTTTGAATTTCAAGCTAGTTACGGGGCCACTAGACCTTTAATACGTAGGGATGTGCGGCTTTCTCTTTACGCTTAACCTATCATATCTTTCTGACATCTATTTATATATTGTTCCAGAGAGGGGGCCCACTATCCACTATGATAAAGGGTATTTATGAGGTTCTAATAACGTGAAAATTCCAATAGCAGCGTTTTACGATTTACAATGTTTTGTTTTTAGTTATAGATAGGAAATTAAGTTTTTTACTATTAATGTTACTGCACACCGAATACTACTTCAGATAACATTATCTCCATATTTTGGGAAAATTTGATTCCCCCCTCCAAGAATTGCTTCTGGATCCGCAGCAGTTATATATGATACACTCCACGACAACTGTTTATCCTCACCCAAATTTTTTCCAGTTTTTCAAAATTGGTTAATTCCAGAAATCTGGGTTTTTATATGTGTTGATCTGAACAGTTGGTAAAATTTTGCCGAAATGGCTACCACGCTTACAACGCTAAATCGACTTAATCGGCCATAAGTACTCACCCCCTTCTGGTCTGCAATTACATCTCAGTTACAAAATCGCTACCATCTTGCACTTTTTCGCTTATATTATAAATCCCTTCAGATGACGACTCGAGGCAGACTTAAACCAATTTTAATTCATCGGAATTCAAAAAGTTTGCAAGTGTCAACGACCATAAGCCCCTCTGTGAGTACTTGTTGAGATCCTGGTGCAGACCCGTAATTCACTCTCGGTTCATTAAACATATTGTCATTCTCGATATAATCTCCTTAAAAGTTCTTTACTTGGTCCTTGAGAGCCACTCCAGTATACTCTCTTAATCCATTCGCTTTTATTGCACCTACTCCCCCGTTTGCGACATTATCTCCCATTGAAGATCGCCGAAGGATATAATTTTCTAAAAGCACAGAAAAATATCTTCCAAGCAGCTAAAGGAACGGAGGTTGGTGTGTAGGTGTCGGGAGACTGCAGCCCGGGACGGATAATGTCGTAAAGTGACGACTATGGCCATCTATAGACTCGGTATGTTATGTACAGACGAATGTACTACTATACAAGAGCGTTTAATGGCGGAGGCACGTCAAATGGTGTTTTGGTCGCGGAAGAACGAAGCTTAAATCTCGCATAGTCACATACAAGTGCGGGTGGTGGTATACATCATGTTACCGGTCTGTGATATACGGTCAATGTAGCAGGCACATTAAACGCTACTTAAAACTGATTAATGGACGTTTGAGGACAGCCTGGCTCTAATAGGAAAAAAATAACTGAAATACACTCAATTTAGGGGAAATGAACGAGCAGCCAAGTATTCAAGAGCTTGTTGTGTCACCCCAAAGTGCTTTTAAGGAGTTCTTCGATGTAATGCACCGCCGACAGCAGAATAATTTTCCCACAAATTCATCCCCATTCGAAATGCAATAAAAAAATTGTTTTTTTTTAATATGCTTTAAGGGAGACAGCATTAAAATGTTGCCATGTTTTCACAAAAGTCTGATTTATTACCGAACTCAATACTTGCCACTTTATTACTTTTAATACTTTTAATACCTTCGGGTGATAAATTTCATATATTCGTCGATTGGCTGTGGAAATATTTTTTAGAGAAGTGATTTTCCGTAGAGGAAAATTGACATTTGTTTGTTGTTTATGATTTTATTTACTATGTTTGAACGATCGACATAGGACATTGAATTTGACAATTGTTTTTATTTGGATTAAGAAAATTGCGTCGATATTAATCCATATGTGTTTGAGGAGATGTTAATATTACAATGTTCGGTATATAGTGCAGCACTAACAATTAAAAGTGAATTATTACTAGCACCCAATTTAGGAAAGGCAGTACTGAATAAATTCAGAATGCATTTCGAAAAAAAATATTCGTTTACTAAGGTGATTCTATTCCCAGTTCGTTTAATGCATGACAAACCCATAGGTAAGTGAAATGCCATTCTTTGGCTGGTTCCAATAGCTTAGGTGTTAAGGTGTTCTGCTGCAGTCACAGGTTTTGGGATTCGAATCCTCACGATGGTATGGCCTTCGTACCTAAGCTAACCTGTTCTATCCTTCGAGCTAAGCTTACTATTGGACGTTGCAGCATGATTTATACGGCATGACAAACTAGTAGTACAAAGGGTGACACCTGAGCTTAGACTATCACATAACCAAAAAAAATGCAAAGGAATCAATTTCTTCTAATAATAGTCCGGTCAAATTAGACCAAAAAATAGGTATGAGGGAACAGAAATTCACACCAAGCTGAAAATTGGTAGGATTGTTCAAAGCACCGTTATAAATGAAATCTAAAAAGTCCTCACCGATCCGGCACCTGGAACCTGGATTTACTCGGGGTCAAAGGTCACAAAAACGGGTTTTTCGCGATTTTCAGCAAAATTTTCAGCGGTAACTTTTATCATAAAATAGTGTTTACAAAGTTTGTAGATTATGCGATTACCTATGTACAAAAAAGGATCTTATACATTTTCCCGTACGAATTGTCATTCATGAGATATCGCCGTTTTAAAGATTTAAAGCACTCATATCCACTCACTTGCAACTTGTATGGCCGAATTGCCATTTACTTAAACTTTAATAACTTCTAGACCGATTATAGTAGAGCAACGTAATTAGGCTCATCTTTTAGGTAAATGTGTATTCTTTTATTTGAAAGAAAGAACAGAAACCTGAGTGACTCCGTTTAGAAAATATGTAGGTTCAAAGTGTGAGGAAAATCTGGAAGTCTGCAGTGAAACCCTATAACATACACACGTTTCACTGCAGACTTCCAGATTTTCCTCACCTCACACTTTGAACCTACATATCTTCTAAACGGGGTCACCCAGGGTTCTGTTATAAAAGGACTGTAAATAAGTATAACAGCCACATGCAGGCCCACTGGTAGCCGGGGTGCAGAGTGTGCAACGCACGCGGGCGGCACTTTCAGGGGGCGGCAAACACAACAATCTCACCATCGAATTCATTTTTATCATTTGCACCTAGATTCTTTTTATAATGCCAAAACCTAAACTCAGCCATCCTAAACTCAACTGGAATGCGACCATCGGCGTAAGAGTAAAGAAAGCCTGTATAGCCTTCTATGCCTGTAAAAAGACTTTAGGCAAAAGATGAGGTCTCAAGCCAAAGATGGTCCTGTAGATGTATACAGCTGTGGTACGCCCAATTCTCACGTAGAGATGGCGGCCAGCGCTGAGCAAGACTTATAACATCATAAAGCTCGGATCGGAAGGATCCAGGGCAACAGTAGAAGCAATAGGAGCCATGAAAACATGCCGCACTAAACCTCTCGACGTTCTCACATCTAACATCTAGCCTGTGAATATATATGTGAATATTTCAAAAAAAAAAAAAAATTGTATCATCGTAGTTGTAATAATGTATCAGATCACGTGTACAAATATTAAGTCGCTGACTGTTATTAATCATCGAGCGCATGAGCTTAAAGTTTATGGTTTAGGCAAAATAATACTTCTGCGATAACGTATGCCAGTTTATGCGCGATATAAAAACATTCATTTTTACGTTTAACGATAAAATCTATGGAAGTATGTTATGTCGGTGATCAAGCAAGGTATGTTGATTCTTATAGAATTTTGTAGTATATTATAAGTTCATTGGTTTCTCATACAGGACTTAAAATTTGTGGTAGTGTGTATTTTTTTGTACGAGGGTTTTTAAATGGAATTTTCTCCAAAATGCGCAAAAGTTGTGTATTTGCAACCTAGCACGAGCTGGTACCGCCCTGTTGGTGCAATATGTGATGTTCCTCAAAATGATCCAATTCACAAGATAGGTTTTTAACATATCATTGGTGTATCAATTGAGGATTTTCAATGCCCCAGCTTTCCTGTTTAATATTAATCTCAGTCAAATCGAAATGTGCCTCGTCACCCATTTTTTGTATATACCGAATTGCGAAATCAACTGTTGAGACGTTATTTGGTCCATACTAAATTCCTATCGACTGCTCTACACCTTTGCCAAATATGAACGTCCAAATGACAGCCAATTCAATTTATTTGATCAAGGATATTCGATAAATAATGTTTTTCGTTTTGCAGCGGTTTCCAACCTTTATGATACCTACTTTAAAATAAAAAAATTGTTATGTAAATTTGCGCCGCCTTGTTGAAAAAAGGTTCGACAGATCTTTTTCACACGTTTTCAAAAAGTGCACCAACATCTAACGATAGCATGGTCCCCGAGGGTTTCTCTAACTTTGAAGAAAAATGGCCGATGGTGGATGGATTCCTTGTCGTGCAGGGGTTTTTCGTGAATGTCGTGTTTCTGTGTTTCCCAAATTCGACAGTTTTGTTTATTGACTCCGCCAGTGTAAAATGAGCTTCATCCGTCATTAAAATTTCGGCTCGGTTATCAATCATTCTTACGACGGCATTTCCATATTGCAAGCGACGCGGCTTGTGCGTTAGCCGTGTGAAAAACTAATTCCGCAAATTTCCAGTCTTGCCTTGCGCCTTGTTAATTTTCTTTACGAAGGCAAGTCGAATTTGGAATTGATGTCGTTTAAATTCAAAAGGCAAATCATTCGTAATCATTGGTTGATTGATGTTTCGCAGCATGATAAATACCAAACTGAGTTTCAACTGAAGATAATACCACCAATATCGACGGGTTGAACAGAAAAAGGAAATGCGCCATATTGGATTTATAATGACGCCACATAGCTTAGGGGTCGTCCATTAATTACGTGAGGCGTTTAGGGGAGGGAGGGGGTCGAGCCGAATCTCACCAAATCTCACGTGGGGGAAAATTGGGTTAAATTAAGTAAAACGTGTTTCTCCACTAAAGACCCCAATTCACTTACAGGCCGGCCGGCACCACTAAGCTTGACAGTCTAACCGAGGGATGGCCTGACAGGCCGTGGCTTGTAGGTAAAGTCCTGATTCCCTACAGACACACAGGCGAAAACGACTGCTTAGCATAGCAGGTTATTAATTCAAGTGCAAAAATGCTCATGGCCCCAAAGAAAGCTTCAAGCCTCACGCCGTGAACGCAAAAGAGCAAAAAAGCGCAAACGCGATTGCGGATGGTTTTCACGACTAGCGCCCGCCTTGCTTTCCGTTCCGAGTGGATACGGGGTGAATTCTTAGTGAATAGAAGTTCAGTTCTTCAGGCCCGAACTGACGATAAATGCGAGTTTTGTCAGCTTTCTTGAACTGCAGGCCCCATACTAGTGATGAGCAAGACTAGCACATTTAGCAAGACCAAGAAATACCAAGAAAAGACAAGACAAGGATAAGTCAAGACTGCAAGATCAGGATAGCAAGGCTTTTTCCTTATCACTAAGTGGCAAAAGTTTTCCAGTAATCCAGCAAAACGTCTTGTCTTGCACATTCAGCAGGACAAAGACAAGACTGCAAGACTTTCTGCAAGAATTTTTGCAAGACTTTTAGCAAGACTTTTTCGAAGGCTTTTTGCTCATCACTGCAAGACTTTAGGCATTTAGTGATGAGCAAAAAGTCTTGCTATCCTGATCTTGCAGTCTTATTTTGTCCTGTCTTGTCTTGTTCTTGCTTTGGTCTTGCTTAATGTACAATAAAAGGAAGAGTTGCAAGAAAAGTCTTGCTCATCACTACCCCATACAGTTGGCGGCCAGTGAGTGTATAAGGATACTTGGCGTCAAGGCGAAAACTTTCAGGCAACGGCCTGCTGGCGACCTGTGTGTAAATTGGGGCCTTAAGATAGGGTTAAATCCTACACAAAAATTGGTTGTCGATTGTCAAACGTGCGTCTCGTCAAATGCTGCCGAGTACGAGCCAAGTAACACTGACCCGCTTCCGCTCAGATGAACTTTTTACACACTTTTCACTCCGAATTCTAATCGGATTTCACTATGGTTACGAACAAGGATTTTAAACTCGAAGACCTTTCCTGCCGTTCTATATTCTAAGAAAAGGGCCACTTTGCTGTGGTTACGACCGTAAATACGTATTTTTAGTGTAAATACTAGATTTTTTTAAAATTTGAAAAATCTCACGTGAGATTAGGGGGGGGAGGGGGTCGAACCAAATCTCATGAAATCTCACCAAGGGGGGAGGGGGGTCGAAAAATCCCAAAAATCACCTCAAGTAATTTATGGATGACCCCTTAATGTACTCTATTCGTCATACTCTTTCATTTGATAAACATGTCGGGGGCTGGATGTAACATAAAAATGAATTTACTATATTGCATTGTCTTCAGAACCAAAGGCGGGTGCCAAATTTTAAGCATCACCGAATATCGGGAAGTAGTCAAAAAATTGATCGCGAGATTCCTCATAGGGACGAAGTTAGTAAGCTTGAAAAGATCAGTCCAGCCGTTTAGGTATCGGTTCAAATTATGACGCTAAACTATTCTCGAATAAACTTAAACACGCACACAAAATTTCATAAAAATCAGTCCAGCCGTTTAGAAGTGCAATTACATACACACGGACAGAAGAAATATAAATATAAAGATAAAATTTAGACATTCTCCATTTTTTTTAACGCACAAAATCGTGGCATTTCTTTCTTTAGTTTATCGTATTAAATATCAAGCAATTCTGAACATAAATACCAGCTTAATCCACCCACAAGCCTGGCTGAATTACTGGTTGGCTAAAAAAAAAACTTGTTGATTTTATTTTTATTTCTTTTAATTTATTCTTTTGAATGAATTACGATTAAAGAATGCCTTTTATACCATACCATCTCGTCGAGAAGCCAATCAATATGTGTTTCGCATACACAAAACAATTTTGTGAATTTATTAAACACAGACTTTTAAAATTGTTTTTTTTTTTTAAATTCTGCATTATATTTACTTTACACCCATATGGGGACACATTTTTTCTCTCCATATAAGGATGATTTCATATTATTTATGCATACCTTAAGTATCACCTTCTAACGTCATTTGATATACTGAAATGCAATAAAAAATATAAAATGCATACTCTTCAGATATTTTCCAAGGTTAACTACAGTCATCCTGACGATGATATCATCTTTTTGTTGAGCATTAAAAAACGTCCTTTATAATCTCACAAATATTTTTATCCTCTTACATATGCATATTTGTGCCAACAATAGCAACAACAAGCGAGCATCGTCGTTAAATTTTTAACACGTTTCTCCTTTTCATACATATCTGGTGGAGGAGCAAAAATAAATGAGGTGAACATAAAAAATGTCTTCAAGAATCGCCAAAGCATCTAAAAATTAGCATAAGTTTGTCATTAACCTATCCCAACAAAATTTGTGTATGGTTTTTTTATTTTTATATTTTTGTCGTTGATGGACGAAGAAAACACCGTCAAGGTCGTGCGCTGATTCCAGCACAAAAAATAAACATGCAGCAATCAAGAGAGCCCCAAGAGTCAACCCAAGCTACCACAACATAAAGTGATAAAAATAGCTTTTGGATAAATTTGTCCAGTAAAGCCAGAGCTACAAAAACAACAAGGTGGCTACAGACAGGATGGTTGCAAAAACTTTTTGGTAGAACAACATAAAAACTCGGCTCCATTAAGCTCCCCGTTTCCATAAAGTGCAAAAAAACATGACCAACTCGGGCTTGACTCTCCGATTACAGGTTTTTATCGAGTCCAGTTCATTGGGGTAAAACCGTTTACGTTTTGTATTTATTTTTGACGGCGTCCGAAGAGTCGCGTACGATCAGCGATTCAGCAGAGTGAAGATCGCGTAAGGATGATACACAAGCCCACGATAATAATGGGGGCCAATTCAAGCTAGTTGTGAATTCAAAACAGAAATTTTCGAAAATTTTTCAAAAAACCGATCGTTAAGACGCGGCATCGCTTTCGGATCGGATCAACAACTCACAGCCAACGGCCGGTCTGCTCGATCGATACATCGATAATGCAGTCCCACACATTCTTGGCCGCCGCTAGGCTTCGCGGACGCTTTTGGAATCACTTATGAAGCTATCAGACAACTTTTGAATGCCTGCCGTATCTCGTCATCAAACCTGTTCTAGGAATTCAAGAGATAGCAGGCCAACCACCAAAAGCAGAGCCAACAATAACAGCACAACAACACTCACCTGATCTGGCTATAAACAAGCGATAATTAGTCGACGAGTCATCGCGACTCGATGGACATATACAATATGTATATGCAGATATAGCAGTGGTCTTTGATTGAAATCATCAAGACATGCCGTAGTCACGGGGCATGCACTGAAACGTGACCGCGAAGAAGCATTGTGGATGGAGTTAGTCAGCGTCACTTATAAGAGCCTTCTACAGAAAATGATGCAAGGCGAGACGAGCCGATTGCATGAGCTTCGTTCATCATGAAATTCTGTTTGTCACACACAACTCATTCCTCTTCCTTCTTCTTAGCAAAGGAATGAAGGAGTGCAGCCGAGTCGCAAAGATTTAGAACTGACAGTCAGTTTGCTGTTAGTGTTTCTTTTTTGTTTTTGTTTTCATCTTATTGGTGGAATCTTAAGTGGATGCTGGAGCAATTAATCAAGTTTCAAGTGTGCGAACGAACTGCGAACATATGCGCGCTCGCTCGAGCTGCGCGCGCCGAGCTGAAAGTGAAATTTCTTTGGCACATGACAAGGTCAATGTGGATGGTAGACCGTAAAAAGTAGGAAATATTGCAGTAATGTGGAACGATACAAAAAATATATTATAAAAAGAAAACAACATAAACATGAAGAAGAAAAAAAAACAAAACAAATCACGTCTATTTTTAGCGAAATTGGTTGGAACCGTCAAAAATTTTGTAGAATTATAAAATAATGAAATCTGTTTTCTTAAGGTCTTGTACTTCGATTTATGGGGCAATTGAATTTTAAAATAGTTTTTCAAAAAAAAATTATTTTGTAATCAGAATTAAATTAGATTTGTACAATTTTATGAAATATTACTTCTCGGCTTAATGCACTTTAAATGGAAGTAAAAAATTTATATACCTGATCTAGGTGTAAATATGTACTTCATTTATTATTAAAGACTATTACGTAAAATAGTGCTTCTTAATAATAAAATTATTACCTTTATATAAATAATAAAGTAGTTTTGAAATTAATTTCCGGAAAAGTCTTTCGAGAAATTTTTATATCGTATCATCCAAACGATAAAAAAATTGTTGATTAGACATGTACTTATTCTAAAACAATAATTTGCTTATAAAAGATATTGTAAAAGTTTTACGTAATCAGGAAAATCTCTCATCGAATTATAACTTAATTAAAAATAAACTAGCTTATATTTTATTTATGAGAAAATCTAGCAGACTCTAGTCTTGTTTCAACTTCAAATGGAATTACTACAGAAATGGTATTGTGAGTGGTTTTTACATTTTTGATTTGATTTTTTTTTTCATTTTTATTCCAGCCTAGTAAAAAACCCGCGTGCGTTGCAACGATTTTCAATAAAAAAATATTATGTGTCCATAGTCCGCGGTAAGAAAAAGGTATAATGGAAAAACGACAAATCTACAAAAATTGATTTTGGATACTTAAAAAAATTTAGAGTATGTTACAACTTTTTTAAAATTCAGATATTGCCCCATTTCATTTGTCCACCGCCATTTTCAATTTTGAATGACGCTACACAGCTAATAGTATTCTACTTGTCCCACCCTGTCATTTGATATCCATGCCCAACGCGTTGTAAAGAAAAGGTGATACCCCATTTTGTGTTGGCCGCCATTTTGCTTTTCAGCCATTTTGAATTTGGAGTGATGCACACAGCTAATAGTATTCTACTTGTTATACCCTTTCGTTTGATACCCATACCAAGTGTCTTCTAAAGAAAACGGTCGGGAAACACGCCATTTTGATATTTTTACAAAAATGTCATATTGCACGCGAACTATACATGCGGGCGAAATTTGGATTTTATGCCAAATATTTCCTCTGCAATTCCCTTTTTGCTATTTTTCTTGGGTGCTATCTGCTCGGTCACATTCGTACCATGCGGTTTACTGAAGCTTTGAATGAGTTAAACTAAAGCGTAATGCCACGGCTTCATCGACCTCAGTTCAATAATATTCGGCTCAATCCACATAAGTGGCTTCACCAGCTAAAGTTCAGTTCATGTTAAAATCATGCTTGAAATTATTGTTGCTTTTTCGCCAGAAGTCAGAAATGCAAAAGTCCACTGGAATGGCATTCCACTATTCCACGTGATTACTTTTTTTCAACGTATAACTTCAGTTCAAGAACAGATGGGCGAACTGAGGTTTGTTTATCCTCAGTTGAATATGTGGAAATTGTATGCAAACTGAGCTTAGTTTTTTAAAAGTTCAGTTCGCCAATTTGCCCGAACTTGCGCAGTTTGGCCGGGATATTGGGATATTTCTTTAAAGCTTTTCAAAAAGCATTCCGAAAACCTAAGGCCCCATTCGCGCGCGCGAAATTTTTATTTTGGTTATATTTGTTTTTTCTTTTAATAAACAAAATTGAAATTCTTCTAATATTATTTTTATTAACAAAATTTAATTAACAAAAAATTGATGATGACAATCGTCAAAAAATTATAAGGTTAGGAAGTAGCTGTCAAAATAGCTACAACGCTTGTAAAGGCGTATTTCCAAATACGCCTTTATTTTTCTTAACCTAAAATAGTTCAAATTCTACAAGAAATCATTCGGACAACAATTAAAATATTCGAAATGACTGTTATTCGGAAATCAATTCAATTTCCGGGTTTTCGCGTTTCGCGTTTTGCGTTTCGCGTTTCGCGTTTTCCAGTGGATTTAGACACTTCCATAAAATATTTAGGGTGTGGTTTTCTCCTTCCATCCCCACGCGCCCCGCCGACCCTGGCACTCCCGAACATTGCTGCCCAACGCGGAGGTTCTAGACCGAGTCGTCGCTTCCTAATGGGCGAGCGTGGTTAGCTCAGTCCTGCTATATGCAGGGCCAATGTTGAACAGGACGGCTAACAGCAGGAAATGGAGGTTCACGTACAGGCGCATACAGGGT
Organism: Thereva unica; assembly: GCA_949987705.1. Classification (NCBI taxonomy): domain Eukaryota; kingdom Metazoa; phylum Arthropoda; class Insecta; order Diptera; family Therevidae; genus Thereva; species Thereva unica. The sequence goes on from OX465281.1 coordinate 218,629,947, forward strand.
CACTTGGAAAGATGTAGCGTACGTGAGAACGGGGATGATCCCAATAGGCCATTCATACACGAGGGACCATGGTTCTGGAGCAAAAGCTTTTATTGGGCAAGGGAGGCGTGCGGAGATGTAATAAGTGGGGAGTTTCATGCTTCGGTGGAGACTTTTGTGCTCTTGCTTTTGACCTGCGAACACGAAAAGCTCGCACTCGCGCAAATAAGAAATTAATACGTTGCCATTGAGTTAATAATAATAAACTTTCAAACTTACAAAATTATAAGTAATGAACTGGTTTAAATAAACACCCGACCAGAATCAAAATATTTGATATCTCACTAATACAAACGTAGCAACACAAAAGCTGCTTCCTTTGCTATTGCTCCGTGTATTTTCAGGAAACTTGCAACAAAGCTTTTGGTTAGACATACTCGCAAGAAAAGGCTTGCCTTTTTCTGTTCAAAATATCTCAGATAGGAGCCAAATACAGTGCAGCAGATGACGCACATCGAGTCTGTAACGAAATGACAAGGGAAGTTGGACGAGCCTGTTAAGGCTTAGTGGACCCATAAACTTATCCAAATCGTAAAAAGGTGGCTACGAGGAAGCTTTGGAATAGAATTTCAATTTCACGCAGTTCTTTGGTGGACAGGGAAAGATACAGAAAATAATTCCACCGTTTCAACCACGACGGCTCACATTTGTATCTGACACGCTCAGGTATGCAGGACAACGTAGAACCAATGTTACCATAAGATGAATTTTTAGAGTAGTAAAATCCTTACTAATATTATAAATGCGAAAGTAACTCTGTCTGTCTGTCTGTCTGTCTGTTACGCTTTCACGCCTAAGCCGCTAGACCGATTTTGATGAAATTTGCAACAGACATAGTTTAGACCTTGGAGACGGACATAGGCTACTTTTTTTTGGAGAAAAAAGGGTTGAAGGGGGTGAAATGGGGTTCAATAAGTTGTAAGGGGATTTTTTTTCTTTACTTTTTTTCTATTGTATAAAAAGTAACTGATTGACAGACAACGCACAATCTAAACCGCTAGAGCTAAAGGGCTGAAATTTTGACAGTGCATCCGTAGCGATTTTTCGAAATTCATCCCCTAAGGGGGTGAAATAGGGTCAACTCAAAACCGCTGGAGCTATAAGGCTGAAATTTTGACAGTGCATCCCTATAATGACGTGGACATCCACTAAGAAGCGATTTTTCGAAATTCACCCCTAAGGGGGTGAAATAGGGTTTACCCAAACCGCTGGAGCTATAGGGCTGAAATTTTGACAGTGCATCCCTTTAATGACGTGCAAATCCACTATTAAAGCGATTTTTCGAAATTCTTCCCCTAAGGGGGGAAATGGGGTTTACCCAAACCGCTAGAGCTATAGGGCTGAATTTTTAACAGTGCATCCCTATAATGATGTGGCATGAACTTCCAAATATTAAAGTTAACGTAAATCATTTGCTGTGGAATAGTTGTCTCCCGTTTCGTCACAATGACTTTATAGAAAATCCTTTCCAGTTATAAATAATATACCAAATATACCAAATAATCAGCGGCTCGATCTATGCCTTGTTTCCAGTCCTGGATATTATATCAGAAACACAGATAATACAAAATAATAAAATCCATCCATTTTAAAGGAGTTGGGTTCTTCAGTTTTTAAGTTAAAATGCACTAGACTATTTAATTTTAAAATTGTTAAAAAACTTTTAGAGTTTCCACCAAATAAAGTTTCTTTACCCTCGCAAAGCTATCACTTGGCAGTCAATAATCATTGCCTTACACCCAAAGAAACTTTTAATATGTTTTCTCCATATTTCAAGCATTCATAAAATATTCGGAAAAGATGCGATTAAAATGTCCAAATAAATTCAAATTCTGAAGTGGCAATAAAAAATACTGTTTTGGAGATGACAGCTCATCTAGCATCATCCAGAAAGCAAAGCTTAATAAAAACCGTCAATAAAGTCGCTCCACAATCCGATGTGCCACTTTGACCCCAATAAACGAACATTAAAAATGCATCTCGCCACAATCATTTCCATCCCCCAGTGTGGGGCTCATAAATCCTCATATCTCATCTCCACATAGGATGACTGGTGACTCCAACTATTCGAGACGACCATTCTCCTCCAGTGCTTGTTAAGTGCCTCCGGCCTTCGCGCTGACGGAACTTTATTTTTAGACCAGTTCTGCTATAAAGGCTGCCGTTATATCCGACAACTCGTCGAATCCGAGCCTTGTGCGAATCGCATGCCTCTTTAACGTTCCGACATAATGGGCACACGCAAATTTTCTGGGGCTCTTCCCGAATGCCGATCCCTGATCAACGCCAGCACCCATTTCGCGGCGGAGCTGCTCCCCTCTCCGGGATTTGACTATCTCCGAAAACATAGCGATACTTTAATTGGATAAGACTAATCTGGTTCTGTAGCTATTTGTAGAATCCGACGAGTTGCCGGTTGCCGGCTGGAAGATTGTTTAACTTCCTAATCCTGTAGGCAGTTGGTACGGGTACGTGCGTGCGTAAGACAAATATCGAGCGGAGTCGAGCAATCGATATTCGAGTGCTTGGATATGATAACGCCGAATTGAGGCCACGGGAACAAAGTTGAACTTTCGCCGCTTCTAGGTTTCATCACGAAATTGCGAATTATTACAAGATTTCTGGAGTATTTTCATGGCGGATTTTTTGCCAGTGTATGGGTGCACGTGCTTGTTCGTCGCTTACAAAATGCTCCAATACTTACAATATTTTATGCTCTGCAAAACAAAGTGCATTCTTGAGAGGATATTTAGTAATTTGCTTTGAGAACCTATTTTTCAAACTAATCACGCACTTGCAGTGCGGTGAAAAACTATCGACTCGAACCCAATTTTTTGATTTTCCTGGAATTTAGGAAAAGGAAAGCTTTTTGATGGTGCAGTTCCTTTTTTTGATAGGATCAAATTTAACTAGTGAAAAAGAAATAAAAAGTTTTTATTTAACATGGAATACTTTGTCCTTGGCTTTGAGGTAGTAGACTGGAAATAATGTATTTTAAAGCGCTTCATTCTTTGTTTGAATTGTTGATTTTGGAATTGCGACTATTTCTGATTATAAAGATCTTGCTTGGATGCCCTATCACCAGGGGCGGCGCTTTCATAGGTGCGAATGGTGCACTTGCACCGGGCGCAATTCTTAAGGGGCGCAATTTCAGTAATTAACATTTAAAAAAAATTTACAACATTGAAAAAAAAAAAAATTAAAAGTACTCTTAATATCTGATGCGTTTGCCTGTGGGTGATAAGGAGTTGCTCGGAGGTACGTGATTCCGTTGTTGTCAGCGACGACTAAAATTTCCGCCCCTGGTCAGTCGGCACTCAGTGGTACGCCGTACTTGGATATCCATCCTTGGGGAAAAGACGAGCTACAGTCTAAGCTGTTATATCCGACATGGTGATAGCTTCAGGCAACCGCGTGAAACGTCGTTACACGTTAGGCAATACCGATATCCTTTAGCTGGCGGTAACGGTCCGATGATGTCAATGTTTATGTGCACGTCACGCTCGGTAGGGGCGTTTAGTTGGTCACTGCCGCCTTCATATGCCGCCGGATTTTTGAATGCAGACAATGGATGCAGGCTTTTACATATCTGTGGTGAACTGGCTAATAAAACCGAGGTGCCTTGTCCCACAGGGCGAATGGATGTCTGAGACACTTCCTTCCAGAAGATTTTTGAATTGCATGATTGCCTTGTACACTGCCAGCAGTTCCCTATCGTAGGGGCTGTATTTTTTTACGCTGCGGACAGTTTGTTAGAGAAGAGCCCGAGCTGCTAGAAGTCCTTTCTGTCGGCTAGGTGCACGGGCGCCCTTATAGCGACCTCTGAAGCACCGATGTGTAGGAAGAGCTCGGCGTCCGGTGATGGGTGTGCCAATAGTGTCGCTTCTGTCAAGTCTTTTTTGCATCCTTCGAAAGCTGCGATCGTCTCCGATGACCAACCTAATTCAGTGGTGTCGCTTTTTTTTAAATACTGATATCATGGCTCGGAGGATCATTTGATTCTTCACCGCGTTAGGTATAAACCTCTGGTATAACGCGATGAGTGCTAGGAACCTTCTCAGTTCCTTCGCCAACTTCGGGCTTCTCTTCCTAACGGGCACTTAGACACGTTTATAGTCAGGCTGTGTTTTCGGAATATAAAGAAGACTTCACGTAGATGTACTCGATGCTCTTCAAGACTGACGGACGCTACGCAGACATCATCGACGTAAAAGAACATGTACACGCGACCCCTTCTCTGGTTTGATTGTACTAGATATCTCTATTGATAGAGCATGGAACCCCAATCTGTTGACTAAACTCCAAGCAATGGGCATCGAATTAATTATAAAGAACTGGATGGTCAATTTTCTTTCTGAGCGTTCGATCAAGGTAGTATTGGATGGCGTCGAATCTAAACCTCACATCATATCTACCGCTGTTCCCCCGAGCTTAATACTCTCATGATGTAGTGCTCCTACGACGTGCAGCGTATTATATTAATCAAAGAAATTTTCTCTGGCATTAAATGACTTACTGTTACGAGCAAAATTTATTTGACGTCAACTTGAACCCACCTGAAAGAAAACAAAAAGTAATTAAATTATGAACTCAATTATTGTATAAAAATATCGATATTAACAAAAATTTCTAAAAATACAAACATAATTCGTTTCTTCATGCATAAATCAAATTGTTATCGATAATTCTACACTAGCATTGAAAATCTGAAATGTTTTCAACAAATTCGTTAAGGCAACCACAGTCTATTTCCACGCAATCAGAAAATTTCTGCATTCACGTCGAATGGACGTGCTCTGTTTGGCTAGAAGTTAATTTATAGAAGCAAACATAATCAGGTCTGTGAAGTTGGCAACACGAAATGCGAATTTTGGGAAATTTTATAAGAAAAAAAAAAATTTTGCAAAATTTTTCAGCCAACACCCTAACTTTGCAAAAAAAATTGTTTAACCACATATATCGTTTGTCCATCGTTTGTCCAAGTTTGTCCAGCAATTATTTTTATTTGTCCACCCCCAATTAATTATAATAAATAATTGAAATTTTTCAGGTTTGTGAAGTTGGCAACACGAAATGCGAATTTTGGAAATTTTTTGTTTTCATACGTTTGTCCAAGTTTGTCCAAGCAAAAGTTTTTTTTTGTCCAGGCACCGTTAACAAGTTACAAGCAAAAAAAGTTTGTTGCAAATTTTTTCAACCACCAAACTTTGCAAAAAAAAATGTTTAACCAAATAGATCGTTTGTCCATCGTTTGTCCAAGTTTGTCCAATCAAAAGGACCCAGGGTCCAAGACCCCTGGGGGAACCCCGCAAAGATCGGGTGAGATTTGGAGTTGAAGCCATCTAATACTATCTTGATTAAACAGCCAGAAAGGAAGCTCTCAATCGACTTCTGTAGAAGTGAGTCGAGTACAAAGCTTTTGTAGAGAATACAAGTAATTGCTATTGGGCGGTTGTTGAAGGGACTGTTGGAGTCAACTTTTTTCGGCCTGGGCTAAACATAGGCAGGTTTCCAAGAGTCTGGACAAATTCCGGAGAAGTATTATATGGAAAATTAAATAATTACGAGAATAATTAAATAAATACGTATTGTGAACGTCTCAAACTTATAAATCCATGGCAATCAGGCTTACGTAAACATCACAGCCTAAGAACTCCACGGCTACTCTCTTGATAAATATGGCCTCCCAAGCACATTTTTCTCTTTGTGGTCTTAAACTTTTATAAAAAAATTTATCTAACCGCTCTTAAAAGCTTCAACGAGGTGGCTAAAGTTCCTCAAGTGCTCTACTCCACGTTGGAGTCCCCCAAGGCTCCGTTCTTGGGCCACTTTTCTTCATCATTATTCCCTACGCCAAAATATCCAATACATATGTGTGTGGAGAAGCTTGCTGTTGACTTGGGTCATGTATCCTACTGGTCGACATTAAATTTACTGCAGCTAAATCCTTCGAAATCCCAGAAAAATTTTTATGTCTCTCATTCTATCGTCCTGGTTTCTCTGCTGTCGCGTTAAACTCGGTTTTTCTTGTTTGCGTTAATAAAGCAAGAAATCTTGGGGTGGTACTAAATAGCAGTATGACTTACTGCGATCACATTAGTTTCATTGTTAGTAAAACCTACGGACCTGTTTAAACTTCGTTGTAATTGGTGTCTTGCTGAAAAGGGCTGAATCTGCCTAAAGCCTTACTATTACCTCTCCAAATGCATTTCTATCTTTCCCTCTCTCAGTTCCATGTGCTCATAAATTTGAAGTAGCAAATAACGATTGTGCTCGTTGTTTTGACCACATAACACCCTATTTCAACTCCGTTTAGGGCTGCTCTATAAGGTACTATCGTGAGTATAAGCTTCTTCGACTGTTTCAAGATATCCTACATGTGCGCCAACATACTTACCTCAACCGGTTTGTGCAGCTTTCGAAATCGCTTTAACCCTTAATAATTTAATAATTTCGCGTTTCCGCACGTTAATTGGTCAACTGTATTTTTTTGTGCTTGCAGCACAGTTTGGAACTCTCTCCCTAAATTATATTAAATTAAATTTGAATCACCCAATATATCACCCCAGCACGCGAGATCATAATGCATTTTCAAAGTGGCCCGCGGTACCATTTGGGTTTTCCACTCACTATTAATTAAAAAAAAAATAGTTTAAATAATTGTCTATGAAAATAAGTCGGTTTTCATTACAAAATATCAGTAGCTTAATAATGATAGAGTTATCTAAGAACGAGTTCGAGGACTGTTCTGGCATGCAAACGATTGGATTTATGTTTTCTGTTGATTACCAATGAAACAAATTGACATTTTTTTTAAATTGCATTTTACATACCCACACAAACCTAATTTGAGTACTGTCTTTTCACTTAGTTTATCTCTTTAATTTTTGTGGGTGTACGAAAACTTTCCAAGAAAATTTCAGCAAATCTAAATTAAAGCAAATATTTTTTTGGACTACACATCGAAAATCGCTTTAAATAAATGCCAATTTTTATATCCAAAGGTAATAAAGGCAAAACGTTAGAAAGCACATCAGCAAATCGTGATAATCATCAAGAGATATAGAATGGCAAAAAGTCCGTTTCAGATAAAACTCCCCCGCCTCAGTTTTAGATACAAGAAAGACTAACGATGCCAAGAGCTCCAGCTCCGTACAGGGTAAATATAACACGTATTCAGTAGCTTTCAGTAGCTTCCGTCCTCAGTTCCACTATTCGAATCCATGAAATTGTTGGTATGGCAGTAGTACTGCCAGTGGTACCAGTAAGAGTGATTGAATGAATAGGGCGACCGAGAGGATGCGGAATATCGGCAGACTATGGTGAACGTAGCGCACAAAAAAAAATAAATAAATTCCAACATAGCCATAAATAAAAATTTTTGTGTGTGAGCATAAAATTCCGCAGATATGCCACGAATTCATAAAATGAACGAAATCAATCGGGGAGGATATTGATCGGCTTTAATCGATGAACCCTCTGCCTTGGTGACCCTACGGATCCGGATCCGGATTGTTCCAATGGGATGTGAGGAAATGCCCAATTCGGCTCGGTTAGTTATTATCGGTGGCCACCGCCTCGTGAAATGTTTTCCCAAGCACTTCATTGTGCTTATGTTGATTATTTATTGGCTTTTCCTTCTAAAGCATTTCTCCACGAATGTTGTTGGCAAAAAATGCGGCGCTCTACTTTGGGGAGAGATAATTTCCGCTTTTCTACAACTGGCTTTATATAAAAGGACTGCCGGTAGTGAATGTTGAGAAGAGAACTGAACAGAATGGAGGGTAGCGCGCTTTATCTCCATTTCCACGGATGATATGGAACCACAAAATTCTGATTAAATCTGAAAAGTGAACAAAACCGCCCTTAGAGGGTATCATTTTTCGGTCATAAGCACGGAAAGGGATGTTCACTTTTGTAATTACAACTCACCCCTCCACATAATTGCCAGACAATTTAAATCAGATTCACGCTTGACCTCTGCTAAAGTTGAGGAGGGAAAATCAGGGTAAAACTTTTCCGTTTATTTAGCGATGAGGAGAATAGAGCAAATGGAGAAGGAATGAGGTCGGCTTTTGGGGTAGCAAAAACGGACAAAATCATGTCATCCGAATTAAGCAAGCTTCAATGTAGAAATCGACCCTGAGTTGCCCTCTAATCTACATTTCATGCACACAAATCGACCCCTTGGCCCGTCGCTAGTCACCTCGCCTAGTATCAGTTTCAACAAGAAATTAAACGCTTCTATTCAACCTCCATCAGAGCCCCCATCACAAATCTCCACCTCAAGCTGCCGGCGGGGGGATGAAACACAGTAGATCAAGGCATTTGCATGTCAGTAGCATACTACGTTTCCGCTGCGGCAGGAGACGACGAAGGGGGGGGGGGGGGCTGTGTGCTCCTCTTTAGCTCTAATTTAGGTCCCCTATATCTTGTTATCAAGGGAATTGTAAGGATGCATGTGTGTGCATGTGTTTGAATGTTCGATCAACAAATTTTCATATTCTTGTGCTTTTATCCTTTCTACCCTCTCGCATAGAGGGATGTCTTCGAACCCCTACATTGCATAATTTCTGTAATCGAACGGATGGGGCCGTATGGGGATCGGTTTTATGTTCCACAAAATTCCTTTTTGATATTAAAACGTGGCACCATGGATGATGGCGTTTGCGGGGATGCCAGAAGAAGATGCTATTGCATATTTGGTTAAGCTTAGCATTAGGATATAAGTGTTAAGTGGTGGGTGGCAGACTGTTACTTTTGAGAGCAAATTGAAATGTATGGCGTTTTTTTTTGTGGATAATTTCTAATTATTTTGCATTTCCAAGAAATAAATTAAGGGATTTTGTGGAATATTATCAAATGTTATTCGTTTTGGGAAGATATTCATTATGTGTTTAGAAAGTAAATTTCACACTTTTTGCACAGTAAATAATAAGTACTTTTGCTAATGTAAATTTGATGTAAATATCATTGCAAGAAAAGAGTTCTAGAAAATTAAAATGGCTACAAAATTCTGGTAATGCATGTTTTTACAACTGTGAAGTAGCTTGCAGCCCGGGCCGGCAGTAGGTATTTTGGTGCCCTGTGCGAGGTATTTTAATAGGTGCTTAACTTTTAAAGACATTTCTTTTAGGCAGATTAACCATGTTATTATGCACAAATTATACAACCCGAGTAAAAATAAAACACCGCCCTACAACGGGCGAACACCGGTCGCTTGGAAGCACATACGGGCTAACGACGGCCAAACTTGACCAACAGATTTAAATTGCCTAGTACTAAGCTGTTCACACGGGCATACGACGGCAATTTTTTGAAAGAAAGAAACGTCGTTCTGAGACCTTATGACTATTTAAATTTTGAGATCATCGGCATAGAAGAGATGGGGAATATTCTCTAGTTTTTTCCGACAGATCTGAGATGAATATACCGTTCTCCATACCATATAGTAGATGCGAGGTTTTTAGTAGTCTGTAAGAACAGCTTCTGCAAAAATCGTAGGCTGTAAGAACAGCTTCTGCAAAAATCGTAGGCCTCAAGACCTAAGTGGGCGTGCGTCCCCATTAGACAGTGTCCGGTCACCCTTCTACAGCTGAGAGGTCTTGTCTCCCGAGGCTCAGTAGTGAGGTGGTCCGCTTTCCCTAGCCACAAGATTCAAAGGAGGGAGGAATAACATAACCTTTAAGCTTTAAGGCATCTGTAGGTGTGGAGCGAAGTGCCCCTGTTATGCATAACGCCGCACATCTTGGTACTTTCTGTATTTTGTTTAGCACGGTGTATTTACTCAAGGTTGGCCACCATACTAAGACCCCGTAAAGCAGAATAGGGCGTACGATCGCCGTGTGGATCCATCGTACTATGTTAGGGGAGAAGCCGCATTTTCTCTTAATTGATTTTTTGCGGGCGAAAAGCGCTATGTTCGCTTTCTTAATGCGCTCTTCTGTGTTTTCCATTCTAGAGGAGTTTCTTGTCCAGGACTTTTATAGGAGTGGGCCTAATAAGGTTTCTTCATCTAGCGGACGGTATGTCTCCTTGCTCGTCTCGTAGTCTGGTACTGCCGGCATTCGAGTCTTTGTCGGCTGATTAGCGGATTTCATTTGTTTCAGGAGGTATAACACTCCGACGAGGGTATTTCCCACTAAGCTCGTCGGTTACATCTCTGGCTCTGCCACAAAGCATAATTCAATCTTTTGAACTTGATTTAAAACTTATGAACGAATGATAAATGAAGTGTAGCCAAATAATTTCTTCATAAATGAAAAGATGAAACATTTTTGTGCTAGATATTACAGCTTCTAACATCTACACTATTCCGTTAGCTTTTAAATTTATAATTGTGAAACCATAACAGAAAATGACAATAACTTGGACATCCTTTCAAAATCTAAGTAAAACAAAAATTTCATTGTCGAATCTTTGGGGACATTATGACAATTTCAAGTCTGTCCATACTAAAATATAAAAAAGCGGATATATACATATTTCTTAAAAAAAGTAACATTTTATAGGTATGTAGTAAAACTTTTAATTGATTATCGATTGGGGTTTTACGTTGACAGAAACACTGCAGGCAAAGTGCATCACATAAAGTAAACAAAATCCAAATTGTTTCATGTCACAATAAAACCATAGAACCACTTTTATGATTTAAACATGATGGTAATGGTTTGATAACACTTACTATTTTTTATCATTGTTCTTCTGCAATTTTTTATGAATGTTGAAAGAGGCTCCTTTATACCTTTTTATTATAGATAAAACAAAATTATTTACTCTCATCTGAACTTGATTCTTCTCTATTTTTTTAAGCAAAATTATTTTAATTTTTTATTAATTAAAAATTGGAAAGAGTATAATTGCCTATGGGTCGCAAAATGCCGTCATGAGACTTGTTGTCCCAATTTTCACTCCTTTTAAAATATAATTCAAAACGACATTCTCTTTTCAGGATGGTTATTATCATTTTGAAAGTTAATGTCAGCAACAACTCTGGGCGTTTTTCATACTGTGATTGACAAGAAGTTATAAATTTAATTATAAACAAAGCAACAAAGTATTTCGCCGTAAAGGCATTTTAAGTCAAATTTGTACCAAGGGGAAAACGATTCCCGAAAGTCGCAAATAGTGTTAAAAGTAAAATTTAATGAAAGTGAAAAACAATGAAGAAGATAGATACTGAAGACAAGAGAACAAGATAAAAGTAATGACGAAAATATGGAGTCATCGACATCAGCTGCTCATCTGATTATTTCCAGGTTAGCCATAGCACAATATGGTATACAAATTCACCTCTTCAACATAAAATTGCTGTGCATAACATAGCATGGTAAAGATGTCATCAGTATCGGCACAAATTAACTTGCAATATCTTCTCCAGAACTTTCAATTCTAGCTAGCTTATTCTTGTCGAAAAAAGTGACATTTGCCGATTAAAGTGAGTGCGGCTGTGACTGTGGGCCTGATCATGGTTTGGCGTTGACATTTTACTTCATTTTTCGTTTTGGAAAATTTACACAATCAGGAAAAATTGATTGTAATAAATTGTGGTGTGCATTAAATAGTGTTTTGAAGTAGATTTTTTTTGGCAGACATTAAACTAATTTTATGGTAAATGTTTTTAATTGAGCTCTAGAGTAAAATGGCTCTAAAAAATGTTGTGCTATTTAGGGTGATTTGTGAGTGCCCCGGCGGGAGTAACGGATGTGTTAGGGAGCCTACGATTTTCATGGTGTCCGCAACTTGACCATGGATTTTGATAAAAACCATAAAATAAAAAGAAAACTTAATTTTTTTTAAATTTAGCCCGCTCGGCTTACTCTCGCACGATGCAGACCTCCTATTCGCGCGCACTCGGTCTATAAATACGTTTATAAATAACTTAATAATAATAATTGATGGAATAAGAATAAAGGTTGGAACAAGAACTTAAGTTTACAACTAGACATTGCACCAAGCCTTGAACGATATCACAGGTTAGTATTGCCGACCCTGCTTTTTCTTCTTCTTCGATGGCTCTACAGCCCAATTCGAACCTTGGCCTCCATCAGCTTCTTCCTTCAGACGTCTCCAGTTTCATGTGTTTTGCTGCATCGGCCTTAACATTGTCTTCCCACCTTGACCGTGGTTAGCTAGCTGGTCTTTTGCCATCTGGTAGTAGATATAGGGCTTTTTTGGGTATCCTTGATTCATCCATTCTTTGGGCATGACCGGTACAACGTCAACGTAGTTGGTTGGCATGGGTCGAAAGTTTACACTCTTTGTATAAATCGTACAATTCGTGATTGTAGCGTATTCTCTATTTCTTCATTGATTGGACCGTATATCCTTCGGAGAACTTTCCTCTCAAATATATCCATCTCGCCAGCGGATTTCTGGGAGATACTCCTTGCTTCACATCCGTACGTAGCTACTGTACGTATAATGGTTTTGTAGATTCTTATTTGATGGTCTGTGGGCGGCGTTTATTCTTTTCTGTACGTCTATCGTTTCATCGTTGTTGTCGCTGACTGTGGATCCCAGGTAATTAAATTGGTTTATCCGTTCGAAGTTATATTCCCCTGCTACAGATTGGTTATTCCTAAACTTAAATTGCTAACAAATGAATTATGGATTTGTAATATACTTGGAGTATAATTCGGAGCAAAGTGTTCTTGAAAATATGTATTATAAGTTGTTATAAACTTGTATAAATACTTTAACACAGTATTAACTCTCACATCATCACATGCTTGTTTCTCAATTTCGTTCTAAGATCGGAATAACGTACATACACAACGTACAATACTACAAATACGAGGTGTGACAATTAAGTAATGAGACTGATTCCATAAAAACCGTATATTTCAAAATTATTCTACAACTCTGCCATCCCCTTCAAAGTAGTCCCCTTGGGCAGCTATACAACGATTCCAGCGCGTTTTCCATGCTTCGTAACATTTCTGGAACGCTTCGACTGGGATGTCCGCGAGTTCCCTCGTCACAGCCGCCTGGATGTCCTCAATTGACTCACAATGGGTTTCTTTGACCACCGATTTTGTTCTAGGGAACAAAAAAAAGTCACAGGGTGACATATCGGGCGAATAAGGCGGTTGTTGCAACACGGCGATCCCTTTAGAGGCCAAATACTGGGACACGCTGAGGGCGGTGTGGCACGGCGCGTTGTCGTGATGAAGGTTCCAGTTACGAGCGATGTCTGAGCGCACCCTGTTGACTCGTTTTCGCAATCTTTCGAGTACTTGGCGATAGTAGACTTGATTTTCGGTTTGCCCCGGTGGAACAAATTCTTTGTGAACGATTCCACGGCTATCAAAAAAGGCAATCATCATCGTTTTCACCTTCGACTTGCTCATGCGAGTTTTTTTCGGGCGGGGGGCGTGCGGAGACAACCATTGTGAGCTTTGGCGTTTGGTTTCCGGGTCGTATTGAAAAAACCAGCTCTCATCGCCTGTAATAATTCGATCAAGCAGTGTGGGATCGTTTTCCACTTGTTCCAAACAGTCTTCTGCGACGGTCATTCGATGCTGCTTTTGCTCCTCGGAAGGTTCCTTGGAACCATCTTCGCGCACAACTTTCTCATCCCTAAATCGTCGGTTAAAATTTGTCTGACTGTTTCACGGTTCATACCCAGTTCCGACGCCAACATTCGAACTGTTAAACGCCGATCTTCACGGATCAGAGCGCGCACACGCTGCGCATTCGTGTCAGTCCGCACCTCGACTGGTCTCCCGCTCCGCGCCTCGTCTTCCACGCTTTCACGCCCCTCCTTAAACTCTTTATGCCATCGAAACACCTGGGCACGACTAAGAGTACTATCACCATGCACTTTTTTTTTTATTTGATAGACTAGAGGCTTAGGGAAAGCCCCATTGTACTGTTCGACAATTTATTTTTTTCGTATAGAATGTCGAACAGCAGCTCTAGCCGGAAGATAGAGAGTAGAAAGAGACAGAGAAGTAGGAAGGAGCTGCCACAACCTAGCCGCAATATTTTTATTCCACCTACTTCCAACCATTTCGCGACTCTGGCATCGGGGCATTTGAGAAGAAACAACTCGCTGGAGTGTTATGCCTCCTGAAACGAGTTGAATCTCATCATCCAACCGACATGCGCTTGGTGGAGCGGGGAAGGACTAGCGAAGGCTATGACAGGAGGAATCAGGAATGTAAAGAGGGGAGAAGGAAGAAGGGAAGTTATGTGGATGGGAAAGTGGAAAAGGCGAAGGACCGTGGGGCTGGCCAGGATTCGAACCCGGGACCTCTGGGTTAGCAGTCAGGCGCCTTACCACTAGACCACCGAGGCCCACTTTTACAATTTTAGCGTACGTTTCCGAAGCTGTTTCGCCCAATTTGACGCAAAATTTTATCGCGACGCGTTGTTCTTGATTTCGTTTTTCCATTTTCGTGACGAGCACCACGAACACACGTTTACTCAACACGACAGAGCAGGCGAACTAAACAAGCTAGAGCGATGGCAAATATATCAATGGAGAGGGGAAGGATGCCGAGAGAAGGGAAAGGGAATTTCAAGGTCGCGGGGTTACCACAATCGCGGCAATATAATCAGTCTCATTACTTTATTGTCACACCTCGTATATACTTCCTAGTGTTTGTTTTGCTCTTGGGAAGACTGCTCTAACTTTTTGTTACTTTACATTTACAATTGCTTCGCATGACCTTTTCGCGTCGCACTACAAATATAAAGGACGAGTGACTAAGGTCAATTATTTTGCTCCCAGAATGTTGTAGATTATTTCTGGTTATTGAATTTCCCAGGGATATTTTATTCAACTACAGAAGACGAGTTTTTAAAATCACACAATCATGTTCGATGTCATAATCAATCTACAATTGCTTTTTCTCCATTTCCATGATTTCCAATTTAATTGCACTTTATTTTAGTGTTTTAACTTCTTCAAAAAAATTAACCTTTTTTCCGTCACGTACCAAAACCATGCGCCTGAAAAAGTCACTTGACAGTCATCAAAAACGCCTTTTTGTCTCCTCCAAACCCCAACTGTGATACGCCTGAATTCGTCTTTCCCGACAAATATCAGTTTTTTCGAGAACTATGATTCCATTTTACTGTCGCCGAGCAATTTCTCACTTCAAGCGCCAACCATGATCACCGATAAACGGCGAATTCAGTGACAATTTATCTCACTTGATTTTTGTAGGTGCCCGGGAGAAGTCACTAATTCGACAACTAAATTAACAATCAATTTGGCATGACTAATATTTGTCACCTCACTGAATTCGCCGTTCACAAGATGAGAAGTGGCAATGGATTCGACAATTTTCAGTATGATGAGGTGACAACCACAATAAGGCTGATTGGCTGGTGTAGTGGCCTCCATTATATCAGTTGGCTTGCGGTATAACAATTCGCAAATATGATGTGACATCTTTCTTTCCCGCCTCCTTTATGGCTTTTGTTTAATACGTTGGCATGAAATTAAACGCTAAGAAAGACTGCTTTTTCCAGTTTTTTGGTTGTTTAATTTTTTCTTGCATAAAGAAGAACCATACTTTATTGGGTATAGGGATGTCTAATAAGATAACAAAAGTACGAGCACTGCTGGTCAGAAAACTATATTTTTAATTCAATTTCAAATTACATATACGATTATTTTCAATGAATAAGGGAATTGTCTTTTAAAAGGAAAACAAATGTTATGATAATTATCAGCTGTTAGTTAATCGATAATTTTTAACCCATGCCAAAATTATTTCGATGTTGTTAATTGCATCTTTCGGTCCCGTAATCTACCCTCCTTTCCAATATGTTACTGGCTCGATTTAATCCGATCCGATCCATTATTAACAGACATTTCACCCTAGCTTTGCCATTTATCAAAAACTTTAGCAATTTTCTTATCACATTATTAACATAAACAAATAAATTGGCGATTACCGGCAAAGATTCACTCAATTTCAAACGCCCCACGCTGATTACCGTGAAGAATAATAAAATACTCAAAAGGTATTCATTACAAAAGGCATGACAAACTATGTCAGATCTATAACAAAGCACGAAACCCTATTTTTTTCCACGCGCTAAGTCTTTACACTAATTGAGATGGGAATCAAGTGGCTGTCTAAAAAATCGCTGAGTAATCTTCCTTGAGAAGTTTAGTGAACTGAGCAGGTGTAAAAATGATGACTAGAAGATTTCCATGTCCAGTCATCAAACACGTCCGCAAATTCTTCATCGGGCGTTCTCTCTCTGCGTGACTGACCAGCGCCAGACACTCTGTCTAGTCCAAGCGCCAACCGGCCTACCCAAAAATGAAGAGAAAGTAGAATTCAGGTTAATGAGGTGTTGTAAATACCTGCCCCGAACAGGCTTCTCACATTCCGAATATAAAAAAAAGGAACAAAAACAACACAAAACAACATAAGAGCTTCCCGGCCACCTTTGTTTGGGTGCGTGAGGAATGTAACGCTGAATAGAGCACAAATTTTCTAGGCCCAGAAATGCCGCCCTCCTTGGATTGCCCTTCCTGTAATTAATCCGACAAGTCACCCTGTAATCTAGCAATTAGAAGAAACAGCGTTTTGTAGTTTTTATCAGAGTTCATAAAAATTTCTGCAATTAAAGGCAATCAGCAAGACCGGCGCTTGTGGGCGATTCTGTGCGAGCAGCGGAATGGTGTGGCCACCAAGGGCTCAAGTCTAGGGCATCCTTAATTAACTACTCAAATGCCCAGAAACAATTTATTTTCATCCGGCCATTTCCTTGTCGGGATCGGGATCACTGAACCTATAAACTATATTCCCTGTGACTGTGACTATGATGGGCTGGCTCTCTGCCTGAAAGGGACAGGGAAACGGTGTGACTGGCAGCCTGCTAATTACCCAAGTTGTTCTATGTGGACATCAAAATCTGTTTGAAATGAGCCTTGACACACTACGTGCCCTTCTGAAGGTCTGCTAAGTTATTGTTTCCGAGAAATCTTCCTTCGCTAGTATCTGTGGGGTGTTTTATGGCATTGCCGAGGATTACGTTAATGGTGAACCGCATTCGGTCCTTTGGGAAGCGACACATACAATTTTCCCCATTAATTTCCCTACATATCCTTGTCTTCGGTAGTCAGGCGCCTAATTTCAAGGGTGAATGTAAATTAAATCGCGATTTGTCGGGCCGTGCGAATTCGTCGCTTTTGGGACCATCTTGGGTTATTATCCCTTAACAAATCCTGGATGGAATAATTTCAACTGCCTGCGGCATAGGTGGCGTTGTGTTATTAAAAACCACTTTAAATTTCACACACGCATAATTGGGAGTTTCAGTTTGTTAAACTGTGATCAAGGTTTTAGTTGGGATTTAATTAAAAAGTGTCTGAAGAAAGTTTTGGTTTTGTTTAAGATTTTCTACTTCAGTATTTTGTTAAATTTAATCCTTATGCTGCTACCCGGTCACACGTGTACTTTTTTGACTTAGATCCACTTTATTCATGAACGTAAGGCTACCATCCGTCCGGGTTTCCCGGATTTGACCTAGTTTGGAAGGCATCCGGGGGCCGTCCGGGAGGGGGTTTAAATAGTGTCCGGGTAAAACCCGGGCACTTTTTGTGGCATGGGTCTACTTCTTCTTGTTTACGCTCCTTTAATCCCTCATGGGACATAGGGCGTTTTCGTGTCGCAAGGTGTGGTCAATCCAGTTCCATTTCATTCGCCTGATTTGGTCGTCTATCCTTTCTTGGCCGGCACGGCGGCCATAGCTCTTCATTTGAAATTCTATCATGCCAGCGGATTTTTAGGATACGATGTTGATGAAGACTTGTAGGCTCCTTGTGATGAATTGGTGACTTTCCACGTTTCGCAACCGTACAAAAGAACTGCCTTAACGTTGGAGTTGAACAGCCGCAATTTAGTCTTAGTTGAGATCTGTGTCAGGGGTGATCCGATCAATCGAATGATACTCAATAAATTAAAACAAATCTAAGTTAAAAATTGACTCGCAATCCGCAACCAAGAAAACTTCGGCATGGCAAAAATTCTTTCTCTTTATTTGAAAGTTCCAGTGACAATTCAGTTATCACACGTACAGAGGATTTAATCCAGTCGTTCAAGGAAACCAAGTTTTTAGTTATAAAACGACTCAATGTCCGACCGATTTCTTTTCAGATCAAAATGACCAAGCAGGTGCCAATCAGTAAAGGAGTTAGTTATTAAGATTTAAGTAGTAACTAAACACTAAAATAAAAATTGGTCTGCCAAACACTTGGCACCGGCACAGACCCGGCAGACTTCTGTTTTCTAGTATAAAAATGTTCAATCTTTAATTTGATTGTAGGTTTAAACTCTTATTCAATAGGTCATTTGCGGTCCTAAAACAACAACAAAAAATTTGACCAGGCAGACCAACAAATTTGTTTACTCCGTAAGTACTAAAAGGTAATTCCAAGCTCTAACTCGATAGGTCACATTGCGGTCCAAAAATTTTCCGGAAAACGGACATAATACATTTGGGCACTACTTCCGCCCAGGCAGACCAGGGATTTTTCGGTCGCGGTGAGTTGAGTACTAACATTTCAAAAACGTTTCATCCTCATACTCGATAGGTACGTTTTTGCAGCTCTTGGTAATAATAGTACATCCCCATTTTTATACTTACAACATTGTTACTCTGGGTTTAATTTCTTTAGGTTGCTGTTTACTTCATTGAGAATCGGGGGTCGATGTGTACAGAACAACATGCGGTGTCCTGTGGGTCACAATGTGTAATGATATACGCCTCGATGAAATCGAACTAAGTGCGAACAAAACTAGCTGAGATATTAAAGCGCAGCCTAAAAGTTATCAAACTTGTTGACACCATTGAAAAGTCCGCTCCACTGACAAATCTCCTACGACGTCATGCCATATCCTCAAGATTCGGCATCTCACTGCATGCGGGACTACCCATTTTGCTCCACCTTGATGTTTTTCGAAAGAGTCCTCTTTTCTGGACAACATAATCTTGCATAGTTGTCATGTTTCATCGCCAATTTCTCCTGACTCTAAGGTTATAAAGATTTTTTTGATTTTCTTGCCCAGCATTTCATTATCAACAACCGTCGCCTTCACTCAGTTTTATTCGCAATATCTTCTCACCCATGAGTTCCTCATTCATAGCAACTTCGTTCGACTTGCGACCGCATGTCGAATTGCAACCCCGGCTCAATATACCATCTGGAAGTCGTACCCGCTTAATTTGAGCCCCCAAAGAGCTATTTATGGAGGTAATGACTTGGTCAGTTTACAGGTACTGATAGCAGCACAATCGGTCACAATTCGATTCGTTTGCCCATAATATACACATGGAATCGGTCCAATGATTCCACAATCGCTAGAATTTTCAGCTCGTAACTGAAGCAATTTGATTCAGTCGAAGTTGTATGGCAACTATAATATTATACTGGTCGTACGTTCCATCATCTTCTCGCTGCAGGACTTAGTAAGCGTTACAAATGAATTCTGTTCCTACTTGTTCCGTTTTTAGCAGTGGCATTAATCGTCCTCTTGTAAGTTCGCCATATTCAGCCAGGAAATTCCTGAAATACCCGGTTAGACTTCATAACTGTGCTACTTTACGGACGCTTATTGTCCTCAGATATTTCGCTACACTATTCGTTTCATAGATTTCAGGTAGTACCCCGTCTTGGCTAATCTCGTGCCCCAGAAATTCAATTCTGTTGTAAAAAAATTTTGCATTTCTCTCGTCTGAGGGTGAATTCATTTACTCTCTAATGCTTAAAAAAATGCTCTAGCTGCTCCATCCCTTGTTGCACCGTTTCGCTGTAAAGACAATCATATCGTCGGCACTTTATCTGGACACATTTTAACTATTACATTCAGGTACAAGCTGTGAAAGTTGAACTCACTGTTAAATCTTATGTAGTCATCGGTAGGCAGTACGGCGGATCTAGAGACAACAAACTCGATTAAACTCACAATCTCAAGGCATGAACAATAGTGTTGAAGGATCAATCTTAGATACCTTTTATCAATCTAGATACCTTTAAAAAAACTTGAGGATGGAGCACCTCTCAACACTTCTGGGGCTCCCATAGTCCCAACAGGACGACCTACGAAGATAGTTGGATATTTCTGAATCCATGCAGCAGGGTGCCAAATGTAGCCTCACTGAAGGAGATTTTTGGGATCACTCTTCAATGAGGGCAGTCTAAGCCAGCAAACCGCGGTTCGGTCCGCGCTGAGATCACTTCTTCATTAGAAAAAGATTTCCATTTCCGTTGCAATCACCAAGGAAGCAGGAACTCGCCCAAGGTCACGAACTGAAGCCTCGCAGCAATCTGCTTTAGGAATGCCAGTCAAGACCTGCGTGAGGTCGTAACTCACTTCCTCACACTCCCTCGTAAACGATCTATCTACTTTTGGGGTAAGTTTGAGGATTGAGCGAGCGAGGATCGAGCGACTTTTAACAGACTTGTCTTACGTGCCTTGCCATTATGTTGCAGACACGCAGTCCCGCAGCACGTCATCTCCGGTCGCACTAACTTTTTCTCCCCTCGAACATATTCTGTACCATAAAAACGCATGCCTTTTCTTTCCAATATCCCTATGGGTATAATTCTCGCTATCACGCACGCCGCATCGTTGGGTATGGTCCAGTAAGCGCAAGACGCGCCAAGGACGCTTAAGCTGGAGACAGATACATGTGTACATTGATATAATGCGTGCGGTGATTGATATAATAAAAGTGTTTATGTAATGCAAACCGATATCGGAACGCACGCAACGCCAAAGTTGGTCTACTTTCATTCATTTCTTCTTTGCCGTATTCACCATAGTCTCAAATACCCAAACACAAGCACACACAACAGACACATGCACTCGCCGCTTAGGTTATTTGTAGAAGACAAGACGGAATCCAAGTACGCAACTGTCTGTCAGCGAAAATTCGCCACACAAACCGCAGGCACTGCACGCACGCACGTATCTGTTTCCAACTTTAGTCTGTATGCGGCGCTCCATTTCTGCTGTTAGTCTTCTTTCTTGTTGCTGCCTGCCCATATTGGCACTGCGCAAAGCTAGACTAAGCTAACCACCGTCACCAACACGAGGCGACGGATTGGTTTGAGCCCCCACGTTGGACAGCATTCTCGGAAATGCTGTCTAAATAGCGAAGCTTGATTCGCCATGCCCTCCAAGTGTGTTTTAAAATTAAGGCTGTGTGGTCGATCATCACTCCCAGGTACTTTAAGGCGAGCTGTGAGGGAATGATCTATTCCCATACCTTGATTCTTACGGATACTTCTTGTCACAAGTTGCTGATCAGCTTAGTTACAGCTTTGTGCTCAGCAAACGGGAGACCAGCGCTTTCAGACCACGCTTTAATACCTCAGCTAGCTTTGTTTGCGCATAACCCAATCTCACCGGCGCGTAGCCCCAACACATCATCACAGGTTGTTCCGTACACCGTCAGCCCATTTTCCAATGCACAATGCAATTACCTACCTTCTTTCCTTTTAAGGAAAGGTTATTACTAAATAACAGGGAGGAGGGGGTATGTTTGCCTGACTACCCACCCGGGCCTAACCCGATCCGCCGGCACTGAGTAGGGGGAGTCTCCTCTAACCGCAACATCACTAACCTTGACCCTAAAACCAGCACCTAAATCCTTAGCGGGGCAATCCCTAGCCCAAAGACGCTCGCAAAAGGGGGGCAGCATTGTCCGATTCTAATATAAAGCTTGTCCAGACAAACCTTCATCGTCAAGGCTGCCTCGGCAGTGCTCGAAAAAAGGAAATACAATTTATGTCGCGTCGATCAAAGGGCGTCGAAAGATAATCTTGTTCTACGCTGAGCTTGGGTTAGGGCTGGCACTGTCGGTAGGGTTGTGTGTAGCACAATATATGTATATGTATAAACATTCTCCACTACACCGTGGGTCCAGCTAAAGGAGTGCTTTAAAACCTTGATATGAAATGTTTACTCCCAAGAATTATGTTCATGGATAATGTACTGAAAAGGACCGCCCCACTAACTTTCCCTTATCTATTTGAATTGTTATCTTCTTCAGTAATTAGTAATGAAAAAGACAATTACTAACTCACCGTCGTCTTCTTTATGCATGAGGAGCCAAAAGAAGCAGAAGCTTTAAAAATTTACATTCCATTAAACTTATGCAGATAGGAAATACAGATAAAACGCTCTTTTTAATTTCTTTCATTAAAAAACCAACAGTTTTAAATATTCTAAATTGTACCAAGTTTTGTTGGCCACAAAAGTGAAAGAAATCTTCGCCTAAAAATTTACAACAAAGTTACCTTAAAAAACATAAGATAAACCTCGTAAAGTCGAAACCCTTTTCCGCATTTTACCTTGAACGGGTAGAAAACCCGTCACGTAAAAGCACCTGGCATAGTGGGCTTAAGTCCCAAACAATCGACTTAAATGTGCATGTAAATGGGACAAAAGGACGACGGACACTTGAAAGGGTCCCTACGTCAGGATGTAATTTAGAGGCAGCCCTACTACCCAGTCCCCGTGACCGTGTACACCTCCTGCACCTTAGGACCAAATTAAATAAATTAAGCAGACGGCACGTGCTCAAAACAAAGGCGCAACGGTGCCAAGATATTCGGGCGGGACTGTGGGCATTCGGGGTTTTTTTTATTAAAAATACAAAAAGGACACTCATTCAAGTATGGGGATGGTATAGGGATATTTCCGAAGGGGTATGGGGGTAAGCTGCTGCTGTTGGTGTATTTCGCTGCATTTACGACATTTGGAGAATTCATTTTGGTGGGCATCTCTCTGAAGGAAAAAGGTTCACGTACTACGACGGTTCAGCAATAAAAGGAAAGCAAAAAGGGAATTTTGAATACAGAGCAGCCCCCCCCCCTCCCCCGCCGCCGAAAAAACCCTTTTCCCTTTACTTTGCAGCCGTTTCAGGATCAGTGATGTAGTGTCTAAGTGCATGGAATTTTCATCTGACATTCAGCATATCTACATATGTACACAACGTAGCTTTTATTTGTCATCCTTTCACGTTATTTTTTTTATTGTGACACAGAATACATTGACACTTTTATGGTTCAGAGCACTCTCATCTCAGATATAGATGGCACAGAACAGGATGTGGGGTAGAGATCACGATGGCATACGGTTTCTTTTTAGGGGTTTTTGTTTCTTCAAGTCAAGGGGACACGTATCGTTCACCCACTTGCAGGAGAGACACTTCATGTATAAGAAACATGCTCGCAAACATACTCAGAAATGTACATTCACAAATTGCAAGGATATTTCTTCTTCTTGTTTCTTTTTTTTTTTTTTTGATGGGGAAAGAGTAAGTAAAGTAGAACAATTTATCCTTTTTATGTTTTTATTTAGCATAAAGCGCTTTTCTCGACCTCCATAAAAGAATTCGCGCGTTTTGCACGTACCACAGAGCTCCTTTTTTGTGCGGCACTTTTGCACCACCACCACTACTTTGACATTGACACGTAAGGATTGTAAGGAGCCTCCTCTTACGTCTCTCGCATCTCTGTCGGGCGTGAACGACGTGCACCGACCGAGGTAAGGAAGGCACACCAGCCAGCCAACCAGGCAGCAACAACAAATGAAAACAACAACAACACCAACAGCAACAACACCAACAACAACAACAACAAAAAGCACATGCTCTTAATGGGCTCTTTTTGGCTTTTGCTCTTAATTTTTTGAGAGCTACATTTGCGGTTGGAGGCCTCTTCAAAGACGAGAGTAATTGTGTTTCACCTCATCTTCCTTTTTGAACACAGGACTCTGGGAAAGGGGTGGAAGGAAGTTGATTTAATTGAATGAGGCCGAAAGAGATGGTAAAAAGGAGAAGAGGAAATTTAAAGGCCCTCCAGATATAATTGAGCACTCTGTGCATTGTGACTTTAATTTGAGGGGATAAATCGAGTGGAAGAACGAATTGGTGGCAATAACTGTTTGTGTAAAAGCCCCTATTTCTTCTGCACCTTAGACATTGTGCAAGGGTTGAAAACTTGAAATACTGTATATATATATGTATATGGGAATATAAACGTACATTGTTGAGTTTTGTAGAAACAAGTATAGGGGAATAATAATGCTGAACGAAATCTTTTAGGCAGGGTTGAAAATTACAAGTAGAAACGCGCCCTTATGTTTTCAACCCCAATGTACACTCGATATAATGTGAGAGTTTTACTGTTATTTTCAACTCAACAAGATTAATTAGGTATCGATTGTCTTAAGTTTTTCTGAAGTCGACCATTAAGAAACAGTGGAGGTGGGCTATTGAGTTACAGCGGGTGGTGAGACTTGTGCACAATAGCATGTTTTCATTGAGGCTAGATTGATTCGCAACTGTTGCCAATCATTTTTTCCCCTTATTTTATCAAGTAAACAAGTCAAAATCAGAAACAAAGGCAGAGATTAATAATATAATGTATATGTATTTCAGCTAAAAATATTTGTGTAGGCTAAAAATAAGTTATGAAATCTAAACCTCATCTTAAGAGTTATTAAAGTACTGGGTAGAGATGCGCCGAATGTTCGGCCGAATATTCGTATTCGGTATATTCGGCGTGTTTTTTAACTTCCTCCCAGTATAGGGAAGTTATTGTAATCAGATTTTTATAAAATTTGGTCGAGCCGTTTTTTGGTTGAAGCGACATAAGTGATTTTTGTACCTGCGCGATATCGCCCGAACCACAAAAGATATCGACTTACTTGAGATGCCGTTCCAAGCATATTAACGACAATATAATTTGAAAAGATTTTTATAATATTCGGTTGAGCCGTTTATTGGTTTAACAACGGCAACACGCTCAATACGAATTCGAACATCCGCTTTAGAGTAGCGAACGAAATACGGAGGAAATGTTTGTTTGGTAACTCAAAAACAAATTCTCTAGAAAAATCTTGTGGATTTACAACAATTATAGTTATTTGAACTAGCTTCTCTCAGGAGTGCTTTGTCACCAGTTCTGATACCAGTCAATTTCCCACTAGTGCTAAACGTATAACTATTTTGTAAGAAGTCAGTTTATTCCATCTTCGTTCATCATACTGGGAAGTTAATCGTGTGGACCCACATCCCAACTAGTTAATGTTCGTATTCGGCCGAATATACGGTTTGTTTGCCGAATAATTACCGAATATTTAAATAGTATTATTTTAAGAGTTACAATGCTAAAGAGGCTTTATTCTGGAACCGTACATAGGTAGTATTTGTAAATGAAACAAACACTTCTCTGTGTAACCATTTTATTCACAAAGTCAAAAATTAAAATCCATACATAAGTCGACAGAAACGAGACCGATTTGACACTAGTTTACAACTTCTTGCGTACGACTGTTCTTGACGGTCGGAAGCAATATCAAGTTGTACTTGCGTTGCATTCAGCGTTTCCATGATATGCGGCGAGTTTCTACCAACACTTAACTTCGTAGTTGCATTCCGTCCCGACCAAACCCAAAAATCTAAGTAACGAGTATATGATTGCGTGTGCTATGTCGAATGCGGCAATATAGAAAAAGTTGAAAGTAGAACGGCATTTGCGTTGCATGCATTCCATTCATGGAATAATCCGCCAAGTTGCATTTGAATACACGTACGTGTCAAAGTTTATTCAAGAAAATTTTAGTGAGCACAGCACACCGATTGATGAAAAATCAGTTGCGCTTGTGTGTGGACATAGGTTTCATTTTGGTTGCAAACTGGTTGTGAAAGTGTTAGGCCCTCCGCACACGAGTCGACTGATTAGCAATCCCAGTTTGCAACTGGTTTTGCAATAATGACGTTTGCAACCAGTTGTCAATCAAAACGAGACTCTTGTCCACACACGAGCGCAACCGATTTTTGATCAATCGGTGTTCATATGTAACCTACACCACATCTTTCCTAGAATATCCGGCAATTTTATAATTATATCAAACTTCATGCTTTTCGACTTCACACACAAATTCAATATTAAGTTTTTGCTCGCACATTTTATTTCCGAACTCTTTATAAACACTTTATAAACTTTATGAACTTTGAATCTAACCTATAAAATTTGACAGCTACAAGTGCAACCACGCAACTGAAATCGCTTTCGACCGGCAAGCCCAGTCGCCCAAGACCAGTTGCAAACTAGTTTCAAATCAGTCTTGTTTCTGTCGACCCGTGTGTGGATTCCCATTTGCATACACAGGCAAGGTCACTAAACAGTTGCGTATGCAACTGGGATTGCTAATCAGTCGACCCGTGTGCGGAGGGCCTTAATGGTGAAACCAGTTTGAAACTGGGATTGCAAATCCGTCGACCCATGTGCGTAGAGCCTCAATATTTATGGAATTCTTGTTTTAGTCCCTTTTTTTGCAATAATTCTATCACGCGAGAAATTGCAATAAAAAAAAAGAGCGGCGCATTGCGTGAGCGAGACAAGCTAGCGCGAAGTGCTCAAGGGGTGGGCGAACGTTGCTACTCGTAGATCGCTTCGCCGACCTATATGAACTGCGCAAAAATGAACCGAATAATTCGGCCGAATGTTCGGTTCGGTACATTGTTGACCGAATATTCGGCCGAATATTCGTATTCGGTTGAACCCATATTCGCCGCATCTCTAGTACTGGGTTTTGGCCATCCATTCAAGGCGGCGTTGTATGGCTGTTTATCAATGTGTATTTTGCTGATTTTTTGGTTTTTTTCCTGTGTGAGGTATGGATCCAAAGGTACTGCCGCCATTCAAGCCATTTTGAGCTTTTGATAAAGCGACAGAGGTTATTATTATTATTATAAGGAGCGAGGGGGCAACCCATGTGGTGAACACTGCGGCCAAGTTAGGCCTATTGTGTACAAGCGACAGAGGTTAAGAACACCAGTATTTTGCAACTCGCTCAATCCATGAAGGAAGGGTGAGGCAAGGGAGGTCCCTCTTTTCCTTGTGAGGGCGGAACATGTACAGAGAAGATGGGAGACAGTTTCTTTCTCTTCTTCATTACCACAACTTCTGCATAAGTCGTTGTGGGGAAGTCCTAATCTGTCGGCGTGCGGGCCAAACAGTGACCGGTCAGCACCTTTACTACATGGCTTATCTCCTTAGATTTTGAACGCTTTGGGTCCAAAGTTGGCCACATTGAATGAAGAGTGCGGCACACCATCGATGTGGTCCACCTCAACCCAGCTCGAGCTAAGCTGATTTTCCTCACAGCTAGTTTGTAGTGGCTAAGGGCATTCCCATCCGGGTTAAGTGACGTGTCCTTTCCACTTCGGTTCCCTGTCTAGCAAGCTCATCTACCCTACAGTTTCCCCTAATCCCGCTGTGTCCAGGAACCCAACACAGTGTTATATCAAACTGAGTGGCAGTCTCACACAGAGACCTGCGGCAGTTCAGGCGGCGTGTATGTCCAAAGGAGTAAGATGCAATAAGACATCCTGCGCAGCTGTTGGGGTGCTTCTCGCGCCAAAAATACACAGCTCAGCTGTTCATTGGACCCTTTCCAGTATCTTACGATATGTAATCTTCTGTAATGCAGTCCACGATACCGATATGCCATGCATATGTATAGGTCTGATTACGGCTGTATACAACCAGTGGACGATGCGGGGTTGACTCCGATCGCTCCCTGGCATAAGAAGAGAGCTATTTTGGCCTTATTGGCTTTTTCTAAAAGATTCGGCATCCACGTTAGTATGAGACCTAGAAATTTCGCATCCTTCTTTAGATTCAGTGTTTCATTGCAGAGTCTTAAAGAAGGAAAATTATGAAGTCTATGCGTCTTTGTGAAGAGCGCTACTTCATTCTTGGCTGGGTTAACGCCTAGACCCTTTGTAGTAGCCCAATGAGCAAGAGTATCCAATGCTTGCTGCATTATATCTCTTATTTTTGAGATGTACTTGCCGGTCACCAGCAGCATAATATCATCAGCATAGGCCACCGAGTTGCACCCAGACTCTCTTATAGTTATCCGCAGTTCGTTGACTGTTATATTCCAAAGGAGCGGCGATAAGACCCCACCTTGTGGTGTGCCTCTTTCAAACCGTCTGACTTCTTTCGAAAGCCCCAGACTAGACTTTATGACCCCTCAGCATATCAGCAGCTGATCAATAAAGCACCCGGAGCACTCATCAACATCCAGGCGCTGGAGTTTCCCCGTGACCGCAGAAGGTTCAACGGTGATGTTCAAGAAGCTTCAATATCTAAGAAAGCAGCCAACGTAAACTCCTTAAATTCAAGGGATCTTTCGATGACCGATACCAGGGAGTAGAGAAGGCGTGTAAGCATGCTGTTTTCTCTCAGTCTCAAGTCTTTGGATTGTGGTAGGAGATTTTACCCGCTTTTGGAATGAAAGCTACCTTCGCTCCTCTTCAGGATGTTGGAATGTAGCTTGGGCGTAGGGAACTCCTATAGATGGCTGCAAGCCAATTCAGAATTAGGTCACTGACTTTCTGAATTTCGATGGCATAAATTCCGTCTGGTCCAGGTGTTTTATAAGGCTTAAGCCTTCTCTAGAACACAGGAGTAAATCCCTGTTCATCAATCTGTCAATGGTGCCTAAATTATGTTCACTAGTTGGCCCCCCAAAACCTATTTCTGCAGATGCATCACGAGATGTCGAGCCAGGCAAGTGGGTATCGAGTAGGAGCTTCAATGACTCCTGACTGCGTGTGGTCCATGTATAGATCTTTTCAAACTCCGTGACCCAAAAATTTGAACAGTTCTGCCAGTGCCGAATTTTATAAATATTGTTCTATCATTCATTAGTTAAAACGGCAACAAACGCAGAAAAAACTCAACAAAATAATTTCGGAAGGGATGCGCGCATGCCGAATGAATAAAGTTAATTTATCTTTATATGTGTTGAGCAGAGCTTTTAAATACATGTGAAACCCCTGCTCAACCAAGCCAGTTTATTCATCATAATAAGCAGAATTTTACTGTAATTATACGAAATATTCTCATTGAAGTCCCAGAAAAACACACCTTCCTGTAGCAATACGCAGTCGTGACTGATTAAATGGCGGCAAGTGATTTGATAGGAGGAGTTAAATGAAGCTTTGTCCGAGCTTTTAAACATTTTTAAGAGCTTTGCTGAGGTACATGGACGGAATGTCACGACGTTTGAAAAGATCTATACCGTCTGCTTGTTGCAGCAGTTCTTGGCATATTGGGCTTTTCGAGAGAACCTTTCTCATTTTTGCGGCATCCAAAAAACTTTCGGCACTGTACACATATTTTATTGGAGAGTCCCAAGGGTTTTTTTTTGTAACAGGGGCCGCAGTCTCATGAAGTTTGGAAACCACTGGTGTACTTGTATAAATAAGTTCGCAGTATTTCATCGATATCAACAAATCTTACGCTTCGTTTAAAACATATTCAATAGATCCTTTAAATCAAAACATCTGACTCATATATAGTTAACAATTTCAATCGTAAAATATTTCTTGAAAAACATTTATTTATCCTTGAGAAAATGTATTGTTATTTTTTTTTTTTTTCTTGATAAGAATGTCTGCTCTACAAGCAAATGATGTAAGCCGCCAACTGCGTTGTATAGTTTCCTATTGATATTTCTCATACGAGATGATCAAATTACATTAACACCAAGTCAAAGGTATTTTTCTAACATTGTTGTTTAAATCACCTTGACAAAAATGTTCCAGCCAGACATTCCCATCCCGCTGTCGTTAACATCCATCCCATTTTTCTATTGTTACATCAAAGTTATTTGGATACAGTTGCCAATTTCTAAGAAGTTGTTAAAGGAGTTGTTAAGAGAAATAATAAGACGCAGTTCGAGTTAGGAACTCCCAGTAGTGATATGCAGTTTGTGTTTGATAAACAATTTAGCTATATGTATATAGAAAGATTTACTGTGTTTGTACTAAACTCAAAAACTTTAAAGTATCGCGATTATTTTTATAGTTGTAACAGTCGCGCTACTATCAAAAGTCCGCATTGATAAATAGACTTTGTTGCTGATTTTTCTGCTTACACTAGAAATGTGTTATCAAGTTATCACTTAATAAAAATATACAACAAAAAAAATGGTCAAACCTCAGCAACACATTCCCAGCACACCTTAAAATCAATAACCGTTGTCCATGATAATATTCCAAGCTTGAAAAAAAATCAAAACGAATAGATAGATATACAAGACTACAAAGTTACCTGACTTTTAATACCAGAAGATTAAGCCTAAAGGCGGCTAAAATAGATATTGCTAAAATATTTTATGCCGTCATAGTCGCTTTTATGCTTCATTTTATTTTATTTTTTTATGCTCTTATCGAAAGCGATTTTAAGGTTTTTCTAGACGACAAGCTCCACATATATCGGCCGATATCACTTTCATTTGTGTGTCCGCGTTAACGACTGGTTGTGGAATTTTTAAAGCATAAACACCAAAACGATAACGAAACGTACCTGGAAAGATAAATAACAAAGAAAACAAATTAGTCACTGAATTCCCGTAGATTGTGTAAAAAAGATAAAAGAATATAATAAAAAAAGAAAGAAACGATAAAAGATTAAAATAATATCGCGAAGCAGAAAATAATAAAACAAGAATCGTCAAATCGAGCAGCGTCCGCCATCGATCAATCGTATTATTATTAATTTTGTATTGTTCGAAATCTAGAAGAACAGTGGAGAGAAAGAGACAGAAACGACAAGCCATGACGATAAAATCGTAAGAGAAGTGTCCGAGTGAAGATCATGATACGCCTACACTCGTTATAATTAATCGAATTCGATGATGATGACGAAGAAGAAGAATCCAACGTAACGACGAATTTATAAGACGACCGAAGGTATGCGCATTAGCATTTGCATAATCCACAGCCACCTCCTGACTGCGCGCGCACCATCTACCTTCAACCGCACAAAGTGTCTACTAACAAGAAAGACTGGAATTTCAGTAAACAGCCCCAAGATTAGATATGCGCAAGCCCAAAGGGGAAACCAGTTTCTAGTTAGACGCGCTAAGCTTAAGCTTCGTTTTTTTGAATTGAAAACCGTTCGAAAGTTGTCGACAACTACAGACGCCGTCGCCCCATGTGCGAGAGAGGTGCAAATCGTTTGGCAATACACCTACCTGAAGATATTCATCGTACTTCCAGTCGCTTCTTAGCGTATTTTCTTACTGACTCACTTAGTAGGCACTGATAGAACGCGAAGATTGTGTCATATTAAGTAACACGGCAGGTGTGGAGGGGGAGGGGGAGAAAATTGTTTACAATTTAGCCAAAGATTGTCTTCAGCGTTTTGAATGCGGGTAAACAACTTTTTACTTTCGAGTTCATCTAATTTTGGAATTGTTTTTGCCGGCTTCAATGTTTATTTTTATCTCTGCGCCTCTCTCGGCGCAATTGATAGATTAGTTGTCAAAATTGCTGAATGAAAATTAATAAGATCTTATCTAGGATAGCCACTATTGGTAATGATATGTACAATTATGCGTAGTGAAATATGTGTGCATTCTTTAACAATGCCGTAATAAATAAAAATTACTTGTACATTACTCATTGTTAGTTATATGTAGTTGAAAAATGGCATGACTATTTAATTGTGATACCAGTTTTGCTGGCATTAATAAGTGAGACCTCTTCATAGTACACAATATTCACTACAAGAATATAAATTATACAAGAATCAATCACTAATATTATTAATATTTTTCATAAATGCGCATTTTTTGAACAGTTTTCAATCAGGAGTGATGTAAGTATTAAACATTTGCCGTGAACAAGGTGATGTCGCTATCCGTCCTAGCACAAATATTACAGAATATTCTTTTTATGACTTTGTGAATCAGTTATGAAGTCAGACGATGACTGAATTTGAAATAGCAAGCCGCTGATAGGTCATTAAATGGCGCTGGAGTATGCATCGATTTGATGAGTCTCTTTTTTGTTGTTCTAGCTATCTGGGTAAAACATCTCGGGAGCTGGTCGCATCCAATTTACCACTTCTGTCAAAACCCGAGAAGAGTCACTGCAGACGAACAACTAGCAGCTCTGTTAGCAAGTCCTCCCACCTCCCCGCGCTGTGAACCCTGGAGTATTTCTTCGACGGGAGCTAACGAGAGACGGGCGAATGGCGAGTTGTCTGCGCCATAAAACAGAATTTCATGTCGGTTGGGCTGAGAGTTAGTAACCCGCTGCCATAAAAAATACCATTGCTACGAATCGGCAAACAATGCCTCGGAACCGGATGTACAACACGACGACGACCTTTGCTTTTCCAACAAGGACACGAATCGGATCATGGAATGTGAGAACACTGTTTGCTGATGGACGGCTGGATGAAGTCCTCAACGAGATGAATCGATATAAAATCAAGATCATGAGACTTAGCGAGACCGATGCGGGCGAACATATCTGCCCAAAAGTGAGTCCTTCTTTTATTCTGAGAGAAACAAAACTGAAAACCGTAGGGTTGGCATTGGCGTAATACTCACCAAAGAAGCCAGGTCCAGCCTCATTAGCAGGTCACCAGTTTCTGAGAGGATTATTACCGTGCGTCTGCGCACCAGCTAAGAAGCACTACGGTAGCCCAGGGCTACGCCTCAACTGAAGACGCAGACGACGACATCAAGGAAGAATTCTATATGCGACTGAATGAGGTTTTTCGCTCTGTCTATTTCGGGAGACATCATTGTTTTAATGCGTGACCTAAACGCACAGATCGGTCCCAACAACATCGGCCTTGAACACATAATTGGAAATCAAGGCATAGGCCAGGTCACTAATAGCATCGGTGAGCTTTTCGTTGACTTTTGTAGTTCCCACCAACTCATGGTAGGTGGAGCTTACTTTTGTCATAAGGAGACCTGGGTATCGCCCGATGGTAGAACGAGAAACCAGATAGATCACGTGTTCTTCGTCGATGGAGATATGCTCGTCGATGTCCGAGCTAAGCAGTGGGTGCATGTTACTCATGGCTCTGCCCAGCTCGGAGTCTGTCGATGCTCCAGCTTCGCTCCGAGCTTCATCTTCTCCAAAGATTTCCAAGTCTTTGGCCTCCTCGCCTGGGGCCTTGGTGCAGGCCGCCCGATTTACTATGGCCTCTGTGTGTTTTAGTGACCTTCAGCTCTATCTTCTGGAAGCCATAATTTACGGTGTGTATATACTATACTAACCTATACCTATAATAACAATTTTAATGCTTTTACTCTAAGTTACTACTTATTATTCCTGTTTTACTAGTATGGCTAAGCATCTACCTACTTGTTTTTATCTCTGGATACATGTTGGTATCGGTAAGCAGCTAACTACATATCAGATTTCTCTCATGGGTGTTACGGTTAGTTACCAGGGCAGTCTACGGCGGTATGGTTATAGCGGGATGTTCGGTATATTGTCGGTGTTTGGTCGGGTCATACCTTAACACATGTCCAGAAAATGTTGCCAGGAACACTGTCGCATCGTACACCTCGACAGGCCTGGGCAACATTCCCCTAGACACGGTATAGAAAACGCTGCCAGGAACCTTGTCACACCTCAACAAGGTCCAGGCAACACTCCCGAGCTATTCGTTGGCGGTCGGTATGTTGTGTGGATAAGTTTGTGTGTGTGTTCTTACCGTACCCAGCGGGAAAACTAAGGAGGGATTACTCAGGTAACCTAAGAATTCATTAATGATTTGTGTAACCGCCTACAAGGTAGTCGAAAAATTCTGCTGCAAATTTAGGAAAATGGAGGTCTTTACATTGTAATGGCTAGGTAAGCGACTGGGTAATGTCTTGTGAAATACTCTCGATGGAATAGTGATGTATTTTATTATTCTTTGTCTTCTTGAAGCCTCTCTTCTTGACTTTATTCCGTTCTCAAAATTCGTTCGGAGTGGATCGTGACTAAGTGCAGTCAAAAAGGTATCTTGCTAGTAAAATTCTCACCAAATGTAGCAGAAATGCAATGGTAATTTCGGATATTATTGTTTTCAATGCAAAAAAGGGTAGCCAGAAATTAATTCTGCATGCCTTACATGGTAATCTATGTATTCACCTAATACACTTCACCTCTGAAATAAGACCTCGCTTGTAATGCCTACAGTAAGTACTTGCCGCCCTAGGACATCCCTATGTAAAAGTAACCTATTATTTCATCACAAAGGTAATGGGTCCATCTTATTACCACCTCGCTTACCTAGCCATTACATTTCCCGCTGGGTACCGGATCATACACCTCGACACGGTATAGAACCGGAGTAGGTGACCTCTCGGGACTCATTTTGGCATGGTGAAGCGGTTTATTTTATAGCTCGAAAGCTCGTCGGCGTAGGAAGCTTTAAAGCTTCGAATTGAAGCTTTCAAAGGAGAATCACCCAGCCTGCTGGTTGAATATTTGAAGAGCGATATTCCAAAACGTGCTAAGTTCTTATGATGTAATTAGTGGGAAATAAAAAAAAACTGAATATCACTTTCACTCTCGCCTACAGGGCTGTAATATTATTTCCTTTCTCAAAAAACCGATAAAAGAAACTATTATTTATAAAAATATAAATAAATTTGCTACATTTTATATGAAAAAAATGGTTTTATTTATGGTGGTACATTTTCATAATGTACTAAGTCAATTACTTAGTACATTTTGAAATAAAATTTCATAGTAAAATTATGATACTATGGTAAATGTTTTCAGTCCTCAGAAAGTTCAGCCCAGCAAAAGAAAGAATAGTATTTTTCAAATCTTTATTTTTAATATAAAAAAAACATTAAAAAATTCAATATGAATACTAGCTATTGAAATTGATGGAAAATTCATTTGTATGACCCATTATACATCGGAATGAGTATGATTTGTGATAAATGTTAATGTGAATGCATAACTACTACGTCATAGATTGGAAAGCAATACAATATTAAAATTAAACAAAAATTGACTTAGTACGTTTTGGAATATCGCTCTTCATTTATTTTCCTAAGGGTGAGTTGCACCAACTAACTTTAACCGTATCAAAAGCTTGATCGGTTGTCAAATCTCCGGTTAGACAAAATGAGAGTTGCACCGTTTAACAATTGTTAACATGACGTAAAATTTTAACGTTAACTTTAAACAAGCAAATTCGGCTGGTTAATGTTGTTATTGTTAACTTATGACAGTTGTCATAGACCCAGACAGGGGTGCCATTTTCAATAAACTCACAAACTGTGAAACTTATAAATACACAAAAGTGTAAATTTGAATCAAAGTAGCAGTTAACGATAACTTTAACAAACGATTGGGTGGTGCAACTCATTTTTACAAACTGGAACTTTAACAACTTTGTTATTGTTAAAGTTATAACTTTAACAATAACTTCAATCAATGATTTGGTGCAACTCACCCTAAAGCTTTGTTGGGAGAGGGATTATTAGTAACGAATCGTGGTTCGTTACAAGCTCTGCTATATAACGATTATGGTAGAGCCCTCGCCATAAAAGAAGGGAAATCAACGCCTACGTAGTTATTTGCGTTTTTAAGCAACTAGAGCAGTGGTTCCCAAACTTTATTTCGTACGGAACCTTTCTACGATGTATAAAATTTGGCGGAACCCAACGATGAAAAAATAAAATAATATATGATATATGTATATATTTATCCTTTAATATATTTTAAAACGTTTTTATTAGCTAACTTTCTTGTCTGTCTGTTTGTACGGTACATATCTTGCAATCGATTTTTTGAATACCTTGGGTTAACCGATCACCCTGAAATTTTGCACACAACTTCAGCTCCGATGATAATACAATGTGGTATACTTATTATACCATTAGATCCATGGCGGCCGTCTCAAGAGGACGGATTACTGTTTTCTTCACGGAACAAATTTTGCAATCAATTTTTCAAATACTTCCGGATATCCTATCATGCTGAAATTCTGCATGCAGCTTTAGCTCCGATGACAATGCAATATGCTATACTCAATATACCTTTAGATCCATGGCGGCAGTCTCAGGAGGGCGGATTGACATATTCTTCACAACCCCTTCGACATGGGTATCAAATGAAAGGGTATGATAAGTAGAACACCATAAGCAATATAGTATACTCAATATATCGTTTGGCCCTTGGCGGCCATCTCAAGAGGGCGGATTAAAATTTTCTTCACAACACCCGAGACATGGGTATCAAATGAAAGGGTATGATAAGTAGAACACCATGACCAATATAGTACACTCAATATATCGTTTGGTCCATGGCGCCCATCTCAAAAGGGTGGATTACCATTTTCTTCACAACCCCCTCGACATGGGAATATGGAATGGCGGCCAAAATGTTACGCGGAGTGACGTAGACCAAATTTCAAGGAAGAAGGGCCATTCGCACTTTCTGATTAGCAAGAACGCGTTAAACGGCCGGCGAGTCTGCGAATGTATTTGCGTTTCGGCGCTGGTAATACAGAACCCTAAAATTTTTTCATGGAAAGTTCCGCGGAACCCACTTTGGGAATCACTGAACTAGAGTGACGTTGGGGACTCGGAACTTGGCGAGGGCTCTAATAAAAATTTTCTGAACACCCCCGATTTTAAAAGATATAAAACTATATACTCTTGCTGCTCGGTAATTGAACAGGAGCCAGTTTCTTCGCTATGGAGGTATTTAAAAGGGAGTTATTATAGCTTACGAACAACTGTTCGCTTTTACACAGGGGTACAGTTTCAATCAATATTAGGTAAAAATTTACTGGCATTTCGTTGTTAGTATTTTTTATTAATTCTCTTTTATACTCGATGTGTTCGATGGAGAATTCACTGGGAGTGTACCCTGACCATTTCATCGCCTTCTTACACCCTCTTCTCTTAAAACCAATTTTCCAGCATACTTATGTTTGTGCGCTGTATTCCCATGTAAAAAGGGTTATAAACTATTATAAAAGAGTAAAGGGAATTTCGGCAAAACAAAATACTTTTGAATGGCAGACAACAATGATCCATGCTGAAACGTCAATCGAACACCTTTATTTTACATTTTGTATTCAAGCGCTTATTGTAAAAATGATATGAAGCTGGAACAATTAGTCCACTTAAAAAAAAAACATTGCAATTATTATCAGCTCGATTAAAAATTATTAAAAATCAATGCAAAATAAAAATTTTCCGGGAATAATAAGGCAAAATTATAAATTTACTGTGAGCGAATTTCTGATGAATCCAGAATAAAAAACCAACGTTACGGGTTTTTGATTAAAAATAATGAGAAATAAAACATAATTTTAAAAACGTTTATTTCCATAGAGGATAATCCTTTTGCCTCTCTCAAAGTACCCTTAATTGCATTTTTCATACACTGAATCATAATTTAGCTGAGATTTTTTTTCATCCCCATTCCGGTCATTAAAACCATTTCAAATATATATATAAAAAAAGGAGAGAAAGTTTCAAAGCGGGGGTTGTGTTTTACCTGCTGTTATACAGCGACTTTTTTTTTGTTAAATAAATCCTAACCATATTACAAAGGGTACAAAGCACAAATGACATGGACAGGAGTAAGGGAGTCACACAGAGTAAAAGCAGTGTGAAATTTGATTCTCTGCGGACTATTTACCTACATAAAAAATCCATCAGAAAGCATTGAGATAATCTGCTTGAATACAAAGCTCTGTACCCAACCCTCGTCTCACCCTTTTCTTTATTTATTTATTTTTAAAGAAATGAAGAAAAAAAAAACGGAATAGAATACTGAGAGAGGATGAAAAAAATTTAATAAGTAAAATACTTTGAAGACAAGTGTCTTCTTGTCAATCATATCCAATTCCCAAAGCTATCTTATCCTTATACAGTAGAAGGACTTTTCTATTGACTTCAGAGCAAACAAAAGGAGAGCAAGCAGCAAAAAAAGAGAAATATTTTGAAAGGACAATTTTCGGAGGGCATTATACTTTTCAGTATATAGTATATATGTATTAAAGGACTCGCCTGTACAGGACACAAATACAAGATCATGACTGCTACGACAAGCCGCGTGCAGATAATCTTTAAGGAGTAAAATGAAATATAAAAAAAAGAGAGGAAGAAAACCGATAAGTCCTTGCACACAAAGGAAGCCTCACCTACAGCCAAAATGAAAGAGCCCTGCTAAAGACATAAAACTTGAAAAGGAAGTGACGACTAACCGAGGGTTAAAAAGGCCCTACACCAGCCATTTTATTTTGATATCAAATTACGCGCTCGTTTATTAGCTTCTAAAATTGAACGATGACGGAGGGAGCAGCGAAGGGGTGGCTGGCACAAACCACCCGGGGGTGGGGGGTAGTGGTCCGGGGGTATAGTAGGGAGGATACTCAACTTTCGTGACCTGTTTACTCCCTTTGGCATTGAATGAAATGACTTTTGACTTCTTGTTTCGCGATTTTTTCTGTCTTTGACTCTCGCGCTCCTTTTATATATTTTTTGATGTCTATTTTTTTTGTCTGTTTTTTGCTAGGGGGTGATCTTTTTCTTTATTTTCTAAAAAGGACGATTTTAAACAAGAGAAACACAGAAAAAAAAACTGGAAAACAATTAAAAAGTATCAAAAAAGGGTCGTCGTCCATCATTATTTTTTCTTATTTATTTATTGTGTGTTTTTTTTCTCTGGTTGTACAATATAAAATGTTCCGAAAAGTTATTTGTGTATTGGGTGCAGGGCTACGCAACTTTTTTCTGTAGCTGTCTTCTACGATTTGGGTTAGTGAGCGGCATCGAGTGATGAGGGATTTTTCCTTTGTACTTTGCAGTGCAAATTTAATTATGAATTCAGTTGTTTTATCAAACTCACTGTCACTCTCCCAAACGAGCTCGAGCTCTCTAGTGATAAAATTCCACAAACTTTCATCTCGAGTTTCTACGGTCTTGGATGCCGTCGACGTTCTGCTTTTAGCGTTTCTAAGCCCTGGTACTGATTTTTCCACCTCAAAGAAAACCCCGGCCGTAGAGTTGAGCCGGACTTGCACGAAGCAGTACATTTGTCCCTTACACGATGGTAAATTGTACGAGGCCTCAATTTTTTAAATGTCCCGGTTCAAAAATAGCTGAAGTCGAGTCACTGTCGCTCTCAGTTACTCAAAACTGTACAGCCCTGAAATCAACATCTGAAAGATTGAATGCGTTCGATGGCAATTGTAACCGCACCTCTCAGGGTGTAGTAGAGCAAAATGAGCCTCCAGCCTCCACCCTGGCTGCTGCTTTTGCCAATGGTACAATACTTGAGGAGGGCTTCTCAGACGAGACTTTTTTTTATGTGAAAGACTAGAGTCTCAGGAAAGGCCCTTTATACTGTTGACAATCTATTTTCTTCTTATAGACTGCAATGTCGAACAGCAGCTCTAGCCGGGGCATCGACTCGCTGGAGTGTTATGACTCCTGAAACAAATTGAATTTCATCAACCAACCGATGACATGCGCTTTGGTGGAGCGGGGAAAGGCTGAGGAAGGCTAAGACAGGAAGAATCAGGAATCTAAAGAGGGAAGTAGAAAGAAGGAAAGTTATGCAGGTGGGAAAGTGGAAAAGGCGAAGGACCATTGGGCTGGCTGGGATTCGAACCCGGGACCTCTCGGGTGATAGTCAGACGAGTTACTCCCTAAGCTACCACTAGGATGGCTCCTGACCACCCTAAAACTTGTGGAAAGCAGCCGTAAACTTGTGGAAGATGCAGAAGCAATCGTAGAGTCACGAATTCTTATACTACCCCGCCCGTCTCCACCCTTTAACTTCCAATGGGCTCTAGCCCTATCCCAGTCACAAAGTATTTTCATTTCGCGTTTCTCCCCTGAAACTACGACCGAGGTAATTAAAGAATATTTAAGGGGAAAAGCTGTTAATCCCGGGACTGTCTCATGTCGGAAAATCAGCAACGTTTCCAAACCGGTCGCGTCTTTTGTTCTAACTGCACCGCCCAATACCGCTGAAAAGCTTTTGGATACCACGTTCTGGCCTCAAGCTCCTTCACAAGCGTCATGAGGTGGCCGATGTTGGGTTGGTTCATCAGCTTCTTAATGGAAAGGTCGAGTCAGGTTTTCTTGGTAGCCGTGCGTCGTTTAGAGAGAGTCGTTATAATTTGAGAGGATCACCTCTGTTACAAATCAACTCTCCTAACACGAATTACGGAAGATTTGAACCTGTCAATCGCATGTTCATTAACGTGAACAACAATATTAATGTGTTTAGGGTGAGTATTAGTAAAAATGTCCTTAAAAGGAGTTTTTTAAAATGTCATGTGACCACTGAGACATGTTTCCTTTTGCTTGCGTGGGTTACATGTTAGCATGCAGCCCAGCTGAGAAATGCGGATTCTGTGTTAGAAGGGTAATTCTATTGTTATTATTAAAACAAAAAAAATATGTATTGGGCAAAAATCATCATTGTACACTAAGTATACGCAACCATATATAAATTTTTAAGTATTTATCAGAGATAAAAATAAACATGGCATATCTAAAGCATGCTTCTGACAGAGGTAAAACGCTATAAGATAAGACTGTATTACACCACAGCAGCAATATGCCATGCCGCAAGATTAAGCAAATTTAAATATTTACCCTTTTGGTACATAAAGTAAACATTTTTTTTTATTTTGAAGTAAAAAAAAAGAACAAAATATAAATACAAAAATATTATCGCAAAAAATATGAATCAGCAAATGAATGGTCGTGGTTAAGGTCGAGTATAAAAGCTTACATTGTATACAGTATACGACTTCGGTGTGAGCAGCAGCATTACGTTTGGGATAAGAATCTCAATTACAGATACTGCAAATGGAGCACGTCTGTCGTTACGTTAGGGTGCTTTTTGCATTCCATGTTTTTCTTCGTACTCTTGCCATCTTCCTCTAGCACTACAGACTGCTATATACACTAATATGAATTCTGGTGACAAATTCTCCTCTTGCAAGTTGATTGGAAAATTTACATTTACATTGTTGTGTTGCTGCGTGCTCTTGCAAAACAATGTAAAATTTTAAATGGGTTTTGAAATTTTTAGAAAAGTTTCGTTTTCATTCTTTTGAGAATGTGTGGAGTGGAACATAAATTGGTCTTTTTGATGATTGCTTTATCTCGTCGTTGTTGGGGGAGAAATATGGTATGTATGGAGTCAGTAACACCAACTATTGTATGTGCATATGCTTCTTGATTTTATATTAATCAATTCCATGTCATATTAGTTCTCTCAATGGTCATACGTGATGTAATACTCATCATTGGATGACGCAATTAAACTCATTGATATGAAATTCATTAACAATACGAGTTAATTATCAATTTTCAGTCATTTTGAATTTTTATATGAGAGAGGGAATGCTGAAGACCTGGTAATTATAGTTTCTGGTAAATACTCATACGTAATGAGTGAGATTATGGAAAGAGCTCTGAAGAGAATTAACGAATAGGCCAAAAGCTTTAGTTATATTAAGCGTCAACGGTCAAGTACTTAAGTGTTAAGTCCCCATACATGAGCGATCCATTCATCACAATTGCAGCACGTCATGTCAACACCTAAACGAGTGAAGGGAAATTCGTATGTTCTCGTAGCCTAGAGCGAGAGATTTGTGTATGGAATTAATTTTAAATCTTTGGCTTGTCGCCGTATGAATGACCCTCAATACATATGCCCCTCAACAACAAGTGTCCTGAGCGTTTGATTTTTTTGCGCCCGGTGCAGTATTCCATATTGCGCCCCCATCATTTCTGTTCCTTTTTGATCGCAATAAAGGACAATGGAAAACAACACAAATATTCTTTGGAGTTGCTTTAATATATTTTTTTTTTTTTTTTTTTTTTTATGTGATAGACTAGAGGCTAGGGAAAGCCCCTTTGTACTGTTCGACAATCTATTTTTTTTTTTCGTATAGAATGTCGAACAGCAGCTCTAGCCGGAAGATAGAGAGTAGAAAGGAGAGAGAGAAGTAGGAAGGAGCTGCCACAACCTAGCCGCGATATTTTATTCCACCTACTTCCAACCATTTCGCGACTCTGGCATCGGGCATTTGAGAAACAACTCGCTGGAGTGTTATGCCTCCTGAAACGAGTTGAATCTCATCAGCCAACCGATGACATGCGCTTGGTGGAGCGGGGAAGGACTAGCGAAGGCTATGACAGGAGGAATCAGGAATGTAAACAGGGGAGAAGAAAGAAGGGAAGTTATGTGGGTGGGAAAGTGGAAAAGGCGAAGGACCGTGGGGCTGGCCGGGATTCGAACCCGGGACCTCTGGGATAGTAGTCAGGCGCCTTACCTCTAGACCACCGAGGCCCCCCTATGAAAATGATAGCACCGGAAATCTTTTTCACCTTTTGTCTGAAATTGCGCCCGGTGCAAATACACCAATTGCACCTATCAGAGCGCCGCTGTTGCCTTTGTCCACTCAGGATTTGCTTCGCAATCTTGCTTTTGTGATGAGTTTGCTTACGCTTTAACTTCATAAAACTCTTCCACTAAAACTGTTTAATGCTCCAGGAGGTTTTTCGATGTTAGCTGCACTTCCCTAACTATTTCCAGCACAATCCTGGGCTCCGAAAATTTATAGTACTATACACTCGAATCTCCATAATAGAGGTCTCTATGTCTTTCTCCAAGCATTCATATTTTGAAGGATAATTAGTGGTTACTACACTGCATGTATTAGTTTCTACGGTAGAATCTTGCATAGAAAAAAACAGTCAACTTAACAGCCTAACTGGACATATAAGGCGCTTTCAATAACTTCAGAACAGAGGCGATCCAGGAGTTTCTCGAAGAATTCAGAATCTATAATAGTACGACTAATACGAATTACAAAGCAAGAACTATGGCACCGTGCCAGCCAAGAAAGGATAAACGACGAAATGAGAAGGTAAATGAGAAGGTAATAGCAGACAGCAAATCCAAGGCCAATTTATTAGCATCTATGTTCGCTTCGAATTCTTCTTTACCCGAAACTGATGTGCTACCCCCTGTTTCCGAGCGTAACGCCCATTCAATGGACAGGGTTTTTTTCAGGACTCGCGAGGTGTACAGGTGCCTCAAAGAGCTCGATGCCAACAAATCCACTGGACCCGATAATATACCTCCTATCGTCTTAAAACAATGCGCCTCACCTTTGGCTAAACCTCTGCGCAAATTATTTTCCCTGTCATATTTCTCCGGAGTTTATCCCGACTCTTGGAAACTTGCCCATGTTCAGCCCATACCGAAAAAAGGTGATTCCAGCGATCCCTCCAACTACCGCCCAATAGCAATTACTTCTATTCTCTCCAAAACCATGGAGACGATAATCAACAAAAAGCTTATGGGATATCTAGAATCCAATCTACTCATAAACGACAGACAGTATGGCTTCCGACGAAAAAGATCCACTGGCGATCTTTTAGTCTGTCTTACAGAACACCTCAGCCGTAGCCTGCATGGATCCGGTGAGTCTAGTCTGGTTGCTCTGGATATCTCCAAGGCTTTCGATAGAGTTTGGCACTCAGCCCTGTTAGCTAAACTCAAAGCTATTGGAGTTGACTCACTTCTACAGAAGTGGATTGAGAGTTTCCTTTCTGGCCGTTCAATCAAAGTGGTATTGGATGGCGTCAAATCCGCACCCCACACGATCTCTGCGGGGGTACCCCAGGGGTCAATTTTATCACCGGCCCTATTTCTCATATTTATAAATGACCTTCTTTCAATCCCCTCCAACCCACTTCTCAGCTTCGCTGACGACGGTACTCTACGTTACTCGTACAGCTTCGATACAAGACAGACTCATGCCAGATCCTGTCTTGATGATCGCGAACTAATGTTCAACTCTATTAATAACGACATTGAACTTATTATAGAGTGGGGAAAAAAGAATCGTGTCAAATTCAACCCCTCCAAAACCAAGTACTGTCTCATCTCCAAAAAGAAGCTCAACACCTCTTCACCCTTGAGAGTGGATGGAGTTCAACTAATGGCCGACCCATCCTTGCACATCTTAGGCGTGACATTAACGAAAGACTTGCGATGGAATGACCACATATTCCAAATCGCCAAACAAGCATCCCAGTGCTTGGGATTTCGTAAGAGGTGCAAGTTCCTCCTCCAGCCATCGGCCCGTGCTGTTATCTATAAATCCTACATTCGGCCTCTTCTCGAATATAACTCCCTCGTTTGGGGCGGCGCCCCAATAACCACCTTGGCATGGTTAGATAAAGTGCAAAAAAGGGCGCTCAAATTAATTGATGACGACACTGCCTGCTCCACCATCGACCCCTTGAGCCACCGTAGGAATGTAGCAGCACTGACAAAATTTTATCGCTACTATCATAGTGACTGTTCCTCCGAGTTAAACGCTCTCCTGCCTCCACGGAAATCTTACACCCGCAACACCAGATTAGCCCACTCGTCTCATTCCCTTCACCTGCAATTACCCCTTTCACGCACTCAACAAGATATGAATTCGTTTGTTAATAGAACAACTCGACTGTGGAATAACCTCTCGCAGTCAGTATTTCCGAACTCCTACAACATCCAAGAGTTCAAACGCAGGGTTCATCA
Source organism: Thereva unica (assembly GCA_949987705.1). Taxonomy (NCBI): domain Eukaryota; kingdom Metazoa; phylum Arthropoda; class Insecta; order Diptera; family Therevidae; genus Thereva; species Thereva unica. Next base: position 218,674,389 of record OX465281.1, read on the forward strand.
CCACCTTCTTCAATACCCCCCCGTACCTTTTAATCCTTAACCTATACCCCCCCCCTCATCCCTCCCCCGTACTAAGCTTACTGCTAGACATTGCACCATGACGTGACAAATGACATGACGGACTAGTAGTACAAAGGGTGACTCCTAAGCTTAGCACTGCCACATACAAAAAAAAAAAAAAAAAAAAAAATTAGGCGAACTAAATGGAATTGCGTTGGCCACACCTTGCAGAAGACAGTGGAAAAGGGCAGAGAAGGTGAATTTCCTGTAATTATGACAATGAAGGCACGGGAACACTTTTTCAATTTTTTTTCTTCGAAGTCTTAAATTTTTTTTATATATTAATTTCTTAAATTGCGCCCGGTGCAAGTTCACCATTTGCACCTATGAAAGCGCCGCCCCTGGTCCTGAGAAGCAAATGTTCTTAAAATATAATTTCTTTTCCATATAATATATACATTGCAAAAAGTATGGCCTTTTGACAAAGGCTGCGCCAAATCAAAGGGAAACTCAAAATCGCCGTTTTCATGCGCATTGAGAGTTTCTAGTGGTCCAATGAGAGTCTCAAGGCAGCACCACGGAAGTAAATTATAAGCCAGACACTGTTAAAATTCATTCCGAATAATTATACTAAAAAAATTAAAATAAAAAGTTGGACGCCCTTCTCATGGGAAAAGTTACGGAAGAAATCGAATTAATAATAGTATGTATGAGTGTAGTTGCCAGTAAACACGTCGGAATTCTAGGAAGCACTTACCGATGAAGCACTGATATAAATAGTCATCTGGTAAGGGGTACTCATATTTTCTTTGGTGTTAAATGAGCCCTTATATAACCCATTACAAGAGAAGGCAGATGGTAAGGTGTAATCCAGAATTAGACCCAGTGAGAATTTGCCCTTTTATTGGGCAAATCTCTACTTCATTGTGCCCGTTACAAGGTAATTACAATCACCCCTTTGTACTAACGACAATCTATTTTTTTCATATAGAGTGCAATGTCGAACAGCAAGCTCCAATCGAGGGAGAAGTGAAGGAAGGAGCTGGCACAGCCAAGCCGCGATATTTCCATTTCAGCTACTCCCAACCATTAATATCGTGACTCTGATATTGGGGCATCGAGAAACACCTCGCTGGAATGCTATGGCTCCTGAAAAGAGTGGAATCTCATCAAATAACCGATGACATGAGCTTGGTGAAGCGGAAAAAGGCTAGCGAAGGCTATGACAAGAAGAATCAGAAATGTAAAGGCGAAGGAACGTGGTGCTGCCGGGATTCGAACCCGGGACCTTTTGTATGATAGCCAGGCGCCTTCCTTCCTAGACTACCGAGGCTATTTGAGAAATCATAAACATGTCATTTTAATCCAGGTTACCGTCTCTTCATATTTCGAGGCGCCATCTGGGGTTCCCCAAGGAAGCCACTTAGGACCTGTTTTATTTCTCCTATTTGTAAATTGTGTTTCATATCTTTTTAAAAACACTGAAGTACTTCTTTAGGTACAGTACTTCAAGATTAACTTATTGTATATTTCTTAAATGGTCAAGAAGAGCATAGATCTGGAGCTAAGTAATTCTTAATACATTTTCTCATTTCCGCTCACAAGACCCAACAATCTACCCTTACTCGCTCGATGGCTGTATACTTCTCGTCCAACAGCTATTAGAGATCTTGGGGTTTATTTTGACCACACGTTCGACTCTGCAGTCCACATAGAAATGGCCTGCAATAAAGCCAAGAAAATGCTTGGTTTTATTAAAAGAAACGCTATGGCTATCGGTTCTTACCGTTGACACTAAAGACTCTTTTCAATTCCTTGGTCAGTAGGATTTTTGAATATGCATCCGTTGTGGGGTCTCCGAGGCATTGTTTGCCCATTCGTAGCAATGGTATTTTTTACGCGAGCGCCATTCGCTCATCTCCCGTTAGCTCCTTCCGAAGAAGTACCCCGGGGGGCACCGCAGGGAGGTAGGATTAGGACTTGCTAGGTGTTTGTCTGCAGTGAATCTTCTCGGGTTTCGATAGAAATAACAAATCGAGTGTCGCTACCTTCCTGGGAGATCCTGGTCGGAGCTGAGAGTTGTCCCACAAAACAGAGTCCGCTGGAGAGCGACTGTTTCCGCGCTATGTCTTATGAGGGATTAAAGTAGCATAAAGAAGAAGTAGGTTCTCCATATACGAAAGTGCATGAGGATTCAGCCACAGAGAAATTTCTCGAGATATTCTATACCCATGGTATGGCAAGGAAATGCAAAAGAGACTGACATCTTCGAATACTGTAAAAAAGGCACCTAGTAACGTCAGCACTAATGCAGAAACAACAACAGCTTTGATTTTATGTGGAAAACAGTCATCACGTGACGTTATCGTATACGGTATACAGTCGTAGTATGAGTGTTACGAGGGTAGGCCTAAGAGGTAAACATATATTTGAAGTCTATTCATAATGTCTTTTAAGTCCTATCATAGGTATTTTGGGCATAAAAAACGTCTTCACACTACTTGTTCCAAAATAGATTTCTGAGGATATGATTTCCATAGCTACTACGGGCTCTATATTCATAGTAACTTTTGGCGTGACTTAAAGGCTCGTGAACGACACACTTAACAAACCAACAATCTTCGAAAATTGCCTCTCCAAAAAGAGTCGAAACAGCGTGAACTTTTTTTTTGAAATCCAGATCATTAGTACTGAGGAAATCAATTTTAATAAAGCTATTAATTTTTTGTGTTTTTTATTTAAAAAAACTCCGGCTACTTTTTTAGACATGCGATATACTTTAAAATATTTGTCCACAGAAAAAATCAACCACCCCAGTTCAATGATTTACTTTATACGTACGCTATGCCCAAATACAATCTACAATCGAGGGTACAAGTCTAACATTACCTATCTGTATATGTGCAGCCAACACACATTTTGAATTTAGGTTACAACATATGATATACATTTTTTTTTGCAGGGTAAACATATGTACCGGAATAACCAGCAACTATAATATAAGGCCCATATTCCATAAATTGAACACCCAGTGTGGAACAAATTTACTACAAAAGAAAAAAAAATCATATAGAGCGCCCTCAAACAAGAAAGCGCTGTCTCTCCCCCACAGTAGCGATCCCCAATCCAACTCAATTTAAATTCCCGTAGATTTAACATGAGTGACACAATTCAGAAACATCTCAATCTGTAAAGAATCGTTCAATTTATCCATTTACCAGAAAAAAAAAGATAAAAATCCCTAAATAAGCTTCAACGTTCAAAAAAAAAAATACCCGAAAAAAAATACAGAAACAAAACAGAACTCAGAGAAAATTTGTTTCGTTTCGGTTGAGCAGTTATTGAAAATATCCACCTGCTCCCCACATTGCCATCATCCCGTCCCGAATCATTTGTTGCCTCAGGCGTTGAATTGTGACAAACTAATTAAAAAACAACGAAAAAAAAAATAAAATAAGATGAGCTTCGGCGGAACAAGGTGGATTTAACAAATCGATGTCATTGGCGTCATATTGAAATTTCGCGTCATCCTGGACCCCCACTGGGACCGAATCAAGCGACATGGTCTTAAGGGTCTAACTAGATGCCGCGGCGTACCAGATGCAAGATGATATCATCTGGCTGGAGTTGACCTCGTGTAATTGCATGATGTTGGCATCCGACGACGCACTGGCCAGCATCCGGCCATACCAGTTTATCGCACGGGGAGTAATGCACGCGAACTTATGCTCGCGGCCCTGCATCAGCATTCTTTGGAGCTTTGCGGAGCGCGGAATGCAGCGAGTGCAGGAGGGTGGCCCGAAGAGGACATATATATACATAATTACATCCCACGTTCTGACAACAATCGTCGCTGGAGCTCCTATCACGTCAAGTCACATCGTTCCAGTCCCACCCCCGCGCGCTGGCAAGCTCCAATCCGATATTGTTGTTGTGCAGCCGCGGCTGGTATTCACCGATTGTTCATACTCAGTAAATAACTCGTTAAAATAGATTTTTCCGTTTTTGTGGAACGCTTTCTCCCCCGATATTGTGGATGTCCTTTATCCCGCTTCCCATGGAGAGAGTTCGGCAATGAAAGAAATTTTCATTTCCATGGCCCTCGGCCATATCTGTGTCTCCTGGCTGAAAAATGTGTTTGTCCTCTTCGACTTCTTTCCCCATTTTTTTTCTGACTCTTCCCTTCAAAATGTTTTCTTCTTCTTAGCTTTTATGCTACCCTCCTTTGATAATGGTCTTCGATAAGAACTGAATTGAATATATGAGGAATGCTTAGAAATCCTTCCCTAAAAGGACTCTCACCCTCGACTCCTCTCGACAATTGAAATGGATTTCGAGCTGAAGCGAACTAGGAAAAATCAAATAAGTGGCAAAGAAATGTGTGGAAAATTTCCTTTCCTTCTTCTCTATATTTTTTTTTCTCTCGTCGTCTTTTGCTTCAATTTACTTCTCCACGAATAAAAGCTTCAAAAGCTAAGAATGGGATGATGTTAAATCATAAATAGCACGTGGACAACCAGGGGGGTGAACGGGGGCTGCGGGGGCGCGACGGGTGGGTTCTGATAATAAAAGAAATTTGCGGAGCCTAAATTTGAATCAAAATGCTCCTTTTATTCGCTTAATCACTCGGAACATTGTGGAAAATGTGTGTGGAGTGGGGGGCGAACCGAATTCGGTCAGTGCTTTTCTATTGAAAACGTTTGGATTTTTTAAGGATTTCAAATTAACTGCTTTATGCGGATAAAATCGTCGGAATATTTTCTGCTTATTTTTTTTATATATATTTTGCTAAAAATTTGAATGATGAAGAAAAACTGATTTCTATGCATCAATTGAATTCAGGTTTATTTACGCGTCGGTGAGGATAGTTTAATATTTGGTATTTTAAATGTAATCTGATGAGATTTTTAGCTATAGGAGCACATTTGGGTAGTGTTATTTAAAATATCCTACTTTAAATTAATGTTAGAGGTTTTTATTAAATTCGTTAAAATATTTCTATAAAAAATCATTTCTACTTCAGTTGGAATATTCTATATCAACCCACTTAGTCCCGTAACTGCCGGCCGCGGTAACCTAGAAGGATGGTGATGGAATATTGCGCGCGACTACCATCCCAGAGGTACGCGGTTCGAATCCATTCCGCGGCGTTGTCCTTCGTTTTTTTTTTATTTCTCCCACAAAATAACTTTTCTTCTTCTATAATCTCTTTACAAAAAAAATCCCTGTCCTCCCTCCACAATAACCGAAAAACACATCGCCTTTTTTATTTTTTTTTTTTTTTATGTGGCAGTGCTAAGCTCAGGAATCACCCTTTGTACTACTAGTCCGTCATGTCATTTGTCACGTCATGGTGCAATGTCTAGCAGTAAGCTTAGTACGGGGAGGGGGTTGGAGGGGTTATAAAGGAACGGGAGGGAATTGAAGAATGTGGTGATGAACCCTGCGTTTGAACTCTTGGATGTTGTAGGAGCTCGGAAATACTGACTGCGAGAGATTATTCCACAGCCGAGTTGTTCTATTAACAAACGAATTCATATCTTGTTGAGTGCGTGAAAGGGGGAGTTGCAGGTGGAGGGAATGAGACGAGTGGGCTAATCTGGTGTTGCGGGTATAAGAATGCCGTGGAGGCAGGAGAGCGTTTAGCTCGGAGGAACAGTCACTATGATAGTAGCGATAAAATTTTGTCAATGCTGCTACATTCCTACGGTGGCTGAGGGGGTCGATGGTGGCGCAAGCGGTATCGTCATCAATTAATTTAAGGGCCTTTTTTTGGACCTTATCTAACCATGCCAAGGTGGTTATTGGAGCGCCGCCCCAAACGAGGGAGTTATATTCGAGAAGAGGTCGAATGTAGGATTTATAAATAACAGCACGGGCCGATGGCTGGAGGAGGAACTTACACCTCTTAAGAAATCCCAAGCACTGAGATCCTTGTTTGGCGATTTGGAATATGTGGTCATTCCATCGCAAGTCTTTGGCTAATGTCACGCCTAAGATGTGTAAGGATGGTTCGGCCATTAGTTGAACTTCATTCACTTTCAAGGGTGGATGGGTGTTGAACTTCTTTTTGGAGATAAGACAGTACTTGGTTTTGGCGGGGTTGAATTCAACACGATTCTTCTTTCCCCACTCTAGAATGAGTACAATGTCGTTATTAATAGAGTTGGACATACGTTCGCGATCATCAAGACAGGATCTGGCATGAGTCTGCCTTGTATCGAAGCTGTACGAGTACCGTAAAGTACCGTCGTCAGCGAAGCTGAGAAGTGGGTTGGAGGGGATTGAAAGAAGGTCATTTATAAAGATAAGGAATAGGGCCGGTGATAAGATTGACCCCTGGGGGACCCCCGCCGAGATCGGGTGGGATGCAGATTTGACGCCATCCAATACTACTTTGATTGAACGCCTGCACCGAAGTTAACGTTCTATCGCTAAATTACTATAATAGTGGTAAATCCACAAGATTTATCTTGAGAATTTGTTTTTCGTGAACGTTAGCAACAAACATTTCCTTGGTACTTCGTTCGCTACTCTAGATCGTGTGTTCGAGTTCGTATTGAACGTGTTGAAGCCCCGCTGATAAGGGGTCGTCCATAAAACACGTGAGGCGATTTTTGCGATTTTGACTTTTTCCGGGTGAGGTTATAAGCCTCGGAAGGGATTAGCCTGATCATATTAGCCTATCCTCTCTCATAGGATAGTTACCAGTGGCCACAGCTAGGAGGTTATGATCTCACTTCCATCAGTCCGAAATAGTTGCGGCACGTGCTTATTATGCTACATGTTATACCCCTATTCCGCTGATGACTGACCACCAATTTGTATATTATGAGTGGTGTGGAACAACTGCCCGCAATCCAAGTAACGATTGACCTCTAACACTTTCTGTCCTCTGAATTAGAATTTCATGCTGTTCTGGAACAGGAACCATAGTCAGCCAGTGGCTTGCAAAAAACGACCAAGATCTAGCCAGTTAGCTTTCACATTGTAATGGGATGCGTCCGGTTGTTCTCTAAACCTCCTTTTTTAAGGTAGGGTTGCCGGGAGGGGGCTCTTGAGTTGTCCAGGTGTGTGTGAGAACAAACACTTTCTTACAAAATAACATTTCTTTATTCATTCAAAAAAAATTCTTATACACTTACAATTTTAGTCTCTTAAATCTAAGAAATTCTTATGATATCTGGATACATGTTTACATGTTTCTTGCAGGCATATCTAAGTAACTAACTACGGGATATCTCTAGGTATATGCTACTTACTGATGTATTGCTAAGCAGCTATCTACTCATCACTAAGCTCTACGTGTGCGTAAGCTGGGGTCAGTGGTATTACTGATGCGGTCTAGAATGTGTATAATGCGGTGTTCGATATATGGTCGGTCTTGTATCACTGGTATAGTAAATGCTGCGGGGAACACCGTCGGATCATACCCCTCACCACTGGTCCGGGAAACAATCCTCAGAAATTCGGTAGTCGGTCGGTATGTGTTGTTGATGTGTTATGTCTGTGGTCTAACCATGACGGATCATACACCTCGTCGCGGTCTAGGAATCGCTACTTCGGCAAATTGTCGGATCAAACACCACGACAAGGCCTAGCCAACATCCCTCGGGTAATGTGTTTAGTGTAACCGTGCCAGATATAGGACCGGAGAAGGTGACCTCTCCGGAACGAGCATGGTGAAAGACTAAATTTTGGCCTGGTGAAGCGGTTTGTTTTATAGCTAGAAAGCTTGTCGACGAGGAAGCTTTAAAGCTTCGAATTGAAACTTTTAACGGAGAACCGCCTGCTGGGTGAATATTTATTTTCCAATAGCTTTGTTGGGAGAGGGTTTCTAGTGTTGAAACATGGTATAGTTGTTTTCAAACCTCGTGACATCCCGCGCATGTTCCCCAGCTAAGCTCTTAAAAATGTTTAAAAGTTCAGACAAAAGCTTCAGTTAACTCCTCCTATCAAATCACTTGCTTGCTGCCATGTAATCAGTCGCGACTGCGTATTGCCAAAGGGAGGTGTATCTTTCTGGGACTTCAATGATTATTTAAAAAAATTACAAATTATGACTGAAAAACACCCGTTTTTATATATTTTTTTTATTTAAGGTTATTATATTTTACACATATGCTACAGAAATAATTTGTAGTAATTTCTACTAAAAAATACGAAATTTGTGTTTTTAGCACTTTGATTACTAAATTGTTGACATTTCCTGCCAGTCGCATACGCGCTTCTGCCCGGGGAGATTGTGTTGCTTGCGACTGCGGGGAACTGTCGGTTTATGAATGAAAACGCTCATTTATTCAAAGGAATTTTTTTCAGCATTTTTTTTAAATTATTTTAAATCTAGAAATGAGAAATATTTTGCATAATTAAAGTAAAATTATGCTTATTATGTTGAATAAACTGCCTTTGTTGAGCAGGGGCTTTACATGTATTTAAAAGCTCTGCTCAACACATAGAAAGATAAATTAACTTTGTTCATTCGGCATGCGCGCATCCCATTCCAAATTATTTTGTTGAGTTTTTTCAGTGTTTGTTGCCGTTTTAACTAAAAAGAGGGGAAATGATAGAACATTATTTATAAAATTTGGCAACGAGGTGCGCAGAACTGCTCAAATTTTTTGTGTCACGGAGTTTGAAAAATTCTATACTTTAGTATTATTTTAACGTTCGTGGAGAGAGGTTGTGGGGGGGGGGGGGGGTGGTTAACAAACCAGGTGGTTCGTTACAACATAGTACTAAAAGATTTTTTAAGGAATTTCGTTGGTTGTAGCAGAATAGCCATATTGTTGACGGAGTAATGAATCAGCATCAACGAAGTAACGCTTAGAATGCGAAATAAGTATGTAATAGTTCTAGGAGATGGGCTCCTTATCCCGCAACTATTTGTGCAATCGCTGATCTATTCAGTCTTAATCGAAATTCATAGTAGTGTCAACACACAATATGTTCAGGACATGCTACAAAACCTATTATACAAGACATTTGAGAATATTAGTTATGACGTTTTGACAATATTTGACGGTGCTACTTGTTCATATCACCTATATTTCTTGGAAGGAAATATATCTACATTTTTGTTCTTAATAAGCGTTAAAGTGACCAAAGTAACGCTTAAGTGTTTTAGAAGTTCCTAATCAAGTTTATTGGTTTTGTTTCATTGACATGATTATGTAATATCTGCTGTCATCTTTATGAAATATAACATCTTTATGTAATAGAAGCTGTAAATTGGATCAATAAAACTCATTGTGTGAGCAATCTCCATTTATGTTAGAAACTAGGAAAAATGCAATCAACACTGCTAAATATAAACAACACCAGTTTTAGCACGCACTACCGAAACAATCAAATACATTTGAATATAAGATTCTATCGATGCCAGAGGCTGAGTGGAACGATCATCAAACACATGGAGAAAATACATTCACAAGAACAATATACCACCCCATAGGCAGCCTGAGACAAAGCTGTTAGGTCAATCTTCAAGGTAAAATTAGATTAGGTACGAAGCCAAACCAGCCTTGTTATAGACGGATGCTCTTATTATTTCAGATTCTATAGCTAGTAGCCCTGTGCTAATTCCACTACCCCCTGCCATGTCGTAATCAATTACAATAAGAGCGTTTGAAAGATATGCATGTACTGAACATACAGGGAGGAGATGTTCAAGAGTACCACCAGACTCGGTCGATATATACACAAACAAAAAAAAATCTAAACAATTTACAACAAATACATTTCAAAGCAACCAAATAAAATTTGCTCCGGAAGAAAGTAATATGGATTGAATTTTATTAAGAATGTCGTTCGTCCTCCCTCTGTTGCCGGAGCATTGTAGTAATAAATGAACATGCCAAAAGCAATTACTTTAAGTAATTTATGCAACAAGACATATGCAAAGCTCAACATAAAACGAAAGCTTGAGCCAAATGTATATATATGGATATGGAAGAGGGCCTAATACGAAGACATTGAGCATAAAGCCACACAACAACTGGACTGAATCGAATGTAAATATGGCCCCCCGAAAAACTTAATCAAAAATACTGTGGTAGCCATGCTTTTTCCAATAAAACGCCAATAAATAATGAAAGATAAAAACGAAGCCCCGGCATATCGAATATGTGATATCCACAAAAATTAAAAATCCACTCCAAACAAAAGGTTTAATTGCTATCGTGAAAATCAATTTCCGTCATAAACGATTTTTCGATTATTTGCTTTTCGATATAGAATTATGTCGAAAATTGCATAAAAACCAACTTAGCAGCAATGGCTCGATTCTGCATCACGGACAGAAAACTGAAAATTCTTAACAAAGCCCTCGGAATCGAGGTGCTGATGGAGCAGCGCTCGTGTATAAAAATATGACAACAGCAAGAGAGCACACAGCGACGGGATAACAAAAAAAAAATGTATGCTCGTCATTACCGACAATATATGCAGTAACAAGCATAAATGTATGTCACTCATGAGTAGGGTCATAAAAGAGCGCTTTTGATTTATTGTGTAAACAGAGAATATACGCTAGCACAATAAAGAATAATGGCCCCGTCTGGCACCCTTGAGGGACCCGAAGCCGTATCATAGTGGCGCACTACAGTGAATTAAGTATTATCATTTTTTTTTCAGTACACTGTTCATCGCGGGCTAGAAACGCGCTTTGTCGCTCTAGTTAAAAGGGGAAAAACCTCAAAACAAAAAAAATATATAATATGTATATATTTTCATCAACTACGAGTACAACATGTGTGCGGTATGCAGAGCAGAAAAACATGCACGCAATTACGGCCCCAAACATGTATGTGCTCCTATCTAGATACTGCAGACTCAGAAGGAAGCCAGCGATACATTAGCCAAGAGCAAGAGGTAATCATGGAAATGTGAAGCAGATAAAAGCGCCATTCGGCCAGAAAGAGGGAAAAGAAATTCACCCACACCGTGTGCAGTTATGGTGGGCGGCGAAGGGTTCCCACCTGGCTATGCCAGCGCTGGGGGTACGATGTAGGGCAAATATTTAAATAATCCCCTTCGAGGGTAGCTTTTTAGGTCTACTTGTGCCGCTCGGGAATCTGGCCATATTCGTATTCGTTCGTATACACATATTCGTAAACTTCCTCCCTAGGGAATATTGAGATGCAAATTACACTCTCTACACAGTCGGCAGTAGGCAACGTCAATATTTTCATTATTGAGCGAACAGAGGGCTCCACAGTAGCAAGAGCAGCGGCAGGCCTAACCTCATGCGAGGCGAACACCACTGTTCTGTGTACGCTACAGCAAATATTAAGCTTGGAAAATGAAAGAATGCAGGCGGCGGGAGTGTAGACTGATCCGGCAATTATTAAAGTTCAGTCACAAGCACCGCGGAGAGGCCAAGGAGCACACACACACTGTGTGTGATCCGCGGAAAGTGAGTTGGCCGCATTCATAGCAGCCTAGTGCACCCGCAAAGCAATGCACCATGCCGCCATTCATTTTGCCGCCAGTCGAATGCATTTTTCTCGTCTGGGTACTTTCTGGACAAGTTTCCATTCGTGGCGCTGCGCTCTGTATATGCTGCTGCACAAAATGCATCGTATGAAATTGCCCGACCAACGACGACAACGGCAACGATGGATAAATGGTGGAGGTGCATCGCATGCACGTAATCGTTTGCATGTCGCAACGTCATGGTGCATGCTGTATATAGACGAGAGATTGAATGAAGCTGGAGTAAGAGTGAACTCGATACCATTCACAAAAGGCCCGAGTATCTAGGCCTGTAGGTCTGCTAATGCGGTGCTGACGTGTAACCCCAGTTAGTTGCTCCCCATATGGACTTCCCGTCATATAATTTACCGGGTTTATCAATGCGAGGTGACATCGGACATTAGTCTTCTTCATCTCCCCCCTCCCCCTTCCTAACCAAACGATTTGAGGTAGGATAATTGACATGAGCGGGTGGCTTCATATTGGGTTACACCGAAGACTGACTGCCGAAACGTCATGCATGAACGTTTGAACCTCAAAGAAAAATGAGATTCTGCCCAACCGATGAGATCTGAAATTGGATAGGGCCCCCCTGAATTATCCCAGGGTGCTCACTGCGGTTGTTTCCGCGCTAATGATTCGCGCCGTTCAGACACAACCAGCATTGACGGCATCTTAGGTTCCTTGTTAAGAGGCGTTGACATCTTTTGTATTCTAACATCAAGAAGTCTTTCTATCTCGCTTTTGTTGTACTTGTAAAGTTATTAATTGTTGCTATTGTATGAGTTGATTACTTTGATGCTATGATGATGTGATGCCGACGTTCTTGAAACACTCAAATGATTACATTTTGATGTCATTATAAAATTTTTTTTGTATAAAATGATTCATTTGAAAAATCCTTTTTTTTGGGTGGCGTTGGGACATCTGTTCCAAACATCTGTCATATTAAAAATGCATTTTATGATTGACAGCCATTATAAATAAAAAATTATTTCCAAACAAATACGTGCGAAATTCATGAAATACCGAAATTTTAGGATTGATTTACAAATTGCTCTACAGTGTTCGTTTTTTTTTCTATCTTAAATAGGCATATAATAATGACAATAGTGGCAAATTGCCTAACAAGCAATAATAATCAATCAGTTTTGAGAGATTTCATGTTATAACAAACGTAGTGCAAATATCAAACTAGCCTAAACTAGCGAAACATTATGCCCCAAAACTAAAAAAAATATAGGCCAAAAAAACTACCTTTTTACGTTAAACTAAACTAAAAAGTAAAAAATACTAAAAAGGAAAAATAATTTGAATGTAAAGTTTTTATTGCTCCAGCCAGTATATGGAAACAATGTACCTTTCGAAATGTAAAAAAGCGTGGGACTAGTTACCTAATTAGTTACTAGTTATATTCTTACTTTATTAACACCGGAATATTTTGCTAGCGCCCCATGCATTTTTACTTTTCGAAAGATAGGTTGTTTCCATATACTGGTTGGAGCAATAAAAACTTTACATTCAAAATTATTTTTCCTTTTTAGTTCATTTTAAAGTAAAAGTGTATTTTTTAATTTTTTATACTATATTTTTTATTGTCTCTTTTTAGTCTTATTATATGTCTTCCGCCTTTTTGTGGTGGCCGTCATACACTTTAATTTGATACCCACACCGAGCTCGTTGTAAGGAAAAAGGTAATTCGTCATATTGTGTTGGCCGCAATTTTGAATTTGGAATGACGCCACACAGTTAATAGTATTCTACTTGTCATATCCTTTCATTTGATACTTAGTAAACTTTTATTCTTAAGAGTCAGCTTTACCTGCCAGTAAGTCTGAGTCTGATTATCAATCTTAAAGTCGGTTCACACGCAACGATTTGCTTGGACAAGTGCGCTGGGGCAAGTCAATTGGAGCAAATAAACTGAGTGAAAATGAACCGGTCACACGTTCAGTTTGGCTTGAACAGTTTATTGTGAACGTTATTCACCTAAAGGCATGCTGAGGGTTATAGCCAAGGCTTGAACATCGTTCAGACGCTCATGCCAAAACACCAAATTCAAGACGATCTTCTATGAACACATATTTTGCACAAGGCAACCTTTGTGACTGCGCAAACCTAAAAGTTGAGTTAAAACGCAACGATTCACTTGTGAAAATTGCCTTGCGCAAGCTAGTTGGCAGAAGCAAATCGTTGCGTGAAAACCGACCTTTACAAATGTAAATATTGTACAAAAATTAACCAAAAAGGACAAGAGATTTTAGATTTCGGATATGGTTGCCAACTAACGCATACACAAGGACGAAAGATTGTACCTAAAGAGATCAACCAGATTCTTCGTGGGAGGATAATGTGTCAAGATATGTAAGCATACCATTCACAATGATTTGACATATTGCCTTGATTCTCACATTTCATTGATTCCCTTTAAGCGGGGTTTCCACTTAGCTGGCTACCAGCGCCGGTTGTTCTACTGCTGGCAGCACCTGGTAGGGTTGATCTCATGCCGTTATCTAGCAGGAGAAAACTGCTCATATCTTGCGTTGTCTTTGATGTCCTAAGTGGAAAATCAGTCAAGATCAAGTGCAGTTTCCGCCGGACAAGATCAAACTCACTGCTGTAGTTCGACACACACGACTCACTAAATTACTTAGGGGGAATATCCACACCGTATCGATAACGCTAGGAACGAGCCCGTCAACAGATGCTGTATGGTTTTCAATAGTCATAGCTTCTGCTTCCCTCCTTCAATCAACAGCTCAACACTGCTAACATAACTCTCCCTCTCTTGACATTAGTAGGTTTTCAGTAGCTGTTAATAATTTATAACTTTGAGCTCGTTTTTTTAAATTTAAGTGTAATTTTTGTTGTACTTAGTTTAAGAGTTCCTTGTTGGCGAATAAATAAATAAATAACGGCTCTGAAACGAAGACCGAAGCCAACTTGATGATCTGTCAGCCAAGGATCTAAATTGGCTGACTTTGGTACAACACAGCTTAACCTAGAAATTTGTATATAGATTTAAGAAACTTCATTCCCATCCAGTCTTTTCACAACAACTGATCTTCTCTTATAGGATGTTTAAAATGATTTTATTGTCCTATTCTGATGAAAGATTCAAGAATTCCGAAAAAAGAACTGTGGGTTTTTAGCTTAATAGTTGCTCTTATTATTTCTGTCTTTGAAAGATTCCTGCTGAGCTATTTTTAACAAACAGATCACCCAATGATCACATAATTCGCTACTTCTAAAACGCTAAATTTTACTAAACTCTAAAATAAGTTCGAACAATTCCACTTTTAGGATGAATCTGAATACCCTACAACTCCACGTAAAAGTAAACAAAATTTCGTTCATCGCACAAACGCAATATGTCATTACAGAGATCATCCCCAAATTATAGTTCCAACCCACAAAGTTTATTATTCCAAATGTTTCTTCGTGCGGCAACTACTACTTTGCGTAACTGCAGAGGAGGCATAACTATGAAAAACATGATCGAAACAACAAAAGAGTGGAGCAAGCTACCAAGTTACAATTTGGATCACAATTTTTCCACATTGTTTTTGACACAATTTGGCTCCAATTATCTCTCGATCGTATTTTCGTTTTATTTGTTAAATGATTGCCACGAAATGTTTTGTTTGTTTGGTTGCTTGTTTTTTGTTGTGGGTTTGTTGTTGATTGTGGGATTAGTTATTTAAACTAGAGCTTATGGTGGTTAGTAGTGCATGTTTTGGGTAAATAAACGAAGAGTTGCAATAGGAATTCAACGGCAAGGTTCGCCGCCATCAACTCCAACACCCACCCGAATTCCCCTATGCTATCTTTCTCTCTATGCTTCGAGCTAAGTTTAGTACTAGACATTGCACCATGACGTGTACAACATGATGGACTGGTAGTACAAAGGGTGACACCTAAGCTTCGACTATCCCATAAATGGAGACTTCATTATATGCTTCCTTAGAGGTAGTAGATACGATCCGATGATGGGTTTTGTAATGTAGTGCCGCGATGTTTAAAGCAACTGCAGGGTAAAGGAGAGCAACAATAAACGAAGGAGTTCGCCCTGGGCATTCAGCAATAGTCCTCAAAAGGATTCAAGTTTCGATTTCAGAAAACCTGGGGTAATCGTTGCGACAAATAGAGTCCACTGTGCGAGAAAGCGAACGAACAATACGTTGAATTTGTAAGGAGGACCTTCTTTATATCCCATAGACACTGTAATAACATAAAGGCTCTTCCCAAAGTGCATTGATCGCTCTAATTTTGCTATTATGTTCCCTAAAACTTGCTTGCCTGACTTGTTTATGGTCCTGACAATGCCCCTGTTGTTACGTGCGTGAAGTTAGCGAATCAATTTCGGAAAATCAAAAAAAGTAATTGCTCATTATTTGCCGCTAATTATCCGCTAATTAGTTACGGAGGAAAAAAATTTGCCGCTCGCTTCCTTTTCTGGATTTTGGGTGTTTCACTAAGTTCACGCGAAGTTAGCGAATCAACTTAGCTAAAAATCATACTACACTAAAAATAAGTACCTCGAAATTTGCCGCTAATTATCCGCTAATTAGTTACGGAGGAAAAAAATTTGCCACTCGCTTCCTTTTCTGGATTTTGGGTGTTTCGCTAAGTTCACGTGAAGTTAGCGAATCAACTTAGCTAAAAATCATACTACACTAAAAATAAGTACCTCGAAATTTGCCGCTAATTATCCGCTAATTAGTTACGGAGGAAAAAAATTTGCCGCTCGCTTCCTTTTCTGGATTTTTGGTGTTTCGCTAAGTTCACGCGAAGTTAGCGGAACAACTTAGCTAAAAATCATACTACACTAAAAATAAGTACATCGAAATTTGCCGCTAATTAGTTACGCAAGACTCAAATTTGCCGCTCTTTATTTATTGATTGTTTCAAATTGTCGAGCACTTTGCTAAGTTCACGGGAGCCAAGTTCAAGCGGCTGATTTAAATGATGAAATCAAATTTTCCCCAAATAAGTTATTGGCAACTTTTTGGAAATCGTCTAAGGATACATTGCTAACAATTATTGAGAATTGTCTAAAATTGTCCAGAAAAGTCTGAATCGACTTGAAAAATAGGAAATTGTCTAGAAATGTCTATAATCGCCTAAAACTGTTGAAAACCATCAAAAAGTCTGTAAGATGAATGGAAACTTGTTTGCAGTCGTCCAGAAATTATTGGTCATTCGAAATCATACGATTCTGAGAACTCTGTTACGTTGTTGCCAATTTTCCTTTTTTCTAATAATCTTTGCTTGCGCCTCAATTTTTTATGACCCGAAAGCAACAACAACATAACACGGTTCTTTACATAGAATTCAATTTTATGGCCTTGAGAGCTCGATACAATTATGGGATGTGTCTGTACATATTAGATTTTTTTAATATTTTTGAGCAGTTAACACTGTTGCCGTCGCGAACGTATTCCGCAGTTTCAGTGTTTCGGGCGTGAAACAAAAAAGTTGACTAGGAATATTTTGGAGAAAAAGGTGTAGTGGTCGAAGGTGACATTTTTCTTAAAAAAAAAAAAATTTTTGACTTTGACGACTCATAACTCTGGAAGTTGGTACTGTGGTACCGTCGCTTTTACAATTTTAGATAGGTGGAAGTATAGCGTACACTGATACCTTATTCATGAAAATAAGTGATGGCGTTACAAAAATACAGGGTTAATTAGTCATTTCGCCCGAATAAAAAGAAATAGCATTATTAACACCTTAGCCACAGTTACAGGATATAACAACTATACAGAAATTCAATACTCATTATAGCCGATAATCTGAGATACTTTTCTTTTGCGCAGGGCCTGGGGCAATTTTGTATGGGCTGTGACCCGCCTCCTTTATAAAATAATGTTGTAAGTTCTTTCTAACTCAAAAATGCATAAAGTATATAACAGTACACTGAGAGTAACAGCCCATTAAAATTTAATGCATTTCCAGTAACGGACGGATATACGAAGCAAATGAAAAATTGTACCGGTAGAGTCCGTAAGTAATTTTCACTGGAAAATTAAAAAAGAAATAAAAAGCGGCAAATTTTTTTCCTCCGTAACTAATTAGCGGATAATTAGCGGTAAATTTCGAGGTACTTATTTTTAGTGTAGTATGATTTTTAGCTAAGTTGATTCGCTAACTTCGCGTGAACTTAGCGAAACACCCAAAATCCAGAAAAGGAAGCGAGCGGCAAATTTTTTTCCTCCGTAACTAATTAGCGGATAATTAGCGGCAAATTTCGAGGTACTTATTTTTAGTGTAGTATGATTTTTAGCTAAGTTGATTCGCTAACTTCGCGTGAACTTAGCGAAATACCCAAAATCCAGAAAAGGAAGCGAGCGGCAAATTTTTTTCCTCCGTAACTAATTAGCGGATAATTAGCGGCAAATTTCGAGGTACTTATTTTTAGTGTAGTATGATTTTTAGCTAAGTTGATTCGCTAACTTCGCGTGAACTTAGCGAAATACCCAAAATCCAGAAAAGGAAGCGAGCGGCAAATTTTTTTCCTCCGTAACTAATTAGCGGATAATTAGCGGCAAATTTCGAGGTACTTATTTTTAGTGTAGTATGATTTTTAGCTAAGTTGATTCGCTAACTTCGCGTGAACTTAGCGAAACACCCAAAATCCAGAAAAGGAAGCGAGCGGCAAATTTTTTTCCTCCGTAACTAATTAGCGGATAATTAGCGGCAAATAATGAGCAATTACTTTTTTTGATTTTTCGAAATTGATTCGCTAACTTCACGCACGTCCTGTTGTTGACGGAATTAACTTTCACCCGTATTCCTTCAATAATTATTATACAAAGAAGCGCATGTGTGTGTTCTCGAGAGTATAATGCAGCCAAAGATGGTAAATTTAGCGAATAGAAGATTATATGATTTCCAGCAGGAAGCTGCACCAGCCCATAAGAGCTAAATGATGCAAAATTGGCTTTCAGATAAAATTGATAAGATTTGTCCTTAATATCAGGCTAAATTTGAAGTCCTTGGACTACACTACAATAGAGCATAGTTGAAAAGACCATTAACAGCCCCCGGCATTCTAATGTGACGTTTAACAGCTATTGACCAGCTTTCACCGCATGTAAAGGGCTATATTACAACGTGCATGTGAGAAGCTTGGAATGGAGAACATGTCCTTGAATGGCAGGATCGAAGATATATTTAATAATTTTGTTGTATAGAAATTTCTAAATATTTTGTTGTATTTCGGTTTTCATTTATAAAATTTGGTGATTAAAATATTTTGGCGGATCAACAAACACGACCAGAAAAGCTCAGAAAATGAGTTGAGATTCAATTTTTTTGACACGTGGCCTCCAAAATCCATATCCGTGTCAATTGTCAGTTGATAGGTCGCTCACGGCTTGATTCAATATTTTTTTAGGCGTTTAAGCAATCCGACTATCGGATCAGACGAAAACATTATTCGATAACATAGGACCACAAAAAAATGAAGTCCTGATACAGAAATGTGAAGTACCTTCTGGTATGGTTTTCGGTGTGCTAAAAACGAATCTGACGTCCGAACCGAGCCGTCACCTTTATATTTAGCCCCAGCATCCTTCAAAGGGTCAAAATTTTCTTCTTCTTTTTTTCTTTGACGGCCTACAACCGGGATCCGGTCCTGGCCTCTCGCAACTGTTCTTTCCACCGCACCGGTCCGGATTTCGAACTGGAGGAAATCTTCAAAGGAGAGCAAGGCTCGATATGGACTCTAGCTTCATAAGAAGGAGGGAAGGTTCAAATCTAAGAATTTTATTACAATGTAGATAGAGTAAAAAATCAAACTGAGCCAATATCTTCTGCATAAGCAATAAATAAAAATTTTACATTTCAAGACTTAATACACCTTAGCATGACCTTGACCCTAATTCAATTCTGCTATTGAACTTCATCAACTTCCAAATCTACTATGAATCTGTTTTGGAAAAAAAAATTTGCTATCCTTTATAACATCTTATGTAAGCCCTTAACCGCTTTCACCTCTAACCGGAAAACAAAACCGATTGGAGGTCATATATACCAATCTGCACCAGATAAAACTAGATAAATTTCCATATCGTTGGTGCTATAAGAAAATTCAGTTTTTCTCCAATATTACTTTGAATGACAAAAGCTATTAATATTGTTATCACACATTTAACCACAAAAGCTTTGATGAATAAACACACGTCTATCAATTGAACAGGTTATGTGTCACGGTAGGAATGTTTTTTTTGGAGGGGTTTACGAAAGCGTTTTTAAAATTCCGCTCAATTACCGCGACTCGTTCAGTTGTGTTTCCCTAACCTTGTTAAATTGAAGTTGTTAAGATGATTTTTAGTTACTGATAAATTAAAGATGAGCGATTGAAAAGATATGATAAAATATTTGAGAAATATCCACCTACATTTTCTGTTAAGAGCGCGCACACACACCTCTATACAAACTAATTTTCCTTCATAATTTCAAGATGAAAATTAAAAACAAATAATTTTTTTTACCTGCAATCAAATCTATTAACCGCACCGTCAATATTATGTATGCGTTGTCATACTTCACAGGAATGGCAAACAAATTGAATTTGTAAATTTCTGATAAGGTTCCCGTAAAACATCGCGCGCTATCTATCTGATTAGCAACTATTTACAAAGCAGCCACGATTGCTCACGGCGCCTGACAGCACTTGACATCGAAACCTGCTATCATTAACAGTAAAATCATGGAAATTTGAACAAGTTAACAAATTGTCATCAACCTGCGACCTCTTGATAGAAAACATAAAATCGACGATGACTTCACTCTGCCCAGACTGATGTCTTGCATAACCTTCCTCATTACTATCTACATCTACAGCCGGTTGCGAGCCTACCTCTACATCGCCGAGCATCGGGCTAATTATCATGTTGGAAGCTATGCCTACAGACTACACTAGACATCGATACAGGCACTTCAGCAATTTGCAGGTTGGTAGATCTCATTAAGAACATCCGAGCTGAGAGAGAGCAGGTATAGATCGCGGCTAGAGATGGTGCTAATTTCTAGTTCCCGCTCAATTTGAGCTCGAATTACTGCGGAGCCAGGTCGTTAGGCAATCATCGTGGCAATTAACCTGCATCCAGAGGGTTCAGGTACCTTCAGACTGTAATGGCTAATGAAAGTGACTCCGATCAAAGGATGAATGGCTCGATGTTGTCAACTCGGGCCCGCTCAGGTGATTTGCAATGCTACCGCGGACGGTGCCAGCCTCACGCACGCATATGCTAATATAGCACTTTCGTAAGCGCTTTGGCGGCTGCCATTAGTTGAATCTTTAATTTGTGTACCGCTCCTGCCTATGCTTTTGCATGCGACTGTTAATCAATGAATGGAACCGGACTGATAAGAAAGTGGCAGTATTTTTGTTTAATAGCAGTAGCTGTGGCAGCCGATCTTTGAAACATGCTCTAGCCTCGTTATCTTTGTAGACACCCGATAGCGTGCTGCCCGGCCAGCACCGGATAAGAGGAGAGATTATGCTGTGACCTTGCAACTCGAGATATGCATAATGAATGATGCCGAACCTTTTGTTGTTCAGGCGTTGGTTTAAAAATAACGCAAACTTTTCCGATAAGAGTTCATTTTTGTGAAGAGATGTTTTCAGTTTAATCTTGGACCGACTAAAGTCGGACGGGGGGATGCAAAGCCCAGTAGCGTTGCAATCTGAAAAGTAATGAATCAACGCTTTCAAGTTTTATGATTGGTTTTCTAGAAATGCTCTGGCTATGAGTAAGCTTCGTATTAGTGAGGATTATTAACAGATTTTCTTAGAAGAATATATTGGTTTACAAGAAACGTTCACGGCTTGTTGATTCACTGAAAATCAAGGTGAATTCGTCATTGATTTTGTTGTTATTAATGGCGTTTGTGTGATATAAACAAGGTTTTGTTTTTCATTTATCTGGAAAAAAATCATGCTTTTGTGAAATAATTTTAAGCTTAAATTTTGGGATAAGATAAAATTCAGTACTGTTCAATATTTTAAGGAAAATTTCTTCAGGGTTTGATCTATCAAATGGTTTTGTTTTTAATTCACTGTCATGACTAAAAAGACATTGGCCCCTGTGCTGAAAGTCGAGTCATATGACAGTCGCATGGAGATGTCGTCTCGTCTTTTAGTTGGTGTGCTGAGATTCGGGTGGCGTGACACGTCGTTTGAATTGAAGAAATTGTCATTTCAGTAAAATTACGACTGTCAGCATAGGGGTCTGAGAGTGTGTATATACTACGTTTTTGTATTTCGCGAGAAGTCAACATTTTTAGTTAAATTCTTGTTGTGGTTTAGTAGTTCGGAAGATGAAGATAGCAAACGCGAAGAATTAAAAATTTTATATTAAACATTTGTGTAATTTTTCAACATATCTCTGCCCTTTAGCCACATCTGGATGGTTTTCTAAAATTCGAACTTATGTTTCGTATTGTTTTCTATATTTAATTTTTATTCTGAAATTATTAAAAACTTAAATTTAAACACTCCAAAATAACAAATATATGTATTTTCTTTCAAATTTTCCTACTTTGCCACCAGTGGCGTAGCGTGGATTTGTGCCACCCGGGGCGAACCATAAATTTGCTGCCCCCTACTTTCGAATTGATTCTTTTAATCAATGAATCAAAACCCAACTTGAATTTCAAGTAATTTTCAAACCAAGAATTCAAGGCATC
Source organism: Thereva unica (assembly GCA_949987705.1). NCBI lineage: Eukaryota > Metazoa > Arthropoda > Insecta > Diptera > Therevidae > Thereva > Thereva unica. The sequence goes on from OX465281.1 coordinate 218,696,562, forward strand.
ATGTAAACGCAATGAATCATATGTAACTAATGAATGTTCGGTATAGTGCGCGCCAAAATAAATGGGAATTTTACGCGCAGGCGAGGAAATGACCACTCCCACATACATTAACATTCCGTGTATGGATAAAACTCAAGCGCATATGCATTTTAATTTCCCTTTTGAAACTCGTTTACCGGGAACAACACTCCACCATAGCATCTGACCAGGACAAGAGTTGTAGTGAGACGGATTGAATTTTTGATTGAAAATATAAATGAGCGGGTGATTTGGGGTTTTAAACGAACGGAATGACGAGGTGCACTTTTCTTTTCGAAGCTACTTTCGTGGTGAAGATTTGAGACTTCACTGCGCATTAAAAAAAATCGATTTTGAGATTTCCAATTGTTTTGGCGCAGGCTATATCCGTGCTTCAAGGTTTGGCTGAATTATAAACTTTAACAAACCCAGAGAGCTTGAATCAGTAATTTCTCTCTGTAATTTATTTCAGTCTGTCTTTAGATAGAAAGCCTCGTAGACGCCCGAGCTTAAGCTTAAACACTTCTCTGTCCAATATCTGGAGGTTTTATTTCCCATCATCGTAGCCCAATACTATTAAAGGGGATTTTAAGGGCAAATGCGGCAGCTGTTGGAGCCCTTCTAAAACTTCAGCATTTACAGCCCGCGTCATAAAAGAAGGGAATCTTAAAATCGCTGTTTCCATGCGCATTGAGAGTCTCATACAATATGCTCATTTATATTTTCAGTTAGCTGACTCGACAGTCATTGTCCTGTCCAAATTTCAATAGATTTGTTTGTCTGCATTCTGTATTTCCAATTAATAAGACGATTCATTCTCAACTATAATATGGACAACTAGAGAAATTATGCCCTGCAAATAATCGAAAGAATTACGCCAAATAATTTACTAATAGAAAAGGGGTTGTCTTCCATCACAGGCGTACGCTTTTTTGATAATCCGTCAAATAGGAGAGTTTGGTTGGATAATTTTGATGCATCAACTTTATAGTCCAGAAATAAGACCAAACCTAAATGAAAAGTAACGCAGAAGTAAAGTAGACGTAACTTCCACTGAAGTAGATGTAACATCCACTTACTACCATATTGGTCACTCTCATTATAAGCCGGCGTTTGGCTTTTTTGCGCCCAGTGCATATACATATTGCGCCCATATACACATTGCCCCCCCTTCATTTTTGTTCATTTTTTGATGGCAGTAAAGGAAATTGAAAGAAGACACAAAAACTCATTTTAAATGAGGGCATTATTCTTTCACTTTTTTGAAATTGCGCCCTGTCCAATTGCGCCCAGTGCAAATACACCAGTTGCACCTATGAAAGCGCGCCCTTGCCTTTGTCCAATCAGGATTTGCTTCGCGATCTTGCTTTTGTGCTGAGTTTACTTACGTTTAAATTCACAAAACTCTCCCGCTAATGCTGATTAATGCTCTCCGATGATTTTCATTGTAAGCTGCACTTCCTTAACTATTTCCAGCACTAATAATGCTACAAACTGGAATCTCCATAATGAAGTCGTTCTCCAATCCTTTATATTTCGAAGGATAATAGGTGGTCACTTCACTGCATATATTGGTTTCTACGGTAGAGTCTTGCATAACAAAGCAGTCCACTTAACAGCCTTACTGGACATAGAAGCCGCTTTCAAAAACTTCAGAACAGAGGCGATCCAGGTGTTTCTTGCCGAAGTAGTGATCTATAATAGTACGACTTATTTGAATTACAAATCATGACCTATGGCACCGTGCCAGCCAAGAAAGGAAAGACGACAAAATCAGGCGAACTAAATGAAATTGCATTGGCCACACCTTGCAGAAGGCAATGGTAAAACGCACAGAAGGTGCATTTCGTGTGATATATGACAATGGGATCACTTTTTCAATTTTTTTAAAATCTTAATTTCTGAAATTGCGCCCGGTGCAAGTGCACCATTTTCACTTATGAGCTGTCCGTCCTTGCTCTCATACATTTATATGGAATGGTACCTAACTTCACATCACTTCACTTCCCTTCCCATTATTAGGTTTGGCCTATAGACACCATCAGCCAGGACATCGTGCTGGATGTGGCAATGGTTAGGGCCTGATGTTACCAGCAGCATATCTAGCTCGATCCAGTTTGGCCGCCGCCCCCAACATCTACGCCGCCCGGGGCAATGGCCCCCTCGGCACCCCCCACGCTACGCCACTGTTTGCCACTAACGCAAACAGCCCGACCAAAAGTGACAACAAAACTACAATAAAAACGACTATCAGCACACCAAATAAGCTGTCGTTTACGTCAGCAGATTTTACACGACAAGAATCGACTATCAGCACACCGCTGTATTAGCTTAACTTCTTATGACAGCAAATACGACTTTCAGCACAGGGACCATTAGCTTGTAGTTTCCAGTGGCGGTTCCTCTTTGGAAGCAAAGGAAGCACTGCTTCCCTTGACCAAATAGATAAATTCCTAAAAAAAAAATTTAAATATATCAAGATTAATCACAAGAAAAATCTTAATATATTTCCTCCTGGAAACACTAAAGCTGGAGATATTACAGCTTCCCCATGTCGTGGCCATGGTCATGTTATGAGCGGCGAGGGCAAGAGTGATAATACTAAAGTGCCTCTCTCAATTTTTCTGCCGCTCTTATCGTGCCCGAGGCCTTACACAACATGGGGAAGCTGTAATATCTAAAGCTTATTTGGCCCAGAAAATCAACGTGAAGACTCCAACACATTCACTTTAATTGAAGCCACACTCACGCAAAGGTTTGCATTAATACAGTGCCCTCAGAAGCTGGGCTAAACGCAGCTTCTTCGGAACCAAACAGGCGGAATTGAGAAGTCGAAGAAAGAGAAATTTTCTGTATCCACCAAATTCTCTTTGTTTTTTGGTTTCGTTTTCTGATAACCTGTTCTGGCTTCGAGCAATATTAAATTTGCTCTTAAAATTTTGCTTCGAAAATTTGTTTTTGACTCTTAAAATATGAAATTTCGTTTTTTATATTTGAGTGAAGGAAGAAAAGATCGAGAATAAGTGACGTTTCTCTTTTTCTATTGCTTATTCTAATGGGGGTCGGGCGGTGTGTATTGAAATAAGCTGATACATTTGTAGCTTCCATTATATCTTTTATGATTTAAAGGGATAGAGAATATTTTTTTGAATTGTATTTTTGAGTACGGGTTGCCAGAAATGTTTTTTTGCAAGGAGAATGTAATGATTGCTGTCGTGGGTGTAGGGGGTGTATGCGAGGTATGCAGGGTTTTATTATAACTATTTTTTTAGATTTTGAGCCAAAATTATGCATTTGAATGAAAAATTAAATGAGTGGAAAGTAGTAGTTGCAGTTTTTGAACGGCTTTTCTTTGGACGCTTTAATTATAATAAAAGCGTGATAATTATAACAGAATTTGAAAAAAGCGCAAAACGCCCACTAGCAGCGAAACTATTTTGAAAATATTAACGAAAAAATTCGATTTTTTCACTTTTTGAAGTTTAAAAAAATTTTCTAATCATCATAAAATAATACTACATTTTAAAAGAGAAAAAACCTCATACGATGCTATGCACAAAAATTAAAGGGCAATTAATTTTCAAAATTGAAGTCAATTTTTGGGATTTATATAAGATATTTTGACCCAAAATTCTAACCAGTTAGTGTTTATATAGTATAAGTGGACTGAAAAATCCGAAGTTACAAAAAACTAAAATTTAAAAATTTCATATTGTAACCGCTGATAGCCAATTTCATAACGAACATCCTCTTTTTTTTGCTTTTTCGGACCTACACTGACCGAGATAAACGCATCTAACATTTAAATAGAACGACCAAAATGATAAAATTTTCACAAAATGGCCGATAACTTACTGGATTGGTTGCTAGAGCTAGAAAATGGCCATTTCGTATAGTATTCGATGTAACTAACATGTTCCAAACAAAATTTTTTAGACTGCAAACAATTCTTTATGTTTTGCTTATCTGACTCCACTACCTATATGTTATTTTTCAGTTTTTTTATTGAAAAGTTTCGATACTTTTACTTTTATCGTTAGCCTTGCGCATTGCTTCCCTTATCCTGAATCTTACGAACCGCCACTGGTAGTTTCATTTTTTAAAGATAGTTAATTTAGAGTATAGTTTTCGGCTTTTATTTTTAAGGATCATATTCAAAGTATGTGAGGGGAATTGTCATGGGAAAAATGTAGAAACAAATACATCGTCAAGAGTCGCGGTCGAAGCAAAGGAGAGTTTTAAGGATCAAACTCCCTCAGGACTAGAAAAATTATAACCTTTTTAAGTTAGGTTAGGTTGTAGTGGATGCTCCCCCGCTAAGGAACCAATTTAGGCCCACCATTGGGCCTATTGTGATGCCATTCTAGTGTTGGGGAAAAGTTCAGGCCATTTGAAGCTTTTGATAAAGCGACAACGGTCAGGAACCCCAGTATATTGCAGCTCGCCCAATCCACCAAAGAAAGGTGAGCCGAGGAAGCCCCCTCATTTCCTTTTTCCTTGCAAGGGCGGAACATGTACAGAGAAGATGGGAGACAGTTTCTTCGTCTTCCTCATTACCACAACTTCTGCATAAGTCGTTGTGGGGAGGTGCCAATCTTTTAGCGTGCGGACCAAAGGGACAATGACCGATCAGCACCTTCACTACATGGCTTATCTCGTTTTTGTTCAACTGAACAAGAGATTTTGAACGCTTTGCATCCAAAGTGGGTATTGTGTGAAGAGTGCGACACGCTGTTGCTGTAATATATCTCAGCCCGGTTGCCGGCTCGTTTGCTCTCGATGTTTCTGTAGCCTCGATTGTATGACTTTCGTAAATACTTTTCCGACGATCGAAAGGAGGCTAATATCGCGATAATTCTTGCATTCCCGACTGTCGCCTCTCTTCAAAATTTGGACAATGATCGCTTTGTTCCAGATCGACGGGACACGATCCGAATGCCATATGTGTGTTATGAGAACATGAAGTCGTTGTGATAAGACATTACCTCCGGCTTCGATCATCTCGGAGGGTACTTGATTTTTCAGCGATTTTATTGCCGTCTTCATCTCGATAATTGTCGGCTCGGTATCGAGAAATTGATTTGTCGCCTGTTCGATAATCGACGATTCTATCCACCGCTGCAGGCGCTCATGGGGAGAAGTCACGAAAGTTCCGTCCGATTTTTCGATGTTGTCGTTTGTTCATGTTGTTTTGCCGCCTAAACGCCGGATTGTCTGGTACAGCGTCCGGTACTCGTGCCTTGACGCCGCATGTCGGCCGCAATCTTATTCCTGTTATTCCGCTTCTCGTTCCGATTTCATTTTCTGTCGAACTTCTTTGTTGAATCGTCGGTATTGCTCAAAGTCGACGTGTTTCATTCGCTTCCGCTGATCGATGAGGTCCAGACAGCTGTCCGAGATCCATGGCTGCAACCTTTTACGAATAGGTGGACACAACTCCATTGCGAACTTCACAATAGATTCCGACGATTTCCGTTATTCTACATCGATATCGTCCGGTATTGCGAGAGCCGCGAGTTTGTTGGATAATGCCATTTGAAACTCTCGCCCGATGGCCAGGTCCCGTAGGCACGCTTAATTCTTCTTGGCTGGTGGTGGCTCCGTTTTCTTCGCCCTTTGCATCTGTAATTTCGCTCGAACAAGATAATGGTCCGATCCGCAATCGGGCCCACGCATTGCACGTACGTCTTTGAGCGTTGATCGGAATCTTACGTTGATCAAAATGTAATCTAACATTGCCGAGTCTTTGCCGGATGGATTTCGCCAGATGAGTTGGTGTTTTAGTGGATGGCGGAAAATGCTGTTTCCAACGATCAAGTTGTTTGACGCTGCGAATGAAAGCAGGCGTAAGTCGTTGTAATTAATTACTGCGTGTCCGAATTGGCCCATCATTCCTTCCCAGCCAATTCGATCTGCTCCTGAATGTGCATTGAAGTCCCCCGCGAGTATTATTAATTCGGTTCGAGGTATCGTAGCCAGCGTCTGTTGAAGCTGATCGTAAAATTCGTCGTTGTTCGCGTCCGTGCTGGTCTCGGTTGGGGTATAAACGGATGCGATATGGATCTTGATCGTTCCACTGATGGTGATAACCGCCAAACGCTCGGATATCAGTTGAAATGCGACAACGCTGCTGGCAGCCCATCGATCGACCATAAAGCCTACTCGCCTTTCACCACCGGAATAGTAACGCGTCATCGTTTCGTCGATTGTTGGCGTGACGATCGTCAATGTCCCGGATCTAGTAAGTCGTAGTTCCAATAGCGCAGCAACTGATATTTTGCATTTCAACAATTCCATTTCTATGTTTTCCTTTTGACCAACGTGATTTCTGTTCGTACATTCCACGCGGCGAATTGAATTTCTATTTTCTATATTTGTGACTAATTTGGGTTTTCGGCCAGTAACCCACTTCTCATCAGCATCCCTGGTCCCCAGTGCTGGCGCATCGGCTGCCCCGAATGTAGTAGTATTATTTCATGAATACCTTGTTCGTGTATCCATGCAGTTTCTTCTCTAGTTTCTTCGGTTTCCCGATTTTGGTCAACTCGGCAGGTCGACCACCTTCACACCCTGCGCTTGGGATCAGACGACGACAGATTTGGGTACTATTTAACAACATCGATTTCCATGATCCAAAATTGAATGCCATTCAGTATTTACTATGCTAGCTACTGTTTAGGTGAAAATTGTTTTCGGATTTCATGCAGTTGAGTAAAGTGAAGTGAGGTGTTAATTAAAGGTTTTTGTACCTTTGTACCTTGAAAATGCTACTTATAACTCGTTAAAACCAAATCATCCTTGCAAGCCCTCCATTGTACTAGTATCCAGGTAATATATGTATATTCAACTTTCATCACTTATCGCTTTACTAAATGCATTTACAAACTTCTCACTTATTTCTCCATGATATATCTCACGATTATCTGTATATCCCACCTCTAGAAAATCTACTATTAGCCTAAAAATTTCAACAAATATACGCACTGAACCTCATGATGATAAGTTGCTCTAAATGACTACCAGGTAAAAATTGACACGTTTCTCACGTAGTCAACGGAAGAGCTTGTTTCCCTGCAGTCAGTGTGTGTTGACCACTTGTTCAAATATGCACATAACAAAAACATGACAAATATTGCCTTCAGCTTTCTTCAACAAGATGGAAACCTTGATGCCTTAAAGAGATGTTTGTCTTCTGTTTGGCAACCGTTTGGCCTCTTTTCGCAATGTTAAAGTGAAAGAAGATGAAGAAAACTGTGCAAGGTACACGAAGTCATCTCTCCTCTATAAGGTGAAGTGTACTTCCCAAGCTTCCAGGGCAGACCCATGCATGACTTCCAAATTTTTTAGCATATGACAAAAGAATGTTTTTTTGTTTTCCTTCAAGTCATTTTTTCCAATTAGATATACAAAATTTATCTAACACGTCTTAGATATTCATGAGCCGGAAACCTGAGGGAGACCTGTTTACGAGCTGAGCTGGCTTCAAGATTCTTCTTTTTGGGTACTCCCTAAAAAGGTGGCGGCTACGGCTCGGGCTCCGGGCCTGTCTTTAAACGGTGACGTCTTTTGTGTTGTATCGTTGGGCGGCGAAGAGAACGTGTTTTTTTTCAACTGAGGTCTTAAATGCCGCGTAACCTCTGGGACCCTTTTAATTTATGACGGATTTCTAATGACTTCTTCGTAGTTTTTTTCTTCTTTCTTACTTCAACTTCTTGATTTCTCAGCCTGGGAATGTCTTATTCGAATCTCGTAAGATGCGTCGTCGTCGTCTTTGGTAGAACAGTTCCATTGTCGATTGCGAGGTGAGGTGAGACATGAAATCCCACGCGTATTCAATTCTTCGCGTCGTCGTCATCGTCGTCGTCTTGGCTCGAGGGTTTCAGTTGATAAATTTCAACTCGTTTCTTTTGTAAGAATCTAAAGAGGAGGTTAAAAAAAATAAATAAAGACTTTAGTATGGTGATAAAGACCTTTTGGTTGCGGGGGAGGAAAGCAGAGAGAATGTAAAGCGCATCAAAATTGCATGCTCATGTGGTTGGCACTGGGAGCATACTGTGATAGTGTAGCAATGTAGAGAAGTGGGGGGTACGATATGGCTAAGATAAAGAAACAATGCCGTTTTCGATTAAGACTCCCCCATTCCCTGGGGTGTAATTTTGTTTACTTATTTATTATTTTTTTGTTGTTTATAACTAAATGAAAGAAAAAGGATATCGCCGAATGGAATATGAATTTCGACGGAGCATTGCCCTCGGTTGAACCAAACCGCAACCGACTCTTGAGATTTCAAATCCTCATTAGGTGCTCGAGATAGCTCGCCATCATCTACACCATCTCCATAGCATCGCTTTTCTTCCAAAGGACCGACGATTATGTGTGATTATTCAATATCAGAGGAAAAAACTGTTTTTTTGCCTCTTCTATTATTTCCCTCATATGTTCTTAAGGTTCTTAAGATTGATGTGCAAGGATATAGCTTTAGTATAGTAGGCAGTAAGCACCACAAGTCGTAAAGGAGAGGCGCAGAGTGTCTCTAGATAAGTGTTTCCTCTTGTTGCCTCTTGTTAACTGCTCTTATAGGGTTCATATTTTCAACGAGCAAAAATGGAGCAGTGATGTGGCTGTGAATGATTCTTAGATGAACATTTTTTTTATATCACATTTTCTTGCTTTCTGTAGTAGCACATCGCAGACTTATGCTTTCTCTCTCTCTCTGCTGCTTTAAAACATGGGGCGATGTCATTTTAGAGCTTTATCATAAACAACTGCAAGAAAACACGACACAGAATCATAAAAAAAGACACTGTGTATATTGAACAACAACAAGGCGGTTGGATGCTGCCACTGGTGGCTGCTGTATGTTCCCATGATGCTCTTTGATGATAACCAAATACGGAAGAATGAAAGCCTTGAAGTACCATCACAGGACTTTTAAAGAGGAAATTGTTGCGCTTTGTCCAATTATGCAGCTCTATGTCTCTTTAATGTTTTATGCTTCGTTCTTTTTTTCAGTCACAATTTTTTCTTCTTCCATTTGGTTATCTTTAATAATAATACCAACAACAACAAAATATGCTCCATATCAGATACTATAAAAATTTATCTCTATCTAGAAAAAAAATGATTACATTAAGATGGTTTTTCTTTATATAGATTAAAATCGCCTTTTTTGAAGTTTTTGGTATCAGTTCAGTTTTTTATGAGTTACGTACAAAGATAAGATTACTTTTGCAGCTACAATCATATTTTTTTTTCTTTTTGGTATTTTCAATGAGAATGATAAAAATTCAAAAAAAAACATAGATAATCAAGCATTGTTCTTAAAGTTATGCAAGACATGTACGGTAAGCATGTTGCGTACTTTGAACCCATGTTATTGACTAGCCAAGTTTTTTGAATATATTTTTTTGTACCTTTAGTTCACTTAGGCTTTTGACAGGGATGGATCCAGAAGCAATCCTTGGGTGGGGGGGGGGGTGTCAAATTTTACTCAAAATCTCGAGTTGACGTTATTTTTTTTATGTCGAAGAATAGAGGTTCAGGAAAACCCCTTTATACTACGTGGCGCTGCTGGGATTCGAACCCGGGATCTCTGGGACGGTAGCCAGATGCCTTACTCTCTAGGCTATCGTAGCCCCTGAAATAGTATTCGGTGTACAGTAAAAGTTATAGCAAAAAACTTAACTCCCTAAGAATAAAATAACTCAAAAACACATTGTAAATCTCAAAACGCAAAAAAATTAAGAATATTGGAATTTTTCTTGTTTTTAGAAGCTACATATGTATCTCCAATAGATAGGATAGCTCCACTCTCTGGAACAATTTTTTTTTAACTTCCCAGCATAGGGAAGTTATTGTAATCGGCCCGAAAAACGAAATCGACATTTTCAATGAATTTTCTATTTTCAAGGTCCCAATAGCATGTTAAGCGAAAATTTGAGAGAATGTGTGTTTGTGTGCGTACGTATATGGTCATCTTTTCCTGCACAATATCGCGCGAATTAAATAGATAACGACTACGTTGAAGTGTCGTTCGAAGCATATTACCGGAAATATGTTCTGAAACATTTTTAATAAAATTCGGTCAAACAGTTTTTTTTTTGTTTAAACGACGCGCGTGATTTTTGTACCTGCACGATACCGCGCGTATCAAAAACTGTATCGATTTCTTTTAAGTACCGAAAGAAGAATATTAACGAAAAATGCTCTCAAAAAAAATTTCATAACATTCCGTCGGTCAGAAAGGCCTTAAATTGATAAGTTTTGCTAATATCTAATAAACATGATGGAATGAGACCCGCTCTAAGCGAAGTGATCTTTTTTGGATTCTGCACAGCGATAGCTTTCCAACAAAACATCACTTGTCAAAATCCGATAAACTTTAAAAATCGTGCAAAAATTACGTTCCTTTACAAACATCACGAATTAAGACCTATAAAGGTAGCACCGCCAATACAGCACAATCAAAAAATGAAATGGTAATAATTAGCACAACAATAAATGCTAATTTATTACCACAATTAAAAATTTAATAACATTTATTTAAAAAAAAAAACTAAGTTTGTGCTAGCTTGTATGCAAGCTAGCACACATCGGTAATAAATTATAAAAAAGTGGTATTTATTCGCACAACATTTAGTGCTTATTTATTACTGCACTAACTGTTTGATTTATTTGTAATTATTTATAAATAATAATCAATAAAAAAAATTTTATGACAAGTCAGCACAGCCAACAAGATCTCATCAGTAAGAAATCATCATATAAATTAAATGACCGAAAACTTTGTAAACACGAAATAAAGATTAAAAACGACCATTTTTAGCATAAAAATAAAACAACGTTCAAAGGTATTTCAAATATTTATACGTTTATGAAGTTTTCGAAACATTATCACTATAATAATAATAACTCTTTTTTATAATTCGATTCTTTGTTTTTTTAGCGACATATTCTTGAACATGACAAAATATTTGGAACAAAATATTATAATTATGATTGATATCTAGGAGACAATGATTGGACATTTCCATTTAAAATCGTGTTTAAACTAAGGCTAAAAATTGTTTGAATATTATAGAGGGTAAAAACAAGAACAAACTAAAACAATTTCAAATTAATACTAAATGTTTCATTAAAACATTTGTTATAGAAAAACGATTGAAATGAATACGAAAAAATGTCTGCTTCTTTTAAATTGGAAAAATAGATTAACAGAATAAAAAGGGTTAAGAAATTCTAATAAATCGTCGTTGAAATATATCAGAAGGTGAGGAACAATTTTGGAAGTAGTTCTCATTGTAGAACACGTACAATTCCAATCGCAATACTCGTACCATCGATGACCCCTTTTCACAACAGCTGTGTAGTGTCCTACAAAGAGTCCCATTTCTTCTTCTGTCACAATTTGAGTTCGTGATCGTCTCGAATTTCGGAAAGCAATAACGCCAATCAGTCTCATTTTTGTCTCAGGTTTGATAGGGTTCAGCATTTCGGAAGGAAGGTCTTGCAGTTTTTTCTCTTCGACGTCAAATACCGTTGACGTATCTACGAAAACAAATGGCCCTGAAATGGAACAACACATATAGTATAAACGACCATCGTTGAAGTGACTGTGTGCAATAAAGGCTGCCCCCCATTAACGAAAAAAATATTTGCAAAAGCATTCAACAGGGGCGTATTGGTAGATCCAAATGCTCAAATCAGGATGGCAGAAGAATGTTTTTTGGCGAATAATCCTTGTTCTAAAAACACCTGCAACGGTGTTCAAAAATCAGCCATAAAAGAAGTGGGTAAGAATTTTATTTTATTACCATGTGAACTGAGTTATCAATTTTTAAACTTTGCACTGAGAATCGACATGTCAGTTACTGTGAGAAGAATTCTAAATTTTAGACTGTTATTGACAAGTTTATACTATATGTGTTGTTCCATTTCAGGGCCATTTGTTTTCGTAGATACGTCAACGGTATTTGACGTCGAAGAGAAAAAACTGCAAGACCTTCCTTCCGAAATGCTGAACCCTATCAAACCTGAGACAAAAATGAGACTGATTGGCGTTATTGCTTTCCGAAATTCGAGACGATCATCATTTTTTCATCATTGTGCTCCTTTAATCCCTCATTGGACATAGGGCGGAAACAGTTGCCCTCCAGCGGACTCTGTTTTGCGCGACAGCTCTCAGCTCCGACCAGGATCTCCCAGTAGTTGCGGCTTCTGCTAATAGGGTTCTCCTCCATGTTGTCCTAGGTCTTCCGACTCGACGGGATCCTTGCGGATTCCAGTCGAGGGCCTGTTTGGCTAGATTTTCATTTTCGCGTCGCAAGGTGTGGCCAACCCAATTCCATTTCCTTCGTCTGATTTGGTCGTCTATCCTTTCTTGGCCGGCACGGCGCCATAGTTCTTCGTTTGAAATTCTATCCTGCCAGCGGATTTTTAGGATACGACGCAAGCGTCTGTTGACGAAGACTTGTAGGCGCCCTGTGATGAGTTGGGTGACTTTCCATGTTTCGCAACCGTACAAAAGTACTGCCTTCACGTTGGAGTTGAACAGCCGCAATTTGGTGTTAGTTGAGATCTCCGTTGATCTCCATATGCGGAGCAGGCATGCATATGCGCCTCGTGCTTTATTTATTCTGGAACTGACATCTTCTTCTGCACCGCCATTTTCGGTAATAATACTACCGAGGTAGCAGAATTTATCGACCAGTTCCACGTCACGGTTATTCAGCGCAGTCCGTTCAATGGTGTTTGCATTTATCCGCATTTCTTTAGTTTTAGTTGGATTTAGCCTTAAGCCTGCTGGACTACTTTCTGTTGCCAAATTGTTAATCATGTTTTTGAGGTCCTGGTGTCTGTGGGCCAGCAAACAGATATCATCTGCGTAGTCGAGATCCTTAAGGCGGTCTAACAAACCCCATTGTATGCCGCCTGTTCTACTATCTAGAGCGCCGACAAGGATGTCATTTATTACTATAAGAAATAGTAAAGGCGAGAGTAGGCATCCTTGTCGTACTCCTGAGCTCACCTCGAAGCTGTCGGATAATTTTCCATTATGGAGAACTCTGCATTTGGAATTGTTATATAGGGCTTTTATCAATTCTATTATTTTATCAGGCAGTCCCCGTCGCCGTAGTGCCTGCCATATAAAGCTCCTATTGACCGAGTCGAACGCTTTCTCATAATCTACGAGACGATCACGAACTCAAATTGTGACAGAAGAAGAAATGGGACTATTGCGATTGGAATTGTACGGAGTATTGCGATTGGAATTGTACGTGTTCTACAATGAGAACTACTTCCAAAATTGTTCCTCACCTTCTGATATATTTCAACGACGATTTATTAGAATTTCTTAACCCTTTTTATTCTATTAATCTATTTTTCCAATTTAAAAGAAGCAGACATTTTTTCGTATTCATTTCAATCGTTTTTCTATAACAAATGTTTTAATGAAACATTTAGTATTAATTTGAAATTGTTTTAGTTTGTTCTTGTTTTTACCCTCTATAATATTCAAACAATTTTTAGCCTTAGTTTAAACACGATTTTAAATGGAAATGTCCAATCATTGTCTCCTAGATATCAATCATAATTATAATATTTTGTTCCAAATATTTTGTCATGTTCAAGAATATGTCGCTAAAAAAACAAAGAATCGAATTATAAAAAAGAGTTATTATTATTATAGTGATAATGTTTCGAAAACTTCATAAACGTATAAATATTTGAAATACCTTTGAACGTTGTTTTATTTTTATGCTAAAAATGGTCGTTTTTAATCTTTATTTCGTGTTTACAAAGTTTTCGGTCATTTAATTTATATGATGATTTCTTACTGATGAGATCTTGTTGGCTGTGCTGACTTGTCATAAAATTTTTTTTATTGATTATTATTTATAAATAATTACAAATAAATCAAACAGTTAGTGCAGTAATAAATAAGCACTAAATGTTGTGCGAATAAATACCACTTTTTTATAATTTATTACCGATGTGTGCTAGCTTGCATACAAGCTAGCACAAACTTAGTTTTTTTTTTTTAAATAAATGTTATTAAATTTTTAATTGTGGTAATAAATTAGCATTTATTGTTGTGCTAATTATTACCATTTCATTTTTTGATTGTGCTGTATTGGCGGTGCTACCTTTATAGGTCTCACGAATTAGCATTTTTTTGACGGGGAATTGTTTTCTACGTCCTACGTCCTAATTGCGGTTCATCCCGGGATTTCCAGTAGGATTCCGTAGTTACAGAAAAATTTGTTTTTTTTTGGTCAAGTCTGACAAGTACTTCACATTGATTAGTTTTGCTAATTTGCTTCCCACACTATCAGCGGCGCTTCAACACGCTCAATACGAATTCGAACAACCGCCTTAGTGTAGCGAACGAAGTACGAAGGAAATGTTTGTTTGCTAACGTTCAGGAAAAACAAATTTTCTGCAAAAATCTTGTGGATTTACCACTATTATAATTATTTGAACTATGTAGCTTGTCTCAGGATTACTTTGGCACCAGTTCTGATACTAGTCAATTTCCCACTAGTGCTAAACGCTGCACCCCCTGCTATAATACTGGTCGGTCATAACCCCATAACTAAGAATTGAAAACTCAACAGATAGCTGCGAATTCAATTGACCGATTAATTTTATACATTTTAACGGTTATCTTTTCGCATGCACCCCACCCACAATGACTATGCTCCCCGCCCCTGATGCTCATGGGACATAGGGCGGAAACAGTTGCCCTCCAGCGGACTCCTGTTTTGCGCGACAGCTCTCGGCTCTGACCAGTATTTCCCGGTTGTTGAGGCCTCTGCACATAGGGTTCTCTTCTACGTTGTTCTAGGTCTTCCGATTTGACGGGATCCAGTCAAGGGCCGATGTGGCTAGATTCTCGTTTTTCGCGTAGCAAGTTGTGGCCAATGTGGAAGTATTAATTGAAGTAAAAGCAGATTATGATCCGGCATGAGAGTCTAAATATATAAAAATTCCGTGACACAGTGTTTGTTATCGAGCTCCTCCGAAATGGGTTGACCGATTTTTATGAAATTTTTTGTGTATATTTGGTAGAATAGGTCGTAGGCTATTTTTTGTACTCTCAACCAAAAGAAGCAGCTGAAAAATTTTGGGAATTTTCACTTCAGTTTAGTTTCAACAGCTTCATGGCCTCATTGTTTGACAGCTTCGTAAATGTAAAATGGTCATTAAATTAAATCATTCCATTTAATGACAATTTCAAATTTGCGCAGCAATATAGTATACTCAATATACCGTTAGATCCGTGGCGGCCGTATCAAAAGTGCGGATTACCACTTTCTTCCCAACCCCCTAGACATGAAAGGGTATGATAAGTAGAATGCAATGAGCAATGTAGTATACCTACTCAAAATACCGTTAAATCCATGGCGGCCGTCTCAAGACTCATGTACTCGTTCTTTGAGACACTTCATCTGCGTAAAATTCATATCTCGAAAAATACTAGGTCAATAGATGGTTTTTATTGGCTACTATTGGCTTATGGGTGCAGCGAGGCGTACGGAGTCCCAGCTAGTTTAAATATATTTTCAGTATAATAAATTCGCCGTCGCGTTATTCAGCGGTTATTAATTTTGAATTAGTTTTATAAATAAAGAATTCAACTTTAGTGCCTGTAGAATTATCTAAGCAACTGTTTTATTGAATTCTTTCAGTTTATTGCAATTCCCCACTTTAGTTTTAAAATATTTTGCTGTAAACATATGTATGTAATTTTTCGTGCAGTATAAAAACATTTCTAACTATCAGAATCAATTACCACATATTATTTAATCACTACTTACGTTAGGCATGACCTCATATCACAACTATTCAAACTGAAAACGATAAAGTAATTATCTTCATTTAAGACTTACCTATCAATATTTGCCTGTCATATTAGAAAAAAAAACAATTTTCCCCAATCATTGAACATTACACTGCTTACATTCTTAAACATCAATTAACAAATACCTGCACACACACACACAAAAGACAATTTTCGGTAGACTAATGATTTTAGGTAATCCTCGCGCAATCATAAAAAATCTTTCCAAAATAACAATAACGCATCATACTCAGTCAAATTAATAAACCGTGCAGATTATAGAACGAGCACGAGACCATAATTATATATAAAAATTATCGGAAACCTTGAAACGAAAAATTGGGCATTTAGATTTTTATGGTGCTCGTGCTTTTATAGGCTACTAAAAGAGTGTGAAAATTACTGTATTTTGTGTAATGGCGCTTCCCTGTTTATTGTTTTAACGACCAACGATATGGCAATGATAATGAAAACAGTGAAAAGACGACGGAGATGCGCACATCAATCGCCTTCAAGACGGATTTAAACATCTTTAAAGGTAATTTCGTTGATTGCGAGTAAATAAGAAAATCGAAATGGGATTTCTTATCGTTTTAAAATAAACTGACGAGTTTTTGTAGAGAAAATGGGATATTAAGGATGTACAGTTGCATAGTAAAATGGTTGATTAGAAGAAAAATAGGAAAAATAATTCCTGTTCATATTTTCATTTATCAAATCAACACTCATCAAACCCTTTTTTCGTAAGAATGAATACAGAAGCACTAAAGAAGCATTTTTTAACAAGCGTGTAACATCACTTCCTTATGACTTCCTCATTGTACTAAAAGGCACCTCTAAAAGCCAAAGATCAAAAGCTTTAAATAACGATCAAAGCTCACCAGAAATTTTACTACCGTTCGACTGTAAGCGGTACATCAGCTGCGGGTTCCAGTCTAACGCTTCGCTAACAACTAGGTAGTCGAAGCGGAACAATCAGATTGAAAGAAACTGACAGAACTCGACGCAAGCAACTATTTATGAAAGGGTGTAAACGGTGTGTCATTATTTGGGAGGACCCTTCATGCTGAAGAACTGTAATAGGAAAACATTGAATTTTCTTAAATACCTTATTTCTTGTTTTTTTCTTGAATAGAGGTACTTGAACTTGAACAAAGTGCGAGCATTGATGCGAATTTGAATTTGAACGTGTACCATATTATGGATGTGAGGTTCGAGTAGGGAAATATTTTGTACTTCGCAATATCTTAAGAACAAACAGCAAAGGACTAAAATAATTTGATACAAAAAGAAATATCATGACCAGAAGTGAGGTGCTCATGCGATATAATCCAAAGAAAACAGATTTTAGAAAAAGAAATAGTTTAAAAAAACTGAAAAATACGCTTTTATTTTAAAATGAACCAAAATATAAAAAATAATTTTAAATGTAAACTTTTTAATTTTGCAGCCACTTACTTAAATGTAAAAAAGCGTGGGGCGCTCTTTAGCTATATTCTTATTTTATTAAGGAGTGGGGGGGGGGTCTCGCAAAATATCACGTAATTTTTTTTTTTTTAAGAAACAGTGTAAGATTGCTAGAAAGCAGAGTTAAATTGAGTAAAACATGTTTCTCCACTAAAATCCTTCACTTACAGGGCGCCGGTAGGCAGTGGCCTTTCAGACCAGGTCAGCCGGTACGGTCCGACGAAGGCCACAGATTACTCAGTCTGACTGAGGGATGATACTTGAGGTATCCACCATGCAGATGCAGCCGTGATTCCCTACAGACACGGTTGAGAGTTCAGATCTTCAGGCACGAACTGACGATAAATGCCCTAACACATAACGATTTTTGTCAGTTTTCTTGGACTACAGGTCGCATACAGTTGTCAGCCGGTGAGTGTGTGGTGATACTTGGACTCAAAACGAAAACGAATACATTCAGGCCACGGCTTGCCGACGAGCTGTGTATAAATGGGTACCTTAAGATAGGGCTAAATTTTTACGCGGTTATTCGAACTCCAGAAAAAAGCACAGTAGCCAGCCAAACGCGCGACTCGGCGAATGATGCAACTTACGAGGAAAGTAGCACTAGCCCACAAAAAGGCCCTTAGAATATAGAACTACAGGAAGACACACGTTTCCAAAGGAAATTCAAAGCAATTATCCCGGATCGCTCTGAGTGGGAGGAAATTATTCTTCCTAGGGATCCAAACCATCTCCACTGGTTTACTGACGGGTCAAAGATGGAACATGGTACAGAGGCTGGTGTCGCAGGACCCAACTCCAAGGTCTCGATTGCAATGGGTAAGTGGCCCTCTGTTTTCCAGACTGAAATACATGCCATTGCGACCTGCGCTAGGCTCAACCTTGAGAAAGGTCTGAAAGGCGCCAACATTAAAATCTTTTCTGACAGCCAAGCTGCCATCAAGGCACTCTCAACGTGGAAGTTTTCTTCCAAAATAGTAGCAGGGTGTTTTGACGTACTCCAGAGCCTGACCAGAAGAAACGAGGTCTCGCTCTGCTGGGTCCCCGGACACTGGGGTATCGAGGGAAATGAGGCTGCAGACAGCCTCGCGAGGGAGGGGTCTGAGACTTTGTTCCAGGGCCCAGAACCCTTCTGTGGCATCTCTTGGTCCACCTCCAAGTCCTTGATAGAAGAGTGGATTAGGAAAGTAAACCTAGCCTATTGGGAGTCAGTCCCAGGTCTTAGACAGGGTAAAGATCTTATAAGACCCTTTACCTTAAGGGGCACTATTACTCTAAACAGAGCGGACCTAAGGCTGCTGGTGGGCTATCTCACTGGCCATGTAGGACTGCGGTACCACCTCCACAACCTAGGACTGTCTCAAGAGACAGAATGCCGACTCTGCTTGGAAGGCGATGAAACTTCCACACATATTCTTTGTGAATGTCCTGCTCTGATCTGGCTTAGAAGAAGAACGTTTATCAGAGAGTTCTTGAGCCCTGCCCAAGTCCCATCGGGAGGGGGGGGGGGCGTTAGAGGGGCGAGCCAAATCTCACGACGTCTCACCAAGGGGGAGGGGGGGTCGAGAAATAGCAAAAATGGTGGTCTTTTCGTCTTATACAAGTTGCAAATTCCTTGCTCCCTTAAAACCACAGTGCCTTTCGACACATTGATTTCATAGGATCACGAACTTGTTACTATCTGCGCAGGGATCAAACACTTCCGTTACTTCCGTTGCGTCTACAATGGGCACAAACCGCTGGTCACTTTCGACCTGCCTACACTAGCTAAGGCTCAACAAGGTGACACCGAGTTTAAATGGTTCCAAGAGTACTTTCATTTACCTCTCATCTGGTCTGGTGTTAAACTAGTACTGTAGACAAGCCGTTACCAAGAAATCTTTCTGCCCATTGACCAATAAAGACTGCAATGAGTGGTCTCGATCGTCCATTTGATGCATTCAAGCTTCCATTTCTCCATCCCATCCATTCCCCATCTTTCCGTTTGATGCATTTGATGCATTCAAGCTTCCTTAAAATGGATTTGACCACATAATGGGACCCTTACAACCATACTGGACTGGTCCTCCAGGTTGGGGGTTGGGCGGCAGGCTTACAACCTTCCACCATAAAAACCCACCCGTCACGAATCCTTAAAGCAGGTTTCGGAAAGGACGGACTCAACGGCGACGACCCAAGTAACGGAACGAACGGAATTCGATTTTCGAACTTGGAACGTCAGAACGCTCAACAGGAGGGGCGGCTCTGCGTTCGTTTTTATTATTACTGAAAAAATACGACATAGCCATTACCGCTCTATAGGAAACTAAGTGGACTCAAATTGCCATAATGGATCTCAGAACCCACGTGATACTCTTCTGTGGTTCATCGAAGAAGAGAATTGCCTTTATCACGGAAAAGAAAATGAAATAACTGATTCAGGGCTTCAAGCCAGTAAGTAATAGAATATGTACGCTTCGCATCAAATCAAGACTACATAACCTTAGTCTCACGCCTACAGACTATAAGACGGATAAGGAGAAAGGGGAATTCTATCAAGAGATAACAAACGTCATTAGCTTAATACCCTGGCTACCATCCCAGAGGTCCCGGGTTCGAATCCCGGCAGCCCCACGGTCCTTCGCCTTTTCCATTTTCCCACCTACATAACTTTCCTGCTTTCTTCTTCCCTCTTTACATTCCTGATTCCTCCTGTCATAGCCTTCCTTAGCCCTTCCCCGCTCCGCCAAAGCACATATAATCAGTTGGTTGATGATATTCCTTCCTTCCCGAATAGATCTGCTGTTCGACATTGCACTCTATACGAAGAATATAGATTGTCGACAGTATAAAAGGAATTTCCTTAGCCTCTAATCTTAAACATAAAAAATGTAATGAAAATAAAAAAAAAATATATAATTCTTTGTTTTAAACATTATGTCGGGATATATTCAGTGGATTTGATCAGGAGCCTTAAGGCATGCACCACATTCTTCAACGCAATCTACTAAATATCAAATTGAAAAACTAGAACAGGAACATATCCAAGTGCTTTTATTTGGAAGCCAAGTATTTCACTACTATTTATCTTTAGCTAAAAATTATTTAAAAAAAAACATTTGTTGCTTAAATTTGAAATGCAGAAAGTCATTACATATTTATTAAAATATAGCACGAAAAAGATGGCACTAGGTAAGAGTACCATGAGTATAAAAATAGATCTTTCACCTAATAGGAAAGCACCATTTCATATTATGTATATAAATAAAGCATAAAAAATTAAGCTTTTCTTCTTGCATGAATTAATAATAAACAATTTTGCAGCATGCACTGTGATTCTGTCAAATATTTGTCTTTTCTTGAAGGGTTCTCGCTCACATTTTTACTCTTAGGAACACAAAAATAACATAAAAAACACATATTAAATGTATGTAAAAAAATTTCCACCTGTCCACACTTGTGCAATATGCATGCACTCCGTGTAAACACTGCACAGTGCACAAAACTGCATCCAGGTTCCACATTGAAAATTCTTAATGGCAGGGGAGTGATTAAAAATTGAATAACAAACAAACATTTTCAAGAGACGAACTGAAATTTTATTTACAAAAAAATAAAAAGAAAAAATATAAAAATGCAATTTTTTGGGGGTTTTTTATCACATATGCCCCGATGTGACATCCTGGATCACCCGGCCGCACACAATCGCGCAAATAATTCACCAGATGTCAATATAATCGCATCGCATTCAAAATTGCTCCGAACATTTTCATTATCTTCAACCTCGGCGAAAAAAAAATTTATCATCACGCTTGTTTGCACTTGAAAATTTTAGTGGAAAAAAACAATCAGGAAAATAGTGGAAAATTGATGTCATGTGAAATTAAGGTAGACAATTGCAGGTGCTCGGGGGCGCATATCCAGCGTCATTTATCGAGCGCGTATCCAGCATCTTGCGCTCGAGGCGAGCCGCATGCATTGGCATCATTTGATTTTTTGACTGTCATCGCTAAGTGAATCATTGTTCGACGTCATTTCGCTGTTATAAAATTGTAATAAAGAGCGATTAAAATCGAATGAAATGTGACTTGTGCCCTGGAATGTTAATTGTCGGTTGATTTCGGCGCTTATATTGTATACAGCCTTGTTAGGCGGGGATTCTATACGGATTTTTGATGGCGGCAACTTTGTTGCTTAATTGTGGAATTTGATCGCGCCTTTTGTGCTCAGTTGTCTATAATTGCGAGAAAGTGATGTTTGAGTGTTGTGGAAATTGTTTTTGAGGATAGCTTTTGCAGTAAAATTATTCAAGGGTAAATGTTATGCAAGCAGATCGTACAAAAAAGCCAAAAAAATTGTGTGATACTTTCATTTTAGGGTAGTTGGGTTTCATCAATGATCTTGGACATATCTACCTTTCCTGAGTTCTCCAGTAACCCTAAACTCTGGATTGGCCTTAGGACGCTAACACTGATTCTGGGGTAGTTCTTACACACTGGTCCTACAAAAGTAACAAGGACCTTTCAAACAGGATTTTCACTGCGGGTAAGATCAATTGGCAATTTGCCTACCGGCCAGGCAGTTCTCCACAGACTGCCACATGCACATGAGAGATATCGAAAGTTCTCTCCGAGCCAAAGAAATCCTTCTCTACGATTTTGCAGATATTCAGGGTGCGTTTGACAACGATATCTTTGCGGCGATCAATGAAACCGCAGCAAAAAAAGCTCTGGGTCAAAAGCTCGGCTGGAAACTGGATTTAGAGAATATCTGATCTCTTCATATCTGTCGTCAATTTTGTTGCTGCGGCTACAGGAACTATTCTGCTGTGAGGCAGGAGACCTAGCTATTCTCAAGGAACTAAACCTGCAACTGTAGACTTCTACAAACCGTATATAACGATTATTGGAAGTCGATCAGAAAGGCTACACGGTAGGCCCCTCTTTAGAGGAAGCACGAACTTTTGGTATATGGACAATTCCAAAACCAATAATGGAGAAGGATTGGGCGTATATGGCCCTAGAACATTCTAATAGAAATTCTCTGGAACAATATCTGAGTTCGCCCATCATTTCAAATTTTTATGCATAACAGGTACATACGTCACTGCTTAAGGACGAACGACGCTACACAGTTTTCATCCACACTATCGTCGTACAGCGTACAGCGAACGGAGAAAAATCAAAATGGATTTGATTTTTCGCTGGTGCGAAAAACGCGGGGGCGTTGCCATCCACACTACAATTTTTTATCGTCGTTCGAACAACGCTGTTCGACGTATGCGGAGCTTAAGGAGATAAGGTTCTTTTCGTGGGCTTAAAGAAGTACGAATGACTCTTTGTTTCTATGATTTCGGAATTCATTCCAAATCATGGGCGTTGCAAATGGCATGGTCTTATAATTTCCTTCGAGCCAACCTATTTAAGAACTTGAGTAACTTTCGCAACATTTTTTTTGGTAGCCAAATTTGTCCTTTTTTTCAAACTGGCGTTGAATTTGGTGTTTATAAATAGGACGCTGGGCGTACAAACTTATAATATGTTCTGATGCCTTTATGTCATTTTACAGTCTACATCTTACGACAAAATGTTTTTGGAATATTCAAAACTCTGGAGGTAGCAGTAAAATACTTTCATCAAAAGAAATAGAAAGCGATATCTTGACACTGCCACCAGAAGTGGATGAATTAATAACAGACGAAGAAGATGTAGGCGACGGAAATCTAGATATTTCATTTGTTAACGACGTCGCAGGATTTTAAGAAATCGACAACCAAACTTCTGATGGCGATAGCTTCCGCTTACTTTATTACCGACAATGCCATCAACGTCTGTAGACAGCGTACCGAGGTTGTCAGTCGTTGCATCTGTTTCAAAAATAAGAAAATTACAAAAAGTAGTAAATGTTGCTGAGTGGAAGAAAATAGTTCCAAATTATACCGCATTCCCTAGGGGAGATTTAGCTGAAACCAAAGCTATCTTGAAGGTAGCTCCTATACTGGTTTTTCGCCAGTATATATGTATATTCGTAGAAATATTCGACCGAGATTTATACGAGATGATAACTAAAGAAACTACCAGATATGCCACGACATAGAAACCCAAACACAATTTTTCCGTGAGGGTCGATGATATTAAAATATTTATAGGTTTCTTACGGGATATCACACTTTGAAAAGTGAGAGGTATTATTGGTCCTAGAGCGAAGATTTGGGAATCCCTCTCGTTAGAAATGCAATGAGCAGAAGCGCTTATTTGGAGCTAAAATCGGTTATCCACTTTCAGGACAATTCGAAGGCAGACGTTAAAAAACGTGATAAAACCTTCAAGATACGACCATTATTTGAATTATTAACAATTTTTGGGAATGGGGAATTTACAATAAGAACCTTGTAATTGTTGAAATGATTGTGCTATTATGGACGTCATCCCCTCAAGCAGTTTATACGAGGTTAATAGGTTTACCTGATTTGGGTGTAAACTCTGGGCAATGTGTAGAGATGATGGCTATTGTTATAACTTCTCTTTATACTGTGGCAAAAATGTGACACCAGCTCTTTCTACTGAAACTCTTGGCACGAGAGTCGTTACATATGTCGATTGTTGAGGATCCAACAAGCTATTTTGTCTACGGGCACAATTTGCGAAAATAGAAACCAAAAATATCCAATTCAAGCAACAAAGGACTTTGAGAAGTCGGGTAGAGGATCATATGATTTTCGATTTGACAAAAACAATGAAATTCTAGTAAGGAAACGGAATTACAACAAGTATGTGACCGTTGCGACAAATTTTGACACGGTCGAACCATTAGCTTCTGTACGACGTTGGAGGAGAGAAATTAAAGAACGCGTAGCGGTTCCGCATTACTATCTATAATTATAATAAATACATGGGAGGAGTGGACCAAGATGATTGGTTTCTGGAAGAATATTCCATCGCTGTAAGAGGAAAAAAATGGTACTGGTGTTTAGTGACACACGCTATTGACATGTCAGTAGTAAACGCTTATTTGTTATACAAACAAGTGAATAGAAAAAGCTCAATGTCCCTCTCAAAGACTTTAGGTGAGAAATCGCTGTCTATTACTTGAAACCTGGGTATGGGCAACGTGTAATGAGGAACGACCACTGAGTTTACCACCATGCATCGACTTCCAAGCCGAAAGGTTTTGACAACATTAGATTTGATAATATTGGCCATTTCTTAAAACTGCGAGAAAAGCATGGCAGATGTTAATTTACTTATTGTAAGAGTAAACCATTAACATTTTGTCAAAAATGTGAAAAAACAAATTCAAAAAAAAAATAATGCTTAGATTTATAACTACATAATAAATACTATTTTCATTTTCTATTCTGAAGTTTTGAGTTTTTTTAACTTTTTTCATCCCAGCTGTTTTTGTCAGTATGGCAGCACTTAAAAAAATTGTTTTAAATGAATTTTACACACAATCCTGCCTGGGATCAAATTTATATGAAAATCTAAGTAAAAAAATTAATTTGGGCATTAATGGGTTCAGATAATTCTGATTTTTGAGAAATTTAAAAAAAAATAACTTTAAATCTAAACATGCCAACAAAAAATGGAAACTAAGTAGATTTAGATTCAGCAGATTTGAAGGAGGATTTCGTTACAGACCAGTGTAGTATTAGCTAAAAAAATGTCTTAAAAAAGTTAAGGGCGCATAAAAAAAACTCGCACCGGGCGCCAAAATACCTAAAGCCGGCACTGGTTTTAACTTGCCCGACCAAGGATTAAATATACGATGATAAAATTTTATTATGCCAAATAATTTTCCATTAACTTAACACAAGTTTTTATTTTTTTTTTTTTTATTTTCAAATAAAAAATAATTTAAAATCTGCTACACTGGAAAAACTCAAAACAACGAAAAAAAAAAATTTTTTATTTAAATTAATATTCGCTTACATACCTGTTGCCATTGATCCTCGATGGATGCCTGCGATGAGAAGTATCCAGTATTGCAAATATCCTGCAGCTCGCGAAATATATTTCCGCTTGGTAGTATATCCATGTTTTATTTGGTATATAATTATTATATAATCAGTAGAGAAGAATTGTAGGCAAAATTACAAATTTAATATGTAATAAAAACACGATTTTTTTTTTTTCACTTTTCTTAATAACTCTTTTCTTTTTTTTTTGGTAAGGGTAGAGGGAGAAAACACTTTTTTTTATATTTTTATTGAAAAAAAAAACTTTTTTTAAATTTATTTAATTTTTTTTAATAGATATTAATTAATTCATTAATTAATATGTTTTTTTTTAATTTCAAATTATTATATTTTCTAAATTTCAAATATTGAACATAGAACACACAGAACTTTATTAATTATTTTTATTTAATTTTTTTTTACTTTTATAAATTTAAGTTATACGACGTAGAGAACACTGATGGGACAATTTAATATACACTCAGAGATATTTTTCATTGAAATATCAAATATTTAATTACGTGTATTAAATTAATTATATGTTTTAATTTAAATTATTTTTTTTTTAAACATTTATTACTTTCACTGTTTTTTTAATTTTATCAATTTTTATTAGTTTTTATTTTTATTTTTATTTGTTCTAATTGTTTTATTTTTATGTAATTAAATCTTGTTTATAACTAAAAACAAAAAACTGTTCAAAAAACACTACTTTTGTTTGGTTTAGTTTTTATTCATTAATTTGTTTTGAACTACAAATATTCTATTAACTTTCTTACAAATTCACTGCTTTTTTGTTTTTATTATTATTTTTCTTTTACACTAAAGTAGTTTTGTTTTTAGTAAGACAATAAATTTATCTGCATATTATTAATTTTTGCATTTTGTTTTATTTTTTTTTATCTTATATTTATGTATATATTTATTTTACAAGTTACTTTTTAGTTCTTTAATATCTCTTGTTTATTTATTTTCTATAACACAACCCAAGTGCGAAATGCTAAAGAAAAGACATTAAGTAAATCACTTGAAACAGATAAACAAACTTTTTATAATTTTTTGTTTTTATTGTTTTTTATTTTATTATTTTCGTTTCAGCAAAACAAAACAGAGAAAATATACAAAAATACGTGCATATTAAACAGTAGCGGAGCAGTCATCGAAAATTTATAAACAAAACATAAAAATAAAAATAAAACACGAAAAATTTGTTGATTTGATGATTGATATCGAAGAAATACTGGGGTGTTTTTTTTGTAGTAGTATACAAAAATGCTGAACTGGAAATAAATATTTTAAATAAAACACCGGATATTTTGTTTTTTTTTTTGTTTATCTTTTTTTTATTTAAAAAAAAAAGGTTCTGTTCCTTGCTACTCCATGCCGCAAGGAACAGTACTAGGTGCGATATTTTCAGGTGGTTGTTATGTTGTTAAGAATTATAGTTATAAATTTGTAAACACTTTTGCCAAAGGCAATGTAAACAGTTTTATAAGGGAAAATATTTATTTATTTATTTTAACTTTTATTCGCGTTCAAAAAATTTTCAATGCAAAAAAACATTTAGAAACTACTAATATAACACCTTCGTTTTTTCCTCAAAATCTCATTTACATTCAGCACAGTTGTGACAAAACAAAAAATCTCCATATAATAACAAAAATATAATTGGAAATTCTTCTTTCTGTATTATAACAATTTGTAAGCACGACAAAACGTCACGGTTGTTAACCTTTCTCTGATATCCGATATACGTATATATATATAAAAAAAAATACAAATCCACAGACTAGTGAACAAACGGAAAAATCACAAATTGTCACACAATTGTTTCTGTGACTGTCATTACTGCTGAATTCATCACCAGTTCTCTAAACTGTTTTAAAAGGGTGCAAGCGACAATTTATTTAAAAAAACATCACTTGTCGCTAAATAACGACAAAAACGAAATTCATTCAGTTCATTCCGATTCTTCTAAAACGAAAAAAAATGTTGCAGCTACACAATTCGACCGCACGTGAATTTTGACCCTTTTCAACCTACAATTAAGCTGGCGACAAGAACCTCCGGGATTATATTATATATTTTTATTAGTACGAAACTGTTCTCTCTCGATAACCGGCAACGGCGTAAACAAGACTAAGCGAAACGGAACATCGTTACAATCACAGAAGCCGAAAGACGACGCTTTCGCATCACCACCAGAGTTCCCACAACTTTTCTCCAATTCAGCAGCAGCCATTTCAGCTAAACAACTATTTCTATCGCACTCCAACCCGTCACGTCTGGAACACACAGGAACCCCATTCCACTGTCCCAAAGCGGTTCGTGTATATACTTAACGCGAAAACGAGACAAGCAATGGGTCCCTGGCCATATTCCATCGTCGTCTTACCAGTTACCAAATTGAGCTCGTGCAATGAAGACAATTTTCCCGGCTGTTTTTGGAGAGCATACACAATTTCCACACTCCCCGAGCATTAGTTAACGGATCAACATCGTGCAAGAGCGAGACGCAGCAAAACATCAAAGTTTATAAATTAAATTTACGGTACACAAGTGCATAGAGGAGAGAAAGAGATTTCCGCTTCCATTGCTGATCATCGCGGCGTCGTCGTCGTCGGCACCGAGCGTGTATATCTTCCAAGCAAAGCATCTTATCCAGCGAAGGAGACAAGCGAACTCTCTCCGTTCCGTCTTTCTTCATTTTATATCCGCCGTGAGGTTACATGGTTACATTTTCTCGCGATGCACAGTTTTTCTTATACAGTCACTGATGAATGTGTTTCGTGCCTTGAAATACAAGTGACGATATAAAGTTTGGTGGTAGTTTTCAAGGAAATTACTTGAGTCAGTGTTGAAGCTTCTGGCTGGTTTCCGTTCAGTAAATTCATTGTTGGCTGCACGGGTTATTTTTTTGTTGTGTTATTTCAAAGGGGAGTGCTAAAGGGTAACGGGAGATAATGTGCAGTTGACACGAGCTGAAATTTCTGCTTTGGTTTCGGTTGTTTGTAGGAGAGTTTTGTGGATGATTCCGTCAATGAATCACTTCTGTTCGTGTACGACTGCCGGTTGTGTTGCGGAAATTCACAATTTCTTAATCGTTTTCAGTTTAATTTTTGCCAGAGAAAATCAATAACCGGCACTCCAATTAAGTTTGATAGTAAATAATAAAAAAGAAATAGTTCGTATTGCCGTTCCGAAGCTTTTTGACAGATTTATTAAAGTCAGGATGGAGTATTACTATACGGAAAAATATGGATTAGCGGCCGGTCGAGTGTTAATACTATACATATCAAAAAATTAGTATAAAAACGTATTAACTATCTACACTAGACGAGGATACACCTGATTTGTCACTTCTATCAAAACCCGAGAAGAATCCCTGCCGACGAACACTTAGCAGTTCTTTTAGCAAGTCCTAATATCATCTCCCTGTGGTACCTCTTCGGAAAGTGTTGACAAGAGACTGTCGAATGGTGAGCCCTCTGCGCCATAAATCAGAGTTTTAAGTCAGTTGGGCTGGTGGTTAGCAACCCACTTTTATAAAAACACCATTGCT
Source organism: Thereva unica (assembly GCA_949987705.1). Taxonomy (NCBI): domain Eukaryota; kingdom Metazoa; phylum Arthropoda; class Insecta; order Diptera; family Therevidae; genus Thereva; species Thereva unica. Next base: position 218,725,392 of record OX465281.1, read on the forward strand.
ACAAATCGGCAAACAACACCTCGAAACCGGATGCATAACACAACGACGACCTTTGCTTTTCCATCCTTTACCGGACTCGTCTAAACAGAGCTTCTCGCGATGTGCGGAGGAACTAGGACGCACTTAAAAATTCGAAGAATGCTGGACAAGTATTAGAAAATAAATTGGAAGTGAAATAACTTTGGATGGACCCATACGTTGGATGGACCCATACAACAGAATTGTAAGTGCTGCTCTTGCCAAGGCAAACAAGGCGTTTCATATGACCAAAAGACTTTTTTACAGTAGACACCTAAGCCCATGGTCAAGGTGATTAAGCCTTGGTCCGAACAATGTTAACTTATGGTTGTCCTGTATGGTTCAACATATCTCCTTCTTACATGGAAAAGCTTCGGGTTTTTGAAAGACAATGCTTAAGGGTGTGCCTAAGCTTGTATCGAACACCTGAATCGGGCTTCACAAAATATCACGCCAACAATATCCTCTATGATAAGGCATTTGTTAACAGGATCGACAATTTCATAATCAATTGATTCACGTTGCTACAGCGACAATCCTCTTATTTGGGGAGCATTCTACCCGAACTCTGAATACCACAAAGCAGCTTGTGAACGCGGGTTTACCCCCGAAGCATTTATCTACCTAGATTCCAATAAAAATTGGTTCAGGATGATTCGGGATTGCCCCTCTTATATCACATGTACCACAATGCATGTGATAAGCGAGTGAGTGCTATTGAAGAAGGCAGAGAGGTACAGGATTTCCTGAGGTTCAGCACACGAATCTCAAAAAAAGATAAAAACAGGCCTCCAATGCCAGTAATTTGTACTGGTGGCTGGAGGATCCCCCATAGTTGGGTATTTGCCCTCTCTAATCGAGTTATAGGATATTTTCGAAGGCATTCTAGTTTTACTAAATAAGACAATGGTCTTACCGGTACTCATATATGCATCTGAAACGTAGGTGCTTAGCGAAGAGCACTCAAACCTCTCAGCCGTGTTCGCGAGGAAAATAATTCGGAGGGTTGTTGGATGTAAGGAAAGACGATTGTGTAGATTCTACAATGACGAGATCTACGAGGGCTATCACAACATAGATGTTGTGAAGAAAATAAAGCTCGGTAGGCTCCGTTGGGCTGGGCATCTAGCTCGTATCAGTGAAGATGGGCCTGCTCGGACATCGAGGGAGACTCAGCCTTCGCTGGAAGGATGGCGTAGACTAGGATGCTAATAACTTAGGGATGCCAAATTGGATGACATCGGCTCAGAGTTGGGACCGGCGGAGAGAACAGTTGCGAGAGGCCAGGACCGGATGCCGGTTTTAGAGCGGTGAAAGAAGAAGAAGAAAGAACTTGAATCTTGTGCTTTTAATTTTTAGTTTATATTACTCCCTCTTCAGCCTGGATATGAAGAAAGTGATTTGAGATTTCAGGGTGACATGAAGAGGCATAATTCTCAACAGGTCCCCCAAATACTTACGCAAAAGACATCGCCATATCGAGAAACCGCATGAAACCTGGTGCTGTAAATTAGTTAATACGAAGCAAAGTACATGGTCGTGAAAATAAAGGTCGGTGAGCGCCAGCGATTAGCACATCTAGGCCTCTTAATGAAGAGAAATTCCTTCGAAAAATCCTTGCGTTAATATTCATGGTGTGAGGCAGCTTTACCAAACCTCCGCAGCAATAACAGAGCAGATCAAGACGTTAGGCCGCGTGCACATTGAACAGCGATGAGCTGTGAGCGGAGAGCGATGAGCGATGAGCGGCGCGTAAACACCACGCAACATACGTAAATGATCAAAAGTGTTCACACTGCGCCGCGATGAGCGGCGAGCGTTGAGCGTTAGCGCTAAGCGGTGTTTTCGCCGCTCAAACAATCTTGATTGTGAGCGGCAGCGGTGACTTTAGTTGGTGAATTTATTTACTTGAAGCAAGGTCAGACTTAAAATATGGCAGAAAAAATAAAATTATCCATTTCAGAACGCGAAATTTTAATTGCACAAGTGCAATGTAAGGAATGCTTATGGAATGACCGTCATCCGAACTACAAAAAAAAAGAACTAACAAATAAATTGTGGGAGGAAATAGGTAGCCAGATGGGTTACGCAGGTAATAATTGGACAATATGTAGCGTTTGTTATTTGTATTTAAATATATTAAATTAGCTCCATTTAAATTTTCACAACTGATCAAAAATGCAAAAAGTAGTTTGCAAATTGATTTCGAATATTTTCGGCAGCCCTTGCTGAGTTACGAAATCCGCCGTGTCCTTGATCCTCTTCAGTCGAAATTAAATTTGCGGAGTAATAATGCTTTATTTGTTGAGAATATTGTAGATCACTATCGCCATCCATTTCTCTTACCACGTTATGCAATAAGCAGGCACATTTTATTATAACTATTGCCTTTTCTGGACAAACTTCAATATCTTTTCCCAAAATTCGCCATTTAGCTCGTAAAATTCCAAATGCACACTCAATGCATTTTCTAGCCGTTGATAAACGGTTATTAAAATTTTCTTTTATATTATTTAGGTTTCTCGAAGGATATGGTCTTAACAGGTATGGTTTAAGAGGGTATGCTTCATCCCCTATCAAAACATGTGGCGCTTCGATATTGGTTCCAGGTAACAGGCGGTTAGGTGGCAAATTAAACTGTTGCCTTTCAAGTAATTTAAACAGATTTGACGATGCGAATGTCCCTCCGTCGCTTTGTTTTCCTCTAGCTCCTACTTCAATAGTAATAAATTTTTTGTCAGCATCCGCCACTGCTTGTAAAACAATGGAGTAATATTTCAGATAATTAAAGAAACTAGAGCCACTTCTTGGAGGACATTTTACTTGGCAGTGCTTCCCATCAATCGAACCAATGCAATTTGGGAATTTCCATCGTGTGTAGTAGTCGAGTGCTATATTTTTCAGTCTTTCTTGACTTGGGATGGGCATAAAATCTTCAACTAATTCTTCCCATAAAATGTTGCAAGTTTCGTGTATAACTTTAGCGGTTGTACTTGCTCCAATTCGAAATGTTGTCGATAGATTTCTAAATGAATTTCCGGTAGACAAATATCTGAAGGAGAGAACGTGTTATAAATAAAATTATTCCAATTTATATTCCAGGCAATATTCTTAAAACAAAATGGAAGAATTTAAAAGACAAATATCGTCAAGAGCTACAAAAATTTCCAAAGCCAAAATCGGGAGCAGCAAATATAAATTATAAATCTAAATGGCCTTTCTTGGATAGTATGAGTTTTGTCAGAGATGTGATACAACCGGGAACAATGTCAGGAAATTTGCCACTTTCTACCGGCGCGGTAGAAGAAACCGAAGAAGGAGATAATGAAGTTTATACAGAAGAAAGCTTCACAAGTTTATTTTCTTCAGAAAATCCACATGTTCCTTCTCCTTCACTATCCCAATCAAATCCCTGTAGCTCTTCCCACTTGACAAAGCGATCTTCATCTAGCGGGGCAGCCGCAAGTTCCAAAAGAAAGTCTGATAAAGACTTATGTAGATATCCTGTACCTGTTAATGGAACGAGAAAAGCTGGATCTTTGTCGCAAGGAACAACAAAGGGACAATGAATTAACAAGCAAACCAGACTATCATTTTTTTATGAGTTTAATTCCATACATGGAGAAATTAACCCCATTGGAAAATTTAGAATTGCGGGGAAAAATTCAAAATATTGTTTTGGAGACTTTGAAAAAGAAGGCAATGTCTCAAGAGGCAGATAACACCGTTCCGTTACATCATGAAACCTCAAGTGAGAATATTCATGCTGTTTATACTTTCAATTATGATGAATAAAATAAAGTTAAATACAAACCAGAATTTCAGAATTTCATTTTCTTATTTGCTAACGATATGAACAGTATAAAATTATAAGCAATAAGGGATAATTTGAAAGAAATATCACTTACCGAAGTGTTATATAAAGTCTTTCTTCAGGAGGAATCGGCACTTTAAAATTTGTTTTTTTCTTTTGCAAACGATGTTTCACTTTAGAAAGAATAAAGTCAAAAGTTGCTATAGACATTCGTAAAAAATCAGCAAATTTCTTTGGATTTTGACGGAGATCTGCATACAATGTGTAAAACTCTCCCATTGTCAATCGGCTTTTATTTATTTTACTTATGGCTAACCTTTTTTTTTGCCTTCGTAACATAAGCCTTTTTAAATGTGAATTTTCCAGTAAAAGAACTCGCCTTGCCGCCTTTGACAACATTTTGTAACAGACTACTCTCTACATAACCCGAAAACTGCGGCAAACCAATGTGCACACATTTCCGCCTAACGCTCATCGCTCAACGCTCATCGCTCAACGCTCTCCGCTCAACGCCGTTCAATGTGCACGCGGCCTTAGAGCTTAATGATTCGAATGTGGATCAGAGTTTTAGTGGAGGGAACAGTTGTAAGAGCCCGGCATCAGATCCTCATCTGAACTTCTACTTCTACCGTGTCCTTTCGAGGTCTGATGAATATGAATTGCTGACGTCATCTCAAGAACACTCGACCAGGCAATATAAACAAATAAACAACACTTGAATACTAAGCAACACTTTTGTCGAATTGGCAGAGCCGAGGGGTAATTTAAAATCGTATACGGGTTCGAATCTTCCTTTTAAAGGATTTTGCGTAGGGACGACTAAGGGAATTATCATTCACACCTGCCTGAGCTCATGTTCTAATTTACCTACTTCCCATCACGTTCAAATCTTTTATATTAATAAAAGAACGTGTCTGTCAGTCTGTGTGTCTGCTTGTGCGTACCGTCACGCGTAGGAGCCAAACTAGAAGAGATAGAAACCTGATTTTTTTTGTGGATGCATGGGTACCCCAAAAAGTGGAAGAAAGTGCCCACTTTCATGTAAACGATCGACCCGAAAATTTGCCCATATATGTACATAGCTCGCGTGATGATGCAATATGACACTTTTGTAAAAAAAAAGATGGCGGCCCAATTCTGCAATTGCATTCCCTACCCCGGCATGGGTGTCAAATGAACAGATATGATACATAAAATACAATTAGCTGTGTTGTGTCATTCCAAATTCAAAATGGTGGCCAGCCAAAATGGCGGATTATGTTTTTCTTTAGAAGCCACTTGGTTTAGGTATCAAATGAAAGGGTATGACAAGTAGAATACTATTAGCTGTGTCACGTCATTCTAAATTCAAAATGGCGGCCAACAGAAAATCGCGGTTTACCATTTTCTGTACTTCGCTTCCGATGACAGTAAGTAAGAAATGAAGCTGTATGACGTCATTTTAAATCAAATATGGCGGTCACCACAAAAGGGCGAAAGACATATAATAGGCTAAAAATAGAAAATAAAAATATGGTTTAAAAAGAAGTAAAAAATACGCTTTTATTTTAAACTAAAAAGTAAAATATAATTTTGAATGTAAAGTTTTTATTGCTCCAGCCAGGAACAAACTACTTTTCAAAATGTAAAAAAGCGTGGAGCGCTGACGCAAAGTTCCAGTGTTAATAAAATAAGATAGGTAAAGAATAAGAATTTATTAGATTTTTTTATAGGCACCAAATTGTGCATTTTTGGGCTGCACGGTGGATGCCAAATTTGCATAATTGATTACTTTTTTGGCCCTTTTGTCTGGGGGAAAACAGTTAGCAGGGTAGGAGGGCGCCATGAGTGAAGCTCTACACAGGGCATAGCAAATCCATGCAGACTATTCTGATTATGTTTGGCTAGGTGTCTGTGGTGCACGTAGTACGCAATTGTTGATCATCGAATCTTAAAAAAGTTGTAACATATTTTAAGTTTTTTTAAGTATTCAAAATCAATTTTTTGCAGATTTGTCCTTTTTTCATTATACCTTTTGCAGACTGTCGACACATAATCTTTTTTATTGAAAGGCGTTTGCTAGTTTATGAAATAAAATTCAGGTGCTGTCCCTAAATTCACCAAAAAAATCACGCACATGCATTTATGTCACCCGGTACTTTTGGAGTGCAATAGTGGAGAGTAATGAATAGCAGAAGTACGCACACATACACATACAGGTATGCCCTATCATTGGAGATTTTTAAATTTGTCATTTCATATGTAAAAATTGTCCTTAATCCATTAAGAAGGCAATGTAAAAAGCATGTAGAAGATGTTATAAATAAAGTAATGTTGTTATCAATTGCTAAAACTTAAAACTGTCATTTTAAATAAAATATTTGTATTCAACTGGCATCTTTTTCCACTTATCCGATGCGCAAACCTCTCATATTCCCCACTTTTAAATAGTTTGCCTCGCCGCGGGAGCATTGACCTCTTGAAACTTCACAACACACCGACGCGGCACTAGTCAATGGACACCAAACGAGTACCCGATTATAGATTCAGTCAGAGTTCAAAAGAATGCTTTTAAAACATGATAGAATCATTTAGGAAGCATCCTCGTTCTATCAAAGCATTTAAAAATGCCCCAATTTAAAAGCTCTGGGGGGGACAAAAAATCCATAATAATTGTGTCCTTTTAAAAAGTCGCAAGGTAAATTTTTCATGGGAAGTCTCTTTTTTTATTCTATGTCAAAAGAATCACAACAGCAATTGCCATGGTCCAATAGAACAACAGGTGCTCCATCAGGCCACGTGCGACCTTTAGGTCTGACAATTTTATGATGGCAATAAAAATTCTTTGATTATGAGCCTACTTTAGGTCGAAGGCGGTTCCAGGAACGCTTCATGCAAATGAGGATGTTTTGTTGAACTTTTGTTATTCTCTTGTGTTTATTTTTTACCTTTTTATTTTTTTTTCAGGTATTTCTCGTTTTGTTTTTACAAAAAGCGTACTGGAAGAAATGCTTTCCCAGGTTATTTTCTTCTCTTCGTTTTTTTTTGTTACCTCTTGACACAATTTTGCATATCTGATAACCATCAAACATAGTAAATGGATCAGAAACTCGGTTATAAAAAATTTGAATTATTTGATTTTATTATTTTTGGGATTTTATTTGAGGAAATCTATTACCAATGAAATCTTTATGGCCAAGAAAATGTACTGAAATAATAGTCATTTACATTAGGCTATACCCCGCAATATACCACAGAAGAAGGTAGATGAACTTGTCTATTTGTCGTTTAACGTAACAATTTCTGTAATTATTGATTTCTTTTCCGTTTTAAGACTGAATAATTATTGATTGAACACAGCTTTTTTCCCCCGTTGTGGTTTCTGTTGTAGTATATTGTTACGATGCTAAAGGCTCCAAGAAGGTTGAGGTTATGTGCGTTATGAACTGCTCAAGTTATATGCTTTTAGTGCGCGGTTACAATGGTTCGTTTTCCCCTAATCATAAAAATATAGTCGTAATTCATAACATAAAAGTTATTTAGTTTTATTAAGTTACCGACCAGAAAGTAATTATACGACAAGGACATGTTGGTGGAGTATCGGATAAAAACTAAAATTAATTTACGAGCAATTTATTTATTCAGAATACCTTTCGAAACTTCAGACTTCAGTGAAGGAAGTGGCGGTGAGTTTATGTCATAAAGACATTATTAAAAATCTATAGATTGTAGCAATTACCACAAAAATTTGCCTTCCGTTGATATTTTTAAACTGATTACAGAACTGTATAGAAAATAAAAAAGATGGCTTCAGATAGTGTAATTTACGGCAACTGCACACATTAAATTATTAGAAAAATATAGTAACAGATATTATTTAAAATTTAAATGTCGATAGACAACGTTATCGCAACAATCGTTTAAATAAAGCAAATATTAATCATTATGTATTTAAACTTACCGTAATATATTAAATGACTAGTAGGAAAGCCCGTTATTGAAATTCAGTCACCATAAAAAAAACAAATATGTAAATAAATAAAAAACGAACGGCAGCACCTGATTATACAATACACAAAAAATAATCAAATAAGTAGTGGTGTCGCGGGACGTCCGATAGAGCAAGTACACCAAGAGGTACTCCAAGAAGTATCCAAAGTACCAATAACTACCCAAGAAGTACTTCCAAGTGAAATACTCCAAGAAGACCACCAATTAGAAGTACTAGCAATTAGAAGTACTACCAAGTAAAAGTACTACCAATTAGAAGTACTGCCAGTTAGAGGTACCCCGAAAAGTACTTCCAATTAGAAGTACTCCAAGAAGTACTACCAAGTAGAAGTACTACCAAGTAAAAGTACTCCAAGGGTACTACCAGGGGCCTCGGTAGCCTAGGGAGTACGGCGTCTGGCTACCATCTCAGAGGTCCCGGGTTCGAATTCCGGCCAGCCCCACGGTTGATTCGCCTTTTCCACTTTCCCACCTACATAGCTTTACTTCTTTCTTCTTCCCTCTTTACATTCCTCATTCCTTCTGTCATAGCCTTCGTTAGCCCTTCCCCGCTCCACCAAAGCGCATGTCATCGGTTTGTTGATGAGATTCAACTCGTTTCAGGAGGCATAACACCACAGCGAGTTGTTTCTCGATGTCCCGATATCAAAGTCGCGATAGTAATGGTTGGGAGTAGGTGGACAAAATTTTCGCGGCTAGGTTGTGGCAGTTCCTTCCTCCCCGACTAGAGCTGCTGTTCGACATTGCATATACGAAGAAAATAGATTGCCAACAGTATAAAGGGCCTTCCCTGAGACTCTAGTCCAACGGTGGGCAAATGCGGCTCTTAGAGCCGCATGCGGCTCTTCGTTGAATCAAGTTCGGCTCCAAACGTATCTCTTTAAATTATTGAATATTCCAGACGGGTGTGGAAATGCTCTTAATTTTTGATTTTTGAAATTACATAATACATATAACATATAATGCGGCTCTTTACAATTATGAAAAACCCACATGCGGCTCTCATTAACCTCATGCGTGCCCACCCCTGTCTAGTCTTTCATATAAAAAAAATTAGAAATACTACCAAGTAGAAGTACTCCAAGAAGTACTACCAAGTAAAAGTACTTCCAAATAGAAGTGCTCCAAGGAGTACTACCAAATAGAAGTACTTCTAAATAGATGTACTATAAGAAGTACTACCAAATAGAAGTACCCAAAGTACCAATTAGAAGTACTTCTAATTAGAAGTACTCTAAGAAGTACTACCAAATAGAAGTACTTCCAGTTAGAAGTACTCCAAGAAGTACTACCCATTAGAAGTACTACCAAGTAGAAGTACTATCAATTAGAAGTAGCATCAAGTACAATTACTACGAGAAGTACTACCAAGTCGAAGTACTACCTACTAGAAGAACTCCAAGAAGTATTACCAATTAGAAGTACCTGCATGTATGCATGCATGTATGTCCCAGTAGGGAAAATCGCGAGTACTTACTCTGGGAAGTAGATTTGGAAGTTCTTTTTTATTTACAGCCTTATTCTCATTGTCGAATCACCCAAGTGAAATTTGTCTGAGGCGGTGTCACATCACTTTGAATGTGGTATTCTCGTTGCGAGGAGCTACGAGGACCGTTGAGAAATGAAACACATTTTCATTTGACAATTGAGTTTGACATGTTTAGCAGTGCGACGTGTGTTGTGAGAAAGGCGTAAGAATTTGGGAAAATAAATAAATAAAATTAGTTAATTTGTGCTGTGGCTTTCGTATGTTAATTTTTTAAGCAATATACAATAAAAAAGGATTTTTGTTTACCTTTTTTCTGCTTTCATTTTGCTAAAGATAGAACTGTCTATATCTACAAACGTATCGACAAAATTGTCACTTGACACTTCCACCTAGTGACAATTAGAATTCGACGATTAAAGCTTTGTATATTAGTTTTCAGGACTGGACAGATCAGAACAGAATAGAAGAGAATTGAACATCAAGCAATTAAACTTCAAACGTTTTAGAACAACTTAGAATAGAAAATCTAATGAAAGCTTTCTTGTACTTTTTTGTTCTACAATTTCGGTGGCAAAATTTCATATACACATTTGTCAAAACCTGAAAAAAACAACAACAAAAAAATCTTGTCCAAAACAGTCCCTAAAAAAATCGAGAACAAAAAAGTAAAGCTTCGGACTATTTAGAACAACTTAATGAACACCAAACTAGAACAATTTCGGACAAAAAATAACAAGTTGTATAACTAATGAACGTCAAAACGCGTACTTTTCTATCCTAGAATGTTTTAAGTCGTTCTAGGTTCTACCAAAGCATTCACAGCTTTGGTGAGTCTAGCCTAGTTGCTCTAGATATATCAAAGGCTTTTGACAGAGTATGGCACCCAGCTCTGTTGAATAAACTCCAAGCTATTGGTATACACTTAGTTCTAAAGAACTGGATTAAGAGCTTTCTTTCAGGCCGTTCAATCAAGGTAGTATTGGATGGCGTTGAATCCAACCCCCACACCATCTCGGCAGGAGTTCCCCAGGGGTCAATTCTCTCACCCGCACTTTTTCTAATCTTCATTAATGATCTGCTCTCAATCCCCTCCAACCCACTTCACTGCTTCGCTGATGACGGTACTCTGAATTTCTCTTACTCCTTCGACAATATAAGACAAGCACGTGCCAGACCTTGTCTTTACCACCGTCAACTGATGTCGGCTTCGATCAACCGGGATATCGAATCGATTCTTCACTGGGGCGAAATGAACCGCGTCGAATTCAATGCCACAAAAACGAAGCACTGTCTGATCTCCAACAAAAATTGTACCGACCTTCCTCCTGTCTCGGTGGATGGAGAGAATCTAACGGCTGACTCAACTCTCAACATCCTAGGGGTAACTTTAACGGAGCATCTGCGATGGAACGATCACATATTCCAAATCGCCAAACAAGCCTTCCAATGCCTTGGATTTCTCAAGAGATGCAAGTTCCTCCTCCAGCCAGCCGCATTGGCTACAATATACAAATCCTACATTCGGCCGCGCCTCGAATACAACTCACATATCTGGGCAGGCGCCCCAAAAACCACCTTGGCTTGTCTTGACAAGGTGCAAAATCGTGCCCTCAAACTCATTGGTGATGGCCCCTTTCGCGCCCCCATAGACACCTTGAGCCACCGTAGGAATGTAGCAGCCCTCTCCATACTTTATCGCTATTACCATGGCGACTGTTCCACCGAAATTCAGGACCTCCTGGCAGCACGGCAATACTTTTCACGCAACACAAGACTAGCCAGCTCGGCTCACCCCCATACCCTACAGCCCCCTCGTTCACGCACAATACGGTTTAGAAGTTCGTTTATGAATAGAACAACTCGATTGTGGAATGATCTCCCGCAGTCAGTATTTCCGAACTCGTACAACATCTTAGAGTTCAAACGTGAGGTTCATCGTCATTTTCTTCTACACCCTCCAGACCCCCTCTAACCTTTCCTATTCTCCTCTATTCTTCAAACCAAGCTACTACTAGACATTGCACCATGAACTGAACGACATGACGGACTGGTAGTACAAAGCGTTACACCTAAGCTTGGTTTTTTCATAAAAAAAAAAAAAAAAAAAATTAGTTATAAAACTTGTTATTTTTTGTCCGAAATTGTTCTAGTCTGGTGTTCATTAAGTTGTTCTAAATAGTCCGAAGCTTTACTTTGTTGTTCTCGATTTTTTTAGGGACTGTTTTGGACAAGATTTTGTTGTTCTTGGTTTTTTCTAGTTTTGACAAATGTGTATATGAAATTTTGACAACGGAAATTGTAGAACAAAAAAGTACAAGAAAGCGTTCATTAGATTTTCTATTCTAAGTTGTTCAAAAATGTTTGACGTTTAATTGCTTGTTGTCCAATTCTCTTCTATTCTGTTCTGATCTGTCCAGTCCTGAAAACTAATGAACAAAGCTAATTAGAACACCAATAGAGGGTCGAAGTGACATCTGTCACGGCACTCGACAACGAGAATAAGGCAGTTAGTGTTTTCTTAAATATGAAAGATGTACTTCTGTAATGGCTTCTTAGTAATGCAGCAGAGAAGAATGAGTTTGGTGACCATGCGTTTGATTTCGCGTTAAAGCGTTTTCAAAATCTTCTTAGCAGGTCGTTTTCTTTGTTAATCATGTCAGTCATCTCAGTTATTAAGTTTTATAGCTTTAATGTACATACATACATATATTTGAATTCATGTTAATATTGAAAAAAATGTGAATGTTTTATAAAAATTTAAAAGAAATTATAAATCGCTTGATTATACCTCCACTAACCTTTCACTCCTCCCCCAACTATCTTACATAACAAAAATTTACAATATAATCACTTTGTATATGAGTTCAATTATAAATGTGGTATAAGTACTTCTAAAACACATTCTATGGAAGGCAAAAAAGAAGTAGTTCCCCGCATAAGTCATCGGCGTGTTAATGTACTGCTTTTTTGTATTGGGTGGAAGTACTGGACTGATTCTGCAGAAGTACTTCTAGAAGTACTTTTTATAGTACTTCTATTCCCTACTGGGATGCTCTACCTCGTGTAAGTCCAGCTCAGCTCGCCTGTGGTGTGATTTGGAGGGGATTGAGAGTAAATCATTTGGAAAAGAACAAGAGAAGTAAGAAATAAGACCAGGAGATGAGCTCCTTGTACAACATCAGATTATCCCACTATTATTTTGATGTTCGCAAAGACAGGTTATTCTATTTATGTATAAACGAATTTCTTGACTATAGCGTTGCCTAGCAGAGCAAACATCTCAACCAAATTATATAATACATGGGTTTGGTGAGTGTGGCCTGGCTGCTCCAGATATTTTCATGGCTTCCGACAGAGAATTGTCTCCGATTTATTAACTAAATTACGAGTATCGACTCTGCTTACTTCAATTAAGGTTGTATTGAATGACGTAAAACTTAAACGGCACCACATCTCACCCGGTGCCCCTCGGTTGACCCTGCTCTATGTCTTATCTTTGTAAATGAGGATCTGCGATGGAATAGCCGCATATGTATTGCAAAACTTCGCCGTCGCCTTGTCCGAAGTCCAGGGTATGAAAGGAGGAGAGTGGTCGACCTGCCGAATTGACCAGAATCGGGAAACCGAAGAAACTAGGCAAGAAACCGCATTTTTCAAAGCGGCACCGACAGCAGCTTATCCGTTGCGGGGACGTCCCTTTCAGACCGCCAGCTAACGGATCAAAGAAGAAGAACATGTGTTCCAAATCGCCGAACATGGATTCTAGTGTTTGGAATTTCTTTGAAGATGCAAATTCCTCCTTCAGCTGTCGGTGATGGCTATAATATATTAGTGTTACATTCATTTCCGCCTTAAATTCAACTCTCGTTTATTTGGGCTGGGGCCTTGGGACCACCTTAACATGTCCGAGTTTCCTACTTCAAAGCTACGACAGACACGGAAAACTTTTACTTCGGTTTGTTACTGCAATATATACCATATCGAAATGAAAATGAAGTTTTAGAAAATTTTGTCTCTGAAAAAGATGCCTCTTTAGCAAAGGAGGGGGTTTTAAAAACAAAAGAGCTCACATGGAAATTTACAGTAAACGAAACAAGCAGCTGGAAAACGCTTTTATATAGGTCCATGCGTTCGAAGTATTACAATCGGATGAACCAATTGAAGATCTTGACTAAATGGATATTCCTGCCGATTACCAGTTTGATGACACTGAATTCAATACACTTCGGAATGTTATGAATATCGGACAGAGAAATTTATAAAACCGCATAACTCAGAGTACTGGTGGTGCTGGAACTGGGAAAACTCACACTCAATGTACTTAAAAATCAAATTAATCGTTGTTATGGTAAAGTTCAAATTTCATATTTATATTCACTTATATTAAGAAATTATACATTTTATTGAATCATGTTCAATATTCTTCACAGGTTATGTTCAATCTGTGAAAGTTTGTGCTTTGACCAGTGCGGCAGTGGAACCACATTACACAGTACTTTCAAATTGCCAGTACGAATTGACAGGGAATCATCTCCGAGTTATGCAACTACTGTGGAAATATTTATATTCGGTTTTTGTTTATAAATGAAATTTCGATGGTGCCTTACGAGATGCTATGTATGACAGAAGCAAGACTCCAACAACTAAAAAATCCGGATGATGGAATCAACGTGATCGTTTTCGGCGATCTTTACCTGTTGCCTCCAGTCAGCGGCCGTTAAATTTTCGAGCAACCGGAACATAATGTTTCTAGCGTTACATCTTTGGAGATGCTTCTCGCTGTGTGTATTATCCGAGAACATGAGACAATAAAAAAAAATTTTAAAAACCGACTTCAGAAAAAAACGCACAAAATGCCCAAAAAAGGATGAAATAATTGTTTGTAATTCTTAACAACATTAATCCAATCAGGATGGATCTAGAAAGAAGAATCACTTTTGAAGACGGTGCTAACACCTGTGGGTGATGTATTAAGGGCATAAGCCTAACAAAGAAATGAAAACAATTCCCGAAGCAAAGTTAGTGCAATCAAAGACAACTACATACTACCTGGCACCGTCTTCAAAAGTGATTCTTCTTTCTAGATCCATTCTGATTGGATTAATGTTGTTAAGAATTACAAACAATTATTTCATCCTTTTTTGGGCATTTTGTGCGTTTTTTTCTGAAGTCGGTTTTTAAAATTTTTTTTTATTTCGTACTTTTTAGTCCATTCATTTTTTTCGGCGGCAATATAAAAAAAATTATCAAGCTAGGTCTACACGGCACAAATAGATCGTTGCGTGTGAGCTCAACTGTTCGACTTGCACAATCCAAAATGTTTGGATTGTACCAAATATGTCTCGGTGATGTTCGACCACTTGCTCCTCCGACCTTATCACAATCAATGTAACATAATATAACGCGTAGATAAGTATAAATATAATGCGCAATAACTAATGGAGGTAATTTTCACTCGTCATTTGCACTCAGTTTATTCACACAATTCGACTTGCGCCAGGCAATTTAAAAAACTAAATCATTTCGAACGAATCTATCTTTACGATAAGTATGATGACTCTTCTTTTTAAATCCATTCTGAGAAGTATAACACGCCGCCGGGCCATCGAAAAAAATCGAAGCAGTAGCTAAATATTTTTTACAGTAATGTACATATTTGCATATTTTCGGACGAATTTAAAAAAAAAACTTATTTAATATGAAACAAAATTCATGTCTGGGGTCGGGGAGCGCAATTGCAAAATTTGATTGCAGATTGTATTGTCATGCGAACTATACGTATGTGCAAAATTTGCAGTTGATCGGTTATATGGAACTGGGTCAAAATCAAGTTTCAAGATTTGTTACACTACACACACATCCAGATCAAGATAATATAAGGCATATAAAAAGTTAAGTTGCCATTGATATCGGGGAAATTAAATGTAAACAATAAACTTCTTTGATTCTTCATCCACGTCGTGGTATATTTCTTTATTCGATATAAATAATAGTTTTTTGAGCTGCAAATTTCGCCATAATTTCGTTCTTATCGGCTTTTGTTCTGGAAGCAAATTTACAGACGCATTCACGTCGAAAACTTGTTTAATATGGAACAAAATTCCCCGAAGGAAATTAAAAAATAATTATTTTGTCGATATATAGAAAAAAAAGCACCGCGAGCCCTCGGGATCGAACTCGCACCCCACAGATCCCACAGACAAGAATACTTCCTTTGCGCTATGTCAAGTACTATAGGCTGCTGACCAATATGTTAATACAAATCATTTCAGAAAGAAGAAAAAGAGAAAAAGAAAAAAACCGGCCGGGAATTGAACCTGCAAACGCCACCCCACGCTGAACCGAGCATCCGACGCTCTACCCACTGACCCATCGCCCTGCTGCCAGACTTACAACAATAAAGTAATTTGTTCGGTGCCCATGAAATGTTTAGGTGAACTTTAACAGGTTGAATTTTAACAGTTTTTTCTGCCTAACTTCGAACTCCGTTATCAGACTTAAGAAAAAATTTAACGGGACCACCGTGGGAAGCTCCCCCTTCAAATGAACCAAAAAAAAAGCAAAAAAGTTATTGGGTGACAAAGTTATGCGTGAACAGGACCACAAAATACCTACACGTCGAATTGAGTAACCTCCTCTTTTTTTGAAGTCGGTTAAAAAGGAGATAACACATTTATTAACATTCAAAATCGAAAAGGACTCACGCATTCGTCAAATAAAAGCGTGGGGCGCTTCATATTGCTTTCAGTATAGGAAATACGTACGAAGTTATTTGGTTCTTGCAATCGCTACGGGACATATAGAATATTATAATAAAAAATCTTTTAATTTCTTTTGACGTGACAACGTCTTATAAATCGATGAGTATAGGAAGTCATTAGCGCAAAATGTCCCGTCGCTAAGTAGTGGTGGCGCCACGCGCGACTATTTGCGCTAATGACGACTTCCTATACTCATCGATTTATAAGACGTTGTCACGTCAAAAAATTAATATTGTAGTAATAGTAACAGCGTTTTTTCATGATGTAATTGAGATGATGAATTCATTTAACGAATGTGTGAGTCCTTTTCGATTTTGATGTTCAAATGTTTTCTGAGTGATTCTTTTAAATTTTGTGACTTTTAAAACAAGTGAGAGTTGAAATATACAGATTATTATAATTCAAATTACTTAAATCTCGTTTTTGAGATTTTAGTTTTATCTTTTTAGTCTACTTTACAAGCGCTAAATTATATAATTATATTAATCCATTTAAGCTAAATAAAAGCGTCTCTAAAAACTTGTTTTCCTTTTTTTTTCATCTATCCTTCGAACTTAGGCCTTACACTATTACGTGAAAGATATCAAGATCGGTTTTGCCATATAAAAATGGGCAAATCAACAATTAAACTCCAGAAGCAATATGAAAACTATTCGATGTTAAAAAAAACCTTAAATCGATTTCTCTGTCTCTGAATGAGTAAACGTTCAATCATTTCCCATTTATTAAACTAATAACACTCGTTTTGTACGATATAATCAAAGAATTACAAAAAACTAAAAATCTGCTTTAAAAAATCAACTTCCCACTCTCGTGACTGAAAAACCCCGGTAAAAAATCAAACAAAACTTCTTCTGTTGCCGGCAATTATCACCTGAGCAATCTTTATAAATTTTGTATGATTGAGGGACAAACACAGAACAAACAGGGCCCCCGGAGTTCATGACATGCAATGCGGGGCTTGCCATATAAGAGGCCCAACGAAGACCATAGCCGGGGCAGGGTGGCAGAACCGGAAGTCCTACTCATTTGGCATGCAACGCGAACCTAGGCTGATACGCATTTGAAATAAGAAGAGAACGTAGCCAAACCTGCCCAAGAAATGGGAAGGTGGACAGAGTCTCCACTTGGACTCTTGTAAATTTGCAGCTTGCGTGCACGGAATTCGGATGAAATAAATTACAAAATGCGCGATACTCGAATGTAAAAATTCATATTTCACCGCTGCAATTCGGGATTTTCGTCGCCGGGTCCTCTACGGCGGTGATTGCACAACAAGGACCTTTAAGTCCCGGTGTGAAGTCCTGAACAGGTCGTAGGTGACTGTTGTTGTGTGCTAATTGGATTGCGCCCGGATGAGATCTGTAAATAAAACTCAATTTTTCATCGCATAAATTTTTTATGCTGTGCTCGATGCTTCCGAAGTCTCCCCAACTTCCTTTGGAGTCTCGCTCCTCTTTTTTCCGTTTGTAATGTTTTATTCGAAATTCAATTTTTAAAATTAATTCTTAAACAAATTGACCTTTACATAAAGTGAAAAAAGCAGGTGATATTTGATCAAAGAAATTCTATTTTTTCCATTTGGGATTTCAAGGAACTCAGGTAAAATTGATTATTTGCAGAGGATTTTTTATTTGTCATGTTTTTGTCAATTGTGAAAGAGTTTAAGGCGAGAGATTCTTTTTTTGTTTAGAAAAAAGTGATGCGAAATTGGATTTGTTATGTGACAGGCTCCTGACAAACGAAAGCCGGTTTCTTTTGTAAAAAAAATGTTTCATTTTTAAATCCCAAAAGGACGTGGATGTGAGTGTGGAGGGGGAGGACTCTATGAGTTCGTTCAATTAAATTTTAGCTCTGTTAAATTGGGCAATCGTGCAATGTTTTATTTGCGAGAGGAGAATATTTTCTATTTTAGAAATTAGGTGCTTATATAGTTTTTTTATTAACTTTTTCGCCTAAATAGAACGAAAATTCTTCATGCCTAAAATTCTGGAATTACTGTTATTCGATAATTATGTTTTCAATCTATTAATACTTTGTGCAAGTACTAAATCGATGAGTGAACATTGCCGTAAACACTTGGATCAAGATGAAGAAGGTGACATATTTGATTATAACAAAATAACCAGGAACTTAGGTTAGGTTAGGTTAGATATGGCTGAGCTGCTGGTGCACAGCGCAAACACTTAAGCCAAAGAGATAGGCCCGTTGTGATGTCATAATGATCCTACTTCAAACCCGATGTTAAAGTGTCGTTTCTTCGCTAAACCACCTCGAGGACGTAATGAATCTTCTTAGTTGCGGGATCCCAAATTTCGGAATTTCCGCGTGCTTAGGAAGGGTTCACCAAAAGGGGTAAGCATCCTTTTTCTTAGGGCTAGGCAGTCACAAAGGTGTTTTATACATCCTCGTCTATATTTTTACAGCTTCTGAAGAAATCTTAGCTTTCGAGACCTAAGCGGGCCGCATGCGTTCCTATCAGACAGTGCCCGGTCAGCAGTCGCACTGTAGCTGAGAGGTCTCGTCTACTGAGGCTCAGCAGGAAGGTGGTCCGCCTGAGATCGTAGGAGGGCTAAGTCATTTTGGCCAAGGTGCATTTGTTAAGATCTCTCCAATGCATTGTGTGGTGTTTGCGTCGGAGTTTAAAGATGGTCCAAGACATACCAACCCTTTCCTTTCCAGGACGGAGAGTGGCGGTCGTGCCTTTCCTACCCATTTCGTCAGCTTTACAATTTCCCTTTATATTTCGGTGATCAGGAACTCATATGAGGAGGCTCCTGAACTGCTGAACCATCTCGTTAAGAGATCGACGGCATTCAGAGACAGTTCTGTAGTTATTAGTGCAAGAGCGCAGGGCTTTCAGAGCCGCTTGACTATCTGAGAAGATGTAGACAATTCGGTTCCTGTCGCCAAGCTGGTTGATTTGCAAAACAGCCTCATGTATGGCTAAAATTTCCGTTTGCTATACACTGCAGTGATCGGGTAGTCGGAAGGAGACCTCAATCCCAAGTTCCAGCGAGTATTCTCCTCCTTCCACTCGACCCTCGAGCTTAGAGCCATCAGTGAGTGTAATTTCAGTACAAAAGTCATTATAGCAATAGCGACAAAAATTTGCGAAAACGAAATGGGTGATATCAGCGATAATTATGATAATTATGAAAGTGGTTTTTGAGATGCTTTTATGGAGATTTGGAAAATGTGATTTTTTTTTATGTGAAAGACTAGAGTCTTAGGAAAGGCCTTTTATACTGTTGACAATCTATTTGATTCGTATAGAGTGCAATGTCGAACAGCAGCTCTAGTCGGGGAGAAAGGAACTGCTACAACCTACCCGCGATATTTTTAGTCCACCTACTCCCAACCATTACTATCGCGACTTTGACATCAGGGCATCGAGAAACAACTCGCTGGAGTGTTATGCCTCCTGAAACGAGTTGAATCTCATCAACCAACCGATTACATGCGCTTTGGTGGAGCGAGGAAGGGTTAAGGAAGGCTATGACAGGAGGAATCAGGAATGTAAAGAGGGAAAATGAAAAAAGGAAAGTTATGTAGGTAGGAAAGTGGAAAGGCGAAGGACCGTGGGGCTGGCCGGAATTCGAATCCGGGACCTCTGGGACGGTAGCCAGACGCCTTACTCCCTAGGTTACCGAGGTCCCAGAGATGTGGTGATTGGCACCACAAGAGATATTTTAATTACGAAACAAGAACTAGCATGATAATTAAATCGCAGATCTTCGGTAAAAGTTACGTCTAGAATGTTTGGAGATTTGGCCAACCGTTAGATTCACGCCGTTCACTGAGACAAAAGGAAGATTGATTGTTACAGCCACAATAAAGAATTAGTTTGATGTCCCTTTTGGACATGAGCTCACAATCTAAAGAGCCCAATACACGAGCGCTATATCCGCCCACGCCAGGCCGGCTCCTTAGAGTCATAGTCTGTCTGGCGCTTGGTTGTCGAATATTGTCGAAGTCGTAAGATTAGCGCCGAGTGACGTCATTGGCGAAACCGTGGGGTGGTTTGGAAGGAATTGAGAGCAGATCATTAAAAAGGTTAGGTCGCCTGTAGATTTTTTGGGTCAGAATCCACACAAGATAGTCCATAAGCTTTCGTTTGATTATTGTCTCAATGTTTTTGGAAAGAATAGAAGTACATAATTGCTATTAGGCTGTAGTTTAAAAGGTTGTCGGATTAACCTTTTTCAGAATGGTCTGATCATTAGCTAGTTTCCTATAGTCAGGATGTACATCGTTCAGGTATAAATATGACGTTTTGCGGTATCCTTTGATATAAACTGATTAAATCTATGACCCCTCCTACAAGGTCCAAATGAATATCATTCATTTCTTCCTTGTTGTTTTGTTACTTGAAAAATACTTTATAATATTTGTATTTGTATAGTGCCTGAAGTAGCGAGATCGGTATATTGCTCCACTAATCATTAATCCTGGCTGACAACTCGGTTTTATATTGGAATTGCCTTCATTTATTAAGGTCCGGTAATACTGAGGCCAGTCTAGAACTCTAACATCTTGTTCCACAAACCCGCTCGTGACGATTCTAGCTGTGTGGATGGTGATATGATTTTGCTGAAATATTGAATCTCCTCCGTTCGTGGTTTTTTTGAACTGTTGTTCTGTTGAAGTCCTTTGACTCTTTCGAGCGGTTAAATAGCAATATTCTCCACTGAAATGTAAATCAACAAGCCCCACAAAGTTAAAGTACAGCAAACTGACAACTGGCAAGTTCGTTCTCTTGTGCATCGATAATCTTGTAGAATAAATCGAAGGGAACATTCATTGTACATACAAAAATTCAACAATACTTTTTTGGCTGAAATTTGCCCTCAAATGCACTTTTGTACAGCTTGGTTCTTGGCCATTTCAATCTTTTGGTCAAGTTTGGCTGTCGTGAGGCCGTATGTGCCCATTCAAAAGCCAAGCGGCCGATGTTCGCCCGCTGTAAGCCCATTTTTTATTTTAACTCGGGAGGGCAGGATTCTTTCGCAGCCGTAATTTTTTTAAATATGGTGAGAACTTTAATATCTTTTACATAGTCCTTACTCTTGCGGATATCCCAGCAGCTGCGGCTGCTATGTGTCGAATGCTTTCTGCTGAATTGAAAGCCTCTCGTAGTATTTTGTGACATTCTCATACTGTTTTTCCATTAGTTTTAAAAGTATCTTAGTTTATTTCACTGTGTTCGCACGTCTTCCAATACTTCTAGCGACTTCTCGGAGGGAAATCTTCTCTTCTTTAAACGCCCAAGTTTTCCCTATTTTCAGCTGCGTTAAACGTCTTACGACTCATTTTGAAAATTTGTGTTTGAACAATATTAAAAAATCTCAACCACTTTTACCAAACAGTAGACGATCTATGAATGAACTTATCCTAATGGTGCAAGTTCTTATATTTTAATGTTTTTTTTTCTTCTAATAATCTCTTCTTAAAGACATCCTTAAAATAAACTAGAAGTTATTTCTTGAAACCAACACCATAAACCAATTTCCTCATGCCTTTATATACACATAAATTACATCCGGGCCAAAATAAAAGCCTTAAATATCAAGTTAACCAAATACTACAACATGCCCTCCTATCAAAAAATAATTAAACCGGAAATCCAGTTGTGTTTAAAAACGAATTGAAATTACTTAAAAAACCACCCTATTGGCCGTAGTGGAAAGCAACCTTCATCGGGACGAACAAAACTATACATATATAAAAAATAAGTGTACGGCGGCGGTAGCCCCATCAGTTCACATGGCATCTACAAGTAATTAGCTTGGTCAAAAGGTAGCTCATATTTCAAGGATGACCATAGTAAACTGCAAATTACGTCCGAACGTAAAACTCAGGGCAGGGTTAAGTTGGCTTGAATGCAAATTACTCGCGGCAAGGATCATTAAGGAACTAGACCACGTGCAACTTAAATGAAGTTGAGTTTCCACTACTGGACCTCATAGGTAAATGTCCTTTTTTCAAAAGTGTGGCGAATTAAGGATTTAAATGGAATTAATTTAGTGGAAAACAATTTGAAAAAATATTCAGTTGAGTTTAAATGTTAAAATTCGATGGTTAATCTGATTTAAAAAAAAAAATATGGGATTTTCTTTTTTATGTGAAAAAATCAAGCTTAAGAGTTACCCTTTGTACTACCAGTCCCCAATGTCGTTCATGTCATGGTGCAATGTCTTGTAGTAGCTTGGTTTGAAGGATAGAAAAAGGGTAGGAAAGGATGCTTAAAATTGTTTATTTAACTTTTTCTAACTCCGACGAGCGTGCATTTTTGAAGCGCAGCTTTTGCCGGAAAAATCGTCACCGTTAACTTTAACAATCGGAATGGAAGTATGTACTTTAAAAAGTACTTCTAGAAGTACTCAGGGCAGAGGTGAAAAGCAGTCCAGTACTTTCACCCTGTACAAAACAGATATTACATTAACATGGCGATGGCCTAGGCGGGAGTACTTCCTCTTCTCCTTCCATAGAATGTGTTTTGAAAGTACTTATACCACATTTATTATTGAACTTATATATTTTTTTTTCCTGTGTGAGGTATTAGGTCCAAAGGTATTGCGGCCATTTAGTTGGCCTATTGTACTACAACCCCTACACCTCATATTTGTAGGCCAGACCGCCTGAACAAGTTCAGCAGTCTGCCTAGTGGTTTGTCGCTTAGACTTGAGTGTTCGAGCAGGGACTTCTCGAACAAAGAGACCCTGCTCCTCGCTATTGCAGGGCACTCACAGAGAACATGGAGGGCAGACTCATCCTCTTCTAGGCAAAGCCTACATGTAGGGTCCTCCGCCCTTCCTATCTTCCATAAGTGGTAATTTAGGGCACAGTGTCCGGTAATTAAGCCAACAAGTGTCCTAACATCACTCCTACTGCGCCATAATAATTCCTTGGCCGTCTTAGGGGACGGCACTGGAAGGAACCGCTTAGAGTTGGCCAGTCCAGGCGCGGACCTCCAGCGTTCAATATGTCTCATCAAGGTCCGATCGGCCAGGGCCCTTTGCAGCAAGCTGGACGGTGCCCCAATAGCCGGCTCTGGACCAATGAATTCTAAATCAGAGCCCTGTTTAGCCAGGGCATCCGCACTTTCATTGCCTTCGAAGCCCCGGTGACCCGGGACCCAGACAAGTGTAAT
Source organism: Thereva unica (assembly GCA_949987705.1). NCBI lineage: Eukaryota > Metazoa > Arthropoda > Insecta > Diptera > Therevidae > Thereva > Thereva unica. Next base: position 218,748,617 of record OX465281.1, read on the forward strand.
TTGATTGAGAACGCCCAACTCATCAAGAGCACGTTGGCAGTCCCAAACTAATTTCGACTTGGTCCTACGGGACCTTATCGCTCTAATTGCCGCTTGGCTATCAGAGAAGATAAAAATCCGTTTATTTTGGTAGGCCCTTCTTAAGTTCTCTTGAGTGCATGCCAGAATAGCGACAGTTGCCAGAGTGCCTAGACTTATAGCCTTGCTGAATCTGGGACTTTCACTCCAGATTCCGGCGCCTACACCTGTCTCCGTTTTAGAGCCATCCGTGTACCATACTAGCCCACCCGGAAAAACTTTAGGAAAAGTCCAGGTAAGCCTTTCCTGCATATGTACAGAAGGTTGCTTAAATTTTGAGATTTTATAGGGCATGCCGTCCGATAGCATCTCCGCTTCCGGAATCCCTTCTATGATGTTGATTATTATAGAATGTCCTCGCCCAAGACCAGCGCCCAAGTAACCATTCGCTTTCAGCCGCAGCGCCGCGTTTATGGCGGACTTCTCTACCTCAAGGTGGAGGGGTACCAAATTGAGGAGAGTCTCCAGCGCTGCCGTTGGGGAAGTGCGGATGGCCCCAGTGAGGCCCCAGGAGAGGCAAGCCATTCTTTGAATTTTGCTTAAAATGGTTATGGAACCCTTAAGCTTCGTTCTGTGCCACCAAACTAAAGCTCCATAAGTTACCATGGGTCTTATGATGGTGGTGTATATCCAATACATGGTTTTCGGTTGCAAACCCCAGGTGGAACCACAAGCTCTGCGGCAAGCCCACAGGGATCTGCGCGTTCTACACATCAGAGTGTCCATATGCTGTTTCCAGTTGAGCTTGGCATCTAGCGTCACTCCTAAATATTTGGCTTGTTGTGAAAAGCCTATAGTTCTGCTGCGAATGTAGGTTCCCAAATTCCCGGTAGTGATCGTTTCCTGGTGAAAGGAACTAGGATCATTGAACTTATATACAAAGTGATTATATTGTGAATTTCTCCCCAGTTAGTTGGGGGAGGGGTGAAGGGTTAGTGGAGGTAAAATTAAGCGATTTTTTTACTTCCCAGTATAGGAAGTTATTGTAATCGGTCCGAAAATCGAAATCGAAAATTTCATCGTATTTTCATCTTTCAAGGTCCCAGGAGCATTTTAAGCAAAAAATTGGCAGGAAGTATGTATGTGTGCGTACGGATGTGGTCATTTTTTCCTGCACGATACCGCGCGAACCAAAACTGATATCGACTTCGTTGAGGTGTCGTTCGAAGCATTAACCGAAATATGATCTGAAAAGATTTTCATGAAATTCGGTCCACCAGCCGTTTTTTTGTTTAAGCGACGTAAGTGATTTTTGTACCTGCACGATATAGCACGAACCAACCATGATACCGACTTCTTTGAGGTGCCGATCGTAGCGTATTACCGAAAGTACAGTTTGAAAAGATTTTCATAAAATTTGATCGAGCGGTATCTTTGTTTAAAGGGCGTAAGTGATTTTTGTACATGCTCTATAGAACACAAACCAAAAATGATATTGACTTCATTGAGGTGTCGTTCGAAGCGTATTAACCGAAATATGATCTGAAAAAATTTTCATGAAATTCGGACGAGCCGTTTTTTTGTTTAAGCGAAGTAAGTGATTTTTAACTTCCCAGTATAGGAAGTTATTGTAATCGGTACGGAAATCGAAATCGAAATTTTCGACGTATTTTCATCTTTCAAGGACCCAGGAGAATTTTAAGCAAAAAATTGGCAGGAAGTATGTGTGTGTGTGTGTGCGTACGTATGTGGTAATTTTTTCCTGCACGATATCGCGCGAACCAAAAAAGATATCGACTTCGTTGGGGTGTCGTTCGAAGCGTATTAACCGAAATATGATCTGAAAAGATTTTCATAAAATTCGGACGAGCCGTTTTTTTGTTTAAGCGGCGTAAGTGATTTTTGTACCTGCACGATATCGCCCGAACCACGAAAGATATTGACTTACTTGAGGTGCAGTTCGAAGCGTATTGGCGACAATATAATCTGAAAAGATTTTTATAATATTCGGACGAGCGGTTTTTTGGTTTAAATGACAAAAGTGATTTTTGTACCTGCACGATATCGCGCGAACTATAAAAGATATCGACTTAGTTGACGTGCCGTTCGAAGAGTATTAACCAAAATATGATCTAAAAAGATTTTCATAGAATTCGGCCGAACCGTTTTTTTTTTTATGTTTAAACGACGTTTATGATTTATGTACCTGCACGATACCGCCCAAACTAAAAACTGCATATGTATATAGACTTCATTGAGGTACCGAAAAAAGAATATTAACGAAGAAATGCTCTGAAAAAAATTTCATAATATTCGGTCGGGCCTTTTTTGTTTAAATAGAAAAACTTCGGCTAATTGTCAGAAAGACCTTAAATTGGCAAGTTTTGCTAATATCTAATAAACTCAATGGAATGAGACCCGTTCTAAACGAAGTGATGTTTTTTGGGTTCTGCACAGCGATAGCCTTCGAACAAAACATTGACAACTAATTAATTTATTTGTTGTTTTCAATTTTTAATATTACTTGATGCAAGTTGGCTACGCTTTTGTACAAAGTCTTTTGCAGTCAAGTAATACGTGAGTAGTCTACAACATCACGTGTCAAAATACGACAACCTTTAAAAATCGTGGAAAAATTTCGTTACCCTTTACAAACAGCGCGAATTTTTCAAACCTTGGATTAGCACTTTTTGACGGGGAATTGTTTTCTACGCGTGATACAGTTTCAGAAAATTGCGGTTCATCCCGGGATTTCCAGTAGTTACCGCAAAATTTGTTCTTTTTGGTTAAGTCTGACAAGTACTTAACAGTTACAGTTTTGCTAATATCTCCGGAAAGGTTTGGAATTTCCAAATGAGTCATTCGCTTCTCAGTTTGTCAATGGCGCTTCAGCCCGCTCAATACGAATTTGAACACCCGCTTTAGTGCAGCGAACGAAATACGGAGGAAATGTTTGTTTGCTAACGTTCAGGAAAAACAAATTCTCTAGAAAAATCTTGTGGATTTACTACTATTATAGTTATTTGAACTAGCTTCTCTCGGGATTGCTTTGTCATCAGTTCTGATACTAGCCAATTTTCCACTAGTGCTAAACGTATAACTATTTTGTAAGAAGTCAGTTTATTCAATCTTCGTTCATCATAGTGGGAAGTTAATCGTGTGGACCGAAGGGGTCAAACCCACATCCCAACTAGTTTTTTTAATTTTATTAAAACAGAGCAAAATAAACATGAATTCAAATATATGTATGTAAATTAAAGTTAAAAAACTTAATAACTGAGATGATTAACAGAGAAACCGACCAGCTACGAAGTTTTTGAACACGTTTTCGTTTCACGTTTTTCGCGAAATCAAACGCATGGTCACCAAACCCATTCTTCTTTGCATTACTAATAAGTCATTACAGAAGTACTTCTTTGATATTCAAGAAAACACTAAATAAAGAAGTACTACAAATCTACTTCCCAGAGAGACATTTCATACTTTTTTGAAATTCCAACTTGAAATTAGGCGAGGTGAGACTGCGAAATATAAATATGCATTGTGGAGGCATAGGTTTCTTACTTACTCTGATTTATTTAATATTAGAATCTAACTCGTAGAAAAGCTCTTCATTGGTATTTATTATTTTGCTATTATTAATTTGCTTGTTTTTGTCATTTTGGCATTACAATGGCACCTCGCTTCATTTTAAGCCTGACATTATACTGTCTCAAAAGAAAAAAGAGCCACCTTTTCCAAACACATTTTATCATCGTGTCCAACATTACTTCACAGCTTCGTCGATGATGGTGCTCCACGTTCTTCCTACCATTTTTCGACCATATAAGACAAGAAAGCTAGACCTCGTCTCTTAGATCGTGAGCATTAGCTCAGGTTAGTATTAACTGAAATTTCTCTCACACACAAGTACTTGAATCTCTCGAGATCGCTAGCCTAACCATTCTCTTTTATTGTTCAAGTAAATCTTACATGAACGACAATGAGTCACTACTAAGGTTCACCATGAAAAAGTAAAAGGGAAAGTTTGCTCTAGGTATATAAAAACAGAATAGTTTAGAGGTATTCAATCTAAACTCGACCATGTACGAGGGTGGTCTGAAAAGCTTCCGACCTCGTCAATAAAAGCTAGTGAATGTAGTGGAGCATCTTTTGACAGCTACTCATCAAAGGTTCAGCTATTTTCGTCGCGCAGTTGTTATTTGACAGTCGTTTGATTGTTTTTGTGAATATGAAAAAATTGAGTATCGAGTTGTCATTAAATTTTGGTTTTTAAGGAGATATACGTCCACGCAAATCAAAAATTAGTTGGAGCTATGCACGAAGACTTTGCATCATTTATCGTTTAAATTTAATAACAGCTCGATACTCAATTTTTTCCATTTTCACAAAAACACTCAGATCGACTCACTCAAACGACTGTCAAACAACTGCGGGTCCAAAATGGCTGAAACTTTGGCGAGTAACTGTCAAAAGATGCACAACTACATTCACTAGCTGTTATTGACGACCGCTGCCATCTTCACGTTAAGGTCGGAAACTTTTCAGACCACCATCGTACAATATCTTTCTACATATTTTATCATTGCCAACAATCGCCAATGGTTTTGAAGACTAATATTTGTTTGTACACGTTATGTCCCTAGGTTCTTTAGAGAATGAAATCAAGAATCACCTGGTATTCAAGGTGAAAACTTGTCGAAAATAATTGAACTTAAGCATGTTTCGAACAATTTTTCACACTCTTGCAGTCATAATAAAACTCATAAACAACACACATCGTTTTGATTATATTTAAAAACGAAAAGGCCAAATGTTTTGTAACTGCTGGAAATTCCGTCAAGGAGGTAAGTTGTGGGACTGTAGGACGTGGAAAACAATTTTCCATCAAAAATGTGCTGATTTAAGGTTTGAAAAATTCGTGATGAAACATAATTTTTGCAGGGTTTTTAAAAAGTGCTTGGATTTTGACAAGTGATGACTTATTGGAAAGCCATCGCTCTGCTGAATCCAGAAAAGGTACCTTCATTTAGAACGGGTTTCATTTCAATGAGTTTATTAGACATTAGAAAAACTAACCACTTAAAGGTGCTTGTGATCCTTAGCCGAAGTCTTGTCATTTAAACAAACAAGAGCTCGACCGAATTTTTTTTCAGCATGTTCTTCGTTGATATTATTTTTGTTGGCGCGATATCGTGTAGCTACAAAAATCACGAACATAGTTTAAACCAAAAAAACGGCTTGACCGCATTTTATGAAAATCTTTTCTCAACACCACAACGAAGTCGTATCTTTCTTGGTTCGCGCGATATCGTGCGCACACATACATACCTCGTCTCAAATTAATGCTTAAAATGCTATTGGGACCTTAAAAATAAAAATTCGTTGAAAAATACGATTTCGATTTTCGGAACGATTGCAATAACTTCCCTATAAACTGGAAAGTTAATTAACAAACGAAAAAAATACCACAGAGAGATTATAATATCTGCCACAAATTAAAGGGCAACATAAGTGCTTAAACCTTACAACTTCTGACATACTGCCTTTTAGATTCGATTTGTACCACTGGAAATTAAATCCATTGATTAGAGCATCAAGTGCACATTTAGGATCATCGAATTAGTGCAATTACCTGCATAGAGATTGATAGGATATTGTCTGGTGTGTGGCTTCAAAATTGTCCTAAATTAATGGAAAGGCAAATTTACTACGTAATTTGGTTATGTAAGTAATCCATAGAAGCAAATCGTTGAACTGTGTGTGCGTTTTTTATTAAATTTACAAAAAAGAAAAGATAAATCCATGTGAGATATTGGTGTGTATATTTTATACTTATGTGTATGTGGTTGTATTGATTGGTTTATGAAGTGTTTGCTGTAACGATATTGTAGAGTGCTTGTCTTACACAGATTATTTATTAACCTTTGTTCAATTTACTTCTACGCCGTAGTTAATTGTAGTAATCTTGTTATGTATTTAATAAGAAGGTATTTCAAAGATATCAGTTTTGCTGTTCAAGTTAAAACGTACCTCGCCCCGTATTTGGAAGTTAGACTTGAAAACATTCGAGGGTTTGGAATCAATTTCTATCTTTAATCAATATTACGAGATTTGAAGGAATTCATTAAGATAAATTCAAAAACTGAATACAGCATGAGCATATATAAATGATACATATAAGAGGAAACTAGAACAACCAAAACGTGCTTTGAAATGAATCAGACGATGAAAACTAATTGAGCCGAGAGAAATTTCCATCAAACCGGTTTTATTAACAAGCGGACGCAAGCAGTAGAGTGTATTTTCTCAGTTGGTCCCCCACGATACAAGCAGTATACTGAAAGCAGCGTTACCAGCTCTTTCTCCTCGAGAAACCACTGGATTCGACTTTCAAAACCACCAGAATATTTCCCTATTCGCCAAAAGTAACAAGATATTCAACTAAATCTAAAGTTAATCAAACTTGACCGGAAATAATCAAACTAATTTAAAAAAAATAATGACTTCATGGAGTGCTATAAAATGTCAATATAATTATGATAATAGAATCAGCATGGCCGAACTGCGCAAGTTCGAGCAAATTGGAATTTTAAAATAACCTCAGTTCACATACAATTTCCACATATTCAACTGAAGATAAAACAGACCTCAGTTCGCCCAACTGGACTTGAACTGAGCTCGTTGAGAGAGTAATCAACTGGAATAATGGAATGCCATTCCAGTGAGCTTTTGCATTTCTAACTTCTGGCGAAAAAGCAACAACCATTTCAAGCACGAACTGAACATGATCTGAACTTTACCCGGTGAAGCCACTTGTGTGGATTGAACTGAATATTATTGAATTGAGGTAGGTGAAGCCGGCATAGCACATCTTGTCGGCTTTACTCGTTAATCGGAGTACCAAAGTTTAACTAAGGTTGGGTCTTTAAGTAGCGGACAACACACCTCCTTGTCTGGCACTGCCGGCCTCACAGCTCTTGACAGCCGGCTAGCGAATCAATCATGCTGCTAAAGCCGTTCAGTGCGACCGGAGGTCCAATTAGCGCTTGGTACGCCGTTTTGTTGCCACAACTTGTGTACCTTGGTTACGGAGTGGTTGTTTAGTCTGGTTTTAGGGATGCTTAGAGCGTAGAGCCATCCTGCGCAATTTAGGAAGCTTAACAGTGATCCGGTCTCCAGTATGGAGATCTCTTTTGAGTCTTCCAAAACGTAATTACTGTAGGCAATTACGTTTTGGAAGACTGCCTGGCTTTACCTAAAGTTATTCAGTGCTTTCCATTTGTGGTTGGCTAGCAGCAGGTAGTAGCACTTTTGACTCCACCAATTGGGCTGCTAACCATCTCGGTCTCCGAGCTCCGAAGAGAGACTTCCTGCTTGGCTAGGTGTTCGTCTTTCTCCTTTCCCTCTACATTCCTATGACCGGGAGCCCAGGCAAGAGTCCCCAAGCCTATCTAGCTCCACTAACTTCGAACGTATCATTACCGAATCCAGAGCTTGGCTGTCTATGAAAATTTCAATACTACATCCTTATGTATGTTCTAAGTTCATTGGCTGGCAAACTTTCAGGATCACCAGCACTTAAGCTTGAAAGACACTGGCGTACACCGGGAGGTGCCAGGATAGTAAAGTATTATTGGTCTCTAGATAAACCCTCGCTCCGACACCCTCTGACGTTTTGGAGGTGTCGGTGAATATTCGTACATCGAACTTTCGCAGGACATCTACGTTTCTCCACTCTCTTCTTGAGGGAAGTTCGACGGAGAAGCCCTTCCTAAAGGTCAGCCAAGAGCGGAGGTAGTCTGTGGTTATAGCGATAATACCCTCAGGTAGCAAATTCAAAATATTGCTATGTCCGTAGGGTTTTGAGGTCCAGGCCCCGGATTCCCTCAGTCTGAGGGCACTATACGAGGCTAAATGTTTGATGTGAAGATCGGGGAAGTAGGTGCAAGAGAACGTCGAGAGTTTTCGTGGGACAGCACTGCATCCACAGGACCATCTTTGGCTTGAGATCTCATATTTTTACAGGCGTAGAAGGCTAATACAGGCTTTCTTTACCCTTTCGTCGATATTCGTCTTTCAGTTGGGTTAAGTATCCAGTATTAGACCCAGAAATTTGATTCTAGAGGATAAGGTGAGATTATGCCCCTCCAACCTGGCGAGATTGAACGTGGAAATTTTCGTGTTCTCTATAAAAAGCATGACCATATAAGCATATGAAGCTGCGCAGTTGCCAACTTTATTTAGGCATCCTTGCATGATTTGTTGGGAAGGACATATACATTTCTTTCTTAAAATAGAACGCATAGCGAGTCGCAAAATGCGGATGCATGTTTTACTTATAAAACAACCAACAAGCCACTTTAGCAAAGCTATAATAAAATACCTAATAGTTGTTCAACAAAAAATGCCTGCACGTTTCCCACAGACGCGTACAGACATGAACCGCCCAGACAAAATATTCTTTCTGCCCGGGTATTATACGCCCCGTGTCTGTCCACGTCTGAGAGGTTGTGTCGCGGTAGACAAACTTCAGAGAAAGAGAGAGTCACCAGAAGAGGAAAGATTTGTGAGTATTTCTACACTTTCCGCCTAGAAATAAACTAGTCAATAACCAAGCTCTATATTCCGTACATGTGCAATGAGAGTTTTCCATACTAAGCTATAATTGAAATGAATGTGAGAGTTGTTTCGACAACTGTATCAAATGAAACCGTATTTTACTGAATAATTTTTGACATTTATTGGAGTTAAAGGAAATTATAAAGCCAGAACTACATTGAAAAGCAGTGCAGTGCAGCACTGTGCAGTATGTTGCAGTGGTTTATTGGAGAAGGCGTTGTAAAACACATTGAATAAGCAGTGTTTTGACATTCACTGTTCATATATATGTAGTTTTTAATAATTTTTTGCACTCCCTCTGACTTTTGTTGTATACTTATTTCGCACTAATTTTATCAATTTTACATTATCCATTTTGACAACAATGGCAATGACAACTTCATATCAAGTTTTTTTAGAAATTAGCAGGCAGTACGAAGCAGTTTTTTAGAAATTAGCCTAAGACAAGGCAGTGCAGTGCGGTGTAGTACAAGGCAGTGAAGTTAATAGCTGCGTTCCTTTTCTACTATTTAGTACTTATGAGCAGAGCAGAAAAGGAACGCAAAATTTTCTGATTTGAGTAAAATCTCACTTGAAATTTTTGACGTTACTTTAAACTTTACAAATAAAAAATTCTTAAAAGAAGAATTTGTGACACAATGGAAAAATTAATGCGACAATTTCTAAAGTAAAACGAAAGATAATAATTTTTGATAATTATACGACTGAAGTTTTATTTATGGACGTTTTTATATGAGAAAATCAGCTCGACACAACTAAAAGCCATCTAGCGGGTAATGGCGTAAGTGAAAATAATTCACAATAGACTCGAAATGGCCGCTTTCCCCCTAGCGGATTTCAATTGTGTAATTGCAAGTGCTATCTACTCGTTTATAAGAGCAAGTGTAGTTGCTAGTACGCAAGTGTAAAAAGTAGTAAAAATTAGGAGAAAAGGAACGCAGCTAATGTTAGTTGACACGTTCAGTTGTCAGAAGCCAAAATTTCACTTCGCAGTGTTGCACTGCACTTAATGTAGTTAGTTCATGTAATGTAGTTCAGGCTTAACGCTACATTTACTGCCCAGGTGTCTTTGAAATGTATACATAAAAGATTGCTGGTAAATCAAGGATACTATTCAGCAATACATTCAGCGCTTGCACACGGTTCATTGACAGCATCCAATTTGTTACTTAGTCGCCAAATTTTTCAATCAATCCTTTTTCTCAAGGTATCAAATGAAATTTAAAAAAAATACTAAATCCTCTTTGCATCAGCAAATCAATAAATTGCCTACATTTACAACCAAAACAAAACAATCGATTTTAAATCGTTGAAATAATTGCATTTGTCTTTTTTTTTGATTAAAATTTCAATATTGAATTTTTTCTTTTTTTTATTAAAGCTGGAAACTTCAATAATTTTGTATGCGAATTAATAAATTTTAATCGGGGGTGTGTGTTGAATGTACACAACGCTGAACATCACAAAAACCCAAAAACTCGTTGAAACCAGTCACCAGTCACCCAGTGTACACCCAGAAGAGTTCAAATACGAGATTTGTGTGGAAAACGACGTACATAGTTGCAGTGTGGAACTGTGTGTTAACACTTCCTTTTTTGAGATAACCAGCAGAAGGGTGGGAAAATATGCGTAGAAATGATGTAGATTAGGTGGTGTGAGATATCAGCGGTGAAAAGGATGTTTAACAGGATTTTTTGGCATAATTGTGGCAGTGACTGGAACCTTTTGAGTAAATTTTATATGGATTTATGTCTGCATTTAAATCCTTTTGATATATGTATGTACTTTTATCTAGACATTATTGATTTTTAAGCTTGTTCCGTATTAAATTCTCTGAAATTTCTTAAGAGAAAATTTTTGAAGGAAATTATCAAAAGTATTCGTATTTACTCGTTTTAAGATCCGCTTAACATTATGGAAAGTTATCTAGACGATGATTGCTTCTAATCAATACAAGAAGATACAAAAAGAAAAACAGTAACATCAAAGAAAGGTGAAGACTCGAAAGCTAAGAAATCTACGAGAGAAAGCAAAAAAATTGCGTAAAAATGTGAACTTGTCTGACTGGAGTATAAAGGAGGCACAGTATTTGTTCTCGTGAGAACAAATATAGTTATCGTGAGAGCTGCTCTCATGAGAATATTTTCATGAGTTCTCTAATGCGTATTTTCATGAGTTCTCTATGCGTGAGAACAAAAGATATTAATTTCTCGAAGCCCCTATGATGAAAGTCGTATTTTTTAGGCATTTACTAATTTTACTAATTTACTTTTTACTAATTTGAGTATTGCGAACTCAATAAGCTTATAGCTGTAAGCTACTTTTGACCCCAAAATCAATCTCGGTTACCGGAGTTACATGACAAACCGAACGCAAACCGAACTTAACTCGATCTGAGTTTGCATTTTCGGTCGAGTGTTATATGACATTACGAACATGGATTTTTAGTTGTCATTTCGGTTTGGTTAAATGTCAGTTCGTCGTATTTCACTCTTAAACATTTTATAAATGTGTTTATTTGTATATTTTTTGCCATCTAACAGTTTTAACACGTTCTTTTCTTTCATAATGTCAAAAAAAAAACACTTTACTTCAATCTCCATTTTGGGTTCATTTTACAGTCGTTAGTTACATGATACTTCGACTGAAAATTGTACTCAACCAAGCAAAAACTTGTGAACCCTTTCAGAACACGTTCGGCACATTTTTTCGGTCGGACGCTGGTTAGATGACATAAACCAAACCGAAAATTGTACTCAGTTCGTGTTGAGTGTGTCATGTAACCTCGGTAGGTGAATCGGAACTTGTAGTTTCCGATCGAGTTTGAGGGTTGAATTTATTTTTATTGAGTTGGCTATACTCAAATTAGTGTCATCTTATGGCAAATAAAATGCTAGAACTAAATAAAAGCAACCTCATGCAAATGTAATTTCACAAAACAATAATAAGAGAAAGCATGAAAACAATCATGTCGGAAAGAGTGCATTCTCACGCATTCTGATTGAAATATTTCTACAACAGCTATTTAAGCATATGAGAGAACGATTCTCGTGAGAGAGCTTCAGAGACCACTTCCATGAGAACGAGAATGTATTCTTATGAGTGTTTACACGGCTGTGAGAAAGAATTTTTGTTCTCGCGAAAACATTTACATGAAAATATTCTCTTCGTCTATCAGAACCTTAAGATGCATACTGAAAAATGAGCTAATGCTGGATTTAACATTGGAAGTTGAAACAGTTCATTTTGAACGATAAAAATCACTGAAACCCCCCATATATAATAGAATACCTTGAAAATTTAGTATTTTGTAAAGATTTCTGCAATTTTTCGACTTCCCTTCCTCCTCGGTGAGATTTCGTGAGAGTTGGCTCGACCCCCCCCCCCCTCCCCTTAATCCCACCGGATGGTGTCTGCAGTCGCCAACTGAAAGGGTTTGTCGTCAGATTTTGCCTGAAGATCTCATACAACATTTTTGTAATACTCGAATATTTGTATGAAGAGGTCGACTGAAACAACTTACGTACTACCCCTCAGAACTTCTATTCTCTATCAAGCCATGAATTTACAGCACGAGCTCACGCCGTGTCCAGTCGGACCTGAAAGTAAGGCGCGAACTAAGCGCGAAAACCATCCACACTCGTATTCGCGCGAACGTTCACGGAGTCTGGAGCCCCCTTAAGGCACAAACATATTGGTGTGGAGGCAATATATTTAATTTCTCCGCATTGTGCCAGTAAATATCCGTGTATTTTAAAGGCACTACTAGTCGCCAATCTGTATGTGCCTGCAAAGTTTTCATTGAGGCCATGGACTTTTATGCACTTGAATTAACAACCTGATATGCTAAACTGTCGGTTTCGCCCTGTGTGCCTGTAGGGAATCATGACGTCACCTGCATGTCACGGCATGTCAGGTGGATATCTGAAGTGCTTATCCCTCAGTTAGACTGAGTATTGTGTGGCCTTCATTGGGCCGTGTCTGCCGACCTGGCCGCGGCGGCCTGTAAGTGAATGGGGGTCTTTAGTGAAGAAACATTTTTTACTTAATTTAACCCAGTTTTCTAACAATTTTACACTGTTTCTTGAGGGAAAAAAATTACGTGATATTTGCCGAGACCCCACCCCCCCTCACCCCACGTGAGATTCTGCTGGACCCCCTCCCCACCTTACACAACACACGTAATTTATGGACGGCCCCTAAGTAGTCTTCATTAGTTATTAAATTATAAATTATACTATACTGCCTTTTGTTAATTCCAGCAGAAGGCGAAGGATTGGCGTAGCCTCACTACCTCATTATATATTGTGATCAACAGGAGATATCCTAGGACACCACATGTTTTTCTGTACACCGTCGGCTCATTTTCCGATTCACAATGAAGTGACCTACCTTCTTTCGTTTTTAGGAAAGGTTGTTACCAAACAAGTTTCGGAGAAGGGTTTTTTTGTTTGACTACCCACTCGAGCCCAACACGATCCGCCGGCACTGTTCATGTTACAACAAATCACAAACAAAACACAGAGATGCTGCTGTCAACAAAATTCAACTACTGAACTCACGTCTGTATGCGTAATTTCAATTCAGTCCTGGTGACAGAGCTGAGTCGCGCTCAGTCGACCCTAACTCAACTCGACTCCCGTCTATATGTAGTTGGAACCGGGTTCAATCTGAGTTCAACTCATCATATATAAGTATTAAATGCAATCTGACCATTTTGTAAAAAAATCAAGAAAGAGGTTTCAAGATAGCCGCCGATTTTTGCAACTTTGTTCCACCGAGCCTACGACATGGATATCAAATGAAAGTACAGTAAGCTTTGTGACGTAATAATAGACTAAAAAGTAGAAAATAAAAATAAATAGTATTAAAAACTAAAAAATACACTTATATTTTAAAATGAACCAAAAAGTAAAAAATAATTTTGAATGTAAAGTAATTATTGCTGCGGCCAATTTCTTAAATGTAAAAAAACGTGGGCGCTAACGAAAAGTTCCAGTATTAATAAAATAAGAATATAGGTAAAGAACGCTCTACGCAAGCAATAAAAACTTTACATTCAAAATTATTTTTCACTTTTTGGTTCATTTTAAAACAAACGCGTATTTTTTAGTTTTTCTATAAACTATTTATTTTTTTCCAAGAGAAAGCACCATTTAAAACTCGTTTCAAATTTCCTGCAAAATAAAATAATAAAAAATTCAGTGCTTTTTTGGTCATTCAATTCTGCAGAATATTTGGTTTCTACTGAAGCAATTAGTATACAAAGAGTCGACGTTGCTCTGATAGAAAATATCAAAGTGGTACCCTTTAGACATTTTTGGGCTTACTTTGAAATTGTGCCGCATAGAATTAAAGTTGCTGCATTGTATTTAAAGGACACGAGTACTGAATATTTCAAACTGAATTGAATTTATTCCATTTTCCAAGAGTTAATACAATGGATATTACTCAACTTTTATTACTTTCCGGAAAGTGTTGCATGTACATAATGTATAACATTACATCAATTATGCATTAAACAAATAAAGTAGTCTTTTGGTATTTTCATAGTAAAACTATGTGGTATCAATAATAAACTGGGATACAGGAGATAAACTGGGATACTGGGATAGTTTTAGGGAAAATATTCCTACAATGTTCACATATTTCTATTTACAATAAAAATTTAGATATATCGCCCCTATTATGCAAGGAGGGGGTAACATATATTTTCATACATTTCCAATAAACGCTAAAAACCAGATTGTGTAGCCTTGGTATTACTGTATAATTTCCAATTATGAAATGGTGTAAAGAAATTAATGCAGTACCTATAGAGCAAACGGAAATATACAGGGTGCGGCAAAAGTCCGGCAACCGTCCGATATTACCTGAATGGTAGATTTACTTGAAAAAAGTTTCGAACAAAAGCTCCTCAATTTGGATGGTGGAATCGTTTACACACAAAACTCACCCCCATCTCCTCACCCACTCGCAGGGAGTGGGGTGAATCTAAAATTTCAAATGGCAGCCCCGGAAATTTTTTTATCCGAGCACCTTCAAAAATCATTAAAAATCCAAATTATTCCCCAAAAATCATTTTTTTGGAGGTGAAAGTAGGCTTGGGTTAAAAAAGATCTCGGTTGAAAGTTAAAATTTCTCTTTGGAGAATCACAATCCATAAAAAAAATAAGGGTTGCCATTTGAAATTTTAGATTCACTAGAGCGCTGACAAGGGTTTCGTTTGTTAGTATATGATAAAGTAATGACAAAAGTGGGCTACCTTGTCGTACTCCTTACATTATACAGAGCTCTGCCTTTATAACTGTTGTATAGATCTTTTATCAGTTGTATTATTTTGTGCAATATGCCGTCGAAAGAATGATCCGAAATTTTGACGATGGACGAAGGTCAAGGGAGTGCAATATCATTAAGAACAACCCGAAACGATTCAAGAGTTGCTACTGCATCTAGACAAAGCAACGGTTGGGTGTAGTTTAATCATCCGTCCATATTTCTACAAAAATGACAGAGTGGCCCCCATTAGCACGACATCACAACGGACTATTTGCTGTCTGAAATTAAAGCCGATGATCGCGATGACCAAACAAGATGGCGTTATTTGCTACAGATCTGTGAAATTACGGCTAGAACAATTCAGTGTGGACGTAATTTCACGCTTCGAACCGGTGCATTGGCCACGTGATATGACACCTCTAGACCTTTTCATTCAGGCTCCGTAGAATCCAACGTCTACATGGATAAGCAGGCTTCGATTGATGATTAGAAGTTAACATTAAATTAAGGGGCTTTAACACAATACAACGATTGGACCAACTTGCGTTTTCACTTTAACTTGTAGCAGGCCAACAACTATAGCACTGTAAACACTTGTACCAATTTCCTCTGCGACTGAAATTATTTTCTGCTATATTTTGTACTTAAACATTGAAAACCGTTGGTTCAGTGAAAACAGACGAGGCAATCGCGCGTTATTGGCAAAATAACAGTCGAATTGCTCGAACGCTTCATTGAACATTTGAACGTCACACGGTCTAGCCCCATTTGCACCAGAATTTGAAGTAATATATGTAGTGGTTCTACATATTATATGATAGTAAAGATTATTTTCTTTTTGAAAAAAGTATCTCTAAATCAGCGGTTTCCGAACTGGGGCGCTGATAGATGATGATTTTATCTCATCGACTCACTTTATAATTTCTACTTAAATTTCATTGTCTCTTTTTTATTATAAATCTCAATGCCATCTAAACCGATTTCGACAAATGTGCGTCATTTAGTATCGTTGTAGCTACTGTAGCTAGTCTATTCACACAAAAAAAACTCCCTTTACATTGAAAACAATCGTTCAATTGTGAAGACTGTGCGTGCTTATCGTAAAGTATATGCCTTCAGACAACACAATTTGTAGTTTAGCGAAGAATTTCTTTGAGTATGGGTATATAGCCACTCAATGGGATTGTTGAAACGGCAATAGAGAGTGTTGCCGATAATCCAAAATTGTCGTATCGCCGCCGATATCAGGAGTTAAACGTGTGTGGAACGACTCTAAAGAGGATTATGAAGCAAGATCTTCATCTCTTCCCATATAAAGTGCAACTTACTCAATGATTGTTACCGACAAGTCGCGGTTGTCGTTTGCAATATGAAAATGCCGTAAGACGAATTTTTGATGCCAAGTCAACGAACGACGACGGATGAAGCTCATTTTATACTCTCTGGCGGAATCAATAAACAAAACTCTCAAATTTGAGGAAGAGAAAAACCTACACGTTATTCCCGAAACACCACTGCACGACGAGGAAGTCACTGTTTGGGTTGAAGTGGGCTCCAAACCATCATCAGACCATTTTTCTTCAAAGTTCGAGAAACCCTCGACGACGCACGCTATCTTTGCATATTGGTGCACTTCATGTGTCTTAAAACGCGTGAAAAAGGTTTAACAAACTTGCAAGGTGGTGCAGTATCAAGTTTGGAAACCACTGCTTTAAATGAATCAGTCAATATTTACAACTTAAAATAGATGGTTTATTTTTTTAATTATAATTCAAAAATACCATAAAGGTTCACTTCTTATGTATAAATTTAAATCCGTTTTTTACCGAAAACCCGGATTTCGAATTTAATAATTTTCTTTTAAAACCCGGTTTTTAAGAACCAACAAACCCTAGTATATACGAGCATTTATGATAGTACGCTGATTATTATTTGAATATGAAAATTTCACAGAAATGCTCTAAGCTGGGACATAATAAGTTTATTATTAAACAACCCCAACAACTTTTTGTTTATACCCGATTAAAAATGAAATTCGCCCAGCTAGCATGCACTAGCCCGCACGGCGCCCGCAGCTAGCATGCACGCCTGAAGACTAGCCCGCAGCTAGCATGCAGCTGGTACGCACGAATATTATAAATCACGAGTAAAAATGAAATTCGCCCGCAGCTAGCACGCAGCTGGCATGCACTAGCCCGCACGGCGCCCGCAGCTAGCATGCACGCCTGAGTGAAAATAACACTAGCCCGCAGCTAGCATGCAGCTGGTACGCACGAAACTCAAATTTAAAATGAAAGAAAAAATTTTTTTTTCCTAGAATAAAAATTCTACGCCTCTTAAAAAAGATGGAGAAGAGTATTATATATGTATGTAAAGTCGTCATCAGGCACATTTTGAGATTTTCGTGCGTGTGGCGGGAGAGTGGATACCTGTGGCGGGAGAGTGCATCCCTCAAGCGAACAAATTTTTAGATTTTCGTGCCAGTGGCGGGAGCGTGTATCCCTGTGGCGGGAGCGTGCGTGCCTGTGGCGGGAGAGTACGTACTTTTGTGGCGTGCCTGTTTGTTCGCTATGCGTGCTAGCTGCGGGCGCGTGCGTGCTAGTAAGGAAATTAACCATGAAATTATTTTTAATCGGGTACTCTCTAAAACATCCTAAAAATTGAATGAAAAATATTCTTACAAATTCTTATTAAGTAAATGAAAAACTTAAAGTTTCATTTTAAATTTCATTGCAACCTCTTCACCAAGCTCTAACCAATCAATCTGTCTGCCTGCCTGTCACATTAAACTTTTATAAAAAAAAAATCTCATCAACTCAACAACGCTGTACAAACTAAGATCGATACATGTGTATACCAATAACAAACTTTGCACCTACATCTTCTTTGAAAGCTAGTTTGCGCCATTCTTTTTCTCATAAATAAAGGCCTCCTAAATGCATTGAAGCTCTGAAGTTGGTAATTCCATGAAGCCGGCAAAGTGTTATAGTTCAATTTAGTTTGAATTGAACACCCAAGATTTTAATCTATAGATTGCTAATTTGTTTGTGGAACGTATCTTGTGGAGTGAAACTGCCAAACCATTTGGATAGCTACCCCACAGAGCTTTGGAAAGGATGTATTGATATACCAAATTTTGTTGATGCCGCAGCAAAAATTACCAAAAACCTTTTTTGGATATTTTGGGGGATATGTATATTGCATATATGTACTAAATTCTTGTATATGTACTAAATTTCTTTTTAAGTTTTGGAATAAATTAATTTAATTCGTAGTAAATAAACAAAAACCCTGTATATTTCCGAGAAGCATGAAAATACGCCGGCTTCCCCAGTGACCAAGAAAATTCGAAGCTTTTACGATATTCATCGAAACGGATTTATAAATTGAAGCTTTTCAACGTAAAGATCAGGAAGCTTTATCCAAGTATTGTTGGTGGAACACACAATTTTTTTTTGCTCCGTCAGAATTCACGTTTTGTTTACTGTAAATAAAGTAGATAACTTGCGCGAAAAAATCATGCTATCCTTGTTCCTCTTAACATTAACACTAAAAAAATATGAATGAGATATCCGTGAAATCCGTAGCTCATCTGGATGAAACAGCAGACCTTATCTGGCTTATATGTAGTAGATGCTCCTTAAACACTAGAAAAGTTTCTAAAATATACCCCCAAAAAAAAAACGTATAGAAACTTTTTCCATAGAAGGAACGAACCCAGTCGGGAAAGGAAGAACTTCTTCATTAATGCTGAATGCCTGATTTTGTAAATGGTATACACTACCAGCTGGATTATTTTGTTAATTACAATTAACATAAAAATGTCATAGCCATGGAAGGCCTTAAGAGAAAGAATCAAAAGAAATGTAATAGAGCTATTACTCTTTGCATTACCAGGTAAGATTACTGCATTAAAGACGAAGATATGATTAGGTAAATATTGCCCATTACCAGTGGTATTACTTTTTAGCTTTTTCAAAGAAAAAGCTTAAAGGTGGATTTACATATCCCACGTTGTTCTGTCGCGCCGCTCTTTTTTAAGATTTCAAGCACTCAAAAACAGTTTCTGCGACATCGAATTGCTTCTGATTGGTTGAGAGGGATGTGACAGAAAAACGTCGGAAATGTAAATTTATAGCTTAAGGCTGTGTCCGTCCGTCTATGACAGACATGTGCGATATGTAGGACTTGGTGAGAAGACACAAAACTGAATGAACTGCGCGTATCCGTCGTTTCTACTTACAAAAAACTTTAAACGGGGATTTCCCGAAAACTACGAAGAAATAACAGAACAGAACAAATAAATGACAAGCATAGAGGCATTACCCTCTGCATTACCAGGTAATGCAAAATGTAAGTAGTACTTTGGCTGTGGACGTTGTGGATTCTGTATTAATTACATTTCAACCGATTACCTTTGCAGTGTCAAATCAGGACTGAAGTAATCAAATACATAAGTAAGGGCTTCCAATATTCCCGACTGGGAAATAACGAGTGTAGAGCGAGCGTACGATGATGTTGAGTATAAATGAGAGTGAGAGAAAGTGGAATAATTGGAGAGACTTTCGTTTTATCGTAAATCGTAGGTCGGTATAAATACTATCAAAAAAGAAAGCCAATTAAAAAGGATTCAAAATACCCCTGCAAGCGCTATAACGGATTTCTTTTGTAGTTGTTGCGACACTTTTTTTACATGTATGTATGTATATCCTTTTTTTTTGCGAGCGAGGAGCTATATTCTGCAAAAATTTCTAAGGAGCTTTTCCATACGAAATAAAATTTTATTACTACTTTACTTAACACACAACACAACCACATGAAACGCACATAAAAAAAATACTGGCTATGTACCGTACCCACTATATGTGCATGTAGCTTGGACTATGATTTACAACTTTTTACTATGCACTTTTTATTGTTGTTATATTCATAGAAACTTTCTACGGTGATGTTCACTATGTTCACTATAATTTACTTTGATATGGCAACACTGACTTTATATTATTATAGAGAAGATGGTTGACAATACGCGGGGATTTTTCCACTTGTTTTAAATTATTTATTTTTATTATTATTATTTTTTTTTTTTTTGTAAAGAACAATCAAATTTTTCTCAAAAAAAACTTTCACAGCATTTAACTCTTTCCAACACTATTTCGCGCCCCAGTGGAGGTCTCCCCAAAATACACGATGTGCAAAAACAAAACAGGACAGCGCAATGACCCGGCGGCCTCGAACGTTGACTCGTTTCTGATGATAACTGAAAACATTTAGAAAGAGACGCCGTCTCCAACATATTTTCCCCCCATTTGTACTATTTACCTAGGCTTTAACCCCAATCGTGCTCCCCTTTTCTGGCCATATGATTTCAGATATACCGTGCGAAAGGTCCTTGCCGTTTGGGGAGAGTGAGTCTTACTCCGAAAAGTAAAAGGGGAAATTTCTTTGGCGACAGTGCAGGGATGCCAAATGCCGTTCTGAGATTGTATTGGCGCATGCCTAGAGACTTAATGTTCTTTCTAATAAAAAACAGACGAACATCCTCAATCCTCGTGGTACTGGCTTTATATATAGACATGCAGTGTCTGAAAACGACTTCCTCTTGCTCCACTTCCCTACTTTGGGCTGGTTTCCTATATTGCGCCCATGCCCCCCCCATACCACTAGCAAAGGGATTACATAGGCAACGGGATCTGATCCCATGTATCCCCATATCCTCCAGCCATGTTAAATCTACCCTAATGTGCGTATCTGACGTCACTAGTGTACTTGCTGCATTTTTAATAACCCGATGTGTAGTTTCTGTACTGAGAAGAGGGTGCGAATTTTCTTTTCTGCTCTCCTCTCCGCCTCGTGCTCGAGCAGCAACCCTTTAGCAAGGCATTACCGGGTCCAGCTCTTCTCTTCCTCTGGATACGCTCGGGGCTCGTATAATCTTGGAACATGAACTGAAATCCAAGAGCAGTTTTCTTACATCCCCCCAACGAGGATTTTTTGTGTAGGAGGGGTTGGAGCTAGCTGCTACGGGATTTCCTTTGAAGGTTGTAGCCTGAGAATTTATTTTATAGGCCTACAGCAATGTCTGTGCCTTCTTTGCATTTGATTCTTTTTGGCGCTAGTGTTCCATGGCCCTGCCTATGCTCGTGCTGTTGGCTCAGTTCCTTTTCCTCTTAGGCAAGCCATGGAAGGTATGTGAGAAATATAGAAATGGCCATCTTGACTGGGACGAAATGGCTGGCTATGGCTGACTAGTGAGTGGCGAACATCAAAGACTAGACTACGACTACCCCATAATGGCGCACTGGTTGTGCCCCATCTTTTTTAGATCTCTCCCCTCGACTATTCTTGTGGGCCCAGTGCCTGTGCTGTGCTGATGCCTCCAAATGAAATTTATGTCACCCATGTGACCCAAAGTTGTGGAGTTTTGGCTGCTTTAAGCACTGTGTCGACAGTTACACTGTGTTAGGGCAGACGAGGTTTGTTTTAATCATTTAATAAAAGAGGGGGTGATGGTGTAATAAATGCGTTTGCTCGGTTATACTACCCTTTTGCATTTTGCCTGTGAGTTTTGCGGTCGACCATTTTCTGGGGTTTTTTTTCTTCTCAAATTGAAGCTGTACACTCTTTAAGAAATGTTTTCTGGAATTTTCTTTTCTATGGTGTACATACACATATAAATGCTTTTCTTGTGTCGCTTAATTGCATTTTTAGATCTCTTCTTAAAGATATTAAAACTTTTTGTAGTTTTCTTAGATATTTTTTTTTATTATCTTAGTTTCTGGTTCAGAGTTTCAGAGAGATATGAACCATATTAGATACAGTTATCCATAATTTAGAAACGAATGGTGTGAATTTTAGACAAAACTGATTAACTGCCGCATTTAAGGAAAAATATTGATCAGATATAAAAACCGGAGTAAGCTTATTTTACAGCTTCTACACCTTTTCAACTTCAAATTGGGACTAAACAATTTCAAATTGGGAACAAACAATTTCAAATTGGAACCAAACAATTTCAAATTGGGAATATACCTTCTTATATGATTTCCAATTGGGAACAAACAATTTGAAGTACTAAATGAACAACTATCAGTAAAAATTTGAACGATTAGCGATATATTTTGTGCAGTTCTTAACTGTTTGATTTCTTATATCATTACTTAAGGCCCTACTACACTCAGTCGCGAAGTTCGACATAAAATTTCGCTACAACAACAAAATCTTAAAGAAAGCTTAAAAAAAGATACATTCACAAAGTTGCACTAACCCAGTCAAAAAACAAAAACAAAAACCTCACTAATATAATCAAATATCCCCACTTCTTGCAATTGCACTGCTCCCAGTGCTCACACGATTACCGAAGGGGAAAAGCTTTTCCCACGACAGGCCTTTCGGCAGCATTCGCGCGCAATTTAATTTATGAATGCACCGAACCGAAGTAAACATCTTCAAGGAAAATTTTCTGTGATGTTGCCGGTTGGAATTTAGAACCGGGGTACGGGATGAATGAAGTAAAGTTTTGTGAATGTTGCAACAAGGTATACGCATATAATTATTTCTTCCAAGGTGTGATTCTTAAAAATTTCTTATTTGATTTCAAAATTTGTTTTTGCTTGTTTCGGATTATTACTGAAATATTTGCAGAACTATTTCCGGAATTCATATCCGAAATTTCTCACTTTCACTTTCAATTTTATCTGAACTCTAAAAACTGAGGAATCACATTTAAGTACTAACAAGACCTCAAATATTTGTAACTTGCAGGTATTTTTAATTGTATTACACCCTCTTTACTAAACAATCAGAAAAACATCCTACATCTTGATGTTACCGGAAAGTCCAATAAAATTAATTTTTTCTATTATAAAAAATTATATTTCCACAAAATTTTTTATAAATGTTGTAAAATTGAATCAAATAAAAACGCCCTTTCGATTTGCAAATCGCCCACTTCAAAAATGTTTTATTGATAGCAAAATTAATAGCAAAAAAAGGGTATCATAAAATTAATTATTGCACCCAGGTAGTCTTAACATTTTCTGCTATTCAAACATTTTCTTGGGTTTTTTATATTGCAAAGACAATAAACACCCCTCCCGCCCCCTATAAAAGAAAATTTCCGGCATCCTAATTTCCACAAAATCGTATAACAGCAAAATATTTGAAAGTTTTCAAATTTCACCAAGCCCGATTATCCCTCAGATTTAAGAAATTTCTTTCAGAAAAACTTTCAGCAATGCGCGCAACAAAAACAGCGCTTCAAGTTTCCCCTCCGTGCTTTACTCAACACAAACAAGATTTCGTGTAAGATTACGCGAATGCTTTATACAATTATATACTAGCGACAAGGGTTTCTTTAAGCGGAAAGCTGATGAACTAAATTGGAAGAAATTACATAAAAATTTTGGTCTGAAAATGTGTGGAAATTGTTTAAAACCTTGTTTTCTTACGAAAAATGACTAAAATGTAAAATGTTCCACCATTAATAGCTAGATAATTGATTCTAGTTTATAAAACATCAAAAAAAATTTAAGATTTTCGAAGATTTGTAGGAGAATTTTGGGGGCGCAGATGACCTACTTTAAAGTACTATTACTAATAAACCAGACAAAAATTTTAAAATTTTCCACCACTAATAGCTAGATATACATTTTCTTAAGAATATGCAATTTAAATTTTGTAATTCGGATGGCTAGTTTTCTCACAATTTGGGGGCGCGTAACACCCTATAATCGCTGGATTCAGTGTAGTAGGCCCTTAAGATTGTTTGTAACCACCGTAAACGTTATTCGGCTTGAGTCATATTAGCCATGTCTTAACCTGTTAAAATTTGTGGCACTTGAATTGCTAATTTCCTTTTAACGTTAGCTTGACCAAGCGTGCTCGATAACATTAAACATTGGATTATATGGTCCAAGTCTAAGTAATCGATAACCAACAAATTCATTTTCCTGAAACACTTCTTTGATTGAGGCATGAAAAGGCATGACAAGGCGCAATATCAATAACTAATACAACATTTGTCTGATACATATTTTGAGCATTTCTTAGACAATGGCGAGCAAAGTCCATGGTCTCTGGCTTCTTAAAAGCACTCTTGATGAACTAAACCCGAAGGCGTATGGCTACCATCCCAGAGGTCCCGGTTTCGAGTCCCGGCTAGCCCCACGGACTTTCGCCTTTTCCACTTTTCCACCTGCATAACTTTCCTTCTTTCCTCTTCCCTCTTTACATTCCTAACTGTATAAAAGGCCTTTCCTGAGACTCTAGTCTTTCACATAAAACAAAATCTACCATTTTATACTTTTATATTCTTTCTGAACGATCTATCGATCGCCTAAGTTTGCACCGTGATTGTGCTAATCAGTATTACCCGAACACGTCGCAAACAGGGAGTCCATTCTCCAAGAATGACCGTATGTGGACTTAGGCAGCATCCCGCCCTAGGTGTCCCTGCACTGCTTCTTGGACAAGTAAAGGCTGGTCATCAAGCTGCCGCGGCTGTGCGTAGTGTAGACCGAATACGGGGGATCTAAAGAGGACATACTCGATAAGACGCGCAATCCCAAGGTTTAAACAATTGTGTTGATGTGATGAATGTTAACTGCATGAATATACTACTAATGACGGATCTGGTACTAAGGCGACCTTCTGCTCCAAGCGAAGAAGCAAGCCGAAACAGGCATCGCCTTAAGAAGGCGGAGTTGTGCAGCTGACTACTCCGAGACTGCTAGGCTCTGCGTGGCCCCAGGCAAGGAGACGACCCCGATCTTCTTATTAAAAAAAGGTTTAGATCTTTTGAATCCTCTCCAGGCCACAATAACCCGACAAAAACGATGAAGGCTCTAGTCATCCGGTTTGAAAACCTGACTAAATGCCTTTAGAAAAGAAGTTCAATGCATCCAGCCATATATAAAGCCTAGAATGGCTCCAAAACAACCTCCTGCCATAGTGTGTAAAGATGGGCGTGCTTGCGACTAACTATCTGAAGCCTCTCCAAATTCAAAAGAACTAGTTGCGGTGCAAAGGAATCTCTAGGAGGTAATAGTCGGGCTGGAACAAGGGTAAGAACCAGGTTCCTAGTTGTCGCTTAGCGTTCGGGGTGGCTGTCACCCTCACTCTCGCCGACTTGATATTGGCCACGTGGCAAAGAACGTCGCTGTAGACCAGTGGTCTCCAAAGTGGGGTACGCGAATATATTGATGCAGTAAGGGAGAGGGTATGTGAACGCTCGAGCATCTCTCATAGAAGCTGGCTGTGCCTGTGTGAAATTTTGAAAATTATTCTAGAAACGTGCTCTTTATACTCTTGTGCCTCCCATGTGAATTGTTAAAATTAGAATGCCAAATTTTCTCAAGTTTATACTCACCGCACACTTGATATTGCGTTATGACTTATGACAGGTTTTAGAATACGGGTGACGGGTGTAAGAATAATGACAAGGCAAAATTAATATACCTACCTGTTTTTATAGCAAGTTAATGCAGTACATCCATTTGAAAAACCGCCATTATTTATGATCTGACCCAATGAAAACACTGTCCTGTATAAATGTCACTTACTAAACAAGTTTTATTTCCACATATAAATTGTATCTCTGTAAAGTGTTCTGTCTTACCTAAATATGGCAACAAATTTGCTTAACTCTTTTACAATAAAACTTTCTTTGGTCTATATTTACACCAAAATAGTTTTGTGTATGTTAAATACTCTCCCCGTCTATAATATTATACACTGCCTTCTCTTAACTAACTAATTAATAAATCTGCACGATTGCCAAATGGGCACAAAATTCCGATACAAAATCTTACCATAAAAACGTGCCCTCTTGTGGTTATCCCAATACTCTTGCCCGGTATCCACATCAAAACCTGCCCTAAATCCCGGCTGTGTTTTTGTTTACGCAGAAACTACCCATAAACCCTCATAGAAAAGCATAAAAACTTGGAAAATAATTCGGTTCCGTACAAGAATAAACCCCAAATGACAGCCGATGACAAGTAAGCAAGTTCGATGAAAGCATGAAAAAATTGACGACATACCCACACACGCACAAACATTCTATATGTATATGTATACGCATATTCATGGACAGGGAGATTTTTTTTACCCTTGTGACTGAATGGTTCCCATCGTGCGGGTTCTGTTACACCATATTCGAGTTTGGGTTCCAGGGGTGAGCATGGGATTCCTAGATCTCCCAGCTCCGGAACATCCTGCAACTAATCAAGCCGCCATCTACCCCACAACATGCCGCATAGTTCTGAACAGAACCGAATCAACTAACCAACCCCCAGCTTTATTACTACCAAGTCACCGAGGGCTGATGTGTTTTGCTCTCTGCGAGGGGAGGATTGGCTCATCTGTCAAATTTGTGTTACTGGGTTATTGCTGGATGGAATTCGGACAAAGTATAGATGTGGGTTCCGTGCCTGTTCCACAGTCATTTCGAGAATAACACGTAATTGATTGCTCTATTCACTAGCACCCTGGTCCCTGGCACCCATATCCACCACCAGATTCCAGGCATTCCCGATTCCATTCCCTTAAGCCCATATCCGTGGCTGTTCGCATTTTTTGCCGGTTCCATTGGCTACGAATTGGGATAGCGAAGTTTCATCCTAAACCTTTTTTCCCTCTTGATCCCAGCGAAAGCCAGTTTGGCTGGTAAACTATTAACTGACCAACAAAGGCGCCGCATCCAGTACCTAGGAGCAAGTGCCGCGGCACCTAGCTGGCGGCCTACGGAGGCCCGTAACTACCTTCAACTGGTGTGGTTTTCAATTGAAAGTGTTAATTTAACAATGACCGAATATTGCAAGCTCAGAACGAAATCCTAGTGCAGGGGTAAGCGCTGGCAAACCACTTTTGCTCCTCTGATGTGTGCAGAGCTAGAACACGGGTCCTTGGGGGAGGCGGTTACAGAGTGGCGAATTGTTTCATAAATTTTGATGAATAGGTATCTGTGCGCGGCTGTTCGGTGATATATGGGCTGGTTGTCCTAGTACCTAGTGGAAGGCAGCAAACAGGCCTTTTGACAAATTCATATTTCATTTGATGCTCGAGCCTGAAATATGATACCACTGTTAGGTGCCGGTATTGTGTGGCAGCCTATTGGCACTTTGGACAGGACGAGAGTAGTCGATTAATTATGAGCGCCGAGGGCATGACAATGAGGCACTGAGATTCCTGCCTTTGTACATTTTAATTGCTTATCATTTATGATTGCCGACGTACATGCTTTATGGAATTCTTGGCTGATACTAGTGTGGAAATTGTGAATTTTCGCCATTTTGTGAGGCATAGGAATTTGCATTAAAATTTTTTTAATAATTGAAGCCTGACAGCAGAGTTTTTTCAAATGTTTCTACGGAAGGTATTTGACAAGATAAAATATTGCCGGCACATGAGTATCAGAACGGGACACGAAAATTCGAGGGAGGCTGTCTACAAAGTGGAGAATGGAATGATCTAATCAAATTCTGAAATAAAAACGATGACACGTGATAATTAATATAGGGTAGCGATATAGCTTCAGGGAGAAGTGGAATGTGTAAATGTAGACACAGAGTAAGGGTTACCCTAAATGAGAATAAAACGTAACAGTGAAGTAAACGTAGATTCTGTCCAGGGAGGAAAATACAAACAATTTGAAAATGAAAAAAAAAATATGAACTATGAAAAAGAAAGAGAACTCGAATTAAGAACGAGGACTGGAACAAACTAGGATATGAAGGAAGATTTTGTTTGCTTAATTCTTTTCCGTATTTTTCCTCATCAGGTACCACCATTTATCACATTATATGGAGCCAACGGTCATTTTTTAGGTAATTGTATGGTATAAATAGTGGGCAAAATCGAACCGTCGTCACCTCCACGTGGTTCCCGCTGGATAAACAACCAACGACGGTAATAGCGGGTGTGGGACGCTATAATCCCGCCTACCAGCGAAGGACTAGCTGTCCTTCCTGACAATATCAATTGTTATGTGCTCGGCAGCAGAGTCTCGGATGATTTTGGAATATTTACATGGAACGTGCGAACTCTATACCAACCTGGAAAGTTAAAAGTACTATTGGACCATTTTAAAAAATACAAGGCCGATATAACGGCGATTCAAGAAGTGATAATATAGAAAAGGAATTACACAATATACTACAGCTGCAGAGATAAAGAGCACACCCTGGGTACTGTATTTATTGTAAGAAAAATCTTAAAACATGCTATAATAGGATTCGAAGCAATAAATGAAAGAATGTGCAAGATTCGAATGAAAGGCGAAATCCACAAATACTTTCTCATTAATATATATATATATATATATATATATATATATATATATATATATATATATATATATATATATATGGGCGATTCTCCAGAACCTTTAACCTGAGCTAATTGCAAAAATGAAATTTCAAATTGATAGCACAACCGTGCCATGATATTTTTTGTGCTTCTTATTTCATAAATAAATGTTTTCTGATGTAGAACATTAAAAAATTCAATGCGCATATTTTTTTATGACATGGTTGTATTGACATGGTTACAATTTTGACATCAAATTTGACATGGTTACAATTTTGACATTCGCTAAAATTACTTTTTTTTAAGATTCATGAAACAACTTAAGCGAAGAAAACGTTACATATGATTTAACTAGTTACAATAGGTCATAAGAAATTTTACGGGGATGAATTTAATGTAATATGAGCAAATTAATTGCGGTTACAACTTTGACATTTAAATGTAACCTACGTTCACGTTAGCCAGTTTTGCCCAAAAATCAACCAATTTCCACTTATTGTTGTCACAAAATGTATGCACATGTTCGTTAGTGTCTGAACAATAAGTGCGTTTAAAAAATTTTGTGATAAAATGAGACAATTCGGAGTACTTCGACTTACCATGGGGGTTACAACTTTGACGTCAAAACCTAGGGACAAACTTCAGAGTTGTTTTTTGGAAAATATAGCGATTTGACACTGCACCGAACACAACTGCATTTTTCCTTAAGAGTTAAACTACAACTTTTCACTTTTCACTATTTGTTTCAACGCTTCCTATCACAAATATAAATAGTTTTTCATTCAGATTATCGCTAAAGACAGGCCGAAAAGTGACAGGTAACGGTACATTTTTTCAAATTTTATTGCAATATATCGTTTTAAATGACTTCGTACTTATATCTTATTGTTCATTAATAGTTTCTTAACATTATTGATAGCTTCTTTTATTTTTAATCTTCTTATAAAAATTGTTATTCATAAAAATTTTGAAGCGACAAGTAGGTTAAAGGTTCTGGAGAATTGCCCATATATATATATATATATATATATATTTTTTTTTTTTATGTGACACACTAGAGACTTAGGGAAGGCCCCTTTGTACTGTCGACCATGTATTTTTTTTTTTTGAAATGTCGAACAGCAGCTCTAGTCGGAAGATAGAGAGAAGTGAAGGAAAGAACTGTCACAACCTAGCTGCGGTATTTTTATTTCACCTACTCCCAACCATTTCGCGACTCTCACATCGGGGCATCGAGAACAACTCGCTGGAGTGTTATGCCTCCTGAAACCAGTTGAATCTCATCAACCAACCGTGACATGCGCTTGGTGGAGCGGGGAGGAGAACTAGTGAAGGCTATGACAGGAGGAATCAGGAAACGCAAAGAGGGAAGAAGAAAGAAGGAAAGTTATGTAGGCGGGAAATTGGGAAAGGCTAGGACCGTGGCACCGCCGGAAATCGAACCCGGTACCTCTGGGGATAGTAGTCAGGCGCCTTACCCCTAGACTACCGAGGCCCAACCGAAGATAAGTCTGATGAAGAAAAGGTGGCCTTCTACGGAAACCTTGAGAGAAACCTCAGAAAATGTTCCAGGTATGATGTAAAAGTAATGCTAACGCAAAAGTAGGGCAGGAACGTATGTATTACCCAACCATTGGAAAGCACAGTATACATCCTGAGTGTAATGGTAATGGTGGACTTCAGTAGCCAAGAATTAAGGAAAGGATTACAGAAGCTTTAAGGAAAGGATTACACAACAAGGTGTGATATGCCCCCTGCATAACAAAGGAGATCAAGTCTTATGTGAGAATTATAGGGGTATAACTCTCCTCAACTCAGCGTATAAAATACTATCCACTTTTTGTACAAAAAACGTCTACCCATCGCAGAAGGCATAATAGGCTTTCCACTTTAAGAAGAATTTTGGAAAAATCATGGGAGTCCAACATCAATATTCACGTAGGTACTGTTTATAGACTTCAACCATGCATATGACAGCGTCAAGCGTGAGGTGAGGACCTGTTTAAAGCTATGGTGTGCTTCCGATTTCCAAAGCACCTAATCGAAGAAACAAAAGCTACAATCGAGGTAGTTCGAGCCGATGTAGAATAAAGGCTGTATCAGATCCAAAGCAGAAAAGCAGAACCGTCGGCAGAGAATTGTTTCTATTGGCTTACGCGGGTCACGTGACAAGAAAAGCAGCAGAGAGTTCTGCCGCTGCTTTCTCATCTCAAATCCTAATTTTGCTTTTGCAAAGCAGAATTTTTTGACATTCCTAACAGCTGTTACTTGGGAAGTTGTTTTTAAGTTGCACTGAACATTTTCACATAATTGCAATATTGCAAATATATTAAAATAATTATCAAAAATTTATTAAAAAAATCAAAATCTAAATTTTTATATACGCAAACAATTTAATTTGTCGTTAGCTGTCAAATAAAAATTCTGCCACTGCTGCTGCTTTACTTGGATCTGATTCAGCAGGCAGAATTCTGCTTCTGCCTCTGCTTCTGCCGCTGCTCAAAAAGTTGGATCTGATACAGCCTTAAGAGTTGAACGAGACCTCTCCGAAAGCTTCACATCACATAGACGCCTGAGGCAAGATGACGCGCTGTCGTGCCTCCTATTTAATACAGGGTGTTTCAGTTAAAATTTCGAAACGCGTGGCTGTGGATAGGTCTTGCATAGACGAACAAAAAATCGTATGGGTGGGGGGGGAATCGTAACGGTTTAGTCGCTAGGGCGTTTTGAATTTTTTTTGGTAGAAGTTTACATATTACCCTATATTTTTGCAACCCTATTAGATATTTTCATGAATAAGGCACCAATCTACGCAGAATACTCCCCCCTATCTCAAGCTGTAAAAGTCAAGGTTTCAACCCGCCAACGTCTAGAATTATGAAGCAAAGTTTTTTTTTTTTTACTAAAATTTCAACTCCAACCACCTTTTTCTCCAAAAAATACGTAATTAACCAATACTTTGTTTTACAAAAATGGAACTCTTGGACAATGTGCTATGAATAATGCCCAACAACTGTTATGCGGCTTAGGCTGCTCGCACACTGCATCAGAATTTGTACGATTTTGTGCGAATTCTGATGAAATTGTATGCTATTTCATCGGAATTCGCACAAATTCGTACAAATTCTGATCCAGTGTGCGAGCAGCCTTATACGGCTTTGACGCAGGCAGTAGCAAACTAGCAGGTGAACAAGATGAAGAAGACCTCAGCGGAACTTTGGCACCCTATTATTAATCGGTTAAGCTAGCGGGATACCTTTTTAGGGCTACCTCTGAGGACATATGAGAATTCTAATTTTCAAAACGGCGATATCTCATGAATGGCAACTCGTACGGGAATAACAGCATTACTTACAAAATTTGTATTATTCATTTTTATGGGAAAACTGATTTTTTGACCTTTCGAATAGGTTTGTTTTGCTCCCACCTATCATTTCTAAAGATGTTTTTAAGGGCTGTCCCAATTTTTAGCTATTCTCGATTTATGGTGCAGTTCTATTTTGACTGGGTATAAAAAAACTGGGTACACGTAAGTTTTAGGTCTGGTTGTAACATAATGTAATCTATTTAACCCTATTGGTATCAATTTATACGAGAATTGTTTCATCCATGCAACAAATTCACAGGAAGGGTTAAAATTAATGTCTCCTTTGAGATTCATGGGTTTGGTGCACGTTTATACGCTCATTCCAAGAATAGTAGGACATTTTAATTGACGCCTCAGTACGATTTACCGTCAAAATATATATATACGCCTACAAATGTACTGCCTCGTATAAGTCCTGCTTAATTTTAATGGTAGGAAAAGTGTTAACCAAGTAGCTTACAGATGTAGCTTCTAAAATGAGTTTTCTATTAAGCCGCGATTATAAAAATTCAACAATTTCAGATACAGACCTATTTTGATTATACAACATTTCAAACAATTTTAATTTGGTTGTAGAAAAAATTACCTCTTTCCTTTCCTAGTTCAATTGGAGACTTTTTTCAGAATTAAAGTAATCTATAAATCATAAAGCTCTTGGGAGGGGATGTCCCTCATTTTCCCCTTGTATCCGCCACTGTAGTTTTTGGTTCGCGCGGTATCGTGCAGTTACAAAAATCACAAATGTCGTTTAAACAATAAAACGGCTCGACCGAATTTTATGAAAAGCTTTTCAGATCATATTTCCTTTAATACGCTTCGAACGACACCTCAACGAAGTCGTTATTTTTTTTTTTGGTTTCCCGCGATATCACCCAGCAGGAAAATCAGTAATTACTGAACACAGTAATAGGTGTTTTCTTGCAAGAATCAGTATGGTTATCCTCACGTATTACAATGTAATGCAAAAAGTAGTAAATCAACCCTTAAATCGATATTTCGAACATTTATTCTTTTATTTTCTCTCTGTTTTGTTTGCCCATTTGACACATTTCCTTTGGAGCTTGTTTGATCTTGTTTTCAATTGTGTGCGGGCAGTGGTGTTGTGCTAATTTTTTTTTTACCGGAACGCGAACGGGAATCTATTTGAATAAGAAAACAGATGTTTGATTTTTGTTTGAATGACAAAAATCAATTGCACATTTGGAGGCAGTTACAAATTTTGTTTTTTCAGGTCAGACTTTTCGGTTTTTACTACTTTGCAAAAATAAGTAAAACCGTTTGTTTTGTGCAAATTTTGATTTCGTTTTGATTTACAAAAAACATTTCCGCAAAATGTTTGTTTTTCAGATTGGGAAATGTTTAATTTTCGTAAAGATTCAGATGAAAATTATTGCGTTTTGCAAGATTTCAAGATGTAAAATAGTAACAAAATTAAAAATATGAAGTGGAGATTATACTTCATGGTTATTAATGGATATTCTCAATTAATAGTGCAGCTCTCTCAGCAATAGGAAAGCTCTTTCATCAGGAAAGTGCACACTTTTCTTATTTGAAATGGAACTTTCCTTTTATTTGTCTATGATAATACATATAAAAATTCGTCAAAAATTAGAAAAAGAAATCAGCAATTCTTTTTAATTTTTTTTTTCAATACGTCAGCCAATTCTCGTTATCAGAAATCATCTTTAGTTCCGGAACGCGTTCCTGTCCAAAAAGGAAGTACCGGAACGACGTTCCGGAGCGTTCCGGCTCGACAACACCACTGTGTGCGGGATTTCGTCATTCTACGTCATTCGTCGAATACCGTCCTAGGACATCACAATGGAAATGTAATCGATTCCGTAACGCAAAAAGTAATGCAAAGAATTTTTCGAATGGATTACAATTTCGATGCCACAACCATTACTTTTCCTGCTGGGCATGCAGGAAAAAATTACCACATGTTCGTACGAACACACACACATACTTCTTCTCAAATTTTAAATTATAGCTTGAAATGCTATTGGGACCTTGAAAAATAAAAATACTTTGAAAATTTCGATTTTCGGACCGATTACGATGAAGTCCCTATAAACTGGGAAGTTACAAATGTAGTCTTCTTCACAATCCTCAGTAACAAGTTATTCTATCAAAAGTAATCCATAAATTTAAAGTAATGACATTTAACATAACTAGATCCGACCTTAAAGCATAAAACCAAAACTAAAAGAAGTAAATCGTTGTATGCATTGCCACTGGAGAAGAAAAGCTCCGTCTCTACCGTAACATGACAATCGCAAAAAGCCCACGAACTAGCAGTGCATGTACGTCATCGTTTTGATGTTGTTCCTTAATAGATGGTTCGCCACACAATGTCAAACTTGTGGGCAACTTAAGCGAGTTAACTACCTGACAAACTTTGAAAGCATTCCAATTAGGGGCTGGAACTACCTTAACTAGTCTAGCCGTAAGGCTGCTTGCACTTTAAATCAAATTCCATGTAACACCAGGCGCATTCCTTTGAAATTCCCCGGTAAGTGGGCTATCCGACGTTACACGTACGTATGTACCAACATGGACAAAAGCAAAAGCATCCTTCCAACAGGACGACCATTTTGCACTGTACCTAAAAACACCCTCCCGTGCCTACTTATAGCCCTCTGGCGGCACATCGCCAACTCATACCATGTACCCTATCATGAAATCTAGTCAGATTTGTAAATTTGCGAATGGCAGTACAACACACTCCGCCTGCTCTAGCCATCCAGAATGGAGGGGGTGGGGGAGAAACGGCGGAATAAATTCGTTTGAAACACGGCCTTATCGCGCCTTAACAACGCTTCGTGGCAAATGAGTGAGCTGAGCGTGCAGCTTGTCCTGGTTGTAGGTTATAATAAATTTAAAATTGGCTTCGGATTTTATATTGTAGTGCATATAAAGTCCAGGACATGATTGCTTTGAACGGGCTGCAGCCGCAAGCTAATGTTAATATTGCACATCATTGTAGGGGATTTACATTCAATTCGTTATTCCAGCTCTTGTCGATAATTACTATTTCCTGCCTCTAGGTTAAGTCAAGTGTTCTAAGCTCTGGAAAACCAAAAAAATTTCGCGGATTAAACACTGTAATAGAACAATAATAGAGAACAGGAAATGCAGGTTAATTTTGTATAAATAAATCAATCTGTACAGATTCCCTTCATTCAGATTCGTTTCGCTCATTAGTAATAAGTACAAAACATATTATGAGATTAACTGATCGACGTCCAGTATAGCATTGTAAGTGGTATTTCTAGGAATATATTCTATCCATTTCAACAAATTTTTAGTCAGTGGTACTTATTAATTTGATATCCTACCAAAAGTCGGATTTATTGCAATTCCCTGGAAATTTCTAAAATCAATTACCATTGACTAGTCCATAATTCGATTTAATATCAGTTACTTGATTCATGGAATTAGTTTTGGGGAAATAAGTTTATCTATATCTCAGTATTAGTTCGGGGAAATTAGCAAAAAACGGCACGAAAGGAGGCAAAACTCCAAAATGGCTGAAAATTGGTACACAGCATTCTTGTGACATTTTAAGAAAACAATTTCGGAATCCAAAAAAATATGGCCGCCGGAGATATCTCGTTTTTCCCGAGTTTTCCATGTATCTCGGTTTCTATAGGTCATACCTACAACCCCGTGCGAGAGCCCAAAATGTTCACAATGAAACTCTCTACAACTTCAGTTCTTACAAAAAATTTGACCAGATTAACCTTTTGAACGCTATTCAAGGTCAAAGTTTTCGAAAATCACTTTTTGGCTAAAATCACTTTTTGGCCTCAATTTTGGCATCGAGGGGGAGGAGTCGGAGACGTTGTTCCCGGGTCCAGAACCCTTCTGAGGCATCTCTTGGTCCAACCTTGGCTACTGGCATCTCTGTTCGCCTCAAATTCTTCGTTACCTGAAGCTGATACGTCACCACCGGTCCTCGACCACAACGCCCTTTGAATGGACGGAATTTTCTTCAGGACACAAGGGGTGTATAAATGCCTCAAAGAGCTTGACGTCAATAAATCCACTGGCCCCGATAATATTCTCCCGATGGTACTCAAAAAGTGTGCCTCACCCTTGGCTAAACCTCTGCGCAAACTTTTTGCCTTGTCATATTTCTCCGGAGTTTGTCCCAATTCTTGGAAACTAGCTCATGTTCAGCCCATTCCCAAAAAAGGTGAAGCCAGCGACCCTTTAAACTACCGCCCAATAGCAATAACTTCTGTTCTCTCCAAAGTTATGGAGTCAATAGAAGGTTGATGAAATATCTAGCTAGAATCTAACCAAATTATTCACGACAGGCAGTACGGCTTTAGACCAAACCAGTCTACTGGCGACCTTCTTGTGTGCCTGACTGAACACATCAACCAAAGCATCCATGGCTTCGATGAGTCTGGTCTGGTTGCTCTAGATATCTCCAAGGCCTTCGACAGAGTATGGCATCCCGCTCTGCTGTCGAAACTCCAAGCTTTGGTATTGACTCAGTTCTAAGGAACTGGACGGAGATCTTTCTTTCTGGCCGTTCAATCAAGGTAGTATTGGAAGGAGTCGAATCCAACCCTCATTCCATTTCGGCCGGCGTTCCCCAAGGGGCGATTCTCTCACCTACTCTCTTTCTTATATTCATTAATGATCTGCTCTCAATCCCCTCCAATCCACTTCATAGTTTTGCCGATGACGGTACTTTGCGTTACTCATACCCCTCCGACAACACAGGACAAGCAAGTGCCAGACCTTGTCTCTTTGAACGCGAAGTCATGTCCAACTCTCTTAACGCGGATATTCAACTAATTCTTGATTGGGGCCGCAAGAATCGTGTCGAGTTCAATGAAACCAAAACCAAGTACTGTCTATTCTCCACTAAAACCTGCACCAACCTTCCCTCCATTTCAGTGGGCGAGGATAATATAACTGCTGATCCATATCTTAACATCCTCGGCGTGACTCTATCCAACGATTTACGATGGAATAATCACATACTCCAAGTCACCAAACAAGCGTATCAATGCCTCGGCTTCCATAAGAGATGCAAGTTTCTCCTTCATCCAGCTGCCTTGGCTGCAATCTACAAGTCCTAAATTCGGCCACGCCTTGAATACAACTCGTTTATCTGGGCGGGCGCCCCTAAAACCACCTTGGCTTGGCTAGACAAGGTGCAAAACCGCGCCATCAAACTCATTGGCGATAGCACCCTTTGCATTGATCCTTTAAGCCACCGTAGGAATGTAGCAGCGCTCAGCAAGTTTTATAGCTATTTTCATAGCGACTGCTCCACTGAAATTAAAAACCTCCTGCCTACACGACAATTTTTCTCCCGCAACACAAGACTAGCCAACTCGGCTCACCCCTTCACCCTTCAGCCCTCCCCTTCACGCACATTACGTTTTAGCTTCGTGGCAAATGACGTTTATAAATAGAACAACTCGATTGTGGAACTCTCTTCCGCAATCGGTGTTTCCGAGCTCGTATAACATCTCAAAGTTCAAACGCAAGGTTCATCGACATCTACTCATGCACCCTCCAGACCCCTAACCTATCCTATTATCTTTCCTTCAGATCAAGCTTACTACTATACGCTGCACCATGACTTGTAAGACATGACGGACTAGTAGTACAAAGGGTGACTCCTAAGCTTCATCTTGCCACAAAAAAAAACCTCCAAGTCCTCTAACAAGGAGTGGATTAAGGGAATAGACCTAGCCTATTGGGAGTTAGCCCCAGGTCTTAGACAAGCTAAAGATCTTATAAAACCCTTTGCCTTAAGGGGCACTACACTTTTGACCCCTGCTCAAGTCCGGTCTTCATCAATTAAAGATCTTTTTGCTTTTATCCGGAAGACTGATAGTCTGTTCCGCTAGTGGGGTACGTACACAATAGGCCTGACTAGCCTAGCCTAACGACTTATCTGTGAGAGGAAAGCAGATGAGGGGCACCTGCTCCGACCTGCAGCCAGTGGTTTGTAGGTTCTTTGGCGTAGGTGACCCCCTGCCGCCTTTACAACTAAAAACTGAGGCGGCAAATCGCCTTTTAGACTTTTGTCCGCTTCAACCTGGATGGAATCGAAAATAGAGGAGGATTGCTCCTCCGTCAATTTGCCTTCGGGATAATTGCCCAGGACCACTGCGTAGCCAACTTTTCCCGGTATAAGGGTTCTTGTGACTCCCCTATTTTTTCTTCTGGGGAGCGTCAGTTGGGTCCGGTATTTGACATTGCCCCCTAGAAGATGTAGGAGCTGGTGTTACCAATTTTCTGGTGGGCCCAGAAACTTCTGGCAGTACAGCGACTGTCTGGGTCCGCCCCTTGGAGCCCCTGGTGTCCTGATCGCTGTCCTGCCTTTAGTTTCCAAGTGTGAGCAGCTCCCGAATTCCGTTGCGGCCTTCCTTGGAACATACAATATAGGCAATACTGAACTATTCGTAAAGTACCGCAGGATGGCCTATTACAAGGATGGCTCCAAAAAAGATACAGGTGTGATAGCCGGAATCTGGTGAGAAAGCCCAGATTCGGCCTAGCGAATATCTTTCAAGCACAGGCGGATATGGTACTGGCAATCACTCATGAAAACTTAAGAGGGCATTCAAAAATAAACCGACCATTCTCTTCTCAGGTAAACAAGCGGCAATCATAACGATAAGGTCCCGCAAGACCAAATGAAAATTAGTCTGGGACTGCCAACGTACCGCTGGTGAGCTGAGTGTTCTGAGTGTTCAGTTTTTACATGCTGTATATTAACTTCGTTCTCTGTTTTTATATCTAAGTCCGTTAATCGTAAATTGACTTTTGCGGAAAACCAGTCGCAATAAACTGAGTTTTACTATATAAAAATTAAAAATTGCTTTATGCATCAATAACCTCGTAAAAGATATTTGCATTTGAGCAGATTGTTTTGTAAAACAAAATATTATCCGTTACGATTTCCCCTACCCATACGATTTTTTGTTCGTCTATCCAAAACCTATCCACAGCCGGCCGATTTGTTAGTTTTAGCAATATACCCTGTAGATTCACCTTAAAACTTTGAAACAATTTCATGATTTTAAACCAGCACACACCTTGATAGCATCAGCCACTTCCCAGTGGGAAATGGAGTGCTCTAAAGACAATGGAGGAGCACTCCCATGGAAGCATGGAGTGTTCCCTCTCCGCTCTCTCTTCATATATTTTTTAACATTAGATGTCCGCCTAGGCTTACACTCCATTTGAGCTCCCATAGGAGCACTCTTGCAACGATCTCCAATAATGCTCCCTTGGGAGTCCATTGAGAACCCTTCAACTTCCCTCCCCTTGGGAGTGCTCCTAATTTTTCCCGCTGGGTTGTTCTGCCTCTGACATAAATAATTTGTAAACAACTATAAATAAATAGTCCGATTTATTATTAGGAAACTTTTTTCCATTCTAATTGCAATAGAATAATAGAAAATACATCCCCTGCCATGCATCAAGTAAAATAAATGTAATTAGTTGTGAAGTCCATTTAACTTTCAAAGAAGACAACCACACAACTTACATTTTAATTCTTACCTTTATTTGATTTCTAAGAACTTCCTCCGTAATTATCCTGACTACAGACTTAGACCAATTCCTGTAATAATACCACTAAAGCCTCTCCGCAATTATACCTTCGGGCAAGATCTCTTATTGCACATTTTTAAAAAAGCAGCTCCCTCACATGCATTTGTACTTCCTTCTTAAATGAATTCCTGGATTTTACTTCAGTCAAGGAAGATACTACGGATAAGAACTTAGGGTGAGCAAGGCTCAGTAAGAAGCTATCAGCTCTTTTCTAGCTGCAATTTAATTAAAATCAGAGCCATACAACAAATTTCCTTCTAAGTAGAGATTCGACCCTTAAAACCCTTTTCTTCTCCTGTCTCCGAATGGGGGGAAAAGAAAATAATTAAAAGCAGCTTTGCCGGCAAAGGTTTTAAAGAGCAAACGGAAAAATCGAGGACTTAAGGAATCTCAAAATACCTACTAACAATGCTTGCCAGGGTACGACAAAACACAAAAAAAAATTCAAAACAATAGGAACCACTCAGGACATCTTGTGGTGAGGAGCAAAGTGTAAACTTATATTGACGTCCTCTTAACATCGGCACCACCTCTTGTCAGGGGCAGCTTTAGAGGACAAGTCTTAATTGATTTAGAAATTAAACGAAAAGTTCTGTTCCTTGCTGCCCTGACTCTGTTTTGTGATGGCCTTTTGTCTTTGGCAAGATAGTCTCATCCTTTTTGTGCTAACCATGATGATAAGCTCACCCAATTTGTCGAAACGATGTCAACCAAGGGACAAAAGACCGCCACTAAAAATTCATTAAGCACGTTTTTTGCCCAGTCAGCCTTCCTGGGGTTGGTTATTTAAAAAAAAACAATTTGTTCTGTTGGAACAGCATTTAACTAACAAGAGTGAGTTTCTTAAGTGTTCACCTAGAACATAATGGCGATAAACACTTTATACAAAATATTTCATAGCAGGAAAAGGAAACATTTGTTGTACTTAATTGATGACATTAAATTGCTTACGATTTTGGAAGTATTTAAAATACAATTAATTTGTACATTGCTCAAAAAATTTAGCCGAACAACTGCTGAGAATATAGAGTGAATTTGTTTTGCAACAGATTTGATTATCCTATTTGAGGAATTGAAGAAACATAACTTGTGTAACACGGTATTTACGCATTACAAATTTATGTTATTAGTTTATTAGTTAAAAATCAATGAATAAGATGGGATTGTACTAAAGTATACAATTATAATTCACCTTTGTTAACTAAAATTACTGAGTTTCCATGATACTTCAACTAGAGTTAAACCCCAGTTATAAGTCATAGTAACAGAAACAGTTAAGCATTTTCGTTAAAGATTATCAACTCTGTTCAACTCATTGAAAACAGGTACATATGTTGGACACAACTAAAAACGGCATACTGGCAAATGTACAAAAAGTGCAAATGTCGGTCCTCGTTTGGACATCAGAAGGGATTTTATATTTAATAAATACTTTTAAAGTAGAATATATAATGAAATTAATTGTTCATAGACTGAAAACTCAGAAATGGAAATTCATAGGGTTAAGTCGTTGAGTTGAAGTGTCATTTCAAATCAATCAAAACTCAACTCTAATCCCATGGAAACTCGATATATGACAGCTTTCTTCTTTTTCATCTTTTGTTGAGTACAAAAGGGCTGTGCCCCTAGCTTGGCCTATTGCACTACACCCCCATATCTCATATTTGCAGGTCAGCCCGATTGAACGGGTGACGTTTAGAGTTAAATGTTCGGCTATGATCTCGTTAAACAACGTACCAATATTCTGCTCAGTAAGAAAGGGTAAATTCAAGCGTTTACGCTGTGATTAACAACAACATATATGAAAATGCTATGGCTTAAAACTGTTTCAGCCTCCAATCTCCTATATTTTTATGATTACCAGTGCATCACATCGGTTCACACAAGTGAAATATGGCATCATTTAATGAAGTCATTAGCACTGCTATACTGCGTTATATTTCGGAACACAGTCTAGATTTGTAGCGAATGAATCGACGAAATCGGGGCTACGGTGTGCTCCATGCGTCTACCCTGAGTTTACTCAGATTAAGCGCCCATGGAAACAGAGAAAAGTTTCGTTAAATCCAAGTAAAATCAACGAGGCCAGTCCGGTTAAGCCGGGTTTTGCATATGTGTGTGTTTCAGAATCCTTTACTGCACATATACTAAGGGCGACATAATGTAAAATTTATAAGCTTGAGCGCGCATATGATACGGCCCCTTGCAATGACATCAAGATGGTGATAGGAGACCTCAACGCCAAAATTGGAAGAGAGAACTGGCACAGACCGACCATTGGAAAGGAAAGTCTTCACGAAACATCAAACGATAACGGACAACGTGTTATCGATTTCGCAATGAGTAAAAATATGATCGTCAGCTCAACATATTTCCCAAGAAAGGACATTCACAAATACACATGGCAATCCCCCAGCGAAAGATACTGCAATCAAATAGACCATATTCTAATAGACAGAAGGGCAGCTTCCAGTATCCTGCAAGTAAGAACCTGTAGGGGTGCAAATTGTGAATCGGACCACTTTCTAGTTATAGCTAGATTCAGATGTCGGCTGTCTACTCAAGAAAGAAGAAACAGCAAACAAAAGAAATTCGACGTCGATCGCCTCCAAGAACAGCCCGTGTTGGAGAGATATCAGGAAACTCTAGCAGAAAGGATAGGTATAAATAATGAAGATACAGTCGAGGGAAAATGGATGAGATTGAAGACGGTACTGACAGATGTCACGAAGGAAACTGTAGGGTATAAACGCACAGCCAGAGCCAGTGACTGGTACGACGAGAAATGCAAAGCAGCTATAGAGGCCAGAAATAAAAATAGGAGAATATACATAGAGAGACCGACGAGGAGTAAGAAATTGAAATACGAGGAAACAAGAAGAACTGCAAAAAACATCTGCAGGAAGAAGAAAAGGCAATTCCTCAACAATCACATCCTGAGAGCAGAGGAAAACTTTGCCCAAAACAAAACACG
Source organism: Thereva unica (assembly GCA_949987705.1). Classification (NCBI taxonomy): domain Eukaryota; kingdom Metazoa; phylum Arthropoda; class Insecta; order Diptera; family Therevidae; genus Thereva; species Thereva unica. Next base: position 218,790,778 of record OX465281.1, read on the forward strand.
GGAAGCATACAGGGAAGTAAACTTCTTTAAGAAAGGCTTCAAACCCTCCTCCGGTATATGCAAAACAAAAGAAGGCACTATAGTCAGGCAGCGAAGATGTAAAGAAAAGATGGAAGGAATTTTTTAGCGAGCTGCTGAACGCAAACGAGAGCATCAGACATGTACCAGAACCCCGTCTACAACATAACGATGACACCAGAGAAACAAATGTACCCACTCTGGAAGAAGTACAAAGTGCCATACGATCATTAAAAAACAATAAATCTCCAGGAATTGATAACATCCCAGCAGAGTTGATCAAACAAGGAGGCGAATCGCTCTCAGCAGCTACACACGAATTACTATGCTGCATATGGAGGAATGAAAAAATGCCTGAAGAATGGGAGCAAAGCATTATCTGCCCAATACACAAGAAAGGGGACAGAGTCAACTGTGAAAACTATAGAGGCATATCTCTTTTAAGCACAGTATATAAAATAATGACCAATATAATTAAGACCAGACTGGAACCTTACGCAGAAGCTGCAATAAGTGAATACCAAGCTGGATTCAGAAGAAATAGGTCAACAATGGATCAACTTTTTACAATAAGGCAAATCCTCCGAAAATGCTGGGAATACAACATTGACGTGTATCAACTTTTCATCGACTTTAAACAAGCATACGACAGCATCGACAGGGAGCAAATGTATGCAACAATGCTGGACTTAACATCCCCCTGAAGATAATAAAATTAACAAAAATGACAATGGAAAATACAAGATGTGCAGTCAGAATACAAGGAGAATTGACGGAATCCTTCCCAGTCAAGCAAGGCTTAAAGCAGGGCGATGAGCTGGCACCCATGCTATTTAATCTCTGCCTAGAAGGAGTAATTCGCAAGGTTAACATTGATGCGAACGCAACCCTGGTTAACAAATCCAAACAGTTGGCAGGATATGCCGACGATATAAACTGCCTTGCAAGATCACTGTCATATCTTACAGAAATATTTACAGAATTAGAAGATGGAGCAAAACATATAGGGCTGCAAATAAACGCAGAGAAGAGTAAGATTCTAATTCAGTCAAGGGTGGAAAGACGACAAGCTGGATATATTTGAGAGGAAGGTTCTCCGAAGGATATACGGCCTAATCAATGAAGACAGTGCATGTAGAATACGCTACAATTACGAATTGTACGAATTATACAAAGAATGTAAACTTTCGACCCATGCCAAACTACTACGTTTACGTTGGGCCGGCCATGTCCAAAGAATGGATGACTCAAGGATACCAAAAAAAGCCCTGTATCTACTACCAGATGGCAAAAGACCAGTTGGCAAACCACGGTTAAGGTGGGAAGATAATGTTAAGGCCGATGCAGCAAAACTGCTCAACACAAGAAACTGGAGACAAGCTGCGAAGCAGAGAGACGTCTGGAGGAAGAAGCTGATGGAGGCCAAGGCTCGAATTAGGCTGTAGAGCCATCGAAGAAGAAGAAGAATGTAAAATTATATATCTTTCAGTTTAACCCAGAACTGTCATAGAAACGGCATCGAGTGATCTTGAGAGAAAAAGCTTTCTGTTTACTTAACGAAAACTCTACCCTGGCTCATGGAAACACAGTACATGTCCTCGCAAATTCCATTCCGGCTCTCCTTGCTTTCGGTTCTGGTGGGTCCAGAAACTTAAGCAAAGCGGCCGTGGGTCTCCCCGTTGTCCCGGTAGCAAGGTCATTGTGGCTCTCTACTTTTCCTCTTCTGGGGTCCCTTTTCCCCTGAAGGATAGCATTGTCCCGCTCGAATAAATGGGAGCTGGTGCTGCAAATTTTCTCGCGGGTCCGGAAATTAAAGGCGGAGTGGAATCATTGAAGCCGCTAAGCGCAAGCGTGATTATGTTATACCCGTGACACACTGCTAGCGATAAACCGAGTTTATCTCCGCTTTCTCGTTTATCTTCCCCTTAAACGACTTCTGAAGTTGGTTTATCCTAAAACTGGGTTCAACCATTTTACATTTCTAGTGGGCTTTGGTGTTTATTATTTTTTGAAACATTTCTCGACTTTGGTTGTGCCACGAGGTACACTGGCAGATGAAGTTAAACCCTGTTTCAAGTCATCCATATTACGGCAAAGTTCTATCCTTGAAAAACATGCGTGTCCATCTCCAACGTCTTTTAGGGGCAGACGAGTTTTCTAGCTTATCTATATCTATAAAAATCTCGTGTCACAGTGTTTGTTACCGTACTCCTCCGAAACGGGTTGACCAATTTGCATGAAATTTTTTGTGTATATTTGGTAGGTCTGAGAATAGGTCGTAGGCTATTTTTTATACCTTTAACCAAAAAAACAGCTGCAAAATCCAAACAAAAATGGTAATTTTAGGAATTTTCACTTCATTTTAGTTTCAATAGCTTCATGGCCTACCTATTGTTTGACAAATGTAAAATTGTCATTAAATTGAATTATTACATTTAATGAAAATTTCAAATTTACGCAGCTGTCAAACAATAGGTAGGCCATGACGCTATTGAAACTAAAATGATCCATGGCGGCCGTCTCAAGAGGGCGGTGTACCACTTTCTTCACAACCACCTCGACATGGGTATCAAATGAAAGGGTATGATAAGTAGAATACAATAAGCAATGTAGTATACAAAATATATCTTTAGATCCATGGCGGCCGTCTGAAGAGGGCGGGGTACCACTTTCTTCACAACCACCTCGACATGGGTATCAAATGAAAGGGTATGATAAGTAGAATACAATAAGCAATGTAGTATACAAAATATATCTTTAGATCCATGGCGGCCGTCTCAAGAGGCCGGATTACCACTTTCTTCACAACCACCTCAACATGGGTATCAAATGAAAGGTTATGTTAAGGAGAATACAATAAGCAATGTAGTATACAAAATATATCTTTAGATCCATGGCGGCCGTCTCATGGGGGCGGGGTACCACTTTCTTCACAACCACCTCGACATGGGTATCAAATGAAAGGGTATGATAAGTAGAATACAATAAGCAATGTAGTATACAAAATATATCTTTAGATCCATGGCGGCCGTCTCAAGAGGCCGAATTACCACTTTCTTCACAACCACCTCGACATGGGTATCAAATGAAAGGGTATGATAAGTAGAATACAATAAGCAATGTAGTAGACTCAATATACCGATTCATGGCGGCCGACGCAAGACTCATGTTCTTTGAGGCATTTCATCTGTGTAAAATTCATATCTCGAAAAATATTAAGTCAATGGATGGTTTTTATTGTTTACTATTGACTTATGGGTGCAGCGTAGGCGCACCGGGTCCCAGCTAGTTTCTAGATATTAGTGATAGAAAGAATTTGGAAGAGGAACGAAAAATAAATAATCCGAGTAACCTTTTCGATGTTGTGGGAAATCTGATCAGCTTGACTAACAGAATATATCCCAACATTTATTAGGTTGGACTCATGCGTATCATGGGTAACGGAAAAATCAACTCCCTCTAACAAACATCTCGGCCAAGCATCAACAACTTTCTGCTGGAGACTGAGTATATGACGTCTGAACCTGTGGACTCGGTAATGGAGGTCGAGAATGCTGTGCTATTCTTAAACACTCGGTAGTCTAGGGGTAAGGCGCCTGACTGCTATCCCAGAGGTCCCGGGCTCGAATCCCGGCCAGCCCCACGGTCCTTTGCCTTTTCCACTTTCCCACCCACATAACTTTCCATCGGTTGGCTGATGAGATTCAACTCGTTTCAGGAGGCATAACACTCCAGCGAGTTGTTTCTCAAATGCCCCGATGCCAGAGTCGCGAAATGGTTGGAGTGAAATATCGCGGCTAGGTTGTGGCAGCTCCTTCCTACTTCTATCTCTTTCTACTCTCTATCTTCCGGCTAGAGCTGCTGTTCGACATTCTATATGAAAAATATAGATTGTCGAACAGTACAAAGGGGCTTCCCCTAAGCCTCTAGTCTATCACATAAAAAAAACCCCACCAGGGATACCACCTCAAGGTTGGCGCTCCAATTATACTGTTGCGTAATTTAAACCGTTCGACTACCGCTTTTAATTCTAACCTTTGCAATTTCCCGTTAAGGTTTGTTACGCCATGACCATCGTGGTGTGGATTTGAGGAGTGACTGTTTTTCACATTGCCAATTGTATGCGGTTTGCTAAGAGTCAGTTCATCTGACAGCCTGGTCATTCTCCAATCAGAAAAAATACTAGAAATTTTGTTTACAGCGAGGTCTTGAAAAATTAATATGACGTATCGAAAGTCTTACTAACTCATTTATTCCCTGCTAACGAAGCTATACCTACCCCATATGGCACTACAGGCGTGAGATTATGTATAGGTATACTAACTTATCAACGACTTGAAGTCTGGGGGCTTAGATTAAGGTATAATGTAAAATATTTCCACGCCGGCGAGTTTTGATACTAGGTAGGGTTTACGATAGATAAAAGAGTAAAGTAAGTCTCTCTCTCTCTGGCAATATTAGTTGGAAAATTTAAGCTTATTGTTCTTTGCCATTGGTCTAATGACTCCCACGACTATAGAGATGAAGTCCATCACCGCGTACGCATTCCTTTAGTGGACAAATAATTTTCATACTTTTTCAGGGGCATAAACTATCTACCAGAAAGAAAAAACTCACTTAGGATCAACATTTTTGTTGGACCGCCAACCTACCCCCACCTCAATTGTAGTTGTTGCGCCAATGGGTATTAGAAGTACACCTCTGTTGTAATATCAGTCATTGCATTAAAGTGTTCAAGAAAAGTTCACTGTTTACGTTGGTTGTTGATTCTTATTACAATTACATATAGAAACATTTTCCGTCATGAGATCAAATCGGTATACTTTTAAGTTTTCTAACATCTGAGATTAGATTGAATCACAAAATTCATAAACAATAATAATCACAAAAATAATTAAATATCAACCACTAGATATGCAGAAAATGGATTAACACGCCAACATACGTAAGGATATTGGATATTGCAGGATAAGTAAATGCAATATAGAACTTTCTATACCATAAATGTAATCGTTCACAAGTTGTTCTAAATGTCCCATTTTTCAAAATAAAAAGCATAACATGTACATATGTTTTTCAAACTAAATCACACTATTCATCTTGGCAATATTTAAAGTCTCTACCATTGGAATTCTTCTAAATCCTTCCATGTAAAAGAAATATGTAACACATGCCAAAATGCTACGAAATTGAACATTTTAAAATATCACACAAAATTTGTTTGTCCCTTGTTTAAATAAAAAGAAAATGTTTCAATATGGGACAATCATGGACAATAATTGTATGTCTTCAGTGGACCCAAATTGCTAGCAAATGCTCCGTCGGATAAGACCTAGTTTTGCTAATTCCTCCATCCCCAGCTATTTTCTTCGATTTCATGTTAAGGCAATAATAGCACATCTGTCAACTCTGCCAAAGGCACGCAAAGAACTTTTAAAGCTCATTTGCGAGAAACTTGTACGAAAATTTTCTTTTAAAATTCAATAAGACCCAAAAGAGGACCAAGAACGAGAACTAGTATGCAAATGAGGGGGTCGAAGGACAAGTCGGGTCTCTGCACGGCAACCACAAACATGCCACATCTTCTTCCTAATCCTCACTGTTCGAAGTTTTGTTGATGTACAGAAATCGACTTCCAATCCCATTACAAATTCGTTCTGGATCCCATGGAATAAAGTCGTGCCAAACTGTTATGATCCCTTGCCAAGTCACTCCCGGTGACACCGAACTCTTCCGCCCTTCGATTACAAATTCATCCGTCGTACGTTTTTGTAAACTAATCAGCACGCGTGCATATTTGCCTGACTGTCATCCCTCCGTGTTGTGTGGAACAAGATGTCCTCCTCCTTGCTACAGTCTGCAAAATTCAATAAGGACCAAAGATGTCCTTCGAATATTTCATGACGTCGATCCTTTCTTTACCTTTCCAACATCCTTCGGGCTGTTTTCTTATCTTAACAATGCGGACCGTGGGGTTTGTTTTGAGCAAAACGAAGACGGTCCAACAGCATACATTGAGGAAAACAGGATACCGGAGATTCTGACAAAAGAACTCACCCTAGGGTGGGGGTTGCAACCAAATTCATCTATTTCCAAACGGAAACTTCTTAAGATCTCAAAGTGTGACGTTGACTGATTTGTCCAGGAAAAGAGCGAAAGATATCTAAGGAGAAAAATGACAAAGCCTAGAGGGAGCAAAAAAGGACAAAAATGTTTGGGTGGAACTGCTTTGAGATGACAACAAAAAAAAATCTACAAGCAAAGAGGACATTTGCGTATTCAGGTTAATTTGAATAACTGAGGATTTCACTTCCATCATGGGGTGTAGAGTGTCCTTTTCGTCAGGTGCTTCCATTTTTAAGGGACTTAGTGTCAGAAAGGTCGTGCTAGTCGATTATTTTGATCAGAAGGATGGACAGATATTTAAGGTAACTGAAGAAGACGATTTCTTTTAGACGAAATTTTCCACTTCGATTCCTATGGGTTCATTAGAAGTGCGAAAATTTATGTGGGATTCCGATTCGAGTGTCAAACTGTCCTTTGCCATTAATTCTACTATTCAACCTACCGAAAAGGGAACATCAAATGGCAACATTTCGCTCCACTTCATATCAAGTCGCTCTAAGTAGAGCTACGTGATTTCGATGATAGAATGTCATTAGGTGAAACTAAAATTGGTTTTTTTTTTTTGTTGATTGAGGTTTGTTATAAGTGCTATCAAACGAATTTTATCAAGATATTCAATTATTAATTTCATGTAGTAACTATCGATTATAGATGTTCCTCTAGGAATTGTGTGAAGAAAATGTGTGTTTGATTAATAACTAAATTAATAAATTTTGTTATAGATTTATAGATATTTTGAGGCACAGATTTGTTTGCATTGTCATTATAAATTGTTCAGATCTATAATCGAGCAGCCATAGCAGAAAACATGGAATTAGTAGAAGAAATATTGGGAGATCTTGCAGTGCCTATATCAGAAGACGTCCAGGACGCAGTGAAAACAATGAAAAGCAACAAATCCATTGAAAAAAGAGGATCCATGCGTTTTAAGAGTTTGATTTGAAATAAAAGTGGTAATTACATATATGTTATATTTTGTATATTTTCATGATAAAAAAATCTTACAGAGACATCCATTGAAAAACCAAAATAAGAATCTACAAAACCATCGCGCAGTAGCTACGTATGGGTGTGAAGCATGGAGTACTCCATACGTAATTCTAAGAAATCCGCCGACAAGACGCATATATATTAGAGGAGGGTTCTCCGAAGTATATACGTCCCAATCAATGAAGACATTGCATGGAGAATACGCTACAATCACGAATTGTAGACTTACACAAATAGGGTAAACTTACGACCCATGCCAAGCAACTGCGTTTATGTTTGGTCGGTTATGTTCAAAGAATGGATGATTTAAGGATACCAAAAAAGTCTTATATCTACTACCAGATGGCAAAAGATCAGTTGGCAAACCAATTTTTAGGCCGATGCAGCAAAACTGCTCAATACAAGAAACTGGAGGCAAGCTGCGGAGCAGAGAGACGTCTGGAAGAAGAAGCTGAGGGAAGCCAAGGCTCGAATTGGACTGTAGAGCCATCGAAGAAGACTACATTTCTTTGTTTTAACAAGTTCGGCGGTTATTACATCTTTCCATTAATTGTTACATACCTTTGAGCCTCTTAAATGAAACTACCACAAGTTAGTCCTATGGGGCTAAAATGATTGACTCGAGTCCTAAAAGTGTAGTCAGAATCAAGCCTCGAATAAAAGAATTTCATATAAGAAAATCATACGTGCTTCAGCAAAGGTATTCACGCACTGGGTATATTTGCATAGCTTACTACGATGATTATAAGTTCTTTATTTTAATAATAATAATAATAATAATAATAATAATAATAATAATAATAATAATAATAATAATACGAAAGTGAATGTTTTCTAACGTTATTAGTAACCCAGCTTGATCAAAGTAGTTAATTGCCCCTCAAAACGCTATTCGGAACTTTGACATTTAATACATTTAATACTTCAAAGGTGGAAAACTGAAACTATTAATTTCAATCGTTGGGGGGCCTCGGTAGCCTAGGGAGTAAGGCGTCTGGCTACTATCCCAGAGGTCCCGGGTTCGAATCCCGGCCAGCCCCATGGTCCTACGCCTTTTCCACTTTCCCACCTTCATAACTTTCCTTCTTTCTTCTTCCCTCTTAACATTCCTGATTTAACATCGAAGTTTCATGGTTATATGGCTGAAAGGCCAGGACCATTAAAAAAGGCCTCTAAGTGCCACGCTAGCTCACAACTAGCACAAAAAAAATTCAATTGTTCATAAATAACTTAATACCCCATCAAATTCCACCAATCAAAGCCAATCAAACAGTGAGATAAAAATCAACCCAAAACATACCCGGTAAACACTCGTAATTGAAAGGAAACCCTTCACATGTCTGGCTGACGGATTCTGGCCCGGTAATTGGACAGGTTATGTAAATTAGTGCGGAAAACATCGTGGCTAAAACAGTTCCTTTCGCCAAATTTCCGTTCGTCCTGGGCTCCGACCCTAAATAGCCCAATCACTGTGCCCATTTCGCCGTCCGTCAGTCCTTTACCATCCTCTATAAGCAATTATCTCGCCGTCCTAAGTGAAACATCAACAGCGAATTTGGATGCACACTGAACGAACGCTCAAATCCCAATTACTCGTGCCGTGCGGAGCACCCATCATGCGTAACGTCGGGTGTCAATAAATCAATTAATTGAATTATCGGGGCCCGGACAGGGACAGCAGACCTCATTACACTTCCTTCGACGGGCCTGATCCGCTTTAGGCTGATCACATCAACAGATGCGGGCTGCGAGGCCTCCGTTGTCCTTGCTTCATTCTTCGGCTCACGCTGGATGGGCAGCAAGTCCGGGGTCCTTTCGCTGTAGTCCGTCTCTTGCCGCGTGCTGCTGTAAGGACGAAGAGGCCTTTCGATGACTTGAAGCCAATTTCGAGCCACGTGATTGATTGATTGATCCTAGGCCTGTCCATTGTTTATATTTCCTGATTCTGCTTGATGTGCAAGCAAGAAGACTTGAAGGGATTGCTCGGCCGGGGGTTTGGGGGTACAAGAAAAATGACGGATTTCACTTAATTGTGACAAAAGGTCGCTGGTGAGGGCGCATTGTCGTTAAGTGATTTGAACTCGTGGGCCTTATCGGCTTAAGTATGCCCTTGTTGCCGTACCCCCGGATGCGGATGTTTTCAAAAGAAGGCGCGACAAGTACAGATGTGTCCCCTGTTGTCCAGGATTAAACGTCAATTACAGCCACTCCTGCCTGCCTATGGTGTTATCAACTTTCCAGTCAAAATACTACATCTGGGTCGATGCTGATTTCAGGGGGGCAGCGGGTGCTGAATTTTTCGTGTTTAATTTTCCTCCCTGTCGTTCTACATAAATCAAATTCTGTATTGGATTAATTTAGGCACCCTAAATGGTTCGGGTCGGTGTTGTTAGAAATTGTTCTAGGAATTTTTTTTTTTCAAGTGCATGTTGTTAACATAGACTTCAATTTGTGTATGCGATTTGCTAGCGATTGAAAATTTTGTTACTACGGAAAATTCGTACGTGATAAGATTAGGCAGCTACGATATAAGAGGATTTATATTTATTTGTTTTGAATGAAAACGTACACAATATTTTATGAGCGACAGTTTGTGAATTTATCAATTTCCGTTAAATATAATATTTATGTAATTTTTATACATCGTTTCTTGGAAATTTGTACTCCTATAGGATGTGTTTGATATATCTCAGGAAACGCGGTGAAATGATGCAATGTTGGTGCAATGTTGTCACACTTATTCTGAAATATATCAAACAGCAACAGCGATAAGGAAATGAATTTTAATTGTAATTAGGGACTTTTGAGCTGTTTTTATTGACTTAGACTTGGAGAGGTTCTGAAATGAATAGTAAGTTTTTTAATCAAATCTGTTTGTTCAAGAAATCGAGGGTAATCTCACCCCGAAAAATCTCCGGAAGTATCACCCTCCTCTCCTACTGAGCTGTTGTTCTGCTTTTAACAATAAGCTAATCCCAGAGGAGTCAACCTTTACCTTCAACTTTAAAAAAGCCAACCTCGAAGAACTCTCAATCAAGCTCACTTCGGTTGATTTCAACTTGTTGCTCTCGTCTAATGAGTTGGATGTTGATGTAGCAAGATTTTACTCCGTCCTGTATGAAACCTTCGCATCCTATGTACCTATTGAGCCGTTAAAGTCGTCCAGATCAACCCCCCCGTGGTACAACAATGAGTTGAGACGTACCAAAAACTTGAAGAATAAACTCTGGAAAACCTACTTAAAAAGGAAAGACACTGTGAGTTTCCATGCATTTCTCAATTGCTATGACCAATTTCATGCTCTCTCCGAAGCCCTCTATAAAGAGTACCTCAGGAACATGGAAGGTAAAGTGTATGATGATCCTAGGGCATTCTTTCAATTTATCAACACTAAGAAAAAAGTTGATAACTACCCTTACACCATGCAATACGAGATATCTCTTAGCTCTAATTCATCCCAGATTTGTGACAAATTTGCATCATTCTTCCTTAAATCTTTCTCGTCCCCCGTCTTCCAACCAGATGAAGACAATTTTCGACATATCAATGCAATTTAAACGGCTCAAAACTTATCCTTGTCTATAACCAGGGAAGATATATCGAAACATATAAATGAACTTCCGCAGGATTTCTCGTCCGGCCCTGATGGAGTTCCACCTGCTGTTCTAAAATCCTGTGCAGGGGTCCTACTGTCTCCTCTTCTATGTTTATTTCAAAAATCCCTAAATAAAGGGCGCTTCCCAACCTTATGGAAGAACTCTTTTATAATACCTGTCCATAAAAAAGGCTGTAAAAACGAAATATCTCATTATAGGCCAATTGCAAAGTTATCGTCTATACCAAAACTCTTCGAATCTATTATTAACTTCCCAGTATAGGAAGTTATTGTAATCGGTCCGAAAATCGAAATCGAAAATTTCAACGTATTTTCATCTTTCAAGGTCCCAGGAGCATTTTAAGCAAAAAATTGGGAGGAAGTATGTGTGTGTATGTGTGTGTGTGTGCGTACGGATGTGGTCATTTTTTCCTGCACGATATCGCGCGAACCAAAACTGATATCGACTTCGTTGAGGTGTCGTTCGAAGCGTATTAACCGAAATATGATCTGAAAAGATTTTCATGAAATTCGGTCCAGCCGTTTTTTGTTTAAGCGACGTAAGTGATTTTTGTACCCGCACGATATAGCACGAACCAACCATGGTACCGACTTCTTTGAGGTGCCGATCGTAGCGTATTACCGAAAGTACACTTTGAAAAGATTTTCATAAAATTCGATCAAGCGGTATCTATGTTTAAAGGGCGTAAGTGATTTTTGTACATACTCGATAGAACGCAAACCAAAAATGATATTGACTTCATTGAGGTGCCGATCGAAGCGTTGGATTGACACCCGTTCAAAATGAAGTTCACTTTTATGGATTCAGACGAGCAATAGCTTCCCATAGAGTCATCACTCGTCAAAATCCGAGTTTTCTTTAAAAACGGAAATACTGTGTAAGAATTATTGTCAATTGAAACTGATCTTAATATCGCGTAAAAACTTCATCAAAGGAGGTTTCATCTTTCGTGGTGCTCTCATCAACATTTGAAATCGTTAAATTCAATTTTTCATACAGAAAATGTAGTAAAGGGCGCATCGTCTCTGATGAAAAATTAATATTGAAATCACCACTCTAAATCATGTGTTATGCGCCCATGCATAAATAGCTTAAATTAAAATATTTTGTTCATTCTCTGCCTACACACACTTCGCTGCTAGGACTAATGATAGTGTTTTTGGTAACTTCGGAATGAGTTGTTAAAGATATAGCAATGTGGTCATTATTTTGGTAGATCGTAGCACCATTAGCTGCAACTTGAGGTGGCTAAAATTTAACAATATAGTTGAAGTTTGGAATAACAACATATTTTCCATTTATTACCCAAGTGTGAGCTATAACATTAATGCATCAATTTTATATACATTTTCGTCATCCTAATCTTGCAAGTGCGCACATTTAGTTTGACATTTTAGCGAAAATATTGATAAACAATTGTGACAAATTCTCGGAATTATACATATATTCTATATTGCCTATTGTTCATTTATTATTAAAATATCCAATCATAATATTCAACATCCATCATACTGGGAAGTTGATCGTGTGGACCGAAAGGGTCGAACCCACATCCCAACTAGTTTATTCTGCTATCGCCCCTATCTGCAATAGGCTTATCTCAACAAACCAACATGGTTTTCTTGCAGCCCGTTCCACTACTACTAATTTACTGGAGTTTTCTTCACACACAGTTAGAGGCTTTGTTACTGGCTGCCAAACTGACTGTGTCTACACAGACTTTAGTAAGGCTTTCGACAAGCTCTCCCACTCTATTATAGTTCTTAAACTAAAGAAATTAGGCTTTCCGCATGCCCTTGTGGTATGGTTCCAGTCGTACTTAGCCGACAGAACCTACCAGGTTCTATTCCGCGGAGTCAAATCTAAGAACATCGAAGCGTCCTCTGGAGTCCCGCAAGGTAGTCATCTTGGCCCTCTCCTTTTTATTTTATCATTTGACGATATTGTTACCCAGCTAAGGCACTGTAAAATCCTTATTTACGCTGATGACATCAAACTGTATCGCCACATAAGGAGTATAGAGGATTGCAAACTTCTGCAAGCAGATCTAAACACTTTCTATTCTTGGTGTTCCAACAACAACCTTGTGCTTAATATTAGTAAATTCGAGATCATGACTTTTTGTAGGAAACGTGGTGTTATAACTTATGACTATACTTTCCTTGGCAACAAGGTCTCCCGTATTGAATCTGTAATCGATCTTGGGGTTAGGTTAGAAAGTAAGTTGGATTTCTCCACCCACATCAATTATATCTCCTCCAAGGGCAATTCAGTCCTGGGATTTATATAAAAATGGTCCAAAGAGTTCAACAACCCCCTCATCACTAAACACCTGTACGTATCTTTGGTTAGGCCTTTGCTTGACTACGATTCCCAGGTATGGTCTCCTTACTACTCCTCCCATGTTAGTAGAATCGAATCGGTTCAAAGGAAGTTCGCCCGATTTGCATTCAGCCACCTCCCGTGGGATGACCCACTTGCTCTTCCGCCTTATGAGAACAGACTTAAATTGCTCAACTTAAGCTCTCTCCATAAGCGCCGTGAGGTCGCTGACGTTATATTCGTTCATCGACTGATGAATGACAAGGTGGACTCTGGTTTTTTAAGAAGCCGCGCGTCATTTAGAGTGAATAACTACAATCTGAGAGGTGAACCTCTCTTACACATTAATTCCTCTAACACCAATTATGGCATGTTTGAACCCGTTAATTGCATGCTTATAAATGCTAACAACAATAGGAGTGTGTTTAGCTTGCTAACTAGTGAAGTTGTCCTTAAAAGGACCCTTCTGAATGTGGCTTGACTCTCTGCGTGCCCCAATCCCTTTTTACTTTTGCACGCTTCTCTGTTTGATGTTTTTGATCTTATATGTTTTTTAATATTTTATGTTTGCATGTCTCAGCTGAGCCACGACTGCAGTGGTAAATGTTTCTCAGCCCTGCTGAGAAGTGCACCTTCTGAGCTACAAGGGCAACTCGTATATGTATAAAACTATAAAGCCTACAGATTTGAAATTTATAAGGTAGGTTTCTTATGCGGTCTAGAAAAAGCTCTTACTTGGGCCAAAATTCATATCTCAGAAACTACTGCACCAAACTAACTTAAAATTCCCTTAGACTAGGTTAGGGGTAATTCTAGTGTACTTAAAGTTCGCTGGTTGTTTGGTCGGCTAAGAGGATACTTAAAGCCATCCAGTGGAGTTAAGTAGGCTAGGCTTATCAGTGATTTTTTTATGTGACAGACTAAATGCTTAGATAAAGTCCCTTTGTATTGTCCATGGCACAATAATACAAGGTAGGCTCATAAGGAAAAGCTTTGGCTTCGTAACGTCACTCAGATCTCAGTTCAAAAGGGAAAAAAGCTTGCCCCTGACGTCACTCAGATATTTTCTCTAACAAATTGCGTTTAAGCTATTCAAGATGGAAACAGGGGTTTTCCTTATGAGCCTACCTTGTATTATTATACCATAGTACTGTCGGCAATCTATTTTTTCGTATACACTGTCGAACAGCAGCTCTAGCCAGAAGATAGGGAAAAGAGAGAGACAAGAGAAGGCAAGAACTGTCACAACCTAACCGCGATATTTTATTCTACTTACTCGCAACCACTTCGCGACTCTGTCATCGAGAACAACTCGCTGGAGTGTTATGCCTCCTGAAACGAGTTGAATCTCATCAACCAACCGATGGCATTCGCTTGGTGGAGCGGGGAAGGGCTAGGGAAGGTTATGACAGGAGGAATCAGGAATGTAAAGAAGGAGTAGAGAGAAGGAAAGTTATGTAGTTGGGAAATCCAGTCTGGAGATCTCTTTTAGGTCTTCCAGAACGTAACTGCTGGGCGTGCGATGCCTGGCTTTAGCTTAAACTAGGCATTTACACAGGAAGTGAGCTAGTGTTTCCCTCTTGTTTATCTCCCGATATACTCGGTATACCCAGTTTGGCAACATGGTCCCCATAAAACTGGCATTATCTTGTCCGGGTTGGTTTAGGAGACCAATTGTTCTTTCTTTGTATTAAGTGGAGCAAGTCGTCCTGGAGATAGTGTAAGTATCCAGTGCTCTAACCCTTTGGCCCGCTAGCAACCGCAGGTAGTCAAAAATAGCGATTATTTGGAATCGCCCTGAGTACGAGGAACTTCTCCTTCCTGTCTAATCAGTCGGCTTTCTCGTTCCCATCTATGGTTTTATGTCCATTATATTGCACCATTAATTTCGAGTGCATCGTTACTGAATCCAGAATTCAGAGATTTGATTACCTTTCCCACGATTTTCTTAATTTGAAATCTGTGCGGCCAAAAACGGATCAAATTTAGCTATCAGTTCCAGCAGTCCTAAATAGTTTCCATTATTGATGGAACCAAATTTCTCATTTGACCCTCGGAAAGGTTATCCCTGTTCTGGTAATGTTTGAATGACGGCTACAACTCGTTGCAAAACATAATGCCAGTATTTGAACCCTTCCGCGATTTGGTCATCTAAACGAGACTGTAGTCCAATTCCTTTTCTTTTAGTCAAATATGCAAGCATTGTCTCTCTATGGTTCTATGAACTCTCATGTTGATCAATGACACCCATATTACATCATCATCACCATCATTGCGCTCCTTTAATCCCTCATGGGACATAGGGCGGAAACAGTTGCCCTCCAGCGGACTCTGTTTTGCGCGACAGCTCTCAGCTCCGACCAGGATCTCCCAGTTGTTGCGGCTTCTGCTAGTAGTGTTCTCCTCCACGTTGTTCTAGGTCTTCCGACTCGACGGGAACCTTGCGGATTCCAGTCAAGGGCCTGTTTGGCTAGATTTTAGTTTTCGCGTCGCAAGGTGTGGCCAACCCAATTCCATTTCCTTCGCCTGATTTGGTCGTCTATCCTTTCTTGGCCGGCACGGCGCCATAGTCCTTCGTTTGAAATTCTATCCTGCCAGCGGATTTTTAGGATACGACGCAGGCATCTGTTGACGAAGACTTGTAGGCGCCCTGTGATGAATTGGGTGACTTTCCATGTTTCGCAGCTGTACAAAGGAACTGCCTTAACGTGAGAGTTGAACAGCCGCAATTTGGTGTTAGTTGAGATCACCGTTGATCTCCATATTCGCTAACCATGCTCTCGAGCATGGTTAAAATTTAACTACACCATGGTTAACCACGGGAGTTTTTGAACGCCAAAAAGTTATGCTCGTGGTTATGTTGTAGTTAACCACGGAGTTTTTGAACGACAAAAGTTTACCATAGTTAACCATGGTTAACCATAGTAAAGTTTTTGAACGCGCTCCAGTTCCCTTATTACGCCAGTCACTAAATCCAGTTACGAATCAGGAAAGGACGTTTGATGGAAAAGTTTACATGCAAACTGTAACATGCACACTGAAAGATTTGATGGAGACTACAGCAGCCACTCTCGAGTATAATGTTCATCATTTGCTTTCGTATTATGAAATAGATTTTTAGAATAAAATCTTGTTTGTTTCCCATCTTGAAATATCCTGCGTGAGTTTTCAAATAGTCCTGAATGATGTTGACAATTGACAATTTTGACACTTGATTTATCCAGTAGTTGGTTTCATCCACATTAAACTCAGCTCACCTTTCAGGATCGTTGATTCTATTATTTAGATTAGTGAGATTTTGAACTTATATATGTCCTCATTTTTCTGTCTCTTTTCTTCACCTAGTATTTGTTTTTGAGATCCACTAGGGTTTAATGAACCTAATAAAAATTTAAAATGAAAAGAAATTATCCAAGTGGACATTAAAATTATTTATGATATATTAAATTATTTAGGATAAAAATGTTATTAAAAACAATTTTCATTCAAAGAATCAGTATAACGGCCAAAAACTGGCCACTTTGTACTAGAGCTGGGCAGCTGCTGCATCTACATATGTATATGTATGAGCTCCAAATGAATCTCCACATTTCCTATCACTGACGTAATAAGCTATTAAAGAAAAATGGCACCAAAATTCATATGTATTTTAATCGATTTTAAAATAAAAAAAAACATTGTTCAGTGCATTGGTTGAGACACTGACATGTCAACATAATTAGAAAAAAATAGATAGGTATAGAGTGTTTGTTCTTCTTTCTCTCTCGCTCGTTAAACAGGGGCAAATAACCCTAACATTTTTAAAATAAATACATTTAATGAAAAAACTGATTTTTTTATTCTTAATCAATAATGAAAGAATATATTCACTGATAAAAAAACATTCTTGGGTTAAGACAATATTTCTTGAACCAAGCAAATAATGTTTTGGATATAACGATAACAAAATTGTTTTCGGATCAGCAATAATCATAGTCTTGGTTTTATTGTCTTGGATGAAGACAAAAGTTAACTAGAAGTAAAAAAAAAATTCTTGGTTTGAGATACTCATTTTTTTAATTTAAGCAACTCAAATTCTTAGTCAAATATCAAATTCTTGAAGCAAGCAAATTAATTTTCTTGATGGCTATTTTAAATAAGGACTCATAGTTTTTCTAATGATCATATGCTAGTTTCAAATTGACTACCGTATTTCCACGTAATAAAATAGTGAATTTCCTTAATGCAATACCCTCGAATTAAAACTTCATCGTGTCTTGAATTAATACAAATTTTGTCTTGAATAAAAAATATTCAGTTTCTTGAGTTAAAATTTAAACAATCTTATTTCGAGAAAACATATGTACATATCTTGCTCGTAAAATATAAGTACTGAGCGAAGAAATACAATTGCTTGGCTCAAGAATTTCTAGTGTCTTACTCTGAGACAGCATTCTCATGTTAAGACTGAAAAATATTTCTACTCAAGGCAACGAAACGAAGACTATCGAATTGCTGGAATCAAGACAATTTTTCTATCAGTGTACAATATAGAATTAGGAATATGAAAACTTTAACTGATAAAGTTATATTATAAACACAGAAGCAATTCGATTGAAAACACTACAACACTTTCAATTTTGGTTTTTAAATTTTAAAGAAATTCGAAGAATATCGACAGCAGCTTCGTAAGCCAATAATGAACTTGAACAGAAAACCGGATGGTTTGAATAATCGAACTCTGAATTGTGTGGGGTTTGCATCGGAGTGGTGGCCCAAGACATACCAATCCTTTCCTTTCCAGGAATGTGGGTTGCGGTCGTGGCTTTCCTAACCAGCTCGTCTTCTTTACAGTTTCCCTTTATATTTCAGTGACCAGACACCCATATGAGGAGGGTCCTGAACAGCGTTGCCAACCCTACAGTTTTAACTGTAGATCTACTGTTTTTACAAATTGTTCTCAGTTTTCAGTTTCAAGTTTCAATTCTACAGTTTTTTTCCACTATTAAAATAAACCTTTAAAACCTTTTAATTCAAATAAATTTAAAATATGTTTATATTAATAATAAATATAATTTTAAAAATTGTTTGCTTTAAATCAGTTTGGAAAAGCAATTTTAAAGCCATCTATCATTTTTTTGTCAATTAACTCATGTGTATAAGCATGTTGATAAAGCAGTTTTACCTCCATTATACGGTTAAGCAGTGTTACTATATGTGACCGCAAACAAGTTTCAACGTGTCATAATCGGGAATTCCCCCAATTTAAAATTCCGTAAAACATATTTCGCGATATACAAGAAGTACAAGTTTAATAACTTTCGTTGAGGAAGTTGTGCAGTGAGACGTAAGATAAAAAGAATTGAAGAATCGAAGTGAAGAAAAAAAAAGACTTAAGGAAGTCACCTTTAGGTGCGGGGGACCTTTGTAAAGAGAATTTTGTGGATTAGAATTTAAATGTGAACACGGATCTTAAGGGCCTAATACACTCAATCGAGCAATTATAGGGTATCGCGCGCCCGCGAATATTAAGAAAACTATCCAACCAAATGAAATAATTTAAATTAGGTATTTTTAAGAAAACATAAATCTAGCTATTCATGGTGGAAAATTTTAATATTTTTTATTAGTATATTAGTTATAATGGTTCAAAGTTCCGTACCTGCGCCCGGAAAATACTCCTATTTAGGTGGAAAAATTTTAAAATTTTTTTAATGTACGATAAACTTAAATCGATTATCTAGCTATTCATGGTGGAAAATTTTTGAATTTTAGCCTTCTTTCATGAGTAAATTATGTTTTAAAAATTGTCCACAAAATTTAAGAACGAAAATTCCCTAAAATTCTTCAGTTTTAATACATCAAATTTCCGCTCCAAGCAAATCTCTGCGCTAGTTGTATTCTGTATAAAGCATTTGCGTAATCATACACGAGATGCGTTTGTATAAGTGAGAGCTTCTGCTTCGGCTTTTGCAGGGGAAATTTCAAACCTTTTTTGTTGCAGGCATGGATGGTGATCGTATTTTCGGGAAAAAATAAAATCTGAGGAAAAATCGGTTTGTTTGGCAAGAATTTTAATGACTTGCTTGATGGTGATTTCCTTGATTTGAGAATTTAGGGATTCTTGCCCGGTGGTCAGGTAGTGATCAATCGGTGTTTATTATCTTGGCTTTATGAAAAACCCAAGAAAATATTTTAATGGCAAATACTACCTTCATGTAATAATTAAGTTTTATGACATCCTTGTTTTTCGTTATTGTCTTTTTAGCCGTAACAACTTCCCGGAACTAGATTCGCAAAAAAGGTGTATCCCTTGCACAGGTATTTTACAACATGAGTGTAGATAAATTTTGCGTAAATTCATTTTTTATGGTTTTTATTATTTTTGTATGTAAATATGGGCTTTGCTGGACCTCTGGGTTAATTTGGTAGGAGGTCCGGAAATTCGGAAAGTCGGGGGTGTTTTTCAGATTTTTTAGTAAAGGGGGTGGGAGCCAAACAAAAAAAAACTAGTATCTAGCACTTGCTAAATTTCAAATCAGCAAAAGCAGCGATATCAAAATTTCACATGAATGAAAAATTTAAATATCAAACAAAAAAGATCTATTCTCATATCCCATGACAGGAACAAGTTCGTAGAGTGCATTACTGCGACATTAATTCAATTTCCATTCATAATTATCTAACACTGGCTTCAATTTCTAGCCGGCGACACCGCAGAAGAGATTTCTTGAAAGTCGCCAGAAAATTTACCTCGGGCACGCACTCATAAAGTAAAGCCCAACAAGACATACGAATGCAGCCGAACCCCTTTATTGTGCAAAGATTTCCCCTCCGGCGGCCGTGTTGTGCACTGCAAGCAGTGCACAACAGGTAATTTTGACTGTGTTAGGATGTTTTTGAGATTGGGTTAGTTTAATTTTGTGACTGTATTTTTTTTTAAGCTTCCCTTAATATTTTGTTGTTGGAACTGAATTTCATGTTGGACTTCGTCGCTGAGTGTATTAGGGCCTTAACCCAAAAAAAAAAAAAAAAAAAAAAAACAATAAACTCACCGCATTCACGTTAATTATTTTATTTTTTTTTCTTTCGTGTTAATTCATATTTTTTCACGCGGTGGTGAAATCCTACGCAAAGAAAACGAAATTTTACTTTATTTTTATATAAGTGTATAGGTGTGCTTGCACACCTTTCGAACTAATATACAGTTTTCCTCTCAGAATCAGTTGGCAACGCTGGTCCTGAACTGCTGAGCCATCTCGTTAAGAGATCTGCGGCATTCAGAGATAGTTCTGGAGTTATTAGTGCAAGAGCGCAGGGCCTTCAGAGCCGACTGACTATCTGAGAAGATGTAGACAGTTCGGTTCCTGTCGCCTAGCTGGTTGATTTGCAAAACAGCCTCATGTATGGCTAAAACCTCCGCTTGATATAATGAAATGATCGAGTAGTCGGAAGGATGCTTCGATCCCAAGTCCGGCGAGAAAGCTCCTCCTCCCACTCGACCCTCGAGCTAATATCCATCAGTGAAGAAGTTTATGGCATCTTGAATACTAAGTGGTCTATTACACCAAGCACGACGTGAAGGGATGTGGACCTCGTAGTTCTTCGTAAAGGGGACCTCGGATGTACGCAAATCGGTTTCTGTGGGAATGTTGAAAGAGTCTAACACCTTAAAGTGCCCTCCTCTGATTCCGGTCCAAGATCCAGATTCTTTTATTCTAAGCGCTGCGATAGTCGCATTTTCCCTTGCCACAAGGCGTAAAGGAGGGGGGAATAACATAACGTTTAGGGCATCATTAGGTGTGGAGCGAAGTGCGCCTGTTATGCACAACTCCGCACATCTTTGCACTTTCTGTAGTTTGTTTAGCACAGTGGACTTATTCGAGGTTGGCCACCATATTAAGACCCCGTTTAGGAGTATTGGACGGACAATCGATGCATAGATCCATCGTACTATGTTAGGGGAGAAACCCCATTTCTTCCCTATGGATTTGCGCTCTTCTGTGTTTTCATTCCAGAGAAGCTTGTTGTACAGGGTTCTTCTTCTTTACGCTCCTTTAATCCCTCATGGGATATAAGGCGGAAACAGTTGCCTTCCAGGGAACTCTGTTTTGCGCGACAGCTCTCAGCTCGGACCAGGATCTCCCAGTTGTCCAGGGTTACTCCCAGATATTGGCACTGTTGCTTTTGAGCATGACATTATTAAGCCGGGGAGGAGCTAGGGGTGGAGTTTTATACCTCCCCGTGAAGAGGACTAATTTTGTTTATTCTGGCCCAGTGGGAAAAAGGAGTGCTCCAAGAGCCATCTTGGAGCGCTCCAAAAGGAGCATAGAGTGCTCCCGTTGCCATACCCGTTCTATATTCTTTTTAACATTGCATGTCATTGCGAGGGAGCATACGTTTTTATGCTCCCAAAAACGCGTTGTTGGAGCATTATAAAAAAGCTTTTTAAAAAAGAAATATTCATGGGCGCCTGTGGGTATGTAATCCGGTATCGAAAAGCTTTTATTTTGTTTATCTTTTGCAATTGCCTTTTTCTTTCCAAGCCCGAGAGTGGCTTTACCAAAGCAGTCCCCCAACTAAACTCTATCGACTTCCAAAGCTGCTTGTCCTCCGTATCGAACGAGAGCCGGGCTATTGAGTTTGCTAATGTCACATTTTATGGGCATAAGGATAATTGTCCGTTTTCTTTTTTTATATAAAATTTATGAAAACTCCAAGAAAGCTCCCTTGAGAGTGCTCCAAGTACACTCCCCTGTGGATCCCTCCCAATTTTTCCCACTGGGGGGTTAACGCTGTGTCCACGGGTGGCAGCCCAGTTTGAAAGTGTTAGTAATGCCGCCTCCATGAGGAGGACGGCGAAATTTTCCTTTTGTGATGATAACAATACAGCGGGAAAATATTGAAGCTATTCTCGATAAGCAGTAAAGAGCTGAATGTGTTACAAAGATTTTAGTTTTCTGTTCAACAGACAAATTTTTCAAGCATATCCATATGAGGAAGTTTTGAGTGGAGCGGATTGGTTCTGCTTCAGCCTTTATGCAGGGAACTTCTTTGAAAAAGCCCCTAAAAAATAGATTTCATTGACCTTCTCAAGAAGCAGTTGGGAAGAAAATGCAACGCGTCCTTCCAATGACATACAATTATAAAAAAGATACGTGAAATACGGACAGAAAGGGCTTCTAAGGCTTCGTCATGTTTAAAAGTAGGATTCTGTGCCCCAGTGGGAGTGTCATCCGCTCCCGCCAGTAGGTGGTGTCTCACTGCCTCCATGCGTTGCAGCAGCTGGTCACAGTCGCGACCCATAAAAGTGTAGAAGGTACTCCTCTTTGGGGGGTACTTCTCTGTGGACGGTCAAACTGCCAGTAACTCATATACTTGAAAAGATATGATAAACTATAGAAACTACAATTATAACTTTAACCATATTCCATACTAAAGGATAAACTAGAAGACTAAGAAACTGCCTTTATTCTGCATGATAAAGAAAATCCTAAAAATTTCATACTATATCTCTTAACTAACAGAAGAACAATCCAAAATATTATGAAGCTGATAAAAATGTCATCAGCAGACCAAAAGTCTGGCATTAGTTATGCCATGCCAGTGTGAAAATGTTATCAATCAATTTTCGGAATCTTCTTGTGCCATGGATTCTGTATAAAGGAGGCTTATCGTCACCCCAAAACTAAACAATCGGAAATTTGTTTCCTCGTTTAGGGCCGCTTCGAGAGTGTTATTTTATCAGTCTTTAACATACATATCTTTGTCTTTTTTGGGGGAAAATTATATCCGATTCTCATGTTAACAGAAAGGTTTCGACTTATGCACAATTGCGGGATGACAGCATTGGAGAAATGGGGTAGTCATGAGTAAGAACAAATTTTGTTTCCGGCTGAATGTTTGATAAGGCAACTTTAAAAATATCAAATGGCAATGCCTTCACTTGTTAGTTGAGACTGCAATACTATTTTATTGACGAACGCATTACTTAAATGCCATTTAACACGCTGTGTCCTATTACCTTTGACCTGGGGTCAGTTAACTATTAGTGTGGGGTGATTGGAATACTTGTTAAATTAAGTTGAAGAAGGAATTCGAAGCATTGGACCAATCGATATTACAGCAATTGAGATAAGGGATTATTGTCTTAAATAGTAGATAATTATTACACTATAAATTGAGGGTCTGGTATTGTTATTGGAGCTACTTAAACACTGAGATTAGACAGTTTATGACAAGCATTCAAATAAGTTCAAGAAAAATTTGATCAATATATTCTTCCGGCTAAAACTATGATTTAATTTAAATTTCTTTTCTCGGGCTTGGAGGATCCGGTGTTGCTGCGTCTAGCTGAATTAAATTCCTTTCTACATCCTTTTCGGAGTGTTTCAAGCTCGCGAGACCACCATGGGGTTTTGGGAGCCTCTATTTGCGGTCAATTCGGACAAGTTTTATTAATGGCGTAAGTGCATTGTTCTGTGAAAATGTCCACAATACTGTCTAGCTGTTCCCAGTTTTTGGGAATACAGGGTGGCCTAGGGCAAAGTTCTTTGCGATTAACTTGGTATAGTAACCCCAGTATAGTATAGTAATCGTGTCACCAGCGATCCGTGGCTCTTGGACTAGGGCAACATCGACTTCGCTTGATGCCAATCGAAGCAAAAGCGTGGACGCTGCTTTACAATGGTGGAGAATTCTCTGAATCACTTGCACCATTTTCCAAAAGGTTTGCTTCGACGACAGCCACCTCCGCTTCTTCATAGCTGGAGATGATCTTGTCGATATCCGAGTTGAGGACCTATCGCTCCGTGTACATGTTACCGATGGCTCTGCCCACCTCGGAGTTAGTCGATGTGTCAACTTAGCAGCGAGCTGCGCTTTCACCATCGGTTTCCATGTTTATGGCTTCTTCGCATGAGGCCTTTGTGCAGGTCACTTGGTTCACTACGGCTTCCACGTCTGTTTTGTAGACCTTCAGTTCGATATATTGTAAGCCACAGTTCTCGGCGTATTTTACCTTTGCCAGCTGGTTCAAGCATTCTTCGCGTAGGAGCAGAATAACTTGCATTGGGGCCCTGTTAGTCTGCTCCGCTTTGAAAAGCTTCCAGTTATCGGATTTAATGTGAAAGTTGAAGACTTTGAACGTAGTGAGGGTCTCCTTAGGCTCTGATGGAGCCACTGGAAACCATGTTTTGACCCTCGTGCGATGGTATATCACTAGTATTGGCTGCTTTGAGTCGGGCGCGGGGGTGAAATTCTCCGATTCTAGCTACCGCAGCTTTGTACTGCGGATCTTGTGCTGTCACAATTTGGATGGAGTGGATTTGTCTGGAGCTGGACTATGGGTGCTTGGTTCCTCCTCAGATCGTTGACCTTTAGAGGCTGGTGCACTTCTAAACCGCTCTAGCGTAAAGTTTGATATGACAAAAGTTTGGGACTTTGGTGTAGTCCTTCTTCAGCAAATTACATTTACATTAAAAATTTCAGATTCGTTTATTTCAACTCCATCGTCTGTTAAATTCCGTTAGCTTGTCCGCGCTACGCCAATCTGTTAGCTAAGACGGAATCTAAATTCCGTCGATTTGCGCGGCAACCACCCACCTCCGTGCCAATCTGTTTGTACTTACTGAAGGATGGACCTTGCTTTTGAGCTAGTGATGAGCAATATCAGCAATAATAATATAGTCTTGGTTTTGGTTTTGTTCATTTAGACCTGCGAGAACCAACTATAAAAATGTTTAAAGATAAAATTAATTGATCAAATTAAAATTGTGTTTGTTACCGGCAAAATTTCCTCTGACATCTTTCATCAGTAACACACAGAAACAGCTTTCTTCAAGCATGTTAATGTAAAAAAAATCTTGGATGTTACTTCCAAAAGTTTCATTAACTAAAGGCACAGAAAAATATTACAAATAATTACTTTAGGCAACAAGAATATAAAATTCGTTTTGAATAATTTTGCAGTGACATCTGCAAGATTTTACAGGTATTTTTGCGAAGGAAAATTATGTACCTGCTAATAACTGGTTGCGAGATAAGTTAGTAGTCGAAACTACCATTTTTAGTTAAGATACCACCATTGGCATACTTGCCAAACTAAAAATATTGCAGAATAGCTATTTCTTGCACCAATAAAATTATTTATCTGTACATTTGCTGAAATATGGTGGGTGCATTTGCTATGAAAAGTTATAGATATCCATCTTTAATTCGGGATATTTCAAATAGATGCCGCTCGGTAATATTAAAAATATGGCAGCTGTAAATAATGCAAGACCTTTGTCAAAAGTACAAGTACGAAAGTAATCAATATGAGGTTACGAACGCAATTACGGTTGTGATGTGTAAAGAATTTATGGATATGTTCCATGTCTCAGAAAATAAAAAAGTCACATTTTTACCTGATTTTGTTTGGATAGTGAGTAATGACAGTTTTGACAAACGGTTTGGTTTGAATTTTCATGACATAGCATTCCAGAGGGTTTACAATAGAATATCTCTGGACCAAATTTGTCCTTCATAGCTACGTCATATTCTTCTGTTTTCTATACAGAAGTTCTAATATTAGTAACGAAGCCTCCTTTTTTGCATTCGACGCTATCTCTGAGTGGATTTCCGGTTTTTTATTTTCACACCAGGAGGGCGAAATCATTGTTGCGGGTGATTTCAACGTCCACGATTCAAAGCGCTTACTTACTCAAATGGCACCAGTTTTTCGGCAAGGATGCTGAGCTCGTCCAACTTGGGTCCCTTAATTTGCAGGCCAAGGATCCCATCTTCTTGACCTATTTCTACCTGACACCCTACACTGTATCACGATAGTTATACCGGTGGGAATGCGTTTATTCGTTCCCCATTCAACCAAGTCTATAAAGCCACGTCTAAACAGATGGTTTAATATGGAGTGTATGAACGCGATAAAATCAAAATAAGCCGCCTTTTGTTTTTGAACCCGTTAATTGCTTTTTTTCGTCACATAATTCCTAACCGTGAGCGTAATACTTTGCCTCTCTCAATTACCAGTGCTGATATCGTGAAACATGTTGACGAACTCCCATTCGACGTCATTTCTGGCCCCGACGGTGTTCCGCTTGCTATCCTTAAGTCCTCTGCGGAAGTTCTACAGTCTCCACTGAAAACCCCTTTTCATAAATCCCTGGATAAAGGGTACTTCCCTACTCTTTGTAAGAATTCGTTCATATTCACAAAAGTGGTAGCAAAAATATCGAAGTATAGACCAGTTGCTGCAAAGTTGTATGTCATACTGAAACTTTTTGAATCAATTTATCTATTCGTGCTTGTCTGCAAGAGGCTGACCTCAACGAATCAACATGGTTTTCATGCAGCTCGTTCTACTGCCACTAATCTTCTTGAGTTCACTTCTCGTGCTGTCGAGGGCTTCGCTTCCGGTTGCCAAACTGAGACATTTGATAAGCTCTGCCACTCCATTATAATTCTCAATTTCCGCAAGCCTTTCTAGTATGGTTCCAGTCTTACTTATCTGACACGACCTAACAAGTTCTCTTTCGTGGATTCAGTAACCATTAAAGCGTCATCCGGTGTCCCTGAAGGAAGTCATCTCGGTCCTCTTCTCTTTATCTTATCAATTAATGACATTGTTCCCTTGCTAAGACACTCTAAAATATTGATTTACGCTGATGACATCAAATTGTGCCGTCACATAAAGAGTATCGAGGATTGAAAACTTTTGCAAGTTGACCTTGACACCTTTTACTCTTGGTGTGCTAACAACAACCTGGTTCTTAATATTAGTAAATGTGAAATCATGACTTTTAGTAAGAGACGTGGTCCTATAATTTTTGACTACACCTTTTCTAATTATCACATCAACTATATTTCTCCAGAGGTAGTTTAGTCTTGGGTTTTATTAAAATGTGCTCCAAAGAGTTTAACAACCCCTTGACCACTAAAGACCTATTATATTTCTCTTGTCAGACTATTACTCGAATATGCGTCCCAGGTTTGCTCTCCTCACTACTCTTCGCATGTTAGAAGTATTGAATCGGTTCGTTCTATTCGCACTGAATCATTTTCCCTGGGAAAACTCATTAATTCTTATGAATCCCGGCTTGAGTTACTCAACTTAAGCTCTCTTCACAAGCGTCATGAGGTGGCCGATATTGTATCTGTTCATCAGGTTTTGTAGATCGCCGTGCTTCTTTTAGAGAGAGTCGTAATAATCTGAGAAGACCACCTATCTTATAAATCAACTCCTCTAATACACGTTCTAGTGTACAACTTTCTACTAGTTCTACATATACTATACAACTTTTCGTTCAGATTTGAACCTGTCTTTTTAATCTCACGTGACCGTTTCCTGTTGTTTATCTGGGTTACATGTTAATGTGGATGTCTTTAATTTTATATTTGCATGCTTATTTGAGAGCTTCAGTGCTTGCTTGGGCTGAGTTGGTTAATTTTTCTTGGCCCAGCTGAGACGTGCGCCTTTTGTGTTAGAAGGGTTTACTCTCTTATTATTAATTTCTTCTACGCTTGGTGGCAGCAATGCAGAAACATAATCAGGTGTTGATGGAACTTTCAATTCTTCAGTTATTCCGCTATTTAACAACTCATGATATTACACTTTCAACGTTCATAGATGGTTTTGGGAACACGGATCAGATTGGACTCTTTCTCAGTATGAGCTATTGGAATTTTTATTTACGGGCAATACTCCATGAGAGTATCGCGTTGTTCTGTAGGCAGCCTTCTTACGTTTAGTCACATCTTGTGTACAATATTTTTTACTCTTCCCGCAGTTGTAAGGGTGTTTCTGGCCGTTTCGCATTATACGGGAATTGTATTGATTCGAAGGTCTTGTAGCAGTTCACCTTAACTCTGGAGTTGAGGTGTTTACTAAAAAAGAGCATTTTCGTCATTTGGAATGCCTTACGGGCTTTGACTATAGCAGCAAGTATATGACTCTCGTAATACACCATCTTACACTGATCCAGCCAAATCCCTAGATACTTAGGCTCAGTTTTCTTTACCAGTGTCTGTCCCGCATGGCTTCGTGTATAAAACTCTTTCCAGTTCCTCCTAACATCGCGTGAAGCCTTATTAAGAGGAGTCCTGAAGAGGATCGTTTCGCATTTTCCATGATTGATTTTAAGTTTCCAATCATCAGCGTAACGCTCGATTTCCTCGAAGTCGTGTTATAGTAGCGTCTGAATCACG
Organism: Thereva unica; assembly: GCA_949987705.1. NCBI lineage: Eukaryota > Metazoa > Arthropoda > Insecta > Diptera > Therevidae > Thereva > Thereva unica. The sequence continues at coordinate 218,819,034 of OX465281.1, forward strand.
CCAATCTTCGGTCCTATCTTGTATAAGACGAGGTCGTCCGCGAAAGCCAATGCGCTAGGAAGCGATCCAACTAGATCGCTTAATCTCGTATAAATGTTGAAGAGCTGCGGTAAATTCACAGCTCCTTGTTGCAACACGTTTTTAATTTCAAAGACCTGTGAGGTAAAGTTCCCACTTTAGACCAGGAACTTCTTCCCCGTTATCATGTCACAGATCACGCAAAGCATATTGCAGTACCTTGTCAGCTTTAGTAGTAGCCCCTCGAAAGCCTTTTCCGATCGACAAGGCATGCTCCCGTTCACTGTTTCTGACTGAAGTCAGTGTATGTCAGTGTATTCTTTTATTTTCCCCAACCCAGCTTGCCAGCGAACGGTTAATTACAACCTCAAACACTTTACTGATGTTTGGAAGTAAACTTTTTGATCGGAAATTAGCAGGGTTTGATCTATCTTTATTTTTTTTTTGGATCGGATATATCACAGCTATTTCCAGTGTTCTGGGAAATAGGCATTGATCAGGGTATTGTTGAACAGCGTGGTAAAGTGTCGACCGCACAAGGGGGGTAGCTGTTTTAGAACCACATTAGGGATGCCGTTGATCCCCGCCGACCTTTTATTATTCAATGTTTGGAAGATTCGCAGGAGATTGTCCTTCCTTACGAAGATTGAGTGTTTTGAGGCCTCTGAGATATTGTCTGCTGGGCAATCTTCACTGAATTCGACTAAATGCCGATTCTCAGATCTCTGTGCTCTGATTTCGCTTAGACGAGCGGAACGATTTAATAGTGCCTGATTCTCCAGGTGAAAGTTCCGTCGACCACTAGTGGTCACCGAATAGACTCCCTTGTAGAAAGCCAATACAAAATATGCTCTGTCCTATTTATCTTAAACGCAAAAACTATCGTCAGCCTCCCGATAGAGTATATCCGGATCTAAACCAGCTTTTAGTAGCAATTCCTCATTGTCAAGATTGTTACGGAACCACAACTTCTCCAGTCGATTATGTGTCCTCCTCCCAAATATTTTATTTATCTGCGGAAACATACCTGAACCATTAGGTTCTATGGACCGGATCTTATTTTTCCAATACAGATTTATTGGCTTGGAGTAACTCTCCTTGATTAATTGTTGGAGGTTTCGGATCACCGAGTTTAATGTAGCAATATCTGAATTCTGGCGGTCGTGAAATAGTTTTCAGTGTTTTAAGTCTCGAGAGCAATATACTCTTCTGCCTTTGTAGGCTGTCAATTGTGGGAGTTCCTGTCCAGTCAGTGCAGTTTTGTTTTTTAGTCTTAGGTATAGTTCGATCCATCGTTTGTACAATAATTCGATCCATATCCTTCAGTATGGAGTCGATTTCGTCGTTAGTCAAATTTCTGTTTGCCGGCGGTAGTAGCCCCTCCGTCTGTATGGTATGAGCAATCGCGCTGGAGAAACGTGGCCAGTGTGCCTGTGCATAGGGGTACATTGTAACATATTGATCCAGCTCGATCGACTCGCGTGGAATTTTCACCGTGATCGCGAGTCCATGGTGGTCGCTGTCGTAAGGAAACGTTCGTAGACAGTTCACATTATCGTCATTTGTTAGGCCGCTGTCAAGACGTGAGTTGAGCAAGCACAACAAGTACGAGCCGCCAAGAGCCAAGTACGAGCCGCCTCTGGGATACGACGGCATATCTGTAGCGAGAAGTTTGACCTTCTGTAAGATTCTGTTACCTTCCAGCCATCTTTGTAGATGTTTGGCTCTAGTGTTAGATTTTAATTTCCTAGGCTATTCCTGCCATCTTGTGTTTTAATATCATGCATGTGATCGGCGAGCCGTCACATTTTTAATCCGAACTATGTATATTGTGTTATTAATCAGGTTAAGGAGCAATGGGAAAGAAATTTATACTCGTACAATTTAAGATTATCAAAATTATGAAATTCAATTTCCACAAAAGAATAAAATAATATTTTATTAATCAAATATTCAACAAAATTATAGAATACAAATAAATCAGTTCTTTCAGGGTACATTTAAATGCGAGCCTGTATTTAATGGCTAAAAAAGAACGTTCTCCACTAGGGCAGCTGCTTTAAGGAAACACTTCCTTAAATCAACAGCTAATAATTAAGATTAAAACTAATCAAATTTGTCTTATAATCTCAAGAACATTAAACCAAAGTGTTTACGAACATTAACTATCACATGGGGATCTTCCGTACTAATAAGTACTCAGAAAACTGTTGTCCTTCTACTCCACCACCAGTGCTCGCTTCGATGGTAAAACCGGCATTCAGAAGCCGGGTGAGCACCTGAACAGAATTCAATTTGCAGTAGCCATTTAGTGGGAATCTTATCAGTTGTCGCCAATCGCTTTGATTCCATGCTACACCTGTGCGACTTGTTTGTGACGTTTGGTTTGTTTCTGGGAAAACCTCATCCAGCAAGGAACGTTCTGCCGATAACATAATGCGTTCACCAAGATCTGGGGAGATGTGCAGGGCGACTACCTCGTACATGAAATCTGACAGAATTGTTTTAGGACTTGACTTTATTCTTGAAGGAGGAGGTGGAGAGTTTAAGTAGTTTCCGTTTCGAACCCGATCTTTTTTCATATGTTCAAGCTGCTTGATCATTGCTTAAATTAGAATTAATTAAAAATGTTTTTTGTTTATGTTTAAGAATCTTACGATCAATTTCAAAATATTTTGCTTCTTCCAAGAGCAGCTCTAAGTCAGGAAAATCCTCGGATATAAGCAATCTTGAATTTCGCATAAAATTCAAAATATGCCTAAACATTCCACCATCACGATCTATGAAGTAGTGCTGTTTGAGGGAATCTAGCACTATAGGAATTGATCCATTAAACAGTTTCGCCAGCCTGGAGTCCGGATATTTTGTCAATGTTTCCAAGGAACTTGTATATATAGTTCCACCCACGTCGATGTGCACTGGTGCAGTATAGCGGGAGGCCGCTGCTACACATGGTATTCCAGCAATTGGCTTATGATTTCCGTGTAGATAGGAATTTGGTCCCGATGCTGTGCCAATAGGTGGAGGAACTGTGGGTACTGGCGTTGTTGTTGGTGGGGTTGGAGTTGGTGATGATGAATTAGAGATCGTTGGTGATACTGTTGGTGATGAGCTAGAAAAAGGTTTATTTTATAGTTGCTGCAGTTCAAGAAAGAATTGTATACCTTAATTTTATTTCGCTTCTTGAAAATATCCGTCCAGTTGATGAGAGATCTCTGGGCTCTATGGATTTTATATCTCTTTCGCGATCTCGCTCCATATCGCATTTTTTTCTGAAAATATAAGAATAATTGTAATTGTTAATAAAAATCTAATGGATATTATTGTTATATGTAATAACTAAGATAGTTGCCGAATTCATTTTTTATGTGATCAATTGAAAAATAAAAAACGCCTAAAATTTTTCCTGATTATTGAAAGGTAGATAAAGGAATAAGAACTAGAGACATAGAAAAAATACGGATGTAGCGGTAGGCCCGGCAGAAGCGACGCTTTAACGCAGCTTTCGGTTTAAGTATTTATGTATTATATTAAAAGTTATGTTAAGAATGTAAGTAAATACAGAGTTTATTGAATTACCAAAAAGCTGTTCAATTGAAAAAAAATGACAAAAGAAACATAATACTATGCTTAGTATATAGTACATAATACACAGTACTTAATATATACTATATAGTACATGGTACCTAGCAGAACATAATACTATAGTGTGTAACTAGTACATAGTATTATTACATAGTCTTCTTCTTCTTTGATCCGTTAGCTGGTGGTCCGAGCAGGACGTCCCCGTAACGGATATGCTGCTGTCGGTGCCGTTTTAAAAAATGCGGTTTCTTGCCAAGTTTCTTCGGTTAATTCGGCAAGTCAACCACCCTCCTCCTTTCACAACCGGGATTTGAGACCAGAAGACGACGCAGTTACTAGTACATAGTAGTAGTACATGATTCTAGTGCTTAGTACTAGTACATAGTATTGCCATTTGAAATTTGAGATTAACCTCCACACTCTGCGAGCGGGTGAGTGGTTGGTGGTGAGATTAGTGTGCAAACGATTCCACCCTCCAAGTCGAGCAAATTTTTTCAACTTTTTTCACGAAACCCGCTCTTCAGGAAATATCGGACTGCTGCCAGACTTTTTCCCTACCCGGTTTCCAAAATAAAAATATTCGTGAGCATCCAGAAATGGATAATGTACATATTTTAATCTATACATTCCCCTCAGGCAGCCCCGCCACTGAAGGGGGAAAATTGGGACGAATTCCCCCGGGCCCAGACCAGAAGAGGGCCGAGAATAGATTGAAACCCAAAAATTTCAAACCCATATCCCTGCGTACTATTCGTCTAGGGGTCCCGAAACTACCTTGAAACCCAAAAAGTCAAAACCGTCATTTCCCTGCATTCTTATTGTCAAGCTGGACCCTGGAAACCCCAAGTATGTAGCAGCTCTTGAATTAAAATGTTTATATGGATAGACAACGCTTGTCACGCTATACGACTAGACTTTCAACACAACTCTTAATGCCGGTCAACACCACTTTAGTTCAACGACTAGAAAAAAACTCTCGGTCAAGTTCTAGAGCTTGGGCAATACCAATAGTTAGGAGTTTAGCTTATAGACCATACTCTATCAAAACCTTTGGATATATCTAGAGCGACCAAACTACACTTACCAAATCGCAGCATACTTTGGCTCAGGTGTTCTGTTAGAGGTCACTATGGTCATGTTGTGTCGAATGCCGTATTGTTCTCTTGATTTTAGATACCCGACAAGCTTTTTGTTGATTATGGTCTCCCTGGTTTTGGGGAGAATAGAAGTAATAAATTACTATGGGGAGGAAGTTGGAGGGATTGTTGGAGTCATATAGATGGAATATTGGAAATTTGGGGCATTTCTCGAAATAAAATTGTCCCCGTGGTGGAGGCCATCATTTAGACACAGCGGGCCCAATGTACCTTGGTGTGATGATCGACCGCAAGCTAATTTTTAAAGCACACTTGGGGGTTTGACGGATTAGCTCAGTTCTGCTATAGGTGCGTCAGTGCTGCACAGGACGGCTAATGGCAGAAAATGGAAAGTCGCATACAAGCTAAGCGAACTTCATGTGTTTTGCGCATACAGCATCACGTGCAACGATGTAGTGTGCGTGATAGCGGCGATGACCCCAATAGACATACTGGCGAAAGAAGGTATGCGTATCCGTGATCCAAATTATGTTACAGCGGAGCCAAATGCAGATCGAGTCTTTAACAGAATGCCAAGGGAAGTGGAACGAATCCTTTAAGAGTCGATGGACCCACAGACTTATCCCAAAAGTGGAGAGGTTGGTTACAGGAGAACGTGGGAAAGAAAATTACGACCTCACGCAGTTCTTGATTGGACATGCTAACTCACCGCTGTGCCCGGCTCAGCTATTAGGGATAATAAAGAGCACGTCTTCGTTTATTGTGTGAAGTTTGGTGAATAGAGGCAATGTGCTAACTACAGGCGGAACCAGAGGCAATGTACGAAGTTAACTTGGAGGGATTATCCCCGATTTCTAAAAGCAGTTACAATGCATCACAAGTGTGTGGTGTGTCTCAAGTAGGGAATCCAATCCCGCGCCGTTTTTCCGGAAACAGTTATATGGGATTGGCGGGATTTGGGCTGTAGAATCACAGGTAGGTTAGAAATACTAACAATATTGCAAAGTATTAATAAAAATAGATTTAAGCTCTCCGAACACGAATCGAGAACGACAGTTTAAAGAGCTCGCGTGCGATTGTTCTTGCCGGTCGGAAGCAATTTCAGTTGCATGGTTGCACTTCATCTGAACTACTTAACATTTTGCCAAAACTTCGTGTCTAAAAACTAGGTGGGCACAGAACACCGATTGATCCAAAATCAATTATGTTCGTGTGTGTACTAATATTTCATTTTGATTGCAAGCTAGTTGTGCGCGGGATTATTGTGAAACCAGTTTGAAATTGCGATTGCAGATCAGTGGGCTCGTGTGTGGAGGGCCTTACACTCTACAAAATACTTATATTCGTAAACAATACAGCAATAACACAAAATCATCTAAGTATATTTATGTGCGTGTAGCTGACCGTGATCAATTACTAAGTTTCAATGCGTCTAATTGCATTGTATGAACTGCTGAGTCAATCAAACAAAGTATTGAGGCCAATTCTGAACTACGCTCTTACATTGGTAGGTACAGTGGAGTTGATCACTGTAACGGACAGTAATTTCGAAATTAAAATGTATGCTACTATCTAAGCAAATTCCAGCGAAATCAATTCCAGCGTAGTTCAGAATTGGCCTAATGCTTTGTTTGACTGACTCAGTACGCTCTTACTTTATATAATACTTCATGTTAGTTGCGGGTGCCGTGCAGGCTAGTGCGCGCCTGCTGCAGGCTAGTGCATGTCTGCTGCATGCTAGGTGCGATCGAGTTTAATTTTTACACGGGTGATTATTATGAAGTGAGCCGTCTTATTAAATGAAATAGTTTAACGTAATCATTTTACAGTTCAGACTAATTTTATAGGTATAATCCTTTGCAAACCCTCTTTCAAATTGCTTCAAGTGATATTTGAAATCTTTGAAAAAATTATTTGATTAAGTATACCATAAAGACAAAAACCCCTAATTTCAGAATTATCAACTGTAAACAACGCATTTTATAAGAATCTCACTAAGTTCAACGATTATTTTTTCTTAACAAAAGCTAACAACGTTCCCTGAATGATATGTATATAGAGAAGAGCTCTTTCTAACATAACATAGATAGCTTAAGTTAAAATAAAGTTTTTCTATGATAGTTATAGAGCCCCATTTGTACTTGTGCTTGGGACAGCTAAAATAAAAATCCTAAATTGATTATTAAAAGCTTAAAAGGTCTAAAATTATCTGCAATTAAAGACTAATTTTATATACTATGCTGGTATGCTGGCTTCAACCTTGAACGACTTCAATAAGACTAATAAAACACCATTATACCTTGAATCTGATTTGGTTGAGTGCACATGGATAACGTTCCGTCTTAGGTAATTCCTGAACTACAATATTTAGGCAAATTTTCTACAAATGCCGGACTATAGTTTAAGACTAGGAAAATGCTCCATTGGCGTAATTTCAAATCTTCGTGTACATTATTAAAATTCAATTGAAGGTTTTAGTATCATCAGAGCCGAAAATTTCCGTCAAGGGCTCTTAAGTATGGCAGCACAAATTTCTCACGTGGGTACATTAGACTCTCTATAAACCTACAGCTCCATATATAGTCCCACATATAACGTCCTTATATCACATCCACATTGTATAGAGCATCGGAGCTGATGCTGCTGGCACTTCTCCTATGTTCCTTGGATGTAGATGTGTGCACCAGAGATTTAATTCGAAACCCATCCAAATCGCCAGGGGCTGAAATTCTTCTTAACTTTGCCCCGAGGAGTTTTTGATTTGTGTATCCAGACTCCAAGATAAGGCTTTTGCCTTCCAAGTTCCAAGTTTTAAGTACGGGGCACACTAAACATCTGTACAAGACTGCGGGGGTATAGTTAGGTGGATGCCTGGGTGCCCCATGCAGGGGAGGATGCCAGACTTTGGATGTATGTTATGATGATGCTGATGCGGAATCCCAATAAGAGTCAGGGGGGAGTCCCTGGTTCCCATCCACTGCGGGCGATTATTGCATGCGGATTTTTTTTGAGCTTGATACGATATGGCAGAAGTTTTTCTCGACGCATGAACCACACCTGGAGGCAAGTCAAAAATATTTCGGCGCGCAACAATCGTGAGGGATTGCGCTAGGATTTATTGGCGCTGGCACGGATAATGCCTTTGGCAGTACGCAAAAAACGTTGTTTCCTGATTGGGTATTGGGGGTATTATTGAAGTCTCAGGAAACACCTCCACGGTCTTGCTGCTTGTCACGTTGACTTTATTATTGCAATCTTTATTTCTTTTGTCCTCGAATTCTACGTCCTTCTTTTGCAACAGAATTTTCGCACGATGTAGGCTGCATGTTGGGGATACAAAGAGCCCTCATACCCTAATCGCCAACTCAATGAGTGTCGACTAAGAAAACGATCAGCGATCAAACGAGGAATCGTGAAAACTTCTTCCTACGCCAGTTCTCAGGCAATTTACGATGTCGGAAATGTCGTCATTATGTTACTTTTTTTCTTTTCTTTCAAAAGTTTAATTCTTTTTTAGTTCGTTAAGCGTTACTGTGCCAGAGGGCATAACGCGGAAGGTATCGTAACTTGATTTTCACACAGCCAAAGGTCCGATATCAGCGGGGAAACTTACATAATCAAAGGTTTTGCATTCAGTTTTATCAAGTCAGTGAAAGGAAATATGCAAATGTTGAATTTTTGTACAGAAACCTGGAAAATTTTTTTAGGACAAAATGTGCCTAAAGGTTACTATTGAAATGAAATGCAAGTAAATGTAAGTATCTTGAAAGACAGGCTTATTAATTATTCGTATCAAAAGTTCATTTCGAAATTTTTAAATAATGTATTGCTTGATGAAGAAATTCTTTTCAATTTTTGTCCACGACTTTCAAACCATGTAAACTAATTTAATATCAATATTTGCCCCATGCTTAGTGCCTATCATAGAATAAGTAAACTAAACAGTAACTTACACCTTACTTACAAAGTTTACAAAATTTAATTGTTCGTAGATGATCGATTGATTTTGATTGTTAGTACATATAACTATATTAACTGAGGTTGCGGCTGTTGGTTGTAGGAAATTTTGTCGCGATGAAACACATTCAAGATGGTTTTATTATTAACAATATGAAAGTATTTCAACCAATATTTTTTACGGAAAAATAAATTATAATGAACAGAAATAATACTCTGGGGAAACTAGCATGGAGACAAAATTTCAAAATGGCTGAAAATTGGTCAACAGCTTCCTTGTGACTTTCTAAGAAAACAATTTCGGAATTAAAAAAAAAACTAAATGGCCGGTCGTGATTTTCCCGAGTTTTCCATGTATCTCGGTTTCTCTACAACTTTGGTTCTTACAAAAACGTTTGCCCGATTAACCCTTTGAAAGTTATTCAAGGTCAAAGTTTTCGAAAATCATTTTTTGGCAAAAATTTCACCCAAATCCTGGAATTTTCGAAATTTTTTTGATCAGTCAATACCAAACGTTATTACCTACAAAAAGTCTTGTTGTCATTTTTTACGAAAACTTAATCCTTTCGAAGTTGTTCAAGGTTAAAGTTTGCAAAAATCACTTTTTGGCGAAAAAATGCCTCAACACCTGTTTTTTCGCAAATTGTATTTTGTAGGCAAAACATTTTTTTCATCTACTTATACCAAATATTATTGCCAACAACACAACAAAACGCAACAAAACGGATTGAACGGTCGAATCGGTTTTGCATAATCGCATACGTTTGAGACGTAACCGATTATGATGAACGTATTCGAGTGGATTCGGTCGGATTTGAGCGCATTCGATTTCGAAAATGCCGCATTGAACTGTCAAAAATTTCATTAACATAACGTTAAAAGTGTAAGTGCAAAACAGTTTAACGACGAGCAACTCTCATCAACGAGGTTAAAAATTCTGAAATTATTTATAATAAATACAAAAGTGGCTATAAAAATAAAAAATTAAGAAATGTTGTTTAAAATAAACTTTGACGTTTAAATCCGAGTAGATGCGTTATTATAACAGTCAATTTCCTATCCGATCCAATGCGTTTTTTTTTGACATTCCAAATCGCCAAATCCGTTCATTATAATTGGGCCTTAACACTCTAGCGAGCTGTTTCTCGATGCCCCGATGTCAGAGTCGCCTTAGACATGGTTGGGAGTAGGTGGAATAAAAAAAATATCACGGCTTGGTTGTGGCAGTTCCTTCCTTCACTTCACCCTCTCTTTACTATCTTCCGACTAGAGTAGAATTTCGACATTGCACTGTATACGAAAAAATAGATTGTCGACAGTATAAAGGGCCTTTCCTGAGCCTCTAGTCTTTCACATAAAAAAAAATCCTGTATTTAAAAAAAAACTTGATCATTGCTAATAGACTACAAGCCCACGGCAATTTTTGGGGGCGATGTGAAATAGTATGAGTTATATGCAGATCTATTCTCCTAAATGAGACGCAAGCTTCAGGCACTATGCCGTCACTTTTGCGCGGTACATGCGACCACAAAGTTAAGTTGAATATTCCTATCCGGAGGGGTGCTTTCCGACCAAATATCCTCATATTGTTATATTATAAAAAAAATTAGCTCTTAGAACCTACTGCCCTACAAAAATAATGGCAGAGGAAATCAATGAATTTTAGAATTTCTGCAAATTTACACCCCTGCAAAGGCCCCTGTTTTTTATGTGTAAGTCTAAGCTCAGGTGTGACCTTTTGTACTAGCACTACGTCATGTCGTACACATCATGGACAGATGTCTGGTAGCAAGCTTAACTTGGAGGATAGAGCTAGGATAAGACAGATTAGTCTTAGTCGGGAGTCTGGGGGTGCATGAGCAGATGGTGATGAATTTTGCGTTTGAGATTTTGGATGTTGTATGAGTTAGGGAATACTAACTGTGGGAGGTTGTTCCACAGTCGAGTTGTTCTCGAAAAGAACGAATTTCTAAACTGCGTGAAAATAAGGGCTGTAGACAGTGAGAATGAGTCGAAAGGGCTAGGCTTGTGTTGCGGGAGAAACATCCCGTGAAAGCAGGAGGTTATATATTTCGGTGGAACAGTCATGGTAGATGCGGTAGAATTTCACCATCCCTGCGGTGAGTTAATGAATCAGCTGAGAAGCAAATGGGACCGTCGCCAATGAGTTGGAGTTGAATTTGACACGATTCTTGAAGCCCAATGTAGAATCAAGTTAATATTCCTGTTGATGGAAATGGACATATATCTAAGTTCCCGATCATGCAGACAAGGACTAGCACGTGCTTGTCTGGCTTTAGCGAGACTATACGAGTAGAGCTGGTGATAGAATTGAGCCCTGGCGAATACTGTAGCTGCATTTGTACGCTTTGATCTCTATGCTTTCATAGAATCAGTGTGTAGCTATGCCGTACATGTTTGCTGGTTAAAAGACGAGAACACCCCGACTTAACCACCTCCTTTTAGTTAGTATAGAGGTGGTCATTTTTCATGGAACATATGGCTGCGACTAGAAAATTTATTTCCCTCCGAAAAGGATGAATTGTGATTGGCTGAAATGTGAATTTGATTGGCTGAAATCAAAAATAAAAAAACAATAAACAAATAAATAAATTTACATTCTGATATTCCAATTTGCGGCATAACACTACTTCACAGCAATCGTTAAATACATCTCGAATAACATAAAACTTTCGTTACATACATATATCAGTTAAAATAAGTATCTACAAAAATAGGTTCTCCCTTTCATTTTTTGGATTAAAAAAATACTTTTAAGGGAAACCATGAAAACATTATACGTAAAGGCGTACTCCCGAAAAACATGCCTTCAAAAAGATTGTTATTCAAAACATTGGGGCCTATTCGAAAAAAAAAATTTTATCGTCATAACATAACATAAAATAATATTTTATGAAAAATTGCAGAATAGGCCCCATTATTTGAACAAAAAAGATTACCTACAGTAGTTTTCAATGTCACACAACCATGCCTCGACACTTTTCGTGTGCTATTTTAAATTCTCCTCAAATTCTTTACTTCCATTATTGTCACAACTTTATTTGCTCAGATTGTTTTCTCTAAAAAAAATCATTCCAGTTTACTTAGTTCCAATCGTTGTTGGATATACATATTCTTTGGATTATTTTTTAATAATTTTTGTGTTACTTCGTAACGTTCTTTCAGGAAGTGTACACGTGCGATTTTCAAAGTTTCGTGGCATTAAGGATTTTATATTATCTTCCGTAAAAGGTTATATAGCTCTAGGTAATATATACATTTGAGTGGCCCTTATTTGTAAGGGCGATTTTATTTTTTACATATTTGGTGGTGCTAACCCCTAGAATGGTGATCTATATCGAAAAAAATGCTACATAAATTTCAGCTGATTTGGTACAGTCTTACCCGTGCCGTGCCGCAAACGCGGTAAAGTTTGTTATTTTATGAGAAAACTTCCATTAATCAACATTTTTGATTTTTTAATTTTTTACGCAGTCCCTATACAAAAAAGTGGACACGTATATATATTTTTTTTTGGTCAATATTTTCAAAAATTAGTTGCATGGGGGGCGGGGTAAAGTATCTTCGAAGAGAACTTCACGAAAAGACTGGTAGTTTGTTTAATTGGGAATTGCTGTAGCGGAGTGAATTTTTTAGTCGTAATTAATGTATTTCATATAGACCATATCTAGTTACCTCTCTGGAAAAATATATTTTTTATATATTATTTTTTTGAATGTTTTAAAAGAACGTGAACCCATAGTAAACGGCTTTTTAAATTTTTAATTGTTAATAACAAATACTAAAATGAAATTTTTTTTACAACTAGTATACAAACAAAGATCTTTTCTTGTTTTACCGCTTCTATAATTCATAGTGGTTCCAATAGTGGTATGAGCTATTCGCATTGCGGTCTGCAATATTCAATTCAACAATTTTTTTGTCGTTAGCTTCTTCACCACTTTTATTTGTAAAATTTACAACCCTTAGAAGAAAAAATGTCGGTCGTTTTTACGATATATACGATTTTTATTGACCACATTTGTTTTCATATATTTCCAAGTTTTGATGCACTGCATCTTAAATTACTCTTCAATAAATATATGCCGACATACACCCCCATATCATGACAGAACCTCTACCATGTTTCACTGTAGGACGAAGATTCTCTTTCTGTAGCTCAGCATTAGGTTTCCTCCATACGATACGCCTTCCATCCGAGTTGAAAACATTAAACTTACTTTCGTCAGCAAAAATCACTTTATTCCAGAAATTCTGATCCATATTTAAATATTGTTTAGCAAATCGAATACGCGTCTTTCAATTAACTTCACTAATATACGGCTTCTTCGTAGCTACTCGCCCATTTAATCCAGCTTTTCTTACCACACGATGTACTGTTTCTGCACTTACATTTGGTTTTTATTGAGGGTATCATGGATAAATACTAGTATTTAAATTTATTGAAGAGTAATTTAAGATGCAGTGCAACAAAACTTGGAATAGAAAGAAGTTTCCAATTTTACCAAGATAATGATCCCAAACATTCCGCACACATTGTGCGTGAATGGTTATTGTATAAATGTCCGAAGGTAATCAAAACTCAACCCCAGTCGCCAGACATAAACCCAATTGAAAACCTTTGGGCGAAATTAGATAATGAAGTTAGGAAGCACCATCTAACAAAGAACAATTAAAATCTGTGTTAAGAGAGGAATGGTGCAAAATTAGCTCAGACTATACCAAAAAGCTAATTTCGTCACTTCCTGACAGATTAAAAATGATAATAAGACAAAAAGGATATCCAACTAAATATTAAACATTTGCCATCTGTTGGAACCTTTGACCATTATATTTTGTCCGGATACTTCTGTGACGTTGTCCGGATACTTTTTTGATGTGAATTTGGTACTTTTTCTTAAATTGGACTAGTTTTGTGTTGTTTCAAGCAAGAGAATTGTCGTTTTAGTTTTATATTTCATTGTAAATATGTTATTAAATAATATTTTTTTAAAAAAATGGTTTTGATTCCTTCTTGTATTAATTCTCTTCCTACTTTTTTTACTCGTAAGTCTATGTCCGGTTACTTTTGGGAGTCACTGTATAGGCAATTTTCTTTTGCACAATTTGTAAGCTTTATTCTCTTTGATATTATAGTTTTCCTATTTTTTGTCGTATTTTTTCTACAAAATCATTGATCAACTTCAGGTTAAACTTCACAAATGCAAGGATCTTTTGATAGTGAATTTTCGAAACTTTTTTATAAAGGGTCCGCCAAAAAACTTTTTTTTTTTGAAAATGCTATAAAAAAAAATACTGAATATTTTTTCAAATTTCTTTTTTTATTTGAAAGTACAATCCCTCCGGTTAATGATGGAAAATAATTTCATTCAAATGGCTGCCTCGGCTGGCCATGCAGTAGCCTACACGATCGGTCCAATTTTGTCTGCGTTTTTGATGTCTGCGAAATGTCCAATTGTTGAGAACGACGGTGAACTGATGTTGATGGCGATTCACGCACACTTTCGGCCACAGCAGCAATATTCTCGGGTGTACGCACTGTTTTTGGCTTTTCACGCGTTGGTTTATCGATGAGGATGCCAGTTTCTTTCACTTTTTTCACAAGGTAACGAACATACGGAGCTGACGGTGCTTCTCTTCTTCAAAAATCCGTACGCAATTTGCGCACACATTCTGCAACATTACCATGATTTTCAAAGTAATGTCGCAATATTTCCCAGCGTTGTTCAAGCGTATACACAACCATATTCGTTCAGCGGAAGGATAAAACTAATTATCTGTCAAATCAGACATGAGCTAAGTGTTGCCATACACGAAATAAGCACTAGTTGAAAAAAAAAAAACGTTACATGGCGGACCCTGTAATAAACTAATGGGATGTTGTGCCTAGAGACTAGCCACTAATTACGCTTTTTCATGGTATTCTTTCTGTTGAATAACACTTCAGACTGGATGACAATATATTAAGTGGAGATTGTGAAGATTCACGAACACAATCCAACAAATACAACACATACAAATACATATATTATTGTTAAAAATTCGGCTTACGGCACCTTTTGTATTAATTTATACTTTCAATTTAACTTTTTTTTATTTTTAAAGAAAAAATCACCCACGCACTTCACTTTTCTTTAAATGTAGAACATCTACTGAAAAACACAGGCACCTATCCATAGCATATATGCACGTGCACGCACACAAGTACCCCCGCCTCGCAATCAGACCAACACCAATAATTACCCGTCAAGAATTTGAAAGAATTGATATATTTTAATTGCACCCCATCTATGACAAAGAATAGTGAGCACCATCTATGGCAATATTACATTACTCTTCGTTTTACCTATGATTATCAATTTCCATAAAATATACAAAATAAATTTCATAAATAATAGAAAATCTGTTGTCATAATTCAGTTGTTTACTTCCTTCGAAACTTTATACATAATCTAGCATTGGAATGTACCTTTTTACGTAAGCATGAATAAATATGTTTATTACCACATTCCTACAAGTTAGTGTTTGGAGTAATGGGAAGGCGCTAGATCGGGGTGCGAAAGGATCAGTGTAAGCGTTTATATTCCCTGGTAAAAATTAGATATCTATTTTTCGTTTTATATCTACTGACACTCACTAATAATTTTAATAACTGCGATTATCCATTTTTCATAAACCTACCAAATGTTTCGTTTAAATCATACATATTTTTTGTGACAAATCCACAGCGAAGTTCGATAATTTTGAGTTTTTGTTTAGGTCTACAGCACCACCTACATGACTATAAACAATAATAAAATGAACAGCATATAAAATATGCATATAAAAAAATAAATACTTTATATTATTTCCGCGAAATTTTTTAATAATTTATAAAGCCGTCGAAGAGCCATAAAAAATCAAGAAAATGATATTTTTGCACTTTTAATTAAGTAAATATTTATGTTCTCCTGAGTCTCATTATTAAATAATATAATTTAGTCAGAAATAGAATCAAAACATGTTACACCGAAGTAAAAAAAAATTGTATTTCACCATTTTGCGGCCGAGGATTGAACTTGGTTCCGCGGGGATAGGATTCCAGAGCCTTACCTCTAGGCTACCGATATATGGACTTTATTAGAAATCTCTTTTTTGTTGTTAAATATACGTCTGGTGGAAATTTCCAGACCATTTTCTCAGTTTTTGGTCTTTTGACCAAGAGCTACATTTTGAGATATGGCCCAAGTCTGTAGTTGCAGTACTTTCAGAGATGAAAGAAGGTCACAGACGGACAGACGGACAGAGCCTCTGTATAAGCTTTTTTTTTTTTTTGAAAAAGCTAAAAACACGAATTTTTTGAAACTTTAGTTACCAACTTATGGTGCAATTGTTTTTACAAGTGTTGGAGAATTTGATTTACAAAAATTACAAGTTTTATCAGAAACCAAGAAAAAATATTTTGTTTATACATTGATATTAAAAATAATATTTTGTCTACACATTTCTAAATAACGAACCTTTGTTTTTGCAGGGCAGGAAAATGGTAGTACTTTCTTCATGAAATAGTTTAGTTACAAATAAAACTATCTTATAAATAACATAATGTATTATCGACAAGTAGGTACAATCAAATATAGTTTTATTAGTATCATTTCACCAGTTTAACAAATTTTAACATTATATAATCACACTGAAATCCAAGGGTGTAGCAGCTGTTAAGAAATAAAATACTCTAACTTTGTTAACTTTTAAAACAAAAGAAACACTTATTCGATAATTAAACACTTGAGAAAGTAAATATTTCTTCTTCTTCTTCTTTAACGGCTCTACAACCGGGATCCGGTCCTGGCCTCTGGCAGCTGTTATTTCCACCGGTCCCGATTCTGAGCCTATATCATCCAGTTTGACATCCCTAAGCTCTGAAAGTCCTGGTCTACGCCATCTTTCCAGCGAAGGTAGAGTCTCCTTCGCTGTCGCACTCCATAGGTCCTTCCACAGAGAAATTTCCGGGCAGGCTCATCTTCACTCATACGAGCTAGATACCCTGCCCACCGGGGCCTACCGAGCTTTATTTTCTTCACAACAATATAGCGCTCGTAGATCTCGTCATTGTAAAGTCTCCGGAATCGCCCTTCCTCACATATGGGGCCAACAATCCTCCAAAGCATTTTCCTCTTGAACACGGTTAAGTGGTTTAAGTGCTTTGTGCTAAGCACCGATGTTTCAGATGCATATGTGAGTACAGGTGAGACTGTCGTCTTATATACTAAAAGTTTAGATGTCATGGTTAGATGCTTGGATTTAAAGAGCCTTGACAGACTATTGTGGGCTTTGCTAGTTTTTGGCAGTCGTGCGCGAATTTCTGGTTCCATGCTATTGTCGGCTGTACCATTGACCCGAGGTAGGTAAATGATTTTACAGCTTCAAACTCATGCTCCGCAACCTTGATTGTGGGGCCAATGTTAGGGGTTCTTGTAGACGAGGCCACCATGTACTTTGTTTTGCGTACGCTAATGTGCAGTCCTACATTTCCTGCCGATTGCTCAATCTGACTGAGAGCTTCTTGTACCGCTGTTAATAATATGAATAATACCGGAATACTGAAATATCATTCCAGTTAGCTTCTGCGAAAGAGTAACAAAAATTTCACGCATGAACTTAACATATCTGCCGATGAAGCCACTTGTATGGATTGAATTTAACTTTATTCAACAAGAAACAAGCAAAAAAGAGCAATTAAGGAGGAGTTTTGTTTTCCGCATTTCGTTCATTTACTTCTAAAAGTTAATATAAGCTAAAATCTCTGGAAACTTCCTGCACGAGGAGAAGTGAAATTTCTACTTTTTTTTTGCTTAAGAAAGTACATGGACAGAAATTGGGTAAATTTGTGTAATTTCTCGCACCAGTTAGAATACTTTTCAATTTTTTTTAAATTTAAAATGTTTTTTTAATCTTAATGTTCTGAAATTGCGCCCCCGACAAATTGCGCCCGGTGCAAGTGCTCCATTCGCACCAATGAAAGCGCCGTCCATGAGTAGGGTGGAAGTTCTGAAAACATTTGAGAAGGACTAAAAAGCACATGAACTTTAAATAATATGAAAATATGAAAATTACTATGAAAATGTAGTTTTCTAAAATTTTATATTAACGAAATATTAGCTACACAGCACAAAATTATTATTCTAGGTTTACCAGCAAAAATCAATATTACTGAATTTAATCAAGCGCTAATTGACCAAGCAATATGACCGCGTATGACCAATATGAGCGCATATGACCGCAAGGTGTTACATTTTGGTTATACGTAATACGCAACAACATATTTAATGAATTTAAAATTACTGTCATAGCGTCAACTATCACTACTCACTTTAGCGATGGGTAAAAAGATATATACAGTAAAAATGGTATTATTGTTTGTTATTATGTATGTAGTTTGTTATCATTCAAATAGCGCACCTCATTTTGTAATTTGGTGTTAAAATTAAAAGGTATTTATAATGAAACTATTCAAATTTTAAACCTTTTAGAAATTTTCTTGTTTAATAAAATGTTAAGCCGATAAAATTGTTGCTGGATGAACTGAATTGAAGTTGATAAATAATAGGGTGGAGTGAAAAAATTGTTTTTTTACAACGGCTAGGGCATACCTGCAGAAAGTTGTCATTTTAGCTTACAAATAAAGACAAAAAATATTATTCACCTCATTGCATGTTAAGAGGTGCCCCAGATGGTATAAAGATTTAAACAAATTTACAAAATCAGCCTTGTGCCCACCTCGAAGATTGATTTTTTTTATTTATATTGTAGTCAAAATAAACATTACAATTCTTAATTTTGGCTCATTTTAAACACAAACAACACTATCACGCAAGTTTTAGAATAAAACTTATCATGTAAACTACAAACAAGATATTTTTACCATTTTTACAAATTTTAAGAAAACCTCATATTTTAAGTATAAATGGGGCACTATATGTTTATAACTTTCATATTTGACCCTAAAACAAATTCTGAACAATGCAAAATTACTATTTCAACGATTTTTCAAAATTTATGGATGTATCAGATAGTCTAAAAGCAGTATATTCACACAATTTTTTTTTTGCAATTTGATTGCATTGGGGCACCTCTAAACGTCATCACAATAAAATAATATTTTGTCAGTTTCATTTACTCATACAAAGGCAACTTTTTATTGCTATTCCATTACAAAAGTCAAGTAAAAAAAATTCTCCATATATTATCGCTCCACCCTAATAAATAACCTGTAAAATATAAGTTGCAAATTTAATGCAGCTATAAATTTGAAAAAAAAAAAAAAAAAACGGGAATAAAAAGTAAACAGATATTACAGTACAAAAAATCCCATTTCACCCATCACCTGTAATGATAAAAAGGTTCATGAAAGTTCCGACAAAACCTACTGTTGGCAGAGTATACAAGCCGCTTCAATTTATCTCAAACATAATGAAATCCTCAATTAAATTTTATCCTTTCCCACTACAGTACATAGCATGTTCAGGATTCTGACCCAGAAGTATAATGTTACAAAATTTCGGGTAGATACAACCTTGACAATTAAAGTCTTCGCTCGTAATTGGTTGTAAAACTCATTTTTCGGTAATAACTGAAAATTCAGGTTCTCTCTCTCCACCTACCATAAATCCCAAGTTTCGAGGCCCAGTCATCATCTGTACGTACACGTATTCTATTACCAAATCTTCCCTAGCCTAGGGCAAGAATTGACATTTCGTTCAATTGAATGTGATGAGGGGAAGTAATTCTCAAGGCCCTCGGGGCGCCTTGGGTCTACCTGAAGTGTACTCCAATTAAAAAGTTAAGATCCAGTCATGCCTTCTGGACTGACATGGGTGTACATTCGTTTGTGGACTCGACTTTTTTGGGATCGGATGGCGTTCTTTTTCAATCTTTTGACATAATTGCTTGTTTGCTTCTCAAACCCTGGCGGGCCTAATTTAGGTAGAAAAACACAAACACTTGTGACGCCAGCGGCTTCTTATATACCCGAGGGCCAAGTGAAAATTTGCTTTCTGCTTTTTTGAATCAACCTTCCAACCTCTGGCTCTGCTCTACTTCAACCAAGTAGACAACTTGGAAGTTTCAAGTTTCTGAGGGAGATTGCCCCAGAGCCAACCGCACGGGCACAGGTTGTGAATTGAGATACCGTTGCGGACCCTTGTGCCGGTGCCACCACAAAACTAAGCATTTCTGCCCCCGAACAACGTCAATGCCCCAAAACTTTTTCTTATCATTAAATGTGCAATTTCGGGTCTCTGGAAGCCATATTACCTCGGGTGCAGAATTGAAAATTTTATCCAAATTAATGCTGAATTTATACGAAAATCCTAGTGTGTTGCTTAAACAGAAGGATTCGTCGGCAATCGAATGCCGCTGGGGGAGATGATGTTTGCTTTGACTATTCGTGCACACCAAGCCAGCAAATCTGAAATTGCCCTGATAACGAAACATGCAAATGAAAAGCACCTTTTTCAGTTCTGATTGCACTTTGCAGAAGTTAATCAAGCATAATGCACCGCTTAATGTTACAATTTCATATTTTACTAATTGAAAACCTCGGATGCGTGCATTTGATAGCTGCATGGTTATGTCTATTTGCAGATAATTTTATGCTTCACTAGCTCTTGATAAAGAGAATAGAACACGTCAAAGGTGATTACTGATTTGAGTGTTGCGGCCATAACTAGAACATGCGTGTGAATTCAAAGAGAAAGCAGAAGCTTCTTGGAGTATTCACACAATTAACAGGGCATGAAGTGGTGTCAAGTTTCGTTAATTGAATTTAAACAGTATTAATATAGAGTTTACGAGTTGCGAAGGATGAAATTAGATGTTTCAGCAATACGATATAGCAATGCGCAATAGTCCATAAGCTTAAAAAATTTAGTTGGTTGATTTTCTTAAAAGCATGCACGCATAGCGAATAAATGCATATGCCACATGGGTATGAACCATTCCGTTACAGGCATGCACGCTCCCGCCGCAGGCACGAAATGCCTGTAGCGGAAACGTGCAGTAATACGGTTCTCGTTCGAATTCGTAAGTTTAGCCTGATTCACAATGAAAGCTACCTATTCGTCTGCAAAACCAAGCATTAAGCTCGCCATATCTTCCAAGGTTTTATGCGATCAATCATGTTCCATTGAATTGGCACTCCAAATCAAAATCGTTCCACAAAATATTTTCGGGTATTTTGCGTGATTTATCCTCCTCCGCCTGCCGCCGCCCGGTCTGGGCGCTACGCTAAAATTGATAAATACTCAATCTGTTAGCACTCAGAAATCACTCTCAATACGCGAAAGAAAATTTAAAACTATCTTGGTGTGGAGCCTCAATTTTTAATATTTTTTTCTTTATATGATGTTACCTTGGTGGTCGTCATGGAAGACAACACCATTCTTATTATTAAAGTTTGGCGGTTTTCACTCAATTTCCTGGTGTAATCTCTCTAGCTCTCCACAGTCCATTTGAGAATCAACTGGAAGTATATCATAGTGGATGATTCCTTTCACCACCCCCGCTACACACATCGCTCGTGGCGGTTCGCCATATCATGTCACGTTCTTATATGCTTCCGATTGTGAAGGGTGGGAGAGGACGACGAAAAATTGCCCATCCCACCGTCCTTTCTCACCTTCTTCTTCGCAAACGACCGTTTCTAGCAGATTTTTATTAGTCGGCTGCCAGTAAGCAATACAGAATGGTAGATGTGAAACTGGCCATTACATTGCAGCAGCGCATCGCAGTGGCTAATTTGGTCTGTCAAGTTGGTCTGCAGCTGTCAAACAACAGGTAAGCCATGAAGCTATTGAAACTAAACTGAAATACGATAAGCAATCTAGTATACTCAATATACCGTTAGATCCATGGCGGCCGTCTCAAGAGGGCGGATTACCACTTTCTTCACCACCCCTTCGACATGTGTTTCAAATGAAAGGGTATGATAGGTAGAATACAATAAGCAATGTAGTATACTCAATATATAGTTAGATACATAGTGGCCGTCTCAAGACGTACCGGGTCCCAGCGTACCGGGTCCCAGCTAGTAGATCTATAATAAAGTAAGCAATCAGTTTCTTTAATTTTATTTGAATTTCCCGCAATGTGTCTTCCGAGCTTGATTTTTCTGCATCTTTTGATGGGTTATCCATCAACATTCGCACTACATTCGATAATTTCCTCGTCGCCAGTTTATTAAAATTAATAAATAACAGAAACCGTATGCGATCGCTAACTTTATAATAGGTCTATGACCTTTCTCAATTGCGAAAGTAGGACTAAACAATTTAAGGATCGCCCCGAAATCCACGCCCGCCACTGTTAACGACTCATTATCCTAAGCATATTAGATCAAATAGGATAAATGTCATCCCTATTAACATACGTAATCTCATTGTTATGAAAGATCTAAATTGAAATAAATTCATTTTCCAAACTGCACCAATATTTGCATAGTGAATTATTATATATTACCATTCTGTATTCAAAAATATTCGTTATTCACATTTTTTATACTTTGTTGTCTTTTAGTACAAACTTGAATACTGAAATTTTAAGCCGTAGTGCATAAAAACTGCAGGTACTTTTTAGTTTAATTCATTTTATAATATTTTAAAAAATAAGTAAAAATTAAAAAAAAAATCGTTTTTATCCATAAAGAAATGAAACTCTTCCTTGGGTTATTCTTCATGGTTGTACTGACATATGTCAATTCATCTGATATAAATACAGAATGGGAGGCATTTAAGGTAAAATACTTAACATTTAATCTTCAATTTTAGCTTGATCTATTTTTTAGGAAAAATACAACAAATCTTATGATAGCCCTGAATTGGAAAACTTTAGAAAAACCGTTTTTGCAAAAGAATTTGACAAAGTCGAGCGTCAAAATAAGAAATTTGATCTAGGATACACCAAAGTCAAACTAACTATTAATGCAAATTCTGATATGACTGCGTCTGAGAAACGTTGCAAGAAATACAATCCGTATTTAAATTTCCCTGGATGTGTTCCAGTACGCTTCTAAATGAAGTTAAAAAAAAAAGAAAATAATGTTTTGTAATTAAATAGGAAAATTCTTAATTATGATTACGGAATTACATTTTTGAGGAAAAGAATTTTTTGTTATTTTTGTTTTTGTAAAATTAAAAAAATCAAAAATACTCGGACACTATTGGTCGGATTAGAATCGGTTATTGTGAATGTGGGTGCAAGGGTTATCATAGGAAAGGGTTTCGTTGCCTAATGCTGCAAATATGTTAGGGGCGGCAACGAAACGATTTTCGTCGGCTATGGCAATAGGTAACACCTGCCTGCAAAAAAATTCTGGAAGGCTCACATTTTCCGACCACTCCCGATTCGAAAAGTACTCGAGACCTGCGTGCGAAAGGTTCGAGAAATAGGGTGTGTTTCAAGTTCCATCAATGATTGCGATCATTCCATCCAGCAGATTCTGCTTTGCGCGACAGCTCTCAGCTCTGACCAGGATCTTCCAGTTGTCGCAGCTAGTAGGGTTCTCCTCCACGTTGTTCTAGGTCTTCCGACTCGACGTGATCCTTGTGTATTTCCAGTCAAGGGCCTGTTTGGCTTAGATTCATCACATATGTGGAACACCTATAGATTCAAAATGCAGAATGACAGGTTTCGTGGTTCATTGGTTTCTCCTCAACCGATTTTTTGGAAAGTTTGAGTTTTTGACTTGTTTTTGATTTTTGATCAATGTGTACGTGTAGGGCGCAGATGCGACATGTGCGCAGCTTCATTTTTAGTTTTACGTAATCCATTGACTTCAATGCGATTCTTTACCGGCACGAGAATCAATTCCATATCCGTAAGAGAATGCGATTCGTTATCAGCACGAGTAAGCGATACGATATCTTGTTCCACTTTTATTGCCTTCGAATTCGTTTACAAGTTCTTTACAAGTCCGACTTCGAAGCAAGCTTTCGCTTTTGGCGTTCACACATCGTTTCCGAATCTAAATGTTTGCAGGGCTTTGACAGACGAATATCCTACACACGCACATGGGAATGGGAATAGCCACACAAATCCATCCCATAGCAACCATGCAATTTTAATAGACGATGGCTACGCAAGATAAATTAGATTCCCTGCAAGGAATTAGGAGTCCCCTCAAAGCTGGTACTACTGATAAAATGCGCAACAATTAGCTCACTGGCGAAGGATAGGATCCAAAATGTTATAACAGAAAAGTTTGAAGTACAACAAGGACGTAGACAAGGAGATGGGCTGGGCCCAATGCTCATAACCTCGCCCTGGAATGGGTGATAAGGAGAACGTCAGTCCAGAGAAGTGCATCAATAGCTACCCAGTCGGTACAATTTCTTAGTTATGCGGATCTGACCATCGTGGCAAGGTCCTTTTTGGCAGCAAAAGAAGCTTATGTCGAATTAGAGGCGGCAAAGGACATAGGTCTGAAGATAAATGAAGAAAAACGAAGGTGATGCAACAATCCAGAGCAGGAAGATTTAGAATGTGAAAAGATATAACTACCGACGAACATAACCTAGAAATACTCGATGAAACAGTCTACCTTGGGTCTACAATCACAAAAAGAAACGAAGAAAACGAAGAAATAACCAGACGAATACTACTGGCTAATAGAGCCTTTTATGCCCAAAAGCAAATACTGCACTCAAGATTTGTACACATGACCCAGGACATAGAGGAAAGAGTCAACAGGTTTGAGAAAAAAGATCTCAGCCAAAACAGAGAGGATGGAATATGGCGAAGAAGATACAACAACGAATTGTATGAAATTTAGATTCTAGAAGGAGGCCAAGGCTAGGCTGTAGCGCCATAGGATAGATGGAAGGATCGCATAAGTTTTGGATGAGAAAGAAAAAAATATGTAACAAATCATACAGCTCCTCATATCGCTGAACCTTTTCAACTAAATTTTCATCTTCCACGATAAATTAATTCAATACAAAAAACATAAATGCTTGAAAAATTCGAAATGCTTCCGTTACTACGTTCACATTGAACAGAACAGATCAGTCACGTCAAGGCACGTCACGTATAGTTTGAAACTAATCTTGACGTGCCGTTACGTTAACGGTCCGTGACGTTGCCTATATATGTGAACGTGTAGTGCAAAACTCATTGAAGAATATTGTGATGTGCCGTTGCCGTTCCGTGACGCGACGTTGACGTTCCGTATAGTGCGAATCGACCTTTATGCACGTTAGAATCAAACTCGGGAAAAAGCTCTTCATTGGTATTAATTCTCTTTATTTCTTTAATTTGCTTGTTTTTATCATTTTTGCATTACAATGGCACCTCGCCTCATTTGAAGTATGCCATTAAACTGGCCAAAAGAAAAAGAAGGCTCCTCTTACAAACTCATTTTATAATCGTGTCCTAGCCAACACTGTCTCGTAGCAAAATGAACTGACTATGAGTTACCTTGAACTACACTTAACTTTATTTCCAAGAAAATACCTAAACGTTGCGGCAAACCAATCGTGGCGCCGAGGCACCCCAAGGTGCCGCGGCACCCAGTTGAAAAACACTGCACTACAGCATCCAATGAACATTGAAGTATCATTCGGCTATTTGTACCCAGTGTGTCATACCCAATGTTCATTCAACAGCTTCATTCGTCATTCAATCGAATGAAGTCAAAATAACTTCATTTAATGAAAATTGAAGCGAAATTGGGAAATAATTGTCGAATAACTTTCCATGAACTTTCAAGTAAAATTTCCAACTGAAAAACAAACTGTCAAACAGATTTTAGAATTAGTACGGTCCATTGTATATAACCCTTGGTGTTTTTATTAAATTCAAGAGTAAAAATCACTATCTAATCACTTTCAGTTCATATTTTTGGCAGTTTATTTATGGTTTGTATTTTGACAGCTCCAATGAACATTGAGAAATGCAGTGGGTCACTACTAAAACGAATGATCATTGAAAGCCAATGAAGGTCGAGGAATGACCATTCGTTTTTGCGTATATATTTTTGCGGGTATAAGACTGAAACCACTTGGCAAATTGCCGTACCTGTTCAACTGTATAAATCTCAGCTATAGATATTGTTATACCAAAGGCCAAGTGATCGTCGCAATACTTTTGGAGAGTAAAAGGTTTAGTTAAAAGATCACATTAGGAAATAGCGAATACTAAAGAGAGAGAGAGAGAGAGAGAGAGAAAGATGCTTAAGTAGAAATAGTAGTAGAATTTTGTCGCCATTTACATATCATACGTCTGGCAATAAGCTAAGTCCACGGTATACAGAAACAACGTAATCTAAAAGAGACTGACAGCGAATACCGTAGAAAACGGTCACGACAGTGGCGTCAGCACTAAAATATCGTCTTACCGTATATAGTCTTTTACATTATCTTGTTTTTTTTACCGTGAGCTTAGTCCAAAATGAAGTGATTACCAGCGGTTGTTAATTAATGTTAAAATTCGCCTTATTTGGTGCTTATTTGGTACTTTTCGACAAAACTCAGGTGAAAAAGTACTAAAAAAGGACGAAATAGAGCCAATTTCAACACTAAAATTGCTTATAACTTCAAAACTAGAGGCCTTGGCGTAAAAGTTGTCGGACATTAATCATTGGAAATTGTCCAAGCTTTCCAATTTTATTAAAAAATATTGATTAACTACCTAGTTTTTAGAGAAAAAGGTGGTTGAAGTTGAAATTTAAGTAAAAAAAAAACCAACAAAATTTTGACCACTCATAACTCTTAAAACCTTGGGCCCTATTCTCTATTACAATACTCAAATGCTTTTTACTCGAAACTGCTATCCGAAACTAAAATGCTTCCGTATTCCCTATTACAATATTGCTTCCTCTAGTAGTAATATACCCGAACGAAAAGAAAATGAGTACAAGAGGCATCAATTGTGTCGCCCATACCTAAAATTTTATAAATTGCTCGATTACCCTTGAGCTTTCGAGTAAAAATCTAACAATGTTGTTACAGTTTCGAGTAAAAATTAATCAGTTTTGTAATAGAGAATACCATTTTGTCAGTTTCAAGAGAAATTCTCACAATATTGTAATAGAGAATAAGGCCCCTTATCTTTTACAGTTTTAGATAGGTGGGAGTATTCTGCGTAGATTGCTACCTTATTCATGAAAATATCTATTAGGGTTACAAAAATACAGGGTAATATGTAAACCTCTACCAAAAAAACCCTACGCTAAACCGTTACGATTCCCCACCCACTAGTTCGTCTAACAGAACATGAAATTGAGATTGAAAGTAAAAGCTCGATGACGACATAAACATATCTACATACATAAGATTGAACAGACTGCGATGGCTTGGACACGTTCTACGGGCTCCAGAAGAAAGAATGCTAGCCAGGATTTTTAATGGAAGACCATCTGGAAGAAGAAGAGTAGGACGACCAAGAAATAGGTGGATGGATGACGTGCTAGAAGACATACGAAAACTTCGTATATCAAACTGGAGAGAGCTAGCAAGACGTAGAGAAGACTGGAAGAGGAGACTTCAAGAGGCCCGAGTCCTGCAAGGACTGTAGCGCCATTTAAGAAGAAGAGTAAAAGCTCGCTCAAAAGTGAGTCATCAGCTGGAATAATGGAATGTCATTCCAGTGAGATTTTGAATTTTTAACTTCTGGCGAAAAACTAACAACAATTTCAAGCACGAACTGAATATCCCAGCCGAACTGAACATCCACTTATGCGGATTGAAATGGACATTATTGAACTGAGGCCGGTGAAGCCGGGGTATAATTGTAATTTAATTTAACACCCTAGGTGTCATATTTGGCACTGACATAGAATATATGGACTTATAAGGGGCTCCATATCTCATATTGCTTAGGGCCTTATCAAGTCATCAGGGTTCTGGAAACATAGATTCCAGTCAGCAGCTTGGAAGAAGCGAATAAGCACCAGCCAGTTGGTTTTCTCGGGAATACGTCGTGGACAAGGTTGCAAATTTCAATCGTAAATAACTGACTAAGTACAATTACAAAATGAGGATCCTATTGTGCATTTCAACCTTTATGACACACTAGTGAATACATGTGGCACCAGATACTCATTTTCTGCCAAATTCTACCTAGATACCACAAAAGAAGATAGACAAAGTAAAAATCAATTTGGAGTAATCTGTTTTGGAAGCTAAACGCATATTTTGACCCAGCATTAACTTTGGCTATTGCGACAAATCGACGTTAGCAGCCAACCTTGAATTAACAGAATAGTTTCAGCATAATCTAATTCATTTCTAGTTTCCAGTCTCCGATACGGGAACGGTTTGCCCAAATCCTATCGCTACCAAAATTATTTCAAATTTTTTCATCTACACGTGAGGTGGTTGTTGTTGTTGCAACAAAATTTTTGATATAAAATTAAGTTGAAAGTTGCGTAAAAATTGATAACACTTGAACTTTTCATTGAGATTATTTCCTTTCTTTCGTTTTCATTTGAACGCACATTTTCTGGAAGTTTTTGTACATCGGTCAATCTGTATTCTCGTTTCGAACGCAAAAGAAGTGCAATTTTTGGTAAGTTGTTGTATTTTTGTAAAATTATGTTCAATACTTTAATAATTTTTTTTTTCAAGAAATGAAGCTTTTCCTTGGACTCCTTGTTCTTGTTGCATTTGTATATGTTGTGTCGGCTGATATCGATTCAGAATGGGCAGCATATAAAGTAAGGATTTTAACTTTTTTACACTCGTGTTCACTTTTAAATTATTAACAATTTTAGGCAAAATTTAACAAATCGTATATTTCACCTGAGATGGAACAATATAGAAAAAGAATGTTCACAAAGGAATTGGAAAAGGTTGAACTTCATAATGCTAAATTCGCAAAAGGACTGGTTAGTTATGAGTTAAAGATAAGTGAAAATTCTGATATGAATAAAGATGAAAAACGGCGAGGTGCATACAATGAATATGTATTAGCAAACGGTTATCATCCTATTGATTAATAAATATTATGGATTGTTTTATGATTGGAGTAAATTAATTAGTCGTCATTTCAATTACTGAATTTTTGCATTGGCAATAAATAAGTTTGAGAAAGATTATTGTTAATTTATTTAAGAAGAAGTGATGTATGTATGTACAATATTTTTTACAAGTATTTGCAAAAATATTTTTAGTACAGCAAAATTATCCAGAAGTTTACTTCTGCAAGTAAAAAAATTTTCGGTAGTTGCTTTTAAATTTACAGAGCTTATATTATAAGTTTAAGTTTCGAAGGACTTTCTTCTTGATTTGGATCTGCAGTTACAAATTCGCGCCGCAGCTAACTTTGATCATTTAATTTACAAAGTGATTTCAATCGAAGAATATTAAGGGAGAAAGAGTTAAGATCAGGAAGGGGATTCAAAGAGGCACTGATTTGTTTCTAGGAGTCGTTATTAAAGGATCTAGTTCAATCTGAATTTCTTCTATCTAGCATTCGTAAAGAGTATACACAAATGGATTTAGTTTTATAATTTGCTGGCGTTAGGTAAGGAACCATATTATTACCCTTACGCTGGCAAGTTTTCGTTGCACGAGGATTCAAACGATAACGGGAACAGAATGGCCGAATTTGCTATCCCAAGAAGTTTGTCAATAGCTAGCACCTGGTTTAACCATAAGAATATACACAAAAGGACATGGACATCACCAGATGGCAGGCACAATAACCAAATTGACCATGTTCTAGTTGACACTAGGCATGGAAGCAGCATACTGGATGTAAGAAGTTTCCGAGGAGCGAATGTAGACACCGATCACTATCTAGTTGTTGGGAAAATGAGGACGAAAAAACTAGCGACAATAAATAGAAGAAACAATGATAGACAAATAAAGTGGAATATAGAAAAATTAAGAAATGTAGAATCAAAACAACAGTATGAAATTATGCTAACAGAAAAGCTTGAGCAAATAACAAGGAGTCTGGAAATGTAAACTGATCTGAACCTGATGTGGAACTCTATAAAAGAAAAAATTATAGAAACAAACAAACTGTGTATTAGGCACACAAAACCACGAAAGAAGGAGACATTGGTTTGATAATAAATGCAAGAGCAGCATTGAAATAAAAAACCATGCAAGACAGGTGTACCTAACAAGAATGACTAGAGGAAACCATGAGAAATATGTAGCAGCACGAAGAGACACGAATAAGTTATTAAGGGAGAAAAAACGTGATTACTTCAGAATTAGAATAAGTGCGATCAAGCAAAGCTACAGTAATAAAGACACTAGAAGTTTCTACAAAGAAGTCAACATGATTAAGAAAGGATACAAACCCACCTGCACCATGGTAAGAAGAGAAGATGGTACTATAGCTAGTAGTATCGATGACATACTCGAGGTGTGGGAAAATACTTTAGAGACTTCTTCAAAGGGAATATAAGCCTAACACAGGGAGCAGCGGAAAACCGTAATACAGATGACCCAGAAAACGATACGCCAGATCCTACAATGGAGGAAGTTGAAAATGCCATAGCGCACAAAGCTCCAGGTCCAGATGGTATACCCACGGAAATCTTAAAAATGGTGGGGAGAAGTTATGCCAGGCCTTACATAGTCTAATCATAAAACTATGAAGAAGCAGCAAGATGCCAGAAGAATGGCTTTTAGGCACAATAGTCCCAGTCCATAAAAAAGGTGAATTGATGAGCTGCAAAAACTACAGGCCAATATCTCTTCTGAACACAGCTTACAAAGTGTTTTCACATATTTTATTTAATAGACTGAAACCACATTTGGAAGATAAAGTAGGTGATTACCAAGCAGGATTTAGAACGAACAGATCGACAAAAGACCAGATTTTCATAATGAGACAAATACTTGAAAAATGCTGGGAAGAAAACATTGATATACATCTTCTTTTTATAGACTATAGAAATGCTTACGATCTGCTAAATAAAAGAGAGTTGTGGAATAAGATGATTGAAATGGGTTTCCCCAGAAAATTAATAGATCTCTGCAGGATGACGACCAAAAATTGTGAAACACAAGTGAGAATACGCGATTGTAACTCAACCAATTTTCCTCAAGAATCGGGTCTGCGACAAGGAGATGCAATCTCACCAATACTTTTTAACATTGCTCTCGAAGCAATAATGAGAGAAACACAGCTTAATGGAGCAAATAGCATCTTCACAAGGAACATCCAGATACTAGCCTTCGCAGATGATATAGTCATAATTGGACGCAAAGCACAAGAGGTAAAGGAAACCTTTTTCAATATTGTAGAAAGCTCAGCAAAGTTCAATCTACGAGTAAATGACACAAAAACAAAATATATGATCGTATCAAAACAAGGACATCGGCTAGGACGAAGTATCAGCCTTGGCGATCATATTGTGGAAATTGTAGAAAACTTTATCTACTTAGGGACAATGCTTACTGCACAAAACCATATAAAGGACGACATCCATAGACGCATCGTAGCCGCAAATAAAACCTATTTCGCACTAGTCCCGGTCTTTAAAAACAAAGAAATTTCAAGACAATGCAAAATCAGACTATACAAAACGTTAATCCGCCCAGTTCTATGTTATGGGTCTGAGGCTTGGACATTGACCCAACAAACAGAAAACCAGCTTAAAATCTTCGAAAGGAAGATCTTAAGAAGAATATTTGGTGCTGTAAGGGTTAACCAAAACGAATGGCGCATTAGGACAAATGAGGAACTTCAACAAATGTATGACGAAATAAACATGTCTACATACATAAGATTGAACAGACTGCGATGGCTTGGACACGTTCTACGGGCTCCAGAAGAAAGAATGCTAGCCAGGATTTCTAATGGAAGACCATCTGGAAGAAGAAGAGTAGGACGACCAAGAAATAGGTGGATGGATGACGTGCTAGAAGATATACGAAAACTTCGTATATCAAACTGGAGAGAGCTAGCAAGACGTAGAGAAGACTGGAAGAGGAGATTTCAAGAGGCCCGAGTCCTGCAAGGACTGTAGCGCCATTTAAGAAGAAGAATTTGCTGGCGTTGCTGTATCAAATCATTAAACAGCTCTCGGGAAAGCACTCTACCAAAAAACATGCCGTAAAGAGTACGAATGGAAGGCTGCTGTGCAGTGACGAGGAGAAACCCCAAAGATGGAGAGATTACTTCTTCGCCGCCTTGAATGGTTCATTTGCACAGAAACCTTAAGAAAATGGCAATAATGCACAGCCAATAAGAAGAAGTGGAACAGGTGGCACACAATGGGATGTTTGCTGTCCCACAGACATCAGGACCTCAAAAACATGTTAAACAATTTGGCAACAGAAAGTAGTCCAGCAGGCTTAAGGCTAACTCCGAATAAAACAAAAAAAAACGGGTAAATGCAAACACCCTTGAACGAACTGCGCTGAATAACCGTGACATGGAAGTGGTAGATAAATTCTGCTACCTCGGTGGTATTATTACCTAAAATGTCGGCGCAAAAGAAGACGTAGTTCCAGAATAAATAAAGCACGAAGTGCATATGCATGCTTGTTCCGTACCCTCCTTCTATTTCAGTGGACAATAAAAACCTAACGGCAGAACCGTCTTTAAACATCCTAGGCATAATACTATCCGAAGATCTGCGGTAGAATAACCACATATTCCAAATCGCTAAACAAGCATCGCAATGCCTGGGATTCCTGAAAAGATGCAAATTCCTCCTTCAGCCGTCGGCCAGGGCTACAATCTACAAGTCCTACATTCGTCCCCGCCTCGAATACAACTCGTATATTTGGGCTGGGGCCCCGAGAACCACCTTAGCCTGGCTGGACAAGGTGCAAAGTCGCGCTCTCAAACTTATTGGCGATAGCGCCATTTGCTCCTCAATTGACTCATTAAGCCACCGTAGGAATGTAGCAGCCCTTGCAAAATTTTACCGATTTTACTACAACGATTGCTCTACTGAAATAAGTAACCTCATGCCTCCACGGCAACATTTTTCCCGCAACACAAGACTTGCCCGCTCGGCCCACCCTTATAGTCTACAGCCCTTATCTTCGCGCACACTCCGATTTAGATATTCGTTTATAACAAGAACAACGCGACTGTGGAACAACTTACCTCAGTCAATATTCCCGAACTCATACAACACCCAAGAGTTCAAGCGCAAGGTTCACCACCATCTCCTCCAACACCCACCCGACTCCCCCTAATATATCCTATCTTTCTCTCTATCCTTCGAGCTAAGCTTACTACTACACCTTTTTCTATTGTAATTCAGAAAGTATCAATTGTAATTCAGAAAGTATCAATTGTAATTCAGATTTGTCAATTGTAATTCAGAAAGTATTAATTGTAATTCAGAAAGTATCAATTGTTTTTAGAAAGTATCAATTGTAATTCAGAAAAATTCAACATTCATCCAATTGCAGCAATTTTTGCAACAGGAATTTTATGTATGGAACGCAGAAGATTTTAATTTGCTTCACAGTTAGCCTAACCATTCGCTTTAACATCATTTGCATGAAATGGGTATCAACTGAAAGACTTTTAGAGATTGCACCAGATAACACAACTTAGCACTGAAACAGTAATAATGGGACGATATCACGCTTGATGGTGTCACAACACTATTAAACCTGTCCCACTATATATGGTTCGAAAGTGTGGACATTGAAAAACGAAGACGAAGCATTGGTAGGAAGATTCGAATGGAAATTCCTTCGTTCGATCTACAAAGTAATACAGGGGAAAGTACCGCCAGGAAAAAGGAGACCAGGACGTCAAAGAAAAGATACATAGATGACGTCGAAGACGACTTGAGGCAGTTGAATACAAGAAACTGGAAAAATCGGGCCAGGGATCGAGAATCATGGAGGTGAATGCTGGAGGAAGCCAAGGCCAACAATAGGCTGTGGAGCTCCTGATGATGATGTCGCTAGGATAATATTTATTCTGTAATGAAAGAAATTATTTGGTCAATTTACTGCATCAATGAGTTGAATCTTGAAATTTTCTGAATTACAATTGATACTTTCTGAATTACAATTGAAGGGTTGTAAGTCTAAAGGGTCTAAGTACCAATTTTATTATTTGGAGATATAACAAAAAAACATAATAAAAAGCAAGTTGGCACTTACACCCCGCCACAATTTTTGTTTGTGTGTGAGTAAATTTTTAAAAGAAACAGGCACCTTGACCCATTTGGATATTATTAGGGTTGCAACAAAGATTGTATTTTCGTGAAAATATCGACTTTTGATTTTTTGGCACTTAGACCCTTTAGACTTACAACCCTTCAATTGATATTTTCTGAATTACAATTGACAAATCTGAATTACAATTGATACTTTCTGAAATACAATTGACTAATCTGAATTACAACTGATACTTTCTGAATTACAATTGACTAATCTGAATTACAATTGACGCTTTCGGAATTACAATTGGAAAAGGTGTAGACATTGCACCATGACGTGTACGACATGACGAACTATGTAGTAGTACAAAGGATGACACCTAAGCTTAGACTATCATATAAAAAAAAATGGAGATCAACGGATATCTCAACTGACACTAAATTGCGGCTGTTCAACTCCAGCGTTAAGGCAGTTCTTTTGTACGGTTGCGAAACATGGAAAGTCACCCAATTCATTAAAGGGCGCCCACAAGTCCTCATCAACAGATGTATGAGTCGTATCCTAAAAATCCCCTGGCAAGATAGAATTTCAAATAAAGAGCTATGGGGGAGTAAAGTATGTAAGTAAGGATGAGTTTGTATATCTAGGCACGATTGTAACAAAAGGTAATGAAACATCTGCCGAAATATTTCAAGGAAGACAAAATTGTCACTGTGCACAACACTAATAAGGCCTTTCCTACTATATGGTTCGGAAATGTGGACATTGAAAAATTCAGACGAAGCATCGGTAAGAAGATTTGGAAGGAAAATCCTTCGTTCGATCTACAAAGGAATACAGGTGGATGTCATTTGGGAGAGAAGATACAACTCAGAGTTGTATGAGATCAATAAGATTCCAAACATCGTCAAAGTGATCAAAACAAAAAGAGACTACGATGGATTGGTCATATCCAACGAGGTGGGGATGGAGAACGGAACCCGAAAAAGATAATGCTGTGAAAGTACCCCCAGCAAAACGGAGATCAGATCGGCCTGAGAAAAGTACTAAAGATGACGTCGAGGATGACTTGAGACAGTTGAGAATAAGAAACTGGAAACTTTTCCAACCAGCGTTCGCCAGGGATCGGGAATCATGGAAGCGAACGCTGGAGGAATCCAAGAACAACAACAGGACAAAACAAAGCACAGGGTGGCTCTTTTTGCAAGAAGAGCATTTTTCAAAATTCGATAAATTATAGCATAATTTTGAAGTAGCGCTAAGGTTAATAATGACGGCCCAAACCTAATTTGAAATCCAATTACTTCAATGAAAATTTGATTCCTCAACCCAAAAAAATTATTTAAGCCATTGATAGCTTTTGAACTCTTATGCTTCTTGATTGGCAAGATTTTCATTAAATGATAGTTTGAAAAGTGATTTTTGTAGTTCTGGTAGTAAAATCAATGCGGAAAAGACCAAAGTTCTCACAACGGACCGATCGAGGCCCAGTGTTCACCTCGATGGAACCCAAATCTAACAGTTCCGAGATTCAAATATTTGGGATCATTCGTTGAGGAAACAAAAGTAGCATCGACGGCTGACGTTCATAGCCGAATTGGGCAGGCAACAGCAAGATTCGCCTCGCTCAAGTGGTGCATGTGGAAACGAACAAATATTTCCATCAAAACTAAAGTACGCCTTTACCAAACGTTGATCCTTCCAATTATTCTTTATGGATCTGAAACGAGGACACTGCTCAAACCAGACGATAAAAAGCTCCAGGTATTCCAAATGCCATGCTGGAGGTAGATTCTCGGTGTCTCACTCCAAATTCGTTATTAGCCACCTTAAAACACCTATTATACCATCTTTCATTGAAATCGGAACACAATTTGCAAATTCATATTTGGTGGCTATTTTGAATTGCTGTCATTTTTCGGCGGCCATGCTGAATTTCGAAAATCGAGCTTCGAGGTGTTTCATGGAAGACCCCCACGGACCTTCATGCAAAATTTCGAAGCTCTGCGATGACTGGTGCGCCCGCTATAGCGCATACATACATACATACATACATACATACATACATACATACATACATACATACATGCATACTTACATACATACATATATATGTACATACATACAGAAACTTTCTTTTATTAATATAGTAACATAGTCACTTATTTCAGTAAATCTTCTGTAAATTTTTAAAAACATATTTTTAAATTGAAATTATAGTTTGATTGAAGCTGAAAACGATACAGACATACTTATTAGTGGAGTCAGATGAGCATCAAATTTTAGTGAAAAGGGAATTGTCTCCAGAGTAAAATTTTTTTTTTGGAACATGTTAGTTACATCGAATACTATATGAAATGGACATTTTCTACCTCTAGCAACCGCCGCTAGGTAAGTTATCGGCCATTACGTCAAAAATTTACCATTTTGGTCGTTCTTTCTAAATATAAATGCGTATATCTCGGCATGTGTAGGTCCGAAAAAATCGAAAAAAATAGAGGTTGTTCGTTATGATATTGGCTACCAGCGGTTAGAATATGAAATCCTTTTCTGCACACATAACCTCAAAAAAATCAAAAACTGAAGAAACTGCTCAATTTTGGTTTTTTGGCGAAAACTTCGAATATTTTTAGTGAAATTTGATGAAATTTTCAAAAGTTATACTTTATAATGTGAACAATAACTGGTTAAAATTTCAAGTCAAAATATCTAATACAAGGCTCAAAAATTGACTTCAAATTTGAAAATTGATTGGCCTATCAGTTTTGTGCATCGCTTCGTATGAGGTTCTTACTTTTTTTAAAATGAAGCTTCTTTTGTGCACTTTTGATGGTGAAAAAGAAAAAATTTTAAACTTGAAGAAAAGTGAAAAAAATCGAATCGA
The DNA here is from genome assembly GCA_949987705.1 of Thereva unica. Lineage (NCBI taxonomy): Eukaryota > Metazoa > Arthropoda > Insecta > Diptera > Therevidae > Thereva > Thereva unica. The sequence goes on from OX465281.1 coordinate 218,855,672, forward strand.
AAATCGACAATTTTTGCATTTTTTCGTCAATTTTTTTAGAAAAAAATCACAGTTTTTGATAAAAGTCAATTTTTCGATCATCATATGTCAAAAATGAACTAATAATTCAATAAAAATTGAACTTTGCCAAAAAAAGTCAAATTTTCCTAAAAAATTGACGAAAAAATGCAAAAATTGTCGATTTTCGATTCGATTTTTTTCACTTTTCTTCAAGTTTAAAATTTTTTCTTTTTCACCATCAAAAGTGCACAAAAGAAGCTTCATTTTAAAAAAAGTAAGAACCTCATACGAAGCGATGCACAAAACTGATAGGCCAATCAATTTTCAAATTTGAAGTCAATTTTTGAGCCTTGTATTAGATATTTTGACTTGAAATTTTAACCAGTTATTGTTCACATTATAAAGTATAACTTTTGAAAATTTCATCAAATTTCACTAAAAATATTCGAAGTTTTCGCCAAAAAACCAAAATTGAGCAGTTTCTTCAGTTTTTGATTTTTTTTGAGGTTATGTGTGCAGAAAAGGATTTCATATTCTAACCGCTGGTAGCCAATATCATAACGAACAACCTCTATTTTTTTCGATTTTTTCGGACCTACACATGCCGAGATATACGCATTTATATTTAGAAAGAACGACCAAAATGGTAAATTTTTGACGTAATGGCCGATAACTTACGTAGCGGCGGTTGCTAGAGGTAGAAAATGTCCATTTCGTATAGTATTAGATGTAACTAACATGTTCCAAAAAAAAAATTTACTCTGGAGACAATTCCTTATGTTTTGCTCATCTGACTCCACTATATGTATTATAGTTTCCATTGCATCGTTTTTCGTTCATGATGTTATTTTATTAAATTTGAAACGATACTTCTTGCTGAAGATAATAATTTCTTCTTTATAAATTTTCGTTAAAATCCTGGTTGAATTAAATTTTATTTTCAAAATGTAAACCCCTCTTCATGTACTATTGATACCGAATTGGGAAGACTTTAGTTATAATTACGAGACCTAATCCCATTACTTAAAAAAACTGATAACCTTTGAACATTTTATTTTTGATAATTCTTTCTTATTTGCTAAGAATTCTATTGCATTTATAAAAGCAAAATTTTACAACTTTTGCATTGTGGCGATTAATTTTGTGGGTAAAAGTAATCGAACAATTTTCGGTAAGTTCTCTTCAAAATTTGATCCAATTTTTTATTAATTTTCCAGTAAAAGTTCTAATTGATTTCGTTTATTCTAGAAATGAAATTGTGTGTTGGATTAATTCTCTGTATAGCATTTGTGGTCGTCCAAACAACTGACTTAGAGGCAAAATGGACCGCATTTAAAGTGATACAATTATGAAGTTTCATATATTTACATGCATATATGTTTTCTCATTATTATTTTAGACTACAAATAATCGAGTTTTTACTTCACCTGAAATGGAACAATACAGAAAAGATAATTTCATAAGGGAATATGAAAAGGTTGAGAAGCACAATGAACGATTCCGTGCAGGACTTGTTAGTTATGAGTTAAAGCTCACTGAAAAGGCAGATTGGAGTTTAGAGGAAAAACGTGATAATAAATATGTTGCTTATTACAATCCATATGAAAAAATTAAGCGACCATCGTAATTATATAGTTTTAGTATGATTCAATAAAGTGCTATTATTATTTTGTTCATATAACAAAATATATAGTGTTTATCATATTATTTCATCCTGCACTGTGTTTAAGTTTTTACTTTTTATTTGCAGATTTTATATGCATAAGTATAATATTAAGACAAACTTTAAAAAAGTATTGATATGGCTTAATATGTATGGTAGTTTGATGAATATATGCGACCAATGATTCTTTGTTAACATAATGACGCTCCCGTTAAAAACATTGAGTTAAATGAAAATTGAAGCGCTCAACTTTTTCTATAAATTCGTCTACTTATGCCCACATATTTCATGTTTGGCTCTATAGACGATGCAGCTTTCGAGGGTGAGGCAATTTTCGCGATTTTTCAACCCCTCCCCCTCCTTGGTGAGATGTCATGAGATTTGGCTTGGCGGCCTCCCCGCCTATTTTTCACGTGAGATTTTTCAAAATCTCTAGTATTCACTTACGCCCGCAACCACAAGATTTAATTTTAGATAACTGTACATAATTCGAACGATAATTGTTTGTCCCTCCTCTATTCCACTCGCTTTTTTCGCTTGCAGTGGACACGCAACTACCAAAACGCGAGCATTCATGCTCAACAAGAATTTCATTACGCTAAAATTCGGCGAGGGCCTTCGTATAGTTCTATATTCAAAGGGCATTTTCGAGGCTCAGTGTTACTTGGTTCGTACGCTGCAGCATAAAGGCCGGGACACACATATCCGCACCGCGTCCGCACCGCATCCGCACCGTGTGTCGGACGACACACGGAGAGAAAGTAAACAAATAAAATTTTACAAGTCAGTCCCCACATTTCCGTGTCCGCACCGAGTCAAATTACGTGAGTTTTGTTTTTGCCCGGACACGGTGCGGATGCGGTGCGGACACGGTGCGGATATGTGTGTCCCGGCCTTAAGTCGAGGGGCGCGTTTGGGTGACCGGTGGCGGCTAAAGAATCGAGGCGATCTTTTTTTCTGTCGTTCACATAAAAATTTTTGTGCAGGGTTTAGCCATATCTTAAAGCCCCCCCCCCCCCCTTTCACATACAGGTCGACCGCAGGCCGTGGCCTGAAAGTTTTCGCCTTAAAGACAAGTATCACTCACTGGCCGCCAAATGGATGGGGCCTGCAGACCAGGAAAACTAACAGAAATTTTTATGTGTGTGGGCATTTATCTTCAGTTTCGAATTTCCCATACATTTAATTTCTCCGCGCCGCCTGCCCATTAGGTATGTTAGCAAATATGGTGGTCCGTGTATTTTAAATTTTTTCCAGTTACGGTCGCCACCTTCGCCAGCCACCGTCGCATCAATCTGTTTGTGCGTTTAGACTAGCGAGCTACGATAAGGTTTTTTCCGGACCGGGGCTTTTCGCGCCAAATGGAACCCAATCAATGAGGTTAACTACGACATACGTTAAGGTTAAAACCGAATCGGTTTCAGAACCCAAAAGCATGTAATCACGGCGACGGGAAAATCGGGAAAATCGAAAAGTCTAATCGTATGTCGCTCAAAGTTTTGGTAGAAGGTATGAACATTTTTGCACTTGAATTAACAACCTGCTACGCTAAACTGTCGCCTTCACCAGTGTGTCTGTTGAGAATTATAACGTCACTTGCATGCCACGACCTCTTAGACGGATACCTGAAGCCCCCACCTGTCAGTCAAACTGAGTAGTGTGTGGCCTTCATCGGACCGTGTCTGCCGACCACGACCTCTCTTTAATGGGGGTCTTTAATGGAGAAACATGTTTTACTTAATTTAACCCAGTTTTCTAGCTATTTTACACTGTTTCTTGAGAAAAAAAATTACGTGATATTTTCCGAGACCCTACCCCTCCCCCCTAAACTAAGTACCATCCACCTCCAATATTGACCACAGTATCGAAAGAGAACTGGTCTACGTTTGTCCGTTTTCTTCGCCCCTTCGGGATAGCTTCTGGATTGATTCTACCAAAAGAAAGATGAGTGCCCGCAGAGCTACTCATAAGAGCGTGCCTACATTAAGATCTGTTCCATTCTAGGCTAAACTAAGTAACTTTAGCTTCGGTCTCGAATAAAGAACCGACCGCTCAGTATCTAGATTCAATGTTCTGCATGAACTTATTCTTACCACCAATTTTTTTTAGTCAAAGATTTTTTGGAATTTCAATATCCTAAAGGCCCCTCAAACATATTTCAGACAACGCGAGGTGATGTGGCGGGCGTGGTTATGCCTCCTAAAATAAGTAAATCCCGCTAACCAGCTAACAAAGGCTGTGGTGCAGGCAGTACCAGATTACCAGGTGAACAAGGTGAAGACCAGACCTAAGAGGAAATTTGGCACCCTATGTAGGCTGTCGGGATGCCTTATTATAGCCCAGTCACTTTATACATGAACCTCTGAAAAAATGCAACTGGAAATTTTCCAGCGGAATTCCCTTTATTTTGGTCTCACAAATAATTTCCCAAAAGTCCATAAAGCCAACTAGCCGGCTACTCGAGTTATGGAGGGTCAAAGGTCACGAAAATCAATTTTAGTGCATTTTGCAAAAATAAAGTACGAATATTTCTGAAAAATTGATTTTCGTGACCTTTGACCCTCCATTACTCGAGTAGCCGGCTAGTTGGCTTTATGGACTTTTGGGAAATTATTTGTGACACCAAAATAAAGGGAATTCCGCTGGAAAATTTCCAGTTGCAATTTTTTAGAGGTCCATGTTTAACATGCAGAATGCAGAGTAGTAGGATTACCACATTCCCTTGCGTATGGCGCTTGTCGGGCCCCGCCGTGTCTCAATTCGATGTCCGACGATACAACCATGGCACCTCAGCTGGATGGTGATGACGCCGACCACATTTCGTTATTTTTCTCTGGGATGAGTGTTGACGAAGATGAAAGCATGGAAGAATTGGAGATAGAAGAGATAGAGAGATAATCAGCAAAAAATTTCCATACTTTGTAACCTTTGGACTAAGTCTACTGGGGATGCCATGTAAAAACGCTGCTTGAATTATATTTCAAAGATGGTGCGGAAAAGAATGCAGCGCGAAGCCCGAGTTTTCCCAGCCCCATATCTCAAAAACCATTGGTTCTACGTAAATTTCGTATAGGACATTTTTATGCAGATTCATCTCACAAACAATCTTTACTTAGCCAAAAGTTGCATAAAACCGATATTTTACGAGATATTTGTGAAAAATTGATTTTCGTGACGTTTAACCTTCCATAACTCTAGTAGCGGGTCATTTGGCTTTATGAACTTTTCGGAAATTATTTTTGAGCCCAAAATAAAGAGAATCCCGCTGATAAATCTCCAGTTGCATATTTTCAGAGATTTGGCCCTTTTTTTGTATAAAGTGACTGGGCTATTAGGGTTACATCTGAGTATTTTTAATCTTTAAAACGGCGATATCTCATGAATCGTACGTATGAATATAATAACCTACAAATTTTGTAAAAACTATTTTGGAATCTGATTTGAATAATTTTTTGCTCCCACCGATCTGTGAAGAAATTCGACATTTCATTTATAAAGATGTTTTTAAGGGCTGTTCCAATTTTAGCTATTCTCGATTTCTGCTGTTTCAATGTCTATTTTGACTGGGTATACTGTGTACACCTATGTATGTATCGCATTTCCCTCTTATATCCGCCACTGCTAAAGGTGAGATTTTTTTATGTGAAAGACTAGAGTCTCAGGATAGGCCCTTTATACTGTTGACAGTCTATTTTCTTCGGATAGAGTGCAATGTCGAACAGCAATCTAGTCGGGGAGGAAGGAACTGTCAAAACCTACCCGCAGTATTTTTTAGCCCACCTACTCCCAACCAATACTATTGCGACTTTGACATCAGGGCATCGAGAAACAACTCGCTGGAGTGTTATGTTACAGGAGAAATCAGGAATGTAAAGAGGGAAGAAGGAAAGCTATGTAGGCGGGAAAGTGGAAAAGGCGAAGGACCGTGAGGTTGGCCGGGATTCGAATGCAGGACCTCTGGGATGGTAGCCAGACGCCTTACTCCCTAGGCTACCGAGGCCCGCTATGAGATACATTTATTACGGACCGTACGAGATATAATATTATAACAATAGAATTTATTGAAGCCTTATTTTATCAGACAACTATACATACAACTATACGTATATACATTGCGAGGCTCGTAAAACTCCGTTCACTAAGTGTTTCGTATATTTCATGCATAGATCTAAAAGGATAGTGCTTCTCAGCGTATCTTCAATTGATGATTTAACATTCTTGATGATGTCATTATAGGATTTTCGCAGCTTCCTATACCACGTGGACCCATTCGGTGCTGCGACGTTAATTGCGTTGATATACTCCCCACTAAACCATTTATTCGGCCTAGGCCTCAATACCAGAACTGAAATCTTTTAGTGAAAAAACAAAAATCTGAAGAAACCGTTTCTATATGTATATCATCATGAACATCGAGAATATCAAAGACCATTTTAAGGAATCAGTAACGAATAAGTTCGTCTTCGTACTGCAAAATCAATAAAAAAATCGCAGTAAACTATATATTTTGAAAGCTACAAAATAAACCTTCCGACATGCCACAAATTTTAAATATTAATTTCAAAGCCCAAGTAATCACTATGGATGAAAAGGATATCTACAAGTTTATACTCACAGTACAATGGACATAACATTGTGAATAGTAGTGCGCAAATTAATTTTTACCATTCTGCAATAAATTAACAATCAACATTTTTCCTTCCAGAAAATGAAGCTGGCTTTTGTACTGTTTGTGAATGCTTATTGAGCTAATTTACATGTATGCTGCTGACGTAGATGTTAAATGGGCTGCTTGATAGGTAAACATTTATTTAATATTATTAAAAATTTTAAGCCTAAATACATTCTGTGTTTTACAACAAATATTAAAAGCACTTCAAGTATTATGGCTGAGAAGAGAAAAGGAAGATTCGCAACATTCTTTAAGCACCACGAGAGCCATAATGAAAAATTTAAGAAAAGGTTTCCTTTGACACTTCATGGTTATTCTGATATGACAAGTATTGTAAAGCCTGGAAATATGTATGTACACATAATGTGAATGTACCAAAATGTTGATTTGTTAGAAGTAGTGATTCGGTTGATCGTCCCTAAATATGAATTTCAAAGTCCGGAACTAAAATAAAATTAATTAGTAAAAATGAAATAAAAATGAATAAATATGAAAATGCGTAGAAAAAATGTAATGAATGTAAATGAATAAATATACTTTATAAAAGCTGGTAAAATGTTTGAAACAAAGGGATAAAAAAAATCAATAATTTTAGAAACTTTATACATACTGTATATCATTTAAACGGACATAATGCTAATTTCATGTTTAATTTTAATTTCGTTTGGGTTATTTAAATTGTCATCATGTCGAAGCAAAACACTTTTGAATGTTGGGGAGGCCGTGCAATAAGTACTTTGCTCTATTTGGCAGTTGTCAGCACTGAGCATCAACACAAATAAAAAATAATTCATGTGTGAAATCAAAAATCATTATTTTTTTTATATGTATTTTATTTAAACTCGGTTATACCAAATATATAAGAATCCATCCCATATTTTTTTTGGATGCAAAACTGATGCAATTGGGCTGGCATACACGGATCGTAACGTCAACACTAGAAACCGGTCTTCAGGACCAAGGGGCAAAAGGAAGAGAGAAAGTTGTTGTAACTTTTTTTGGGGTGAAAACCACATGCACAAATGTATTTTCATATCTTCTTCTATTTTGGGTCTGATATTGAGGTATCAATAAGGCGTTCGACGTGTACACACATTCATATCCCATGACCGGTTCTACACATTCAACTTTGCATTCCACTTTTTGACGTTCAACTTTTTTTTCTCTTTCACTCCAATGCAAAATTTGAAACAGACTAGAGTTGAAAGGAAAATTGAAAGCAGCTCAAAATGGAATGGAAATTTGCGTCAAACTTTTGTGTTTTCGTTCAACATTTTTATGAGTGTGCGAATATGTATGAATGTGAGTGTACACGGATAGCAAAGCCAGACGAGATTTTCGATCTGCTTCTTGAATAGTTGAAAATGTGTAGACGCGAGCGACAGAATTGAACGTCAAAAAGTGGAATGCAAAGTTGAATGTGTAGAACCGGTCCATGTAAAGATAATAAAGTTACTCTCGGTGAAGGGAATACTCATGTAGGCCGAGATCATAATAAAAAACCGGTTTTTAATGTTGATGCTATGATCCGTGTATGCTAATGATTTTCATAGGTGCATAAGTACTCTAAAAATCGTGGCCAATTGACTTAATGAAGACGGTTACTGATCTATTGACGAAAGTCTCGCCGATCTTTTCAGTTACTTTTTTTTACCTCGTTTATTGACAGTTGTAGATAAAAGAGTTCAATCCTAATAAACACATTGCACAAATACACATATTTGTTGTCAATAACAAGTTTAACACCGTTTGCGAGGCTGAAATATGACAGGCCTTCTCTCCGTTTCAATTAGTCCAGGCGCTAGAGCAGTCAGACCTATAAATATTTGTTTTGGCGTGATGCAATGGACTTTTTTGGTGGAATTGGTCAGCATGACCTCCCCGACAATATCTAGTGGGTATGTATTAAGTTTTCAAGCCGAAGTTTTTTTGTGAGCAGGTTACTACAGTTCCCTCTTGCCCTTTCGCTCTCTCCTAAAAAACCGGTTTTAATTCTGCTGAAGGAATGCTAGAGTACATTGGGCCCTACACTGCAGTTAGCACTATTTAGCTGCTGCTTTTCATTAAGTTCAAGAATGGCTGGGCAATCAATTTAATCCACTGAACTGAGGCTGGGAACTTAAAGCCCATAAGTTACAACTGACATTCGTTTAAGGACCTCTTGTACCCGATGAGATATTGGAAGACAACAAATGCGGGTGCCAGAAAAACTTTCTTAAAACTTGCACCTGTGTTAAACATGGTTTGCGTTGGTCGGAATACTGTGCAAAGGGTACACCAAAGTTGCAACAACTTTACGTTTAAAAAACTAGAAAAATAGGAAGTCGTAGAAACATTAATGGATGATGATGATGAAGATGTAATGGTCGCTGAGCAAGAGTATATAACTGTTATTAAAACTCATAAAGAAGAGGAAGAACATGAAGAAGATGAGGAGATGCACGAAAATGAAGCTAAAAATATAATTGAACTTAAGCGAAAGCGTTTAGATAACGACTAAAACACACAAAAACATGCAATGATCGAAATTCATTCATTTTGTAAAAGCTAAAATATTTTTCAAACAGCAGCAATTGACGCAATAGAAGCTGAGGCCTTTTTCGAGCGGATTTGAAACGAGCCTAGCATTTCTGGCGTCGCACTATGATTCGTGTAGAACAAGCTAGCTGGACAAAAACGAATTTTAAATTCCTAGCAGTAACGTATTAATTTGAACTCAGTAGGCCTTTACATTAAGAAATACAGTTATAATTTTGTGGAACTACTCTCATTAAGAGCGTGGCGTTATGTCGTTTCGGTAAGTTTATGAAATTCGAAGTGCATTCATTAGCATTTCTATTCCATGCCAAATAAGTATTTAAAGTCACTAAAAGAGATTTTTACAAGTGTTTTTGTCATGGATTGCTCACGTAAGGGTAAGTATTTTCTTTTGAGTTAACTTTATGACAGTAACTTCATTCGCTAATTTTATTGAGTTAATTGTTTATAAAAAAATGATGGTTTTAACCCATTTTTTTAAATTTAATGTAAAAAAAATTACATGTCCACTCATGTCCACTCTGTAAAACCTATGGTATGTGATTCTCACAAGTATGTAGTATTACCGGGTACAAAAAAATATTGCGAATTATTTGCACAACTATTTTTTATCCTTTTTTTTCTATTACAGTTTTCACTGTTTCGAAAATAGAATTTTTTGAAGAATGGTTGAAGCACCCGAAAGAAACGCGGAATGAGAACTCTTTCGGTTTATTTCTTCAAGGCATAATTTTGATGGTTTTACGGAGGAGTCTTTGAGAGACATTAAGGTCATCATCTCCAAAAATTCCTCAAAATTGACTGAAAAATGGAGCAGCTGTGGAAGAAACAAAGAGCGGTTCCTGGACAAGAATTCTACATAGCTGGAGGGAGCGGATATATCCTTTGATGTGTCCGTTTGCTTATCCATGCCAAGTACATCTACGAAACCCCAACCGGGACCTGGAAGACCAACTAAAGAGTTCGACGATTCGAGTCTTAAAACGAAAAGACGACGCGTTGATGACCTCGTACAGTCAAGAAGTGCTGGTGAATTAGCATACGCTGCTGAAGTGTCAGCGTGATTGTCAGGTCGGAGAAGCGTAGCACATCAAATTAAGAACGTAATTGGCGGTTCAAAAAATACCGAAAAAAAAGTTGAAACTAGTGGCCCCAGGTGTTTGACGAGTGAGGAAGCTTTGGCACACTACGTTGACAGCAAATCAAGTAGCCATAGCTATAAGCAGACTCGGAAGTGGAGCATCAAAGCAGGGCATATGGTATTCCCGTAATTGTATAGTGTTAGAAAGGCTAAAGTAGCCTGCAATCCTCCAAGTGAACAGATTTTTGTTAACGAAACGCGTGCTGAAATCAAAGTTCAGGCAGTTTTAGATAAAACTACAGAACGCTTGGTTTCAGCACAGCAAGAAGTTTTCAAAAATCTGTTGCCTTGCACGACATTTACATTGACCACTAAGTGGGGTTGTGACGGAAGTTCCGGTCATAGTTTGTATAAACAAAAATTCACCAACTGTGATGACAGTGATGAATTTTTGTTTGTTTTTTCATTCGTTCCCCTTCAATTACGAGACGAAGAAGGTAATATTGTGTGGCAGAATCCTCGGCCATCTTCTACCATGTATTGTCGTCCAATAAAGTTTATTTTTTCTAAGGAAACCAAGCATTTAATACTTACTGAAACCAATAAGGTTGTAGAGGAGATAAATGCTTTATTGCCGACAACGTGCAAGGTGATAGAAAGTGAGGTATCTGTCAAACATGTAATGCTTCTCACAATGATTGATGGGAAAGTTTGCAATACTCTGACCGAGACTTCTTCTTCACAGAAAAGTTTTATTTGTGGAGCAACTCCATCAATGATGAATGATTTGTCTAGAGAGTTTAAAGCAAATAAAGATCATCTTGGTTTTGGTTTGTCTACATTGCACGCTTGGATTAGATGCTTCGAATGCCTCCTTCACATAAGCTATCGGCTTGATGTAAAAAAATGGCAGCTTAGAACGAACGAAGACAAAGTTAGTGTGAAGCAACGCTCAGAGGACATCAAGAAACGCTTCAAAAGTGAGATGGGTTTAATTGTAGACAAACCAAAACCAGGGTTCGGCAACACGAATGATAGGAATACCGCGCGAAGATTTTTTGAAAATCCAGAGGCCAGTGCTGATATCACAGGGTTAGATGTTTCTCTGATAAAGAAATTCAGCATAATATTGCGCACTTTATCATCGGGATACGATATAAATATTGAGAAATTTGAGAAGTTAGCTCAAGAAACCCGACAACTTTTTGTTAATCTCTATTCCTGGTACTACCTGCCCGCCACTGTTCACAAAATACTCCTGCACAGTGCAGAGGTAATTAAATCATCACTTCTGCCTATAGGCCAACTGTCCGAGGAAGCACAAGAAGCGAGGAATAAGGACTGCAGACGATTTCGTGAACACAATACGCAAAAGCGATCGCGAGTATCTACGAATAGAGATTTACTCAATATGTTATTGATAACATCTGACCCTTTGATAAACGGTTTAAGAGAAGTTCCCCGGAAAAACATTGGTGCCCTCCCTTCCGAAGTCTTAGATTTAATTGTTCAACCTAGCTTTAAGGAACAAAATATTAATATAGTTTCTAGTGTTCATAGTTCTGCTATTCATGATCATGACTATTCTATGGACGATTCATCTGATGAGAGTGATGATCAAGAATAACAGATATAATCGTGCTGTAATTCGTTTTGTAATTTTTTTTTATAGTAAGATTTGGATATATGTATATTATTTCTAAAAATGTTCAAAATATCATATACATTATTGCTGAAGCTTGTTCTTTTTTTTTTCACAATACAAGTTAAAATGATGAATCGTCCTTCAAAAAGTACTGAGAGCTACAGATCTATGCTTATTAAGCTCATTCACAAGCACAAATCAAAGAAAATAATATTGTCCAGCTAACTTGTTCTACACGAACCACTGTGCGTCGCACAGTGGGGCGAAACGCTTGTTTCGCTGGCCAAAAGTCGAAAAATCAAGGTTTGAATTTTCGTCTTTTACCGCCACAGTCCCCTAGGGGGAGCTCCGGTGCATCAAAATCCGGAAGGAACGGGTCGAAAGGTTGTATACGCCCTACGTCATTCACAAGTTGACGCTCTGAAACCTCCACGTGCGACGCTTAACCGCCATTGCGCGAACGTGAAATTGTATAGTGTATATTTTTGGAACGGAGTGTTAAATTCGACTTCTGTAAATTGGAACATGATGATGAAGGTATGTACAATAGAGATATATAGTTACAAAAACGAGAAACGTGTAATTGTTTATATGGCTAATTAATAACAATTACGCTGCAAATCGAAAAAATCTAATTTTTTTTTTAGATTCAAGTAGTGATAAGTTTTTTGTTCAGTGTTGTTCAGTCACGATTTTTACACTAAAATGTTCGTTAAAGTGTCTAGTTTTAGTATCCTGAATATCTCGTTCCCGATCTCTCCCGAAAAAAAGTTATAGTAGAAAGAGTCGCGCCCTGCAGATTACGGTGTGCTCGAATTGCTTCATTGCATACCTACCTGGATTCGATTTATGGAGTGGTTGCTGCATTTAGCGTATAAAGTTGACGGCAGTGGAAAATGGCAGGCTCGTTCTGCTGAAGATAAAAAACGAGTATCTGATCGAAAGGGTTATATTCAAAATGAATTCAGAAAAACCTTAGGACTCAATATAGATGCTCCGAAGCAGGCTTCAGGTAATACGAATGATAGGACAACTGCTCGGCGCTTTTTTGAAGACGTTCGTTTGGCAGCTAAAATTCTCAATATTGACGAGCAATTAATAGCAAGTTGTAAAATAATTGTACAAACTATATCGTGCGGTTTTGCTATTGATATTGGGAATTTTAAAAAATATTGCTTGGACGTTGCAAAGTCATTACCTCCAGTTGTATTCCTGGTACCCAATGCCAACGTCGGGGAACATTGTATTGATGCACGGAACTGATCTTATTAAGAGGGCTCCATTACACATTGGTCAATTATCCGAGGATACGCAAGAAGCAAGAAATAAAGATATTCGTCGGTATCGCGAAAATTTTGCAAGAAAATGTTCACGGGGGAAAACTATGTCCGACATGTATCATAAAAAGTATGTCACTTCCGGTCCGCCATTTTCAAATTTGAAAATCTGATATCAGATTCGTAATCAGCGACCCCGAAAACCATATACTACCAAGTTTCAGAGTGCTACCTCAATTTTTGGCCAAAAAAGTATGTCACTTCCGGTCCGCCATTTTGAATTTTGAAAATTTGATATCAGATTCGTAATCAGCGACCCCAAAAACCATATAATGGTCTCGATAACCAGATCCTGCGGATCGGAAGTGAGTGCGGATTTGACACTTTGCGATTCTCAAATCCTCAATCGCGGATTCAATTAAATCAAAAATGAGTGAGTGAAGACTCACGCGATAATGAAATATGCGATGTCGGATTATCTTAGGCGCATTTGTCGTTCAAATCTGCAGAAAATTTGTTGCGGATCATACTTTTACAGCGCGGAAAATATCAAATAGAGATTCGCGGTTGAGAATCGCAAAGTGTCAAATCCGCACTCACTTTCGAACCGCTGGATCTGGGAATCGAGGCCAATATCAAGTTTCAAACGAATTCATCAACTTCTCGAATTTTGGCCAGCGAAACAGTATGTTCGCCCCACTGTGCGTCGCCGAGTTAGCAGTTTTATGGAAAAAACTCCTTAGTTGCAGTGTTTTCAAAAAAATTTAAAAACAGAAATTAAAAAATATAATTTTTATGATTGGATATTGTAAAGTGAGTCTTAGAGCATACGTAAAAAAATCAGGGGGTGGGCAAAAATGAACCGTCACCTCCCCGTCGTGCCCACTGGATAGCCAACTATAGCGACGGCAGTAGCGAGCGTGGGACGCTATATTCCCGCATACCGGCGACGGGTTGGCAAATGGTCCTGGGATTACCACATTGCCACGAAACCTTCAACAGAGCCTCGGATCTTCATAGAAGAAGCGAACAGCCGAAATGACGTCAGGAAACTATATAGAACAGTAAATGAGCATCGAGTCGGTTTCAAGCCCAGAGTAACAATGTGCAAAAATAAGGATGGAGAGATTTTAAGTACCAAAGAACTAGTTCTAATTAAGATGGTGTGAACACTTCAAAAAAACTGCTAGCTCGAGATGAGGAGCAAACGTTAACAACGTAATGTAAAGATAACATTGTAGCAGAGCTATTAAAACAAGGAGGTGAAAATGTAATATTAATCCTGCATGAAATCGTAACACTAATATAGACCGAGAAACAATTACCATCAGAATGAAGCGAGGGCATTGTGTGCCCTATACATAAAAAAAGAGAAACTGAATGTAGTATATAAAGTATATTATGAAATATTTTGTACGTTAAACTGCACCCTTACGCAGAAGCAGCTAACTATCAAAGCGGCAGATATACCACAGACCATATTTTCACTCTTAGGCAGGTCCTAGAAAAGTCAAATGAATTTAAGATAAACATATATTCCCTATTCATAGACTTCAGAAACGCCTATGTTAAAATAAAACGTGAAGAATTATATAAAGCTATGGAGTACTTAAGTACTTATTTCCCAAACACCTCGTAGATTTGACCAAAATGAGAATGAAAGAGGTAATATGCAAAATAATGAATTGAAGGAAAGCTGTCAGAACCATTGAACGCCACTGTAGGACTAAGACAAGGAGATGCCCTATCGTGCTTACTATTTAACGTAGCTAAGAGACGCAGGAAATAACATCGTGGGCAGTATTTTCAACAAGTCGATACAACTATTGGAATACGCTGACGACATCGTAATACTAGCAAGATCCCCCTTAGCAATGAAAGAAGCCTTCATATCGCTAGAAAGAGCAGCAAGGAAATTATATGTGCATCTCTAAAAGACGGAATGATCGCCAGAATATGACAATTGATACATACAACATCCAAGGAGTAAATGAATTTATATACCTAGCGATGATAATTTTAAAAGATAACGACACGACATGAGAAGTCGCTCGGAAATAGTATAGATGCTACTTTGGGCAACGTCAACACTTTTTTACAAGGAAGGAGGACTAAAGTGAAACTATACAGAACTCTTATAATGGATCCGAAACCTGGACACTAAGAAGTAACGAAGAACATCTCTTAGGGTGCTTCGAAAGAAAAATCTAAGAAGATCCCTAGGTAAAAGAAATTGGAGACTTCAAGTCAGTGACCGACAGTTCTGAAGGAGGATGTTGCAGGCAGCCAAGGCCAATAACAGACTGTGGAGCTATTTATGATGATGATTTCTTACAGAATCATTTTTACTACCGTGCGTTCGACTTCAATGTCTGTTTTATTATTAAAATGTTATTTTTAAATTGCAGTGAATTATCTTAAAATGTCATAATTTTTACAACAAAAAAATACTTTATTCAATATTTAATAAAAGCATCAATTAAAACGCTTATGAGTGACGTTTTTTGTTAATGTATGTACGAAGGATCAAAACGCCCGCATTATAGTAGGGCGCTTTCAGAAACCTGCAGGGGGCGTACATATTTTACGCTCACACTAAATTTCTCGAATTGTTCTCACATAATCTAAAATATGCACAAAAGTTCTATTTGTATCGTAGAGTGTGGAAGACAGAATCACCCTGCAAACATTGTATCGACTCGTGGTTTTAACGTCTTGTTTACGAATGGAGAATCATTAGCCAACAACTTGTTTCTCGACCAGTAATCGTAAACGGTAGCCTTTACCTGACAAACGATGTTTTCTTTTGTAAGTGGGTTATTTTATTGAGCACAATAATTTTAATAACATCAATCTTTTTCAGGACAGTTTTAAAACTTTATTTTATAAGTTAAAGTTTTCTGTATACTCGTTTATTTTTTTATTATTTAATACCGTCGTTTATAAATCGTTATCGTTTCGATATCGACTCTCGTCTCGAAGTCTGCTCGAAGATTTCGTGACTCGTTTTCGATTCGTTCTCGACTCGTAATGTTTGCAGGGCAGTTATTGGTTGTTAAGTTTAGGAATACATAATATGTAAAAGTATTGTGTGTAGGAAGAAACATTGTTCCAATTTTTGAATATTTATGCGATGATGCTATGCAGTGACCGGCAAAAAAGTCAAACTTTGAAGGCTAAAATATTAAATCCCATACTCAAAAAAAAAAAATAAAAATAAAAAATATACAAGAATAACGAGAAATTTCGAAAAAGAAATTTGAATAATGCCACACCAACACTTGCTCGAATTGTATGTTGTATTTTATTTTAAATTTGGCAAATTTGACTGATCTAGTCCATCTATTCTATTAGCAAAAATAGGCGTTTTGTTTTATGGTTTTGCTTTAGAGCAATATTTGTGTTAATTTGTTTACATTTAAGGGCAACTTTAGGCATACATACAGTTTCGTAAAAAAATTTGTTGTCTGTAAAGAGGGTTTACGGACGATAGTTTAACGTGACAACGTCATGAGAAAACATTGATGAAATGATTGCATACTTTTATGAATAAAATTGAATCATTTATATTAAACTAGCAAAAACCCGCGTACGTTGCAACGCCTTTCAATAAAATAAGATTATGAGGACACAGTCTGCGATAGGAAAAAGCTATAGTGAAAAAAGAACAAATCTGGGAAAATTGATTTCGGGAGATGACCGCCATGGACCAAATGATATATTGAGTATACTATATTGCCTATGGTGTTCTACTTATCATACTCTTTCATTTGATACCCATGTCGAAGGGGTTGTGAAGAAAATATTAATCCGCACTCTTGAGATGGCCGCTATGGACCAAACGATATATTGAGTATACTATATTGCATATGGTGTTCTACTTATCATACTCTCTCATTTGATACCCATCTCGAAGGGGTTGTGAAGAAAATCGCAATCCGCCCTCTTGAGATGGCCGCCATGAATCTAAAGACATAGTCTATGGCATTCTTCTTATAATGCCCTTTCATTTGATACCAATGTCGAGGGGGTAGTGAAGAAAATGATCATCCTCCCTCTTGAGATGACCGCCATGGACCAAACGATATATTGAGTATACTATATTGCTTATGGTGTTCTACTTATCATACCCTTTCATTTGAAATCCATATCGAGAGGTGTGAAGATAATGGTAATCCAACCTCTGGAGATGGCCGCTATGGACCAAACGATATATATTGAGTATACTATATTGCTTATGTGTTCTACTTATCATACTCTCTCATTTGATACCCATCTCGAAGGGGTTGTGAAGAAAATGGTAATCCGCCCGCTTGAGATGATC
Organism: Thereva unica; assembly: GCA_949987705.1. Taxonomy (NCBI): domain Eukaryota; kingdom Metazoa; phylum Arthropoda; class Insecta; order Diptera; family Therevidae; genus Thereva; species Thereva unica. The sequence continues at coordinate 218,872,872 of OX465281.1, forward strand.
GCCATGGACCAAACGATATATTGAGTATACTTTATTGCCTATGGTGTTCTACTTATCATACTCTTTCATTCGATATCCATGTCGAAGGTGTTGTGAAGAAAATGGTAATCCGCATTCTTGAGGTGGCCGCTATGGACCAAGCGACATATTGAGTATACTATATTGCTTATATTGTTCTACTTATCATACTCTTTCATTGGATACCCATTTCGAATGGGTTGTGAAGAAAATGGTCATCTGCTCTCTTGTGATGACTGCCATGGACCAAACGATATATTGAGTATACTATATTGCTTTTGGTGTTCTACTTACCATAACCTCTCATTTGATATCCATGTCGAGGGGTTGTAAAGAAAATGGTAATCCGCCCTCTTGAGATGGCTGCTATGGACCAAGCGCCTGCTTTTGAAATTTTTTTGCTATAAACCTCACGGAGCCCGAGACCTTTCCAACGAATGCAAAACCGTGGAAATCGGATCGTGCGTTCTCTAATAATAGCGTCTGGAAGGAAAACCCGACTTATTTTTATATTATAGATAATAACAGTAAACGTCCCACCTTGCGACTTGTGAATGGTAATAGCACAAGCAGGAACGCAAGGAAACTGTTTTCGTTTGCATTTCACAGTTTTCGTCAGTGTAATGTTAACTATTTTCTTATACACCGGCACCCAGTTAGGAGACAGAGTGTTTGGCTTGCTTTGCTTATTGTTGACAATTTGACAATAATTTAATCTAATTAATATTGACAATTTTAATCAAATTTTTAAGATTACTACGATCAAATTTTTAAAATTACTTCGGGAGATAACGGGACATAACGGGACATAACGGGACAATGAGTCATCATTTTTCGTGCATGCAGCCGGCGTTCATCGTTTTAATAGACGTTGTCACGTCAATAAATATAAAATCTTTTATGATGATTATTGACACAATATATCCATTATATGTTTGTCTAAGCACTGTTTAAATTTATATTGAATTTTTTACCGGTTATACATAATTATAACATTGAGCACCGACATTATTATAATATAATCTTCGTTAAATCGGACAGATTTGGCTGAATAATTTGGAAATAGAAAACTACATGCTTTTCAACTTTCGATAAAACAATTCAAATAGCACTTATCTAGTTTTATTTCCTGCCTAGTGGCCCAAAAAAACACATTGAATATCAGTTTTGTATTTAAAGATATAAAGGGTTTAAATTCCAAGAATTCAAGAATCCAAGAATTGCAAGTTTACAGGCAAATATTTAATCGACAAAAATTATTAAATCCTAAATTTTTGATAAGAATTAACAGAAATTAAAAATAAAAAAACTCACCTCTTTGGACAAGAAGAATCCACAGCTAGAGACGTCCGTTGGTCCAATGTAACGAAGGATGCCCTTTGAAGGAGAAATATAAAACAAGGTCAGTTTATTTAAACACCCACACAATCCGGATGTCAAATCAACACTTTACAGCACGTGCTTCCGTTCTAATTGCGTGAAAACAAAAGCACATGCTTCACCAACTGGTGGCAAAATACGATAAACGTTTACCTGACTTGCATTCGAGTCAACCGTCTCTAAGGAACTGAATTCCGACTTGGATCTCAGTTGTGTCCCCCAGTATCCTTACAGCATCCGAGAATACTTAGCTTTGTGCCGAGCAAGCGCTGAATTTGATGATGATGGTCCTTAAGAGATGAATCTCTGAAGCTTGAACTCGAATACCCCAAAGCTCATAGAGGAGACTCTTATCAAGCTCTCCACAATGTTTTTCGCTATCAATTCAATCACAAATCCACTCACTCTGGCTGGCTAGCTAGGCTAGTGTAGTAGTACCTGGGCGATGTACCTGCAGACGAATTTGAATTTTAATGAATTTCTCGTCAACAAAATTTTGGTAGTGATGTGAAAATTATTGAGTTTTCGTGAAAATTCACGATATTGCAGGCTTTCATTTATTTTTCACTGTAGCACGAGGTAGTCAGCCCCAAACCTCCTTCCGTTCGAATGCATAAATATGATATGGGCACAAGAAAATAGCTCCCGGCAGCCATCTGTAGTTATAACGCCCGATATGGCATTTTATTGCCAAATGATATTGGGTAACTGGGTAATTACAGCTCAGATAAATAAACAGCGATTCAAAATTGACTATTTAAGTTCCGGCGAACTCTCGTATATTATTTTTGCCAACATACAGAGAGGATGTGCGCCTATTAAAGACTTGCATATATCCAATTCAACTTTTTGGATATCATATTATGAAAACCCTTTAGAGGAAATTGAACCAAAATTGGAACCGTAATAATCATAGACCTTTTTGGTGCACATTTAAGCAAATACAATTTTGTGGATATCGATATCAAAAGAATTGAACTGATTAACCATGAGTAATTCATGAAAAAAGAGATTAATAGCAGCGCTACGGATAAACGCGAAAAAGTTTTAAAACGTTACGTAATCCCGATTACCATTGGCTGAATATTTAACTGAACAATTTAAATAGCTTGAAATCTGGGCGAAATTTTTTGGAGGCAACTTGACGGCATTTTCTCTTCAATTCATAGAAATAACACAATCTAATTGCTTTATATGAGAACCAAATTTTTAGAATTGGCATCAAGTGAGGAATGGTAACTTGTTGATTTGTTATTAAGTATTAACAAGTCTTTTTAAAAGAAATAAATGAAATCGTAGATATCATGAACATCACTGTTGAGCACAACTCAACGCATGCATTGTGGACTCGTCTTCGATAAACTATGCAGAACAGAAAAGGGACGATCAGCTGTTCTTTTTCATAAATCGAGCAAATATGCACCAATACATCAAGTTAAACTCAATATAAAATCTTCAAATATCCAGAAAGAAAAAATCTTTAAATCCCCAGCGAGAAATTAGTCAAGCACTGCCAAGAGAAGCAAGAATGCAGTCTTCCAATTCATATGTTATGGAAGCTCTCTGGAAGCACGAGCTCTATACTCCCATTTTTTGCTTTGAATTAATGCTGTTGAATAATTATTTTAATAAATGTATTTCAGCTATTTGTGTAAACATTAATTATTGAACCTGAAAAATTATTTTGGGTTGGATGTCAGGAAAATAGCCATAATATTGACACTATGGATCACGAAAGCTTCAGGAGCTTCACAAGAGCTTCAATTGCGCTTCTGCAACAACAAAATACAAGCTCATCACCCTGATAACATGCCTGTGTTAAAAGGAAAGGAAATTTGATATGAATAGGAAGCGCATTGGAGTTCCTTTTCAACGTTTCAGAATCTGTTCAACAGCACTTCAATTCCCCTTCATCCCTTCTTCATCCAGGTAGTTGTGTGCGAGCCTGCATAAAAATGTTGCATTCCCGATAACTTGACACTGCCATTTGTAGAGTTTGTGCATGTAGCTGTTAGCCTTTCACTTATTAGCCATATGTGAGACGTTGAAGTCGATCAAAACTAAAGATGATGTTGACAGTTTTTTTCAGTGCTGTTGTACTCGGAATTCTTGCCAGAAGGTGAGACAGTAAATAAAAAATATTATCTGAGAGTTATACTTCGTTTGAGAGAGCAAATTCTTCGACCAGGCCAATTTTGTGGATAGAAACCTCATGGATTTTGCACAACGATAACGCACCATCTCATGAGACGTTACGAGCGTTACATAAAATTCTAATTCATCCGACACGCGAAACCGGCTGGAAGCGAGTTATTCCTCGAGAAGTGTCACAACCTTTGCGCTTGACTTTTCACCCGTTATGTTGTGGACTGTGAACATGAAACGACATAGAGTTTCGGTCAATAGCCCATTTGAAAGATATTTTAATACTCGTATTTCTGCTGTTTACTACGTTGTCATATGAGCAACCGTTAAGGAGATATTCAAAAAAAAAATGGCGTTATCAGTTATTTCAGGCACGTGCAGTACGAACTTTGGCGTTGGATTACTCGCAAACTATACAAGCGAGAACGATGACTAAGGGCTTATTCTAAAGGTAATTACTAGCACTTTAAGTTTGGTAACATTAACCCACAGAAATTAATATCTTACGAGTTAATCGCAAAAAACTGCATTCAACCCCAACCACATGATTAAGGCCATAACTTTGAGCCAAATCAACTTACAGACCTCGTTGAGGGCTCATTTTGTAGATAATTTTATTCTCCAACACCTTGCCAGTGATCATTTTCAGCTATCATTGCATGGAAACTGGTTATTTGGTATAAACGACCTCTACCTCTTTTTCAAGATGGCGGCTTTTCCCAACATACTACGACCCCACAGATTTGGTTTTAACATTGTCAGATGTACCCAAACAAATTCAAAAAAAAAAAAAAAAAAATTCGTACATCATGAAATGCAATTTCATTTACTAATTGCACTGGACTAGTTTGCGCTATTCAATAGCATTTCGAGAGGGGCCTACTTTGAAGGCGATAAAATAAATTTGGATGAATAATACATATTTGGTGTTTCATTGACCATTTTCCGGTACTTTCTCGTTATAGTCGTACTTTGCATTACGAACAAAAAGCACCTGACCTCCCCCCCCCTAGAATAATAACTCTCTTGTTACGCTCATGCGGATCATACGGCAACGTTTAGGCAACGAAATATGGAACACGAATTGATTACATGGAATGTCAGAACGCTAAATAGAGTAGGAGGAGTGATAAGTATACTGGACGAACTCAAGAGATATCGAGTAAAAGTAGCAGCATTGCAAGAGACCAGATGGCGAAACAATAATAATAAGATTACAGAACTGAGAACACATACAATCTTCTCCAGTGGAATAGCATCAACGGGCAAAGAATTTGGAGTGGTATTTTTGGTATTTTTGGTGGCTTACGAAGACGCGATTCTACAATCTGTCCATAATCAACATACACGCCCAACAGAAAAGAAGCAGGGCGAAGAAAAGAATGAGTTCTACGACACTGCTAAGAGCTTTAAATCAAATTCCGTCACTAATGAGAAAATAGGAAAGGAAGAGGAATTCGCTGGCACCATAGGTAAACATAGCCTACACAAGCACACTAACAACAATGGTACCCGCTTAATAGATTTGGCCACATCTCGCGGAATTGTCATTAGGTCCACCTTATTTCCACATAAAAACATCCACAAAATGACGTGGATATCCCCCATAAGATTACGAAGAACCAGATTGACCACGTCCTAGTAGAGAAGAGAGGCGCAAACAATGTACTAGATGTCAGATCATATAGAGGAGAATGCTGTAGTCCGACCATTTCATGGTTAAAATCAGGTACAGAGAGCGAATAGCGACACAAATGATCAAAGGACGCCCAAGATGGAAAAAAACAATGTGGAAAATTTAAATTTGGAAGAAATACGAACGAGATATAAGGAAAAGTCTCCGAAAGGCTGGAGCAACAGCCAGATAATAGGTCTGTTCCAGTACTTTTCCTGCAAAAATATGTTGGGCAAAAACTGACTTGAATGGTGGGGATAATTTTGCCAAAAATCCAAAAGTAAAGGAATTGATTTTTGGGCAATTTCTTCCAAATCAAGAAGAAGATAACATAAATGTCGATTGTCTATGTGTATGCCGCTTTTTAAGATACCCACATATGTACATACAAAAAATTGTGAATTGACAACTTGCAAGAAATCGGACAGAAAACCTCCGGCTAATTCCTGCACGAGGGGAAGTGAAAATTTCCCCTTTTTTTCTTGCATGAGAAAGCAAAGAAACACAAATTGGGTGAATTCTTGCTCCCGCGGGATCCCACATTCGAGTTCTGTAACAACGCTAATATAAATGATATATGGGAAGTTTAAAGGCCCCTCCCGAAGACGCCATCGGATTGGTACGAAGAAGAAACAGGAACGAATGGTTTGACGAAGAATGTAAAGCAGCATACAAGAAAGAAATAGAAGTCATAGCTAGTATATCGCCAGACCGACCAATGAAAACCTCTAAAACAAAACGACGATATGCAGATCGAATGTTAAGGAAAAAGAAAGGGGACAACAAAATGAACCTATTGCTGAGGAAATACTTCGAGAATACCAAGCGGATTTCCGTAAGAAAATGTGACAACAGATCAACTATTCTGCCCAATACAGCTTTTAGAGAAGTGTTGGGAGAAACATGTAAACGTATATCAGATGTTCGTAGATTTTAAACCTGCATATGATTCAATATCTAGGGCAGTGATTCTCAACCTTTTTTTTGTTGCGGCGCACTTTTAACAATTTCAAAATTTGGCGGCACACTAACATTACAATAAATTTTAAAGAATTTTACTTATTTACTTAGCTAGTGACAGGTTTAAGTGCCCCATTTTCTCATACTAGCTTCGAAGAGGGTTGAATGGTAGATCGATGTTGAGCTGGAAAAAGTTAAATTTCTGGGGATAACGTAACGCAACGTATTTTTCCTACCAGAAATAAGAGACGTATCTCGCCCATATTTTCACGCCAATATCTTTATAGGAATAGTAACGATGAATGTCTTTACACTTTCGCTGGGCTCGGTCAAATTCTCGATTTATTATGACGCCCTTGTTTCCTTCCCTTAGCCATCAATCTTGCTCAAGCCTTTACTTTTCAGGAGCCAGTTTCCATTCAAAAATCATGTAGTAAACTTCGCTAGCGCGAAAATATGAGCGTGATACGCCTCCTTTTAGGCGCGGCACCTTAATGAGAACCCCATGTAGCAAATGAGGGGCATTCCGAAAGAGTTTCCTCAAAAGTACCACTCAAAAAAAAGACCAGCGATACTGAAGTGAGGTATGCATTATCAGTTTTTTATAATGCCCTAGTAGGCAAACCTTATTTTAAATTTAGTGGGGCGATATTTGCCTTACATATTCAGAAAACGTTTTGAAAACCTTCAAAAAAATACTCCGGCTTCACCAGCTGAACAAGCAAATTGACGCTCAAAAGATAGTAATCAACTAGAATAGTCGAATGCCATTTCAATGGGCTTTCGCATTTCTGATTTCTAGCGAAAAAGCAACAATTTGCACGAACTGAACATAAACTGGACTTTAGCCGGTGAAGCCATTTACGTGGATTGAACTGAACATTATTGAACTGAGGTCAGTGAAGCCGGGCCATTAAGCTTTAGTTTAACTCATAGAAAGTTTTAGTTGTTGTTGATGTATTGCTTCATGTTTCAGGCAATTATGTTGGTGACCGTGAAGGGTATCATTTAGCATGCTCAATAAACCGGTGCTGGTTCGATTACAGTAGCTAAGCAACATTGGACGTAATTAGTACTCAGTTGGGAGACCGTATTAGTAAAACGATACTTGCGTTTAAAAATATAAAGTTTTCGACACAGGCGCAGCTATTATTCACATATCCACGCCGAACTTCACAAACTCTTCGGAATCCCTTTTCCACTCGGAATCGAGGAGACAATGATTTTTGCTCCGGGGGGGGGGGGATTCGGGATTACATGGGGCGTTCGGGCTAGGCTCATAAGGGCCCCTCCCAAAATGCTTGTCGGACATAACCCCATAACCAAAGAATTTAAAGCCAGCTCGTAATTCAATTGACCGAATACTATTTTTACGATTACCTAATCGCGTGCTCCCCACCTACAATGATTATGCGTCGCCGCCCCTGTTCGCTAGCAGTAGCCCACTTAGGCACACTGTGATGCCTTTCTTGTGTTGGGACAAAAATGAGGCCATTTCAAGCCATTTGGATCTTTTAATAAAGCGCCAGAGGTCAGGAGCACCATGGTTTTCCAGGTTACTAAATCCATCAAGGAAAGGTGGGCCCAGGAAAGTCCCTCTTTTCTTCGCGTGGGTCGGACATGTCCTCATATTCATTACCATAACACAGACAATGGCTTATGCTGATGTAGTCGCTCTAATAGGTAGGTCTTTTGCAAGTGAGAATGCAACCTTCATCAAACTGAAAACAGCTGCGAATAGAATGGGATACATAAACTCAAGGAAAAACATTACCATAGATTAATATAACATAGAAACTGTTAAAGAAACTGTACAGTATTGCAAGCTGATAGTGGCGAGATAGGGGAGATCAGAAAAAGATAAGACGTTGCTAACAGAAGCCATTTTGACCTTCGACAACATCTTACATCACGCTTTTTGTCTAGAGGAACTAAGTGTCAACTGTATACCACGCTAATCAAGCCCGTTGGATGTTTGGATCACAGGCATGGACGTTGAAAGTGACTGATGAAACTCTTCTAGGCACTATTGAAAGAAAAATTATACGCACAATATTTGGCCGTGTCTGCGAAAACAGTGGAGAAGACGATATAATCATGAATTATAACAACTGTACCCGGGACCCGACATTGTGAAAAGTATAAAATTAAGAAGATTACGAAGGGTGGCACACGTACAAAGGCTTGGCGATAGCGACCCTGCAAAAATAACGTTAAATCGAATCCCTGATGTAAAGTGAAATTCAGGTCGACCAAAGATGCGTTAAAGTTAGGGGTACGTAATTGGAAGACATTAGCCAGGAACCGAACGGCATGGAGAGAAATGTTGGAGGAAGCCAAGACCAATAATAGACTGTAGTCCTACAGATGATGAAAGAACTAATAACACCCTTTGCCTCAAGAGACTATCATTTAAACATTTTAAAGCGGACCTTAGGTTATTGGTGGGATATCTGACGAGCATTCTCGATGAATATCCTGCTGTTATATGGCTAAGAAGAAAAAAGTAGAGAGCTTAGTAGCCCCGCTCTTTTTCACCAAAAGTTCCTATTGCCTTCGTCAGTGCTTTCCGTTAGTGACGTATGTACACAATAGGACGAACTTGGCCGCGGTGTTCACCAACCACCAACCACCAATAGGTAACTTCTGCCAGAACATTTAATCTGCCTGGAATTGTATGACACTTGCATCTAATAATGACTCACGAGGAAAAATTGTTGCTTGTAGTAAAAAATATGTAAAATGTGCGTAAAATTTATCTAAACAGATGCACTAGATGACTAGAGGATTAAATAATTGAATAAAGGCGATTCTCTGATTGAGTTATATGTATGTATCAACAGCATAAATCGCATTTTCTAATCATGAATGGCAGTTTTTGTTTTTACATGTGGTTATATCTAAACCATAAACAAACCTAAGTAAATAATGGACAGTGGTCGGCAATAATTTTTCATTCTCAAATTAATTAATATAAAAATCAAAATAATTAATATAAAAATTAAAATCACAGAAAAATTGTTTGCTACATAAATATTTGAAGTATGAGCTTAACCAAATAGTTCGTGACAATTAGCGGTTGATGATTATTGGAAAATGTTTGATTTTATTAATTACAACTGGCAATCACTGGATTATTTTGTGACAACCAAAGTAAGCTATGTCGTGTGATTATAACTTAACAGACTGATAGCCCTTATCCTTCACTGATGCATTAGCAGGTATCAAACGTGTTCATGTCCAAAAGTCGACCCTCAATCAGCTTCAGAGAAATCTTTTTGTATTAATATTCCAGGATGTTTGAACTCTGTTCCATAGGACAATTCTGTCTAATGCTTTTCAACCGAATACAGGAAGCTGATAAGTTCATTCATGGAATGTATGACTTTTGATGGTAGTCTTCAATAAGCGTTCGATAATTCCGTTTAGCTGTGTGTGACAATATATTAACTGGTGGTTTGTAAGTTGACACTTCCAAATTTGGGGCCATGATTGAACAGGTGGAAAAAATTTTCATCGATCTACTGTTGCTTTGCTAAATCACCGTAATCGATAAATAATCCACGTTGACTTTTTCAGAGATTTAACGAAAATATTTGAAGTGTTTGATGTCGTGTGCGCGCTTAATAATTGATTATCCAAAGCCCTATGCCCACTTGTTGTACACCGGCGTCTCGTATCCTCGTTCTTTAATTTTTTTTTTTTTAAATTGCAATGCTCCGTTTCAAAATATGCGAAAATATACCATATGAACCCGTTCTCTCGTTTAGCCCTTGTTGTCGTTGCATCTTCCTCCACTGTCATTGATAAAAACTTGCGCACGCCACTTGAAGTCAGACAATGTCCAGTTAAGGGGTCGTCCATTAATTACGTGAGGCGTTTACCGGAGGGTGAGGGGGTCGAGCAAAATCCCACCCAATCTCACATGGGAAGAGGGGGGTTTCGTCAAATATAACGTATTTTTTTTTTTCAAGAAATATTCTAAAACTGCTTAAAAACTGGGTTAAATTAAGTAAAACGAACAATCACGATCGTGAGTGTAGTAGATTTTCGCGCCAGTCTTTCCGTTCCGAGAGGGTACGGCGTGAATTCTTGTCTTAAATTCACGGCTTGAGACTGAATAGAACTTCAGATCTTCAAGTACGAACTGCCGATTAGGATAGTAAAAATTGTGTTTAGTATTTTATTGAAATGTATGTGTTTGTTTGTAGTTTTTTTTAGAGCACTCCATGTTTTGACGATTTCACCATATTTAAGGTCAATGAACCAAATGAACCAAATGAACGGATCTTTTGAATGGTTCTTTTTAGTGAGTGGAACCAAAAGAACCAGGGGCCAGTTCGTGTATGTCGAAAACGAAAATTTTTTTTCGTCTCGGGTTCGCGTAAGTCGAAAAAATTGAAAATTTTCGCCTGAAGCCGACGAAAGGCACTCGAAAGGTCTTGGGTTATCGAGTTTTTGCATTAGGACACGAACAATTTTCTTTCGACTTACGCGAACGCTAAAATTTTCGTCGCCAAAATTTTTCGACTTCAATTTTTTTTCGTTCGACTATCGTCGTTCGCCATACACGAACCCGCCCCAGTTCACTGAAAAGAGCCATTTTACCCACCACTACCTTATAATGTAGAGCTACAGGAACTACAAGACGAATTTTATCGTACTGAAATTCTGGTCCAGTGAGTGCTCACGTTTTGGTAGTTATGTATCCACTACAGGCGGAAAAGGCGAATGAAATAGAGGAGCGGAAAGGAGTCCAAATTATCAGTCAATGAATCGAATTTGACAGTCGACTGACCCAGATTTCACTACAGTTACCTACACGGAATTTATACGCCAGGGCCTTTCCTGTAGTTCTATATTCTAAGGAAAGGTCCGACTTGCTGTGATTACGATCGTAAATACGAATTTTTGGTGTAAATACTAGAGATTTTTTAAAATGGGGGTCGAGCCAAATCTCACGACATCTCACCATGGGGGAGGGGGGTCGAAAAATCGCAAAAATCGCCGCACGTAATTTAGGGATGACCCCTAACCGTATGCGCTTCCGCATCAGTCATGGTACAAGCTGGATGATTCGGAACGCAGTAATGATATTCGAAAAATTTGGGTTCCTGTTTTTTTTTCGTATCAATCAATAATTGAGACAATTGAAACGTCACAGGGATACTATATCCTCGTTTGCAACAAGTGGGTACCGGGCTTAAAAACAATATCTTGTCTATGCTGAGAGAACAATCCCAGTGCCATAATTGTGGAGTCTATTGCTGGGCAACTGCACCTTATGTATAGCATTTGCTACTAGGGCTAATTGTACAACTGGCTACGAGTGACCGAGAAGAGTTTAGCTTGCTAATGCTTTCTTGCATCTCTCAAAGGCATTGTTGAACTATGATGTTTACAGGAGAGGGGGCTTGTCATGTTTCTTATTTGTACTTAAGAACCATGAGAAGAAGCTTGAAGTTCAGGTATGCAGGTCTAAGGTGCTGTGCTGAAAATATTTTTTTGTTTCATTTGGTGTACATAATCCTGCATAAATGGGATTTGGAAGCAGTCTACGAGTCAGTATAATATATTCCCCACAAATTTCGAAGTTAGTAGGAACGGAGATATTGAAAGAAATATAGAAAAAGTGTTATTTTATTCACAATACGTTAATTAAAAAGTTTTGCAATCAACTTGTGGGCAAACTTAGGGTATTCAACTGCACCCTGAAACGAAACGATTCCAGCAATAGCCTCTGCTATGGGCCAAAAATGCCATGGAAATGCCTCGCCGACTAGCCTGCAATAAGATATTTAACTTCCTGTAAGGACCTCTGGGGTGACAGTCGAGCGCCCTAATCCTTGGGGTAATAAGTTCTTAAGTACTTACATGTTCTACAAAAGTTTCACCACATTCCCCAAATATTGCACATTCATTGAACATTTAAATATAATGGATTCATAAATAATTAGTTTCCTGAAGTAGCAGAAGTTTCCCTAAAAAATTCAAGGAATGAATCAATAAAACTTCTACAAGCACTCAACAATTTTTGTTTGTTTTCTCGAATTTCAAGGACATCACACTTTACACTTCTTTCAAAGTCCTTCCTTACTTTGTAATGGATTGAAACTTTTGTAGTTTTGTAGTATTCATCCTTGACCAAAATAAAAACGGAATTTTCTCACCAGTTCCTGAGATTGACAAATGAGTAATGACAAATCTAGCATCTCGAAAGATAACGTGAATGGGGGTCACATCCCGACCCCAGCTAGACACATAGCACACAAGAGTTCTCCACTTCTGTGGAGATATGGATGGGGTACATTTGGGGCAAGTAAAGTCTGGATTGAGCCGAACAAGGTAAAGTGGGAATTGTGTGTACGTACACACTCTTAACGGTAGACAATGTAGAATACTATACGTATTTTTTTATCCCTGAACCAAAGGATTATTTTTTTAGTGAAGGAAAGACAAATACTGGGGCGGGTTCGTGTATGGCGAACGACGATAATCGTACGAAAAAAAATTGAAGTCGAAAAATTTTGGCGACGAAAATTTTAGCGTTCGCGTAAGTCGAAAGAAAATTGTTCGTGTCCTAATGTAAAAACTCGATAACCCAAGACCTTTCGAGTGCCTTTCGTCGGCTTCAGTCGAAAATTTTCAATTTTTTCGACTTACGCGAACCCGAGACGAAAAAAATTTTTCGTTTTCGACATACACGAACTGGCCCCTGATTCGTAGTCCCTAGTAAATATGTTTTAAGGTTGTATTCAGAAGAGGTGATAGCTGTAGCCGGTTTTTTCTAGTAAATTGAAAGGATATTATTAAAAAAAAGGATTAATAGATTTTGTAGTAGTGCGCTTTTGTTCGAAATATTTAACGGTTATTATAATCCGATTGGCAAACAATGTTGAATATTAAATGGGCCATTTGAGCTAATCAATTCTTGTTAATAAGCGAATTCATAAACAAATATTATCCAGTGAGTAGTAGTAGTAGCATTGTAATGAAAATTTCGAAAGCAATTAGAAATAAGAACAAAATATTGGTTGGTCAATGTCAAAATATTTGCGAATTGAGAAAGCGCAAGTGGTGTAAAAAACACATTACTTTATTAATACCAATACATTACTTTATTAATAACTAACAAAATAAATTATTAGTTAAAAATTTTTAGTTTGAAGAATCCAAATGTTATTTTTGCCAAATGTTTGAAGGTTTTAGCTTACAAATTTTTTGACAATTCGACAATTTTTAAACCAACGAGAATGAACCCGTGCAGTTGCAATTGTATACGTTTGTATCCGTTCATTGTAATCGTTGAGGTGGAAAACGCATGTGTGTTTGGCCTTCAGTCAAGTCCTTTATATTGATTAGTTTTGCTAATATATATCCATTTTTTGAATTTCCAAATGAAGTCATTTACTTCCTAGATTATCAGGGGCCCTTCAACATGTTCAAGACGAATTCAACCACGCGCTCTAGGGTAGCAATCGAAATACGAAGGAAATGTTGGAAAAGTTCAAGAAAAAGAAATTCTCTAGAAAAATTTTGTATATGTACCACTAATATCGTTAGTTTTTGTGTCCATTGAAACTTGATAAATTGAATGACAATCAAAAAATACAAGCTAATAAAAAATTGACTCGTAAGCCGCATCCAAGCAATCTCCGGCGTGTCAAATATTCCCGATGATCTCATGCCCCGTTCAAACGACTCAAGGTGGCTAACCTATTTCTTTTTAGAGCAAAATGCCTGAGCGTAAATGCACGTTTAAAAGCCAATTGCATAACAAATATCCTTTGTTAAAAGAGGAATATATGACTGAAAAGTTCTAGGCACAATTTATTCTACAAACATTTCTAATGGAAATAAGGATGTACCTAAATATTTAAATAAAACTGATCCAACAGACCAAAGTAGTGGTACAAATATCACGCCTTTCTTTGGCAAAACTAGACTCAGCTCACACGAAGATTTTATTCAAGATCTTATTCTGCCGATGCTAGAAATCACGGAAGCACAAAATGATTCCCCATTATCATTCAGTATAAATTTTCCATTATCATTCAGTTTATAAACAAAAAAATCGACATCACATCAAAGCTCTCTGAAATCGAATGTATTAAAATGAAACGTGTGAAAACACTTGAACTTATAGGCACATTTTACACGAAGAAACACGAAACGTAGCAAAGTTTCCTGCAATCGCTGATTCCCTTTTGGAGTTTCCTCAAAAATTTCATCGGTGTCTACACGGGTCAACACTTGCAGCAAATAATACATGAAGCTGTAAAAACTGTTTTCAACAAAGTTGTTTCACAAGTTTCATGGCATTGTTTCATGTTCCCTCAGGCCCCTTCTCACCCTCCCCCAATCTTGCAGGAAACTTTTTGTTTCGTGGTTCATCGTGTAAAATGGGCCATAGCATTTTCTGGCGACAATTGCAAAGCAAACTTCGGTGGGAACAGTAGACCAAGGACAAATAATGTCTTCCATAAACTGAATGGTTAACATAATCTAAATATTGGTGGGGTAGGGTGTCTTCCCATATACTACTCGCAATATATGGGTATTTCTCATCAAATTTCGAAATTTGATTCCCGAGCCATTATAGGCGAGTCATACGCTTTAACTACAAAGGTATTTTTTTATTTCAATGCACGCTGTCTATACCACTATTGTTTAAAAAGAAAACCTATTACCTCTAAAGAAAAAAAAGATATGGCTACTTTTTTACCGTGAAAGTCATTCCCTCACCTTGTCCCTTAGTTCAAAAACATAACTAAAATACCTATTCATCTCAAATATATCAATATTCTTAATAATAAAATTATGCTAATATATTAGAAAGATGTTTGTTATTGTCTATAAAAGCCTTCCATCTTCAACAACGAATATATGTCCCGCCAAATAAAATCATTCCCTCATCCTATTACGAATATTCGATTTCTGAACGTATCGAACGATATTTAGGAACGCAACCTTAAGTTTTTAGTGCTTGGCAACACTCTCAATTGGTTCAAGATAGCGATTTCTTCTCAACCGTAGGTGAGTTTGTGCAAAAACATATTATGTGAAAAATTGTTAAAGACTTACATTTATGGCGATCATTACCTCACGTTACATGAATATATTAAGCATTTAAATATATGTAAAAGTAATTTGTTGTTTTTATGCGTTTTTGGGAGTAGATTGCATAATCGAAATGTAACAATCAAATTGAGGTTATGTGCCGGTGTTTTTGTAGCTTTAGTTAAAATTTGTCATTCCCTCACAGTCATTCCCTCACTGCATTTAGGAGTGAGGGAATTACGGCCGTATGAGGGAATGATTTATACAGTGTTCTACGGTTCTTTTAGATATTTTATTTATTTCTTGCAACTTTTATTTCATGGTGTTTAATTTAAAACAGGTACATGTACGTGAAAGAAAAATGGCGCGACCAAAAAAGTTGAGTGATACGGAAAAAAAAATTAAAGAAGAAAGAGTATGATAGAAAAAAGCGAGAAAAAATGAAAAATAATACTGAATCTTTGGAAAAACTGCGGGAAAAAGAAAGATTAAAATATTTAAAGACAAAATATCCCTCTTGAGATGACCGCCATGGATCTAACCATATTATTGAGTATACTATATCGCTTATGGCATTCTACTTATGATACCCTTTCAATTGAGACCCATGTCGAGGGGGGGACGGCTGCCGTGGATTTAACGACATAGCTTCTTGTATTCTACTTATCACATCATTTCATTTGAAACCCATGTCGAGGGGGTTGTGAAGAAAATGGTAATGCGTCCTCTTGAGATGGCCGCGGTGGATCTAACTATTTATAGAGTATACTATATTACTTATTGCATTCTACTTATCATTCCCTTTCATTTGATACCCATGTCGAGGCGGTTGTGAAGAAATGGTAAATCCGCCCTCTTGAGACGCGTACCAGTTTAATATGAACGCTTTTTGTTAATCATCGTAATGATAAGGAATGCTACCTGACATCAACAGTGCTGGATTCGACTAACTTGTAACGAATATGTCATATTTTTAGAAATAAATTATAATTACGAACTCGGCAAAAGTAGTAATCGGTATTTCAAAATTTTATTGTACATCTGTACTATGAAATACGTAAGTTTTTTTTTATAGTACCTAATGCAATCTGACACCATAGTTGTGACTAACCACTTTTATATGAACACAGTTTGTTAATCATCTAATGCCATCTGGCATCAACAGTGCGAGTAAACACTTTTCGACTAACTATTAGCGCCATCTCATTTATTGAGCAATTGAAATAACTTATAACGCCATCTGATAGAACTATCTTGAGTACCCACTTTTTTAGACTGAAGGGGAAAAAAAAGTTCGTTTCGAAATGTAAAAAATGTAAAAATAAAGAAAACGAAGAATGATAGGGAAAAAACTCATGGAATAATAAATTATTTATATTGTGGTTATCGGTTACAATTGAAAAATTACTTATATTGCTTATAAAAAGGTGATAAATAGCATAATTTTATAAAAAAAACACCTTGTTTTCCATGTTTAGGCGAAAATAAGGCTTTACTTCTTTGCCCTTACGAACTCGGCAAACTACTGCTTGCCTTGATAAAGATAAAAACATTTGTTACCTCTATAATAATGTATTTGTTAATTTTTTGAGTTTTGTATATTTATATTGACTGACTGAAGTACAAGTTTTGAGTTGATTTTCTTTAGATTAAGTTATTTCATTGTTTGATATAATAAAAATTACATAATTTCCTTTATTTGTATATGTTTTTTATTACAATATAATAATAAATCATTCCCTCACTCTGTTAATCATTCCCTCATTTCTTTATTTTTTAAAACGTCATTTTTTAAAGATTATATACAAAAATATGGAGGACCAATACTCCTAAATAGATCTCTTAAAGCAACTTTTTTAATTTCTACCAAAAATAATTTCTAAATTTATAAAAAAAAAGAAATTTCAATAATACCTCAAATTTTGAAATTTCGTAAGAAATACCCATATGCGAGCTACGAGGTCAGATCAAACCTAAGAATCTCCCTTTGTGCTACTTCCTAGCAATGGCGGATCCAAGGGAGGGCCATTGGGGCCATGGCCCCCCAAACCTGTTAAAATCGCCAATATAATCGAAAGATTCGCCAAACAAAAAGCGAGGCGACTAAATTTTATCGTTTAAAAAGAAATTATGATGTTTGTAAATTGCAAATTTTAAATTATAAATTTGAAAATAAATAAAATAAAGAGTTTTTTCATTTATTTACGAAGACAGAAAAAAAAGAGATTAAGTAGCCCCCCCTCCCAAAAATTGGGTCTAGATCCGCCACTGCTTCCTAGTTCGTCAGGTCGTTCAAGTCATGGTGCAATGCTTAAGGCTTTGGAGGATGTTTTAGGTCGCTATGGTAATAACGCTGAAATTTGAAGAGAGCTGCTACATTCCTACGGCGCGGCGGCTTAAAGATGGCGCAAGGCGAGGTCGAATGTAGATTGCACCCAGGGAATCTGGCTGGAGGAGGAACTTGCATTTCTTGAGGAATCCCAGGCTTTTTTGGTTATTTGGAGTACATGTATGATTATCCTATTATCCTATTGACGTAGAGACGATGATATTAAAAATAACTTTTTGTTAATTTATAGGTACCTATCGCATAAAAATTCTCAAGGAATACTGCGCCTGGTGAATAATGTGGTAAAAAAACTAAATTTCACACAAATGTCCGGGTTTTTGTCCGGCTTCGGAAATTTAGATGTTGGTAGTCCTACGACTAGTGCTAAAGGTTTAATAATTTCAAAGAAGAAGAAGTGACTCCGTCTACGTACCATACTGGGAAGTGCGACCCAAAAGGGTCAAATCCACAAGCCAACTAGTTTAAGATTGTTTTTTGGCATTTACTTGATAAAAATGTGTATAGGGCTTTTTGGTTTAAGGGGAGGTCCAACCCAAAAATGATGAAAAATGAGAGAAAAAACAACTTTTTTTATTGAGTTTTCAGATACTATGATAGGCTTTGCAGGCACCGCAAAGGGAAAAATTAGTATTTAAACTTTGATTAGAATGTAAATAAACTCGAAAAAAAAAATGAAAAAAACGTTGCTTTTCTTTGATCGCCATTATTTCGGAATGTCATTTGTCATGTTTTCTCGTAGGTGGATTAATTTTTCTCAGTCAATTTACAGCCGATTTGCCTGAAATTTGGTACACACCCTCTTCGAACAATAATAAAGGTTTTTGTAAAACAGATTTTTGATAAAGTTATTTAAAAAAAAGTTATATCGTTTCAAAAGTGAAAAACACTCGAAAATAGCCTCAAAATAGCGTTTTTCTTGCATGTCATTATTCCAACTAGCGTAACTTCGTAACAAAATAAAAATTCAAAAATCTGTTTTACAGAAACTTTCATTATTGTTTAAAGATGATATGTGCCAAATTTCACGTCAATCAGATGAAAATTGGCCGAGAAAAATTAATCCACCTACGGGCATATTTTTCACTCTTTCATTCAAAAAATGGTGGGGGAAATTTTTGGAGAGGGTTTTCGTACACATTTTCTGTTAAAGCCAATTAAGATACACAATATATCTGAAAATTATGCAATTCGATGAAAAATTGTAGATTTTAGCCATTTGGGTTGGACCTCCCCTTAAGCGACACAAGTGATTTTTGTGCCTGCACGATATTGCCTGAACTACAAAAGATATCGACTAACTTGAGGTGCCGTTCGAAGCGTATTAACAATATAATTTGAAAAGATTTTTGTAATATTCGGTCGAGCAGTTTTTTGGTTTAAATGACATAGGTAAGTGATTTTTGTACCTGCACGATATCGCGCGAACTATAAAAGATATCGACTTAGTTGAGGTGCTGTTCGAAGAGTATTAACCAAAACATGATCACAAAGGATTTTCATAAAAATCGGTCAAACCGTTTTTTTTTTTTTTTTTGTTTAAACGACGTCCCTGAAGAAAAAATTTCATAACATTCGATCGGGCCTTTTTGTGTTGAAATGGAAAAACTTCGGCTAAGTGTCAGAAAGACCTTAAATTAATAAGTTTTGCTAACTTCGAATGAACTCGATGGAATGAGACCCGTTCTAAACGAAGTGATTTTTTTTGGTTCTGCATAGCGATACCTTTCCAACAAAACATCACTTGTCAAAATCCGACAACCTTTAAAAATCGTGCAAACATTATGTTACCCTTTACAAACATTACGAATTTTTCAAACCTTGGATTAGCACTTTTTGGTCAATTCTGACAAGTACTTTACATTGAAACTAATCAATGCTAATATCTCCAGAAAGCTTTGGAATTTCCAAATGAAGTCGTACGCTTCCCAGTTTATCGAAGCGAACTCGAAGAACCCCTCAGTGTAGCGAACGAAATACGAAGGAAATGTTACAGTTATTTGAACCAGCTTCTTTCAGGATTGCTTTGTCACCAGTTCTGATACTAGTCAATTTCCCACTAGTGCTAAACGTATAACTATTTTGTAAGAAGTCAGTTTATTACGTCTATGTTCATCATACTGGGAAGTTGATCGTGTGAATCGAAGGGGTCAAACCCACATCCCAACTAGTTTAAAATTGTTTTTGGCATTTACTTGATAAAAATATGTATTTTTTTGGGTTTCCCTTCACACTGCGATGTATTTCTGGTATTTGGTTATGGTGGTTCCCCACTTTTTATATGCAGTTGATTTCTTCACGCCTAGTTTTTTTGCAAGGACTCTCCAATATTCATTATTATTAAATAAGGATACTGGTGTGACTTGCTGCCGAATTTTTAAGTTATATGTTGCAAAACTAATTAAAACTTTTTACTCTCATTGTATTCTTGTGCAACTATGATTTGTGAATTTAGTTAACTTTTTCAATGTTTCTTGAATTGTGGAAATTTGAAAGGTTATTTATTAACCAAAACACCATTCTAATCTAAATCTTCGAATTATATCCCCAAAATCCCAAAAACCAAAAAACCATTTGCGCAAATAGTTGAATAAAACGAGTCGATTTGGAGGTTACTACAATTTTCAAATAACTTATTTGAAAGTTTTTACTTTTAATACAAATATTTTCAAATTCTTAAAAACCAAATCAATATTGTTAAGGATAATTCAATTTTGATTAAGGAAATAAAAACTAAAAACATTATTTCAAGCATTGCTTATATTGAGTCAACAAGCAAAAGTTTAAGCCCTAAGAGGATCATCCAGAAGTGCGTAATATCGAGCCAGGATGAACTTATCTACGCTAACTCCGACTAAGGCAGTTTTGATTTCCACTTAGAACGCAACAAGTTTCTAAACAACCGGAAGCCAGAGCAAACAGATCCATGTAAACACCTAATGTAAAAACAACGGTACTATGAGTAGGCGCATATGCTTGGCACGTTACAAGGCCATGATTAATTGGCACCAATGTCGAGTGGGTCTTGCTTCAGATCCATTAGTCTAACCTGGGATTAAGATGTTTGCTGCTGCAGCCAGAAGACGTTGATCCGGAGCACACTAAACCTTAACAAAACACCGATTTCAGTCTTAGCACTTATCCCGGAGTTAGAATTTCCTGCTATTTTCGCACTTTACAATTGTTAATTATTTTTAGCACAGGTTAGTATTTGGTGAACATGTGTTTTATTTGAATTAACCTTGTTTTTTTTTTTAACTTATAACCGTCACTTCAAGTATCACTCTCCAACACCATCCACGACGCAAACTGTACAACAGACGAGGAATAACTGGTTGGACCTTCGTGCACAAGGTCTGCTGTTACTGCGGTTACTGTCAGTGTGCCGTAGCTGCACTGTGGAATGAAGCCAGTTGCTAGCGCTCGTATTTCGGACGAAGCCCGCAAACCTTCGAAATCTCTTGGGCTGAATGTAGCGTATATCTACGGCTCTACGCCCTCAGGCCCACCCATACATTTTCATTTTCCGGAAAAACTAAATCTGAAGGATGAATAATATAGCAACCCTTCGGTACTTTTAGTATGAAATTCCGGTTTCGGGAGTTGGGGTTGAAGACTGATGTGGTAGAGTTCCTCCAACACGAATCGGTTTAAGAGAACGCTCTATTCCACTTCTCTTAAATGGAAGCTTTTTTTGAATTTTAAATTTTGTAGAGTATTTCTAAAGGATGCAGTGTTTAGGGTGTTTAAAAGGACTCTAGGTGAAAATAACAAACCTGAATTTGAACTTTAATTTCGGTTAAAATACACTCAAGTCACAGTATTACGAGCTTTTCAATGAAGCTGTAAAGAAATAATTAGTGGTGAAACGAAGGTAATAGGCTGTTTATATCATAGAAATTTCGAGACATAAATTTAAAAATAGAGTTAAAGTGTCACTCGGTACTATGACGTGCTGTCTTCGTACAAATATATCAAAATGTGAATAAATTAGAAAAAAATTAGTGTGCATAGGATCACACGTTGGAAGTGAAAACTTTTATGGCCAGTCTATATTTACAAATCAATCTTAATATTGCAGGAGAATAAGGGCTAATCAATTTTGTTTATGAATATTCCATTTAAGTTTATTTTATTGTTATTTACTGTGGCAATAAAATTAGAAAAACAACAACGTAATAATTCATAATACAAAACGCATAATACTAGTACTGTATTGGGTTCCTCGGTAGCCTAGGGATTAAGGCGTCTGGCTACCATCCCAGAGGTTCCCGGGTTCGAATCCCGGCAGCCCAGCAGTCCTGCGCCTTTTCTACTTTACATAACTTTCCTTCTTTCTTCTTTACATTCCTGATTTCTCCGGTCATCACCTTCCTTAGTTCTTCGCGCCGCTCCACCAAAGCGCATGTCATAGGTTGGTTGATGAGATTCAACTCGTTTCAGGAGGCATAACATTCCAGCGAGTTGTTTCTCGATGCTCCATGTCAGAGTCGCGATGGTAATCGTTGGGAGGAAGTAGAATAAAAATATCACGGCTAGGTTGTGGCAGTTCCATCCTTCCCGACTAGAGCTGCTGTTCGACATTGCACTCTATACGAAGAAAATAGATTGTCGACAGTACAAAGGGCCTTTCCTGAGCCTCTAGCCTTCCACATAAAATAAAAATGCATAGTATATAGTACATAATACACAGTACATAGTACATAATATATATGTAGTACATAGTAAATAGTACATATTACATAATAAACAGTAAATATTACATGATACATAGTTCATAGTACATAGCACAAAGAACATAATACTTAGCACGTAGTATATAGTACATAATACATAATGCCTAGTATATAATACTTAGTACATGGTACATAGTGCATATAGTACATAGTAATCAATATATAAATAGTGCATAGTACATACATAATGTATTGTACATAATGCATAGTACATAGTATATAATACATAATTAGTCCAGTCATTGCACGGAAAAAATGGCCAAACCTGGAAATCCTGCCAAACAGCACCAATTTGCACCAAGATTTGTATTTGGGTTCTGCTTACTCTCTATTTCAAAGTTGTCAATGAGCCGAGAGTTGCTTTTTATTTTTTTAGGGGTGTAAACTACCCCTATTCGAAAATAATTGAAGAATTGTAGATTCAAGCGTTTAATCGGTAGAATTACTAGTTGCAACCCTTTTGAAAACAACCCCTACCGATTAAAATTTGATTTAAAAAATAGGAACAAACAAAAAAAAAGTTTTTAATTTAAAAATAAATATATTTTTTGATTTAAAAAACCCAAAAAAAAAACAAAAAAAAAAAATTGGCAGTTATAGGGACTGCCGATAGAAGTGAAAACTTAGAACTTAGATGTTGAAATTCGATTCTTTTGAAGTAATACAAAATTCTATATTTCTTGAAAGGACTAAATCTTTTTGATTGCAGTATTTTCATTAGGACATTAACCAACTTATTAAAATATGCAGCACAAGTAACTGCGTCTTCATTAATAAGTGTACTTTTTTCTATAAAATTTAATGCTGCTGCATCTTCAACCGATATCTCAGAATTATTTTTTAAATTATGTAATAATTGTAGCAATTTTGACCATCCTATTTCATTAGCACTTATTGTAAAAAAGATACAATCGGGCTATGGTAACTAAAGTAAGAAATGAAAATGTTTGATTCAAATTTATCTAAGTATCGCGTAAAAACCGCATCGATCGTCGTTTTATATTTGGTAGTACTAAGTTTCCGACCATTGGACATATTTAAATTAAGTGTTGCATTTAAAAATTCAATTAATGGTAGATTTTTATCATCTGCAAAGTTAATATTGAAGTCTCCACTTAAAATCATCGGTACATTATCATATTTTTCGCCGAATCTTTTTTCGAGAATTTCAGAACCTTCTTTTGTATAAATCATCAAATTTTCGAATAAAAATTGTTGTATCTGTCTCATAGATTTTCCAGGCGAAATATAAACGGCAACCATTCATATGTATTGCCCATTCTCGGAACTGCAACGAGCAACGCATATTTCGCCTATATCAGAAACATTAACACCAATGCTTCTAGTGAATTTAGTATGTATGTCCATATATGAAGTAATGAAGTGTGACGTATCTTGAGTATTGTGATAAATAGCTACTCCTGCTGCTGGAACTTCGGGTCTTTTATAACTTACAACAAAGTTGAAATTCGGAACATCAAGTGGTTCTTCGTTTTTCATACGAGTTTCTGACAAAAGCAGAACATTTGACTTTTTTTATATCAGTTTTTCTTTTATCTCTATATCGCTGACACCTAACTTTATTTTGGAGTTTTCTCTTTCTTTCAATTTCATCAGATTTTTCCCTTTTATCCGAGGAAACCGCTGCTACCAATTCTTCTTCATCTTCTTGTCTTTTTTTTCTTTTGTTATCGTCTGAAGACATCTTCAGGATCAAGGATCCAAACAAATTTGGAAAACAGATATTTAACACATCAGTCAAAATGACTGGTTTTATATTTTCATTTTCGATACTTAATTGAATAATAGTAGGCGGTCAGATTTATTTTTTTATTCAAAATCAAAAAGTTTTTGATTATAATCGATTGAGCGCGTGCGCCAGTCATGAGCATGTCGGTGACGCGAACCCATAACATTTTCCCCTATCAAAAAGTGCCCAACGCGGCTAAAGAAGTTTTCACTTCAAAAATATAATTAAAAAACATTTTCTTCTTCATCCTCACTCTTTTCCAAGTCTGCCTCATCCTCTTCTTCCTCCTCACTTTCCTCTTCATCTATAATTGGAGCAAGATTAGGACAATTGTCTCCGCTGCATGTTGAACAAGTTGAATTGCAGAAGAGTTCTACTCTTCGGCAACCGCAGGTTGAACCACAACCCTTTTTGCAGTTGTAAAAAATCATTTTGTGTGTGTATGAGTGTGTGTCTCACAATGTGTGAAAAGATGAAGGCTTCTGCTAGGAGTTCTAGGAAGGCCTTCAGATGGAGCACTGAAATAAGTAGTCATTTGGTAAGGGGTACCCCTTATTTTCTTGGTGCTGGATGAGCGCTTATATAACCCATTACAAGAAAAGGCAGATGATAAGGTGTAGTCCAGAATTAGACGCAAAAAAGTGAGAATCTGCCCGATGACTCAAGGGAGCTTTCCTGGAGTTTTCATAAATTTTATAGAAAAAAAGAAAACGGGCAATTATCTTCGTCGACATAAAATGCGACATTAGCATACTCAATAGCCCGGCTCTCATTCGATACGGAGGACAAGCAGCTTTGGAGAAGTGGTTAGAATTTAGTTGGGGGACTGCTTAGGTAAAGCCACTCTCGGGCTTGGAAAGAAAAAGGCATTTGTAAAAGATGAACAAAATAAAAAGCATTTCGATACCGGATCACATATCCACAGGCGCCCATGAATATTTCTTTTTGCAATGTTCCATTTCCCGCGGGGACCCCAGTGGGACTTGTAAGCTTACAGAAGTACTGAAAAGAGCACTTACTAGTAAGGGGTAGGCCTTACTATACCCCTTACAGATGAGCAGTTCTGTAAGTACTCTAAGGTAAGTACTTATGTAACTGCTCTAAGGTAAGTAGAAAAGTAAGGCCATACCTCCTATGACATCGTGTGTAAAAGTAAGCACTTCTATAAGGGGTATAGTAAGGCCTACCCCTTACAGGTAAGGGCTTATTTCAGTACTTCTGTAAGTTTACAGGTCCTACTGGGCATGTCCTATAGAAACCGAGATACATGAAAAACTCGGGAAAAACGCGATATGTCCGGCGGCCATGTTTTATTTTTTTGGATTCCGAAATTGTTTTCTTAAAATGGGAACATGCGGCATGGGAACGGACTTTTTTCTGCCAAAAAGATAATGAAACTAACTGAATTTAAGGTGCTTGTGACCCTTAGTCGAATTTTTTTTCATTTAAGCAAAAAAAGGGCTCGACGGAATTATATGAATTTTTTTCAGGGCATGTTTTCGTTAATATGCTTCTATCGGCTCCTTAAAAAAATTGATATCATTTTTAGTGTAAGCGATATCGTGCAGGTACGATAATCATTACCGTCGTTGAAACAAATAAACGGCTGGTCCGAATTTTATAAAAATCGTTTCAGTTTATATTTTCGTTAAAACACTTCGAACACTTCGTTGAGAGGCCAACCAAGTCGATATTTATGCTTATAGTGCTTTAAAATACGTTGAAAGTTTTAAGTTAGAATTTCGGACCGATTACAGTAACTTCCCTATAAACTGGGAAGTTAATAAATTAACCGTAAAATAATAATAAATAATTCAGAAGAACTAGGTAAACAATGGATCAACTTTTTTCAATAAGGCAAATTCTCCGAAAATGCTGGGAATACAACATTGACGTGTATCAACTTTTCATCGACTTCAAACAAGCATACGACAGCATCGACAGGGAACAAATGTATGTGACAATGCTGGACCTAAACATCCCCCTAAAGATGGTAAAATTAACAAAAATGACAATGGAAAATGCAAGGTGTGCAGTCAGAATACAAGGTGAATTGGCGGAGTCCTTCCCATTCAAGCAAGGCTTAAAACAGGGCGATGGGCTGGCACCCATGCTATGTAATTCGCAAAGTAAACATTAATGCGAACGCAGCCCTGCTTAACAAATCCGGCAGGATATGCCGACGATATAAACTGCCTTGCCCAATCACAGTCATAGAAAAATATTTTCACAGAACTATAAGATGGAGCCAAACATATAGGGCTGCGAATAAATGCAGACAAGAGCAAGGTCAAGGGTGGAAAGTGGTGTGATGTGTATGTGGTGGTGTCGTAACTTGAACGGGTAAACCAATTTAACTACCTGGGGTACACAGTCAGCGAAGGCAACGATAATAGACGTGCAAAGAAGAATAAACGGCGCAAACAGAACATACTTGAACAGAACAGTTGGGATGTGGGTTTGACCCCTTCGGTCCACACGATGTATGATGAACGTAGACGGAATAAACTGTCTTCTTACAAAATTTCATTCCATCGAGTGTATTAGATATTAGCAAAACTTCAAAAGTTCTTTCTGACATTTATTCGAAGTTTTTCCATTTAATCAAAAAAAGTTCCCGACCGAATGAAATGAAATTTTTTTCAGGGCATTTTTTCGTTAATATTCTTCTCTCGGCACCTCAAAGAAGTCGATATAGTTTTTAGTTCGTGCGGTATCGTGCAGGTACAAAAATCACCAACGTCGTTTAAACAAAAAACGGTTCAACCGAATTTTATAAAAATCTTTTCAAATTATATTGTCGTTAATACGCTTCGAACGGCACCTTAGGTAAGTCCATCTTTTGTGGCTCTGCTGATATCGTGCAGGTACAAAAATCACTCATGTCGTTTAAACCAAAAAATGGCTCGACCAAATTTTATAAAAATCTTTTCAGATCATATTTCCGTTAATACCCTTCGAACGACACCTCAACGAAGTCGTTATCTTTTGTGGTTCGCGCGATATCGTGCAGGAAAAAATGACCACATACGTACGCACACACAATCAAATTTTTGCTTAAAATGCTCTTGGAATCTTGAAAAATGAAAATACGTTGAAAATTTCGATTTCGATTTTCGGACCGATTGCAATAACAGGGAAGTTAATAAGAATCTACAAATGTGTGGATGTGAAGCATGGAGTATTTCCCATAAATCTGCAGACAAGATGTACAATATTGAGAGTAAGTTTCTCCGAAGGATACACGGCCCAATCAATGAAGACAATGCACGGAAAATACGCTACAATCACGAATTGTATGACCTATACAAAGAGTGTAAAATTTCGGCACATGCCAAGCTACTGCGTTTACGTTGGGCTGGTCATGTCCAAAGAATGAATGACTCAAGGATACCAAAAAAAGCCCTGTACCTACTATCAGATGGCATAAGACCAGTTGGCAAACCACGGTCAAGGTGGGAAGACATGGTTAAGGCCGATGTAGCAAAACTGCTCAACACAAGAAACTGGAGACAAGCTACGAGAGACGTACGCTGATGGATGCCAAGGCTCGAATTGGGCTGTAGAGCCATCGAAAGAGAAGAAAAAGATTCTTGGAAGTTTTCTCTTTAGCGTTTTCGGCGTTTTCTCAGATTTCTACTCCTGAAGAATTCGTATAGAAAAGTCCTATTAAATTTTACCTGAATTGTCCTTGTTCAAATACTTTCACAGCAAGGAATTTTCTTGGTTATCCTTTGAATTTTGTCGGATTAAAATCCAATCACCGAATCACCTTTAGGGCATTTAATTTTTTATTATTACAGATGAATAACGTTAATTGACGAAGAACAGGTTAATTACACACTTTCGGAACCACTGGATAAGGAAGCTTGGTCATTTGGCTACTAATGGACATCCATCAAAACATAAACATCATCATATTTGCCCAAAATCGCCAAATTAACCATCATCATATTACATCATCATTAACATAATAATATAATTTAAGTTTATTATAATTAATTTTGAACTTACGATATTCATTCAAAATTTACTCTGGTAACCCCATCACCTCAATACATGCGTACGTATAAAATCGCATTCCCACTTTTATTATCGAAGCAAAGATCACTTCAAACGTTACGGTTTTCTTTTGTATCCCCACTTGAACTTGAAATTCAAGCAAACGATTAAATATTGTTGCGAACGAAACGCTCGCTCTCTCTGCACCGGAGCTTCACCGAGGTAAGTTGATCCTGAACTTGTTCCTTTTTTCCTCCTTATTTTTTTTTTTTTTTCCCCCATTTCTAACTTTCCTCTGTTGTTGGGTTTCTACCAACAACAGATTTATTAATTTTCCTTGTTGTTGGGATTCGACCATCAACAAGGTTTACTAACCTTTTCCTGTTTTTGGGCTTCGACCATTAACAGGTTTACTAATTTTCCTTGTTGTTGGGATTCGACCATCAACAAGGTTTACTAACCTTTTTCTGTTTTTGGGCTTCGACCATTAACAGATTTACTAATTTTCCTTGTTGTTGGGATTCGACCATCAACAAGGCTTATTAATTTCGTTTGTTTTGGGTTTCGACCATAACAAACTACTAACCTTTCTTTGTTGTTGGGATTCGACCATCAACAAAGATATTAATCTTTACTGTGTTGTTGGGATTCGACCATCAACACAGTACTTCCTTTCCTTGTTGTTTTCATACAACAGTAATTTCCTTTTTTGTCATACAAGTTCAAGGTCAACTCTAAAAAACAGGTGAGTACCTCATTTTATATGCTGATAAAATTCTATATATATATTTTTTTCTTTTCTCTTTTATTTCTTTTGTGATTCGGTGATTGAATTTATTATTTCTTCGAAATTTTAAACTTCGCGATTTAGTGAACAACGTTGTAGAGGTGATTTTTGCAATTCGATAATTAATTCATAGCTTACATCGTTGACGAGGTGATGAGATTGACTTTATAGTTTTCAACATTGTCGAGGGTGATCCAAATAAAATTTGAGTGAGTCTTCACTTGAATTAATACTTTGTTAAACTTATGAATTGTCAAAAATTTTTATCCCTTTTGTATCTTGAAGTTATTAAGAAATTGAATTATAGTTTCCAACATTGTTGAGGGTGAATTAAGTAAACTTTGATCAAATCGTCATGTGACTAAATAATTTGACAAATCTTTAATTATCAGAAGTTTTGTTCTTTATTGAAATTTGAATTAATAAACTTACTAACTAAACTAATTAACTAAAACTAAATAACTAAATTTGAACTAATTTATATGAACTTGAATTTTATTGAATTATTGATATTTGAATTATCATGAATAAATTTGAACTGTTATAACTGAATCCTACTTCTCCTTCTTTTATTTGGTTTTTGTTTCTTTACCTTTTTTTCACAGGTGTACTGCAGTTAGAAGCGTCAGAGAAATTCCGCTATTCGTTTAAAGTTTTTGTATAAAAAACATATGGTCCTTCGAGCCGGATGAATTTAATATGCATCATACATAACTCGTCCGATAAATCTTCCATTTATTTCTGAAGTTTTTATAACAAAAAACATATGGTCCTTCGAGCCGGATGTGTTTCTAAGTGCAGTGCATAGTGTTTAAAAGGAGTCAAGTGAAATTAAAGTTTATCATTTTATAAGATCTTAGTATAAAACATTAATGTGAACCTAGTGCTCAAGACTTTCTATTATCAAGACAAGGTGTTTCATGTCAAGCAATCAAACTCAAGAGAATATTTTCAAACTGTTTACTCGAGTGTTTTTAAGTTGCGTTTATTATACTATTTTCCGAGGCAAGTCCCTCATTTGAGATCAAATCAATTGGAAGGTTTTCATACCAACCCAATTTATTACACTCACGAGGCAAGTCCCTTCACTATAGCAAGGTCTTACACACCAGATTATTTTTACATGAGCCTAGTTTTTTACATTTTATTATTGAAATGTTTCTTGAGTTTAGTTTCAAAAATTAATTTAATTTTCGAGGCAAGCCCCTCACCAATAGCAGGGTCTTACAAACCAAGCTATTTTTATTTGAACCTAGTTCTTGCATTTTATTACCGAACATTCGAGTCTAGTCCTCAAATATATTATTTTCCCGAGGCACAGCCCTCACTTCAATCAATTGTAAGGTTTTCATACCGAACAATTATTCAAGCTTAGTTCTTAAATATATTAATTTCCCGAGGCACAGCCCTCACTTCAATCAATTGTACGGTTCTAACACCGAACAATTATTCGAGCCTAGTCCTCATCTATATTATTCTCCCGAAGCAAAGCCCCTCTTTTCAATCAATTGCAAAGTTCCAAGTCCCTCACTCATAGCAAGGTCTTACACACCAAGCTAAATTTACATGAGCCTAGTCTTAAAATTCTTCAACTATGTTGTTTTCCGAGGCAATCCTCTCACTTCAATTCAAATCAATTGGAAGGTTTTCATACCAATCCAATTTATTACACTCTCGAGGCAAGTCCCTCACCTGTTGCAAGGTCTTAAGCACCAAGCTACATTTACATGAGCCTAGTCCTCAACTATAGTATTTTCCGAGGAAAGTCCCTCATTTGAGATCAAATAAATTGGAAGGTTTTCATACCAACCCAATTTGTTACACTCTCGAGGCAAGTCCCTCACCAGTTGCAAGGTCTTAAGCACCAAGCTACATTTACATGAGCCTAGTCCTCAACTATAGTATTTTCCGAGGAAAGTCCCTCATTTGAGATCAAATAAATTGGAAGGTTTTCATACCAACCCAATTTATTACACTCTCGAGGCAAGTCCCTCACCTGTTGCAAGGTCTTAAGCACCAAGCTACATTTACATGAGCCTAGTCCTCAACTATAGTATTTTCCGAGGAAAGTCCCTCATTTGTAATCAAATCAATTGGAAGGTTTTCATACCAACCCAATTTATTACACTCTCGAGGCAAGTCCCTCACCTGTTGCAAGGTCTTAAGCACCAAGCTACATTTACATGAGCCTAGTCCTCAACTATAGTATTTTCCGAGGAAAGTCCCTCATTTGTAATCAAATCAATTGGAAGGTTTTCATACCAACCCAATTTATTACACTCTCGAGGCAAGTCCCTCACCTGTTGCAAGGTCTTAAGCACCAAGCTAAATTTACATGAGCCTAGTCCTCAATTATACCATTCTCCGAGGCAAGTCCCTCATTTGTAATCAAATCAATTGGAAGGTTTTCATACCAACCTAATTTATTACATTCTCGAGGCGAGTTTTCATCTATATCAACTTCTTCCACATCAAGTGTTTATAAGAGTTTAGTTCTTACATATATGCCCATCTATTGGATCAAATTCCAAATTTCTCACCCATTCTCTTCCACCGCAGCGACTACTTGTCCGTGTTGTAAAAATCTCATACATTGTCAACATGTTCTAAATTTTCAAATCTCTCCCATCAACAAAAGTATGACATTGTAAAGTCAAACCAATTGTGTTTTAACTGTCTTTCAAAGTCCCACTCCACTTTAAATTGCTCCAGTAAGTTTAGATGCAGAAAATGCGGTAAAACTCATAATACTTTACTACACAAAAATTCTTTACAAAGTTCAACTCCCAAAAAGGTATCAACCATACTTAAATGGATCGCACTCACCACGATCAATAGCTCCTGTGTGCACACCTCGTCCATTGGCATACATTCCCAAGCTACTACCAGTTGTTACAGATTCTGAAAATATTTCAAATACTAGTCTTAACAAACCCTTATTCATATCTTTAACAGCTGATAAGAAGACGATGACGTCCTCGAAAACTGTTACATGTAAAGAATTCAGCAATAGAATTAATGGCAACCCTGACTTATCAAGTAAAAGAAATGCAAATTTGAAAACAGATCCCTTTCCGATTACATCTACAGAAACCTTACCTAAATTAAAATTAATTTCATCTCCCAATAATTGTAACGTCTTTCTTAGCTCATCTAATCCAATTTGCTACACAAGTAATTCATTAATCACTGTTAATTCATTAAATTTTACAAATAATATGTTACCTACAAGACACAAGGATATTTTAATGTACTCAACTGCTGCGGACAAACAGTTAGCAGTTAAAACATCACAAGCGTCTCAATGCAAGGAACGATGTCCAACGTCCACCGCGACACCAGTAGCTCCTAATAAAAATAAACGTAGCATAGGAAACCCAAAATCAAATGTTTCTTCGTATTTTATTTATTCTTCAAAATAACCCTCATGTGTATAACTTTATTCAACTTAAATACTTCATCAAATAACTATTATCCCTCTCAAACTCAATAATCCTCGATACATTAATACAACCACCCACAACTGCGCATTGCGCAATCTCAGGGGATGATTTCATATCCTCCTTTAAAATCAGAAGAACCATAATTAACCTACATAACAACTGGCTATAATTTATGCCTTGAGATTCAGTGCCCACATAAAAGAATTCAACTTTCTTTACCGTCGGTAACTTTTATGAAACAACGCAATCATATAAATCTGACACATATAAAATCTAAAAAAAAAAAAAAAAAAAAAAAAAAAAATTTTCTCTTTTAACATAATTGATAATTTCCACAGGTATCAAACTAATTACATGCCCTGTACATACGGGTTGCACATTCTCAGTCTGAAAATTGAATTTGAATCCACTTCCTCATACATACATAACCTAATATCAGTTAAACAGATCGCATTTAATTTCAGTCCATCCACTCTGCTTCATTTTCAAATTTAGTTGTACAACAAATCTCTTCATTAACAGCCTCAATAACCTTGAACTTGAAATTAAGTCAGCTGTAGTTAAATTCCTTGTAATAAAATTAACAGTTGATTATTAACAATTCTGTTATCAAAAAGGCTCTCTCAAATCCCTTTTTTTATCAATTAATTATTTGTCACAGCTATCTTGGAACAACTCATACCGATCATTACATACATATATACGAAAACGCAGACAAATAATATGGTACAAGGTTCAACAGTCGAGTCATGGGATCATCGTCTCTTACAAAGACGTAACCGAGATCGATAATGAGATAAAAATAAATTCAGGGAATCACCTACATTGAGAGAATTAAAATTCATATTTTGGGCCACTCGCTTGGTTTTTCAAGGTCTTAGTGAAAATTAAATGGACTACATATGTATTATATCGAAACCTATTACTTGGAGATGATAAAATTTCAATTTCATGCGTTTCTTAAGGATGAGATATTCCCGTGGGATGAATTAACACAATTAGTTTGTATTGTTTTGCTTCCCTTTAGCCAATCCCATTGATCATTTACCTATTCAAGGCTAGAATCATGGTTATTGTTTATTTGCTACTTAGTTTTGAAACGATGAGGACAACTATGCAGAAACACAAACATTTTCGTTTAAATATTTGTTATAAACATCCCGACGTAAAATGGGTCTTCATTTTAGTAATAGAGACACTATTAAACTCAAGGTGTTGCAAAATGGATTAGTAAAAGTTACTCGATTCTAAAGTTATTGTTTATTTATTTATTGCTTCTCTATTCCCTCTTCTCTTATTGTATTTATTTTTTTTTCTCAATTCATCAAGGTCGACTTGGGCTAATAAAGGTTACTGAGTCTAGCGCCATTGTTTCAGTTCATCTATTGTTTTCTCTCTTTCCTCTTCTTTCATTTTAATTTCAACTCTTCAAGGTGATTTGTTAATTTACAGTTTTGAAACATATCAAAATGTTTCAACGGGGGGGAGTATGTTCAAATACTTTCACAGCAAGGAATTTTCTTGGTTATCCTTTGAATTTTGTCGGATTAAAATCCAATCACCGAATCACCTTTAGGGCATTTAATTTTTTATTATTACAGATGAATAACGTTAATTGACGAAGAACAGGTTAATTACACACTTTCGGAACCACTGGATAAGGAAGCTTAGTCATTTGGCTACTAATGGACATCCATCAAAACATAAACATCATCATATTTGCCCAAAATCGCCAAATTAACCATCATCATATTACATCATCATTAACATAATAATATAATTTAAGTTTATTATAATTAATTTTGAACTTACGATATTCATTCAAAATTTACTCTGGTAACCCCATCACCTCAATACATGCGTACGTATAAAATCGCATTCCCACTTTTATTATCGAAGCAAAGATCACTTCAAACGTTACGGTTTTCTTTTGTATCCCCACTTGAACTTGAAATTCAAGCAAACGATTAAATATTGTTGCGAACGAAACGCTCGCTCTCTCTGCACCGGAGCTTCACCGAGGTAAGTTGATCCTGAACTTGTTCCTTTTTTCCTCCTTATTTTTTTTTTTTTTTCCCCCATTTCTAACTTTCCTCTGTTGTTGGGTTTCTACCAACAACAGATTTATTAATTTTCCTTGTTGTTGGGATTCGACCATCAACAAGGTTTACTAACCTTTTCCTGTTTTTGGGCTTCGACCATTAACAGGTTTACTAATTTTCCTTGTTGTTGGGATTCGACCATCAACAAGGTTTACTAACCTTTTTCTGTTTTTGGGCTTCGACCATTAACAGATTTACTAATTTTCCTTGTTGTTGGGATTCGACCATCAACAAGGCTTATTAATTTCGTTTGTTTTGGGTTTCGACCATAACAAACTACTAACCTTTCTTTGTTGTTGGGATTCGACCATCAACAAAGATATTAATCTTTACTGTGTTGTTGGGATTCGACCATCAACACAGTACTTCCTTTCCTTGTTGTTTTCATACAACAGTAATTTCCTTTTTTGTCATACAAGTTCAAGGTCAACTCTAAAAAACAGGTGAGTACCTCATTTTATATGCTGATAAAATTCTATATATATATTTTTTTCTTTTCTCTTTTATTTCTTTTGTGATTCGGTGATTGAATTTATTATTTCTTCGAAATTTTAAACTTCGCGATTTAGTGAACAACGTTGTAGAGGTGATTTTTGCAATTCGATAATTAATTCATAGCTTACATCGTTGACGAGGTGATGAGATTGACTTTATAGTTTTCAACATTGTCGAGGGTGATCCAAATAAAATTTGAGTGAGTCTTCACTTGAATTAATACTTTGTTAAACTTATGAATTGTCAAAAATTTTTATCCCTTTTGTATCTTGAAGTTATTAAGAAATTGAATTATAGTTTCCAACATTGTTGAGGGTGAATTAAGTAAACTTTGATCAAATCGTCATGTGACTAAATAATTTGACAAATCTTTAATTATCAGAAGTTTTGTTCTTTATTGAAATTTGAATTAATAAACTTACTAACTAAACTAATTAACTAAAACTAAATAACTAAATTTGAACTAATTTATATGAACTTGAATTTTATTGAATTATTGATATTTGAATTATCATGAATAAATTTGAACTGTTATAACTGAATCCTACTTCTCCTTCTTTTATTTGGTTTTTGTTTCTTTACCTTTTTTTCACAGGTGTACTGCAGTTAGAAGCGTCAGAGAAATTCCGCTATTCGTTTAAAGTTTTTGTATAAAAAACATATGGTCCTTCGAGCCGGATGAATTTAATATGCATCATACATAACTCGTCCGATAAATCTTCCATTTATTTCTGAAGTTTTTATAACAAAAAACAGTCCTTATTGCATCAAGCACATCGAGCCCAGCAAAATCTCAAAATACACGAGACGCATGCTTCTGAAGCAAATATCTTTGTCATAAGTTTGCTGAAAGTTCACGTTTAAACTTGCGACCAAAGTAGCTTGCGAGTATTAGCACAATATTGGGTATACATATGCACATATGTGATAGTCCCCTGTTCGCAGCTCAAAAGCAGAAGCATACCAGTCTCCACGGAAACACAAAATTCTGCAGTTTTGATACTTCCTTGTCCAAACAAAGGCTCTGTTTCAGAAGTAGGCATCCTCATCAATTTATAATTTTAGGTACGCAAGGAAGGAGAAAACTTACTTGATCTGTAGAGACGAGGAAAGTAAGCACGGCGTTGAGACTCCACCATTAGACGTTGATTTAATGTTAAATATCAGCCAATTCAACCCAGTTGGATTAAACGTTGGACGAATAGTACTTATGTGTATGTACATACATAGGTAATGCAGGGAGTTTCACAGAATCATTTGTTCGCAATTCTTTGTAAGATTTCCAATAGTAAATGCATATTTCTTTGTTTGTCCAATTAGTGAACTTAAATATTAGTTTTGCTAAAAAAAGCTTCAATTGGTGCTTTTAATTAATGTTTCTAAAAAAAATCTTTGATTTCGAAAATGAAAATAAACAAATTGAATAGCTTTTTACCAGCAAACGACGAAGCCAGTTGGTGGATATAGGACTTCACGCATTAAATAAAATTCAAATACCATTATTACATTCTGCCAATCCATCATAAAATTAATTCGGATCCCTATCCTAGAAGAGATTAAGCAACTGATTAAAGAGTTTAAAAGAAGTAAGAGAGCCATCCACAAAGAGTCCTCGTTCTCAAAGGAACTCGAAATAATTGAGCCACTAACACTATCCCGGCTATCCTATTCAGCACACAATTATTGGGCCGCACACACACCGAGCCATAATTATAATATTTTACGTTGATTGCCCCAGGTATCAGAAATGATGGATTTCGAGTCTGAAACATAATATAACCGCCTCGGGGAATCCCCGCGGCCAAGCAAATGCTGATGAATAAAATTTCATATTACTCCACTCTTTCTCGCTATATTTCCGTCGTCTTTCTCCTTGGGAGTTTTTTTCTGGTTGTTACTGGGCTGAGCTGCTATGGTGTGCTCCCTGGCCCCAGGCTATGTGAATATGAAAATGAGGTCTGGCTATGGCCTGGCATGACTGGCACTGAAACTGGATTCTGTGCTGCCATCATCAAGATCCACTGTGGATGCTGTCGGCTCCGGTTTTGCCTGTGTTCCTGAGCCTGTGCCTGTGGTGTTTGATAGTGGTGCGGATGCCATGATGCCATTGTTGCAGGCATGGGGCAAGCCCCAGCGGATTCCGAGGTGAGAGTCCTCGTGGGTGAAAATGGATTACGTCGGGGCTTACGATCTCCTTGTTTGGGGATTATTAATGTAGTGTGCAAAATTTGCATCTATTTGGGATAGGAACTTGTGAAGGGTTCGCAATCTCTACCTGCTTTTGACGGGACTATTCCGTAGGTGTTTCGTGCCTAATGCTTTCATTAGATACTAATGAAGTCCTTGTTGTTCTTAGTGAGGTCGGTTTGTTTTCCTTGTTTACTTTAGCATCTCACAAAGAAGGTGCCATGCAAAAGCTGTCCTAATTCGTAGGACGAACACTTTTGTAAATATTGAGTAATTGATTTACAATGCTTGAACAAAGAGTGGGTGAAATTGAACCGCCACCTCCCAGTGGTGCCCACTGGATAGCTAACAAACGGCGACTGTCTGTCAACCCGTCCTGGCATTAGCACATTGTCACGAGACCTAGAAAATAGTCTCGGATAGGATTGATTACATCACGAAGACCTTGATATCGTATCAAAGACCATGATTTACGTTTGTGTAATGGTGCATCCACACTACGCGGACTTTTGTCATACGCGCTTTTGCCTCTTTTTTTCATATAGAGTTTAATGGCTTTTTTTGCAATATTTTTAATGGCAAAGGCAGTACGGCCAAACTGCGCGGACATAAGGCTGTGCTTAAAAAGGTACATTGTACGTCCACACAACACGGGCTTCTTGACGGTTTTCTCAATTTACTCACGATTCATAAAATTAAATGCTCATGCGCGCTTTTTTCTGAGGCCGTACGGTGAAAAGAGCGTGGGATCTAAGTCCGCGTAGTGTGGACGGCCCATAAGGAATAAGATAAGAGGTGAATTGGAAAGAAGATCGTAGAGGAAAAAAACACACAATATATTCTATAGCTGTAACGAGGCAAAAAAGTTGAATCATCGTTGAACTTATAAGCAACGGTTGTATCCTCGGACATACTATTGAGACACGACTGGGCCCGACAAAAGCCATGTGATGGAACATGGCAGTCTTACTTGTCTGCATTTACTTGTATGTCACTTCGTTACTTTTCAATTACATGAAAAAAGCAAGTATTATTAAACGAATAAGAATAATTTCGCCGTCGTTTGGCCCAGGTCCAGGGTGTTAAAGGAGGAGGGTGGTCGACCTGCCGAATTGACAAGATTCGAAAAACTGAAGAAACTAGGCAAGAAACTTCATGGACATACGATCTAACTAGCGGGTAGGCTCAAATAACACAGAGCAAGGCAATTGAAAACAGAAAAATGCTGTCAAAAAATGGCAATGAAGGCAAATTGCTGATTTTTTTTCGACCAAGTGTATCTCTTGAAACTAGTCTGATTAGACATTGGAAAAGGTCGGCCCATTCAAACTTTTTCGTTGTATAGCTTTTTCAATCAATATTTTGATAACTTTCGTCGAGGATCACAAAATCAACTTTGAAAGCATTTTAGCAAGAAAACAGATTTATCATCATTGTCGATGGCTCGAGGCATGGTACAATAATACAAGGTTGTGTTGTTTCCATCTTGAAAAGCTTTGACGTCATCAATATCTTCTAGCTAGTTAATTTGGTTGTAAGAGGTATTCATTCAAAATTATTGTTTATAATCAATATAAAATTAAAAAAATAAAGAACAAATATTAAAGACAATTAATCATCATAGTTTAAAGTAATGTAATGCTGGGCTTCCACCCAACAGAGAGTTTTAAAAAACAGTTTTATTTTTAAACACTTTGTTTGTTTTAACTACCCACTCGAGACGGGACAATGTTTTGTTTTTAAAAACACTATTCAAAATTGTTAGATTTTTGCAAAACATTGATATTTTTGTTGAAAAAAAAAAAAACAGTTTTTGTTTCTGTTTCTTATTTTGTCTGTTTGGTGGAAACCCGGCATAAGAGGCTGAAAATATAAGAATAATGAGAAACCAAATGCTGCAATAACAAATTTTCAGTATTTTACATTTCCTAAAAATTAAGATATAACGAAATAGTGGAATGAAATGTGTGACAAAAATAAAATTAGTTTCCAAAACGCTATTATATGTTCAGTACATTTCAGTGAAGAAAATTAAAATTAATTATAGACTATTGCCTTCAATTTTTAAAAAATATTAAATAAAAACGCGTTAAAAAGTTGCTGAATAAGAATTTTTTTTTCTTCAAAATTATAATAAAACCTAAATTAGAATAAAAAGAAATTATATAAAAAATCCGTTAAGAAAGGCACAACATGTGAATTTACCAGATAATATAAAATCTTTGGTTTTTGAGATGTAGATTATATTGCAGAATTAAAAATTTAAATAATAATATTAAAAATCAACAACGAAAGAATAGAAATAAAAATTGCAAAAATATTTCTCTTAAAATAAGCATTTTTTAATTGAAAGCCTATTTAATACCATACAAATCTGATTGAAAAAGATCTGAGTGACGTCAGGGCAAAAGCTTTTTCCTCTTATGAGCTTACCTTGGCTCGAGGTGTGCTCCGTTTTTTGGGTTAAAACAAACCGTATTCACATGGTAGCATCTAATCATTACTGACATTCTGCGCAATCTTGAACAACGTTTGGAATGGGAAATGTCTCCCCAACTGAGGCTGTTTTTGAAAATGGCAGTGAAAACTAAAGATTATCTATTTTCAATTGTAATAGATAATCTTTGGTGAAAAAAAAGCGGTTGCAAGTTTGCATACACGCTTATGCCTAGGCTCATTCACAGCATCTACTTCTACAAGAATTTTCACCCAGAACACGTCTCTTGATAATTTCATCAACATCGATACAAACGTTTATGAATTCCGAGGTCAAATATCTTTTATGTCGAATTTTATATGCGTTGAAGCTGTGGGAGTGAAAATGCAGATTTTCTTTAAACGAAAGCTTTGTTTGGCGTTTCTTCTCTTAGTTTGATCAAAAAATCGCTGTATACATATATGTTTGACTAAAACAAAACAAAGTATTTGAAAATTCATTGATATCACTCATCCATAGTCGATACATTCGACCACAGCGGCGTCAAGTCGGTATGAAATGGGAATTTACTCAACGAGTTTTGCTGATTATTTTCAACTATTGTGAGGCAACTATTATTTTCTAAGGTGGCTCAATTAAATCAAAACCATACTTAAAAACTGCATTACCTACATATTCACCTGACGGTTTTCTCCCCTGAAATTTCCTTGGCGTGCTAAAATTCCCCTAAATTTAAGGGAGATTCCCCGATCTTGCAGTACTGATTAAAGCCCCTGAAAAATCCACCTCCCTCCAGCAATACGCAGTCGTGAATTATTAAAATAATGACAGCAAGTGATTTGATAGGAGGAGCTAAACGAACTTTTTAACCATATTTATGAGCTTTGCACCCCAGTATGCGCCAAATGGCACGAAGTTTGAAAACAACTATACATGCGTTAGATTCGCTAGATATTAGAATAGTGTGTGTATTCAAATGCGGCCTGACGGAATATTCCGTGAATAGAATGCATGCCACGCAAATGTCGGGCTAATTTCAACTTTTTCTGCATTGCCGCATTCGACATAGCACACACAAGCATACACAACAAACACATGCACTCGTTACCTAGATTTTCGGGTTCAACAGCTTTAAAGTAGCTTACGCGGTGTGCGCGAGAAGTTAAAACAATATTCTGTTAATGCGTGTTTGAATACACATAGATACTTTTATTCTATCTACCATTGTCCGCACCCCAATTCCGCGTGTTTCTGTCAGCAGCTTATTACCCTCATATGGCTCCTCACTTCTTTATTTGGTTTTTTTCGCGACATAAGCTCAGGTGGAAAAGTATTTAAAAAGTACGAAATAAGCCAATTTTAGCATTAAAATTGCTTATAGCTTCAAAAGTAAGAGCCATAGCATAAAACTTGTCTGGACATTTTGGAAAAAAATATTAGCTAACTATGTATTTTTCGGAAAAGAGATAGTTGAAAATGAAATTTTAGTGAAAAAACTCGAGAAGTTGGCAGGGTGGAATCTTGAATTTAGTTTTAGATTAGATGGGGGTATTCTGCGTACATTGCTACCTTTTTCATGAAAATACAAAAATACAGGGTGATTTGTAAACCTCTACCAAAAAACTTCACCAATACGATTCCCCCACCAAAACGCTATGATGAATTAATAAGTTTTTATATGATTTATGTATTTACCAATTGCGAGTACTATTTACACAGAAGTTAAAATGGATCTGCCTTAATAAGAGTATTCCCACAAAAATTGTCAACAATTATACTTTTTGAAACTTGCTGGCAGTGGGTTATCATTGCATTTTTTGAAAGTATTTATCAATTACATGCGCATCTGCATTTCTACGAATTTATCGAAATTAATTAAATCTGAAAAAATCAATTAATTAAAAACGGAAACAAATTGACACAAGAATAATTTCAATATAAATGACAATTTCGTTTGAGGTTTAAATGCAATTTCGCAAAATGATTCCATGTGCACACTGCACAGGTTAGTTTTTAATAAATTTGAAATCACGCCAGTCTGCAACTATCCCGATATCAATTGCTACCGAATATGTCTAATAAAAAATTAATCAGCTGTGAAATGTACTTAAGATTGTTTAATGACTGGAAAACTCGTTACACGGCGATGGTGTGCGCCAGGTACGCCAGCCGCAAGTGAATTTCCTTGAAAGTGTATAAGAATATTGTCATACTTGATGCTTGACGACGTTCCATACTTGATGCTTATGCCCCAGCTCGGTCCTCCAGCATGGATCGATAGAGTTAAACACATCGATACAAGGAAAGATTTCTATGCCAGGAATAAATTCATTTCAAATACTATGGAAGAACAGCAGCCATTCAGAAGGGCGACTCTCATCCAATAGGGTTTTTTGTGCAGTACTTCATCTTTACCTTATTGTCCTTCGTGAGCCGAGTCTAGTTAACAACTTGGGTGGAACCAATTTGGGAGTCGGTTGTTTTTTTTTCCTGTCTTTTATTGTTCAAAAATTTTCATTTTGTCACTTGTTCATCATCTTTCTCAGAGGACTTTTTTGTGGTAGATGTTTTCATTGTTTTGATCAAAATTCGCCTTTTTGTTTAGCCAGCGCCTAGGGGGATGGTCATCCCTATTGTAAATTACAGTGGGTACGAATTTTGTATAATCTACCCTGAAGATGATTGACACACAAAAAACAACTGGAATATTATTTGTGTTTATGTTCCGATTATCTTACAATAATTTAACGAATAATTTGGCAATACCAGCGTGTGCATGGACTGTAAATCAAAGCTGCCTTGTATTTAGTAAACAAAAGCATGGAAGGCGTCAAAGTAAACAACACTTTCAACACTTCTTGAAAGTTAGGTGTAGATATCAATTTGGGAGTTATAAAGAACGTTAGCAATTGAATAAAGGAAACTAATCGAAAGACTGATTAACAAGTAAAAGATTGGACGGCTGTAAATTTGGAAATCGACAATCAATAAATGTATACGCTCGTGGTACAGCGATGCGAGAAGATGACAGATCACTTGAAATAAAAAATCTGGTGCCTATACTTGAATAAAGAAGTGACAAAGAATGAGCCGTCCGAGGCCAACGAGATGGCTAACAAAGGGGGAGAGAGAAGGTGGTCACAGGTCACCGGTCGGAATTAGGGGATTAAAAATTATCGGTCAAAATATAGGCCTTTTTCATAATCGCATGGTTGCTTGCCTGCTTGCATGCATGCTTGCAAAAGAGCAACTGTCAGGTAAATCAGTTGCGCAATCTAGAAACTTTGCATTTTTGAATGAAAGCCATCAGCTGCCAAAAATATATGTCATACATATTTGACGTTTCAAGCATAAAGTTGTTTTCCTTTATTTTCTGAGTTCTTTTACCGCAGAAAAATAAAACGAAAAAATGGATCGAGAAAATATGATTAATGTTAATGTCAGTTTGTTGATAGATAACTCGGCTTTATTAGATCCGGTCCGAAAATTTGTAACTTCACGGCGAAAACAAATTATGTGTCTTGTTTAGCTCGTTAATCTCTAGTTTCAAAGAAGTTTTATCCTTGGGGTGCTCCAACTCTCTTCTTCATTATTTTCGCCATAGAATACATAACATTAATTTGAATAATAATTTAAATTAAAATAAAACACACCTAACAATATCGAAAAACTGAAAATCTTCTGCCAACATTTCACGTTTGACACTTTTCTTCTTCTTTAATCAGATAAGCATGCGTACAAAAATAGTTGCAAGATTTGCGCAGACCTATCAAGCAGGTTGCAGTTTTGAACAAATGATGATTGCACATTTGCTTTTTTGAATACCATGCAAATGATCGATTTGCGCAACCATGCAATTATGAAAAGGGCCATAAGTAGGTGGAAGGCACTTACCTTGGTTGGGCATCCTAATTCCTTGGGCCACACATACGGGTGGGTTTTTTTGAGCCGCGATTAGAGGGTGAACTTATCATTAAGGAGGTCAGGTACCATAGGGCGTCCGTTAGAAGAACAAAGTGTTAATACGGTTGGTGGAAGTGCCAAAAACTCTTGTATGTTGTAAATTAAAGGTGATATGTTAATGGTAATCTGCAGGCTTTTCTATCGTCTCAAAGTTGTCTTTGTCGTGGATTATATTTCTTTTTTCCTCTTCAGAAAAAAAGAACGTTTTTCGTTGATCTTAATAGAAAGATCCCACCGCTGCCACCAGTGTACTAAAAATTACTGCCCCGTGCCTCGTTCCTGAGGAGAATATGAGGAAGCATCGGATAACTAAAATATAATTATAAATATACTTTGTAATATTTTATTAAAAGATAAAAGGACTTAATATTCCTAGCTTTACCACTTTTGATGGACGCTTTAGCTCTTTGCTCAGCGTTGGGTGTGGGTGAAAGATAATTTTATGTTTGGGCGCCACGTAATTTCAACGATCTACAAACCGATTATAAGAAAACCATAAGGAACAGATATTTTTGTAATTTATTTACACTTTTATTTTACTTGCGGAAATAAACAATTTACTTTATATCAAAAAATTATTAGAATTCCTACTTGACCCTTGTCCCGATCCTAGTCTTCCTTCTAGAAATATTCCTTCCTGGCTGTTACTACGGTTTCCCTCGCGATTTATACTTCAATCCGTTAATACTAAAATATACTTCACTCTGTAACACACTCGCGGACCCTATCGTGTAAAAAAGGCGCGCTACCACACAAGGGCCCATGTTTTTATTGGAAAATGTGCCCTATGTGCCCTACAAAGGTTCCCACTGTTTACTATACTGTTTGCTACCGTTCCAATGATGTCGGTTGGAATTGGTACGTCGGCTATAATCGGTAAACATTTGAAATATTATCAATAATATTTTACATAAATCTTGAACCTTCGATTTTTGGCGGCCGGGTGCTACTCCTGCGAAAATTCTATGTGCAAGCATAATCTCGAAAACAGCGAAGAAACCAAAAAACAACGGGTTTGGATATGTTTCCGGATTTTCCAGAGCTAACCCATTTCTCCCATTTATCACGCCCTAGAGTACTCTTTGTTGATTAATATGCCTTGTAGTATTATTATGTAGTATTGTAGTACATATGAAGTTTTAGGATATTTTATGTGCGCTTGGCTGAAGAGATTAGGATCGGTACGGACTCAATTTACAGGTTAGTTCTATTTGTTAGATTTCTTTTCTCCGAGATATTTTTCATTTGGTTGATCGCCTAGGGGGTACTCCGCTTCTGGTCATGGGGTTGATCCTGA
Source organism: Thereva unica (assembly GCA_949987705.1). NCBI lineage: Eukaryota > Metazoa > Arthropoda > Insecta > Diptera > Therevidae > Thereva > Thereva unica. The sequence continues at coordinate 218,917,656 of OX465281.1, forward strand.
ATTTAACGCATGACTCTGCTAGTACCATCATAAAAGAGACCTGAAAAGAGAAATCCAGCAGCAGTAACGTCCTTTAAGGGACAACACACATAAGGTATAACATACTATTAATAATCAAAAATTAATGCCTCTGTATTTTAAGGTCGTAACAAGTATATGATCTATTTGATTGCAATCTTTTTCGCTAGGAGATTGCCAGGTGTATTTTTGAATGTCCCTTCTTTGGGAAATATAAGCCTACTCCTAATTGATGTTCCCTTCCGCAACCTGTAGCTACCAAGGTCCATTGTCCCGTCTCCTATCCATCTGATGTGTTGTAACGAGAGCATTATTTTATATCTGCTCACTTCGTCTAATAGTGAGTTAACTGCTATAGTTCTGTACATTCTTCGCATATTCCATGTTCCAAAATTTATTTTCAGGTGCTGTTGCCGTAGCGGATGCCGTTTTTCGCGTTCGTTCCGAAGCTTTGCTTCGGGTTTCTTAACGTATGTGTCTGGTAGTTAGCCCAAAGTCCAACCCCACTACCAGGAGAACCGGTCCCGTGAATTATACCTCATCGGATAGGGTGGCTAAGCTGTACCCAACATTTTTTTATATTGTTTAAAAAAAACTTTCTGCACAAAAAAAACTTTTCTTTCTCGAGACGCCTCAACAATTTTTTTCCAAGTCAAAAAAAAACCGCTTCTCATTTTTCATTTTTCCCAGCCCCCTATATTTCCACAAATTTTTCTCAAATCCTAGCATCCCTTTTCATAATACAGTAAATAGTTGTTTACGGGCTGGATTTATGTATAGATTAGCCCACAGATTAGTCGTGACGGTTCGGACGCTGGACGATTATGTATGTATGTTCGCAGTGCCAACTGACGAATTTCCGTGAGAGGGATAGGCCTGCTGTTACAAGAGTAACGCAGGGTACCGTCTTCAGTGAACCTGCGAAGTAGTGGGTTGGAGGAGATTGAAAGTTGGTCATTTATAAAAATAAGAAATAAGGCAGGTGATAAAATGGACCCCTGGGGGACCCCGCAGAGATTGGTTGGGCTTCGGATTTGACGCCATCCAATACTACCTGGATTGAACGGCCGGAAATCGATTCTAATAGCTTTGAGTTTAGATTACATGGCGGAGTGCCAAACGCTATAGAAAGCCTTGAAGATATCTGGAGCAACCAGACTAGACTCACCAGATCCATACAGATTTCGGTTGAGGCGTCCTGTGATGGTTGATCCATACTACGCGGACTTAGCTCATACGTGCTTTTGTCTTTTTTTCATAAAGAGTTTTATGAACCTTTTACAACTGCGCGGACAAAAGGCTGTACTTAAAAAGGTACATTGTACGTCTACACAATATGGGCTTTTCAAAAGCGCGTACGACGGATGAAAAGTGATTTTTTCTCAATGTAGATTAATCAATATTCATTAATAAAAGAGAAAAGTAAATCTAATAATTCTAGAAATTATTCTCAACTCACGATTCAGAAAATTAAAAACTCACGCGCGCTTTTTCATACCCCGTAGGTCCAAAGCGTGTGGGGTCTAAGTCCGTGTAGTGAGGATTACCCTTAAGACAAACTAAAAGATCGCCAGTGGATCTTTTTTGTTGGAAGCCATACTGTCTGTCGTTTATGACTACAAAGGTTGGATTCTAGAAAACCCATAAGCTTTTTGTTGATTATCGTCTCCATGGTTTTGCTATTTTTTCTGTATGGGCTGAACATGTGCAAGTTTCCAAGAGTCTGGATAAATTCCGGAGAAGTATGATAAGAAAAAAGTTTGCGAAGAGAAAGGGGTATATTATCGGGTCCAGTGGATTTGTTGGCAATGAGCTTCTATAGTGACTACATCGAGTTAATCTGCAGTGACTTTTCTCGGGCTTTAATAGAAGTCACGAATCGGTTGCTATTACCTTCCGAAGCCTTTGTTAGCCGTTATCCCCTGTTATTAACGACAAAATTAATAATTTTTTTTTATTAAAATTTCCATAAATAACTTTTGTAAAAAATATAAATATCCCCACAATTTATTTATCAAATTTTTATGTAACTTTTATACTAAAAATTCAAAAGATCCACAATTTTGTTTAATTAGATTCCAGAATGATTGCATATGACATGTATGTAATTCCACAAAGGCACATAATTTTTATCCACATACATAGTAGGGTAGGGCTGTGTATTATAAGTTTTATCCGAAAATTTTTTTTAACCTACAATTTATATATAAAAAACTAAATATATTGACGGCAAAAACATGAGTAAAAAAATATGTTTAAACTCGATGCCAAAAGCCAAACCAACCATTTCTCATTAATGTCAGATGTTTTGAAAATGTTTTTTAGCTGATGTGTCCCTGAGGCTGTTAATTTATTTCGCAAAATGATTTCCATAAACTGCCTCCAGGGACTCATTCGGATGAAAACAAACTGCGTCACTGGGTATGGTTTTTAGTTTAATATCGGTTCACGATACTTCGGGTATAAATTTTTTTTTAAATATAAATATATGTATATAGATATATTTTTTTTTCGTAAATATTACATACATCGAAAAAAAACGGAGATAAATTCTGCTCTAATTCCGTGCATTCCCCCTTTTTGACCAGTTTAAGTAGAGTATTAAATGACACGTTTGTGATACCTTTTTAAGCATGATGCTGCTGGTTCACTGCAAAGGTACTGCAGGAAAAAATGCATTTTATACATACCATACATTTGTTCAATTAAAATAATTCCTATGTGGTTTTGATACATAAAGGATTATCTTAACTGACGCGAACAATTAATATTTAATTAATTACTAGTAATGCGGATAAAGATATTGGACATTAATTATTATTTATATTTTATCAGTTTCAGATGTACTATTCATCCAAGATAATTTGAATGGGACCATGCTCGCCTTCATCCTCGAGCACTATGCCTCGGGCCATTTTCTTGCTTCAAGTCTGGCGTTGGACCCAGAATTCTTTGAGATAATATGATCGACACCACATCCGGTTTTGGTTGTATTGTTGGCAAGGTAAAATCCCAGATTCCAGTATTTTTGAGCAAGTTAATAATTATTTTCAAATTGTGAGTGTTAAATCGCTTAATATTGACAAAAGTGAACTTTATTTGCCTAAGCTTTGACGAAATGCCAAAATGAACTAGTTGGGATGTGGGTTTGACCCCTTTGCTCCACACGATTAACTGCCCAGTATGATGAACGAAGATAGGGCTGCCATCCTCCCGGTTCTCCCGGATTTGATCTAGTTTATAGGGCGTCAGGGGGCCGCCCGGGCGGGGTTTTCAAAAGTGTCAAGGATGGCCCGATCAATTGAATGATACTCAATAAATTAAAACAAATTCTAGTTAAAAATTGACTTGTAATCCGCACCCAAGCAAACGTCGGCGTGGCGAAAATGCTCTCGCTTTATTTAAAAGTTCCAGTGAAAATTCAATTATCAAACATACACCGATCCGAAACGAAAAGAGGACTCAATCGAGTCGTTCAAGGAGACCAAGATTTTAGTTATCAAAGGACTCAATGTCCAACCGATTTCTTTTCAGATCAAAGCAGGTGGTATTAAGGTTTAAGTAGTAATTAAACACTAAAATAAAACGTGGTCTTTTTTATGTGGCAGTGCTAAGCTCAGAAGTCACCCTTTGTACCACCAGTCCGTCATGCTTTTTGGCACGTCATGGTGCAATGTCTAGCAGTAAGCTTTGTACGGGGGTGGGGAATAGGTTAAGGATTACGAAGGTACGGGGAGTATGGAAGGAACTGGTAATGAACCCTGCGTTTGGAGTTTTGGATGTTGAAGAAGCTCGGAAATACTGACTGCGAGAGATTTTTCCACAGTCGAGTTGTTCTATTGATAAATGAATTGCTATCTTGTTGAGTGCGCGAACGGACAGGCTGCAAGTTGTGAGAGTGAGGCGAGTGGGCTAATCTGGTGTTGCGGGTATAAGATTGCCGTGGAGGCAGGAGAGCGTTCATGTCGAAGGAACACCCAGAAACTCGGCACCGGCACAAACCCGGCAGACCTTTGTTTTCTAGTATAAAAATGTTCAAGTTTTAATTTGGTTATAGGTTGAAACTCTTACTCGATAGGTCACGTTGCGGTTCCAAAAATTTTCCGCAAAACGGACATACTAAATTTGGGCAATTTAAAGTAGTGCCCAAATTTAGTATGTCCGTTTTGCGGAAAATTTTTGGAACCGCAACGTGACCTATCGAGTAAGAGTTTCAACCTATAACCAAATTAAAACTTGAACATTTTTATACTAGAAAACAAAGGTCTGCCGGGTTTGTGCCGGTGCCGAGTTTTCCTTCTAGTTTTTATTTACACCGTTCAACCCCGTCATAAACGGAGGTCGGCTTGAAACTGGGTGCACTCAACCCAACTAAGCTCTCCTACCTGGGTCGAGTAGATTTTTCACCCCATTTATCCCGGTTGAGTTGTAATTGGGTTTAAGTGATATTTGTTTTGTTTGTTTACCATCCGTGAAGGCCGCTTCATTGTTTTTGCTTGCACAGGAATAAAAAATTATTTCGTTCTGAGAATTTCACACAAAAATTTGAGGTTACATTTTGATTTCCGGTCAAATTTATTTCCACCCAAAGCGAACTCAACTCGACATCATTTTCGGTGGTCGAAATTTCAACTCAACCTCGACTCAACTTTTCAACCTATTTTCATAAACGGGGTAATTCTAGATATCTTTTCGCTAAGTTTGCCGAGTTTCTGTCCTGTCCGAGGGCTGCTCGCCCTTCGCTGGTAGCCGAATATATAGTTGTAGTTTTTGTAGTTTTTGTCCGGCCTCGGCAATTTAGGCAATGACAGCCCTAAACGAAGATGGTATAAACTGACTTCTTACAAAATACGTTATACGTTTAGAACTAGTGGGGAATTGACTAGTATAAGAACTGGTGACAAAACAATCCTGAGAGAAGCTAGTTCAAATAACTATAATAGCGGTAAATCTAGAGAATTTGTTTTCCCTGAACGTTAACAAACAAACATTTCCTTCGTATTTCATTCGCTACACTAAAGCGGGTGTTCGAATTCGTATTGAACGTGTTGAAGCGCCATGGGAAGCGAATGACTTCATTTGGAAGTTCCAAAGCTTTCTGGAGATATATGCTGTAAACATGCTAAGGGCGACGGCGACGGTGCACACAAATTAAAAAGCACACACAAGCATAATCATCTTCGACATCCGAATGCTACACACGCGCACAGGAACATACGAGAATAGCAACACAATCCCATGTCACACCGCCCAGGCAACTTTGAGGGGCGACGGCTACGAAATAGAACTTGGATTGATTGAGTCGTCACTCTCGGCGACCTCGTCGTCGAGTGGTCTGCATATTGTGCTGCACCCTTCATACTCATAGAAAAGCTGTGTCTTCTATTCGTTTTTGCCAGTCGCTGTGGAAACTATTTTCGCCCTTAGCATGTTTACAGCAATAAGCTAAACTAATCAATGTAAAGTACTTGTCAGACTTTATTTTTTTATTTATTTATTTGACTTGACCAAAAAGAACAAATTTTGCGGTAACTACTGGAAATCCCGGGGTGAACCGCAATTTCCTGAAACTGTATCACGCGTAAAAAACAATTCCCCGTCAAAAAGTGCTAATTCAAGGTTTGAAAAGTTTGTGACGTTTGGAAAGGGTAACGAAATTTTTGCACGATTTTTAAAGGTTGTCGGATTTTGACAAGTTACGTTTTGTTGGAGGGCTATCGATATGCAGAGCCCAAAAAAGATCACTTCGTTTAGAACGGGCCTCATTCCATCGAGTGACTTATTAATTTAAGGTATTTCTGACACTTTCCATTTAACAAAAAAAGGCCCGACCGAATGTTATGAAATTTTGTTCAGGGCATTTTTTCGTTTATATTCTTCTTTCGGAACTTCAAAGAAGTCGATATAGTTTTTGGTTCGCCGCGGTATCATGCAGGTACAAAAATCACGAACGTCGTTTAAACAAAAAATTGGCTCGACCGAATTTTATGAAAATCTTTTCAGATCATATTTTGGTTAACACTCTTCGAACGACACCTCAACTAAATCGATATCTTCTATGGTTCGCGCGATATCGTCTAGAAAAAATGGCCACAAACATACGCACATACTTACTCTCAAATTTTTGCTTGAAATGCTCTTGGATCCGTGAAAAATGAAAATAGGTTGAAAATTTCGATTTTCGGACCGATTACAATAACTTCCCTATACTGAGAAGTTAAAAATTCAAATTAATTCCTGTGTGGTTTTGATACATAAAGGATCACCTTAACTGCCGCATACAATTAATCTTTAATTAATTTTTAGTAATGCGGATAAAGATATTGGACATTAATTATTATTTACATTTTATCATTTCCTTTGTATTTGTGCCCAGATGTACTATTCATCCAAGATAATTTGAATGGAGCCATGCCTAAAAGTTCGCCTTCATCCTCGAGCACTATGCCTCGGGCCATTTTCTTGCTTCAAGTCTGGCGGTTGGAGCCAGAATTCTTTGAGATAATATGATCGACACCACATCCGGTTTTGTTGTATTGTTGGCAAGGTAAAATCCCAGATTCCAGTATTTTTGAGCAGGTTAATAATAATTTTCAAGCTCTTCTAAGATGTTACCTTCTCTCTGGCTTCTTTCTTTGTGTCACATTAATCTGTCTCTAATTGATGGGTGCGCGCTCTTGCTAAGGTTGAGAAGAAGCTACCTCAGCCTTTTTGAAATAACAGATTGAATATTATAAATTACCTGGAGTTGGACTCTAATTCGCTTGAGTACTCGTAGAACAAATTATAGTAGTCATAAAGTACTTGTTACACCGGTTGCTTCTATCTCTCTATACAGTATGAAAATTTTCATAATAAACTCCTCTTTTATTTTTTAACTATGCAACTGTAAGAGATGACAATTAAGCCGTAAAAGTTCTTAATTAGACTTTAATAACGGTTGCAAATATCATGCATAGACGCTGCCAATGTTATGATATTTATGTCTTCATTTCTAGCCATACAATTATCAATACTTTATGATATAATTGCCTCGAGAAAAGTAATCCCAATGGTAATAAGAGAGATATCGTTCGATGTGTCATGAAAGTTGATAAACAGGAATCTAGAAGGATTTTTCTTTTTCTTTAAAAACTCGTCAATTGACTTGGAATAATCTGCATCACATTTACATTAGACAATTTTCACGGGGTAATAAATAATTAAAATATAATTATTGAAGTGAATCGAAAGATAGTTTGAAGCATGATTGTGCTAAGAAAATAGCTTTGCAGCAAATTGCAAGAATTAATTATTGGTTGTCCCAACGGAAGATTGAACTTTAAATGTTGTGCAATTTTATTCTGACAAAAGTACACCACTAAGATTTACAGATGATCTGAAAGTCGTTGCCGTTCATATTTTGCTTAATAAAATGTTGCATATTAGTCCAGTCAATGCCCGATTAGCACCAAAATTTTGCTGAAGGTTCTACTTACCCTCTACTTCCAAGTTAGTCAATGTGCCCACCCTCGCGGTTTGCGCCATCCCTTCTCGGGGGTAAACATTTTTTTTATTAAAAATAAGTATGGGAATAGATAGATTGACTAATTCTAAGCAACTTTTGTTATACAAAGTTTTTACTGAAAGTCAGTACTTTTCGACTTATTCGAGAGTGGAAACGTCAATTTTTCAACAAAAAAAAACTCCGTTTTCAGACGGTTTTCCATGAATAACTCTGGAAATAAGTATTTTATGAGTAAAAATGTATCTTATAATAAAATAAAAAAAAAAATACTGGGTTTAAAATATCACTATCCCCAATACTCCAATACTAACGGAATAATAGTTTGTTAAAGGTTGGTTATTCTTCTTCTCGGTTGGTCAAACGCCAAAATCGAAAGTTTCCACATGAAATATCCAAAAAACGGGGAAAACTGATAGATTTTGAAGTGCTTAAAAAAAGCATTATTATGTTTTGTTATGGAAGTTCCTAGTATTAAATCTAAGCGAGTTATGACAAAAACAAAATTGGTCCCTATTTTTTTGGATGCAAAAAAATGTGAAAATCACCATCTAATTAACACCCCAAATGAAAATGATCATTACCACTTTACGATTTACTTTATTTAGAGACAGTTTTTTCACATTAAATTCACCCATTTGCAATTCAAATTAATTCTTTTGCCAATTAAATTCACCTTTTTACAAATTAAATTCATCCTTTTGCAAATGAAATTCACCCTTTTGCAAATCAAATTCACCCGTCTACATTATATAATACTAGTTGGAATCCGCTGCACCCATAAGCCAATAGTATGGCGTGCGCCAAAACAATTGGGAATCCCAAAATGGCTTTTTAATTGGCTGTGAGAGTCCCAAATCCCGCAATGAAAGTACATACGAAAAGCAAAGTGTCACTCCGTTCGTTTAAAAACCCAAATCACCCGCTCATTTAGTTTCTCAATAGCAAGTCAACGTTCTCACTGCCACTCTTGTCGTGGTCAGATGGAGGGAGTGATGTTGCCCGTAAACGAATTTCGAATATATAAAAATAGGCGGTTTTCATTTATAATTTGTAGATTTTTTAAATAATCATTGAAGTCCCAGAAAAATACACCTAACTCTAGCATTACGCAGTGGTGACTGATTAAATGGCAGCAAGTGATTTGATAGGAGGAGCTAAATGAAGCTTTGTCCGAGCTTTTAAACATATATGCGCGGAATGTACGACGTTTGAAAAAATCTATATTCTATATCTCTCTTTTCAGCGCACTTTTACTTTCAACTGAGGTTCGAGAGTTGGGCGAACTGAGGTTTGTTTATCTTCAGTTGAATATGTGGAAATTGTATGCGAACTGAGGTTATTTTAAAGCTCAGTTCGCTAGCTTGTGTAGCTCGGTCGGTGAAGCCAGGAGTATTAGGGTATTTCTTTAAAGCTTTTCAAAAAGCTTTCCAAATACGTTAGGTTGAGCAGCATTTCATTTGAAATAAGGTTTGCCTACCAGGGTCAGTATGAAAAACTGGTAAGGCATGCATAACTTCAGCATCGCTGATTTTTTTTTTGAGCGGTGTTCATGATATAATTATGCTTATCTTAGCGTTATATTATGTTACATTGATTATGATAAGGTCGGACAGGTAGGTGGTCGAACATCATCGTTTATCCATACGCATGCTGAGGGTTGTAGCCTAGACTTATTTTGTACAAGCCAAACACTTTGGCTTACGCGAGCGAACCCGTTGAGTTTACATGCAATGATCTATTTGTGCCAATTCACTTACTCAAGCCAATTTGCACAAGTATATCGTTCCGTGTGGACCCACCACGTGTTTTCACTACTGGACCAATTCCTCTGGACCAATTTTATCAGATTCATTGATATACTACGATTTTTTTCTTAATTATAGCGTCAAGAGCTAACTCTGCTGGACTCTATACAACATTATCATACTGTGAAGTTGGTCATGTGGAATGAAAGGGTCAAATGTACAATCCAGCTAATGAAATCTAGAGTGACTAAACCAATGAAATATAAAGTTTATTGTTGTATCACAGAGCAAACTCTATATTCTTACATTCAAAATTCTAAACTAAAATTCTAAATATTAGATTTCCAGTCTAAAGGATTTTTTCTACTAAACCTAATATTATTAAAAGGAGTCCAAAAATTGTATCTTTCCAACACAAAAGGTTTTACAAAGGGAATTCCCTGAAAGGAAGTTTTGTGCCAGGATCCAGCACACACAGTAAGACGTCAACGTATGCAAATATATTAAACTAAACCCACTAAAGTTACCAATAACATTTAACTTTCAATTGTAATTCCGATTAGCCTGCGGTCACGTTCGTATCCATTCGTAGACTTCATTGCTTCATCAATGGCTATGGCCATGCGGATATAGGAAAGTCCAATCGAACTCTTTACCAGATGTTAAACATCGTGCAAAATGAAAAACTTTTCCTCATTTCCCTTTTGTGAGAAATGCAGCTACAATTCCCTTTAGATCTTGCCGTCTTTAGTCCTCGTTATCTAAAATTGAATATAGGAGAGTTTCACTCATACACGACAACTTAAACTAAACTAAACAAAAGAACTGTGATGCTAAACATTAGCAAAACGTCCTATGGTGTACGGGGAGAAGAGTGAATGAATATTTATTTTTTAGTTTAGAATTAGATTTTTTTAGTTTTTCCCCGAGATGTTTACAATGAACCTAATTAAATTTTGGAAGTTTTGAACACGAGCTTTTTTAATGCAATAATTGTTTCGACAAGTGAATACGTGGTGAATCAAATAATAGATGTAATTCGAGATAGTTTTGCATAGAAGCAATGCCTATGCCTTAAGGAGAACACTTTGCTTTAGCTTTTCCAGCGCCATTATAGGGTGCTATTTATACCACTTGTACAGTAACTCACCTGGTGGAAATCTAAAGGTTAAAAGACAGCATTTGGCAATTTACGCCTCTTTGTTAGGCTGTCGAACTATTCGATCAATTTTAAATTCTATCTGCAATACATATTTATTAATACAAGCTTGCTCAGCATCAACTCTTACGAAAATCCTAACCAGACAGGAGATGGTGCAATGTCTAGAAGTAAGCTTAGTTCGAATGTTAGAATAGATTTAAATTACGAGGAGTTTGGGTGTTGAAGGAGGTGGCGAGCAAATTTTGGACATTGGGCGGTTGAGCTCCTGGATGTTGTAGGTGTTTAGAAATACATGCATGCATGGAGGCATAAAATTTGATACGAGCCCCAATCTAGAATGAGTTCAATATCTCTGTTGGTTGAGTCAGACAAAAGTTCACAATCATCAAGACAATATCTGGGGCGTGAGTTAATTTTGGTGAATCTTCCAAAAGAAAAGAACACCAAAAATGTACTTTGGTATTTATGACATTTATTGAAAAAATAAGATTAAACGAAGGCCCCTGTGCTGAAAGTCGAGTCCTTACGACAAGACAAATCGTTTGAGTTAAAGAAAGTGACGTGAATCTTATCAACCAACCGATGACATGCGTTTTTTGGTGGAGGAGGAAGGGTGTAGTGCCGTCCTTTGTTTCACAGAGCACTACATGGGATTGGGCGTACTAGGCAATGGCGTAGGTCACCCACCCCTGTTACGTTTTTATATAATTCGTCTTTTCACAAAACAAATTAGACCACCTTTACTTTTCACTGTTATTTTTACTATTTATTTATTTTTTGATCACTTATTTTTTATTTATAAAGAATCTTAGCTTTTACTTAGTCATGTATTGTTATCAATACTTTTTTTAGCTGCTGGTCTTTTTAGCCTTGGTGTTGGGTCCCAACTGCCATTTTTTTGGTCCTTCCTAAAACAGCAGACCTCCGGTTCTTCATATTTTATTACCCCACCAATTTCAATATTTTGGTTTGGGGGTTGACCGGAAGATTTTCCGGTCGATCCAAATTATACGTAGAGCTTTCCCCTGCTATGGGAAAAAGCTCATGCTACACGCGTAAATGTAACAGTTCTCATGAAAAGAGGGGAAGCGTCGATCACCTATGCGATCGAGAAATTGGGGGGAATAGAAAATGTGCCCGAAGCATTCATGGCACGTTGGAGGAATTGGCCGGGTCATCATTTATTGATCACGGCCAAAGGTTGCACTTTGGAATATTTGTGCATTGCTCGTGTGATAGATTTTTGGCGGAAACTCGTATTGAGTTTCCAGGCAGCCTTTCCTGTTATTTGGATTTATTGAATTTCGCGGAAACTCGTATTGAGTTTCCAGACCGTCTTTCCTGTGGAACTGCTGGCGAACTTGGAGAATTGTGCGCATTCTAGGAATGGCACTTGCAGTTGTATGATGCTTTTCTTTCAGCACAGAAAAAAGGTAACAAAAGGTAATGAGGGAAAGAAATAGGCCAGCTCATTACAAGGGCTAAGGAAGGCTATGAGGAATCAGGAATGTAAACAGGGAAGAAGAAAGAAAGAAAATTATGTAGGTGGGAACAGGGCCGGTGCTCGGTTTTTTTTGCGCCCGGTGCCTAAGGCCATATTGCGCCCAACCAAGATCTAGTAATTAGTTCATTATTTTTCATTGACGCACTGTAACACTTGGGGACTTTGTTCTCTTTATTTCATTCATTTTCATCTATTAACAAATGTGGAACAAGATTTAAAAGTACTTCAACAGCGCCCAGTGAGTCGATATGACGATTTTTAAAGAATTTTCAAATTAATGAGATTTTCCACGCACTTGGCGGATTTTCCTAGTTAATTTTTATTTCTGATTGTCGAAGACGAGAGCCTGTTGATTCACTTCATGGGTATTTTTTGGAGAAATAGTAGGTCAATAAGTACCGCAGCCATTCGCAGTCTTTCCTGTGGTCTGTAGGGAAAGAGTTCACGAAAGCATCCATCCTGACAGAGGCTCCATATAGAATAAGGCATTATGCAACTGGGTGCGCCCAATGCCCAGAGGCGATCCTTAAACGACAGTGCAAAACCTACCCACTGCCAAGCAGCCCTCGACGCGATAACTTTACATTTTGGCTTTGTTGACCCTATCATATTAAGCCATCCTTTTCAGGACAGCTTCCAGTGGCTACAAATTTAACTACACTACATGTTGCTCTTACTATCTCCACTGCTGACTCACCCGCGGGTGAAAACTTACTTGGACAGAAATTTTATGAAAATTTTGAGATTTCCCCGCTTTTCTTGCGTGGTAAAGTACATGGGCAGAAATTGGTTAAAGTGTAACTTCTTGATTTGTGTAGTTCGGGGACAGAAGTACAACAGAATATTTTATGGAGAAATTAAAAGTGTGTTCCTTTAAGTTATAAAAACTGAAGTCACGGAAACATTTTTTTTAAAGATATTTTTTTTTTTTTTTTTCAAAATCTGAAGTGCGCCCAAGTCCAATAGCGCCCGGTGCAAGTGCACCATACGCATCTATGAAAGCACCGCCCCTGGGTGGGAAACTAGAAAAGGCGAAGGATCGTGGGCTGCCGGGATTCGAACCCGGAACCTCTGAAATGGTAGCCAAACGCCTTACTCCCAAGGTTGCCGAGGCTTCCCGGAACTACTTGGAAATTCCGGGGTGAACCGCAATTTCCTGCAATTGTAGAACGTAGAAAACAATTCCCCGTCAAAAAAGTGCTGATCTAAGGTTTGAAAAATTCATGATGTTTGTAAAGGGTAACGTAATTTTTGCACGATTTTTAAAGGTTGTCGGATTTTGACAAGTGACGTTTTGCTATCGAAAGCTGTGCAGAATCCCAAGAAAGATCACTTCATTTAGAACGGGTCTCATTCCCTCAAGTTTATTAGATATTAGCAAAACCGGCCCGACCGAATGTTATGGAATTTTTTAGAGCATTTTTTCGTTAATATTATTCTTTCGGCACCTTAAAGAAGTCGAACACGAACGTCGTTAGAAAAAAAAACGGTTGAATCGAATCGTGCAGGTACAAATACCAATTATGTGTTTAAACCAAAAAACGGCTCGGCCAAATATTATAAAAATCTTTTCAGGTCATATCTCCGTTAATATGCTTCGAACGACACCTCAACGAAGTCATTATATATTTTGGTTCGCACGATATCGAGTAGGCAAAATGACCCCATACATACGCATACACACACACATATACTTCTTCCCAAATTTTTGCCTAAAATCCTATTGGGACCTTGAAAAATGAAAATAGGTTGAAAATTTCGATTTCGATCTTCGGTCCGATTACAATAACTTCCCTATAAACTGGGATTAATAAAGCACGAAGCGCATATGCCCAATATTCAGTGGGTAACGGATGTAGATGACGATAACTACCTTCCTGAAGGCAACCTGAATTCTAAGGAATCCTGTTTTCTTAACTCCTTATTCTCACTTGGCTTGAATCAAATGAGCGGTGTATCTAACGTTTTGGGGAGGCAGTTAGATCTTGTATTCTTTACTGACGCAGTCAATATGACTGTCGAACTCAGTCCAACAGTCATGACGTCTGTTGACAGTTACCATCCTCCGCTTCTGCTTAATTATTGCTTCAATTCAGAGAATAAGCCTTGTCCGGAGGAGGTAACCCATTCCTTTAACTTTAGAAAGGCTAACTTTGGGGAGCTGTCATCTAAGCTTGCCTCGATCGATTTTAACAGTTTGCTTTCCGCAAATGAGTTGGATGACGATGTGGCACTGTTTTATAACGTACTATACGAGGCCCTCGTTTCTTGCGTACCTTATGAGCCCCAAAAACTGCCCAGTTCTTCTCCACCTTGGTTTAATAATGAACTCAGGCATTTAAAAAATCAGAAGAATAGACTTTGGAAAATCTATTTAAAGAGAAAGGACTCTCCTAGTCGCAATTCATTTATCAATTGCTATAACAGATTTCGTTCACCCTCTTTTACTCTGTATCGTGAACACCTTAGCAGCATGAGTGTTAAAGTGTTTACTGATCCTAGGAACTTCTTTAAATTTGTCAACTCTAAGAAAAAAGTTGACAACTACCCTAATACTATGCAGCACACGAACTGGTCTAGTTCTGAGTCACTTGCGATTTGCAACATGTTTGCATCATTCTATCATCAATCTTTTTTACCTTCTGACTTTCAGCCTAATGACAATAATTTTCGTCACATTACCCCTAACCGAGAGCCTCATTTTTTACCTCTCTCAATTACCCTTGCTGATATCGTGAAACATATTGATGAACTCCCTTTCGACTTCACTTCGGGCCCTGACGGTATTCCACCTGCTGTCCTGAAGTCCTGTGTGGAGGTTCTCCAGTCTCCACTGAAAACCCTGTTTCAGAAATCCCTGGATAAAGGGTGCTTCCCTACGCTTTGGAAGAATTCGTTTATAATTCCTATTCACAAAGGTAGCAAAAACGAAATATCGAATTATAGACCAATTGCGAAGTTGTCTGTTATACCGAAGCTTTTCGAATCAATTATCTATTCTGCGATCGCTCCGATCTGCAAGAGGCTTGTCTCAACGAATCAACATGGTTTTCTTGCAGGTCGTTCCACTACCACCAATCTTCTTGAGTTCACTTCTCATGCTGTCGAGGGCTTCGTTTCTGGTTGTCAAACTGATTGCGTTTACACTAATTTTAGCAAGGCATTTGACAAGCTCTCCCATTCTATTATAATTCTCAAATTAAGAAGGCTTGGCTTTCCGCAAGCACTTCTGGTGTGGTTCCAGTCTTACTTAGCTGACCGGACCTACCAAGTTCTTTTTCGAGGATCCAAATCAGTACCCATTGAAGCATCATCCGGTGTCCCTCAAGGAAGTCATCTGGGCCCTCTTCTCTTCATTTTATCAATTGATGACATTGTTTCCTTGCTAAGACACTGTAGAATATTGATTTACGCTGATGACATCAAGTTATACCGTCACATTAAGAGTATTGAGGATTGCAAACTTTTGCAAGCTGATCTTGACACCTTTTACTCTTGGTGTACTTATAACAACCTGGTTCTTAATATTAGTAAATGTGAAGTCATGACTTTTAGTAGGAGACGTGATCCTATAATTTTTAACTACACCTTTCTTAATGAAGGTGTCCCTCGTGTAAACTTTGTTAAAGATCTCGGGATTAGATTTGATAGTAAGCTGGATTTTTCCACTCACATCAACTATATCTCTTCTAGAGGTAGTTTAGTCCTGGGTTTTATAAAAAGGTGGTCCAAAGAATTTAACAACCCCTTGATTACTAAACACCTTTACAGGGCCGGCTTTAGGTATTTTGGCGCCCCGGGCGAGATATTTTTATGCGCCCTTAACTTTTTGATATTTCTTTTAGGTATACTACCAACGTTACACAAATTATACAGTAACCCAAGTAAAAATTAAAATTCGCTATACAGCGGGTGAGCACTGGCCGTTTGAAAGCACATTCAACGGCGGCATTCAACGGCAAAGGATCCCGCACTTTTTCTATGGAGAATGACTTGCGGCTAATTTTCTAATTGCAGGTTGATAGTTCGCTACATGTACATCAAAAGTCTCAACGGGCATAAAGTCCCATCAACTTTCAATCTTCGCCCCCAAAAACCAACCCTAATGGGCTAGGGATATAATTGATTTCTGAATGTAAAACAATTTATTGCTGTAGTCTAGCCAACGACTACCCCAAGCAACCCCCTTTGAATCTTCAAACACCGACCATACAACCCTTCCCCTCAACGTCCCCCACCTCCACCACGACCCATCCTATAGATTTTTCTGATTAATGAATTACGACGTAGGCAACCAATGACATGTAGATGAAAAGTCTCCCTACTATCTGCTCTCATCCCCCACCCCTACTACCCCTTACCTTCAAATCCCATCCCCCAATACTGCTCCGAAGAAGATTGGGGATGAATTTAAGTGATCATGAGTATTGTCGAACTAAAATCTTTTTACTCTCGGACAACCCTTGACTCCTTCTCCCCCTGACCATTTACCACCTTTCATAATATCCCCCATACAATGCAGAAAACTCTTCTATACTGAGTCCAACCTACCGCTACTTTCCTGAAATTTAGGGTCCCAGATCGGGCACTCATGTTCCAGGATTGGGCGGAAGAGGACTTAAAATATGACGATCAACACGATCAAAGGCTTAGCTGAAGACATCATAAACCGTATCTATTTGATGACCGTTTTCCACACCACATAGTAGGTCTCAGGTTAGAATCATAAGGTTTGTAGTAGTCGATCGTCCCTTTCTGAAACCATGTTGCTGTTCATTAAAACATGGGTCGGTTAGAAGAGCAATCTTATCGTAAACAAATTTCTCGAAAGGTTCAGTAATTGCCGATAAGATGGCAATACCCTTGTAGCTTTCCACGGAGTGCTTATTAGATGTTTTGTCAATTAGAGTAAAATAGGATTTTTCCATGTCTTAGGGAACTTTCCTGTCGGTAACGGTTTGCTGAAGATAAGATGGAGGGGAACCAAAATTTGAGCTGCTATTGCTCAGAATTGGTTTATTGGTACTAACTGACGACAATAATTGTTGAAGAACGTATAATAAAACGCCATTACCAGCTGTATTTTACGTTTTTGAAACACAAGCTTTTTTTACTGCCTGTCCATATCCGGGGGTTGTGTCTTGTATTCTGGAGGTGTTATCATTTAATAACTAAATTAATGAATATATTACTGGATCGCTGCGGCGCCCCCTAGGACATGGCGCCCTCGGGCGGTCGCCCGGGTTCGCCCACCCTTAAAGCCGGTACTGCACCTTTATATTTCTCTTGTCAGACCATTACTCGAATATGCGTCCCAGGTTTGGTCTCCTCACTACTCTGTGCATGTTAGAACTATTGAATCGGTCCAACGAAGGTTCGTTCGATTCGCACTGAATCATCTTCCTTGGGAAAACCCATTAGTTCTTCCATCTTATGAATCTCGGCTTAAGTTACTTAACTTAAGCTCTCTTCACAAGCGCCGTGAGGTGGCCGATGTTGTTTTTGTTCATCAGCTCCTTAATGGAAAGGTTGACTCAGGTTTTCTAGATCACCGTGCATCGTTTAGAGTGAGTCGTTACAATCTAAGAGGACCACCTCTCTTACAAATCAACTCTTCTAATACGAATTACGGCAGATTCGAACCTGTCAATCGCATGTTCATTAACGTGAACAACAATATTAATGTGTTTAACGTGAGTATTGGTAAAGATGTCCTTAAAAGGAGTCTTTTTAATCTCACGTGATTGATTACATTTTATGTTGTTTGGTGGGTTACATGTTGGATGCCCTTACTTTTTATGTTACTAATATTTTATGTTTGCATGTCTCAGCTGAGCCACGGCAGTGGTAAATATTTCTCAGCCCTGCTGGGAAGTGTGCCTTCTGTGTTAGAAGGGAAACTCTATATATGTATATATATATATATATATATATATATATATATATATATATATATATATATATATATATATATGTATGTGTATGTATATATAGATTTTCATGCTTAGCTGAAAAGTGCGCCTTCTGTGCTAGAAGGGTTAACTCTTGCATGATGTTCCGCATATGGAGATCAACGGATATCTCAATTGACACCAAATTGGGGCTGTTCAATTCTAACGTTAAGGCAGTTTTTTTGTATGGTTGCGAAACGTGGAAAGTCACCCAATACATCACAAAGCGCCTACAAGTTTTCATCAACAGATGCCTACGTCGTCGTACCTAAAAATCTGCTGATAAGATAAAATTCCAAATGAAGAACTATGGCACCGTGCCGCAGCGTTGCCAACTCTTTATTCGATAGACTACTAGATACGACTTTTAAAACCACCAGAAAACCACTAAAATATTTTCTCGCCCAAAAGAAACTAGATATTCCACTAAATCTTAAATTCCTCAAACTTAATGTTTGAAAGGCGCAGTTTAAGCGGAAATAATCACACTAATTAAAAAAAATGACTACTAAATGCTGTAAAATATCAATATTTTAATAATGAAATCAGCATTATTGGGTTGACCAATTATCATTACACCCTGGGTTCACCGCCGAACTGCGCAGTTCGAGCAAATTGGTGAACAGAACTATAAAATAACCTCAGTTCGTATACGTTTCATTCGAAAATGTGTTGGTAAGTTTGGTTTTCCATTTCAGATGGATTTGATGCCACTGTTCATAAACTTTGACAATAAACTCATGGTTTTTATTTAAGTGAATCTTTAGGTCAATGGTAATTGTTGTCTTCTGGTTTAGTGCATGGTCAACACTAATTTTGTGTAGTTGTATACTTTCCTCTTACTACCAGAAAAAACCACTAGGCACTAGACACCATTTTCCTCACTAAGGGCAAGTCTTAACCTCCAGTTCTAGTGGTAAAATCACTAAGTTGGCAACACTGCCGTGCCGCCAAAATTCTGGTTGGAATCCGCAAGGATCTCGTCGAGTCAGAAGACCTAGAACAACGTGGAGGAGAACCCTACTAGCAGAGGCCGCAACAACTGAGAGATCCTGGTCGGAGTTGAGAGCTGTCACGCAAAACTGAGTCCGCTGGAGGGCAACTGTTTCCGCCCTATGTTCCAGGAGGATTAAAGGAGCATAAAGAAAGAAGAAAGAATAAAACTTTGTAATTAGAAAACTATTGGGGGTAGTTTTATTTTCTTTTTTTTTTGTGATGATTGCATGATGTTGAACCACCATAATGTCCAGAGATATTTTAGAATACATATATTTTTCTAGGCTTCTTACTTTAATACATTATTTTCCCCCAATAGGTAGTATTAACATCAAATCAAGCTAATGGATCGCCACAACAACTTCATTCACAGCAGTATTTGTATAGTCCAAGAAAAATATCACTTGCCGCAAAACCCATTTGCAAATTCCACTGAAACCCGACAACAATTTTAGTATTTTTCACCATTTTACCTTTGAAAACAAGAAATTTAAATTTTTCACAAATTCTAGCACAGCCGCCGATAATCTCCCTAAACTTTGCCTTAAAGCAGCAAAAACTCCCGATATAGTGTGATATGCCCGGAGGACACCCTTGATTTGCATAGTGGTCAAATACTCCAGCAAAGTCGATAAAATTGCCTGTTTGCACGTTTTTGCCGCCCGGTGTTGGTGCTGGGTGCTGGTTTTCAAATTAAAAACTATCCCCCGGAGACAATTTTGGTATCCTTCACTTTGTTTAGAATAACTTGTAATTTCCACACTTTGAACGGAGTCTCCCACCCTTAAAGGCGCATTGATATCCGCGGTTAGTCCTGGAAAGCAACACGGGGTAACTCGTATCGCAGGTATACATGATTCTTATATCAAGGACGGAATTACTGTTGTCATGTTAACAACGTTAAACACTGATAGATCCTGTAATTGCCTCTCATAGCAATGATGGGCCGACAATGAAAGGTATTTGCGGATATATTGACGGCAATTATCTCGCTATAACGTCGGCTGCGCACCACCTGGGGCAACATTTATTGGCATCAAATTTCGCTCATAACACAGCGAATATTAGAGAATACTTTTCGTATCGGCTGGAGGAGCCCATGATAAAACGGCCCCAGGGCTCCTCAAGTATGCCGTCAATGGTGTAAGATTGTATTTCAAGTGTCAGTGGGCAAATGAATTA
Source organism: Thereva unica (assembly GCA_949987705.1). NCBI lineage: Eukaryota > Metazoa > Arthropoda > Insecta > Diptera > Therevidae > Thereva > Thereva unica. The sequence continues at coordinate 218,937,721 of OX465281.1, forward strand.
TTTTCAACTAGATATAAAAATATTTTAAGGATGTGAAATAGATTTCCTTTGGTTTCGATTTCATGTCGACTTTAATTCCAATTGCAGCCAACGCGGCGAGGCAGATTTCGTTTCGGCTTAAAGCGTTTCAGGTTTCTGTTTCGCTACAGTAAATTACAGGTGAGTAATGGTAAAGAGGTGGTGGCAGCCAAGGCATGTAATTATTTGAATTTTATATTTTATTTTAATGTTAAGCATTTTGTTGTTTTATGACGTAAATATTGAAAAATAATTAAATGATGCTTAGACACCTAATTCAATTGGCTTTATCTTGCAGTTAATAAAACTTGAAGGTTGCGATGGGAGTACGTGTTTTAATTTATTGAGTGATGTCATGTTTTACCAACGAGCATTGAACAAAAGAAATAAAGAAACTAGAAAGATTAAAAAGAGCTAAACGGTTGTTTATAGAATTGACGCTCTTTTTTGCACAGTCCAGAGAATTTATTTTATATAGTAAACTATGTAGCTGACCTGACAGACCTAGTCCTGTCCCAATTTCAATATATTTGTTTGCGAGTGATAATTTTATATAGATACATATATATTATATAATTTTATCTATCATTGTCTGCGGATAATGTGGGTATAGTCGGTAGTAGTGTCCATCCGGAAAGTTCCGGCTGGGTAAAATACCCATCCCGAAATTGAGAGTAACTGAATGTACGACATGAGCCATTTTATTTTTTTTTAACTGTACAGTTGTTTAATAGTCGAGGAAATAAAGCACTGAACCTAGGATTTTTTGAACAGTAAGATGGATTTTAATGCGGTTTTTTGTGTTCGATTCGTGAGAGCGTCTACAAACTTTGTGACCGGTAGTGATGAATTCATTTTGAAAAAATGCATTTCCTGCAATAAAAATATGCATTTTAGAAGTGCATCTCAAAGAGACATTCTATCACTCGGTAAATATTGATGGAAATGAGTCGACTTTTGCTACTCGGGGGTTTTTGGGGTCGCTGAGCACGAAAATAATGACGGCAACCGTCTCCGAGGTACCTGGTGCCCAGGGTGGACTGCAACACCCCTTTTTAAGGATTTTTTGCGATGAATTCAATAATAATAAAAATAATCCAATGAAATACACTTTTTTCAATATTTATTTCAAGCAAGCCAAACTTTATAATAAGGGATAATCCTTAAGGGTTAAAATCACCCCTAAATCGACTGAAAACAAAAAAATTTTAAACATGTTTTTTTTCAAGCTTATGCTTTCAATTCCATTGTATGCGTATTGTCAGGCAAAAATCAATTTATTTTCATCCCTTAAGGGATTAAAACTACACCTACAATTTAAAAAATGAATTTGAAATAAAAAAAAACTTGCAAAAACTGTACATTGTGTGAAAATTTCATTAAAATCGGAGGTGGGTACTACTATACTTAATATTTACCATGTTTATGTATTTTATTGCTCAAAAAATTAAGAGAATTAGCAATAGCAATAAGTATTACAATTTTTTATTTTTAGTGATTGAAGATCTCTTCTTCGATTTCTTCTTCTGTGCCTTGAGTTTCGTCCGATAATAGCTCTTTTTGTAAATAATTTTCCACATTAGAGCAATTGGAGCCTGCACAATTTGTACACGCAAGATTGCAGATTAATCCGTGCTTTCTGCATCCACATGAATTACCGCAATCTTTTTTGCAACTGCAGAAGATTAAATTCATAACATTGGCTGGACCAGGAGGCTGTGTCATCTTTATAGGACGTAAAGAATTTTCTACAAGTTCCCATCCCCAATCTGTTGGGTTCAAAAAGTCTTCTCCGTGTAGCCAATTCTGCACTTGTAAATACACTCTCTTTAAATGCTGCGTGAATGCATCTACCGTAGGCAGAATTTTACCGATGGTAACTTTCTTATTTTTGGCAATAGCCATTAAATACATCCTGTACCTATAAGTTTCAACCAACTGAATATTATTCGGCTTAAACTCGTCATGTATATTCGGCTTCCTAAAGGTCAGTGGAGCATTATACATTGCTAATAGTAGTTGACAGCCGTGTTCAACTATGTCTTTAATAGACAAACCAACTTCTTTAAATTTTTGTGCATGCGTGGCAAGATCAGGATTATTTTGAAAGGTTTTAAAAAATTTAATTTTCCCTTGAAAGAAGGTAGCTGATACTGTATCGCACCCTGTAAAAGCATGCAGAAATAAAATATTTTCCAAAACAGATGGAAGGTGACATAAACTCTTCGAAGAGTATAATTCTTCTGCTTTGTTTGGTCGAGCGGGTTTCAGAACAAAAACTTCGGAATTGGTTGGAGTGAGTGCAGCAACTAGAACTAGGATGTCAGTATCTTCTGTGACAACAACCACTGCTTTATTAATATCCTCTGCTATTTGTAATGCAGTAGTAACTATGGTTCTATCTGCATCAGCTGCACATTGCATGGAATTCATTCCTACTTCAGTAAGTTTATTTCGCAACATTTTAATAATATTTATTTTATTCTTGGTATTAAGTAAAAAATTTTCTTGATTTATTTTTAATACCATATTTTCATTGAAATAAATGTCAGCTGAGGCTTTTAGGTTTGCGCGTCGACTTCTTTCTGTAGCTTTAGTTGTTAGGCTTTCATATCCATCAAAAATTACAGTACAATTGCTGCCATAATTATTTTGAATGTATTTTATGTAATTATTCATTATAGATGAAAAAATCTGACCAAGCGTCCATTTCACCTTATGGATCAAGAAACCTCCATCTATTACGAAATGTGTCCGTATAGGATCGCGAACATTAATGGAAAATTTTCGGAATAATGAATATAAATCCGATTTTGTATTTTTTAGCATTCCAAATGTGTTGAAGTAAGCTTGAGGGAAGGGTGATAATTCCCACTTAAGGTAGTCTTGCATTTCTTCATCCGTTTTCTTGATGACACAAATTCTATGAAATAACACATCAGGATCAATTTCTATTGTATTTTTGTCAATGGTAATTGTGGAATTTGAAGAAGCGATAGTTTTCACAAGTTTCGATCTAGATAATTTCAAATCTTTAAAACTTGTTCCACTAATATCTTCCATTATTTTAATACCTTCCTCAAAAGCATTGTGACAGTTGGACTTTGCGGTTGCACTCATACCATTAGCAATATTTATTAAAGTCTCAACTGTTTCAGAAAATGGATCATACTGCTCAAAAAAGTCTTCAATCAGTTTTAAACATTTCAAATCTAATTTAATCCTACTATCAGAAGAATCCTTGTGCTGATAATTTTTATCGAATGAACACTTTGTAAATTTTTCCATGCCTTCTATAATGTCCTTGGTAAAAACAAAACCTCTAATCCATTGATATGCAACACTTTCCGTAACACCTCTTCTAAATAACCCACCTGTAAATTTCAATAGTCTCATCAGAGTTTGCTCAATTGTTTGATCAGTGAAAATTCCTGAAAAAAATCGGTCACTCCTTCTTGCTGTCCAAAATCCACCTTTAGTAAATTTTTTGTACTCGGTACTATCCATTTTCGTTTTTAACGCTAACATATCCTCCAAATATAACTGAGCTGATTTTGCATAAGCAAAATGTCCAGTGGCGTGGAAAAACGGTATCATACGTTCCACTGTTTTCAAATGAAGTGCCCAATTTCCGCTTTTTTCGGCATATATAAAATCTTTGACAATAAAAATCATTCGGCAATATTGGATCCACAACTTCCATGTTGGATTTTGTTTTTCCATACTCTCTAATTCTCTTTCAAAATCAGCCGTTACTTTTTCAAAAATTTCATCTGATTGGAGTTCTTGCATGTTATTTGGAAGCATGAACCAAAATTCTTTTAAAAAATCAACATCTTCTATAAAATCAGAATTTTTTTTCTCAATTCTAGAATATATTTTTTTTACTAAAGCCAAAAGGACAAGCGAATGAGCTCTTAAAGCTCGAGCATATTGGTGACCACTTAGAATCTGTTTTATAGTATTTTCTCCGTAGATAGATAATAATACCTCCACAAGACCGCTATCTTTCATAATATAACCAATACTTCCCAAAAAAGACATTAACGTGTGGAAACCACCAAGTCTTATAACAACCATAACATCAGTGTCCATTTGTGACGTACCTGTAACCAAATAACGAGGGAAATATTAGCGAGTTAACTTCATTAATTAATATAATAATAATTCTTACACACCTATTATATCGCGAGATTTTAAGTACAACGGCTGATCAAAAGTAATAATGCAAGTTTTCATGTTTAATTTTCGTGCGTGTGATATTGATTGACTAATGGCTGTGAATAATGTGCTATACTCGGACGGATAAGCATGGATGAACGGCAAAAAGTTTATTGCGGACACTTCGTAATCAGTAGTAGTGGCTGTTAAATCTTCAATAAAACCATTCCACCCCTTTTCATAAGTTGGTCTTACATACTTCAGAAACATCCAATAACTTTTTATTTTAGAAGCATCTGTCATTTTGAGATTCAAATTTACATTTGGTGTCGGAAAATAATAAAACTTTACTCCCTCTAATGGCGCAAATTCATATTTTTTTATATTTATTTTACTTTGAGCAGCTATTTCTGATTCTGATACTGATTTTAAACGGGGGAAAGGTTTTTTAGGCAAAACGTATGAAGCAGGTGTAATAATTTCACAGCCACCCAAACTATGAAACGTTCCTTTACCGTCCAAAGTCTCTACATTCCAATCTGCATTATCAGAAACGAACTGAATGAATGCCTCCTCTCTAACTTCGATTTCTCCTTGCATTGCGGCTGCTATTTCATAAGTACGAACTTCATTATATGAACAGCTGAAACCCATTGCATGACACATATCAATCAATTCCCTTGATCCAAACTTTCTATGCAGTGCAACGCCAACAGCAATGTGAAGCGGTGAAAGTAGTAAGCGCGGGAACATTGCTGACATAATGGCATGAGCAATAGAAATTATTACAGGCTCGTAATATCCAGGATTTTTTCCTTTTCTGTATTGGTTCATGACAAGTTTCTCTAATAAGTATTTAAGTTTATCTGGTATCTTTTGAGCTTTGACAAACATGCTATCACTCGCTGGATATTCATTAAAATCTTCAGTAGTATATTCTTTAATGTCATTAAACAGGATTTTTACTACTTGATCAATAACTTGATAGTGGAAAGAATTTTCTTTCGATTCCTCATGATTATTGCGCAGAAAATCGTACCCTTTGTTTTTTAAACAGCAATAACGATGAGAACCTTTTTTATTAATAATTACAATATGATTTTGATAATGATTGTACAATTTATTCCATATCGTCTTATCGCTTGGTATGAACATATTTTTTTGGCGTAAAACTTCATAAAAATCTTCAAGATTAAATTGATTTTCTTCATGGTCATCAATGTAATTAAATATTTCTTCCATTGAACATTGAATTTTGCTGCGCAATATTGCTTCCTTTTTCGAATGCTCACTATCTTTTTGCCTTAATTTCGATGAGCAATTTCTTCTGTGATATTTAGCATTCAGAACAGTTAATTCGTCCTCACATAAAAGTTTGTTTATAATTTCTTCCTTGGCCAATAGATTCAAAGTTTCATTATTTGAATGATAATCTATAACTAGTTGTTTAGTTTCGTTGGTACTCAAAACAGAAAAAGGTTGATTATGAAAAATCCTTTTCGCGCAAATTATGCAATGTATTTCAAAATCGAATTCATAACTTCTTGCCCCAACGTCATCTGAGGTACTTTGATAATCTGACGATTCCGTGAGTTTTCGTTTTTTTGTTTCGGGAGTATGTATTGTCGTCTTGATATAACGTGTACGACATTTTTCATGCACTTTAACATGTGTTTTTTCTTTAATATGATTATGCAGTCCGTCATTCCGAATTTCTAAAGAAATCTTGCATATATTACTAATTCCTTTTTTTTTTAACAGTGCTTAATACATTATCTACTGATTGATTCTTCCAATTCTCAACATATTTGCAAATCACGCAATAGTCCTCATTTTTTGTATCAACCATTCTAAAATATTATAATTAAAATTAACAAAAGAACAATATATTTATTTAAACTACATATATTTTGTACTAACATATTTAATAAATTAATTTAGTAATAATAGAAAATATTGCTGTTCACTATAATATTACTAAAAACAAAAATATATAATTGTTTTATTTACCTTGGAAGAAAAAATAGATACTAATAAGTAGAAAATAGAAAAATTAGGTACTTTATAACAGAATTCGGCTAAACAGGCTTGTCCTGATAAACGTAGATGCATTCAGGGCAGCTATTAATAAGGGTTCTTTGGATCCTCTGTTACAACTTCTATCAACAAACACTTGATTATTTGTAAACTTTCAAATTCAGTATTTATTATGTACCATCAATGTCATAAATAACATGAATTGAAAACACTGTCAGTATTCAAAATCACTTTAATACCACTGAGAATACTATGTCACGGAAATATTCAAATGTATTATTTATCAAGTATACCTTACTGAATTTAATAACAAAAAAATTAATGATTTTTCAACATCAACACAAACACTTAAAATTATATTCAAAAAACAAAAAAACACTTAAATTTATATTCACTATCACTGTTGCTGAACTTTTTAACGAATGAATTTAATTATACGCCAGCAAAATCAAAAACGTGCATGGTATTGATACTGCGTAAACTATTAAATACCACGAAGGGCTCCTAACCTGCCATATATAGTAACCTAAAGCCCGTTACACATCGTATCAAAGCAGCCTACTATATCAAAACCGACAAATTCAAAAAATAATTGAGCTTTATTTTTTATTTTTCATTATTAAATTGAATTTATCGCGTTGTTATGTAAAAATATCTCACAGTGACGGTTATATGAAAATGACTCACCAATTGTTATATTATTATTAATTTTAATTTGTTATTTTATTTAAAATAAATACTTCTTTTGTCATTTATATTTTTGTGAAACGTACTTTATTTTAACTATTTTTATTAGGATAAAAAAAACTAATTGTATATTATTGCATGGATATATAATATATAGATAATTTTTAACACAATTCTTTTTCCATTTCTATTTTTGCGAAACGCACTTTATTTTAACTATTTTTATTAGGATAAAAAAAACTAATTGTATATTATTGCATGGATATATAATTTTCTTTTAACACAATTCTTTTTCCATTAATTATTTTGGGAAACGCACTTTATTTTAACTTATTTTATTAGGAAAAAAATAACTAATTGTATATTATTGCATAGATATATAATATATAATTTTCTTTTAACACAATTCTTTTTCAATTAATTATTTTGCGAAACGCACTTTATTTTAACTTATTTTAACATCGAAACACGACCGAATAACTCAAAAATTCGTTAATCAAAGGAAACTCTTTCGACGCGCCCGCCGCGCTTGGCCGTTAAAACAACACTCAACTAAATTAAATTTTCACCCGCCGGTGGTGGCATGGAAAATTGTCCACCGGCTGGGAAAAACGCGCCCTTGAACTTTTAGTTCCCACCTGCGCAACTTGCTTATCGCGCGCTTCTCACGCGGCGCATTGCAAGTTGCGCTTAATTATTGTTGGGTGGGTCAAATTACTTTCCCCCGTGTATTTCAAAGTCAAGATCACTGTTTTTCTTATTTTCTAATCGCCAGAAAAGCTTGGGAATGGTGCAAGGGTAATTGCGCACCTTGCAAATCTCACAAAATGCGCGCGGATCAGGTTACGTCTGGAAATGTTACATTTTCCGTTGGAGTGGATTTTTGTACGTTGAAGATTTTTGTACATTTGAAAATGGAAATTAGATAATAATTTTCCATTTAGGATTTGCTGTTCACAGGGAACTCATATTGCATCAAATTCATTGCGAATTTGATGTAAAAGGCTCCCTGTATGAAGGGGTATGAGAATTTGTCTAAGGATCTCGTTTTTCACCGAGACCCTTAGAAATTCTGTATGTAACAGCGTAAACCCCATAGGGGTTATTGCAATTTTTTTTTGTTTAACGTTGATTTTTCAAATTGTAGGGGTAGTTTTAACCCCTTAAGGGTTGCAAATAAATTTATATTTGCCTGACAATACGTATACAATGGAATTTAAAGCATAAACTTGAAAAAAAAATGTTTACAATTTTTTTTATTTTCAGTCGATTTAGGGGTGGTTTTAACCCTTATCATAAAGTTTGGCTTGATTTAGTATAAATCAACCACCTTCTAAAATAAATATTGAAAAAAGTGTATTTCATTGGATTATTTTTCATTATTATTGAATTCATCGCAAAAAAACCCTTAAAAAGGGGTGTTACAGTTTACCTGGGCACCAGGTACCTCGGAGACCGTTGCCGTCGTTATTTTCGTGCTCAGCGACCCCAAAAACCCCCGGGTAGCAAAAATCGGCTCATTTCCATCAATATTTACCGAGTGATAGAATGTCTCTTTGAGATGCACTTCTAAAATGCATATTTTTAATGCAGGAAATGCATTTTTTCAAAATGAATTCATCACTACCGGTCACAAAGTTTGTGGATGCTCTCACGAATCGAACACAAAAAACCGCATTAAGATCCATCTTACTGTTCAAAAAATCCTAGGTTTGGCACTTTTTAGTGCTTTATTTCCTCGACTATAATAGCTACTTCAGGTTTCAATCATCCTGGTGTTTCTTTGTCTTTCTACCTTTTCATCAGTTTCTTCCAGCCCCGACTTCCTGTGTATCGTTTCCTCATCATGTGTCTGTCGTTTTTCGGTGTCAGTGACACCTCGACCATTGCCTCTAGTTCTGCCCTACATTCGTCGAAACTCACACAATCAAAGAAGACATGCTCTGCGTCAACCTGGATTTCTTTCCATGCCAGGAATAACGGTGAGTTGTCGTGCTCGAAACAATGGAGGTTATTCCCTATATCTTCCATGTCCATTCAAGAACGGCGTGAGGTCGTAACTCAATTCTCTACGCTCCCCCGTAACCTATATGTCCACGCCTGGGAATAGCCTGTGGGTCCACCGTCCCTTAGAATACGTCGCACTTCCCTTGCCATTCCGTTACGGACGTCATCTGCCTCCGCACTGTATTTTGCTCCCTCATTCGCAATCATAGATACGCATGCCGCCTTTCACTAGTATGTCATCCAAGCAATCACGCACGCCGTATCATTTGGACATGATCCTATTCGCACAGCACGCCTGGAGGGCACCTAATCTGCGTGTGGGTCTTCACTTTCTGCTGTTAGCCGTCCTGTACATCGCTGCTGGCCAAACTGGCACTCCTTATAGCTAGACTGAGCTAACCATCCGCGCCATCAGGGGCCACAGCTCGGTCGCAGGACGAATTCCTGCGAAACTGCGCATTTTGCTCTGTCCACTGCAGCCAATCTCGCCATTGAGGGGTGTGTTTGTCCATCTACCTATCCAGGGCTCAGGACGACCCGCCGGTACTAATGGCTATGGGTATTCAATACGAATACGCTAATATTAAATTTTTCGGCGAGGTTAATTCTATCTGAAATGCTGGAAATATGTAATGTGCAGATAAATTGAACAGCCTCATTTTTAACTTCCCAGTATAGGAAGTTATTGTAATCGGTCCGAAAATCGAAATCGAAATTTTCGACGTATTTTCATCTTTCAAGGTCCCAGGAGCATTTTAAGAAAAAAATTGGGAGGAAGTATGTGTGTGTGTGTGTGTGTGTGCGTACGGATGTGGTCATTTTTTCCTGCACGATATCGCGCGAACCAAAAAAGATATCGACTTCGTTGAGGTGTCGTTCGAAGCGTATTAACCGAAATATGGTCTGAAAAGATTTTTATAAAATTCGGTCGAGCTGTTTTTTTGTTTAAGCGGCGTAAGTGATTTTTGTACCTGCACGATATCGCCCGAACCACGAAAGATATTGACTTACTTGAGGTGCCGTACGAAGCGTATTAGCGACAATATAATCTGAATAGATTTTTATAATATTCATTCGAGCGGTTTTTTGGTTTAAATGACATAAGTGATTTGTGTACCCCTGCACGATATCGCGCGAATCATAAAAGATATCGACTTAGTTGACGTGCCGTTCGAAGAGTATTAACCAAAATATGATCTGAAAAGATTTTCATAAAATTCGGTCGAAACGTTTTTTTTTGTTTAAACGACGTTTATAATTTTTGTACCTGCACGATACCGCGCGAACTAAAAAACTATATTAACGAAGAACTCCGCAGGATTTCTCGTCCGGCCCTGATGGAGTTCCTCCTGCTGTTCTAAAATCCTGTGCAGGGGCCCTACTGTCTCCTCTTCTATGTTTATTTCAAAAATCCCTAAATAAAGGGCGCTTCCCAACCTTATGGAAGAACTCTTTTATAATACCTGTCCATAAAAAAGGCTGTAAAAACGAAATATACCAAAACTCTTCGAATCTATTATTTATTCTGCTATCGCCCCTATCTGCAAGAGGCTTATCTCAACAAACCAACATGGTTTTCTTGCAGCCCGTTCCACTACTACTAATTTACTGGAGTTCTCTTCACACACAGTTAGAGGCTTTGTCACTGGCTGCCAAACTGACTGTGTCTACACAGACTTTAGTAAGGCTTTCGACAAGCTCTCCCACTCTATTATAGTTCTTAAACTAAAGAAATTAGGCTTTCCGCATGCCCTTGTGGTATAGTTCCAGTCGTACTTAGCCGACAGAACCTACCAGGTTCTATTCCGCGGAGTCAAATTTAAGAACATCGAAGCGTCCTCTGGAGTCCCGCAAGGTAGTCATCTTGGCCCTCTCCTTTTTATTTTATCAATTGACGATATTGTTACCCAGCTAAGGCACTGTAAAATCCTTATTTACGCTGATGACATCAAACTGTATCGCCACATAAGGAGTATAGAGGATTGCAAACTTCTGCAAGCAGATCTAAACACCTTCTATTCTTGGTGTTCCAACAACAACCTTGTGCTTAATATTAGTAAATGCGAGATCATGACTTTTTGTAGGAAATGTGGTGTTATAACTTATGACTATACTTTCCTTGACAACCAGGTCTCCCGTACTGAATCTGTAATCGATCTTGGGGTTAGGTTAGAAAGTATGTTGGATTTCTCCACCCACATCAATTATATCTCCTCCAAGGGCAATTCAGTCCTGGGATTTATAAAAAGATGATCCAAAGAGTTCAACAACCCCCTCGTCACTAAACACCTGTACGTATCTTTGGTTAGGCCTTTGCTTGACTACGCTTCCCAGGTATGGTCTCCTTACTACTCCTCCCATGTTAGTAGAATCGAATCGGTTCAAAGGAAGTTCGTCCGGTTTGCACTCAGCCACCTCCCGTGGGATGACCCACTTGCTCTTCCGCCTTATGAGAACAGACTTAAATTGCTCAACTTAAGCTCTCTCCATAAGCGCTGTGAGGTTGCTGACGTTATATTCGTTCATCGATTGATGAATGACAAGGTGGACTCTGGTTTCTTAAGAAGCCGCGCGTCATTTAGAGTGAATAACTACAATCTGAGAGGTGAACCTCTCTTGCACATTAATTCCTCTAACACCAATTATGGCATGTTCGAACCCGTTAATCGCATGCTTATAAATACTAACAACAATAGGAGTGTGTTTAGCTTGCTAACTAGTGAAGCTGTCCTTAAAAGGACCCTTCTCAATGTGGCGTGACTCTTTGCGTGCCTCACTCCCCTTTTTAGTTTTGCATGCTTCTCTGTTTGATGTTTTTGATCTTTTATGTTTTTAATATTCAGCTGAGCCACGACGGCAGTGGTAAATTGTTTCTCAGCCCTGCTGAGAAGTGCACCTTCTGAGCTAGAAGGTTAACTCGTAAAAAAAAAAAGAAATGCTCTGAAAAAAATTTCATAATATTCGGTCAGGCCTTTTTTGTTTAAATAGAAAAACTTCGACTAATTGTCAGAAAGACCTTAAATTAGCAAGTGATCTTTTTTGGGTTCTGCCCAGCGATACCCTTCCAACAAAACAGCTTTACAAACAGCGCGAATTTGTCAAACCTTGGATTAGCACTTTTTGACGGGGAATTATTTTCTACGCGTGATACAGTTTCAGGAAATTTCGGTTCATCCTGGGATTTCCAGTAGTTACCGCAAAATTTGTTCTTTTTGGTCAAGTCTGACAAGTACTTAACAGTTACAATTTTGCTAATATCTCCGGGAATTTCTAAATGAAGTCATTCGATTCTTAGTTTGTCTACGGCGCTTCAGCACGCTCCATACGAATTTGAACACCCGCTTTAGTGCAGCGAACGGAAATGTGTGTTTGCTAAGGTTCAGGAAAAACAAATTCTCTAGAAAAATCTTGTGGATTTACTACTATTATAGTTATTTGAACTAGCTTCTCTCGGGATTGCTTTGTCCTCAGTTCTGATACTAGCCAATTTTCCAATAGTGCTAAACGTATAACTATTTTGTAAGAAGTCAGATTATTCCATCTTCGTTCATCATACTAGGAAGTTAATCGTATGGACCGAAGGGGTCAAACCCACATCCCAACTAGTTAATTTTTTCAATCATTCAATCAGTTCTGGATATTCTAATAAGCAATGTTCGTTCGAATCGCTATAGTTATGGTCTTCAGTTCAAACAAAAAATCCAAATAAAAGGCACTTTCACTTTTTCCTGAATTTTGTAATTTTCCTGGAAACTTCCAATGTTTTTTACCGTAAAAATCTTATTCGTACTATTACAAACACTTTTGAAAAAAATTAACCAAATTGGTCCACCCGTTCTCAAGTGATGCGCTTACCTCGGTGAACTGGCAAAAACCAACGAGGAATATTATGCAACCAGTTGAAATGTCAACGGGGATTTTACCATTGCCAATGTTCACCAATTATTTTGAAAATACTTCTCCAGATTAGTCGTTCTGCAGTTCAACATGTATTTTCAAACTTAATTTGAGTGTCTGGACATGCCTCTACAAAACGGACGACTTCAAACATGCATTATAAGCTCATCGGTCGGCGTTTACGGTGGATGCAATATTTGACGAAAATCACTTTCCAATAGAATAATAGAACCACCAAACCGGTTTTGTTTCGTAGCGCTACAGCCCAAAACGATCCTTGGCCTCCTCCAGGGCATTTCTCCAAGTTTTGGATGTTGAGCACTGCTTCTGCAAAGTCTATCCATCTCCTCCTGGGTCTATTTTCCGAAATTTCTGATATCAAGCCGTTTTGGGATGCGAGTTTAGAGTTCTGGGTCGTCCAAAAATTGCATATAACTCGCTGTTGTACCTTCTGCGCCATATTCCATGCTCTCTGGTTGCGCCTTTTTTCAAAAACCCGAGAGGGTAAGTCCTGGGAGATAGTACAAATATCGCTGCCATGAGGCAGTAGTGGTCGTATTATTGTTTTGTAGAGTGAGAGCCTCGTTTTTCTGTGTCAGTAGTATTCGTCGAGTTCTCATCCTTTTCCTCGTTTGTTTTTGTAATTGTAGACCCAAGGTAGACTGTTTTATCGACTACTTCTAGATTGTGTTCGTCGATAGTGTTATTTCTTCCATGCTAAATCTTCCAGCTCTGTGTTATTGCATCACTTTTGTTTTCTCCTCGTTGGTGTTCAGGCCTATATCCTTTGTCGCCTCTTTTAGTTGGACATAAACTTCTTTCGCTGCCAATTTAGTAGATCAATTTTAAGATTTTAATATATAAAACCAAAAAGAATTAAAAGAATCGGCAACAATGGCTAAGGCTAGCGAGATACGACAAAATTATTTTTATACAGCTGGCAAGATCATAAAATTCCACAAATATTTAAAATTTCAACATTTTCAGACAGAGCCCATAATTGTATTGAACCCTGCAAGGCTACAACGATGTATTTCATGTAAAGAGTAGTGTTATGTTGTTGTTGCCTTCGGGTCATAAAAATTGAGGCGCGAGCAAAGAACAATAGAAGATATGAAAATCGGCAACAACGTAACAAAGTTCTCAAAATCGAATGTTGACCAATAGGATAATTAGTTTTAGGTCACATGATGTACCGAATATTGAGGTTTTGGGAAAAAGAAGAAATTAAGATATGTATATAAAAATTGTCGGTTATTATGTAAAGTAAATTGCATGATGAAATAGTAAATAGATTTACGCTAAAATATAGTGAAATAGTTTCGGTTTTGTGCGGATTTTGGAAAAGCAATTTCAGTTTTGGCGTGATATCAGAATTGGACGGACAGAGAGTTTTAACGATCTTAGATTAGAACGGACAGAGTTCGCGAGACTTGAGTACGGTTCGGTTTTGATTTTTGATATAGCATTTTGAAAATTATTAGTTTGATTTGGCAAAAGTATGTATTGGAGTTTTTAGTTTGGGTGGATTTTGAACGAATTTCGAGAAACGTTATTAGCATATATTGAAGGCTGTTTTTTGTAAATTCGGTAGGAACAAGTGATTAGGATCAATATTGTGGAGGGCGGAATTATTAAAATTTGTACGGCTGACAAGGAATATAATATTGTGGATTAGTATATTGTGAATTTATGAAGTATTGTGGATTTTTTGTGTTAAGGAATTAATGTTGCCATTTATTAAACTTATTTACGTTTTATAGGGTGTATCCTTGATAGGTCAGTGCAAATACTGGCTTTTGCCGACGATATTGCTATCCTTGGAAGATCATTATAGAGCACTAATGAAAGAAACCTTTGTCGCACTTGAGCAAGCCGCAAAAAATCGGGTTGGAAATAAACGAGCGCAAAACAAAGTACATGTGTACAAAAAACGCCCGAAGTAGCAGACAAAACGTAACAATCGACACCTACAATATACATGGATGTATTTTTATACCTATATACTAATAAGACCTGTCCTACTATATGGTTCGGAAGTGTGGACATTGAAAAACGCAGACGAAACATTGGTAGGAAGATTTGAAAGGAAAATCCTTCATTCGATCTACAAAGGAATACAGGTTGAAGGCGTTTGGAGGAGAGTTGTGTGAAATCAGTAAGATTCCAAACATTGTCAAAAGGATCAAAATAGCTACGATGACTACGATGGATTGGTCATGTCCAACGAGGTGGGGAACGGAACCCGACAAAGATAATGCTGGTCAGGGTCAGGGATCGAGAATCATGGAGACGAACGCTGGAAGCCAAGGCCAACAAAAGTCTGTCGAGCTCCTGATAATGACTTTCGCCAGTGAGGTATTTATTGCGCAATTGATCAGTCGTATAAGCTTTGAGGGTACTTCTAGTTCCGATAAGATCTTGGAACAGCCTCTGTGTTTACAGAGTAATATGCCTGTTGAAAGTCGCAAAATATTTGGTTTTTATCCACATTCCTTTCCCAGGTTTTTTCCAGAATTAGCTTTTAACGTTAACAGCTGATGTTGACCTGTTTGCCCTAAAACAGTCATACAGATCTACAAATAACTAGAAGTAGAACGAAGATTCTAATTGCAAGTTTTTTATGGAGGTTAAAAGCCCACTCACGGCTACCGGCACTCGAACCTGAACTGAAAATCACCTCCTGCTCTTCCACTCTCCCCGCGGGGCAGACTTTTTAGCGTTGTATTAATGAATAGATCAGCTTTTTTTAGCTTCTAATAACTCCTGGCGTTTCTTTGCCACTTCTACTTTTCTTTCATATTCTTGGATGTTTTCCTTCGTTAAGGCTGTATCAGATCCAAAGCAGAAAAGCAGAACCGTCGGCAGAGAATTGTCTCTATTGGCTTACGCGGGTCCCGTGACAAGAAAAGCAGCAGAGAGTTCTGCCGCTGCTTTCTCATCTCAAATCCTAATTTTGCTGCTTTGCAAAGCAGAATTTTTTGACATTTCTAACAGCTGTTACTTGGGAAGTTGTTTTTAAGTGGCAAGTGGACGGATAAACTTAAAAATTTCGTTATATTTATAAGGAATCAAATTTATTAAAAAAATCAAAATCTATCAACATCATCTTCAACTATATTTGGAAAAAAATTTTACATACGCAAACAATTTAATTTGTCGTTAGCTGTCAAATAAAAATTCTGCCACTGCTGCTGCTTTACTTGGATCTGATTCAGCAGGCAGAATTCTGCTTCTGCCTCTGCTTCTGCCGCTGCTCAAAAAGTTGGATCTGATACAGCCTTTAGTGTCGGCTCGGCCTTTCGGTGCCAGAAGCTGAAAGAGCCTAAGGCTGCTCGCACACTGCATCAGAATTTGAACGAAATTGTGCGAATTCTGATGAAATTGTATACATTTTCATCAGAATTCGCACAAATTCGTACAATTTCTGATGCAGTGTGCGAGCAGCCTAAGTCGGCTACTATCCCTCTAGACTAGAGTTATTGAAGATCGAATATGGCTAAGGAAGCACACCTTTGTTTAAAATTTAAGTGATATTTTGTGTTTCACGTCTTCAAAACAACTATTCCTAAAGCACTACCTGCATTATTGACATTCTGCATCTTTAAGCGGAAAACTATCCAAATTGATACCTTTCTTGTAGTATCGGGGAAAAATTTTCAAATGCTATTCCATAACTTGAATTTCATTCGTGTAAGCATTCATGCAGTATTTACCATATATTTTTAGTAGAATGCATTGAAATTATTGACTGCAGAATCGATTTCAATGCAAACCAGCATGCAAACACTAGACAACTCCTAACAACAACTTGTCACCACCTCAAAAAAGCCCCTCACGACGAAACCCGCTTTGTCATCAAAATAGCCATCGACCTCAGCTAGAAGGAGAGATATTCAAATACCCACGAGGTAGATCTAGAGAGACTCCCTGTCGAATGGTGTGGGCTAAAAGTAAAGGAAAGGAAAAACGGGCAAAATGAACTTTATACTCCATCATTTACGTAGCCCGAAGGTAGCCCTCCAGTGGTCATATTATGTTCCAGTCCCTCTTGCTATGTCGAAATCCATCTTTCATATCGCCCGGAGCCTGTAACTAGCGCGGCAGAAGAATTCCGATTGTGCTGGTCCATCATGCTGATGCGCTCCACAGAAAAAAAAACCGAATACCCCGGCGGAATGCTAGGCTAAGGCTTATCCTTTGTTCCGTTCATGTTTACCTTCGATGCCCCCAGGTGATAGAGCAACTTCAAGATTAGAACAGGAAGAGAAACAGAGAAGGAAATTTAACCATTAGAATCCCATTCCACTCATCATGCACACAAGCAAGATAATGTGCTACTGCTAGACACACTGGGCTGAAGATTCTCTTAAGATCATTGCC
Source organism: Thereva unica (assembly GCA_949987705.1). Taxonomy (NCBI): domain Eukaryota; kingdom Metazoa; phylum Arthropoda; class Insecta; order Diptera; family Therevidae; genus Thereva; species Thereva unica. The sequence goes on from OX465281.1 coordinate 218,954,911, forward strand.
GCTGAATATGGTCGCTCTTAAAGTAGCACATTCAGCGTTGGGTGATGAAGTGTTTTCTCAGAGATTTCTTTTCCGTGGCAATGGCAACAACACGCGACCCTGCCGTTGCCGCTAAAAACCAAAACAACCGGGTTTAGTTGTTCTGAAAGTCCACATTTAAACTCGGCTGAAGGATTGCCCAGGGATGTCATTAACAACAGCGTTCCATGGCTGCTGCACTAACTTTTGTGCATCGTGCACGTAGTCATTCCATTTAATAATAATAAATGCATTGTATCGAATCTCTGCAGGCCTTTTGCGCAAAACCAGACCGCGCTCCGCACAAAGCCCGAAATCATGAAATTTCGCCCTCGATGGGAATTAAATTGCGATTTTCATATCTAGTAACAATTTGCATATAAAAAGGGCCACGAAAGTGAGCACAGCTCCGAGGCTTAATATACCAGGCTCGCTGGCGCCCCGGGCGGAATGCAGCCACATCAAAGCTGTCCATAACAAGACCAACGTTGGAAATTTATTTTAAAAGAGGGTAATTGCCTTTAAAAAATCGCATAACCAAACAGACTTATAAATCACGAGCACACCTTCAGGGAGCCGGTGTCCTCGCATTTCGAGAATAAATTTTCCTTATGCAACGCGGCAAGAGATCATTTTTTATAACTGCAGGCTGCAACTGGCTCGGCGCAGTTGAGTGCATGAAGTTGGATTTGCAACATGTTCCGTTTGGGGGGATCCGAATGCCCCATGTGCCGAGGCTCTCTGGGTGGATAAGATGCGAGACGACAAGGTGTCTCCAGGGCTGGCTTGCGGCAATCTGGAATAAATTTTTGTTGTTTGATGCCGCCAATGTGGGCTGATATTTCTGTGAAAAATGAGGACAGCAAATGCATACTAATGGCGTTTTAATCTAATCGCTCGATCATGATTTTATGAGCCAACTCTGAAATGTTTTATTCCTCAGTTATGGAAGGAGGAAATGCTTCAAGTCATCGAATCAGGATCTTACATACATATTTTAAAACAGCCTTATCCGGACTATCTTAATATGCTTAAGCTGCTCATGCAGCATAAGATAGTTCTAAGAACACGTGAAGCTGATTAATGCTTATTTTGTGGCAACAAGTCTTCCAAGTCTTAATTGATTAATCAACAAATATTGCTTGTACGTGTTGAAGTTTACAAAATTGAATTTCAACGTGCAAATCTGCACCAACGTCTTTTTTCTGGCTTCCCGTTAGCTATGAAATTTTTCGAGTGCAAATAATTCACCAAATTTACTTTATATTTTACTGCCAGTTTCACAGTGCCAGCTTAAGCCAAGGCGTATTTAGCTGTCACACAAGTAGGCGCAGAGCAGGGGAGCCAAAAAAGGTGGGAAAATAAAATAGGCCGTGCAGGCAGGATGTTCTGAATTTCAGTGGAACAGTGGCTAAGTGGAGGGGGTCAAATAGTAGTAACGGCCTCAGAGACCTTTGTCGGTGCCCTAGGGTGACCCCAGTATGCTCTTGTCTATACGAGAGTAACAGACTGAGGAGGGTGAAATACGAGTGTTTCGCGAATCAAAACGAAGCAAATACCGGACTGGTCCTCCAGGTTGGGGGCTGGGCAGCAGGCTCACAACCTTCCATCGTAAACAGCACCCGTCACGAATCCTCAAGGCAGACCACGAACAGGACGGACTCTAGGGCAACGACTCATGCAACGGAATATGGAATTTGAGCTTGGAACATGGAACGTCAGGACGCTCAACAGAACGGGCGTTCTGCGTTCGCTTTTATTAGTACTAAAAATATATAACATAAAGATTACAGCCCTTCAAGAAACCAAATGGACCCATAGTGGTATAATGGATCTAAAAACCCACCCAGCACTCTCCAGTGGATCATCGAATGGAAGAAGAGAGTTCGGAGTAGCATTCATCATAGAGAAGGAAATGAAATCACTGATTCTAGACTTCAAGCCAGTAAGCAATAGAATATGAACGCTTCGCATTAAAACAAGGCTACATAACATTAGTATTATAAACCTCCACGCACCCACAGAAAAAAATACGGATGAGGAGAACGAGGAATTCTACCAAGAGCTAACAAACACCATCAGGTTAATACCGTCAAATGACATTAAAATGGTGCTTGGAGATATGAATGCGAAAATAGGAAAAGAAGAGGAGTTCCTAGGAGTCATAGAAAAGCATAGCCTACACAATGTAACTAATGACAATGGTAGTAGATTGATCGATCTCGCAAGCTCAAACTCAATAGTAGTATGTTCAACAATGCTCCCGCACAAAAATATCCTTAAGATGACGTGGCAGTCACCAGACGGGGTAACTAATAATCAAATTGGCCACGTCCTAACTAAGAGAAGAGGGGCCACGAGTATAATGGGCGTGTAAGAACAATGAGAGGAGCATGCTGTGGCTCGGACCACTATCTAGTCAAAGTGAAATTAAGAACCCGGATAGCAACCAAAACGCATAGAGGGCAAACTCAAGCAAAATATGATATAGATAACCTAAAACTGGAAGAAATAAGAGATGCCTACCAGCATGCTGTCGTACAAAATTTGAGAGAGGTAGAAGAACAGCCCAAAATCAATGACAAATGCAAGAAAATCAAAAGCAGCATAGAGGGGGCAACAGAAGGGGCACTAGGCTGGCCCCCAGAAAGACTAGAATTGATTGGTTTGACCAGGACTGTAGAGCCACAATTGAAGAAAGAAACCAGAGCCACCGAGAGTACATTGCACGGCCAACAAGAGCAAAGATGGAAGTTTCAAGGAAAAAAGAAGAAGAAGAAGAGGGAATATCTAAACAGCAGGATCTTACAGATGCAGGAAGACTTTAATGAAGGGAGATTTAGACAAGCGTACAAAGGAACTTGCCAGATCACCAATACGTTTCAGCCAAGAACGGACATCTGCAAAGACATAGATGAGAACTTATTAGCAGAAAGGTGGAGAGAGTATTTGATACCAGATGACTGGAGGAAAGCAATTTATGTCCAATACACAAGAAGGGAGATAAATTAAACTGCAAAAACTACAGAGGCATCTCACTCCTCAGCACCAGCTACAAAGCCTTCACAATCCTTGTGAAACAAAAACTAGAACCTATAGCGGAAGGCCCTTTAAAAGAATATCAACCTGGTTTTAGAACAAACAGGTCAACATCGGACCAGAGAGGATGGAATATGGCGAAGAAGATACTACAGCGAGTTGTATGAAATTTTTGACGACCCACAACTCGCAACTTTAATAAAAATTGACAAATTACAAAATTGACTGAGACTAGCCGGTCATTTAATCAAGATGGAGGACAATCGTATCCCAAAACGGCGTATAGCCTCTGAAATTTCGGGAAGTAGGCCAGTAGGTGGACCCAGGAGGAGATGGATAGACTCTGTGACGGCTGACGCAATGCTCAACATCCGGAACTGGAGGCGTGCTGCAAGGGACCGTCAAACTTGGAGATATGCCCTAGAGGAGGCCAAGGCTCGATTTGGGGTGTAGCGCCATTGGATGGATGGAGTGGCTATGGTAATAGCGATAAAGTATAGATAGGGCTGCAACATTTGTACGGAAGTTTAAAGGAGCTACAGAGGCGCGAAAGGTGCCATCATCAATGAGTTTGATGGCAGGATTTTGCTCGGGGTCAAGCCAAGGTGGTTTTTGGTATATATGAATCCAGATGAACGAATTGTGTTCAAGGCGGGGCCGGATCAGTGCTACCAACTCGTAAAATCCCCTAAAATCATTGTTAAAGAAAAAAATGTATATGTTGTTTTAAAAAATTGCTGAATTCAAAAGTCAACGAAAAACTCACCATTGTTATTGGTAACTTGGCTTAGGCCTTCATTTCCAAATGTGTGTTCAAGGCCGGTGTTGTCATGGCTGATCTGTGTGTTTAAGTCACCTATTAACACACTAATATCTCCCTTTGAATTAGAGCAAAAACCTCATTCAGTCGCATATAGAATTCGTCTTTGATGTCAGACGCCCAAATTCATAAGCAGTGTTCTCATATTCCATGATCCGATTCGTGTCCTTGTTCGAAAAGCAAAAGGTCGCCGTCGTGTTGTCCATCCGGTTCCGAGGCTCAACCGACTTAAAACTATGTTTTGTGGCGCAGAGAGTTCGCCATTAGCCCGTCACTCGTAAGCTCTTTCCGAAGAAATACCCCAGGGGCATCGTGAGTAGGTGGGATTAGGACTTGCTAAGAGATCTGCTAGGTGTACGTCTGCAGTGACTCTTCTCGGGTTTTGATAGAAGTGACAAATCGGGTGCCGCCACCTTCCGAGGTCTTTGTTAACTGTTCGTCCCCCAAACATATTGACTAGAGTGGTTAATTATAATCGTTTTGGTAGCCGTTATAGTTATATTATACCCATTCTGTGCCTAAGAAGTAAAATGTTAGGAATATGATTAGTCTGCGTAATTAATGGGCATCTCTAGTGTATCCTCTATATGTAAGAGATTTTTCTATTGGACAATCCAAAAGGAGTATTCGATAGAACTTTTGATAACCGCAAATCTCTTGCAATCCCTTACTACCTCAAACGTCATTTGCTTTTGTTTTTTTAATGAAAAGGTTTACGCAAACATATCGACAGTGTATGTCCGGATTTTTCATTACTAAAATGCCGCAGTCAGACATATGTATATACAGCCATATGTACATGCATACTTCCAACTTTTATGCAGATCTCCGACTTCTCTTAGAACCGACATTTGTCTGCGCTGCTGCTTTTTTGCGCAGACATAATTCTATAGAAGTCTCTGCGAAATTCGTAACTTGTGAACCCACCATAAGGGTAGCGGTTTTTTTACAATCTAACATGTTGACACCATTAAAATTCCATTTGTGACCTTTTCGGTATAATTTCAAGGAATTCGCTTTTGACGATCAAGCGGAAATCCCTAAAGCAGAGTTGAAGATTTTAACAACGTTGAAATGCACTCTCACCGTAAAGGTACCAAAGCGCTGATTAAATTTCTCTAAGAATTTCCCTTGGGGCGAGAACCAAAATACACGATTTTTTTTCTTATTTTCATGATTTTAAATAAAAAGTACACCTGCCCTTAAGCCAAAACTCAATTCAAACCAGACCATTCTAGAGAACAACGAAGCCAGTTCTTATATTTTCCAATTTGTGTTTAGCCTTAAGGTGAAGGGGATGAATTATATGTCTGAGGATACAGTGATCCCTGGAGGCATTCATTCCAGCCCTTAAGCGTGTTCTCCACTTCTCTGTGCACTGGTAGAAGTTCAAATGGGATCTATATATACTTCTGGAGGATGATGATGAATCCATACGTAAAAGCTATGCAGGATATTTTCAAGGCTCTGTAAAATATTGTATGCTTGCCTAGTAGACATGTAGAATATGAGGATAGAAAAGCTTTAACTGCTTCAAGGTATTATTCCTGAGCACATATTTGAATAGACGTTATGAAGTTTTAATATCACGCATGAGATTTGGATTTTAACTTTTTCTCCTGTTTTTCAATAATAAAAGGCAAAAGGCTTCCAAGGGAATATCGATAACACAAACGAAACTTTTTAAGATTTCTTTTTATGTATAACATGCGAGTACATAAAAAAATGTGAATAATTTTCATTTAAGTTGCTTAGAGCAAGCAGATGGCCTTCAAAGACAATTTAGATTGTTTAAAACTTTCTTGTTACTTATACAAGTAAATGCTGGCTTTATTTACAAATACGTAAAGGATTCTTTTGACGTCCTTGGAATTTTTGATAGTGATATACTAAGTTTATCAACTTTCCAGTATAAGGAAGTTATTGTAATCGGTCCAAAAATCTAAATCGAAATTTTCAACGTATTTTAATTTTTGAAGGTCCCAAAAGCATTTAAAGCAAAAATTTGAGAAGAAGTATGTGTGTGTGCTTATGTGCTTACGTATGAGGTCATTTTTTCCTGCACGATATCATGCGAACCAAAAATGATAACGACTGCGTTGAGGTGTCGTTCGAAACGTATTACTGGAAATATGATCTGAAAAGATTTTTATAAAATTTGGTCGAGGCGTTTTTTGTTTTAAACGACATAAGTAATTTTTGTACCTGAACGATATCGTGCGAACCATAAAAGATGTCGACTTAGTTGGGATGCCATTCGAAGAATATTAACAAAAATATGATCTGAAAATATTTTCATAAAATTCGGTCGAACCGTTTTTTGTTTAAACGACGTTCGTGATTTTTGTACCTAGACGATACCGCGCGAACCAAAAACTATATCGACTTCTTTGAGGTCCGAAAGAAGAATATTAACAAAAAAATGCTCTGAAAAAAATGTCATAACATTCGGTCGGGCCTTTTTTTGTTTAAATGGAAAACCTCGGTAGTGTCAGAAAGACCTTAAATTGATAGGTTTTGCTAATATCTAATAAACTTGATGGAATGAGACCCGTTCTAAACGAAATGATCATTTTTAGATTCTGCACAGACATAGCTTTCCAACAAAACATCACTTGTCAAAATACGACAACCTTTAAAAATCGTGCAAAAATTACGTTAGCCTTCACAAATTTTTCAAACCTTGGATCAGCACTTTTTTGACAAGGAATTGTTTTCTACGTCCTACAGTTTCAGGAAATTGCGGTTCATCCCGGGATTTTCAGTATCAACCGTAAAATTTGCTCTTTTTGGTCAAGTCTAACAAGTCTAACTTTACATTGATTAGTTTTGCTAATATCTCCGGAAGCTTTGGAATTTCCAAATGAAATCATTCGCTTCCCAGTTTATCACCGGCGCTTCAACACGCTCAATACGAATTCGAACATCCGCTTTAGGCTGCCCGCACACTGCATCAGAATTTGTACGATTTTGTGCGAATTCTGATGAAATTGTATGCTATTTCATCGGAATTCGCACAAATTCGTACAAATTCTGATCCAGTGTGCGAGCAGCCTTAGTGTAGCGAACGTAGTACGAAGGGAATATTTGTTTGTTAACGTTACAGTTTTTCAAAGCTTTCCTCTCCAAGGCCTGTAAAATATTTTGCTTCCTTCAGCTTTTCTTTTCATAGTCCAACTTTACATAGTAAAATGATACTTTTGTTTAGAGGGGTGGAAACTTTTTTTTTATGTGTATGTGAAGCATTCGCGGCCAGGACAGCATGCTCCAGCATTTGTTAGAAACAGCATACGCAGCAATATTAAACAAAAAAAATTGCACAGCCTGCAGCAAAATGATTGAAAAAATAATTGCTGTAAAGCAAAGTAAATTTCTGTAGTCTTCTTTGCAGCAAAGCAAAGTCAATAGCAACAGTATTAAAATTGCTGCGGCAATTTAAACCGAGGTGCTGCAGACGGTAGGGTGGTCTTTGCTACTTATACTTAATCGTGGTGGTGGTCGGTCGGCTTCAGACAGAGTCATATTATTGAAGATCCTTCTTGGAATTCTCTTCACTTCGCAATTTTCATACCAGCCAGGCAGATCTATAGAGACTGTCATTCATGCGTCAGTGAAAGATATCGAATGGTCTCTCCGGGCCAAGGAAATCTATCACTGCTCTTTTACAGATATCGAGGAAGCAAAAACGGAACTCGGAACTGCGAGCTGGATTAAGCCGCTTCTCAACGGCAGATTGTTGATAGCTGAGATGAATGGCGAACCGGTTACGATAATGGATGCTTAAGGCTGTTGTCAAGAAGGTGCTTATTACCGCTCCTATGAGCAATCGTAATCGACGAACTTCCGATTTGAACAAATGGTGTGCAAAGGTTTTGGGTCGATCAGCTGTTTCGTCATAGTTGGGCAAAGACCCAAAGTTCTCGCCATCTTAAAAGATTCATTCAAATCGACAAAGCTAAGGTGCGCAAACTGTTAAATTTCAAGAGGTCGGACCCAAAAATACTAACAAAGTTTCTGGCGGGCCACTGATGCCTCAATTACCATATAAGCAGAAAAGTGCCTCGTTTCAGGAGGCATAACACTCCAGCGAGTTGTTTCTCGATGCCCCGATGTCAGAGTCGCGACAATAATGGTTGGCAGTAAGAGGAATAGATTAAAAATATCGCGGTCTTTCTGTGGCAGTTCCGATTCACTTCTCTCTCTTCACTATCTTCCGACTAGAGTTTGCTGTAAGACATTATACTCTGTACAAAAAGATTGTCGAACAGTACAAAGGGGCTTTCCCTAAGTCTCTAGTCTATCACATAAAAAAAAAAAAAAAAAACGATTGTCGACAGTACAAAGATGCTTTCCCTGAGCCTCCAGTCTTTCACATAAAAAAAAGACAACTTTTGCACTAAGCTACATCGGCCCAGATACCTGATATCGACTGAAATCTGTTTCCGAAAATTCCAAAAAATTGCCTAAAGCCCACGAATATTTGAAAAATTAAAGCAAAAGTTTTTATGTCGGATATTCTACATGCTTATCACGTTTGATCCTGCCTACGGAGTTAATGATACAATATGGTAATGGAACAAATTGCAGTAGTCATAAGAATTCACGGGTGGTGGACTCTTATGACCGCTGTAACCTGTTTCCAACTTAAGGTTGCAAACAGATTTCAAAGGCGGCGGCCCGCATTCAGAATTCCAATAATTTCTCCGTGTCGCCTGCCATTTGTGTTAGCACATATGCATCTTTGTATATTAAAAAAAGAAAGTGTCTGTCAAGTGGAGCCAAAATAGAAGAGATAGAAATCTGATTAGAAGTAATTCAATTAGTTTTTTTTTAATTAATTAATTAAAAGAGGCTCAGGAAATCTCCTTTCCCAACCATTACTATAGCGACTTTGACATGGGGGATTCGAGAAACAACTCGCTGTCTTGTTATGCCTCCTAAAACGAGTTGAATTTCATCAACCAACCGATGACATGCGCTTGGTGGAGCGGGGAAGGAGTATCGAAGGCTATGACTATGGATGAAGAAAGAAGGAAAGTTATGTAGGTGGGGAAAATGTTAAAGGCGAAGACCGTGATGCTGTCGGGATTCGAACCTGGGACCTTCGCAATGGTATAGCCAGGCGCCTTATCCCTATTACGACGTATAATTAATACGATGTTTCACAATTTTTTACATTTTACGTATCTTGCAACTTGATTTTGACCCACTTTCATGTAACCGATCAGTCCCATAGACTTAATTCGCGTGGCAATGCAATATGACATTTTTTGTAAAAAAGTCAAGATGGCGGCCGAATTTTGCAATTGTGTTTCCCGATACATTCATATCAAATGAAATGGTGAGACAAAAAGAATACAAGCTGTGAGGCGTCATTGCAAAATCAAAATGGTGGCCAACAAATACTGTTTTTTTCTTCACAAGCCACTCGGTATGGGTATCAAATAAAAGGCTATGGCAAGTAAAACACTATTAGCTGCGTGGCGTCATTCCAAATACAAAATGGCGCAAATACAAAATGGCGCAAATACAAAATGGCGGCCAACAAAAAATGAGGGATTGCATTTTTCTTTACAACGGGCTCTTTATGGATATCAAATGAGAGGATGTGACAAGTAGAATTCTATTAGCTGTATGTCGTTATTCCAAATTCAACATGGCGGCCAACACAAAATGATGGAGGGGGGAGGGCGACAGGAGTGAAGTTTTGCACAGGGCATCTAATCCCCGCATACCATAATGTATGCGGACGATTCTGAATATGTTTGGCTAGTTGTCTGTGGTGCCCGTAGTACACAATTTTTCATCATCGAATCAAAAAAAAGTTGTGACATACTCTACAAATTATTTAATATCCAAAATCAATTTCTAAGGTCGAATTTGTCTTCAATGTAAAAGTGAAATTCGAGGTCGACATCACTTCCATCAATATAGTAAATTACCAAAAAAAAGAAACTTTTATGCCCTATCATAAGCAAGCATTTTGATTTTTTTTTTCATTATTTTGTAAAAATGTAACAAAATATGACTTAGGATAAAAGACGCATCACCACATCAAACAATGAAGAGCAACTCGTTAGACAACTTTTCTCTAATTAACAAAATTTCAGCAGAACGTCAAGTGTTTTTGTATGCTAAATAAACAGCGCTGTAAAATCTCTATTAAAAGTTTTTGGAGGCTAAAAGCAAGGAGCCCGCTTCCACCACTAAGACAAGGCATCAAAAAGTCTTCTCCCGAATGAAATTGAGAAACCCCAAAGGGTGTGTAACAGCTGAGCTGTTCTGAGTGTTTCAACAAACCACCGCGTCAGTGAATTTGAAACCGTAAGACAGCAACAAAATTTTAGTAAAATTTGATGGAATATGCTTGGAACACATCCCAAACCCTAAAATAAATTAATAAACGCCCCAAGGTACTTTGATGAGTCAAAATTTTTGTTGCGAGCATTCATTTTTAGCTTAATGAGATACCTGTAGGCGGTTGTTACCTCAGTTATGGCTTCCTTGGATTCAGTTTCCATTACACATCGCCTTCTGATCACTCCTTGAGCCCAACGTAAAATCCGAGATATGTATATGGCGGAATTTTTGATATTTGATTGAAGGCCGTCTAAGTATTTTACACTCACCTGGGTAGGGGCAATTAATTAAAATATCTTTTGTGGCAGAAAGGCTCTGAAAATTTTCTGTACCACAGGAAGGGTATTATTCAAATCAAATACCAAGTTGCGAAGATACTTAATTAAAGCGTTCTGCGGAGCCTGTGAGGTATTTTCCTTTTCTTAGAAGGAGAAATATTTGTGTAATTGTATCGTGTTTATTGCGTTACATTGAAAATAAATAATTTAATCATTTTTAATTTGTTTGGTTTTACAACTTTCAAACGAGCTAATGAAAACCATATAGAACAACCGTTGTGCTGGTGTGGTTAAGTTTAAAGTTACAATCACGAATTGCATAATACCTACAAATATCTAATTAGCTTAACTTAGGTTTACTCATTAAATTGGTGATCAAAATAAGCTCAGTTAAATTATTGACGTTTAGTTATTTTACCACTACTGCTATGTCACCACTGCCTACAAGGGTTCAATCAATGGACAAGGCTTTCTTTAGGATTCTCAATGCACACAAGACCACACAACTACGATTACAGTATTCTCTCCAAAACAACGGAAACTATTACTGAGTTTCCATGCAGAGTTTACCCTGAGTTTACTCAGATTAAGCGCCCATGGAAACGAAGATTGAGTAAAGTCTCGTCAAATCCAAAAAAACTCGACGAAACCAGTCCGATTAAGCTGGGTTTTACATATGTGTGTGTTTCGGTATCTTTTACTAAACATATCTTCTTCTTCTCTTCTTCTTCTTTGATCTGTTAGCTGGCTGTCCGAGCCGAACATCCCCGCTACGGGTACGCTGCTGTCGGTGCCACATAAAAAAATGCGGTTTCTTGGATAGTTTCTTCTGGTCAATTCGGCAGATCGACCACCCTAATTTCACACCCTGAATTTGGGGCCAAGCGACGGCGGAGTTGTAACAAATATTAAACCAGCAAATGGTTTCTGACGACACACATATTGACGGCAGCAGAAACGAGCATCGGCTATGTCCAAAGAAACATGCAACGCTAGATCTCGGACGCAATCTGGCAAAAATAGAACGCAGAAGGGCCCTAAAATATTACGTAAACTTTACGAGCGACCCGGAAAGACGTCACCAGCTTGAACGGGAACACTCCCAATTACACCGGGAGGTCAAGAGAAGTGTCCGGTGTGATAAAAGGCTGCAGATAAATGAGCTCGCTGAAAAAGCGGAAAAAGCGGCAAACACAGGTAACAGTAAAGTGCTCTACCAAATCACTAAACAACTTTCGGGAAAGTACTCTACTAAAAAGCATACCGTTGAAAGGTTGGATGGAAGGCTGCTGTGCATGGGGCGAGGAGCAACTACAAAGATGAAGAGATTACTTCTTCGCCGCCCTGAAAGGTTCATTTGCACAGGAAGCTTAGGAAAAAAGCAAAATTGCGCAGCCAATAAGAATCACCACCCATTCAAGACGGAAATTAGTAACAGCAATTCATGCAATGGCCAATGGTAAGCAGCTGGAAAAGATGGTATCCCGCCAGAATTGCTGAAAGCCGATACAAGCCTCATAGCAGATGCGCTTCAGCCAACCCTGGAAATAGCATGGAACACCTTACCTTTCCAGAGGATTGGACGGAAGGTATATTAGTCAAAATACTAAAATAGGGGGACCTAACAATATGGGACAACTGGAAGGGCATCTGTTTATTATCTACTGTGGGCAAAATCTTCTCCCATATACGACTGTCTAGGATAAGAGAGGCAGTAGACCGAACGCATAGAAGATAGCCGGCTGGATTCAGGAAGGGCCACTCCTGCATAGACCATATTAACACCTTGAGAATCATAATGCGTTCGACTCGGTTAATAGGAGCTTTATATGGCAGGCACTACTGCGACGTGGACTACCTGATAAAATAATAGAATTGATAAAAGCCCTATACAACAATTCTAAAGCAAATTCTCCATAATGGAAAATTATCCGACAGCTTTGTGGTGACTTCAGAAGTACGACCAGGGTGTCTACTTTCGCCTTTACTATTTCTTTTAGTAATAAATGATATCCTTGTCGACTCTCTAGATAGTAGAACAGGCGGCATACAATGGGGATTGCTAGACTACCTTAAAAGAATCTCGACTACGCGGATGATATCTGCTTACTGGCCCATCAAGGCTGGAGAGTAATTTTTTCCTTCCTATGTCCCATGAGGGATTAAAGGAGCATAAAGAAAGAAAGAAAGAAAAAGAATTGTAAACGTTATTTTTTTTTACAGAAATCAACATTAAAAATTGAAATTCAGTACATATAGAGTTTAATAGACAGGATACTCGCCATTCTACTTATCGTAAGCTCGTAAATCACGCTATAAGATTGGATACACCAGATACGCTGGGAATATACATATGTAGGTCCATATTAAAAGCTTTTCTTTACACCTGACTTCATACAAAATATTGGTGCAAAACGCATCCTGCAGCAAAATAAATCTTAAGAAAAATTTTTATTTTAGAGGGAACGTTAAGGAAAATCGCTTTTATACGGCGGCGCTTTAAGATTATTTATTACAGAGGGGTGAAAGTTAGCACAACAGATATTTTTGTTGGTGTAACAAATTGCTTGATACGCAGCTTCACTTTGTTGATTTTATTATGTAACTAGCAAACTACTACATGTTAATTTGGATGTTTTTAATTTTACTAATTTTATATTTGCATGCTTAGTTGTGGGCAGCGCTAGAGTGTGCTGAGTAGGTAAACCTTTTTTAGCTCAGCTGAGCTCTGTGTTAGAAGGGTTAACTCTATTACTAAAAACCCGCGTGCGTTGCAACGCCTTTGAATAAATAAAAATAGGTTTGCATAGTTCGGGATAAAAAAAAATATAATGAAACAATGAACAAATCTGCAAAACATGATTTTGGGTCCATAAAAAAATTTAGTTACCTATAGAAATAGCTTAAGCGCCTAAAAAATACTGAAGCATGCCCTGAAAGTCCTAAAATCGGATTAGTCGAAATCTATTCCAGTTGTCCCGACAGACACGCGGATCGATGAAATTAATGCACGTCTATAAAGATCACTCATGTAGGGACAGATTGAACAACATCATTTAAAACAAAATTCTGTACTCGGTAATCGGATTTCTCGTTCCCATCTATGTTCCTGATAGTGATGAGCAAACGCAAGAACAAGACAAGACTAATCTAGTCTTGTTCTTGTCTTGTTCTTGCACAGTTAGTCTTGTTCTTGTTCTTGCAAGCATAAATAAGTCTTGGTCTTGCAAAATGTGCAAGAACAAAACAAGACTGCAAGAACAAGACCATTTTTGCTCATCACAAGTTGGCGCACAATGCATGCGAAGTCATTATGTACGTATGTACAAATGCTTTTACAATTATCATACTAAAAAGTAAATATACACACATGTATTTATATCATAACTATTTGAACATGATAATTAATTTTATATTTTTTGTTTTAAAAAGAATGAATTTAGGTGAAAATTTTGCAGGAATCTTGCTAAAGTCTTGCTCTGAGTCTTGTTCTTGCACAGTTAATCTTGTTTTTGTTCTTGCAAACATAACTAAGTCTTGTTCTTGTTCTTGCTAAATGTGCAAGAACAAAACAAGACTGCAAGAACAAGACAATTTTTGCTCAACACTAGTTCCTGAGTCCGGTAACCCAGGCGAGAGTCCCTTTGTGCTTTCTATCAAGCCCAGCTAGCTCAACTCTGCATCACTTCATTATCTTTGAGCGTAGCATTACTAACTCCACAGTTTTTCTAGAGGCTCGCCTATCTTGCGTAGGCTTAGAGTTCATTGTCTGGCGGTTCTATATGATCGCCAGCACTTTCGCTGTCAGCTCAATGAATCCCTAGATAAACCCCTGCCCGAAAGCCCGCTGAGGTCTTGGAGCCTTTGGTAAATATTCGTATATCGAACTTCCTCAAGACGTTTCCGTTTCTCCACTCCCTTCTTAGTTTAGGGGAAGGTAGTCCGCGGTTGTTGCGATCATACCCTCGGTGATCTAGTTATGTCCGTAGGATTTTCAGTTTCAAGCCCGGAGTCTCTCAATCTGAGGGCATTACATGAGGCACGGGAGATCAACGGCAAGAGAATGTCGAGGGGTGCGTGGGGTATGGTTGTCGCCCCTATTGCTGCCGACCTCTGGTCCCTTCTTAATTTTATGACATTATAGGTCAGCGCTGGCCACCATAGCGGACCACACGGCTATGTTCATCTAAAGACCATCTTTGGCTTAATACCTCATTTCTTGATGAAGGTTTTACAGGCGTAGAAGTCTATCCAGGCTTTCTTTATCCGTTCCTCGATGTTCGACCTCCAATGCAGTTTTGGGTTTTGGCAATTTCAACCTGCCGGATTAAGAGCGGATATGCCCCTTCAAGCTGGGAAAAACATACATAAAGAGTGTTTAAAAAGCTCTGAACAAAACTATTATTAGTAGTTTTCAAATAATCTGTGTTATTGGGCTGTAACGTTGCAATGAAGATACCTCACCTACTTCGGATTTTTTCCACTGCAGTTATCCAAGTTGACATGTGTACGTTGAGTCTTTCGCAACTTTAGATTTTCTCTTTTTCTTGATTTGTTTGTTTCATGTCATAACCACTATTGCTTTCTTCACTTAAATTTAAATGTAAATTGTCTATATATCCAGTTTTTATTGAAGTAACGTCGAACGAGAGTAATTTGTAATTAGTAAAATAATTTCAAAAATAATTTACCTAGAAATTAAGTAACTGAATATAACGGAAAATCAAATTAAAAATCTTATATTTAGGATCGTAAGAGAGAGCTCTAGATTCAAATTTTAATACAATTACTTAATCTTTGTAGGAATTTCATAGAAACAAGGTTGACATACATGAAAGCTTTCTGTTCCCTCATCTGAACCTAAGCGAATTGTCCTCGAAGAGCTTTGTCACTGCTCGAAGTCAATTTACATGTTAACGAGGAATTTTAATGTTTTCTAGAACATTTGCCCGCAGGTATTTGTAGGGAATAACGCTTAAAAGAGCACGAAGATTTCCTATACTACATTAAAACAGCCCCTGGATATTAACTGATTACTCGGCAAGACTTTGCCATTGAGTATTGATTACTTATCCTAGATATTTTCATTTTAGATGACGGGAGTTCATCGTTTTTCTTTTTTTTTTTTAAACATTTCCTAAAACAACAGTATAACAAATGGTTGACAAGACAGGACTCCTAGAACGGAAGGATCCCAGCGTTGAATTCCGAAAGGAATTAAAGGAAAACACTTCTCCATTCTTCTGTATCAAACTTATGAGAGCGTGTTGGCGTCTCTGAATTCTTTTGTCAGAAATCGACCCATAAATAGCTTGCAATTTGCATAAAGGTGTGCTGAACCTAAAACTCAATTGCAAACTTCAACACTTCTGCCTTTGGCAGCACTTTTATCCTCATCAGTTGGTTTCTCCTTGTGCACAGGCATTTTATCGCGCAGCAAAATAGCGTAGCATCATGACGTATATATATATATGTATGTATATATAATACTAAGAGACAAAAGATTATGCCTGTGTAGTAGTGGTTGGAAAACTCTTCTTGGGGCAAACAAAAATGCCAGGGAAGGAAAAAAGTAGATCGCTTAAGGGCTTTTTCAGAATTCATATTTCGCTAGGTTTAATGAAGTGCCAATGGCAACGAAATGTTTCATGAATCCCGCAAAAAGCTTAAATGGCATAAATAACTCAAAAATTTTAATAACCAGGCACGAGATTTGCATTTCAGAGCGGCAGGAAAAGAGTTTTTTTAACATCCCCCATGAGTAAAATGAACAACACACCATGAACAAACTTTATAAAGTTTTTTTAAGGCACAGTAATTATGCAATGGCGGTTTTTAATCCTTTAACTTGTGGAGGATTTTAATGATAATATGTGGCGTCAAACGATGTATTTTCGGTATAATGTGTTTGATACATGAAAATCAAGAAAAAAAGTTTGTTCTATTCAACGAATTGAAGGATTTCGTAGGATTTCTGGTTTCTCCTAGTCAACCAAGACAGAGCAGGATCATAAACCAAATATGTAGTTATTTTCTGACCTGGGCAAATCGTTGGTTTACAAGCAGAATTCACTAAGTACAATTTTTTAAGTTTTCAGTTTTTTATACTAAAGTAAGTCTTATAATGCCAACTTTATACTGGCAATACCTTATAGCCCGGAAACTAATATTGTTAAGGTTTTTAGGGGGTTAGTTTCGGATTTACTTTGTCCATAATGACACAAAACTACAAAATCATTTCTACCAAAACTCATTAAGTCGTTGCGTTTTTTTATTTTAATCTAAAAATCCAGTATTAGAATTAAATAATTATTTCAATTCTTTTGTAAACTAAACTAAGAAATCTAAAAAACAATGTATACTGAGCCGATTACTATTATATGCCACTACAAAATTTTCAGAGACACAAACATCTTAAATATCGATTTACTAAAAACTATGGTTTTTGACTTAGTGATTTCTGCTTTTAAACCCACGAAATTTACCATTGTTACTTTAAGAACGTTCTTCAACTGTAAATGGAAGAACAAAAAGAACATACATATTACACAACTAGAAAAAACCCGCGGGCGTTGCTACGCGTTTTAATGAAAAAAATATGTGTGCTGCATAGTCCAGGTTAAGAAAAGGGTATAATGAAACAAAGAACAAATCTGCAAAACATAATTTTGGGTACATACAAAAATTTAGAGCTATGTACCTATAAAAAATTAGTTAACCTACACCTTTTTTAAAATTCGAGTTTGAGCACCACCTATCGGAAAAATGTACTACGTGCACAGCAGTCAACTAGCCAATTATATTACCCTGTGCAGAGCTTGCCCTTGGCAACCTTAACATTTTTTCCCAAAAAGAATTTCATCAATATGCCGCCATACACTGAGAGGAGAAAACGCGCGCAATTCTTTGCATTCCCAATTTTCAGATGATTGCGCGTAAGTGTGTGGACGATATGACCAAAGTCTAGATATTAACAAGTCTTTCATCTTCATATGGGTAATGAGTGAAAGGCGAACAACCGCATGCACAAGTTTTTCAAATGACGATGTCAGGCTATCAGAGAGAGAACGCAACATTTTTATACGCGCTGGAATACAACCATAAGTCGGAAAATTTTATGAGTTTATATGGGGATGTATTGGTGCATATTTGCTCGTTTGTTTTGATTTTTTTAATGGGATAGTTCGATGTGTTAGCCTGAACTTTAAAAAATATTCAATTTGACGGATAAAAAAACAACCGTTACACAAATTTCATAGAAAGATAATAAAAGTCAGCTCAGTTCACGTGGTTTTAAGCAAAAGAAGTGCACGTGAATTTTTGAACAAAAAGTATTTTTTTGAGTTAAAGATAATAATAATTATTAAAAAAATTCCCGTAAGTACTTTTACAATGATTAATTAATTTTTAATTAAGAATAAAGGTAATTATGAAATAATTTCAGAATTATGACCAATAGATGCGTTTTTAGATGCGATAATCCAAAACACTTGTTTGAAATTCCAAATGATGATAGGTATGTACCTGTGTTTAATATATGTATGTAGTTATAAATATAAAAATATTGGGGCTTATTTTGTGGGTAAAGTTTTATCATTTTATCTTATGAAAAATTAAATGAGATCAAAGTAGTGGGAAAAATGTTTGAAAAAGCGATTTTACGACTGTCATTTTCATAAAATACCTGTAAAATTGTAGGTATTTTATGAAAATGACAGTCAAAAAAACGATTTTTTGAAAAGCAAAAAAAATCTAATTTCTTTCTAATTTTTCATAACATAAAATGATATAATTTGATCGACAAAATAGGCCCCATTAGGTGATATGAGCTTATGTGAATTCAGTGACTAATATGTATTTAGTGTCGATAATACAGTATTTAGTCTTTTGGCAGGGAGACTAAATTTTTTGAAAATTGACTAAATTGATGGTGAATTTGTTTCAAAATAGTTCATTATAATGGAAAATAAAGTGAAGAACTAATAGCCTGTTGTTAATAATGATAACTTCAACATTCATATATTTAGGTGCTTACTGTATAAAAAGCATATAATATAGATTATAAAAGTACAAATTATTGTCAATTGAATTTAGGGCCTGTATTAATTGTGACGAAATTGATGACTAAACTAAATTTTGCGGTTTTTGTCGTTAATGTAGGGAATTGCTGCGTGAATCCTCTTGATGACTAAATTGAATTCACAATCATTTTAATTCTTATTATTTATAGTATATGCTTTTTATACAGTAAGCAACTAAATATATGGATGTACAAGATATCATTATTAACAACAGGTTATTAGTTCTTCACTTTATTTTCCGTTTTTTCTTGAAACAAATGCAACGTCAATTTAGCCAACAGTCAAATAATTGTAGACACAGTCAAATAATTGTAGATGCTGTATTGTAGACACTAAATTTTAGTCACTGAATTCACACATGCCCTAGTAATCGAAAAAATTCACACAGCAATTCCTTACATCAATGTCAAAAATTGCAAATTTAGTTTAGTCATCAATTTAGTCGCAATTCCCACAGGCTCAATATGTTATTATAATGCCGGGTTTCCACCAAACAGACAAAACAAGAAACAGAAACAAAAACTGTTTTTAACAACAAAAATGACAATTTTGGAAAAATTTGTCGGAGAATAGTGTTTTTATAAACAAAACATTCGAGTGGGTAATTCAAAGCAAACAAATTTTTTAAAAACAAAACTGGTTTTTTAAACTGTTTGTTTGGTGGAAACCCGGCATAATATGTAATATTAGCCTTTTGCACTTAGTTTTTTTTATTCATATTACCAGCAACTCGTAGCAATCTTAGATATAGATATTGTGTATTAGGATTTTAATGCAGATTTGCGTAACTATATTCTCCATATTGCAGACGAAGCATATGGCTCAAAAATATGGGCATAACAACGAGCTATCCTGTGAGAAGGGCTCGTGTCTGTGAAAGACATTTTTCGCAGGACAGGTTGCACCCATCAGGAAAGCGAGTACGTGCAGGAATGGCACCGAATCCGGTACGTTTATATTATATTGAACTTTTCTTTTGCATTATTTAACTTTTTTATTTTGTATTATTTTCTTTCATTATTGGTTATTTCCCCCTTTTTATTTTACTTTAATTCCTTTGCGTCCACTCGTTATTTTTTGTTCAATGTAGGATAAATGTTTTTTTTTGCACAATTTAAGAGATGGGGGACATTCAGACAGTATATTAGAGCCACAAAGGGAGTCTTTGGAATCAAATGATTCCTCCCTTAATAATTCGTCCGGGTTTTTTGACTCTACTATTCCTGAAAAGGTAGCTTCGAACTCTAATTCAACCTGTCCAAATTATTTGAATTTACGTATTAAAGAATTAGAGCAACGGCTCAATCGTGAATTTGAAGAAAATGTTGTTTTGCGGGCGCGTGTTGAAAAATTGGAAGAGGAACTTCATTTAAAGTCATTAGAGAATAAGAATTCTCTCGCGAAAATTCGTTGTCAATCGACGGTCGCATTTTATATTAAACGAAGTTACGATCTTCTACCGGAAAATTTGGCAGCTTTAGTAGAAGGGGCGGCCCTTAATAAAAGACGCAAAAGCAAAGGTGTTCGGTATAGTGACAAATTTAAGTCAGTCGCGCTTATGATTCATTTTTTGTCACCAAGCACATATAGATATTTGAACGCGCATGTTTTAAATCTTCCTTGCTTAAATACTTTAAATAAAATGACAGAATCTTGGGCTTCTGGCCCAGGTAGTATGGATTTTTACTTAAAAGCAATGGAATACAAATTTTTATCGCTCGATGAATTTTCAAAGTATTGCGTAATTTGTATCGACGAAATTAGCTTAAAAACGCATTTGCAATATGACCGGGCGCGTAATCACATCGTCGGGTTTGAAGACAACGGAGAAACGACTACAAATGAGCTAGCTCATAACGCGTTTGTAATACAGGTGCGCGGTTTAGGTGAAAATTGGAAGATTCCTCTCGATTACGTTTTCGTTAAAAATTCCTGTTCACCTGCACAGGCTAAAAAGGTAATTTTGAAAGCGGTTCGGGGTTTATTATCAATCGGATATACTCCTGTAGCTGTTGTAAGCGACCAGGGGCAGAATTTTTTAAATCTCTTCAAGTACGAATTCAATTTAACAGAGACGCGAACATGGTTTACCGTGGATAACCATGAAATGGTATATTTTTTTGATACACCTCATTTAGCGAAATCCACGCGAAACAATTTTACACGATACAATGTGTGTTATGATAACAATAAATGCGCTAAATTTTCACACATTCGGGAATTTTATGAAATCGATTCCAAGCTTGATTTCAGTTATAGAGCCGCGCCACGCCTTACCGAAATTCATATAACTCCGCGTAAATATAAAAAAATGTGTGTTAAAGCTGCTACACAACTTTTCAGCCATTCGGTTGCATCCGGCTTGTATTCTCTTGTAGCAGGTAATATAAAAAGTCCGGAATTTCTTGATACCGCGGAATTTGTTTCAAAAATGGACACACTTTTTGATATTTTTAATTCTTCAAATTTGTACGATAAGCCCACGAGGAAGCCTTTTTCAAGAACAGTTGACCAACTACGCGTTTTAGATGAAATGGTAGAATTTTTCGATACGGTGAAATTTGTTGATTCGAACGGTCATGATTGGAGCAATCGCATTAAATGTATTTCTGGGTGGCAAACTAATATAAGAAGTTTAAAACGATTGTGGTCCAATTTAAAGTCCAAGAATTTTGAATTTATACTTACCCGGCGTATAAACCAAGATTCTCTAGAAAATTTCTTTGGGGCAATTCGCCAGCAGGGCGGAAATAACCGTCATCCCACACCCTGGCAGTTTATTCAATCCTTTAAAAAATTGTGGGGTAGGAAATATCTTGATCTTGCTAAAACAGGAAATTGTGTATATGAGAGGGATACACATTATGCTGAGCCCGCGTTTGTGAATCCTGAGTCACATCAGCCGTTTCAAGTACCGCAATGCATTAGTTCAAGAACTCAGAATTGCCTTTCATATGCCACCCATAAATTCTCTGCTGACTACAAAGATGTTAAATTTTTAGAAGAGAATAGTTCCGCGTATTGTGCCGGTTTTTTTTACAAAAAAAATAAACAATTTCATAACTGTAGTCATTCGGACGATTCAGGAAATATCGATTCATACGAATATCCTCTCCTTGAATTCAAGCGGTTTGAAAATTGCCAACTGACCATTCCACCGAAGAATTTCTTCGAGTATATGAGGCGATTAGATGACTGTCTTGATTCAACAGTTTATCAAATTATGCACCAAATGAATTTTGATTCTCTACTCTTCGAAAAACTATTTCTAGTGCCAGGGCCATTTTGTTGCGCGTCATTTAATAAGGAAAAGTTCATTTGGTATTTCTTGCGCGTTCGGTTATATTATATTATTATGTTATTTAATAGAAGGCTCAGAGTTCCAGATGATCGGAACAAAGAGACTACGGTTCGGCATCGGTAATTATTAGCACGAATTTAAATAATTTAACTATCGGGTCTTTTTGTAAATTTTTAGTCCTTTGCACTCTAAGTAGCACCCTTGCAATGACAATTTTCGAAAAGTAAAGATAGTCCTTGGAAAATGAATTATTATTGATTATAAATTAATTTGTTTGTATTTTCTTTATTATTTGCTTCAAATTTCATATTTTAATTTTTTTAATTGTATGGTACCTACTGAAGCAATGTGCCACCAATGCAACTCGTATGGGGAAAACCGCGTTAGGTATTTTGACTGTTACGTTTTATTCATTACATACATATATGTATATATATATAAACGTATCAAAAATTGTTTTGTGATTGCGACAGCGGATTTATGACTTTGATTGTCATCGCAATGTCGTCAATAGAGTGCAAGGGGTTAATAACTTTTTGATAGCTTTCTGAATGTCCCTCCTCCAAATATTCCTTCCCAGCTATAAACATAGAAAATTTTGACACTCAGTTTAAGGTCAGTATATGTATTTAAATTACCATATTTTGTTCAGTTACTTTCACTAACCTAAATTTTTATTTAGACAGAACAAAGAAGGAAGGACTGAAGATCTCATAAACCAAAGAAAAATTTAATAGGCGTTCAAATTTTTAATTAAGTATTGTATAAACTCACAATTACTTTATATAGCATCACTAGGAAATTTTGACACTCAGTTTAAGGTCAGTATATGTATTTAAATTACCATATTTTGTTCAGTTACTTTCACTAACCTAAATTTTTAATTAGACAGAACAAAGAAGGAAGGACTGAAGATCTCATAAACCAAAGAAAAATTTAATAGGCGTTCAAATTTTTAATTTAGTATTGTATAAACCCACAATTACTTTATATAGCATCACTAGGATCGTTTCCTTAAGAAAGATCATGAAAATAAAAGCTGTACCTATTGTACAAAATTGCGATAACTATGTATTAAAACGTTTTCAAAAAAAATCAAATTCTTTTATTTCACATTAATTTAGTAATTTTCCTCATCGTTATTTACTATTTTTATTCAATAATTCTTCTTTATTAATCTGTCAAATAATCTCACTATAATAATATAGAGAAGTGCGTCGTACATTAAAATATAGACTTATAAAAAGATAAGCTAAAGCTATTGTGTTCATACTCGAATAATAAAGATAATACTCCTTTTCTTTCTAATTATTCAAAATTCATCTAAAGTTATGTTTCTTTTATCCTTACACTAGGAACACTGTTAACCATCTCTTCAAATTCATGATAATATGACCACAAATTAATTTATTATCGTTAATAAACGAGAATAATAATTTAGTCTCTACAGAAGATTCTTTTAAAAACTAACTTGTTCAAGGCTTAGCAGCAATTACCTCAATACGAAACTTTAACGTTACCTTTCAAATAAATTCATATTAACCCCATATAATTATGTTTCTGCACTATTACTAAAAAGTTCATTACTGATGTAATGAAAAATACACTAATTCATACATAAATACATTAATTCTTATAACACGACAAAAAATCGCCCCTAAAATACTAAAATATTTTTTTAAATATTTCTATTATAATATCAATTATTGGACCCCTAAGTGAGTTAAACCAAACATCACTATATAAAATTATAGCTTTTTCATCTATTAATCATTGATTATTGGCTAAAAATATCATTTTTATACTTCTAAATTTATTTTTATCATATAATCTAAGTTTTTTCTTTAATACCTTTAAATTATTTCATTTAAACCAACTATTAAATTTGTTCTGCTCCCCATAAACCCAAAATTCTCTATATTCTATCATACCACATTCTATCTTTAGGAAAACTTCCCAATTTTTTAGGATTTCTTCCTATATGAATTGTAATTCAAAGTTTAACCTTTCCTAATAATTGCAGTAATTTATTCTCCTATTCATATGGTTACAATTTAACGAACGGCATCCAGACTCAAAAATTCGATGTATGAAAGAAAACAGCTGATTCAATTGTCTTTCCTTTTCTGGTCCGCATACTTGATCGAAGAGAGAGAATCTGGCTTTGTCTGGCCGAGTTCACGAAGTATGCGTTGAGTTTTGCTGAGCAGTGATGTTCATACATGCACGCACACAATCAACGGTCGGAACTTTTTGTATGAAGATGAAAGACTTGTTAATATCTAGACTTTGGATATGACACGCCACGCTTACCCCTGAGAAATCATGTCCATTAAACCGGCAGTTTTCCTTTGGTATCGGCCACACACTAGAAATTGTACGCACGCGCAATCCTGTCGGTTGGAGTGGCTTCAACTTTCTAATTGTAATTAAACTTTTTCCATTTTAACTTGATTAAGGGGTAGTTAATCCTTTAGGATTATCCCATTTGATAAAATTTGGCTTAAATTGGTATAAATCAACCACTATCAGAAATCATAACAGCAAAAGAATTCGGAATGGCACTTGGAACGTTCTAAATTTACAAATTCCAAACGCCACACCCTAAGTGTCGAAGCAACAACAATTCCTATTGATTTTTTCATCTCCTTTGGAAATCTCAAAATCTTGCGCGCTATCCCGCAGAAAAGAATGTGTAGTGTGTGGGGAAAAGGCTTTTTGCAGAAAGACGCGAAATCCGGCAGGAAAACCCGCGGTTAAGTCCTTAAGAGTGGCGCGTATACTTTCCTCTCCGTGTGTGGCCTATTAATTTTACAAAATTGGCGCCCACTTTAAGGGGTTATACTACCCAGCGAAATTTTTTTTCCATTTTTTGTTATTGGCTTAAATGATGTATAAACTATCCAAGAATGATATAAAAATACTATTTTGAAGGTGAAAAGTCAAAAAACTACTTTTATCATGATAAATCCGAGCGCACCTGAACGTTTAAAAAGACGGCTTACGTGCGTGCTACCTTTACATGTATTATAGCTTGTCGGTAACTTTTGTCGGTACAGATCGATTTAATTTAATCACAATACATATAGTAGGCGTTAATAAATCTCAGAGAGTTATACGGTGCTGGGATAGCAGAGTAAAGGTAAAAAAAATTGGCAAGCCGATATTTAAAAAATTTCATGTAGTAAATACGTTTTGAAACTTTAAACGCGTTTTTCTCAAAACTTCATTTTTCAAAACTGCGTACACCGTAACTCAGTTAATTTTCGTCGGATTCACTTGAAATTTTAATTGTAACTTCTTAGATAGATTATCTAGGGAAGTACACACGATTTTTAAGATTGATAAACAATTGGGATTGTTATAAACAATTGAAGGTCGATTTTTAGTGAAAAAAACGAAAAACAAGTTCAAACTGCCGCCATTTTGCGAATTTTTGATAAAAATGAGTAATCGTGTGTACTTCCCTGGCAAAACTCATGTAGATTAATGAAATTTTTTTGACGTGACAACGTCTATTAAAACGATGAACGCCGGCTGCATGCACGAAAAATGATGACTCATTGTCCCGTTATGTCCCGTAGTAATTTTAAAAATTTGATTGTAGTAATCTTAAAAATTTGATTAAAATTGTCAATATTTAATTAGATTAAATTTGTCAAATTGTCAATAATAAGCAAAGCAAGCCAAACACTCTGTCTCCTAACTGGGTGCCGGTGTATAAGGAAATAGTGAACATTACACTGACGAAAACTGTGAAATGCAAACGAAAACAGTTTCCTTGCGTTCCTGCTTGTGCTATTACCATTCACAAGTCGCAAGGTGGGACGTTTACTGTTATTGTTTATAAATACTCCTCGGTGCAACCACAACAGTTGGTGTACGCGGCGCTGAGTCGGGTAACGAATATAGACGGATTGCACATCATCACGGAAAAAGATGCGCCTTTTATCTTCAAACACGGACAGGATGGGAACGACTCACAGACTACGCGAGATGTCCGTAACGAATACATTCGACTCCGTGGACACGCCCTCAAACAATCACTTCGAAAGCAGTGAAATTTTGTGATGACGGTAACAACGCTGGGCAAACTGTAGTAACAAACCTTAATGTTCAGAGTTTGTCTGCGCACTTCGCCGATATTGAAACGGATCCCGTGATCCGGATTATTTGGTATTGACTGAAACGTCGATGCGTGACAATTTTGATCCAGTTCCAATCAATAATTATGAATGTATAACCAGGCAGAATAATCGATCGGATTCTGATACAAACGCAGCTGGTGGAGTGGCAATCTATCGAAAATTAACATCAACATCCACGGCCAAAGTTCTCCACGTTGAATTGTCGGACACAACTCGTCTCATCAGAAACACAGGCGAGGTCTGCTTGGCAGAAATTACATGCTTCACTGCTGATACAACGTTTAAAATTGTACTTGGCGCAGTGTATATTCATCCTGGAGCAAGTGTCTCAAACATTAGTGTATTGCTGCACCAAGCACTCTTTCCGTACGTGCATAACAGGCAGTATGTGCATCCGATCATGCAAGTTGATACCAATGTACCAATTCTTCTTTGTGGCGACTTCAACACAAACGTGAAAAATGATGATACATTCCTCAAATTCATGAAGGATATGTACAATCTCGAATGCACATCAGATGTTACTAAGTCAACAACGCTGAGAGGAACAACCCTCGATTTGACTTTTTCAAGGCACATTACACTTGAAACACTCCTATTCATTTCATACTTCTCCTATCATCGACCTATCCTTAACAGAATAACACAGATTGCAAGAAGTTAAATATCAGACATGTATAAAAGCTGTAAATGAATTTGTTACTACACATTGTTACTTGTAAATAATCTGTTCATTAAAGTAATAAACATATTTGAATTCATTAGTGCAAATAAAAGCTAATTTATCAATCAAAATGAATATTTCATTTCACTCCTTTTTGTATCCATACAAAATAATGATAATTTAATATAAATGATTCAATTTTATTCATAAAAGTATGCAATCATTTCATCAATGTTTTCTCATGACGTTGTCACGTTAAACTATCGTCCGTAAACCCTCTTTACAGACAACAAATTTTTTAATTTGCTCTAGGTGCTGTTTGGAGAACGTTCTGATGTACGCAGATTGGCTCCTCGTAAAAAATCCATGTTCGGTTTGTCAAGACGTCATTTTTTATAAAAAGTTACAATAAAAAAAATTTTTTATATACCTTAAAACATGTTTAATAAACCCTCAAAATTTCATTTTGATCCATTGAATAGTCTCCGAGAAAAAAATTCCCAAAAAACCGTCATTTTTCGGTGCGCCTGGGTAGTATAACCCCTTAATGATTACATTTCGGCTTGAAATGAACATTGACAACATTATAAGACGACACTACTGATGTAATCCTGAAAAAAGCCGTTGCTGCTTTCCGTTTTCGTATTTCATCTTTTCATGACTTGGCATAAATCAACCAGCCAGTCGTACCGCCCACACCGCGGTGTCAAAAAAGATATAACCTTTAAAAGAAAATATTGTGACTTATTTTGGTGGCTTCTTAATTATTAAATTTACGACAAAACAGCTTGATAATAAATTGTAGATAATTTAATTCTAAACAAAAATCTCTTTAAAAATTTTCTGTAAGATGTACTGTTATGGAGATATAGTGGAAAACCATTAGCATACCTTTTCCAAGATGGCGGCAAATAAGGGGGCCGCGGAACCCGAAAACTCAAATTTAAGCTTACACAGACTCAAAAATAAAACCTTGTCTTGCACTTACGCCAGTGGCGGTTCCTCTTTGGAAGCAAAGGAAGCACTGCTTCCCTTGACCAAATAGGCAACTTCCTAAAAAAATAAATTTAAATATATCAAGATCTTAATATATTTCCTACTCTGAAAACACTAAAGCTGGAGATATTAGGCTTCCCCATGTTGTGTTAGGGCATGGTCATGATATGAGCGGCGAGCGGCAGAGTGACACTAAAGTGCCTCTCTCCGCTAATTCGAGACATTAATTTTTTCTGGTGCCGCCCTTATCGTGGCTGAGGCCTTACACAACATAGGGAAGCTGTAATATCTCCAGCTTCTTTGCCACAGAAAATCAACGTGAAAACTCCAACACATTCAATTTAATTAAACTCACACTCCCGCAAAGGTTTGCGTTAATACAGTACCCTCAGAAGCTGAGCTAAACGCAGCTTCTTCGGAACCAAACAGCGGGATGTGATAAGAGAAATTTTCTGTATCCACTATATTCTCTTCGTTTTCTTGGTTTCGTTTTCTGGTAATCTGTTCTGGCTTCGAGCAATATTAAATTTTCTCTTAAAATTTTGTTTTGACTCTTCTTAAAATATGAATTTTTGTTTGTATAGTCAAGAAAAAAAAAGATCGAGGATAGGTGAAGTTTCTCTTTAAACATTGTTGAATTCTAATTGGAAAACAGAGGGTTGTGTTGAATATAAGCTGATAACTTTGTAGCTTCCATTATATTTTTCATGATTCTCTTTACAGATGATTTAAAGGGATAAAAAATATTTTTATGAATTGTATGAGTACGGGTTGCCTGAAGTGTTTTTTTTTGCAAGGAGAATGTAATGATTGTAGGCGTAGGTGTAGAGGGTGTATGCGAGGTGTGCAAGGTTTTATTATTACTATTTTTTAGAATTTGAGCCAAAATTATGCATTTGTATGAAAAATTAAATGAGATGAAAGTAGTAGTGGCAGTTTTTCATTTTCTTTGGACGCTTTAACCAACAGAATCTGAAAAAAAAAACGCAAAACGCCCACTAGGAATGAAAATACTTCGATTTTTTTTTCACTTTTTTGAAGTTTAAACAAATTTTCTGGTTCACCATCATAAAATATACTACTCAATTTTAAAAAAGAAAACACCTCATACGATGCG
Organism: Thereva unica; assembly: GCA_949987705.1. NCBI lineage: Eukaryota > Metazoa > Arthropoda > Insecta > Diptera > Therevidae > Thereva > Thereva unica. The sequence goes on from OX465281.1 coordinate 218,983,733, forward strand.
ATGCTCAAAAATTAAAGGGCAATTAATTTCCAAATTTAAGGTCAATATTTGGGATTTGAATAAGATATTTTGACCTGAAATTCTAACCAGTTAGTTTTTATATTATAAAGTATAAGTCCACAGAGAAAAATAACTTCGGAACCAAAACACTAAAATTTAGCAGTTTTTTTAAGTTTTTTTTTGAGGTTATGTGCAAAGATAAAAGTTTCATATTGTAATCGCTGATAGCCAATATCATAACGAACAGCCTCTATTATTTTGCTTTTTTTGGACCTAGATACATATGTCGAGATATACGCATCTATATTTAGAAAGAACGACCAAAATGATAAAATTTTCACAAAATGGTCAATAATTTGGTTGCTAGAGCTAGAAATTAGCCATTTCGTATATTATTCGATGTAACTAACATGCTCCAAAGGAAATTTTTTAGACTGCAAATATGTAATTCCTTATGTTTTGCTTATCTGACTCCACTATATGTTATTTTTCAGTTTTTGTTAAAGGCTTCAATACTTTTTCTTTTATCTTTCACCTTGCGCATTGCTTCCCTTTTCCTGAACCTTACGAACCGCCACTGACTTACGCAATGTTAAAGTACCATTTCCGTGGACTAAGCACGATTTGGTACACCAGCAAATATCACGTCTGACCGAGGAACACAATTCGATTCCCAAGTATTTGAAGCCTTCGCGAAGAGGATTGGTAGTCAAACGAAGCGCACCACAGCTTATCACCCACAAGCAAATGGAATCGTCGAGAGATGGCACGAAGAGGTCGAGTGGATGTAAGCGTTACCGGCAGTCCTATTGGGATTAAGAAATAGTCTAAAAGAGGACATCGGGGCATCTAGTGCGGAGTTGGTATATGAGACCACATTGAGGTTACCAGGAAGTGCCGGCCCATAGAACGCGTTAACGCGATGCATGCGCAATACGCGTGTGGCAGTCCAGGCTGCAAAGCATTCAACAGACCCCATGAACGCTTATACGTGTATGACATTTCATATCGTTTTATGTTTCCACTTTGTTTAAACCTTAGTTGACTTGTATTTCGTTTTCGTATTTTTGAACTTCGCACATGTTGTACACAACAAACAAACGTCAAACGCGCCTATCCCATGGAAAAGTCATTGGGACTGCTTCCATTGAATAGCATTTACTTTAACTGAAATGTGTCATACGCAACGCACCTTGCGCGAGCATCGCGTTAACGCATTCTATGGGCCGATACCTTAAGTAACCTTTGCTCAGTTAAAATAATGGAAAAATAATTTTCAATGTCAGTCTCATTTTCAGTTTCGTAGGCAATTAGTCGAATCAGTCTTGTACGTAGTATTTGTAGGCAATAGGCCTTGCCACTAGTTTGTTGGTAGTTAGTAAGGCTTTGTAATTTGTTGGAAATAAAGACGTGGTATTAGTTGTCGTTGCTATGTTCATTTAATAGATGTGTATGCATCCCGAGTTGAGTACCTGGCCCTATATTCCTCTAGCCAGCGGACGAAGGACGATAATAGTTTATTCTATAGCATTATTCTCAGGAAGGAATGTGTCAGATGTTTATATTCAGCTAGACCGCGCTACATTTCACACGTCTCCAGAAAACATTACGCTTTTGGCTACGAATTTCACAAAATGTAGATTTCAATTGGTCTCCAAGCTCGTGTGATCTAACACCATTACCCCTTTTGTGGTGTTATTTTGAAAAGTCGAGTGTATGCAAACAAACCCTAAACAATTATTGATCTAAAGAACAACATTCAAGTTGAATTCGTGAAATAACTCCAGCAACATATCGAAAAGTCATTGAAAATTTTGATATTGGAATTGATACCTGCAGACGCAGTCGGGGTGGACATTTGAATGATATTCCGTTCGAGGTATAATTGTGATGGATCATATTTTCAATAATAAAACAGCTTGGCACGTGATCTCTTTAGATTTCGTTCTTCCTTACTGTGCAAAAACGTTGGAAAACAATTAAGGACAAAAACTCAACGAAAAAAAGTAGTTTCCGAACAAATAATTTCTGACTAGCCGTGTAGATACATTCAATAAACTTAAACATCTGAGTCAACCTTAATTATATAATAGCTTAATATAATAAGCAAGCGCATAATTTTGACATGAACAGATGCCTGACTCGACAATGGGGTCTGTGACGGCAATTATTCTTAAAGAGACCCACAATAGTAAAGGCCCCCATACACGGTCAAATTGGCTGTACAACCAGATTTTCATCAAACCTATAAGCGCAATGTATTTTGATCGGCCGACCGGCCCACAATCGATAGTTTTGGTTGTACAACCGCACTTCGCTGTACAACCAATTGGACCGTGTATGGGGGCCTTAATTTAGGTGCAATAAATTTAAATGCGGTTTTTCCCAGACACGTAATTTTTGGGTCAGATTCGTCATTTTCAAAATATCAGGTGCAACCCATTCTCGTGCTAAAAAGTACTATGCACTAAAAAATGTGCTTTGAAATCCCCGAATGTTTTTATTCTCTTAAGTGCTATTGATCTAAGCGTTGTTGTTTGTCTAGCCGCTAGACTCTAGCATATAAAAAGTAATACCATAAAATTTTATCTCTTTTAAAAGACGCTCAGCTATCGTCCAAAGCAAACGCGATAAACCGAAGGCGCTCCATTCAAGTAGTGCAATAATTACGGACGGTATGAGAGCACTAATTTGCAAACTATCAGATCACCCTACATTCTGCCATTATAATACCTGTGGGGGGCTCACAGGCGAGAGACGAAGGAAGGCTCCATTATGCGGAAGATAAAAACAGGAAACGACCAGCAGCTCCGTAGTATGATATATATTGATGGGTTTTTAATTACAGGCTGTGCCCATGTTGCCGCTGCAGCGACGTAATTATGCAAAAGTGTCGATGGCAACGAAAGGCTGCCGGCGGTGTATTCTCTGAAGCGCCACAATGGTTACAGCCAGACTTTGTACATTTCCGAGTTTTGTGATACTTGCTACCACCTCGAAGAAAGCTTAGTGGAGGAAAACACGATTAATGTACGAGTAGGTGAAACCGTTGCAAATGAGATCCCAGAAACTTCCTAGTCATCCATAATGAGCTAATCATCCGACTGAAAGGTGCGTGCCAGCATCTGGCGTTAACAAAGTTGTTTTAACCTTGAATAATTGGGATTCACCGCAGAAATGACGATCATATATGGCTTTAACTGTGCTGGAAATAAATCTCTTTTAATGGCAAATTTCTGGTTATTAAATAATAAAATTATCCATTAGAGCTGTGCGGAGCGACCATCTTCGATCGCATTCACCCAATCAATTCTGTCATCAGAGCTTCAGCAGTAAAATCTACAGAGAAAAGTGCATAAAATTTAGCCCAAGGATAGCAGCCTTCGGGCGCTTTATCCACTTTATTCTGGATCGTTAACTCAAAGATGGGTCCAGGGCCGATGTGGATGTAAGTTGTGTGTTTGTGTAGAATCCGGTCTCTTTTCCGTTTCACGTTTTTATTCTGAAGCCACAAAATACCTTAGGTTATGCCTGAAGGGACCTAGAATTTCTTATGTTCTAGGCATAAATATCATTATACTACTTCTAGACTCGAGGGTGTATGTACGAGTATGTGGTACGTACGAAGGGGCTATGGTGCCTCGATTACTGCTTGAGGTCATTTTGTTTGAACTGTTCATAGGTGCTGGTGTATGTAACGAGGTGGGGTTTTATGTAAAAGTTATGATTAAAAATTTCTTTGAAGTTTAGGTTAGTGTTTGCTGTGGAAATTATTTATCACCAAAATTTGTGTATCAACAGTCTAGCCCGGGAGGCAGCGTTGCATTTTGGGGGCTCATTTCTTACCACTTGATTATTTTTGCAATTGATAGTTTAGATAAGACTAATAACAGAAACAACCGTCAGACGCCAGTATCGTGGTGCGCTTGGTCGTGGGAAAATGTGAAAGTGGTAAAAAAAAAGGCCTCGATTCCCAGATCCGACGGGAGGGAAGTGAGTGAGGATTTGACACTTTGCGATTCTCAAATCCGCAGTCCCGGATTGGTTTAAATCGAAAATTCGGAGTGAAGACTCACGCGATAATGAAATATATGATGTCGGATTATCTCAGGCGCATTTGTCGTTCAAATCCGCAGAAAATTTGTTGCGGATCACACTTTTACAGCGCGGAAAATGTCAAAAAGAAATTCGGGGTTGCGGATCTGAGAATCGCAAAGTGTCAAATCCGCAACTCACTTCCCTCCCGTCGGATCTGGGAATCGAGGCCAAAAATTTCGTCGGCTTATTTCTTACCACTTACCACGGCCAGCTTTTGTTAATATAATCTGTAGACTCATTATTGCAAAAGGTTTCATGCGGCTAGAAAACAGCTTGGCTAAGATATGATGGATTAAATCCATTTTGTTGTATTGTGAGCATTGTTTTACTAAAAAAATGACCTAGCTGACTATCTTTCCCCCGTTATGTTGACAGCTGACGGCCAGCTTTTGTTAATATAATCTGTAGACTCATTATTGCAAAAGGTTTCATGCGGCTAGAAAACAGCTTGGCTAAACTGATTTATTTCTAGCCGCATGAAACCTTTTGCAATAATGAGTCTACAGATTATATTAACTGGCCGTCAGCTGTGAACATAATGGGGGAAAGATAGTCAGCTAGGTCATTTTTTTAGTAAAACAATGCTCACAATACAACAAAATGGATTTAATCCATCATATTGTAGCCAAGCTGTTTTCCAGCCGCAAGAAATCTTTTGAAATAATGTGTTTACAGATTATATTCACAAAAAATTGTCGATAGCTGCCGTTGTGAAGATAGTCAGTTTCTTTTTTGAATACATTATAAAATGCTAACGTTAAAAACCCAATCAGCACTTATTATATGTCAGCTGACGGTGTTACCCCCATTGTGCATACAGGTGATTATGCTTTTTATTCTTCTAATTATATAAGAAATTTTATGTATAAGTTTCATTGGATTTGAAATGATTTTAGAAAATGTGTTTTTTTGACAGGTTTATACAAGCGACTGACGTATAATCCCCCACTAGGTACGCAGCTGACTTTTTTTATAATTTTTATTATCACTTAAACAATAACTGTGCAAATGCTCAAGTGGTAAGAAATAAGCCGACGAATTTTTTTTACCACTTTCACATTTTCCCACGACCACCCCCACCACGATACTGGCGTCTGACGGTTGTTTCTGTTATTAGTCTTATCTAAACTATCAATTGCAAAAAAAATCAAGTGGGAAGAAATGAGCCCCCAAAATGCAACGCTGCCTCCCGGACTAGTCGGCATATCGTTAAAGAGTTGGAATACCCTTCTGCGTTTTCTCAGCTTGTGTTAAGCATCCGTGTAGTTTTTTTCCGACTACTCTCTCTCTCTATTTGTATATATATAATTCGATGTAGGTATGTATGTTCCCTAATAACTCCTAAACCATTCAATCGATCGCCACAAAAATTTAACTATATATTACTTACATCAAGGGGGTGGTTTTGGCCTGGGGGGCCCTCTCATAGAGAGCTTTGTTAAAAATTCGATACAATGCATAGTAATATAAGTTCTATGTATATTACTCAGATTTTGTTTTTAGGAATCTTTGGGTACGAGAAAGCAATTGGTGATGTCCATTACTTTCAAAAACCACCTCTAGAGGCGCTATTTATAAAGTTTTGCTGTGAATTCGATACAAAGCATAGTAGTATACTTTCTTGCTGATCCTACTTTGTATTTAGAGTTTTTTTGGTGAGTTTGCGATTGGTACCGTCCATTACACACGGATTGAGAACTTGTGGAAATCAATCAACAACAAAGCTCTTACTCAACTTGGTATGCCAGAATCGACACGAGGCAGAAATGCTGTTCAAGGCAGAAACTTGGTGCGAGAACAGCAATTAAATTTAAATCAGCTTAAACATTTCGTGGACACTTAAACAAGACTATTAGTTGCTGATCCAAAAAAATCGTACGACAAAAGCATGCAACATAAGCCGAAGGAAATAGCGGGATAGTTTTCCTAGATGCTCCAGGCGGTACAGGCAAATCATTTTTATCAATTTGATATTGGCGTCGATTCAAATGCAGAATGAGATTGCATTCGCAGTGGCATCATCGGGAATTGCATCAACGCTACTTGATGGTGAACGTACCGGACAGAAACACCCAGTGGCGTAGCGTGAGGGGTGCAGAGGGGGCCATGGCCCCGGGCGGCGTAGATGTTGGGGGCGGCAGCCAAACTGGGCCGAGCTAGAGATCCTGCCGGCAGCATCAGGCCCTAACCATTACCACATTGAGCACGATGTTCTGGCTGATGGTGTCTACAAGCCAAACCTAAATGGGAAGGGAAGTGAAGTGAGGTGAATTTGGTCTCTCATGTTTCTCGCGTTCAACTCATGAATAACTCATGCATGAACCTTCTTTTTGTATCCATGTTTGTGTAAATGGTTCAAAACACTTGTGTGGATAATACCTATATTCCTTATGAATGGAGTCCGTGCCATTTAAGATTCTCATCTTTTATGACGCGGGCTGTAAATGCTGAAATTTGAGAAGGGCTCCAACAGCTTCCGCATTTGTCGTTAAAATTGCCTGTAATAGTTTAGGGCTGCGATTATGGGAAATTAAACCTCCATATATTGGACAGAGAAGAGTTTCAGCTTAAGCTCGTGAGTCTATGAGACTTTCTATCTAAAGACTGAAAGAAATTACAGAGAGACTGATTACAGCTCTCTGGGTTTGTTAAAGTTTATAGTTTAGGCCAACCCTGAAGCACGGATATAGCCTGCGCCAAAACAATTGGAAATCTAAAAATCGCTTTTTTATGCGCAGTGGAAGTCTCAAATCCTCACCTAGAAAGTAGATTCGAAAAGAAAAGTGCACCCCATTCTTCCGTTCGTTTAAAACCCCCCAATCATCCGTTCATTTATATTCTCAATCACAATTCAATCCGTCTCCCTACGACTCTTGTCCTGGTCAGTGGTCAGATGCTATGGTGGAGTGTTGTTCCCCGTAAACGAGTCTCAAAAGGGAAATTAAAATACACGTGCGCTTGTATTTTATCCATACACAGAATGTTAATGTATGTGGAATTGTCATTTTCTCGCCTGCGCGTAAAATTCCCAATTATTTTGGCGCACACTATACCGAGCATTCATTAGTTACATACAGGGGCGGCGCTTTAATAGGTGCAAATGGTGCACTCGCACCGGGCGCAACTGGTCAGGGGCGCAATTTTATAAATTAAAATTTAAAAAAAAATTCTTGTAGTTTGTCCGGAAATCGTCAAATTTTTCGTAATCTTGATGGATGGTATGGACTAAAAAATGATTTCTTAACATTTTATTCCACGTAATCGATTTTTTAGAGCCTTTTGTTGACTGATTATTTTAAACTAAACCGAAATTTTTTGTCATTGACTGCAAATTTAATAATGGGTGTTACCGCCTCGGGCTCCATGACGTCCCAAATATCCGTCAGCGGTCTTGGGCTCTCCTAGAGTAATAAGTGCTGGTACTCTTGCCCGAACCCGCCTTTTAAGATTGTCCCAAACGTGTTCGATTGGATTAAGACCAAGACTACGCAATGGCCATGACAAAGTTTAAATATCGACCTCATTAAGGTATTGTGTGACAGATCTAGCGAAGTGGGAAGGTTTATTAATGACAAGATCGGTACGGGCCTCTAGAGAGATACCAAATCTCTATTGATTTACCTTGATAACCTACTGTTTCGGTTGTAGCGCCGGGAGCAAATCTCTCATTTTTACTTCTGTAGACGTGCTGACGCCCATCTGGACCTCTTAAGGCTATTCTGCTCCCATCTGAAAACAGTACGTCCTTCCACTGCTCCATAGTCCAATCACAATAATGTTGGGCAAAACCAAGTCTAGCTCTTCGGTGCTGTGGGAAAAGCGGTGTGGCGCGAGTTGGACGAAAAGCCCTTAAATTTCTTTCTGCCAGTCTTCTTCTAATCGTACGTTCACTTGCACTAACATTTCTGATCTCAAACAGACGCGTACGAGCTTCAGTAGCTGTGAAAATCTCGATCTCTCAACACGTTGGTGACGTGGAAGTGCAATGATGCCTGCCTTGACCTGACCTCCGGGTGTATGAGCCAGTCTCCCGATATCGTCTAAAGGCATCCCGTACCGTTGTTCGAGGTACATCGAGTATACCGATGTCCGAACTCATGTGGATCGAGCGGGCGCCAGAAATTCACGAATTTCTGCCCAAAGTACATGTAAGAAATAGTGGGGAAATTCTACTTCCCCTTGTGCCGGAACTTACCCGAGATTTTAGCTTCCAGATTTTTATAAATTTTCTGCCCTTGTAAGTTTTTACCCAAAAAGTGAAGAAACAAACATTCGTCTTCTTGAATCAGAACTAAAAATTGAGGGGCAAAATCCACCGAGTGAAAGAAAAATGTTTACTGCTCTGGAGTGCTTTTGAAAATTCTTTAGAAAGCGCTATATCAACTCACTCAAAGGAAACAGTTACATATTCCGATGGTTCTGTAATGCGTACCTACTGCTGTTTACTGGGATTGATATAACTTCAAGTTTCGTGATTTGTTAAAAGAGATAAATAAACGATAAATAAACGAAATGAGAAGCACAACATCCCTTGTAGCGAGAATCAGTGGAAGGGGCGCAATATGGCATTCTGCACCGGGCGCAGAAAAACAAAGCGCCGGCTCTGGTTACATAAAATTCATTGCGTTTACATAATGCCTTGAATTCTTGGATTGAAAATTACTTGAAATTCAAGTTGCGTTTTCGTTTCATTGATTAAAAATTATTGAAAATCTACAATGTCCACGTTGACATTAATCTAGCTCTAGAGATCTAATCTAGCTTTCTTACTAATAGAACAAGTGGTATAAATTAACATTGGCTATTGTCTTAAAAAGTTTGCTTTGCAAAAAAACACGCACAAAATAAAGTTTTAAGTTAGTACTTGAACTTCCTGAGACGTCCTTATTTTATTTCCTTTTAAAATATTGAATTTTCAACATCGCAGACTTTTTACCAATTCAATTCGAAAATAGGGGGCGGCAAATTTATGGCTGGCCCCGGGTGGCAGAAATCCACGCTACGCCACTGGAAACACCTACATGTAACATCAGCAAACCTTCAGTATTGCCACACTCCTCAAAATGTGCAAAATTATAGTTTGGGACGAATGCCCCACGGTCCATAAAAAATCGCTCGAAGGGCTTGAAAGAGTTTTGCGAGATTTTCGAGAATGGGAGGTGTTCTGACCACTACTTGCAGGGAATTTTCGCTCAACTTTGCCTGTTATACTTGGATCAACGCCTACAAATGAGCTTAACGCATGCTTGAAAGCATCATATCTATGGAACAATTTTGAAAAAATCACGCTTCAACAAATATGCGTGTACATTTGCTACAAGATTCCTCTGCTCACACATTTTCAAAACAACTTTTAGACGTTGAAAATGGCGAAATTCCAATCACTACCAGAACATTTTATTATCTGATTATTCGGGATGTCTTTAAAGTCTCCTACTGTATATTCAAATTCTTGTAACCTCAACTGCAAAATAAGACGCAGGCGGGGAAATGACAACTCCACATAAATGAACATTTCGTTTAGGGATAAAATACAAGCGCATGTGTATTTGAATTTCTCCTTCGTTTACAGGCAAAGACATTCTAGCATCTGGCAGTGAGACCGTTGAATTGTGATTGGAAACATAAAAAAACTGGTGTTTTGGGGCTTTAAACCACTTTCGTGGTCGGATTTCATACTCTCACTGCCCATGAAAAAACCGATTTTGAGATTCCCAATTGTTTTGGCGCACGCTATACTATTGGCTTATGGGTGCAGCGAGGCGCACTGGGTTCCAGCTAGTATAAAATAAATGCGCAAACTATCTTAAATTATAAGATTAGGATATTTTGATAAAAGTGAAACTGTTGGATTAGAGAATTGACCGCTGTTTAGTAGAGAACCTCAATGGGGAGGCACACATTCTTATTCCTTCAACTTTTTCTGAATTGGTTTTACACATGCTCCTGCCATACACGGGTATTCCTTCGCCACGTGTAACTTTCTTTTCTTCTGAATTCTTCCATGGCTTGTTGTTTTTGAGCCGGCTGATGGCTCTGCTAACTTCTTCTATGCTTGGTGGCGGCAGCATGGCATTATCATCAGATATTGGTGGAGCCTCTGAATCCTCAGTTAGCTCGCCATTTAGCAATTCATGAAAGTGCTCTTCCCATCGCTCCAAGATGCCTTTAGGATCGGTGATCAAATTCCATTCTTTTTCCTTGCAGTATGTGCAACGTGGTGTGAACCGCCTCTTACTGCGGACTCTTCGGTAGAACTCCCGCGTCTGGTGCGGCAGTTGGTCCCTGTACTGTTCTAGTTCACAGACGAGATTTTTCTCCCAGGCTTCTTTTTTTCGTCTGTGAATGCTCTTTTCTTCTTTCCTGATCTCTTTATATTCCTCTTCGTGTGCCCGTGTTCTCTGAGACTGCTGCATTGCTAGGTAGCAGCATTCTTACGTTCAGGTTGCATTCATTATCGAACCAGTCGTTCCGATTTCTACGACTTCTGCCTAAGATGGAATCAACAGTACCAATGACAATATTTTTAAGGCGGTTCAAGCTCTCGTCGACTCCCGGCATCTCATCCAAAGGGCTTAGGGCGAGTTCTAATGCATGATCGTAGCTGTTTCTGGCTATTTCATTGCGTAGTGCAGCTGTGTTGATTCGAGCCTGATCAGCGGATACAAAGCTTTTCCATACCAACAAGATAGTGATCCGAGTCGAAGTTGACACCTCGGTACGTACATACGTACCGTCGTCAGCCCCGAAAGGTGGCGGAGGTCTATCAACATATGGTCTATTTGATTGCGAGTGGCTCCTTCAGGAGATACCCAGGTTGCTTTATGGATATCTTTACGCGCAAATCTAGTACTTGCAACGACCAAGTTTTTACTTTTTGCCATCTCTACAGCTCGCTGTCCATTGTCATTAGTGTTTTCATGCAAGCTGTGCGTGCCGACATGTTGCCTGTTCCCGGCCTTCTTTGGCGTTCAGATCTCCCAATATGGGCAGGCACTAAGGTCCCGTTCAACTAATTCGAAGAAGGCTGATGTTCTTAAATTTACCGCGCACATGAAGAGCACATAGCCTTTCGTTTATTGTTTTAAAGCCGATAATGGTAGGCTTCAATCTTTTGCTGACCATAAAATCTACCCCGAGCACATGGTGTTTTGTATGACTGCTGTAATATACGTTGCAAACACCATTCCCTATCCATCTCATCTCCTGAATGGCGGTAATGTCAGCTTTATACTTTGACAGGGTATCGGCCAGATGTTGTGTAGCTCGAGTTCTGTACAGAGTTCGAATATTCCATAAGAAAATGCGTAAATCGATTTGCCTTTTTCTTTGCCGTGGTCGTCGTCGTTTTTCCAGTATCCGAGGCATGTTGCTCGTTCCGTAATCATTATTTTTTCCGGTGAGGTTGAAAGGACTTGGAAGGGACTAGCCCGATCATATTAGCCTATCCTCTCATAGAATAGTTAGCAATGGCCACCGCTCGGAGGTTATGATCGCACTTCCATTAGTCCGAAATAGTTGCGACACGTACATGTTATGCTACATGTTATTACCCCTCTTCCGCTGATGACTGACCACCTTTCTCTAGATTAGGTTAAGGTTATTTGGGGCTTTCATGAAAATACTAGTTGAACCTAATCAAGTGGCGCGGAGTGTACACAAATGTATACCCGTCAGTATGACAAACGAACCTTCTGATGCCGTCACATGGCCGAGGACTATGTTTCAATCACGGTCGGTGTTCGCCCGTTGTAAGACTATGTTTGGTACTTGAGGAGTATTTCTCGTCATGCCCAAGTGAACTTGGGAAGAGGGGCGTTCATACTCCACTAGAAAAATCCATGGATCATTGGATTATTTACGGGTGTTTTTGCTGAATTGTGGGAGTCTTATGGGAGCTTTCCTTAAATTTTACATTAAATGTTAGTTGCTATATCTAACTGGATGCTTAATCTTGATGATGAATGTTCTCTCTGGTTACTCTCAGCTACCCTCTGCCCAACAGCATTGGTTGCATTTTAACATCTGATTATAAATATTTCGACGAAATAAAACCAAGATAAAACAGAATAATAATCTCCTTCACATCCACATTTGCTTGTCAAACAAATAATGCCTGTGACACAAAAATTCCTCTCCAATGCTCATTACAATTTAACATTACATCGGAAATAGCTTCGAGTCATAAATTAATGCTAACGCTGCCCCATTGAATCAGGTTTCATCTTTAGTTCAGCTGTAATCCACCAGGAACCACAAATAATACGAATTTCAGGATAAACAACGCGTTATTAAGCTTTTATGGGGATGCAATAGCTTTCGGCAAAAATTTAGGACATCATGGAAGCACTTTGCGGGAGGCCAGGGCCAATCTAAAACTTTATACGAAAATAGTGCAATATTTATGGGGAAGTATTATGTGCTTATTGCCTCATTAATTAAAAGTCCTGAACTCTGAAATTTCCAGTTGTAGGACATTTTAATGTTGTATTCCGTAGCGCCTCTGGGCGGGCATCTTCCACAGGAAACAGACTTTTCGCTATTGATTTCTGGCCCACAATTTCGTTTACAGAGTGACCCCGTCCTTGGGTTTTAATCAATTTTTCAAAAGGGTTTCTTTCGTTTTTCTTACACCTTAGGGCTTTCCCTGAACCGCCTAAGGGCTGAAAGCTTTTTTTGTTGGCATATTTCGTTTCTTTCTTGTTCTTCTTGGAATTCAGAAGGGTTACAACTTCACTTCAAAAAAAAAAAATATGTGAAAGGAGGAATTTGTTAAATAAACAGCAGTAGAAAAGAAATTAGAAAAGAAATCTCTTGGGGCTACCATACAAATTGTAGATTGGGTGAGTTTTTTGTGTAGGAGAAACCTTTCCTAATCTGAACAACACAACTCAAAGGCTGATCTAGAGGAAACTGATTTATTTGTAGCTGCTGAAAGGACTTTTATAAGCTCCTTTCATTTCCCTTAAATTAGGAAAGGTGTTGTAGGTTGAGGTATTTAAACATTTTATTTCAAAGGAATTCTTCAAAATTCTATTTTAATTAAAATTAGTGTGTATATAATTACTTTTTATCCGTTTGCGGATTTGGCAGTAGGTTCCTTTAAAGTACTTTAAATCGTCGTTCTAAAATGTATACATATAAATTAAAAAAAAATATATTCAGTTGTAAATTTACATTCGCTTTAAGAGGCTGTTATTATCCAAAGTGTTTATTTTGCGCCTTTATGTAATGAATTTCAAAATTTGAACGAAAACACTTGAAAGATAATTGATCACGTGTAAATAATTATTTTGAATCTTATGCGGAAATTACGGCTGGCACAGACCCTGTAAATCACGAGTGCTTTCTGGTAAACATTTAGATTATAAAAATCGCTTCTTGGTATTTAAAAACTCAAATAAGATCCAGCAAGTTGACATATTACAAAATACAAATCTTGTTGAGATGACTTTCTAACATAATGGTATGCGTGAGCCAATGAACGTGGACCACATTTAGGTAAAGACGCTCGACTCACTCCCCTCCCCCTAATCTCACGTGAGATTTTTGAAATTTTAAAAATCTCTAGCATTTATGCTCAACAACATTATTGACAAATTTGTGCCCAGAATCAAAACAAGGCATAAATTATCAGAACCATGGCTTGGTAAAAATATTCGAAGTCTTCATAATCAGAGAAATAAATTATATAAACTGATTAGAAACAGCTTTGATGTAAATGCGGAACTGAAATTAGCATACACTAGGTTAGCCTCAGAATTTACTCTGAGGCCTATACAACATATCTTAACTCTGTCGAGGATAACATCATTAAGAATCCCAGAAATTTTTTCGATTTCGTTCACATAAAACGAAAAACCCTAGGCTCTCCAACGACTATGACAAGGGGGCCTCGGTAGCAGTGTTGGGCCTTTTACTACAATAGTAGCAGATCTACTACATTTCGCGTTTTCAAAATTCTACTACATTTTGTTTCTTATTTGCTACATATTTGACGTCATCAGAAAAATTATTTTCATTCAAATTCGAATGGCCAGTTTCACACGGGCCAACAGCCAACCAATAAAAATCGACTGAAAACGTCGTTTGTGCATCGTCCTCTCTCACCCTCTTCTCCACAAACGAACGTTTTCAGTCGATTTTTGTTGGTTGGTTGTCTGTCGACCCGTGTGAAACTGGCCAATACAATTTCGCACTTTTGTCGTCGAATTCCCCTTTTGTTACATCTGTCGTAGAGACTTGGATTAGATTCTTTCCGTCTGTAAATCAATAAAAGTTAGAATAAAAGTTGTTTTTTTGTTGCTACTACATTTTTTTCAATTCTACTACTATTTTTTTACATAATTACTACATTTTTAAAATCGCCAAGGCCCAACACTGCTCGGTAGTCTAGGGGTAAGGCGCCTGACTGCTGTCCCAGAGGTCCCGGGTTCGAATCCCGGCCAGCCCCAGGGTCCTTCGCCTTTTCCACTTTCCCACCTACATAACTTCTCTTCTCCCTTCTTCCCTCTTTACGTTCCTTCCCAGCAAACCACATGTAATGCATAGAACAAAGAAATGCATTCGCCGTACATTACAAGTAAGCTATCTGAAAGTTATCAATCAGCGACTGCTTACAAGTGCCTTACAAATACATTACAAGCAATGCATTAAATTGTTAGGATTTTGGGGATTCAAAAGCGTATTATAAAGGGCCAAATACACGAGCACTCCATTCCGCCACGCTAACAAATTTTTGTTGGAGTCTTCAGTAATTAAGCTAATAAAATCGAATCTCATTTCAGATAGCATACATACTGAAAATTATTCATTTTCTATTTTCGAGAGAGATATGAGGGCGACTATACGGACGTCACATGGTAGAACATACATATGTATATCCAGAAATTCAGGGCATCTAAAATACAAAGTTCAACATAAAATTATAATAAATTTTGTTTTAAAAAAATATTTTATTATTATGCATTTTTAGTCGATTAGAATCAATGCATTTTTTTCTAGGGCAATCCTAATGCTATTCAATACATTTTATTAGTTTTATGAAATGCCTTTTGTAATGCATTTCCCACATCTATAAAATGTATTTGTAATTTATTATTTATGCATTACATACTTCTATATGAAATATATTGTTAATGCATTACAAGCAATGCATTTCATCCTAGGACATGCCTAATGTATTTTTATGCATTCCGTATTACTTACAAAATGCTTTCTGTAATGAATTTCATTCATTTCTGAAATGTATTGTGAATTCATTTTGTATGCATTCGTGGTTTACTGGGTTCTGTCATAGCCTTCCCTAGTCCTTCCCCGCTCCACCTAGCGCATGCCATCGGTTGGTTGATGAGACTCAACTCGTTTCAGGAGGCATAACACTCCAGCGAGTTGTTCTCGATGCCCCGATGTCAGAGTCGCGAAATGGTTGAAAGTAGGTGGAATAAAAATATCGCGGCCAGGTTGTGACAGTTCCTTCCTCTCTTCTTTCTCTCTCTCTTCTCTCTATCTTCCGGCTAGAGCTGCTGTTATATAACTTTGTTGTGGTTTAATTTCACTTACCTATATAATTGTTTGTTTTATTGCCAATGAAACTATTTTGGTTTTTACTTTTAATTAGGTTGTTATTCATAAGAAACTAAATTTGAATGGTTGCATATACGTTTATTGTCAATAGACTAACTTTTGTTCTTAACGTTTTTACTTTCAGTTTAATTAATTTATTTCTTTGTTTGTCTATAAATGAATCATAACTTACTGGTTTATATTAGTTCTACTATTTACTCCTTCTCACTACTCACTAAACTCTTATTGTTTTTTTTTTTTAATTTTGTTCTTTTTATAGAAATACGTTACGTTTTATAGTAATACGTATGTTAATTCTTGACTTATCCACGATTTTCCAAATTTCTTATTAAACATTATTCTTGACTCATTTTATTATTTTCCAACTTCTAATTCAAAACTTATTCTTGACCTTTCCACAATTTTCCAAATTTCTTATTAAACACTTATTCCTAATTTATCTTATTATTTCTTGATTTATTCACAATTTTTCAACTTCTAGTTCAACACTTATCCTTGATTTATCTTCTATTTTCCAACTTCTAATTCAAGACTTAATCTTGACTCATCCACAATTTTCCAAATTTCATATTAAACACTTATTCTTGACTCGTTTTATTATTTTCCAACTTCTAATTCAAAACTTATTCTTGACTTATCCATAATGTTCCAAATTTCTTATTAAACACTTATTCTTGACTCGTTTTATTATTTTCCAACTTCTAATTCAAGACTTAATCTTGACTCATCCACAATTTTTCAAATTTCATATTAAACACTTATTCTTAACTTATCTTATTATTTCTTGATTTATTCACAATTTTTCCACTTCTAGTTCAACAAATTTCCAACTTCTAATTCAAGACTTAAATTAAGAAACTCAGTCCACAATCCACCGAGCAAATGAAAATTCACGAATCGCGCCTCAAAAAACTAAAGAAATCCACCGCCGGCCGCCGGTAATGGTTCAAACAACACATTTTTTTTTTTTACCGCACGCTCGCGATCATGGTTTAGACAACACTCTGTTTTGAATTTAGGACGCGCCCGCCGCGGTTGACCGTTAAAACAATACTCCGTTAATTACGCGCCCGCCGCCCCGCTTGTGGATAGAACAACACTCAACAAAATCAAATTTTCACCCGCCGGTGGTGGCATGGAAAATTGTCCACCGGCTGGGAAAAACGCGCCCTTGAACTTTTAGTTCCCACCTGCGCAACTTGCTTATCGCGCGCTTCTCACGCGGCGCATTGCAAGTTGCGCTTAATTATTGTTGGGTGGGTCAAATTACTTTCCCCCGTGTATGTCAAAGTCAAGATCACTGTTTTTCTTATTTTCTAATCGCCAGAAAAGCTTGGGAATGGTGCAAGGGTAATTGCGCACCTTGCAAATCTCACAAAATGCGCGCGGATCAGGTTACGTCTGGAAATGTTACATTTTCCGTTGGAGTGGATTTTTGTACGTTGAAGATTTGTCCGTTAAGGAATTTTGTACATTTAAAAATGGAAATTAGATAATTACTTTCCGTTTAGGATTTGTATTGTTGTTCACAGGGAACTCATATTGCATCAAATTCATGGCGAATTTGATGTAAAAGGCTCCCTGTATGAAGGGATATGAGAATTTGTCTAAGGATCTCGTTTCTCACCGAGACCCTTAGAAATTCTGTATGTAACACTGCTGTTCGACAGTGTATATGGAAAAAATAGATTGTCGACAGTACAAAGGGACTTTCCCTAAGCCTCTAGTCTGCCACATAAAAAAAAATGGCAGAAAACAATACTCATGTCCCCAAAAAATTTGCAACAAATTCATTGAAGTTTTTTGCCCAAACTCTAATGCAATACACAGTAACCCAATAAGTACCCACACTGACACTAGAATTTCTATAACTTATGTATCTTTATCTGACGACGATATAATGACCGGTATAAACAATCTCGACATCAATAAAGGTCCTGATAACCTGCCTCCTCTGTTTTTGCAGGGCTGTTCAAATCAAATTTTGGTTCCCTTCCATAATTATCTTCAACAAATCGTTATCGACAGGAAAGTTCCCTAAGATATGGAAAAAATCCTATCTTACTCCGATTCATAAAACATCTAATAAGCACTCTGTGGAAAACTACAGGGGTATTGCCGTCTTATCAACAACTCCTCCTCCTAAACTCCTTAACTTTTCGAGAAACTTGTTTACGATAAGATTGTCCCTCTAATCGACCCATGTCTTAATGAACAGCAACCTGGTTTCAGAAAGGGACGACTACTACAAACCTTATGATTATAACCTCCGATATGCTATGTGCTATGGAGAAAGGTCATCAAATAAATACGGTCTATACTGACTTAAGCAAAGCTTTTGATCGTGTGGATCAGCAGAACTCAGGTTGTCAGATTTCAAGGATTTCTGTCAAAAGAAATCACAATTACTTCCGGGGTTCCTCAGGGTAGCCAGGCCCTCTGTTATTCATTATATTTATCTCAGACCTGTCGGATACACTAGAAAATATTCCGCATCTCTTCTTTGCCGACTACCTCTTCGCTCTGAGAGACCTACACGACTCGCAGGACTTTTTCAACTTACTGCCCTACACGGACAAACTCAAGAAGTTAGAACTCATGCCGCTGTCACATAGGAGGAAAGTGCTTATCCGTAGCTTAACTTTGGAAGTCCTAAACGATAACGTTAAGGTACAGTTCTGTCCGACAGAATCAAGTTCAACACCGAAGTTCGTCACAATAGGCATACAAAAATGCTTAAAGAATACCCTCATCGGACAGAATATGCAAAGAATGAGCCCGTCAACAGATGTTGTGTGACTTTTAACCGTCACAGTGCTTGGCTTCTCACCCCACATTAAAATAACATCCTTTAAACAAAAAATTATATCCCTCCTAGCATCACAATTATTATACCATAAATAAGCGTTGACTTTGCACCTTAGTCATAGTAGTAAGTAAGTTTGAGTACCTATGCCTGGTTTGGCAAATAAATAAATAAATAAATTCAGGTATTTACGGGTGTAAACACAGCAAGTCAGGCCTCACGCGAGTCATGTTACCACTTTCCAACATGACTACTAAAATTCTTAATTCTAGTAAAAGACAGAAATTTAAGTCGCTAAGAGAAACGACAACAGAAAACGTTCCCACCGAATCAGCATCTAACCAAACGATACCTGATTCGCACAGAATTATACTTTTCTGATTACTATGCACTTTTCATGAGAACGACGACTTTTCCCTTTAACCTAAAGAGAATTTTTAGGTTTTTAAAACTTTAGTTTTCGATTATTCTTAAAACCCGTCGGTTGGATTCTGAAGAATCCTCCTATTTTATTAATTTTAACTTTACAAGTTATAAAAGTAGCTTAGTGATTTTTATTAATTAAAATAAAGTTCAGTGTTGTCACTATTAGCTTTGTTGTTTTTTATTCAAATAAAAATAGGAAAAGAATAATTAAAGAAAATAACTGGCGCAGTCGGACCGGATTTGTTTTTCTTAAGAAGAATATCCAGTGAAAAGAACCAAGTAAAAGTGATCAGTGAAACATAGTAAGATTTAATATTAATTTTGCGAAGACACAGTGATCAAAATAAGTGATAAACGCAACCAAGCTTTCGATCGAAATCGAAACTTAGAAATGGCGACGATAGAAGAGCTTACAGCTCAAGTGGCTTTACTCACACAAAAGTTGATAGACCAAGATGCCAAACTCAATCAAATTAATACTACGAAGTTCGAACTAACAGCAGATCAAATCATCAGGAATTTTAACGAAATCCCACCGTTTTCTGGAGAAGATTCGTACAAGTTGAGGTCATTCCTTAAAACTGTGGAGGATGTTGAAGCACTTTGTGGAGGACAGAACTTACAACTAAAACAATACTGCCTTAGGAAAGTTATCAACACTAAAATTATTGGAAAAGCAAGGAACACCATTTTGGAAATTCCAGAAGATCAGAGGAACTGGTGCACTGTGGTGAAAACATTAACGCTGAGATTTCAACCGAAGCAGACAATTCATCAATTACTTTTTCATGCCAAGGCAATCAAGGTACACAATTTAAAAGATTTATTTAATAAATTAAATAGTATTAAGGCTGAAACGAGTGAAATTTGCGATTTTAATAGTATGAATAGTTTTACTTATGAATCAATTGATAGGGAATTAGTACAGATATTAAAATCAAAATTAGTGCCAATGCTACAAATCCAAATAGATCAAACAAAATCTTTATTTGAACTAGATAATTCTCTTTGTCAATCAGAAGTTTATTTAAGTGATGAAGTGATAAAAAAAGAATTTAAAATTCATAAGACCGACAAATTCGATAGAAAGTTACCACATAATAAGAGTGATGAAGTAAAAATAAACGGCCAAAATCGAAACAAATTTTTTAATAACGTTCAAAGTCCGTACAATCCACCTAATTTTCAAAATTTCCCAAGACCTAACTTCACCCAAAACAATAACAATTATAGAAACTCAGGACAATTCAGAAAACAGAATAGATCAGGGCTGTACCGAAATGACAGAACAGAACCCATGGAAGTAGATAATATTAATGCAAAAACCAATATGAACTCTGAAGTAAATTTTACAGAAGAGCCTCGGGAAATAAGACACCAATTATAAAATTAACATTCGATAACATATCAATAAATTGTTTATTGGACACAGGATCAGATACTAGCCTTATAAAACCAAATGTTTTACCCTATAAAATTTTCAAATTTCAAAAACCCCTCATATATGATTCAATAGGAGGTCCCACCTATATGACATATAAAATGATTACACCCATCCCTAAGGAACTGGTTAGAAAAGGGACATTGGAATGGAAAGTTTTTCCTCTTAAGAGCAGAAAATATGAAGCAATTATAGGCATGAACTTCCTAACTCCATTCCGATCAAAAGTCGATACCGACAACCAATGTCTAGAAATCTTCTCTGAACATAAAATCCCCTTCGAAAACCTTCATTATCCCAGTGAAATCGCTCAAGCGAATCACCTAGAACCTATTAACAGTGTAAAAGATGAAATTTTTAATAAAATCAATCAGAACCACTTGAACTGTGAAGAAAAAACGTATCTAAAAGAATTATTAGTAAATAACAAAGACCTATTTTTTAATGAAGGTGATCATTTGACCTTTACCCACGAAATTAAACACGAAATAAGATTAAAGCAAGAAAACCCTATTTATTGCAAAATATATCGGTATCCTCAGATACACGAAAAAGAGATAGAAGCCCAAATACAAGATATGCTACGTCAGGGAATAATTAGAGAATCTAACTCGCCCTACAATTCCCCCCTTTGGATCGTTCCAAAAAAAACGGACAATTCCAACACAAAAAAATGGCGTATAGTAATAGACTATAGGAAACTTAATGAAATTACGATAGATGACAAGTTTCCTATACCCCACATAGACAGCATTCTAGATAAATTAGGTCGGTCCCAATACTTCACAACAATAGACCTAGCGAAAGGTTTTCACCAGATATTAGTAAAAGAAGAGGACCAAAAGAAAACGGCATTCTCAACACCTTTCGGGCACTACGAATATATTCGTATGCCCTTTGGCCTAAAAAATGCCCCAGCAACTTTCCAACGGCTTATTAACTCAGTGTTGAGAGAGTATATTAACAAGATATGTGTTGTATATCTTGACGATATTTTAATTTTTAGTACGTCGATGCAGGAACATTTAATAAACATAAAAACCATTTTCAGTAAATTGCGCCAAGCTAACCTTAAAATACAAATAGACAAGTGCAATTTTTTCTGTAAAGAAACAGAATATCTAGGGCACATACTGACCACAAATGGAATAAAACCTAACCCCAGGAAAATAGAAGATATTATAGAACTAAAACTCCCCACGACACAAAAACAAATCAAATCATTTTTAGGCATAACCGGTTTTTATAGAAAATTTATAAAAGACTATGCCAAAATAGCCCAGCCACTCACGAAATATTTAAAGAAAAATAGCCAAATTAATAAATTAGACCCTTCTTATGTGAACGCCTTTGAACAGTTGAAAACTTTAATAACATCTCACCCAATTTTGAAATACCCGGATTTTTCCAAACCCTTTAAGCTAAATACTGACGCAAGCCAGTACGCTTTAGGAGCCGTACTACTCCAAGACAATCACCCAATTGCCTATGCCAGTAGAACTTTAAACTCCCACGAAATCAGGTACAGCACCACAGAAAAAGAACTATTAGCAGTTATATGGGCAGTTAAATATTTTCGTCCCTATCTCTACGGTAAGGAATTCGAGCTACAGACTGACCACCAAGCTTTAAAATGGCTACATACTAAATATTTAGGAAAAGATTTAAACCCAAGACTACAAAGATGGATTCTATCCCTAGGCGAATACAACATTAAAATTGAATATTTAAAAGGCAAAGAAAATAAAATTGCAGATTTTCTTAGTAGAATTAATACCGAACATGAAATAAATAGATTAACGGAAGCAATCAGTCTTAACGAAGGAAGAGCCCCTTCAGAAAATAATAATTCCGATCCAACCTCCATGGACGACGAAAATGAGGTTAATGATAATTTTTCTGTTCAACCCACAATTCATTCACAACAAGAGGAACAAAGTGATCACATATCAATTTTGGATACTATAGTAAATAGATTTAAGACACAAATTATAATTACCTCCAACTTTACCCACGAATTCGAAGAAATATTAGGCAATCGAAGAATATATATATATCCAAACATAATCCCTGAAGAACTAGTTAGCAAACTAAAACCGTACATAACTTGTAGTAGAACAGCCGTTTACACTGAAATTACAGATCACGAATTCAACCTAATTCAGCAAATATTGATTAGAGAATTCCCAAAGACTAAATTTGTAAAGTGCACATTTTTCGCTCAGGACATTAAATCTGAGGAAGAATTAGTCAAAATAGTCTCAATACAGCACAAACAACAAAAACATCCCGGTATTATTGCCCTTTACGAAGATTTAAAGACTAAAATTTACCATAAACAACTTAAAACAATCATCAATAAAATTACTAACAATTGTGATGTATGTAATCAAGGAAAGTACGATAGACACCCAATTAGACCTAAATTTAAAAAAACAGAAATCCCCACAAACAAAAACCAAATAATTCATGTAGATACTTACGTAAACAGGAAACAGTGTTTTATGGTATTTATTGACAAATTCACTAAGTTTGCAACAGCCTACCCAATGGAACACAGAAATCATACAGAAATCATAGAGAAGTTAAGAATGTATTTTAACCATAAAAAACCCAAAAAGCTTGTAGCCGATAATGAATTTAGATATCTTAATGTGAAAGAGTTCCTAAATCAAGAAAACGTAGAACTACACTTAATCAAACCCAACAGTCATACAGGGAACTCAGACATAGAAAGGTTAAATAACACTATCACGGAGAAATTACGTATATTTAATTTAGAAGAAAAAACACCCATACGAACCCAAATGTTAGACGTTATAAAGTATTATAATAATCAGTATCACAGCACAATAAAAACCACCCCACTAAATGCAGAGGAAGGGAAAGTCCCAATTGAAGAGTTGTATAATAATCTCATTAAAACTCAGGAGAAAAGATTAGAAAAGCACAACAAAAATAGGGAAGAATATGAAGAAACAAGAACGCAAGGTTACATTAAGAATTACAAATCTGTAAGGCATAAAGATGAACCTAAATTCAGAAAATATAATTTAACCAATGTACACCCTTCAAATATTAAACGTCCCCTAAAATTTTCAGACAACAATGCTCATCTTTATAATATTAACAATGATGCATCCAACAATGAGCCAACTACAAGTCGAGAAAATCGAAACTAACACTGGATATACCATATTGCAAGAGAAGCAAATTCCAGTACCGGAAACGTATAATTATTCATTACATATAATTGACCTAGAACAAATAGATAAAATACTAAAAGAATTGACAGTAAGTACATTATTACTCCCCGAAAATATTAGTTACTCCTTACTAAAGGATATAGATACGTTAGAAGATAAGCTGTTAACTCTAAAAGATGGACACCACTCCATACAAAAACGAGGACTATTCAATTTTATTGGAACCATAAACAAATGGATAAGTGGAACCATGGATGATGAAGATAGACAGATAATAAACGAGCATCTCGCAATAATCAACACCAATAACCACAACCTAATAACAAACATGAACCAGCAAGTTCATATAAACAATAACTTTAATAACTCCATAAATAAACTTCTTACTGCAATTGAAAGCGACAGGAAGGTTATACAAGACTTTTTAAATCGAGAAACTGACAAAAACAGAATAAAGATTGCAACATTAGACATCAGACTTAGTATACAGGAAGTAGACAAAATGGTAAGCGAACTACAAGACGACATAATTCTTTCTAACCTTAACATTATACATCCGTCCCTCCTAACTCACGAAGAAATTTACGCCTACAAAATTAATGCGGACAAAATAAAAAGCTTAAGAGTAGGATTTTCTAAAACAAATACCAACAAATTAATATTTCTAATTAAAATTCCATATAAAATGACTTTAATTAATAAAAAAATAATAATACCATTATCAAATGTAAATACATGCAATATAATAGACTCTCAAGTCACACAAACTTTAGAATACCGCGGAGAATACTATCAGTATGATGAGAACAAAGCACTTCATCAGTTAAATAACTTAAAACACTGTATTATGAACAAAAATTGTAAAATTATAAAAAGTTGTTCTACAGAAGTCTACAATATAGACGATAGCAGTATCTTAATTCAGTTAGCAAACAACATAACATTAACTTCAAATTGTGATGAGAGAAAATTCGAATTGTACGGGAACTATTTTATTAAGTTTTTCAATTGTATCATCAATATAGACAACAGAACCTATTATAACAACATTAAAGAAATAAAAAATAAATATGTAATCCCCAACTTAAACTACAGGTTAGAAAACAGCACCCTAACATTCAGTGAAGTTATGTTAGAAACTAAGAGAAATATAGAAAAAATACAAGAATTAAAATATAAAAACATTCTACTTTATTCAGGAATAAGCTTAACAACATCAATTGTAATAATAATAATAATAATAATTTTATTCCTTTATATAAAACAAAAACGGTTAAAGGTAAAAGTCGTCAATCGGATTCAGGAGAATCCTCGATTTAACGAAGGAAGAGTCATGTTACCACTTTCCAACATGACTACTAAAATTCTTAATTCTAGTAAAAGACAGAAATTTAAGTCGCTAAGAGAAACGACAACAGAAAACGTTCCCACCGAATCAGCATCTAACCAAACGATACCTGATTCGCACAGAATTATACTTTTCTGATTACTATGCACTTTTCATGAGAACGACGACTTTTCCCTTTAACCTAAAGAGAATTTTTAGGTTTTTAAAACTTTAGTTTTCGATTATTCTTAAAACCCGTCGGTTGGATTCTGAAGAATCCTCCTATTTTATTAATTTTAACTTTACAAGTTATAAAAGTAGCTTAGTGATTTTTATTAATTAAAATAAAGTTCAGTGTTGTCACTATTAGCTTTGTTGTTTTTTATTCAAATAAAAATAGGAAAAGAATAATTAAAGAAAATAACTCGCGCGTCGCTGCCACCCGGCTCGTACGCCGCAGCGTTCGCGACTCGCGTGTTTGGCTAGCAATCCATCCAATAGCGCTACAATCGACGCTTGTCCTCTTCTAGGGCATTTTTCCAAGCTTGAAGATCCCTTGAAGCATGTCTCCAGTTCTGGATGTTGAGCATTGCATTGCCTACTGGTCTATACTACCCGAAATTTCTCATACCATAAGCCGTTTGGGGTTACGATTAGTTATATTCGTCCATTGGCTGATGAAAAGCAAGGTGGACGCTATTCTTAAGAAGCGGCACGACATTTAGAGTGAATAACTACAACATCTTTTGCACATGTATTCCTCTAATACCAATTATGGCATGTTCGAACCGGTTAATCGAATGTTTATAAATACTCCCTTTTGTTTTTGCACGCTTCTTTGTTTGATGTTTTATGCTCTTTTATGTTGTTTAATATTTTACGTCTGCATGTCTTAGCTGAACCAGTCGTTTGAGCTGAAGAAAGTGACTTTTCAGTTGAATCGGGTCTTTCAACACAGAGGCCTAAATTCAACTTAGAACTTCTACTATAGGCCCCAGTACTGAAAATCGTAATTCGACTGAAAGGTCACTTTCTTGAGCTCAAACGACTTGTCGTGACATACGACTCGACTTTCAGCATAGGGGCCTTGGACTATGACCCAAAATATAGAGCAACCAGTCAATAGGTTTGAGAGAAAAGTTCCCGGGTACATAATAGGCTCTAACTCCACCTCTACCTGGTCCCAAGTCCAGGGTGTGAAAGGAGGAAGATGGTCGACCGGCCGAATTGATCAGAATCGGGAAGCCAAAGAAACTAGATGAATCAATGAATGACCGACAGCAGCGTATCCTTTGCGGGGACGTCCCGCGCGGACCGCCAGCTAACGGATTAAAGAAAAAGAAGAAGACTACGTACCGTGTACCATGTACTATGCGTTATGTGCTATGCAGTGGCGTAGATAGGGGGGGGATCAAGGGGATCAATCCCCCCCCCCATGGACTTACGAAAGTAAAGGTCTTCGTATCTAAGTATTTAAGTATATGAGGAGCGACAGAACAAAACATGATAATTCCATAATGTGCAACTTTTCACAAAAGCTCAAAAACCTGTAAATTCTTTGCCTTTGTAAAATTTAAAAAATTACGACTGCCAATAAATAACTAAGGGTAAAAACTAATATACATGTTTTTTTATTTTTATTTTATTTTTATTATTATGTAGTTATTTTTATGTAAAATATGGAAATATCATGTTCTAATCCGGTCTGATGAAAATATCATGTTTTGAAAAAATCAGGTTAGGCAAAAACATTTTATGTTCTTGAATTCTTTATTAAATAATTAAAGTAAGAAGTAATTAGTTAATTACATTGTAATAATTCATAATCAATCAAAAAAAAAGTCATTGCACCTCTCCAGGGGCTCTAATTACATCGATTTGTAAGTGCATCATAAAATGCACTAAAAATGCACTAAAATTTACCTCACTTTTGCCTCCCACGGCCCCAAAACAGGTCGTAGGAGGCTCCAAGACCCCGCAACGGTACCTACTATTAGTAAAATATACCAGGAAAATCCCCCTTGCCTCTAAGGGGGCCAGGGAGCTCCCCAAAAGGCTAAAAACAAAAAAAAATATCATTAGGAATTTTATCATGTTTTGTTCCAATTTGGAATTTTATCATGTTTTGTTCCAAATTGATTCTTTTAAACATGGAAATATCATGATCTGCATCAAACCTTCTATTTTAGAGGCTAATTACTACAGGAATAAACATGACATTAACCACACCAGTCTAAAGGATGATGTAATTCATGGTATTTTGTCCAATGTCACACGTAACTTTTTTTTTTTAATAAGTGGAATTATCATTTTTTGTTCCGTCGCTCCTCATATGTACATGAAACTTTAAAAGCACCAGCACCTCTTTTGATTCTATGTATGTATGTGTAAAAATCATCTAGATCCGTTTTTGTGACGGCTGTGCATTTGAGTATTGCTAATTTCCGCGCTTCGAGAAGGCCGACCAATCAGGAACCACGAAAAGGAAATCAGGAACCGCAAAAAGGCTCACTATAATTGTGGACACATTAAGCACATGTAAAGTAAATACAATGAGCCAACAGTGACACCTCGGTTCCTAAATACTCAAAATATTAACATTATAGTTAATCAAGAAATAGAATCGTGTTCCTAACTTTGGGTGAAATAACTATTAGGTTTGAGCATATTATGTAGAGTATCAACATATGAACTTCCTAAAAAATGGTGTAGTAATGATGACCACGCGCTCCCTCGGCACAATGTATTTTTTGTCACCGTCAAAGAAGGAGCAGGGGGCGACCTACAAAGCGCTGCCACCCAAGCAAGTTTAAAATGTATTAATCCAACGAACAATAAGTACTAAATCCATTAAAACAGTAGTAGATACTAAAAATATAAGTATCCCTTGATATGATACTTTTTAACTTCCCAGTATAGGAAGTTATTGTAATCGGTCCGAAAATCGAAATCGAAAATTTCAACGTATTTTCATCTTTCAAGGACCCAGGAGCATTTTAAGCAAAAAATTGGGAGGAAGTATGTGTGTGTGTGTGTATGTGCGTACGGATGTGGTCATTTTTTCCTGCACGATATCGCGCGAACCAAAAAAGATATCGACTTCGTTGAGGTGTTGTTCGAAGCGTATTAACCGAAATATGATCTGAAAAGATTTTCATAAAATTCGGTCGAACCGTTTTTGTTTTTGTTTAAACGACGTTTATGATTTTTGTACCTGCACGATACCGCACGAACTAAAAAACTATATCGACTTCATTGAGGTGCCGAAAAAATAATATTAATGAAGAAATGCTCTGAAAAAAATTTCATAATATTCGGTCGGGCCTTTTTTGTTTAAATAGAAAAACTTCGGCTAATTGTTAGAAAGACAAGTTTTGCTAATACATATCTAATAAACTCGATGGAATGAGACCCGTTCTAAACGAAGTGATCTTTTTTGGGTTCTGCACAAGAGATAGCCTTCGAACAAAACATCACTTGTCAAAATCCGACAACCTTTCAAAATCGTGCAAAAATTTCGTTACCCTTTACAAACAGCACGAATTTTCAAACCTTGGATTAGCACTTTTTGACGGGGAATTGTTTTCTACGCGTTTCAGGAAATTGCGGTTCATCCCGGGATTTCCAGTGTTACCGTAAAATTTGTTCTTTTTGGTCAAGTCTGACAAGTACTTAACAGTTACAGTTTTGCTAATATCTCCGGAAAGCTTTGGAATTTCCAAATGAAGTCATTCGCTTCTCAGCTCGTCAACGGCGCCTCAGCACGCTCAATACGAATTTGAACACCCGCTTTAGTGCAGCGAACGAAATACGGAGGAAATGTTGTTTGCTAACGTTCAGGAAAAACAAATTCTCTAGAAAAATCTTGTTTATTTACTACTATTATAGTTATTTGAACTAGCTTCTCTCGGGATTGCTGTGTCATCAGTTCTGATACTACAGTCTTCGCCCGAATATAGCGCCTGGGCGTTGTGTGCGAGTAGTACGCCTAGTGAGCGTTTTATTCGAACATAACGCTTAGGCGTTGTATTGCAAAAAATTAAAACAGAATTCACGGAAACATTTTCGCTTTTTGAATAAAATTTTTACAGAAAAAATCATGTTTTATATAACCATAATTTTTCGACATGTGAAAAAGTTCTAAAAATGTATCAAATAAATACAATTTTAACACCAAAATTTGCTAATATCTCAAAAGTAAAGGTCTATTTAAAGGTATTTTACCAATCTAATCGGTAAAAAATCAATTTCTAAAATTTTATTGTGAGCAGAAATAAATTGGTTATTTTTGTTTTAAAATGGATAGAGAACAATAGGCAGCGGTTACCGGTGTCTTTTCGGTTGGACCCACCCGTGCGCTGGTTTTAGTCGGAACTTTGTCATCGCTTGAAGTGTTCGTATTTTTCTCTTTCTACGTGCAACAATATCACTTAAAAAGTACATATTTTGGTGATCACTGACTTGTTTAAGAATATTGTAATGGATTTGGATAAAGCAGCTAAGAACACACACTTTTGAAACTTTTCGCTGTGTTTTTTAATGATAAGATAAGACATCGCTTTATTGCTTTTTGAAACAAAAAAACCCGTTTTAAATTGTTTGAATTAATCTGCAAGATTTGCTTACTGCAACAATATTATGTACATACTAAAAGGATGTTTTACGTGACCCCAGAACAGATTAATGCGACCCCTTAAAACTAATTAGCAAGTGGGGCTTCGATGAATCACACCAGGCACAATTTAAACAGAAGATGGAAAATAGCACACTTCAATTACAATAACAATTACACTTTCTTTTGGATTCTAGTTTGCACGCCAGAATTCCTCTGTTTGAGATCATACTGCACCTGTCATCTAAACTCATAGTGAAAAAGTGGCAATTAAGACTGACAAAGATATTGTAAAGGAGAGGAAAAAAGCTATTCAAGAAAAATTTAAAAGTGAAATAGGGCTAGTAGTGGATGTACCGAAACTGTATTTGGAAACACTAATGATGGACATTATTAATAGGCTATTACTCAGTTCTGATTCACTGATTATAGTCCATTGAAATGGTACTTTAACATTGCAAAAATGCAGGACAAGGTTTTATTTTTGGGTTGTGTAGGGGCTAGGATATCCCCAACCAATTTTGTGTAAGGTGTAGGTACTGTTACGGAGATATAGTGGAAATCCCATTTGCACCACCTTTTTGAAGATGGCGGCTAAATGGGGGGGGGGGCTGGGATCCCGAAAACTCAAATTTTAACTCACAATGAATCCCCCTACATCGAACTAAAATTTTGTCCTGCATTTTGGCAATGTTACTGGACTATTACTGGCATGAGACCGCAACTCCCAAAAAAGACATTGCCGTTCACGAAAGATGCAATTGCTTTGATGATTGCCGCTGTACTTGACTTTTAAAATGATTTAGAATCAGATTTGGAAATGGTCTTTGGAGACCCAGAGAGCGAACAGAACGATAAAGAAACATATCACTCATCATCATCTTAGTGCAAAAAAGTACATAATTGTGTTTTCAGAGAAAATAAATATCAAATCATAAATTACACAAATCAAGTTTTATTACATTTCCTTACCAAAATTTTAAGTGATTATTCGTTAAAAAACAACTTTATTAACATAAAATCAATTAAGAAGTTGTAAGAAATAATATAAGCTAAATAAATAATTTTGACCGGCTAGATCGGCAAAATACCCTTTATGTGGGCCGTAATATAAAAATTGTTTGGATATTATTCATATTCCAAGCTTTCTAATTTTGGAAAAAGAGTACATGCGAATTTTATGGAGAAAAAGGTAGTTGAAGTTGAAATTTTAGATAAAAAACCAAAATTTTGGCTTTGACGATTCATAACTCTAAAATTGGGTAGGGAACCGAACTTTTACAATTTTAGATAAGGAGTATTCTCCGTACACTACCGGCGGAGGTGATAGTACCCTGTTCTTAACTGGCTAAGCCGGCGGGATGTCTTATTAGGGCTACCAGGGCTATTTATGTGAAGGTTAAGTTTTCCTTAAAACGAATTACAGAATAAAAATTTTCATATTCAAATATACTGCCTAGGCGTTCTATTTTATTAGGCGTTCTATTCGAAAAGAAACCCAAAGTTTTAAAACTAAGAAAAAAGAAACTTTCCCGAATATAATGCCTAGGCGTTTTGTTCGGGCGAAGACTGTAGCCAATTTTCCACTAGTGCTAAACGTATAACTATTTTGTAAGAAGTCAGTTTATTCCATCTTCGTCATACTGGGAAGTTAATCGTGTGGACCGAAGGGGTCGAACCCACATCCCAACTAGTTCATCGAATTAAATCGAATAAGAAATGTACTTAAATCAAATAGTTCCGAGTACAAACTTGTAGCTTAAAAATCGTAGCAGAAATAGTACAATTGTAGTAGGGTTGCAACGCTGCACAATCGGTGGAGCAAATCATAGGGTGGATCCACACGAGCGTACACCCGACACGACAAGAGTCGGCTGCAAATATGGTTTATGGCAAATAAAGTAAGAGTGGGCGATGGAAATTGTGTCCATTCCATCGTCCTCTCTCACGCTCCGCTCCATAAACCATCTTTGCAGCCGATGTCGTGCCGTATGTGCGCTGGTTTGGAATGCCTGAATCAGGCAAAGTGAGCACAGCGAAGGAGTGTGTCCGTCTACGATTTGCCACCATTGACTTTAGTACGTGCGCTGGCTACGAACATAATACACGGAACACTCATTGTCTCTGGCGA
This sequence comes from Thereva unica, assembly GCA_949987705.1. NCBI lineage: Eukaryota > Metazoa > Arthropoda > Insecta > Diptera > Therevidae > Thereva > Thereva unica. The sequence continues at coordinate 219,015,366 of OX465281.1, forward strand.
ATCAACAATTTAAGGGCGTTTACCACGTTGATTATTATCTCGGTATGAAGAAATTTTTAGTGCCAAAAAAACCATTCGGCAAGCCTTTGGACGGTGAAACCCAAAGAAATGCAGATACTAAGTTATATCCCCCCCCATGGCTGAAAGCTATCTACGCCACTGGTGCTATGTACTAAGTACTATGTATTATGTACTGTGATCTATGCACTATGTAATATGGACTATGTACTGTGTATTACCTACTATGTACTATGTATTATGTATGTATATATGTATTATATAACAGGTACTATGTTTTCTGTACTATGTACTTTGTATTATGTGCTATGTACTAAGTACTATGTATTATGTACTGTGATCTATACACTATCAACTTTTTATTGTGCACTTTGTACTATATATTGCGTACTACGTATTATGTACTATGCGCTATGCACTGTGCACTATTTTTAGGTACTATGTACTATGCACTATATGCTATGCACTATGTACCATGCACTATATACTATTTATTATTAAGATGTATTTTGTGTTATGTACCATGTTCTATGTACTATGCACTAATTTCTATGTATTATGTACTATACATATATGTAGAATGTACTATTTACTGCGGTAAGACCTATGGGGTGCGACAGATAGGGAGGCTAGGCTGTACAACACCTTCGCTGGAAGGATGGCGTAGACCAGGACACTCAGAGCTTATGGATGCCAAACTGGATTACATCGGCTCAGAATCGGGACCGGTGGAGGCAACAGTTTCGAGAGGCCAGGACCTGATCCCGGTTGTAGAGCCGTTAAAGAAGAAGAAGACTATCTAATATGTACTAGGTATTATGTACTATGTACTTACTATGTACTAAATACTATGTACCTCGTACTATTATGTACTACATAATGTACTATTTACCATGTATTATGTACTATGTACTATCCACTATCCGCTTTCTACTACATACTATGTATTATGTACTATGTTTTAGGTACTTTTTACATCATACATAGTAGTGGAGTCAGATGAGCATCAAATTTTAGTGAAAAGGGAAGTGTTTTCTATCTCTAGCAACCGCCGCTACGTAAGTTATCGGCCATTATGTCAAAAATTTACCATTTTGGTCGTTCTTTCTAAATATAGATGCGTATATCTCGGCATGTGTAGGTCCGAAAAAATCGAAAAAAATAGAGGTTGTTCGTTATGATATTGGCTACCAGCGGTCACAATATGAATTTTTATCTCCACACATAACCTCAAAAAATTCAAAAACTGAAGAAACTACTGAATTTTGGTTTTTTGGTAATAACTTCGGATATTTTTCGTGAAATTTGATGAAATTTTCAAAAGTTATACTTTATACTGTTAGCAATAACTGGTTAAAATTTCAAGTCAAAATAATTGAGAGCTCAAAAATTGACTTCAAATTTGAAAATTGATTGGCCTATCAGTTTTGGGCATTGCATCGTATAAGGTTCTTTCTTTTTTTACTATGCACTATGAAGTATGTACTATTTATTATGTACTATGTATTATGCTATGTATTATGTATTATATATTATGTATTAGTTATAAAATTTGCTTGGTTCCAGAGGATAGGTACAGGATAAATTATAGAACTTAATTAGATCCAATTCTGGGATAGGACACTTCTACAGTACACAGCCAGAAGCGCTTAAGTGCAAAATATGTTTCGAGAAAATCGCCCTCAAAGATTTTTTTAGATACAGAAATGTTCACAAAAACACCTTTGCTGGTCGAATAACCCAGCAACCGCAGCTCGAGCTCAGTTTAAGACAAGACTTATAACAATGATTTAAGAATAAAATACTAAATACAAAAATGCAATAAAATCAAAATCGTCAAAATTGCACACTTTTGGCTCTGTACTTTAGGCTTTATTTTTTCAAATTCATTCACATGTAAAAAACCCAGCAGTCATATTAAGTAACAACTCTGTTAGTAAACAAATATTTCCAGCAAAACTCCAACAGGACTACACTATATTGCTTGCGCCCCTAGTTCTAAGGCTCTATTGCATTTGCTTCTATGATTGATTATCCGAAGTTTAATAAAGGTTAATACGATCTGTTTAGTTTACTTCTATCGGAAAATATGAGGAACGATATCGCATGCAATGCGAATAAAAAATCATTATTTTTATTATTGTTAGCAACTTCAATTATCTGCAGGAAGTCCCATTCCACATTCATTCGCATCAAGAAACGCTGCATTCGGGGCCCCTCCATGAAGGACTACTCCATAAGCCGCATCATTTCAGTTTAGAGTTAGTAGTCACCAATAACTCATATCTGTAAGTTGAAATTGTACTGACTGACTCCTACTTGCTCCTGGGACTGGAACCGGGAGTTGATACACAAAAACGATTTCTCGCATTCACAATCAAACCCCTACAAACGGACAGGGGCTGTGGAAGAGACCTGAAGGCAAAGGGAAAAATGAAGGATTCTCGAGGAAGCCAACCAACTCTTCCATTTTGCAATTTGCGTTAACCTTAGGGGCGAAAAAAAAGAGATTTATTTGTCTGGAATATACCATGGAGTATCCTGCGGCTATTCATATGACCTCAAGGAAGTTTCCTACATAACTACGACGCCATCAGGATATATCCATAGATATTAAAGTACAGCTTGAGTATGTATGTGTGTGTATAGCCTGAAATATGAACCTGACAACCAGAATGGGTATCTCCCGTCATGAGTCGGTTCCGTATACTTGTGTGTTCTTAAGTAACAGAACGAGTATAGAAAAGCCTGAACCGCTCCAAGGTATTTTTCGAGAGCAGATATTTGAATAGACGTTATGAAATTTTCAGTTTTCATATCGTACTGAAGATTTTATACACACAATATTATTTATGTATATGTTTTGTTTGAGCGCTTTCCTCTAGCTTCCCCTGGGCTCTACCCTCCTTTACACCCTATAACCTGTTTCAACCCTTCGTAGTGACATTCCTGGCAAGCGAGGAGTCAAGTTACGATTAGGTAAGGCTGAAAATTTATGGGAATGAAATGATTAAGTTTTGTTGGTTTTACAACAAAAACAGTGTTTTTAAATCCATTTTCTACTTATAGAGTTAGGAACAGATTTTCACGCTATTAAATTTTGAAACAATTTTTGGTTAGTTACGATTTTTGTATAAATATTATTAAGAATGAAATATATTAATTTTATCATAATAAAACTATGTGTTTTTGTGCTTTTCTTCGTATTTTATTCATAGTTAAAAGTTTTGACGTAATGACATTGATTTTATTTAATTGCTTAGGTTTAAAATTCTTGAAAGAATTTGATGTTGGTATCCCAAGAGCCATTTTACAGTCCTCAATAACATGTAGAGAGCTCTAAAATGCAAAGATGCTATGTATTGCACTGATACAATTCTTCAATATAAAGCAAATAAACAAACTTTTACAATAAACTGAAAGCTTATGGTCTACCTATAGTCCAATTAAATCCTTAATGGCAAACGATACCATACGATTGGTATTGACTTAGTTCTAAATAGCTGGATTTATAGTTTTCTTTGTGGCAGGTCAGCCAAGGCGGTGCTGGAGGGCTTCAAATGTAAACCCAAAACCCATATCTGCCGACGCCCGCAGGAGGCTAATTTTATCGCCTTCAAAGTAGGCTCTTAAACTTATTGGTATTGTCTCCACTCTTCAATTTACCCTTTGAGACACCATAGGAATATGGTAACTTTGACAAAAATAAACGTCCTCGTGACTTCACGGCAACCCTTTACCTGCAACACCAGATTAGCTAACAATGTTTATTTCCTTAGTCTAGACCTCCCATTTTTCCCATTTTTAAACAGTGTGGGTTTCCGAAATCCTACAACATCCAAACGTTCAATCGCAGAGTTCATGGTCACTTCCTTCAACACCCTCCTGACCCCTAATAATAATATTCCACCGAACTATGCTTACTACTAGACATTGCACCATGGCGTAACCAGCTGACATGACGGACCAATAGTACAAAGTGTGATTCCTAAGCTTAGAACTGCCACATAAAAACAGATGTACTTGGTGTATAAGAAGTGTTGCCAAAAACTTCTAAATAGTCGTCAAAGCTACACTTTTTTCAATTGGAGCGGTTGGAACACCTATTACCATTTACACATTCTTAATCTAAGAGAAAAAAGTAAATGTAATAGGAACCATAAACCTTTAGTAATATTCTAAACTACATTTGTATATCCCAGTTACTTTATACAAATAAAATTCAAACCTTCAATAAATACCAGCTATGGAGATTTTCCATGGTTAGGCTCGGTCACATTAATTCAGTAGCAATCCAGCCAGTCCAGCGATTGATGTGAACCACCACTGGAATTGATCCATTCCAGCGAACAATAGTTTAATAGTTTCTCTACTTTTCATTCCAGTTCGCCTATTCCATCACCACTACACCACAATATCGCATATTGACGTGACAATGCAATCTGACCACTTTGTAAAACAATCAAGATAGCGGTTCCAAAATGGTGGCAGAATTTTGCAATTATGCTCCCCGACCCTCCACATGGGTATCAAAAGAAAAGGTATGACAAGTAGAATACAATTAGATACATATGTGGCTTCATTCAAAATTCAAAATGGCGGCCAACACAAAATGGCGAATTACCTTTTTCTTTACAACGCTTCGGTATGGGTATCAATTGAAAGGTTGTGTCAATAGAATAATATACTACACTTTACTATACAAAACTATACTATATTTTACTACAGTGGTTTTCAAACTTTATGAAATTGCGGCCCCCTTGTTACAAAAGAAAACCTTGGGCCCCAATAAAATATGTAAATTTGCATACTAGAAGAATTGCGTTCAGTATTTCAAGATTGAATAACTTTAACATTTTTAATCGAACAGGATTTATATTTAGAACAATCTCTACCATTTATTTCAAATCAGTTTTTCAATACAATGTCCATTAAATGACCACCTGAATTCGATACGCAAAAAGCAGCTCTTTTCAGTTGTTATAACAGCTATGTTCGTATGTTATCTTTGAGTTCGTTAATGTTCTTCGGCTTGATGGCGTAAATTTTGCTTTTGCAAGAGCTTCATTGTTGTGGCTTCAATATGACGAGGTGCGCCGTGCCGTTGAAAATAGATTCTTCAGACCACCATCCAAGGATAGGACGCGTCGACGAGGGTTTCTCGGACTTTAAAGAAAAATGGTCCGATTATGGTTTTTGAGCACACTCTGCCCCAAGCAGTGACTTTCCCGTCCTGCAGTGGTGTTTCGTTAATAAAAAGTGGGATCTCTGTTCGCCGAATTCGACAGTTTTGTTTATCCATCATCAAAATCTCGGCTCGGCTCGGCTCAAGATTGATGCGAAAGCATTTTCATATTGCAAGCTACGCGTCTTGTCCGTTGCCAACAATCTTTGAGTAAGTTGCATTTTGTATAGGAATAGGTCTTGCTTCATAATCGTCCGTAGAGTCGTTGCACTCTCGTTTAACTCCTAAGATCGGCGGCGATACGACACATTTGGATTATCGGCAACACTCTCTCTTACCCCTTCAAAAACTTCATTGGAGCGTCACGGACGGCAAGAAACTACAGAGCCGTACTCAAAGAAATTCTTCAACAAACTATGAATTATGTTGCCTGAAGGCACCGAATTTCTGTTGTATATTTTTACGATAAGCCGCAATCATTTTCACAATTGAATGATTGTTTTCAATGTAAACCGATTCAATTTCAGCGCATTTTTTCAATATGAATCGACTCATAGCTTTTTACTAAATAGCGTTTCAGAATCGTGTACATTTGTCAAAGTTATTCAGTGTTGAAATACCGATGGTCTAGAAGTCACAATACAATTTAGGTAGAAATTAAAAAATGAGTCAAAGAAGTCAAAAAGATAAAATCATCCATGCCCTTCTTTGAGCTATAAGCGGGGTCGCGCCCCTCAGTTTGGAAACTGCTGCTTTACTACATAATACGCTGTTTTAGTTTTACTATACTACTATGCTAGCTGTGTGTCGTTATTCCAAATTCAAAATGGCGGCCAACAGAAAATGGCGGTATACATTTTTCTTTACAAGGCCCTTGGTATGAGTATCAAATGAAAGGGTATAACGAGTATGTATAGTATTGTAAGCTATCTGACGTCATTTTAAATCTAATATGACGTTCACCACAAAATGGCGGAAGACATATAAACTAAAAACTGGAAAATAAAAAATATAGTTTTAAAAAAGCTAAAAAATACGCTTTTACTTTAAAATGAACCAAAAATTAAAAAATAATTTTGATTGAAAAATTTTGTTTGTCCAGCCAGTATATGGGAACAACCTACCTTTCGAAATGCAAAGAAGTAATTTTAGGGCGTACCATGCGGCCGATGCTCGAACTACGAGTGTCCAATGTCAAGGGTACAACGCTGGTGTTTAGACACGTTCGGATTGTTGTCGGTATTGAATCAAACATTGGAGGCCAACATTCGCATGAACGTTCGCTCGGCTTTTGAAGAAGAACAATTATTAGAGAGCTTATGAGCCCTGCTCAAGTCCGCTTCTCTCTAACTAAAGACCTTCTTGTCTTTGTCCGCAGAGCTGATAGTCTTTTCTGTTAGTGGGGTACATACACAATAGGCCTTGGGCGGGGTGTTCACTTTGTATATTGCCCTCTTACTCACTTATAAAAACATAATAGTAGAGTTCCGTTGGGCTGCTCGAACCGGGTTCTTCTATAGGAAGATTCCTATCGTAACGACCGAAGTACACGAGCCGGACGTCCCTCCTCCATCTTTACGACCCATATTTTCGCCTAAACGGCAGCCCAACTAAGATGTTCCTTACTTCTTAAATCTGATATAATTTCATTCGATATCTCCAAAGCTTTGACTGCAACCTATTTATATTGACTCAGCTCTAAAGCGAATTTCCGTTCATGATGTCGTTAATCCCATAATCTGCGCCAGTGTCCCTAATATCTTTTACTTAAAACCACGTTGTATTTAAAAATCTTAAATAAAGAAATAAATAGAGTAGTCCATTCAAAACGCGGGGGGGGGTGTTCCAAAATAACACCGTTAAGAAAATCGAACCCTAAACGTTTTTGGGGTCGCTGATCACGAAAATCGAGGTCCCGCGGTCCCAAAATTAGGGCGTCACCCCTAAAAATGCAAAAAACCCCCATTTTTAGGGGGTTTTCGCGATTATTTCAATACTAATGAAAACTAATGCGATGAAATGCACTTTTTTTAATATTTATTTGCGAAGGGGGTTGATTTATACTAAATTTAGGCGAGCCTAATGGTAAGGGGTACCCCTAAAGGGTTGAAAGTACCCCTAAATTGGCGAAAAATGGCAAAAATTGTAAAAAAAAAATTTACAAGTTTTTGCTTCAAATTCGATTGTGGGCATACTGTCAGGCAAAAATAAATTATTTTCAACCCTTAAGGGGTTAAAACTACCCCTACAATATAGTTAATTGAAAACTAGGGGGGTTCCAAAATAACACCGTTAAGAAAATCGAACCCTAAAGGTTTTTGGGGTCGCTGATCACGAAAATCGAGGTCCCGCGGTGCTAAAATTAGGGCGTCACCCTAAAAATGCAAAAAAAAAACCTTTTAGGGGGTTTTCGTGATTATTTCAGCAATAATGAAAACTAATGCGATGAAATGCACTTTTTTTAATATTTATTTGCGAAGTGGGTTAATTTATACTAAATTAAGGCGAACTTACTATAATAAAAACAACTTTATATAAAAAAATTGAAAAAAAAAATTTTTTTTTTTGCTTTTTGTTTGAAATTTGGTTCAAAAGGTATTATCAGCAAAAAAATTAATGTTTTCATCTCTTAAGGGGGTACAACTACTCCCACATTAAAATTGTAATAGAAACAAATTAAAATTTATTGTTTTACATTTAAATTTTATTATCCATTTGTAATCATTACAACATTTGGAACATTTCACTATAAACCCGTTTGTACAGAGGTTAAACCACCCATACAGGTTGCCGGGAGTGCAGCGGGGGGCGGGTGGGTGAGGGACGTCAGCAAGCGTGTGGCGCAAGAGGCGCGGGCGGAACAGGGCGGACAGCGGCTGGCGGGTGGGAGAAGGAAAGAGGGTTAAAAAATTTCCACATGGTTTAATAATATTTCATCAAATATAAAATTTTAATGCAAAACAATAAATTTCAATTTGTTCCAATTACAATTTTAATGTGGGAGTAGTTTTACCCCCTTAAGAGTTGAAAAAATTAACTTTTTGCTGAAAATCCCTTTTGAACCAAATTTCAAACAAAAAGCCAAAAAAAAAATTTTTGGCAATTTTTTTTATATAAAGTTGTTTTTATTATAGTAGGGGTAGTTTTAACCCCTTAAGGGTTGCAAATAATTTATTTTTGCCTGACAGTACGCCCACAATAGAATTTGAAGCATAAACTTGAAAAAAATTTTGCCATTTTTCGCCAATTTAGGGGTAGTTTCAACCCTTTAGGACTACCCCTTATCATAAAGTTCGCCTTAATTTAGTAAAAATCAACCACCTTCGCAAATAAATATTAAAAAAAGTGCATTTCATCGCACTAGTTTTCATTATTATTGTAATAATCGCGAAAACCCCCTAAAAAGGGGGTTTTTTTGCATTTTTAGGGGTGACGCCCTAATTTTGGGACCGCGGGACCTCGATTTTCGTGATCAGCGACCCCAAAAACATTTAGGGTTCGATTTTCTTAACGGTTTTATTTTGGAACACCATAACGCGCGTTTTGAATGGACTAGAGGTGACTAACTTGCGAAACGTGTAACAAAATTGAATTATAAACACCGTAAATAATTACGATAGCTGGAACGAAATTACTAGAATAATTCTTTGATAATAAGTATTTATATGAATAACAAGTAAATTACTTTTATCGAGAGTTTGACCCCATATAAGAACGGTTTTTCTACGACTTTGTATTAAATGTTGACGCAAAATAATTAGAAAAATTTTAAAGTTTACAGCAACAAAAAACCCCAATGTCAAGTTCAAGACGTTCGCAATGCCATTCCTTATCGAGGAAGTATACTACATGTCTCCTCTTCGATTGTTCTTAGAATGATTTGTTTTTATTTAATTGTTTTCTATATTGCCTTATCAAATTATTTCCAAATAAATTGAAAATGTTTCTCTTACTTTGATTTACGCTTTATTAAAAAGACTGTTCCATGTAAATATTACGTTTTAAAATTAATTTCGTATAATTGATAAGATTTTCAAACCGGAATCGAAGTATGTATGAAGTATGATTCATTAAAACATTTTCAAATTCCAAATTATCTAAGAACAAATTTAGAACTAGTTGATATTGTTAGAATTAGATCTGTCTTGGAACAATCCTAATAATTCCACCCAAGCTACCCAAAAATACATACAATTTTTTTGGGTAGCTTGGGATACTTCTTTAGCTCAACATTCTGATCTCCGAAATAGTGATTCGTAAAAGTTATGGTTTGTTTTACATGTGCCCTTATTGGAAAGCATAGCCCTCTTCTTTATTGAAAGACTCAGTTACCAATTGATCCCTGAAATCAACATTAGTCGTGGCTAAGGGCCCCCCTACAGGGTCAAATTGGATGTACATCTGGAATTTTATCAATCCCATGCACGCGCGACGAGTTCTGATCGGCCGAGCGGCTCCTAATCGATAGATTTGGTTGTACATCTGCGCTTCGATGTGTATCCAATTTGACCGTGGCCAATTTTGACCACTGGTGGTGGGGAATGTTTTAAACTGCCTATGAAATAAAATCTGGGGCCTCGAACTGTTAAAGGCCCCACACAAGGTCAAATTGGATGAATATCGAAGCACGTTGGGCTTATGGGTTTGATGAAAATCTGGATGTACATCCAATTAATTTGACCGTGTATGGGGGCCTTTACAATCAGTCGTTCCTTCTTCTACCAAGCACAGTTGGCAATTTTTAACATCAATAACTGTCATTGTTTTCAATTAACACCCAACCTTCCAAGTACCCTCCTGTCATAACCTTCCTTAGCCCTTCCCCGCTCCATGAAAGCGCATGTCATCAGTTGGATGATGAGATTCAACTCGTCTCAGGAGGCATAGCACTCCAGCTAGTGCTCTTGATGCCCCGATGTCAGAGTTGCGATTGTAATCGTTCGCGGCTAGGTTATGTCAGTTCCTTCTTTCCCAACTAGAGCTGTTGTTCGACATTGCACTCTATACGAAGAAAATATTTTTTCTATAGTATGAAGGGCCTTTCTTAAGCCTCTTGTCGCCTACATAAAAAAAACTGGCTTGAGTTCCTGCAGGATATCGTGAAACAGTCGCAGAAGCTTATGCTCACGATAGTCTCTTAAGGCTCGATTACATTGAGCGAGTTTACAAGCTACTAGCCGGCGAGTCAGTTAGTGCGATAGTGACGACGACACTTAAAATTTTGCACTCGTGCTAGCTCATTCTAGCTAGATGAACTAATTCCGTCATTTTGTTGTCAATGAAACCAAACATTGAGATACTCGCAGCTAGCTCACTAGCAACTATGATGACTACGGCTAGCTTACTAGCTAACATGCCCACACGCCAGAGAGTGGCGAGTAAAGTAGCCTGGCTTTCAAATATCTCGGCAGATTGCTAGTAAACATTTTGACACTGGACTAGTTTATTAGCAGCTAAAGAATTCGCCGGGTAGTAGCTTGAAAACTCGCTCAATCTAATCGAGCCTTTAAAGAGCAGCGAAAAGCGGAGTTCGAGTAGGGTGAAATGTGATCACAATCGTTAAACCCTACTTCAATTTTATAGGCGCATGAAGAATCGAGAGGGGTAGATAGAAAGACCATGCAATAGAAGAGGTAGTAGTAAGGCTTTAAGCAAATTCATACGCACAGCTTTTTTCAACCAGCCACAATAATAACGAAGTTAAGACAGCAGTCCGTAGGTTTTACTAACAATGAAACTAATGTGATCGCAGCAGGTCATGCTGCTATGCAGTACCACCCCATGATTTCTTGCTTTATCAACGCAAACAAGTGAACCCGATTTTAACGCGATAGCAGAAATGTCAGTACGAACAGTAGCTAAGTGAGAGCGATAAAAATACATTGGGATTTCGAAGGATATAGCTGCAGCAAAATTAATTCCGACTGTGACGCAAGTCAACAGCAAGCTTCTTCACATTCTTCATTTCTTAGAAAATCGTTAGTAAAATTACTGAATAAAAGAGGCCCAAGAATGGAGCCTTGGGGGACTCCAGCGTGAAGTAAGGTATTCCAGAACTTAAGCCACCTAGTTTAACCTTTTGAGACCGCTTAGATAAAAAAAACTTTGCAAAAGCTTAGGAGCGAAAAGAACAAAATGTGGTTGTGAGGCCAGTTGACGCAAAAGCAGGACGTGATTGAAGGCTGTGATGTTTACGAAAGTTAGATTGTCATATTTATATTTATAAGTTTGAGACGCTCACAACACGCAATTATTTGAGTAGGCATCAACTTTTCACGGAGCTTTCCCAGAAATGGAAGAATACTAATTGGTCGAAAATCGGAGGGGCTGGTAGTAGAAGGGCAGTTGGGAATGGGTACGATTAAAACATTCTTTCAAGTCGAGGGAAACTTTGGTAGCGTGAAGCAGAAGATGAGAATATATTAAAATATGCAAAAGACGAAGTATGATCATTTTTAAGAGTCTAGGCGAAATTTAATGTAATTGGTGGGGCAAATTTTCATCAGACAAGATGGCGCGGTATTCAATTTTCGTAAATTCCATTTTCGCCGTTGAAAATTTGAACCAAGCTCCACAACCTTTTGTCCTAGACATCACAAATTGCAAAACTTACAACTTCAACGTTAAGGCTATTCTTTTGAATGTTTTCGAAGCATGGAAAGTCGCCCAATTCATCACAAGGCGCCTTCTAGTTTTCATCAAAAATCCGCTGGTAAGATAGAATTACAAATGAAACAAGAACTATGGCGCCATGCCGGCCAATAAAGGATGGATGTCGAAATTATGCAAAGAAATGGAATTGGAATGTCAGCTTGAGTGGAACTCGCAAGGAACGCGTCGAGTTGGAAGACCTAGCTAGAACAATGTGGAGGAGAATCCTACCAAAAGAGGCCACAACAAGGATAACTGTTTTCACAATATGTAACATGCGCGATTAAAGGAGCAGAAGAAAAAGAAATCTGCACTGAAAACACACTAGCTCGATGACCAAAGAAGTGTGTTTGCTTGTAAATATGCTTGTTTTCTGTGCTACCTCCATGGCATTCAATTTTGTTGCGGATGCGAGAAGAATATATAAAAACCTAGTGCTGTGAGTCTTTATTAAATTCACTCGAAACCAATTCGCCCTCATCATCATCCTGTATTATATTATAATAGTATAGCCGTAGTAAAAAATAATTGAAGTGTTTATCTGGAAAATGATTTATTATAATTTTTTCAAAGTTTCAAATAACAATTTATTAAATAAAACGCATCCTTTACAATAAAATCAGTTCATACAAATTATATTAAATTAAACCCAATTGCATACATAAATAAAAACAACAAAATAACACAAGAATTTCTAACATGAATGTTATACTAGAACACAACAATGTGTACCAGGAGGGCAGTCTGTTCCGGGGGCACGAACATTTTCATTGCACCATTCCATACATACACCAAGATGTTGCTCGCACGGGGCTGGCTTATTTTCCACTGAAATATTTTGATTTTTTACAATTTAATTAACGTCGTTTAGTTTTAGGAATTTTTATGATTACCTGCATGACAGCATTCAACTCCGATATGTTGATTTATGGGACACAAGCCAGATTTTTCAGTTAGTTGAATGCAATCTGATTTGTGAACGCACATTCCCCCTGTTCTGGCACATTTAGGTTCCATAGGGTACATTCGAACTCCTTTATACACTAAAAAGATAAAAATAAAAATATGTGAGTTAAAAAAAATTGGTATATGAAAATTAATCATCAATGAGGAGGAAGGATAAAAAGTCTAAACTAAAAATTCTTCACTAATGCTACAACTAAACTGAACTGTCCCATTCGCACTCGTTTTGTATACTTGTTTTTTCTATCCCTTTTCGTCCATCCTCTGTATATGTCCAAACATTCTCCACATACTTTTCTCAATTCACGAAACTACATCTTCGTTGACTACACAATGCTTCACTTTGGAAGACATTACCACATGCAGCCAACGCAGCGCGGTTGGCAACGAGTACCCATAGTCTGAGTTACGATTTTTAAGCCAAGGTGTAAAGGTACCATGTCTAAGGCTGAATGGCCAACCAGTGGATATAGGCTAGTCGCAAACGATCTCCGCCGATGTCCAGGCAAGGTCAGTGTGTACAAGTGGCGTACTCTGGTATGCAACTCTGACAAAGCGAACTTCATTTCTGGCTTTACTCGGGGAACATGATCAAAAATAACAAAAATAATAATGAATAGAAACAAAATACCCGACAATACTGTGACCCGACACAGCAACGTACAAGGACTAGGACCAAAGACTGCGGAGCTTCAGTTTACTCCAAGTGGGGCAATCGCCCGCTCTGGCTTTGCGAGTAGCAACTACAGTACTTCAAAGTCAGGCAACATAACCACAGGCGGTGTCAGTTACCAGCCACAGTGACAATGGCATATTTGAAAAACAGAGATCACGAGGGTTCGTCCGCAAGAGAAGATACATCCGCGTCTTCTTCGTTCTCGGTAGAATAGTCATCGCGTCGGTGCCATTTCGGAGAAGGGTAAAATCAACAAAGCAAAATTTCAAGCAGCCGTTGAGAAGCGAAAAGCGTTCCAGAAGGAAGCAGAGCAGGAGCGGTAACCTACCGCACTAAAGGGAGAGATCTCGGGAGGATACCTCAACGCCTACAAATAATGACTAAAACTGAAAAAGCTCTCAAGACCAACCATAGTCGGGGAAGCCTCTACTTTAGGAGCCAGGCTCAACGGGTAACAGGCCAATGAGCGAAGTAGAGAAGGACCCCTTTCTAGTAGCACATTGCTCGAGTATCAACCACAACAGTGGCTAGAGGGGCTCGAAAGAGTTGACTCTATTTTGGACTAAGGCAAGCAGCTCCGACGAAGAGCTCAGTGAGCGCTTGAATTAACTAACAGTCATGGAGGTTGAGAGGGAGTTAGCATCTACAAGCTCAAATGCAGCGGTTGACAATGTAGTATATACTTGTACTACCCTCCGGCTGCGTGAAGCGTGTTGCTGGCTCAAGAAGACCTATGGGTACAGTAATATACGCTCTCCATCGTAGGAAATGGTATCAGAACTTACCGAATACATGGTCGCAAAATTAAATTTCGGCACTGACTCCGGATCCTTAGCAGAGAGGAATGGGAAGATTTCCAACCTGACAAGAACCATGACGCTGTCTTGTGTACAGACAGATCCAAATCATAGTTGTGTAATATGAGCTGGAGTGTTTTCCCCATCAATTAAATTGAAAAAAAGAGCTTCCGCCTGCCTAATTTCGCCAGCATTTTCCAGACAAAACTTCTGGCAATTTTTCTTGTCTGCCAAGCAAAGTAGTCAAATACAAGGCCGGGAGCCTGGGTAACTCTGTTATCAGATAGTCAAGCGGCCATCAAGGCGTTAGGCCCAATAACTTCTAAGCTGGTCTAGAGCTTACAGAAAAAGCTCTACTCCCTGGCTGGGGGCACAGTGGGTACCAAGTAACAGGAACATCTAAGGCAAAGAGAAGGAAGATGAATTAGCCAGACTAGGGTCAACTTTCGCACGCACACCAGTGGAAAATGTATAGAAGCCTCTATTCGTGCTAAAGACAGACATCTCCATGAAGTTTCTCTCAGTAGATGGAGGAGCTTATCACCATGTAACAAGTGTAGCAAGACTTGACCTTGTTATAACAAACAAAGAAAGCGAGATCTTTTGGGCAATTACCTTGGCCATTTAGAAGACGCCCTGTTTATATAGCACTTTAACATGCTATAAACCAATAACTGCAATCTTAAAAAAATTTAGAAAAAATGATTTTTACAATTATCAACAAAATTAAGAAATATGCAACAACAACATAAAAACTCTCTATAAAAATCGATTCCATAATTATTTAAATAATCTTTTCATTTTCCAGCAAAGCTCCTGTCAGCTTGGGCAAGTAAAGATCCTAGGAAAGCATTTCGCCGTCAGCATTTTACCCCATTGTTAATATACCGAAAAAAATATTCCAACCAGAAAAAGTTCACTGCATGCTACATGAGGCATGCACTCTGTAAAGTCTAGTTGGAATAGTGTGAAAATAAATTTATTTAAACAAAATATACCCTATTATTATCGATAATGCTTGCTCAGGTAGTTTCCACAGTTTTTTCCCGTTGAAGGAGTTCTGCAGAGATCAAAACAAATGATAGTCAGAGGGTCGTCACCGCCAACCGAAGTACTTAATGAATGTTTGGATTTGTCTGTTTTTTGGGAGCACGTTCAGCCACTCAAATTATGCGTGTTGAATTGCAGAACGACTAATCTGACGAAGTAATTTCAAAACAATTTCTGGATATTGGCAATGGAAAAACCCCGTTAGGGTAAACTACACTATCCATCACTTTTCCTTCAAATCGGCCTTGAAACTGTTTTTTTAGGCAAGGGGTCGCCGGGAAGTGTGTTTTTTCCTCACTTGTGAATCTCAAAATTTTTCAGTCTCACCCTCCATGACACTACAAGTATAACTCCGTTTTTGTGAGTTTTTGAAACACTTTACGTTTGAATGACACATGACTTGCTTCGTACACAACTACCTAAACATTGCAATCGTTATACAAAGTGAGGGCAGAAAAGTGAGTCCATAGTGTAATACCGACCTCATATTCAAAACGGTGTGATGTGATAGACGAGTGATGGATAGTGTAGTTTACCTCATTGACATTTAAACTGGCTGCATAACCCGTCAATTTTTGCTAGTTGACAGAATCAAAAACAGAATTCATCGGAAGGGTGTTCTCAAACATTGCTCAAAATTACAAAAATTATGTTTGGTTGAGCGAACGTGCTATATTGGCCATGGAAAACATTGACGTCGCAAAATTCAAACATATTAGTGGTGCGGTGGATTCCTTTACTAGCCCATGTCGAAAAACCATCAGCTTTGTTTTTTTACACGCCAGAAAACAAAATAAAATATGTCCTGTCTCATAAAGCATTGCAATAAACTAATTTCTGTATTTGTGTTGATTGTTTACTTGAACATCGATCTTGCAATCGATATGTTAATAATAGTGTATAGACGCGCTGGAGGTAGTTGAGTAAGCAAAATATTAGGACCGTATTCCGTCAACAGATTTCAGTTGAGAATAGCTCAAAGAGAAATAATACGGATGTTGCCGGACCATTTTTGGGTCCAATGATTTTAACCCCTCTTTTTTTATTGGCACCTCTACGGTTTTGTGGCCCGCTTTTTGACAATGGATTTTGATGAACCACCACAAAATAAGACGAAAATGTGCAATAATTTTTTTCGAAATCAAACAAGCATACGACAGCATCGACAGGGAAAAAATGTGTGCGACAATGCTGGACCTACACATCCCCCTAAAGATAGTGAAACTGACGAAAATTACAATGGAAAATACAAGGCGAGTCAGAATACAAGGAAAATCGACGGAGTCCTTCCTGGTCAAGCAAGGCTTAAAGCAGAGCGATGGACTGACATCTCTGCCTAGAAGGAGTAATTCTTTAAGTAAACTTTGATGCGAACACAACCCTGCTTAACAAATTAAAGCAGTTGACAGGATATGCCGATGAAACTGCCTTGCCAGATCATTGCCATACCTTAGAGAAATATTCACGGAATTAGAAGATATAGGGCTACAAATAAATGCCGACAAGAGTAAGATTCTAATTCAGTCAAGGGTGGAAATAAGAAGAAGAAGAAACCAGAACACCACCTCAGTGGAATATAAACTCGAATGGGTAAACCAATTTTACTACCTGGAGTCGACAGTCAGCGAAGTCAACGATATACGTACAAAGAAGAATAAACGCAGCCAACGGAACATACTTCTCACTACTGCCGTAATGAAATCCAGAGACATCCACAGAAAAACCAAAATAAGAGTCTTCAAAACCATCATACGTACAATAGCTACGGATGGATGTGAAGCGTCTCCCAGAAATCCGCCGACAAGATAGATATATACATATATATATTTGAGAGGAAGGTTCTCCGAAGGATGTACGGCCCAATCAATGAAGATAATGCATGGAGAATACGCTACAATCACGAATTGTATGATCTATACAAAGAGTGTAAACTTTCGACACATGCCAAGCTACTTGGTCATGTCCAAAGAATGGATGACTCAAGGATACCAAAAAACCCCTGTACCTACTACCAGATGGCAAAAGACCAGTTGGCAAACCACGGTCAAGGTGGGAAGACAATGTCAAGGCCAATGCAGCAAAACTGATCAACACAAGATATCGGGGGCAAGCTGCGGATCAATGACTTGCCTGGAGGAAGAAGCTGATGGAGGCCAAGACTCGAATTGGGCTGCAGAGCCATCGAAGAAGAAGAAGAAATAATTTCTCATGCGCGAATTCTGCATGTTTTCTTCCACAAATTGAATATCCATGGCCATAATCGTTAATATATGAAATG
The DNA here is from genome assembly GCA_949987705.1 of Thereva unica. Classification (NCBI taxonomy): domain Eukaryota; kingdom Metazoa; phylum Arthropoda; class Insecta; order Diptera; family Therevidae; genus Thereva; species Thereva unica. The sequence goes on from OX465281.1 coordinate 219,032,984, forward strand.
TTCATTGAGAAATACATTTGTTCTCATTTTAATTTTGGTTACACATTTCCAATAGCTTTTCACAAATTCACAAAATGATAAGAAACAAATTTATTGAAATTTGGGCAGGAAGAGGTCTGTCGGGTCAGCTAGTATTATGTATGCTACTAGGACAATTACTATGATAGCTACAACCACGGAAATTCCGCACAATTATAGTGATTAATTCTACATGTCTTAAAGGTTAAATATAATCACTGTAATTTTATGAGTCACTAAGAAAATAATTGTGCCTGTCAGTCCTAATATATGGTATAAATATATATAAAGTTCAACATACGATCCGCATAAAATATGTTAAAAACAAAAACGAATTGTGGTATATGTACAAAAATTATATCGGGCATAAAAAATCAATAATATTATGAATTATATTTTAACTATATATTTAGATAGCCATTCTAAATTATCTTTGTATTAGACATGTTCTCCAAACGGGGAAGGTCAAAACTATATAAAAATATTTAACTATTCAGTTATACATACACTACCATCGCACCACCAGCATATAAGCAAATAAATAGATAAGATAATAATGCCAATATTGCACTGCATCCCAATTAATTTATATACTTTCAAAATTTAATCAAACATTTAAAAAAAAAAACATTTTTGCTAACATTTTTCTAAGAAAGTCTTTGAGTTGCAATTATGATTATTCACTGTTTTCTAAGAATCAGATAAATCTCGAAGAACATATTTGCTTTTAAGACATGATTAAAATAGCAAATATTTGTTTAACATAACAAATATTTGTTTTAATATCCAAATTTGCGATGGAATCAGAAATATAAACTTCGGCATGGCCATAATTGAAATTAAATTTAGCAAAATGAAAGATAATAAAAACTGCCTGAAATCACAAGTGAAAGAACATTTTTTTACACTTTCAGTTTTTATTTCAAGCACTTTTCTAGCACCATATTCTGATTACGGTATTGCACTTACTTCGTCCCGCTGAAGCCACCATTACGACAGAAACCAAAATAACTAGACTTAATACAATTCTCGTCATGTTTCAAACTAATTGATTTAAAAACTAATGAAAGGAAAACTAGACAAATTTTAAATATTTCTAGAGGCCCACTTGCACCGCCGAGGTCAACCAACTGAATGATCTTTCGCGACCAGGTGGAAGAATATAATGAAAACTCTTGACGAAAAAAAAAACGGAGAACGTAGAATTACAATCAGCAAAAAACGCAAATCAGGAAAAAGCTCCCAGCTCCACGTTGCTGCTCTGTACTAAGCGTGCTGATCGATCTCGTTTACCGCTTATCAACAAACTTTTCGCTGAAACTAGTTCAAAGCATATCAATATCTCGCGGAGTGCGGGTGCCAATTTCAAGGCCCAGAAGAAACTCGTTTGGAAAGAGCCGAAATGTTAGAGTGCGGGGGTGACCACTGAGGAACGTGCTCATGCGTTGTGGCGCAAATTTGCATAAGCTTCCATACTGAGTCGGCCGAAATGCAGCTGGCATATCAATGAGGCTTGAAGAGGTTGTTTACATCGTCGAGATATGCAAGGTTTTAATTTTTGCGATGAGAGCATCGAGCGGGAGGCAAAATATACAGAAATCGGTAAATCAATGTTTTTCTGCGTCAATATGACAGCAGTGAGATAAATGTCAAAAATTGTGTGTAGAAAGAATATAGCAAAAACTAAAATGTTTGCTGATAGGTTCAGTGTAGTTTTTTCCCTAACATCTAGTACAGTCCACAATGACCTTGCTGGTACAGAAATGTCACTACTCCTAATCAATCTATCTATGACGGCCCACGACTTAATGATTAGTTTAACAAGTCATGACAAAAATAAGGGTCATGGTCCTGACAATCCAAATGTCCAATTAGAAATGAATAACTGTGGCATCAGGTAAGCCAAATCAGGATTGGCCACACCGTGTGCCGCAAAAACTAGAAGATGTGAGATGTGGTAGCACAGCATTCAATTGGCAACATGCGGCGTACTGCTCTGCCAAACCTCCTAATGCAGGAAATTCTTTTGTGATTTAATTAAATGAACCTCGAGCCCTCCTTCAAACTCAATTGTAGCTGAAGGAATTTCTCTTGCGTCAAGTTGTGCTTTTGGAAAATATGGACAATTTATTGCCTTAATGTTACCGATATCTGCTGCCGGCTGCTTAAAGACTTGATGGCGTTTGACAGGTAGAAGTTGGAAGAGATCTTCAAACACTAAAATGTTAACAACAAAAACTCCTTATTCCCAAACTAAAACCCCCAAAAGGCAAATTTTTCCCAAAGAACACCTTTTGTTCTAACTAAAGCCCCAAAAATGGATTCGGCAACAAAACCACCGTTTCACCAAACTAGAACCCCAAAGGCGAATTCAACCACATTTTGCCCTGAAAAGCCTAGTTGCTGTGAAAATTCCCTATACAAACTCTATGTAAAACTAGTTGGGATGTGGGTTTGACCCCTTCGGTCCACACGATTAACTCCCAGTATGATGAACGCAGACGGAATAAACTGAATTCTTTCAAAATAGTAATACGTAGTAATACGTAGCACTAGCGGGATATTGACTAGTATCAGAACTGGTGATAAAGTAATCCCGAGAGAAGCTAGTTCAAATAACTATAGTAGTGGTTAATCTAAAAAAAAATTACACTTACTTAATTAAACAAGCGCAGAAGGAAGACCAATATTAAATATACAGAGATATTAAAGACATTCACTCATGAAAATTTTTACCTTATATGAGTTTTTATTTAAGAATCCAAGGGAAGAGTTGATTGTCATTCCCACATTAATGGAAGAGAAGATCATTAAATCTGCCCACAGGCAGGACATTTTCCACCTACTAAAACCGAAGTCTTAACCCGGAAAACCTACTTTATTCCTCAAGATTCCATCCATCCAATGGCGCTACAGCCCAAATCTAGTCTTGGCTTCGTCTAGGACATTTCTGCAACTTTGATGGTCCTTTGCAGCATGTCTCCAATGTCGAATGTTAAGCCTCTGTTGTTCTCTTGGGTCTACCTACTGCTATACTTCCCGAAAATGCTGATACCATAAGCCGTTTTGATGTTCTCCATCCTTATTAGGAGGCCGGCAAGTCTGAGTCCGCTAATTTTTATCAAAGTGAAGTGAAGTCTAAGGTATTCCAGTTTGTCAAAAATAATGGCAAAAGGCAAGCGTGGGAAACATGAAGGCCTAATAACAGCCATTGATAAAAATGATCGTTCTCTTCAGACATTGCATATAGATCATATGTAAGTCCAATGAAAGGAACTAAGAAACGAAACAACCATAGTAGTACCAGTGGATTCGTTTTCTAAATTTGTTTGGTTGTACACTAAGTCAAGCGTGAAGGTTGTCGATTGATTGATTAAGCTGGCATCAATTTTTGGTAGCCCAAGAAGGATACTATCGGACCGAGGAACAGCTTTTGCAGCTAAACTGTTTCATTTCGTCGAACTTTAGGATTATCCGCTCAATAATGACCTTTCATTAGTCAGGAGGGCTTCAGAAGGCTATGAAGATTTCAAATAATTTGTGAGTCTTGAAATGAAATTCATCAAAAAATTTGAGGGGATCAGATAGTGCACTTTTCAATCCTAATGTCGGGCGTGAAATCAAAGATCTGTATTGTCCGAATCTCTCCCTGACTTTAGCCACTTGCGCTGCCTCCGCGTTCAATAAGCTCTATATTTCTGGTGATATTTAAAATAAATCAAACTTCAACAACTATCAGTTGATATTTCTATTGTATTTTCTCAAACGACATTGAAAAAATTACCTACTGCCATACAGCCCTCGACACGAAACCTTACAGTTTGGCTTGACAGGCTTTGGGGACTGCAGTCCCTCTCACCTATTGCATGCGTTCACCTCCTTTTCGGTGTTGGTTGCCCAACATTCTTTAGTTAGTTGAAGATCGTAGTAGGAAATTTGGCAGTGAGGGGTTGGAGGAGGCATATCCGAGGATCTACCATCACTTTGCACATCAATCTCCATTACACCCTTCACTGTATACGTAGTACTAATCCGTTCTAAATTTATTTAACAGGATTTTAAACAGCTATCTTCAGAGTCGTTTGGAGCTTATTCCCTATTCCATCAGGGCAATGCAAGACCGCAGGTTATTCAAAACTAAACAAAAATATCAGCATAGTTTATGTAGGTGACAATTGCTGTCGCATCTATCATACCTGGCCTTATACAAAGATGGTCCAAAAATAGAATAAAGAAGGAAGACATTACTTCATTCTTTGAATATTATGTAGATTGTTAAATGGAATTTTCCTGATAAGTTTATTAAGAGTTTGTTATCGAAAAATAGGAAGACGATTTCATTGAATAAAAAGCTAATAAAGATGATTTTTATTTAATTTCAGCGAAAAACAAAACAATACACATATTATTACAGACCTCGTCCCTTTTAAAACTCATTCCTTTTACTTTTCAAGAGACTACCAAGCATCACGACATTTGTTGCTGATGCCCAATTCTCCGAAAGGACCATATGCAGAGTAAATATAACTGGTGACAGATGCAGCCAGAAAGACTTAATGAATCATTCAATTCATAAATTATCATGTTAATCTGACCAAAAGCAATGGAAATAAGTTTTACAGCCTACAGCTGCCAACACCATTCCACCATACTGAAACTGCATGTATAAATCAATAAAAGAAGGATTTATTTCAATTTTTAACAATCCTTAGAAACAAGAGTCAGGTGTGTGAGCATGTCCAAACTGCAATCAATCTTGGGGCATATTTCGTATAAATTTAAAACCTGTTAAAAATATTCGCACCTTTTAATTTGCATTTTTTTTTTTTGCAGTCTGGTGTTTTTTATTGGCTGATTGTCAATACAACACAAAAAAATAAATACCGCCTACAACAAAATGTGAAATTATTTAATAAATTAATGGCAGTCATCTGAATAATTAAAATGAATAAAATAAAAGAGAAGAAAACGAATTTCTGCTGATACGGCTTCACATTGACATAATTCTCGGCCTCGCAGCTCAGCAATATGATAACAAGAACTGGCAAAAGTTTGTTGTGATCTTCATTTTGGGACTTTTGGTGAAGATAAAAATGAGCTTAGATCGGTTTAAGTACGTATATACATACTATATTAAATTAACTTATGTACATAAATAATATTAACAAATAAAATAATAAATGTGAAATGCTAAACTAGAACGCAGCATACAGCTCCGGGAACGCAATCCGTTGCGGGCCTTTGTAGATCTTTATTACACCATTGCATACATTCACCATGATTCTGTTCGCATGGTGCTTCTGCTGTTATCGCTAAAAAAATGAAATTTTTATTATATATGTATGTAAAATCGAAAACGTGTCATAACTTACTTTCATAGCAACACTCAGCTCCTAAGTGCTGATAGGTAGGACATAAGCCGGGTGTTGATGCTGGAGAAATGCAATATTGCTTTGATACACAATATCCTCCAAGCATGGCGCACTGGCGATCTTGTTTATATAATGGAAAACCGAGATGCACTAGAATTACAATAATGTGTTTATTAATGAAGCTGAAACAATATTGGATTTCGATGGATTTTTTATGATGAACAATCAATTGATTTCAAATACTTAGTTAATCAGTGAATCTACGTGAAGGCACTAATATTATCAAAGACGAAGGTTTATAGTCAGAATTTATTCGAACAAAGTCGAAAAATTACAGAAAAATATAATTTTAATATTAAAAGCTGTCTATCTAACTAAGTGAAAAATTATTCTCAAAATGGTGGCTTTCCCGTAACCGGATTTCAGTTTCATAATTCCTTCTACCATTTACTTGTCTTTTAAAGCAGAGTAGTTCCGAATATTTACAACGAAATGAGCTAAAGGGAATGCAGGTCAACTGGGACGAATTACCCGAGGGGGCCCGAGAATAGATTGAAACCCGATTAAAAATAATTTAGTCGTTAATTTTATTACTAGCACCAATAGGGAAAAAGTAGACAAGCAACAATAGTTTGCATGTTCCCACCACAGGCATGCACGCTCCCGTCACAGTCACGGAAATCTAAAAATTCAGGCCTACAATTTTATAAATGCATCCGCATCGGCATAGATTATTCCAAATGCGAGTGTTATTTTACCAAGCAGCTCCCAGATAAACATTAACCATGTCTAATGCTGTTTGTCCTACGCAATCGAAGGACATCCGTTCTTATGAGTTTGCAATTTGCACCCTTTTTGGTCACCAAGAAAATTTATCCTTTTCTTCGTGACGTGCCTGTGGCGGGAGAGTGCATGCGTGTGGCGGGAGAATACATGCTAGGTGCGGTGTGGTCAGTCATCAGCGGAATAGGGGAATAACATATAGCATAACATGCACTTTTTGCAAAAACCTGAGTATGACGTATATTACAGCTGTCATACAAAACACCATGTGCTTGGAATAGGTTTTATGGTCAGCAAAAGAATGAAGCCTACCATTATCGGCTTTAAAGCAATAAACGAATGGCTACGACATGTGTTGGTAGATCGCCGCCACCTTTCGGATCTGATAACGGTACGAACGTACCAAGGTGCCAACTTCGGCTCGGATCATTATTTTGTTAGTATGGTGCTCTGAGAGCGCATTACAACGCTGAAAAGCTTTGTATCCGCTGATCAGGCTCGAATCAGCACAGCTGCACTACGCAATTAAATGGCCAGAAATAGCTACGGTCAGGCATTAGAACTCGCCTTAAGTCCGGGGGATGAAATGCCGGGCGTCGACGAGAGGTGGACCCGCCTTAAAAATACTGTCATTGGTACTGCTGATTCCATAGGCAGAAGTCGTAGAGATCTGAACGACTGGTTCGATAATTAATCGAGCAATTCACCAGTCTCAGAAAACACGGGCAAGCGAAGAGAAATATAAAGAGCTCAGAAAAGAAGAAAAGAGAACTCAGAGACGAAAAAATGAAGCCTGGGAAAAAAATCGCGTCTGTGAACTAGCACAGTACAGATAGCGACGGCCGCATCAGGCGCGGGAGTTCTACCGAAGAGTCAGAAGTAAGACACAATTGACCCCTCGTTGCACATACTGCAAGGACAAAGAAGGGAATCTGATCAACGATCTTAAAGGCGTCTTGGAGCGATGGGAATTCACGAATACGAATATCTAATGATAATGCTGTGCTGCCGCCCGCAAGCTTAGAAGAACTTAGCAGAGCCATAAATCGGCTCAAAATCAACAAGGGCTTGGGTGCACACGGAATCCCAGCGGAGCTGGTTAAATAAGCAGGGCCTACATTACACCAAGCGATTCATGAATTAATTGTCCAAGTATGGGAGCAGGAAGTGATGCCGGAAGACTGGAGAAAAGACAAAAATTCTCTGCGGTTAACCATCATCATCAGGCTTAACCATTTAATAATAGGACTAGGTTCTTCACCTAGCAACCAAACCTTCTTGTTAAACTGGTAGGCTGGTATTGCCAGCGTCAAATCTTTTGTCGGCTGGCTACCGGGATTCGCTTATTTCAGGAGCATAACACGCCGACGAGGCTGTCTCCAGCTAACCACGATGGCTACAATACTGGCCAGCTGGCTGCTTAAAAAAATGAACTCATACAACATCCTGAGGCCCGATTTTCTGGGTCCCAAAATTGAAATCTTGCTTATTAATATTTACACGAAGGTGAAAATGCACCTCATCGGTCAGGGTGATTTTGTGGCCAAAATTCCAGCAGGCATAGGTTTTACTGGAAATACTCCATGCTTAGATTTAAATGCATCCAAATGACGAGATGACAAATTTCAGATCGTCACGTGCAAAAACATCTCTTTACTGACCACTAAACTCGTGAAGAATGGCACAAATGGAATTAAAAACATTCTAGCCCGAGTAAAAAAACATGGGCTTACAGCGAGCGAACACCGGCCGCTTGGCTTTATAAGGGGGATATGATGACCGCAAAACTTTCAAACATTTTTAATGAGAGCACATACGTCCTCTCGACGGCCAAACTTGACCAAAAGATTTAAATGGCCAAGAACTAAGCTGTACGCGCTGGCATTCCACGGCAAATTTGAGCCAAAAAGGACCAAATGTATTGTTGAATTAGTTTTATAGAAACTTGAACATTTTTATTATGTACAATGAATGAATAATTATGTCCTTTGGATGTATCCTACAAGAATATCGATGCACAAGAGGAAAGAGCTCGCCAGTCGTCGGTTTGTTGTCGGTGAAGTATGTGATAGTGCGTGTTGATTCTTATTTAACCACTCGAAAAAAAAAGCAATCGAAAAAAATAAAACATTTAATTGTAGTGATTTCATAAAAATTTTGAAATGTTCGAACTCCAAGATATGAGCGCTGGATTTCATGATGTTATTCTCAATAAACTTGTGATTTTTCCGAATGTCGGCCTTGAATATAAAGAGAGGAGGATTTTACGATAGTCCGTTGTCCCATTATACACAGACGTATACCCGTCGGTGTGTGTCGTGTACGACCTTACTGTCCTGCAACCAGCCCTTCACATGGCCGAGGACTATAAATCACGTTTGGTGCTCGCCCGTTGTAAGGCCATTTTATTTTTACTCGCAAGCACGATTATATTGCCCTTAAAAATTGTCCACATTCGTTTACAAGTAAGATATTGTATTCCACAATGAAAAGCTGAATGAACCTTAATACTAGTACATTATATTTTCAAGGGCTCTTCCATAATCTTTCTAAGGGCCTGTGTGAATTCGATGACTAAAATTTAGTGTCGATAATACAGTATTTAGTCTTTTGGCGAGGAGATTAAATTTTTTGACAGTTGACTAAATTGATGTTGAATTTGTTTCAAAATAGTTCAATACAATGGAAAATAAAGTGAAGAACTAATAGTCTGCTGTCAATAATGATATCTCCTGCATCCATAAATTTAGTTGCTTACTGTATAACAAAACATATACTATAAATTATAAATATAAAAACTATTGTCAATTGAATTTAGTCATCAAATGAATTCACACAGCAAATTCCTACATTAACGACGAAAACTGCAAAATTTAGTTTAGTCATCAATTTAGTCCCAATTCACACAGGCCCTTAGTTCCAATTCACACAGGCCCTTAGTAACCAAAATATTAAAGGCAGTAAAAGGCTTTTGACGATTTTCGGGTATAGTATGCGAAGCGTCAAATATGTTATCTATGTTTTTTTTTTTGTTATTGAATATATCGACGATCCATGAAATAGAATAGAAATGTTTTTGAACTTTGGAAATGTAGATACTAAACTTTGTAACAAAATCAAAATTAAGATGCAACAGGAAGTATCAATGAATATACCGAAAATATATTAGCACCGATAGCACTAGAAAACTCTTGCTTTACAACTTGTCAATAGTTCTACGCCCCTTTATATTAAAAGAGTTTAAAGTTCTGAGAAAAACTTTTTAAAATATCTTTATCTTGTATAATTTGATAATGAAATTGGTCGAAATTGTAACAACAAGTGATACCATCTAATCATTCATTCATTCAGTTCATATTTGGAGACTACCACTATGTGGTGAAACAATAAGTCTATTTTTTTACGCCAAAGAATGATATAATAGCACAAAAAAATTCTAACAATTTCCTAAATTCACTTTAAAACATGGCAACATTTTATTCCACAGAAAACCAATATATTGTTGTTATGTCTCTTTAAACTTCTGCTACCAACAAATACTCCTGCACAATTTCCAACACAAGGCTCCAAATAGTGTAATTTTTGCGGCGTAAGACCCTGTTTAGATGTTGCGCTTTGTCGCGCGCTTTGAGTCGCCTCAAAGCGCACATTTGTTTAGACGATTCGCTTTGAGCCCAGTCGCTTCCTTTACAGCTGGAACAAATGGAATAAAAACAATTCGCATAATTTGCTATCTACGAAGTATTGACGTGTTTTTATAAAGCGTGATACAATTTTTGCGATATCCAGAATATTTCCGTTTTTTAAAATAAGAAAACTGATATGGTGTTTTTGTAAATTGCCAAAATAACGTTTCTTAAAAGTTTTCTCGCACGTGTTTTCACTTCGAAGGTTGAAACGAAAGTGAAATGGAACACAAAGATGGAACAAAATGAAATTAAAACGCCAAAAAGCGCAAGTGAATCCCTTTCTGATCAAGACTCACTTCCCACCGCCCCGAAACCTCCCCGCGCCCACAAATTTCGTGGGCACTTGCGCTGAAGCGCACCGTCTAAACAGGGTCTAATTGTCATTTACTCAAAAGCATGTTATATTTTTGTAGTTAACGAGCAAAGGTCATATGTTACAGAGATTAAATTTTTGAAAACAACTGCATCCAGTGATATCACCACAAAAAATGTAGAAATTGCACAACACTTTCAGTTTTTACTCATCTCGCGAACTATTTCAAGGTCGTATGTAATATTAGCACATTAACAATATCAGTATTTCTGTTATCATACAAACTTACTCGATACACCATCATTGGTCTCTTCGATCGCGTTAGCCGATACAGCAATGAAGCCGAAAATAAGAACACTTAAGACAAATTTAGACATGTTTTATAATCGATGTTACAACAGTGTAATGTAAAAATGAATTAAGACCAAAACTTTGAATATATTTTAATATCGTCACTCTTTCGAAACGCTCTTACACTGACTAGGTCAATCGAGTAGACGATTCCTTTTAAGCAAGTGAACTACAAAAATTGAAATTCTCTCTCATTGTCAGATAATGATATTATTGCTAAAAGACAGCACCAAAAAAGCTCTGACTCCAAATGTTGATTGATCTCGTTTTAGCTGCTTATCACCAAAGCTTTTAGCTAGAAGTAGTTCAATCGTTGTCATAGGGCATCATTTCCAAAAAACTGTTCTACGAACTTAATTTTGTCAGAAAGGAAGTGATGATTAACTGGGAATAGTATTCCAAAATTTTGTCAACTGCGTCACAGCGTTGATCCGCGTTGATCGTGATCCTGTTACTGCGTCTCAACGAGATATTATTGGGATGCATCGTGAATATACGAAAGAAATTGTTTAAGTTAATGTTAGTAATGGCAAGTTTCATATACTCTTAAACAAAAGGTCAGCTTCCAGTATCCATTAAGTAAGATCAAGTAATGATCGCAAAGTAATCGGCGTCCTGGACGAGAACGACGAAAATGGGAAGATCCCCAAACACCAATGGCGGTGTGTGCAAGTCGCCCTCGCTAAAGTGACTATGGAGGTGCTGAGGGATAAGCTGGGACCATCCGTTTCAAAGCAGTTAATGCCAGTAATATACCATTATGTCCGAGGGCCAGAGGATCCTGATCCTGAGGTAATCCTCACTATGCTCAAAACCTTCAATCCTCACATTAAAACCGATAATTGGAAGGTTATCAAAACGGAGCAGACTAACAAGGCGACAATGTAAGTATGTAATTCTGCTCTTAAACGAAGAATGACTGAATCAGGAATAAGATGGATGTGAAGGTCTATAAAACAGACATGGAAGCCTTAGTGAACCAAGTGGCCTGCACCAAGGCCTCAGGCGAAGAAGCTGAAAGCATGGAAAGCAATGGTGAAAGCGCGTGCCGCTCGGAGCGAAGTTGACGCTTCAACAGACTTCGAGCTGGGCAGCGCATCGGTAACATATACGCGGAGCGCCAGCTCCTCAACTCGGACATTGATGAGGTCATCTTCAGTGATTAAGAAGCGGTCAACGAAGCAAACTTCCGGAATATATTGAGTGATTCAGATAAACCTGTACCATTGTAAAGCAGCATCCGCTGCGCTTTCGCTTCGTCTGCCATCAGGCGAACTCGATGTTGTCTAGTCCGAGACTCATGGACCACTGATGAGAGGGTCTGTAGCTTAAAGACCGCTAAATCTAATCTCTGTTATACCGAAGGTAAAGGGAAATTCAGAACAGGCTTTCTGGTCAAAAATAATATAAACATCTTTATTCTCTCTCAATTTAGTGACGGAGACCCCACTGTGGTCGAGAAGAAACTCAGGATGCCCTCTTTCTATCTAGTGAGTCCCATAGCAGACCGTGTCTTTTTATGGTGTGAGATTCAGCGAATCTAAGGAGAAACGAGGCAATGGCCGAAGCACAACAAATACCGAAAAACTTCCTAGGACACATAATGAAGAACGTGGATGGATGGAGGAAAGTAGAAACGAAGCTGAGGCTACACACAGAAAGTTGATATTGGAAGAAGCCGAAGAAAGGGAAAAGGCTAAGAGCACTCCGCCGCTATGCCACAAAGCCAGTCACGTTCAGAGACTGGTATACCAAAAGGTGTTTTAGCTGCATGCAGGAGGGTGAATAGCTTCTCACCTGCCAACGTACAAAAATAAGAGTTGATTGAACACGAGGAGTTTCAATGGAATAACAATGAAAAAATGTGCGAAGTTAGCTCAGCCTATGTTTACGAATAAGAATCATGACACAAGTAAGCTTCAATAACTGTACATTTAAAAAAATGAAAAGCTCATGTCACACGCTGGGTACTACTACCCACTATACCCACATTATCCGCCGGCTATGCCTCTTGGTCTACCTTTTACAGCACTATAGAGTCCACATCGGAAACCTCAAGGGTCCGTAAAATATTAACTAAAGCGCCAACAATGCTTAGTCATTTACGCAAAGAAAAGGGGGATTGAACTGACTCAAACAGAGAATCACTAACACTACTTATGGACACCCACTTCCTGGCGGTACAATCTCTCTCAAGTTGAACTGCCACTCGCGGACTCAGCATTAACTCACTAAAAACGGAATTGGTCCTCTTCAAAACGTATAAAACGATCAAAACCAAAGTACGCCTTTACCGAACGTTGATCTTTCCGATTCTTCTTTATGGATCGGAAACATGGACTCTGCTCAAACCGGACGTCAACAAGCTCGAGGTCTTCCCAATGTGATGCTTGAGGCATATTATCCGTGTCTCACTCCGGGATCAACTTCGAAACGAGACGGGCGCTTCCAGTAATGCAGGATGCGTGCGCAAATGACTTATTCAGCAATTGAAAGTGTGAAGCTTTCAATGACTGAATAAGTCAATTGCGCACGCATCCTGCATTACTGAAAGCGCCCGACAGTTAGACAAAGATGCGATCAACAAACACTCATCGAAGAAGGAATACAAAAACGGCGACTACGGTGGTTTGGACGTTTATCTGGCGAAATGGTCCGGCAGACGATAGAATTCAGCGATCGGCACCAAAGAAAACCTGACAAAAGAATATCGAGGGCGACTTGAAAGAATTAACGATTATTATCAGTCGAAGATGGAGATGTCCCCAAATATCGTCGAGAATGAAAACGAATCGTCAATGCAGTTCGAGGCCCAACAGCACCGAACGCAGCGTATCTGTTGCGAGGACGTCCCGCTCGGACCGCCAGCTAACGGACCAAATAAAAAGGTAGATATTGCACCACGTCCACGAAAAATTGTCTGCCTCGTTAATAAAAAAATTTAGTTTATACAAACAAAAAATCACAAATTAACGCAACGTAAAAATTTAGTTTATTTATTCTAATTTTATAAAATTTCCTACTTCTAACGACGATCCGTCTTGCCAGCACCACGTTTTCCAGCGAAAAGATGCTTCGGCATTTTAGTCCCAATGAATCTGTCAGCTTCACCCTTCAATCCCATCTTGGTAACCTTCTTGGCAATGTCCCTGCGAGCCATCATGTGCAGCTTCTTCTTCATAGAAATGTTCTTAACGCCTTGATGATCTCTCGGCAAAGCCCTCTTAAGCGGTGCACCAGTTGCTCGAACAATGGCAGCCGACTCCTTATCGAGCTTAGGTGTTTTGGATTTAGTTCCAACAGCCACAATACCTCGTCGTATGTCGGTGACGCTTTTGTTAAAGTTAGCCCCTTCTGTGCCGGACATATCAACACCAAGATTCTCCATTGTCTCTTTAAGTTTGCTGACACTTCTGTCCCGTACCTTAGCTTGCTTATGGCGAGGAATCCTGGATTTGTTTTTCCTGATTTCAAGCCTAGAAGCATCACGCAATTGGAATCTCTTATTACGAATTTGTGCTGCCAATTCTCTGATTTCTTTGAGGGTATCATCGATACTCATGTCTGGCACCTTGTAGTGGCCCGAATCTTCTCTCAATCCTTCGTCGCGTTCTAGCTCCTCCAGTTTATCGAAAATGTCAGGATCAATGTAATCCGCAATATTATGGCCATCCCAGATTTCTGGAATAGGGTCGTATCGTTCCTCTTCGGGAATTGTAACATAATTCTTCTTAAGATCAAGAACATAATCATCGCCCATCTCTTGCTCGATGTCTTTCTCAAGTTTCTTTTGACGATCTGCTTTTTGTTGTTTCTTAAGCAGCGCTGCCTCTGGTATGCACGGTGGACGAGCCTTGTCGTCTCTTGCTTGGGGCATTGCGACGTGGAGTCTGTTAAGGATATTTTCGACCTTTTTAGTCTTCATTTTCTGCTCAATTCGGAACGAAAGCAGCCGCTCGCAGGCTTCAGTTTTAACATCCATCACACCCTCTTCGCTAACTGCGGACATGAGCATGACAGGAATATTTTTATCTTCCTCCAATTTTGCAATTATTTGGCGACGATCTGGAGTTAAATCATCTAATCCCAAAATATCGACTTTGTTTAGGACCAATAATAAAGGCTTGTTTGAAAACAAAGGCTTGATACTTTCAAACAGCTTGGCCTGTTCCTCAAGTGAGTGGCCGCATTGCTCAGAAATGTCCATAAAGTAAAGCACACACGCCCTCAAATGTGCCAGAGCTGTAATTGCTTGCATTTCAATAACATTGCGCTCCTCTAGTGGATGATCTAATATTCCGGGCGTGTCAATCACCTGCCACCTGAGATACTTGTAGTCGGTGTGTCCAATGTACAAACTCTTGGTTGTGAAGGCATACGGCTGGACTTCTACTTCAGCACGAGTAATTTTGTTGATAAAACTTGATTTGCCGACATTTGGGAAGCCGCAGATGATTATTGTCCTTGTATAAGGATCGATTGTTGGTAAACGAGAAAGATGTTGCCGGACTTGCTCCAAATAAGTCAAGTTCGAGCCTTGCCTTTTCATTATTGTTGCCATTCTTCCAAGAGCGGCTTTCTTGAGCTGTTTGCAACGGTACAGGGAATCACCATACTTCAGAAGCCGCACATAGTCTTTAGCAACACTAAAAATTAAAAAGTAATTTATTTACATCTAAAACAAAGTCTCAAACTGTCTTACTTATCAATTAGGTGCCTGGCTGTATTTAATTGACCTAAAGCCAGTTTGTAATGATCTTTATCATACAAAACATTCATTAAATCTGCATAGAAAGGATGCACATCGTCCAGCTTCGGGAAATCTTGGATAATTTGTGACAATCGATCGTGGAAATTTTGTTGCGTATATTTAACTTTTCGCGTATAAAACGCTCGAATCCTTGAAATTTTATATCCTTTATGAACAACTGTTGGAGTTTTACGTTGCGTTTTCGATAACATAATATCGATAAAGTCCTAAAAAAATATTTTTATATTCCATTATTCAATTAAGAGGTTATGTTGAAGAATTGTTTATTTTGTAGCTGAATCTAGATTTACCTTTGCTGGCGGAACCACCATTATTTTCTTGAAATTATATAAACTCATTCTGACTGAGTTTTGCTTTCTATTTCTTAAAAATAAATTAAATATTTAAATGAAATTTTACACTACACCACCACGCGGCGATGGCGAAATCGAAAGAGAGAAATGTCGCTTTGACAGCTACGATGCCAATGAAATAATTTATATGGATAGAAAACACTCTGCTGTTTGGTGCGCCATCGTGTCATCACACTGGTAATCACAAGTTTTATTTACTTATCGTTTATTTACTACAATTATATCACCAGCGTTTCTATAAAGGGTTAACAACAGAATTGTATGTTATTAATTTTAATCGACCAGAATAAATTAAATTCCTTCTGATATATCTGCATTACAAAAAGTAATTTTTTAAAGTAATGTTATTCTATTAAAAATAAGAGGGCGCTGTTGTTGCCAATGAGAATGATTCAAAACAACGGACGAAATTGAATAGAGTGGTTTAGTGAAAGAAGGAAATTAGAAAAAAAAGTTCATTTCCCAAAATACGACAGTTCCAAGTAAGATGGTATTTTAAACGATAAAAGTAAATCTAAACCTTGCGGAAAACGAAATCGTTTTGCAGAAGGTATCGAATAATTTCTCTAATGAGCGGAAAATAACTTTCTTTATCCACTGAAAACTTTATTAATCAAGTTAAATGGTAGAGATCAAAAGAGTTTTATTTAAATATTCTGGGCTACCTAAGAATATATCGATTGGTCCAGGCTCGTGGTATTTGTTGATCACTTTGATGTACTGTGTTTCCGTTCGCCGGGGTAACGTTTTCGTTGAGTCAAGGGGTCGCCAGAGGGGACGGGGTCTCGGCAAATATCATGTAATTTTTTTTCAAGAAACATTTTGCAGTGCAAGTGCATAAAATTGCGAAAAAATTGGGTGAAATGAAGTAAAACATGTTGCTCCACTAACAGGCCCCCGGTAGGCAGTGGCCTTTCACACCGACGAAGGCCCCAGATTACTCAGTCTGACTGAGGGATTATACTTTAGGAATCCGCCTGACAGGCCATGGCATGCATATGAAGTAGGGTTGCCAACCATACTTTATAATAAAGTATTATGCTTTATTTTAAGTCGATATACTTTATACTTTTACATAATTATAAAGTATGGGAAAATACTTTATTATGAGTCTTTATTACGCATGGAACCTAACACGTTATATTCGTTAATTTCTAACGATTTACTAGCGCCAATTATGAAAAAACAGAATAGAAGTCACACGCTTCAACTAATTATTACTTAACAAAAAGGAAGATGGCAGGACCGTCAAATGCAGATGACAGATTTTCTGCTATCGGTTCCTTTACATTTTTTATGTCTGGTTTGATTTTATATATGAACTAATTTTCTTGTATATTGTCTTAAATGACGAGTCATTCTGATTCTGATAGTGATAGATTCCCGCCACCTCAGCATTCACTGAAAGAGGTTTCTCTGTGATGAATTTAAAATGGCGGGAAGAAAGAAATAGATCGTCTTTGAATTTAATAAAAACAGCGCTATTCATTTATTTAAATCTAGATTTAGATTGCTGTATGAGCTATCAAACTTTCCAAAAAACGAAACTTTCCGAAAAACGCAAAAAAATATGTTTTTAAAAGAAATTGAGTATGAAAATACTTACACTAATATATAACTGAATATGAATGTTAATAGAAAATGAGTTAAACAAAACAAAATTTTGAAAATACTTTATTTTTCAAATACTTTTTATTTTCCTCTTTCCAAGATAAGTTACGTTATTTTTCTCAAAAAAAGTTGGCAACCCTAATATGAAGCCATGATTCTCCACGGACACACAGGCGAAAACGACAATTTAGCATAGCTATGTTAGGCGCTTTTCGCCCTATCAGTATTCTACCCTTCTTAGTCAAAGTTTTTTTTTTTTTTTGAGAAAGTCATCTTTATCCAAGTTCTTCGTTATCTTGATTCTAATAATATCCTCTCTACAATCCAATCTGGCTTCCATAAACTTCACAGCTGTGAAACAGCTGAACTAAAGGTAGCTACTGATCTGCTACTTCTATGCTTGACTATGCGATATTAGTTCTTCTTGATTTTTCTAAGGCGTTTGATTCTGTGGTTCACTCGCTTCAAACTTCCTTTTCTGCAACTCGTCTTTTTTATTCTCTCCTTTCTAATAGGCTCCAGTGCGTTCGGCATAATTCTATTGTATAATCCTTCCTACGTGTACTCTTGGGTGTTCCACAAGGTTCAATCCTTGGCCCTCTCCTTTTTTCTTTGTATGCTAATGATCTTCCATGGCTGCTCCTTTCATTTACATATATGTTGATGATCTACAGTTATATTCTTCTTGCCCTCCTAATCGGATTGAATCCTGTGTTTCTGATCTCAATAATGTCTTCTGCCTGATAAATGAGTGGAGCTCTTAAAATTTCCTTAAACTTAATCCTAATAAATCCCAAGCACTCATTCTTAGTCGTCACTTTCTCTCTCTGGACAATATTCCAACTATTTCACTTAATAATGCTTCTCTTCTCATTGTTGACTATGTTGCCATTAATTCTGAACAATCTTGCTGCAACCATATCTCACTCACGCTTTCCGAAATCTATGGCACGTTACGTAGACTTGGGCTTTATGGTTGTCTTTTATCGTCGTCTATTCGGCTCAAGTTTGCTAAAGGTTTTATTGTTACACACTTCCTCTATGGCCCCATGTATATATATATATATATATATATATATATATATATATATATATATATATAGGTATATATATATATATATATATATATAGGTATATATATATATATATATATATATATATATATATGTCCTCACCTCGTATCTACACCTTGTCGTGGTGGTGAGGCTTCTTCCTAACTAAGATAGATACACGAAATCCCAAGGTGGAAACAATCGTGCTGAGGGGATGTATGGTACTGCGTCAGTGTACCGCTAACGATGAACTCCGAATACCAGGCGACCTTCGGTTTCAATGTAGCCTTCCCGTGGTAATGCGGAGCTCTGCCATGGGTGACTGTCCTTTCTCGCGCAACTCGTGGGATTCAACATAGAGAAACACACAAAAACCAATGAGGTTGGAGCACCTCCCAAAGCTCCAAACACAGCCAGGGCTTTTATAGTCCAACAAAGGGCGACTCCGGAAGATGGTAACTCCATCCAAAGGAGCAGAAAGACGGTGAGAACACCACCACCAAAGAGTGCTAAGGACCAGGAGCATCCCGGTTCTGAGCAACAAAGTGCGGCTCAAGAAGGAAATCCAAATTCCGTTCCTAGGAGCAACAAAACGGTTAGAACACCGCCATTAAAGTGCATCAAGGACCTTGGGTCAGCGGAAAATGGCGAAGTGAGGGTGAGCACTCCGGCGACCACAGCGGAGGAGGCTCAATCATCCCCTTTTGATAAATTAGGGGTTATGATAAGAGACCTCATGGAGTATGTCGACGCAAAGAAAAACGTCGAGCTCGCCATAAAGGAGAAAATTAGGCGGGTTAGGTCTACCTACCTCAAGGCCAAGGAGGAAATAACTACCCAGCAGAGGGCGAAAGAGCTGAAGGATACGTCGGCTCAAACAGAAGTTTCGCCGCACAAAAAAGAGAGCCGTTCAACCGGGGATGCTGTAGAGAAACGGCCCCAAGAAAAGAGCAAAGAGCCGCGGCCGCACAAGCGCCGTAGAGAGCTCAACGAGGAGGTGCAGCTGCAGCAGCACACCCCCAAGAGAAAAAAGGGAAAGACTCCCGACGCAGTGGCCGAGCCAGCCCCGATACAGGCGGCACGCCCGGTTGAATGCGAGAGTGGGAACCGGGAAAGCTCTGCCTGGAAGAAGGTGGAAAGAAAAAAGAGGAAGAAAAAGAAAAGAAGACTGAAAGAGGCCAACAAGCTGAGGCAAAGGACCCGGTCGGATGCAATTATCATCACGACCAAAGGGGAAGCAACGTACGCGGAGATCCTTCGCAAGGTGAGGACAGATGCCTCCCTGGCGGAACTGGGAAACAGCGTAAATAGAGTTAGGAGAACGCAAAAGGGCGATCTCCTGCTAGAGCTAAAGAGGGGAGATGCTAAGACCGGGGACTTAGAACAGAAGGTTAAAGCATCGATTAACGGGGTGGCTGAAGTGAGAGCCAGTACAAATACGGTAGTGATCGAGTGTAGAGACTTGGACGAGATCACAACCAAGGAAGAGGTGTGCGAAGCACTGAGGACCCAGCTAGGTCTGACGGTCGAGGAAAAGGATGTCCTCAGGCTAAGAGAGTCGTGGGGGGGCACTCAGACGGCGTTTATAAGCCTGCCTGTTGAAGCTGCGAAGAAGGCTATCGCAGCAGGTAAAGTTCGAGTCGGCTGGGTGGTATGCCGAATGCGGGAGCGGGTATCGCTTAAACCGTGCTTCAAATGCATGAAGTTCGGCCACATAGCGAAAAACTGCAGCAGCAGCCAGGATAGAGGAAGGCTGTGCCGAGGCTGCGGAAAAGAGGGTCACAAAGTAAAGGAGTGTGACCAAGCTGCCAAATGCCTAATTTGTAGGGAGGTAGAGGGCAGGGATAGTGGGCACGTGACCGGAGGTAGTAGATGTCCGGCATACAAGGAGGCACTAAAAAGCAAGCGAAGATAAGGTTCATACAGATTAACTTGAACCACTGTCAAGCGGCACAAGATTTGCTGGCACAGACAGTTTTCGAGGAAAAAATCGACGTCGCAATCGTCTGCGAGCAGTATAGAAACCTGCACAGCGGCGTCTGGATAAACGATAGCAGCGGCACGTCAGCGATATGGACGTGCGGGAGCCGAGCCATGGAAGATACCATGAGAAGCCCAGAGAATGGCTTCACGCGGGCAAAAGTAGGCGGAATACACGTCTACAGCTGCTATGCGGCGCCAAGCCTGACACTAGACGATTACGAGTCGATGCTGGAAAGGTTAGCCGCCGACGCGAGCCGCCATCACCCGGTAATATTAGCGGGTGATATCAATGCTTGGGCTGTCGAATGGGGCAGTCGACAAACGAACGCAAGAGGGCGCATACTTCTAGAAGTATTCTCGCGACTTAACGTAGTGTTAGTCAACACTGGAGGCGAAAACACCTTCCAAAGGGGTGGGAGATCATCTGTAATCGCAAGACCCTCTCCATTACAGGCCATGAAGTTCTCTCTTCAACTAATCCAACCATAGCTGAAGCCGGTCCACAAAATCTGACATTTGGTTAGAATAAACATGGCGCGGAATAGGCTCGGGATTATTTTCGTTATATTTTTGTGGTAAAAAGTGGAAAATCATTGTAAGTTATTACTCTAAACTAAACATGGATTATCAGTGGTTAGTTCTTTAGTGATTTAATAAGAAAAAATTTAAAAAAAATAGTGATTTAGTGAGTTTTAAGTGTGTTAATTGTTGAGGTGATCAATTTCTTTTACTTTCGCGGTGTTTTTTTCGTCTTTATTAAGGAAAAATATGCTGATTATTTAATTAAAAGTGATTTTAAAGTCATTAAATAATTTATTATGGAATTATTATTAAACATATAAGTGCAGAAAAGTGTGAAAGGAAAAGTGAATAAGAAAAGTGTTTTTCTACACCTATATTTTTAATACTAATTACATAATATATGTATTAATCACTTTAAAATCACTTGTAATCCCATAACTAAACAAAATATTAAATTTTCAACATTTTTTTCGTAAATAAACATGAAAAAACACCGTGAATGTAAAAACAGTTGTTCGCCTTAACAATTAAAACACTTAAAAGACACTTAATCACTAAATTATTTTTATTTTTTTTTAATTAAATCACTAATAAACTATTCACTGGTAAATCCAAGTGCAGTTAAAAGTGTTAAAATACAATCTTTTATCACTTTTTACTGCAAAACTATAACCAAAACGTTCCCGAACTTATTCCGCGCCATGTTTATTCCGCTCTCTCCGGTGAATTTTTGGACCGGGTTGACCACCATGAAAAACTCTCCTTCGGGGCCTGTAGTTGAGAGGGTCTTGGTAATCGACATCACGTATGTGAGCGATTCAGTGGCCAAGGACCTACAGTGGCGGGTGAGCGATTTGTACACGCACAGCGACCACCAAGCCATTATCTTCGAGGTAGGCCAGGGTATAGAAAAGAGGAATCCTACGTACGGAACGGCTAGAGGATGGGCCGTAAATAAACTCGACACAGAGGTGTTCGAGGAAGTATTCCTGCATGATGCGAGGTCGGCAGGAGGTGCCAGGGAAGGGGCAGAGCGAATCGAAGATTCAGTAAAACAGGCATGTGATGCATCCATGCCTCGGCGCGCCGGCAATCGGCAACACCCACCAAACTTCTGGTGGAACGCCGAGATCAACGAATGCCGAAGAGCCTGCCTGAAAGCGAGAAGGAGAACTCAAAGAAATCGGAACCGTCCTGATTTCGATGAACTCCTTCAGAGATATAAGGAAGCGAGGAGAAGGCTGAACAAGGCCATCGCTAGAAGTAAATCCGAGCACTTCAAAAGATTGTGCAGAGAAGCAGACTCGGACCCCTGGGGTGGAGCCTATAAAATGGTTATGTCAGCGGTCAAGGGCAAACGCTCTCCGCCGATCACCTGCCCCGCGCTGCTCCAGAGCATTGTGTACGTCTTGTTTCCACAGAACGTACGCGCCGCCGAACTACCCACCCTTCAGGTGGACCCAGAAGAGGTACCTGCGGTGACCGCAGATGAGATTCTGGAGGCTGCAAAAAAGGTAGCCATCAATAAGGCCCCTGGCATGGATGGCATACCAAATAAAGCGGCGAAGCTAGCAGCTTCAATAGCGCCAGACAGGTTCGCTGAAGTCTTCACAGCGTGCCTGAGAGAGGGGATCTTCCCGGAGCGATGGAAACAGCAGAAACTCGTGCTCCTACCGAAGCCGAATAAGCCTTTAGGGGACCCATCGTCCTACAGACCGATATGCCTCCTTAGTTGCATAGGCAAACTTTTCGAGCGGGTGATCTGTAACAGGATTCTCCCTAGCGTCGAAAGGGCAGGCGGCCTGTCGGACAAGCAATTCGGCTTCAGAAAGGCAAGACTACTGATGCAATCAATATGGTGGTGGGCATAGCAAAAGCCGCCATAGAGAAAAATCACTGCTGCGCACTGATAACCCTCGACGTAAAAAATGCTTTCAACTCAGCGAGGTGGAGCAAAATAGTTGAGGCGTTAATCAAGCTAGGCACACCTAAGTACCTAGTGCGTGTAGTGGCCGACTACCTGCAGGGTAGGTCGCTTCATTGTGATTCGGATGATGGTCCTAAAGTGTTCGGGACAACATGCGGTGTCCCGCAAGGTTCCGTCCTGGGCCCTCTCCTATGGATCGCAATGTACAATGATGTGTTGGGGCTCCGTCTTCCAAAAGAAGCAGTGGCGATCGGGTTCGCAGATGATATCGGGGTAGTTGTCGAAGGAAAACACCCAGATGACATCGAACTGTATGCGAACGAAGCGATCTGGGAAATAAAAGCGTGGTTAGAACGCGCTGGGTTGAAGCTTGCTGAGCACAAAACTGAAGCAGTGGTGATCAGCAAACAGCGAAAGCCAGTATCCGTGAGGATCAAGGTAGGGGAACAGATCATCCACTCACAGCCCGCTCTAAGGTACCTGGGAGTGATGATCGATCGGAGGCTAAATTTCAAAGCGCACTTGGAGGGCACGGCAGACAAAGCTTCTGCGATTTGTGCAGCACTCGCAAGAATGCTGCCCAATGTTGGGGGCCCTAGACCGAGTCGCCGCCTCCTCTTGGGGAGGGTGGTCAGCTCAGTCCTGTTATACGCAGCGCCAGTGTGGGCAGCAGCGTTAAACAGGACTGCAAATTGCAGGAAATGGAGGGCCGCATATAGGTTAAGTGCACTCCGCGCTTGCTGCGCGTCCGACGATGCGGCGTGCGTGATAGCGGGGATGATTCCTGTAGATATTCTGGCGAGGGAGGGCATGCGTCTCTATGACCCAGAATATGGTAGAGGACAGCCAAGAAGGGTACGGCGGCAGATTGCGCGCTGTGAGTCCTTAAGGGAATGGCAGGGGAAATGGGACGAGTCTGTTAAGGGTCGCTGGACCCACAGACTTATCCCTAACGTGGAAGTATGGGTTTTGAGGGAGCGTGGGGAAGTAAGTTACGACCTCACGCAGTTCCTGAGCGGACATGGGGGGTATAGGAAATACCTCCACCGATTCGGCCACGATGATTCACCGTTGTGTCCGGTATGCCCAGCGACGGAAGAAGACGAAGAGCACGTCTTCTTTGCCTGCTCGAGATACGCCGAGGAAAGGGCGGAATTAGAAGAAACGGCTCAGGCGCCACTAACGCCGGAAAACATCGTAGAGCATATGATGAGATCCGAGGAAATGTGGAAGAAAGTGGAAGAAACCCTGAAGGCCATTCACAGAAAGTTAAGGCAAGAAGAAGCCACAAGAAACAGAGAAAGGCGAAGAAATGCCGAGAGCAGTAGCAACCCCTATGGGTAAACACCAGAGGGACACCTAAAGGGTCATGGTGGTGACGCCCGCCCGAAGTAATGCCTCGCGGCGGTTCCGGGCGGGGTAAGCGTCACACAAAGGGGTGGTGAGTTTATTCAGTAGGAGTCTGAAACTCGGTCTGAGTGCGGGAACCTCAGAAGTGTCAATGTAGAGTCTCACCATCCTCCGTAAAAAAAAAAATATATATATATATATATCCCTTAATGCATCTTGTCGTCAACGTCTATCAGTCGCATTTAATGATTGTTTAAGGCTCATTTTTCATTTGATCAGATCAAGTGTCTGGTGTACGAAACTCCCTACTTGGTTGCAACCTCTTTTGCTTTGTTGATGTCGCTGCATTGGTCCTAGTGCATAAAGTCCTCCACACGAAAGGCCTTCTTACTTCTCATCCTCCTTCCTCTGCAATCCATGCGTTCGATTCAATTTCTCATTCCTGTACACTATTCCCTAATGGGTACCAGTTCCAGTGTTCCCAACGCTATGATTACAGAGGTGGATCCGTGTTCCACCTTCTCGCTGTGGGTCGCCTATTCCTTTCACCCGATTCAAGCTATGTATCACCCTACCTTGTTGGACGTATCAGGCCCCAACCCCGGGACGTCGACTCCACCAATCCCTTACTTAAGGCTGCCGTCCTTCTGATATCTGGTTTCCAGCGACCACTCAGCTGAACAGGCTGCTGCAGGGTCTCCCACTTCCTTCGTCCTAGGGCTAACTTTGATCGCTTCTGAATGCTGGATTATTTACCTCTTCCGTTTCAGGTCTTCCTTCAGGCAAGGTCAGGTCTGGTTATTCCCGGCTCAGTTGATAAATTCTCCGCAGGTTCCACTCGTTAAGGGGTCTCGCAACAAAATCTCTCCAACCGCAATCCCGACCGAACCGCACCGAATTCCACAAATTTTTTCGTTTTCCTACATCCACGTTACGATCCTATAACACTGGCGCCAAATTTTGCCTTGTTTTTTTCTGTTTTTTTCTCGCCTAATTTTAAATTTCTCCAAAAATTTTCTGTCACTGGGATGTGGGGATTTTAGAATTCTAACGTATTTACAAGGTGGATTTTGGAAAAGGAAATAGGCCGGCCGTCCGCTACAATTGTATTATGTTTTTTTCACTTTTGTTAGTTCAATAAAGTAAAATTTCAGTTTCGTGACTATTGCATTCACCCGACGATATGTGCAGTAAAATATACTTAAACACACACACATGCAAAATGAAGCTTTTGATTTAGACTTAAAAAAGTAATGAAACAACCGTCATTTTCCACAAACAGCGTATCTTTGTAATGGCAAGGAATACGGTTTTCATTTAATTAATAAAATCCAAAATTACTACTACAAGTTGGACTAAAATTGACTGGATGGTAGAGTCAAGTGTGATTCCTAAGCTTGGTTCTTTTACATTACATAAAAAATATCCATTTCGATGATAAGCTCTCAATCATAAAGACCAGATTTAGCATACTGTTATTTTTGTAAACATTATTCCTAATTTATATAACCTTTTCATTTTACAGATTCTAAATAATGTAAAAGCAAAACAAATTTTATTTATCAACGTTTTATTTTCTGTTATTTAGGCCAGGATTCATCTGCAGTGCAAAACATTCATTTCAATATGCATTACAAAACATACATAAAATCCAAAATGATCGTTCAGTTTTAAAGCACCTTTATTATTACAGTTTTTATTTTTAAAAAAATATGGTTTCACCGAAGTGTTTTTAACCATTTAACAATTTTCAACTTATTAACATGCCCGCTAAAAACATGTTATTTTAATTAATTACGGAATTTGCAAAGCTCCAGAAATCCGTTTCAAATAATTGCGCAAGGAAGAGACCATCGGCGTGCTACAATCAGCCGTTGTCCTTCGTTTACCATAAAAACGAAAATGTTGTGCAAAAACAATATTAATTGATTACAAAGTGCAAAATTTATCCATAGATGGCATTAAAACGAATTTGTGAAGCAATGCAAGTGGTTTAAATAGAAATTTAAAAATAAATTCATTTTTTTTGTTTTAAATTTATACTTGACTCTTTACAAGAACTCCGAAATCTTCGTCAAAGCGAAAATTGTATTTTTTTGTTTTAAAACAAGAATAACTTACTTGCTAAAGTTTTATAATAGATTTTTAAGTTAATTTTTTGTTTAATTAATATTTAAAAGTAGTGACTTATTGGACGGATAGCATAATTATGACAAGACTGTTTTTAAAGACTTACACGTTTAACAGTTACTACACATTAATTATTTCTCGATTCTTAAGGAGCACAGGGACCCACCACCTTGAGTTTAATGTTTCTGCTTTAATAGTTTAATTTTTTCTGTTTTTAGTTTTTGTATTCATCATTCTGTTTTAAAGTTATTTATAAGGGAGTTAATTTCAGAGATTTTTATCCTTTTAATCTTTTACAAATTCGTTCAGTAAAGAATGCGATTAGAAAATTTCGTATTCGAATTCGTATTCGAAATTTCTGCACGAGATCCTTTACGAAACGATTTAAATCTCTGCGATATTAGTAGGCAATGCACTTATTGCCTAGTATTATCTGTCCGTTATAATTTACAAGCAACACTTAAGACTAGTCCTTAAACTTATCAATTAAGAAATGGGGGAGCAGATTCACAAGGACACTAAGCATCTCACAAATTAGTATTTTGCTTATAGCAATTCGTATTAATTCCATGTTGCTTAGAGCAAATACTATAATTGCACCAAATTTTTATTTCGTTTCGTTTTCTAAAAGAATTTTTTTGTTTCCATTTGTTTTACCAAAAAAAAAAAGAAAAAATCGAATTTAAAGTTTGGAAATGCAACCCCGAATGCTAAAACATTTTTTTTAAAGAAACATGCTAAGATCACATGAATTTGGCAAATTTGAAATTTTTGTTTAGTCTATTCGTTATCGTTTCTAACTACTATGTGAGAATGCTGTATTCGTGTATGGTCCGCTATATATGGAGCTTCCTGAATTCGAAACAGTCTTTGTTCGCCGTCTTGCCATTATGCAAAGGACTGCAGCAACTACAGCCAACATTAGAATTAGACCAGCTACTGCTATTGCAATGGCGAATGTCTTTTGCGGTATGCAAAGTGCATCATCAGGCTTCTGAAATTTTGTATTAAGTTTGAAATTAGAATTACTCTTAAGAATGTTACTAGATTATTTTACCCTTTCTTTGAAAACTGAATCTCCATCACCCTCTGTTATTTCGACATTTTCGTTGACATAAAGTCCTGAGTAGACTTCGATGGTGGCAGGTAGTCCTTCTTCCTCTTTTACTTCTGTTTGTCGCTTTGGTCGTTTGTTTGTTGTGCAAGCTGGTTCCTGTAATAGAAACATTTTGGTATGATCATTAGTTTGTGTCTGCTTCATGCGACTTCTTGTATTTTGCACCGATCAGAAAATTGAAGTCGTTATTTAGACAGAAAAACTTCCCGTGTCAGATGACTTCTACCAAAATTTTGCTATATTGTTACATTATATTTTTTAAGAGGAAGCAAGCCCGACCTATCAGTATCTCTGCTGGAAGCAAATTATTCATTACCCCATACTCCTATACTATATATTATGGGTGGCCAACCCAAATGGTACCGCGGGCCACCTTGAAAATGCATTATGATCCCGCGGGCCAGGGTGATATATTGGGTGATTCAAATTTAATTTAATATAATTTAACGCCGGAAAACACATACCCGCACCGCGTCCGAGCCGCAGAGAAAGTAAACAAGTACAATTTTACCAGTCAGTACCACTTTCCCGTGTCCGCACCGCGTCAATTTAGTTTATTTTTTACGCGGACACTGTACGGATGCGGTGCGGACGCGGTGCGGATATGTGTGTCTTGGCCTTTAGGAAGGGAACCGCAAAGGTGTACTGCGAAGACAATTACTACGTATACATGATGAGTCGAATAGTTGAGTTGAGGTTGAGGTGAATTTTCGACTCGCGTCACAAATGACAAACAAAACACAGAGATGCAGCTGTCAACTTAATTCAACTACTCAACTACTGAGCTCGTATCTATATGCATAATTTCAACTCAACCCAGTTAGCAGAGCTGAGTCGGGATCAGTTGATCCTAACTCAGCTCAACTCGCGTTTACAATGATAACGAAGTTTAGGCAAGAGTCTGTAGGTTTCACTAAAAATGAAACTAATGTGATCGCAGCAGGCCACGCTGCTATTCAGTACCACCCTCGTACCAATGAAAGAATACTGATAGGCCGAAAGTCGGAGGGACTGGTAAGAGAAGGGTACTCGTTAGTGGGTATAATTAAATGCTTCCTAGTCGAGGGAAACTTTGGTACCGTGAGGCAGGAGTTGAGAATGGGAATTAAAAAAGGCAATAAGAGTTATGAGCACTTTAAGAAACCAGGCGAAATGTAATTCATGGCGCAGTTTTTCGTCAGACAAGTTAGCGCAGTATTCCATTTTCGAAAAAATAAATTCCATTTTCGAATAGAAACGATTCGCAATTTAAAATTAAACCAAGTTTCACAACTTTTTTTCTCAGACATCTCAAATTACACAGTATATCCACTATTTTGCTTGAACATTTGTCCGTACGAAAGCTGTCAAGGCTGGTGCTTGAAGCTGTCTAGGAGGCGAAATAAATAATTTTTTCTTGCGATATGTGACAATGGATGAAACAAGGATGCATCACTACACTTCAGATGCAAATCGGCAGTCAACTGAGAGGATAGCAGCCGAGGTAAGCCGTCTAAAGCTATCAAAGATGCCAAAAGTCGGCTTGGCTATGACGTCTATATTTCGGGATGCGCATCGACTATTTTGAAAAGGTAAAAAGGTTCAATAATGAGCATTACATAGCAAAAGGACGAAATCGTGAAATTGGCCCTAAAATGAAGAAGAAAAAGTGCTCTTTGACCAAAAAAATATGGCAACAATGCCAAAATTGCTCAAGCTTCAATTTGAATTGTTTCCGCATCCATAGTCTCCAGATATAGCCCCCAGCCAACATTGCCTGTTCTTGAACCTCAAAACATTGCTCGCCAGAAAGAAATATGGTTCCAAAGAGGAATTTATAGCCGAAATGGAAGCGTTTTTTAAAGGATTTGAGAAATCGTTCTGTAACAAAAGCATAGCTACATTTTAGAGAAACCTTGGAAGGAGACTATGTTGATGAAAAAATTCGTTTATGTATTTATTATTCATCCTACGACGCCACATTTTGTCCATAAAATTTCCGTTTTTGAATTTTTGAAGCATAAACCAAATTAAACCTTTTATTTAAGCTGACAATATGCCTTGTGTTTTACACGTAAGAATTTGAAACCGGTTTAGCCCGGTTTCATGGAAAAGTTAGAATTCGAAAACCGGGTATTTAAAAGTCGGTTTTTGTATAAAACCTAGTCAATATAGAATGACAAGCAGGATATTATTATAGATAAATATGTTGAGCTAGAAGCTATCTAGAATATTTTCTTTTCCTTATGGAGTTTGCATATAATTCGGTATCATAGCAGAAAATTCAATTAGGTCACATCGTCTCACGTTTCATAAAACAAATTCCCAATTTTATTTATAGTTATAAGTAGTAGTTATGTATAAGTTTGAGATGTTTTATAGTAATCTAAAAAGAACCAGAATAAATTTATTTCAAGGGAGAATACAATTTAGGCATGCTCGCTTTACTTTCTTTACACAAAAACCCACTTTACCTTGTTTCAAGTCATGTTTATGTTCCATTTACAGAAAATCACTCAATAACATTGAGAAATTACACAAATTAAGTAAAAAAATCGTATTTTAAATAAAATTTAAGAAAAAAATCTTGTTTCGTCAAATAAATACCTTTTTACAGTCAGGGTCTTGCAGCGCACATAATCGGACATTACACTGATAGTAAACAGATGCTGTATAAGGAAACTTGTGGGCTGGGAACGTAACTCTCGCGGCCATTCTGTCCTCAGAGTATTCGAATGGTCCCATAATTTCATTATCCATAGGGCAGCTACAATAAAAAAATATTGTAATAAAAATAAAATAAGAAATATAATAATAATTCTGACACTTACCCTCCCTCATTGACCAATTTCTGTTCACCCCAACCCAATCCATCTCTTACAAGGCAATCCGTCACATGTAATCCATATATGTCCTGATCATCAATATTCACAATAATTGTTAATGGATCGCCGATTTTGACATTTTCAGCAATTTTCTCCCCGCTGTAAATTTTCATATGGCAACCAGGCATTGGAACATCATTAACAATATCGTTATCGGATGTGATTTCTGTATCAGTTTTGCCCAATGATCTTCCATGATCGCGACGATCATTAACTTCATCGGTATTATATCCGTCGCTTCGATATGGTTGCGGACTTTCTGGTGATTTTGATGCAGATGAGTGCGGATTCGTGGCAGCATCACGACTCTTGTATCGGCAGCGTACATGATAACCGCGACCAAGATCAGTGACCAGCTTTAAGTGTGGCTGAAGCACGATTGTATTGAAGAATTCAATACCACCGTCATCCTGAAATAAAAAAAAAAGAAAATAAATGAGAAAAAGAATAAAAATCAACGACGAAAAAATTCTTAAATATTCCAAGATCTTTAAGAAAAATCTTAATGCTTCCTTATTTGTACGATCGGTCCTCTTGAAATTCTTTTTTCTTGTTGGAGAATCGTTCAAGCTGACTGCGCACAAAATTCCCAAGATACCGATATGGCGGAGAGACATTGACTTGCCAAAAACTGTTCACCGTGAGTAGTTTTTGAAGATTCTTCAGTTAAATGACCGAAAGCATCGTCCGGAACGAACGGACAAGAGCTAACAGTAGATAAATTTTATCTTTTAATTCGCCTTGCAACTTTGTAATAGGCTTGGTCTTGAGGGGACGATTTTTCATCCAATGTCTTCTTGGCTACGTTTGTGTGGGACTTAATAGCTATTTTAGAACAGATTTGGCAAAATTCCCTCAAAAATGTTGCTTTTGATCTTTGATATCCTACGCGTTTGCCAAAATGAACAAAAAACATACCACTTGTAATACGAGGAAAACCTTCTTCTTCCTATAGCTTTAATGGATGTTTGCAATTTGTTTGCAGCTTTACTGTTTGTGATTCATATATTCCGCAAAAGTGTAGGAAGCTTCATTTTGCGAGAAGTCACACCCTTCATAATGAATGAAAAAAAAATGTTGGATCATTAACGTGAATAAAATTATGAACGGGATGTAAATTTGAGTAATTTATCATTCATAATTGGGGAAGTTTTATTCATCGTCAAACAACATAAAAAAGTTCTTTATCAAGATTATAAGATGATAGAACTAAGCTTAGAATTAGACAGTTTTTTCATCCACCCAGGTTTTTTGGAGTTTTTGTTATTTTGTCGTAATTTAAAATTTCTTTTGACCTTTTGATATACTTCACAAGAAAAGATTTTAAGATTTCTTCATGATAATCATGTCAACTTTTATGGGTTTAGATTTTAGAAAGTTCGTTTAATCTCAGCCAAAAAATTTTATTTGTAAAGACCCATGCAATAAAATTATGCATTATCTATTTCCTCTATTTTAATCCTTTATTTTTTAATAAACATTTTGCGTGGTGTGATCAAATAAATAAATAAAAAAGTGCGAGTCAGCTCCAACGCGTGATTGGAGTTTCCTCATAAACGATTGTCTTAAAATAAGAATAGATAAAGGAAGTAAATGAATCAATATATTTATAAATCGCCGCGTTCTTGGATCCTCCATCTATATTATTTTACAAAAAAGTGACATTGTTTTATCAACCACACTATGCATAATGTGCAAAATTTGAACTTCATGAGTTATATTTTCTACTTTTTAGTCTTCCGCCATTTTGTCTTGGCCGCCATTTTGAATTTGGAAAGACGCTACTTCAATTTTACGTGTCATGCCTTCACATTTTATACCCATATCGGAGGTCTGGAAACACAAATACAAAAATCGGCCGCCATCTTTGAACCGCCATCTTGATTTTTTTTACAAAATGGCCAGAATGCATTTTGAAGTGAGCTATACAGATGTGCAAAATTTGAAGTTGATCAGTATGGAAGTGGGTCAAAATCAATTTAAAGGTTCTTGTTTTTTGATAACGGGTTTTTTTTGTCTAACGCTTGATTTTTACTCCCCATATATTTTTCATACTGTGCTCTGTATATGAAACGATTCTTATGGAGGAAACTCCAAAAATAAGAAGTTATTAGATTTATGCACAGGTTTCCTGTAATGAATGATATGTATATTCTTTTGGGTTATTTATGATTGACTTCCAATGTTGCTCTGGCAGCTTATTGTTCATAACCTGAACCGATCTTGTGGTTTAGTCAATAGGGCGCCAATTGAACTATTTCTTTAAGTGTAATTCCCAGGAGTTTGACCCATGATTAGCACAATCAAAAATTACATTTTATTTATTACTCTGACTCTGACAGACTTTATTAAGGACGGTATAACCTGGATGAAGTAGATGAAATCAATATTTTTGTGCATGCGAAAAGATGTAGGACATTTCATTCAGCGCACTACTGTGGCTAATGAAAATAAAACGAAATGGTAACTAGGACCTATACATTTTCTGTTGATTGTTGCAATGCTCGATTGTTGCCCCTGCCTTAAATACTTGTGTCATATGCACTTGCATCAATGGTTTTTACTACCAACCAGCAGTTAGTGGTCAAAATTGCTTTGAATTTTTATATCAACATGTATACTTTAATTAAATCTTACATAGATTAATTAAATGAAGGGACAAACTAAGAAGGTCAAGCAAACACTCATTTACAAATCAACAAAAAAGATAGCACAACAGCATTACTAAAACAATATTATCTCAAACTATTCTTTAGTTTTAAATCAGGACTTTTATTTATTATCAAGAATAACAGTATTCATCCGATTAAAATCCAGAATTTTTATTGTAAACAAGTAAAAATAATTTAGTTGGTTAATTTTCTTAAAAGCACGCACGCGCCCGTACCTAACACGCATAGCGAATAAATAGGCATGTCATGTCAAGAAATACATATATTTATTATAGAAGGGAAATCTAGAGGTGCTTTCAACAAATTATTGATAGTGTAAAATCTCAACAACAATGTAGAAATTTAAAATAAAATATTATCGTTTCCTGCATGAAATGTGTATTATTCAATGGCAGTAATACTTAGCTCATAAAACAGACGAAGATTAACACAATACATACAAATTTTCGTCATCAAATATTTTAATATGTCAATTTTTTGTTCGTTAGAATACGCATACAATTATGCAACTTTACAAACTAAGATTTAGCAATAATAAAGAAGAAGAAACGAGAACGGATATTGATACGACCCCCTGTGAAAACAGAGTACTATAGCATTATAACAAAACCAACCGTCGAAGGCATCCAGTTTTGGTAAAACTATCACAATCACAATCCAAATAATAGAATTAATAATGTTTATGGCAAACGTAAATTTATTTTATCATAATGCATTTCAAATTCAGGTGTTTTATGACTAATAAAATTATATTTGGGTTCAGTTAAAGCCCAAGCAAAAACTTATCACAGCTATGATAAAATAATTTATGACAATGATTATGAAACAAATAATTCTCCAGTAGAGTTTTTTAATTCTCTGTCAAAATGTTAATTACATTGTTCTTCTCATTACAAATTTAAATACAAAGGTAGCTTTAGTTAATGGACCAAGAATGCGTGTCAAATGTTTCCATAACATAATAATGCTGCTGATTGCGAAATTTTAACTGGAATCGCAATAAATAAGCGAATTTTGATTTCGTGTATAAATTTGTCTTATTCTAGCACTTAGTACTTTTCCGTTAGAGTTTTGAAAGAAGACATATTCTTGCATTTGCAAGTAAATTTAATAAGTCATAGGGACAAGTATTCATATCCCAGGGGGGGGGTCTGAACTTATATTTATATGCCAGGCTATAAAGTTGGTGCTAGCATTTAAGTACAAAAAATATTTAAACCCGTTTTTCGATCATCATTTAATTATGCTAAAAATATACATCAATAATTTATTGTTAGTCACTTCGAGGAACCGAAAAAACTCCTCTAAAATTTTCTGCACATCGATTTCGATCTCACGATATATATTGAGGGAGGATAAATCGTTTAGCCGATCTATATGGCGAACTGCGATTGGCGAACTGGACCTTAGAATAAACTCAGTTCGCATATACATAATTTACACATATTCAACTGAACTCGAACTGAAGTTGAACGCTCGCTCAAAAGAGAGTAACCAACTGGAATAGTGGAATGCCATTCCAGTGGGCTTTTTCATTTCTGACTTCTGGCGAAATAGCAACAACAATTTCAAGCACTAACTTCAGAGACTTGAAACCAACGACAATTTATTGGCAATTTTATTATAAAGTACCGGTTTGTCCCAATCCAACTTATAGAACCGAAGTTATTCACATTTTAAGAACGAAAAACGAGGTAAAAAAACTTTAATTGTTTATAAAAAAAAGTAGCAGAAGGCTTACGAGTAGGGAACCCAATCCTGCTATCCCGGGACCCCGGATAATGCATTTTTGCGAGATCAGTAATGCGGGACTAGACATGCGGGATCCACAGGATTCACGGGGTTTGGGTAGTAGAATCACCTGTTATAAGAACCGGGACTTAAAAGAGAAATACTAAAAACATTGCAAAGCATTAATAAGAATAGAGTTAGGCCCACCGAGCATGAGTCGACTGATTTGAAATGCCAGCTGCATCCGCAACTGTTTCGTGAACTTGCTCGGGTATGGAAGTGGTAATCAATACACTGGTCGAAATTTATTGTACACAGATTGAAAACTCAGAAATGGAAACCCATAGAGTTAAGTCGTTGAGTTATTTCAATTCAACAACAATTCAACTCGACCCGTGGAAGCTCAATACATGGAAAAGCGGGTTTAGCTAAGTTTCGGTAAATCCAAGAAAACTTCAGCGAACACGTGTCGGATTAGGCCGGGTTTTGCATATTTGTTTGTTTAAGTATGTTTACTGCACATATATCAACGGAGTCCCGGCGTAAAATTACTTAACTGTCACTTCAACCCAGAACCGTCATGGAAATAGCATCGAGTTAACTTGAAGGGAAAAGCCTTCTGTAAACTCAACGAATACTCTACCACGGCTCATGAGAACACAGTAACTCTTAAATTACCCTACGCCTACGACAGGGGATTCCCAACCTTCATGGCGTGTACGGGGACTACCTCGCGGCTAATTGTATTGTAAGTCAAACAAACTACTGAGTCAGTCAGACAAAGTATTCAGGCCAATTCTAAATTAGGCTGGGTTGATTCCGCTGGAATATTCTTACATCGGTAGCATAAACTCTGCTGTAACAGAGAGTAATTTCGAAATTACCCAGTAGGACCGGTAAGCTTACAGAAGTACTGAAATCAGTACTTACTGGTAAGGGGTAGGCCTTACCACACCCTTTTACAGAAGTGCTTACTTTTACACACGATGTCATAGGAGGTAAGGCCTTACTTTAGTACTTACCTTAGAGTACTTATAGAACTGCTCATCTGTAAGGGTATAGTAAGGCAGCAAATGGAACATTGCGAAAAGAGATATTCATGGGCGCCTGTGGATATGTGATCCGGTGTCGAAATGCTTTTATTTTGTTCATCTTTTACAAATGCCTGTTTTTTCCAAGCCCGAGAGTGGCTTTACCTAAGCAGTCCCCAACTAAATTCTCCACTTCTCCAAAGCTGCTTGTCCTCCGTATCGAACGAGAGCCGGGCTATTGAGTGTGCTAATGTCGCATTTTATGTCGACGAAGATAATTGCCCGTTTTCTTTTTTTCTATAAAATTTATGAAAACTCCAGGAAAGCTCCCTTGAGTCATCGGGCAGATTCTCACTTGTTTGGGTATAATTCTGGACTACACCTTACCATCTGCCTTCTCTTGTAATGGGGTTTGTAAGGGCTCATCTAGCACCAAGAAAATAAGGGGTACCGCTTACCAGATGAGTTCTTCTTTCAGTGCTCCATCGGTAAGGCCTTCCTAGAATTCCTACTGGGTACAATATATGCTACTATGTCAATTATTCCAGTGTAGTTTAGAATTAGCCTGAATGGGCTCTTATTAATGTTTTTTTTATATATAATACTTCATAAATTCCAGAACATAATTACTTAGAACAGAATAAATGAATTTTTTTACAGACCCGCAAAGACCTCGGATTCGCGGAATCCCGCAAGCTTGCGAAATTGAGATTTTGAAGCGTGGTTGGATTTCCTACTTACGAGGTTCAAAACTTAGAAATATATTTCTGGTGATTCCCCAAATAGGATAAAATCATAATCTTGCTGTTACCTGTCTGTACAAATTAAAATGCTTTGTTGAATGCACTAGAAGCTTACTAGAAGCGTATTAAAATTTTACAATCCAATTAATTCAAAGAAAAAACTATTTATTATCTCACAATGGCAATGCATAACTGAGAAAAAAAATGTATAATGCAACCGTTTAGATAATAACTATTTAATTAATATAATCGGAGTTAAGAATTTCCAATCTTCTCCTCTTACATTACTTTGCTTTTCTAATTAAACGTCAGAATAGTTTCTTCTAATAATTTACACAATTACTTCGTTTGAGAAGGTTCGCTAAAAACCATTAAGTTCACCTGTTCTTTCACATAAAGGTAAAAAAAAAACTTTTATCTAATTTCACGTAGAATTCTTCTGAATTAAATTCCTTAAAAGCAATTGAGAGCATATCAAATCAATTATCCAACGAAATTTTTGGCTTGAAATGCCAC
Organism: Thereva unica; assembly: GCA_949987705.1. Taxonomy (NCBI): domain Eukaryota; kingdom Metazoa; phylum Arthropoda; class Insecta; order Diptera; family Therevidae; genus Thereva; species Thereva unica. The sequence goes on from OX465281.1 coordinate 219,069,883, forward strand.
ACCATGTTCTAGAATGTTGGATAAATCAGCCAGAAAAGAACTGAAAGAATGGAATGAATGCTTCAACGTTGGACACTTGTACGATTGATTTCCGCTGCCAACAGCACAACGTGTAAACGTAAGTGCAGTTATAAAAGATATTTAAGAGTTCAATCACGTTCTTTAAACCAGGTAAATTCATAAACGGTTGAATGAGCGATGCCATCAGCTATTTATGCCGACCATGTGAATAAAAGTTTCAAAACCTCAATTCTAATGCAAGAAACGGTCGGCCGCTTATGTTGTTGACAAAGAGTGAGGCTCTAAAATATTTTCATGAACTATAAGGGATAAGGGATTCACAGGTAGAGAGACCAGTTGTCATAAAACTGCCAAGGTGGACTCCGTCAACCACGCTATTCGTTACGCGCAGGATGTCTGATGATTTCATTTCCAATTTGAGCGGTATGTTGAGGTGTGACTAATTTTGTGTGTTCTACCGAGTGAAAAGCCTTAAGAAGTCAACACCTAACATCGAATGGAGGATGTCGGTTGTAATTATTTATAGTTCCGATTACGTGCGTTGATTTTCTCATTAAAGAGTAGGGCAGCCCGTCAGGTATCAGATAGAAGTAGGTAGAGCTAGATTCTCATATCCCACACGTAAGAAAAGTTCGTTGCTGACGATGATAAATAGCGCTTTAGCGGCCAGTCAATCGGGAGTAATGTTAATGTAATTTGTTTTTGCTTCATTGATTCGACGTTGAAAATTGTTTGGCGGGGAAAAAAGATGATTGATGGAAAAGTTTAGTAAATTGTGCGGGCTACAGCGGGCAAATTCAGTATATAAAATTCGCAACAAATCTTTTCTGTACTTGATCTTTTCGGTACCTACTGATACTGAAGGCTGATAGCACTCTTATTGATAACACTAGTCTACAAATAATAAGTGGAAAAATATAACTGACATGGGTATAGTTACATCGTTATCTTTGAAGGTTCCTAAGTTTTAATTAGAAATTTAGAAAAATCCATCACGCATAGATTTAGAGTTACATCAAAATAAAGTTTTTTGAAAAAACGGTTCGACCGAATTTTATGAAAATCTTTTCAGATCATATTTTCGTTAATACGCTTCGAACGACACTTCAACGAAGTCGTTATTTTTTTTGGTTCGCGGGAAGTCGTGCAGGAAAAAATGACCCCATACGTACGCACACACACACTGTACTTCCTCTCAAAGTTTGGCTTAAAAAGCTATTGGGACCTTGAAAAATGTAAATACGTTGAAAATTTCGATTTCGATTTTCGGACCGATTACAATAACTTCCCTATACTGGGAAGTTAATAATATGACTACAAAGACAACAGAATGTTCATTGAAGATTAATTAAAAATTAATTATAAAAATGCATTTAATGCGAAATCCATCCATCATTGGCGCTACAGCCTACTGTGAGCCTTGGCCTAAGTAAGAATTTTCCTCCAACGTTCTCGGGCCTGCGTGTCTTGTTGTTGGTGATCCCAATTTTGCGTAAGTCCATTTGATATCGTCTTTATATCTCTTCCTAGGTCTGCCTTGTGACCTTCTTCCCACTGGCGTTTGGAGGAACAGGATGTTTGGGGGCGCTTTTTCCGGCATTCTCATTACATGTCCTATCCAGCGTGGGCGTGATATCTTGATGCTTTTGATTATGTCAGGTTCTTTGTATATTTGGTATAAGTCGTGATTGAGTTTTCTTCTCCAGGTACGCTCTTCATTTACTGCGCCTGCGATCCTGCGGAGAATTTTTCTTTCACTGCTTCCGAGGACCTGCTCGTACTCATTAGTACTCGTTTTATTACTGTTTTGTATGCTAGCAGCGTTCTTCTTTTAATTTCCGCCGTAATGTTGTTGTCTTTGTTAATTTGAGTTCCTAAGTAGGTGAACTTGTTTATGGATTCTATGTTATATTTGTCGATTGTTATATTTTGTCCTGCTCTTCTTATACTGTTGCTATTAGGGATCCGCAAATGTTTCGTTTTATTTTCATTGATAATAAGTCCAGATTTTGATGCAGCTTTTACTAACGCTACATATAGTACGTATGCATGATGAGTTGAATAGTTGAGTTGACGTTGAGTTGAAAATAAAAAAAAAATAGGTAAAAAAACTTTTAAGTTAAATGGTTTTATTTGAAATTATAAGCTGCACCAAAAACTAGAAAATAATAAGAACACAAACATGGACCTTTTGTGATTCTGGCGTCTGGTAAGAAATCGTGCAATAGTAGCCGGGCTGTTTTCTCATGTCGTATGCCTAGGGGCACTTTGTGGCGCTGCGTTAACGGATCAAGTAATATTCTGGGACTTTTAACAGACTAAAATAAAACCATGGGGCGCATAAAAACCTGCATAACTACTGTATAATTAAATAAGAACGACTTGTCTAGAAAAATGTGTTCCAAGCCCACCAAAAATATATCTCAAATGCGCCCCATGTTTATATTTTAGTTTTAGTGAGTTCAATTAATTGGTCTGGAAGGTTCAGATCCACCATTGCTTCGTAGACTTTTGGTCGTAGCGCAAGTGGTGGGTCCTATATTAAATTCCTTTGACCTTCCAATTGCCTGTCGAAACTAAATCCGCAATGGTAATTCCAATTACTCTTTCACAGTAGTGCAATAAGCGAGTATACAGGATATACGAGAATATTTTATATGCTACATTCAGTATCGTATTCGTCTGTATTTGGAACATACAAGTTGGTCCCCTTTTTTTGTAGTAAATCTATGCAAAAAGATCGCCGATATAGCGGGATGTTTGATTCGGCTTCGCAGAATAATTGAGTTGGCATAACAATAATGCCTAGAACGCACTGCAGCTGTAACTCCCACTCCAATAATTTGCTGAATAAAAGTGCATTCAAAATAATTTGTAGACGTTTCTAAAATTTGGCGGCACACTTCAAGAATTTGGCTGCACACAAAAGTGCCATTTGCCTTTTTTTTGAAAACATTCAAGAGTATTTCACCAGGAGTTACGTTCAATATGAAATTAGCAACAAATCTTTTCTGTAATTCATACAAACTACTGAAGACTGATGGCACTCTTATTGATAATTTTAAAATCGATAACATTTTCAAATCTTCACTTCGTAAACAACAAAACAAAAATGCGCAATCGCTGTAAGCTGATTCCCTTACCTTTACGAAAGAAAAATACCTTATTCCCTATGGACGCATGGCTGGATTCTGTCACGGTTTGTTACCATAGTAGTAGACACACCACTCACCAGCGGTATTCCGTGAACCGACCAAAGCTCACCACTGGGCATATTTTAGCGTAGAGTCTTCAATTTAAAAACAATTTAAAAAAAACCGTGTAAACGCAACGCATGAATGCAAACGAAATTAAATAACTAAACTTTTTGAGGCATTTTGAACTTGAATTTTTTTTAGAGGCGTTTCGTAGAGCAGCGGTAAAGAGGCGGCTCGACCACAGTACATACATACATAGTGGGAAAAAGTGACTGAGCTGAGTGTTTGATGACTCGTGAGTCGCGTCTTACATACAAGGCCGCCATGGCAATTTAGCTTGCGAAGAGACTTCAATATTCACATTGGACACGGTTTTCAGTCAGGTGCTTTTGAAGATTCCATAAAAATTATATGAAATCACCGGTTAATTAACTCAGTGATGTCCAGCACGATTGTATTTTTGTGTATTGTTGGGATTGCATTGGGTTTTTATAGAATGGGTAAGGAAACAGTTAGAATTTTTGTTATGGACTTGTGGTTTTTGAAAGAATATGAACGCATTTATTCCTGAAATTTAAGAATATTTAAACAAAAAAATTAAATCCTTGAAGTGTCATTTAGAACCAGGAACTTGTTAAATTTGAAGAACTTTTATAAGTTTAATGCAGTTTAAACACGCTAATGGATCTTTATTTAAAATGACTAAGTAAATATTTAAACAGTTTTTTAAAAAGGTTTTGCGCTATTTACACATGCTTTAGTTTTGTTTAATAGTCACAGCATTTTTTTGTTTTTATGTGAAAAATTTGAGTCTCTGTACTACCAGTCCGTCATGTCTATTCAGGTCATGGTGCAATGTCTAATTGTAGATCTAGTTTGAAGTATAAAAGAGGATATGTTAGGTTAGGGGTCTGAGAAATGCTTGAGCAGATGGTGAGGCTCATAACTCTAGGATGCTGAAGATTATTATTTATTAGTCAAGTTGTGGTCTGACAGAAGTTAATTTCAATGGACGAGTGGATTTGATAACAGCGATAAAAATTTTTCGGGGTTGCTACATGGCTTCGTTGGCTTAATGAGTCTATATGGTCTCGTTGGCTTAATGAGCTTAAGGAAGTGCCATTATCTGGAGGTTTTCCACCTTGTCGATTCACGCTAAAGCGATTTTAGAAGCGTAGAGTCTGTTAGGCTGTATGACTTAAGAAGACTCTTGCACGGTAGTGGTTGTTTGCCAATTTGGAAATGGGGTTTTCAATCCTCCACAGGAGCTCCCGCTTCCATACAAGTCCTATATATTTTTTAACATTGCAGGTGCAAGGAGAGTAGTCCTTTTAGTGTTTCTTTAGAAGCGTTTTACAGCAGTGTGAAAAAAAGCTTTTTAATAAAGAATTCATGTCATTCTGTGGATATGTGAATAAGCTTCCAATCCAAAAAGCTTTATATTATTGTTCAACTTTGGCAGCAGCCTTTATCGTTCTTCCAAATGCGTGTGTAGTTTTACCAAGCGGTCCCCCAACTAAGTACTCACTACGTTCATTGCTGCTTGACCTCCCTAATCGGTCTTTTGGCACCCATAATGGCCACCAAGTTAATTACCCGTGCTTTTCGTCCTATATAATTTCTTAAAGCTCCAATTTTGTTCGCTTAGGAGCATATGAACAGCGATCAAAAATCATACCCCTTAAGCCGCGTACTCACCGGGCCAAAGAAGGCCAACGAATGGGATTGTATGACATTAGTTGATTCTTAATAGACAGCTTTGCAAAGACCAAGGAAGGTTCGCAATTTATTGCATTTGCACGCTTCAATAAGTACAATTCAACGGTCCCCTGACATGGGTATCAAATGAAAGGATATGACAGTTAGAATACAATTAGCTGTGTGGCGTGATTCAAAATTCCAAGACTAAAACGTAATAAATATAACCGATCAACTTCAAATTTTGTATACATTCTTAGTTCGCGTGATAGTTAGTATACATAATGAGTTGAATAGTAGAGTTGCAGGTTGAGTTCTAAAAAACACTACAGGTTACAAAAAATCACAAATAAAACACAGAGATGCTGCTGTCAACTAAATTCAACCAATCAACTACTGAATTTACGTCTGTTCGCATAATTTCAACTCAACCCAGATAACAGAGCTCAGTCGACCCTAACTCAACTCGATTTCCGTCTACATGTAGTTGGGCTCAACCCATCATGTATAAGTATTAAATTCAATCTGACCATTTTGTAAAAAATCAAGAAGGCGGTTCTAAGATGGCGGTAGATTTTTGCAATTGTGTTCCACCAAGCCCACGACATGGGTATCAAATGAAAGAGTACGACAGATGAAATACAGTGAGCTGTGTGAAGTAATTAATTAATTTTAGTCTAATATGGCCGTCACAAAAAATGGCGAAAGACATATAATAGACATGAGGTGAGTTCAGGAGTACAGGAGTACAGCTTTGAGGTGAGTTCAGGAGTACGACAAGGATGCTTACTATCCCCATTACTATTTCTTATAGTAATAAATGACATTCTTGTTGGCGCTCTAGATAGTAGAACAGGCGGCATACAGTGGGGTTTGCTAGATCGCCTTAAGGACCTCGACTACGCAGATGATATCTGTCTGCTGGCCCACAGACATCAGGAGCTAAAAAACATGTTAAACAATTTGGCAACAGAAAGTAGTCTAGCAGGCTTAAGGCTGAATCCGAATAAAACCAAAGAAATGCGGATAAATGCAAACACACTTGAACGAACTGCGCTGAATAACCGTGACGTGGAACTGGTAGATAAATTCTGCTACCTCGGTAGTATTATTACCGAAAATGGTGGTGCAGAAGAAGACGTCAGTTCCAGAATAAATAAAGCACGAAGCGCATATGCATGCTTGTTCCGCATATGGAGATCAACGGAGATCTCAACCAACACCAAATTGCGGCTGTTCAACTCCAACGTTAAGGCAGTTCTTTTATACGGTTGCGAAACATGGAAAGTCACCCAATTCATCACAGGGCGCCTACAAGTCTTCATAAACAGATGCCTACGTCGTATCCTAAAAATCCGCTGGCAAGATAGAATTTCAAATGAAGAGCTATGGCGCCGTGCCGGCCAAGAAAGGATAGACGACCAAATCAGGCGAAGGAAATGGAATTGGGTTGGCCACACCTTGCGACGCGATAACGAAAATCTAGCCAAACAGGCCCTTGACTGGAACCCGCAAGGATCCCGTCGAGTTGGAAGACCTAGAACAACGTGGAGGAGAACCTTACTAGCAGAGGCCGCAACTACTGGGAGATCCTGGTCAGAGCTAAGAGCTGTCGCGCAAAACAGAGTCCGCTGGAGGGCAACTGTTTCCGCCCTATGTCCCACGAGGGATTAAGGGGCACATAGATATAATAGACATATAAAAAAACTAAAACATACGCTTTTATTTTAAAATGAACCACAAGTAAAAAATAATTTTGAATGTAAAGTTTTTAATGCTGCAGTCACTTAAATGTAACAAAGCGGTGAGCGCTAACGTAAAGTTCTAGTATTAATAAAATAAGAATATATAAAAAGCGCTCCACGCGTTTTACATTTAAGTAAGTGGCTGTAGCAATAAAAACTTTACATTCAAAATTTGAAAATACATTGGTCCATTTTAAAATAAAAGCGTATGGCTAAGTTTTTTTAAACTATTTATTTTTTAAATAGAACCTAAATATTAAGTGGGACGAATTCTGGAACCCCTGAAACTGAAACCCCTTCATTACGAAATTACGGATTCTCTGAATGATTAATTATGTTAGCTTTTTTATAAAAGTAAAATTTTCTCAGCAAAGTTAATGTAATGATGAATGGAGCCCATAACTTAACAAATATTTCGAATATTTTTTGGGGCTAATATCAGTTGTGCCCTACTTTAAGTATGTATGTACACCAAGGTATATTAAAAATGCATTAAGTAAGCATAAATTAAAAACTCAATTTACATGAGATTTTAAAAAATTTATAAAAAAAAACTCCATTTCAGCACAATGCCCTTGACACTTGAAGCATCTTCATACAAATATGTATATAGATACTAAGAATATTCCAAGGTAGTTAAACCTGAAGAGACTGAAGAGTGATGATTCTCGAAACCTGAAAATCTTGTTCCTTGTTGATGAATAATATTTATATGTACACAAACAACCTGAATGTACATAAATTTATGAAGAAAAAAAAAACAACTGAAAGATATTTTCTTGCCCTTTTCATATTTTATAACAGACATGAAAAAATTATGGACATCGTTGTTTACTTTCCAGGGAACGGATGAGGATAGAATTTGCTCTGAGAGGATGAAAACAAAATTGATGTTAAACAAGTTGGAAGAATGTCAACAGACGATTTCAGTTTCCCTTTGATTAAACCGAACAAAGGCAGGAAATTTTTGGGAAATATTTTGTTGGTATGTACCTGAAATTACATTTGAGATCCATTAGAGTTTGTATGGAAAAAAATAAACTAGAGGAAAAACAATGATACAATTTAAAAGTTGTAATTTTAATCCCATTAGCGAGAACTGCAGGTATTTTTATTTTTAATCGCGAAATCGTTGTTTTTTTTGAATTTCTGCTCAAAACACTCGTTTCATTTCACTTTCGATTTTAAGGTTTCCGTTTTTGTTTTTATTTTACCTGTTGGTATGAGACTATGAACGTTGAGAGCCCCCAACGGCCAGCACTTGTTTGGTTGGGATGATGTAGTTGATTTGTACACTAGCCTGGCATGCTGGCACTGGGCATTCACTTTTCTCGCGATATTATGAAAGGGAAATTCTGGCTGATTGTTTTAAGTACATTTAGCCAAGGTGCATCAGCTTAGTGATCGATCTACCAGGAGGAGAGTGTACGAATTTTTCTTAAAATAACCCCGGGTGGTTTGGACAACATATACAGTTATATAACAAGATAAGTGTAGTTTTTTTAGTTCAAGTAGGATTTGAAATTAAATTGATTTTTGATAGCCTCAAAATTTCATTAAAAGAATTTTTCAGTAAAAAATATGCCATCGTTGCAAAGATGTCATTCAAAAGTGGGTCCTCCATTATTTAACTCCTTTTATCTAAAATCTTTTAATTTTTTTAACATACTTTCACCAAAATATATTTTTTATTGCGATTTCCGAATGTGTGCAAATATGCAAATTTTCCAGCTCTTGACACCACCTGACGGTCGATGATTTTTCACAAATTTAATCTATGAAGACGATTTAACCTTTTTGCCGTATCTCCTCCGTGCAATCTTCACCTTTTTCCTTCATGAACATCTATAAAATTTGATTCGTCTTAAGGTTAAATTCGCGTGTTTTGCAAAATTTATTCAATACATCGTCACTATCGTGTAAAACTCGTTTCCCATCGGCAATATGATAGCGTCTCATATATACTTATCAAAAACTAATACAGGTACAAATTCATAAGAAACTTAAGGCCATGGTAGGTTAAAATCGGAAAAAAGAGAAGTAAAATAAATAATAAAAAAAAGAATTTCCATGATATCCGCTTTCAAGGTTTCTGGCCTATAGGTGCGTTGAAGTCTTTCGTTTCTTGACTTTGCCTCATGGCGGCGCCGCATTTAAAAATTGCTAAGAAATGAATTCTTTTCGGTCTGTTCGTTGACTTCTTCGTTTTTGTTTACTTTATAAATGGCCGCAATCCGCAATCATCGCTGTTTAGTGATAAATATTTGTATGTATTTTTTGAAGCTGAACCGCGATTGTGAGGCATGTATTTATATTCAGGAATGATGTCATCACTTTATCATTCTTCAGTTCCGTTTTATTTTTAATCTTATTGGCTGCAAATCATTACAGACAATTATTACTGATGACTTTCAGGTATTTTTAACTTAATACGTAATACTGCAGCGGTAGAAAAATTGGTTTTCTTTTGTGGTTAAATTATTGTCAATTTATTGATGACAATTGAATTGATATTAACCAGAAATATCGTAATATAATGAGCTACTAAAGCGTATGCCCAATAAAAGATCGAATTTTTGAATCGTTTATATTAACCAACAGGCCGGTTGTATCTTCTTTTACCTGCCCTTGGATTTATCGTGTTACCTTACTTAGCTTTAAATTCATTATCACTTTCTCAGAAGTGTTTAATTAGCTCTAATGGATACGAAACGTACTGCTACGAGTGAATAACGCATATAAAGATATGTAGGAGTTAATTAAATCTGTACAAATCGGATTGGAGCCGGACAACTATTAATACCATAAAAAAATAATCTTTCACCGATCCTTTACTCTTTTATGTGAACGTGAGACAGCTAAGGAAATGATCTTCCATAAAAACGTGACGCATGTCTTTGAAGCAACAATTACGAATGCATTACACATGCGCAAAAATCTTATTATAATTGTTGATGGATTAGAAAAAGGATCGTGCTGTTGCCGCTCACGAATTGCTTGATTTTCAGAAAACGATGATAGCTTGCACCCTTGAAAAAATTAAAAAAGGACGCAGGTTTTTAATGTAGAAATGGTTAGGAAAATATACTTGAAGCAAGCGAAATCTTGCAAAATATATTCGTAATAAAGACGAGGACACGAGTTCTCTCTAAGAAAAAGCTTAATATAATATTAATACAATTGTATCAATAACAATAGTGTTAGTATACTACATGGTATACAAACCCATAAAACACGTAGTTTTGGTGGTATGCATTTCGGCGATTGGTTTAATTTTCAATTTTTTCTTTAAATCAGTTAAAATTTCTTACAAAACATGACTGTTTTTCCCCGGCGAGTCGTGTCTTTTACTGTACCAAAAATTGCTTACTATTATACTTTTCAGTTGACAATATTTATGATTTTTTGATTTTCCAGTTTGTAACCAATTAATTTTTCTCTTTCAACAAATATATTTTTGCTCAATGAAAAATGAATTCAAACGTATGGGAGCTCGAATATTTATAAAAGCCAAATACTATATATTGTTAAATTTTTTAAATTATGGCGTTTTCCAATTCCGGCACAATGGCCCGGCGCTATCAGTAAATAGATACAAATATTCCAGGTTTGTGTATAGGAAAATTAAGCAAAACCATCTCATTTCAATAACAAGTAGAAGAATAGTATACCAAGTTTTTCAATTGGTGTTGACGTAGTAATAGGTGACACAAACATCCAGTATCTTACTGGGTTTTTAATACCACGGTGTATAGATACCATATGTGCGTCCATAGTATCAATGAATTCAGTTGACATTTTTTAGTTTGTATTGAATTTATATTTAAAACCTAGCTGGACCCGGCATAACTCTGTTTTGCCCGCAACAGTTGGCCACCAGACGGCTATTAGTCATGCGCGTTGACGTTTAGTTGTTTACAGTTTGTGGGACATTTCACACGATGGTCAGATTTTGTTTGGTAAAAAAAACCAATCAATATATTCAAATGTAATTCAACTGATTCATTATGTTTTATTTGGTTTTGCCAATGTATGTGAACTTAATGTAATCGTAACGATTCACGTGTCAATTAAATCAGATGGTAAGCACGCTACATACAATTTGGCCATGCGAAAAACATGGATTCTCCAAATTCAGGTCAAAACATTGAAGGATTATCCCTGAGATTTATTGATTTTCATTGCGAATGCCAATCGGACTGGAAATTGAAATTTTTTCAAATCAAAAGGAGTATCGGTCGTAATCAACGCAATGCGGTGAATGAACTTATGAATATTCTCCTTTCTTCTATCAAATTCGGCATCAAATTCTTAATAGCAAGTCTGTTACCATTACACAGTCGTGGTTAATTCAAATTTCGTAGCATTAGACGCGCTTACATCCCAAAGTCAACGCGAAAGTGCACTTTGAAACTCTTTTATCGCACAGAGAGAACAAAGGGCAAAATTGCTGTGCGATAAAAGAGCTTCAAAGCTCACTTTCGCGTTGACTTTGAGATGTAAACGCGGCTTTACTTAACCGATCCTTAAGCAACTTTGAAACTTATACACATGGAGCTCCCGTGACAATGCAATGGGACAATTTTGTAAAAAAAAACAAGATGGCGCTTTCCAAATGGCGGACGAATTTTGCAGTTGGGTTCCGATTCCATCGAAAATCAGCATCGGGAGGTTTTCAGGGTCACAAATAACGATTCTGTGGCCAATATTTGAAAATTCGATATAGCGGAAAAATTTAGAAAATGTTTTCTGAATCCATTGAAAATCGGTATCGGGGAGCTTTTAAGATGGTGGTGGTGTGGTAAAAATTGAAAAAAAAAAACGAAATGGGAATTAATGAATCTGTTGTCAAAATTAGAAAATTTAAAATTTTGATATTTATTTATTAAACAATTTATGTACATAGACAGAGTCTTACAAATAGTACACTACTCTACTATAGGCATGAATACTAAAAAAATGGCATAACTAATCACCGGAATTTTGTAAAAAGTAAAATCCAAAAATGACTGAATTAACACTAAAAGGAATACAATAATGATCAGGTTATTTTATTCGAATAATTTTTGATATTTTGAATGCATCCAATTTAAGGTGTCTGTATTTTGCCGAGACCTGTGGGGCGCATAAAAACCTGTATAATCACTGTACGAGTATAGTTAAATAAGAACGACTTGTTTAGAAAAATATGTCTCCAAACCCACCAGAAATATATTTCAAATGCGCCCCAAGTTTATATTTGAGTCTGTTAAAAGTCCCAGAATATTACTTAATCCGTTGACGCAGCGACACAAAGTGCCCTTGGCAAACGACATCAGAAAACATCACAGCTATTATTGCACGATTTTTTACCAGACGTCGCCCTGCAAACATTTTATCCACTCGTCGCTTTAAAGTCACGTTTACGAGTCGAGAATCGCTCGCCAAAAACTTGGTTCTCGATTCGTCGCTTTAACCTCTCGTTCATGTCGCTACTACGAGTCGTTACCGGGTCATCAGAGCGATTTGCTATAGCATTCCGTTTTCGTCGTTTAGAAATCGATTTGGTTTTGATATCGACTCTCGTCTCGAACTCTTCTCGAAGATTCCCGACTCGTTTTCGATTCGATCTCGATTCGTAATGATTGTAAAGCAGAATCTCCAGAAGGTCCATGTTTGTGTTCTAATTATTTTCTAGTTTTTGGTACAGCATATGATTTCAAATAAAACCATTTAACTAAAAAGTTTTTTTTACCTTGTTTTTTTTATAAAAATGCGATTCATCATTTACTCGTCCGGGTTTAGCGCGCAAGGTCGCTCAACGTGTTTTAGTCATTCCACGAGTTTTAAGCCTTAACTCATTAAGAATTAAGCATACTTCTTTTAATATTCTCGGAAGAATGCGGTCATGAACTAAGTTGTTATTCTTTTAATAAACTTTTTAGTGTGACTCAATAATAAAAACAACTCGAGAAATTTTCCCAATTTATTGTTACCCAAAAGTCATTTATTTTCTCCAACAATAAATCTCAATCACAATACATCATCCATCTCCCAAAACCTCCGATCTTCTTTGCTACAGCATCAACAAAATCATCAAAGCGAAAAGATTGCGCTCGAAGATAAAATCGCCATCTTAAAACTAGATCCACGACATTTTCTGATTATGGCAGTTCAGCAATTTGAATATTTAAAAAAAGTGAACTTAAGTTTTTTTTTTTCGTTATTATTTGCTTTACATTTAAATGGCGACGACATCGCCGTATTGGCAGATGACTGGTTAGGTAATTTTTCTCAACGGCAGCAACAAAGTAACCTGAACGGTGACCATGAACAGACCGAAAGGGAAAGTGTTTGTCAAAACAAGTTGTGGACACCCGTCTACTGTCTACTAATAATTCGCTTTTGCCTAATAATTACCTTTGCGGTTTGATAACAGGAATGGACAGCGGGAATTCGCGAGGGAGATGTAATTTGATTAGCGGATGCGAAATCGATTTCCCCTCCTGATTAAAATGCTTTCATGTCCATTGACTTTGTAGTTTGTTACGTGATTTTTGGAGAGAAATATTTGAATGTCCATTAATGAAATATAACAAAAAAAATAGTGGACAAAATAAAAGAGGTCCCAAAATGGGTTTTATTATAATTTCACACTTTTCCAAAATGTATTTTTTGTTTAATAAATCTTTTTTTTTTGTAATTTGCTTTATGATAATCACCCAGAAATAGTTTAGGAAATCAAAATGTTTTCTCTAAACATTAAACGAAAACAAAAAAATTTGAATTAAAAACTGATTTTTTAAGACTAGATGATTTCATTAACCTTTTAACAAAATCCCCTGCAATATAAGAATCAAACTAGGCACCTTTTATTAATAATCCGAGTGTTCTGAGTGATCGGCGGCTGATCCAACACCCACAATGAATCTATAACAGGTTTTTTTTTGTGTGTGAAAGTGATTTGAATTTCATTCATGTTACATAAATATTAAATCAGATTAAAATTCTGCCATGAAGAGGTGGACTCCGATCTTTCAATTTCATTGCAAAAGCCACAATGTCCTTGTCTAGCCATAATGAGATTTTACAAAGTAACTATAACTGGCCGCTATTGGAGCTTTAAATGCAGGTTGAAAACAATTTAATTAGGCAGGATACTGTTTAAGGAATGCCTCCTTTTTTGCTTGTGGAGATGAATTATTAAAAGGTGGGTTTTGTTTAAGGTAGAAATTAATTGTTAGTACAGTTAGATCACTTTCGAAAAGAAACTTAGAGTTGATTAAATTGTGAATATTGCTTTGGCATTTATAAAAATTTTCAAATGGCCATCCTTTATAGTACTGCTTTTTTTAAATAATTTTGAATATGACGTTAGTTAGAAACATAATCTAAACTTCCCAGTAGGGAATGGAAGTACTTTGAATAGTACTGCTAGAAGTACTTCTGCAGAAGGAGTCCAGTACTCCAACCCAGTACTAAAACACATCACATTAACATGGCGGGCATGTACTTTCTTTTTTCCTTCCATAGAATGTGTTTTATGTGTACTTATACCACATTTATTATTGAACTCATATACAATGTGGTTATATTGTAAATGTAATTTAGTTGGGGGAGGGGAGAAGGTGTGTGGTAAAATTAAGCGATTTGTAATCTTTTTTTTAAATTTTAATAAAACAGAAGCAAAGTAAACATGAATTCAAATATATATGTACATTTAAGTTAAAAAACTTAATGATTGAAATAACTGACATGATCAACAAAGACAACGACCGACTACGACGTTTTTGGACACGCCTTTTTGCGCGAAATCAAACGCATGGTCATCAAACCCATTCTTCTCTGCAATACTAAGAAGTCATTACAGAAGTGCATCTTTCGTATTTTAGAAAACACTAAATAAAGAAGTACTTCCAAATCTTCTTCGTAGAGAAATTACTCGCAATTTTCCCTACTGTTGATTAGCATCTCTCCATAGATTTTTTTATTAAATACTATAGCTCAGAAGTGTTGCAATTGTAAACCTAATATGTACAAGGTCATATACAACACCTCCACAGGAACTTCAGTGCGGTGGTATAGAACCAAGTTTAATAGCTTTGGTACAAAATTAAACAGATGTAAAGAATTTCCAATTGGAGTTCACCGATGGCAGCGGTCCATTTTAAAGTAAAGAAACCGCCTATAAATGCTAGATTAGGTTAGGTTAGGTTAGTTTAGTTTAGGTTCAGCGCCGTAACTAGGCATGTGCAGGCGGTGCGGCGCACCAGGGCCCTGCCCCTGAGGGGCCCCAGATGATTTTTTTTTTTTTAGAATTCGTTTTAAAGTATGAGCTAGAAAAAATCTTCGATAACGTTTTTATAACATTGTATAAAATTGGATCTACTTTTTTATGGAAAGGGCCCCTGGGAAACTTTTTTTTCTAGAACGCTCTTATTAGTATCTTATAGAAAATGTTTTCGAAAACCCTTTTTTTTAATGAACGCTGCTTTGTTAGAGAGCTTATGATTTTATTATTTACATGCATTAAGTAGCGATTTCATGGGATGAGCGTCAGGCATTGGGCGTAAAGTTTTTTACAATGCAACAGACAAGTGCAGAAATATATCTTTCTCTTTCTGTTTCGTAAAAACCAGTACAAACTTGACGCTCGACGCTTGCCGCCCCTATGAATAAGACCTTTAAGTAGAGATTTCATGGGAGCGTCAAGCGTCGAGCGTTAAGTTTTTACAATGCAACAGACAGAGAAAGAAATATAGTCGCTCTCTTTCTGTTGCATTGAAAACACTTGACGCTCAACGCTTGACGCGTCGAAATCACATTTTTTTTTTAGAAATTCATTTTCAAGGGCCCCTTACGAAATCTTGCACAAGGGCCCCCGAGACCCTCGCTACGGCGCTGTTTAGGTTAGGTTAGATATGGCTGACCTGCTGGTGCACAGCCCAAACACTTAGGCCAAAGGGATAAGCCCATTGTGATGCCATAATGATCCCACCTTAATATGAAGTTAAATTGTCGTTTTTACGCTAAACCTCGGGGAGGTGATGAATATTCTAAGTTGCGGGATCCCAAACTTCGGGATTTCCGCAAGCGTGCTTAGGAAGGGTTCACCAAAAGTGGTAAGTCTCCTTCTGCTTAGGGCTGGGCAGTGCCAGAGAAGGTGTTTTATACTTTCCTCCTCTTTCAGGTTTTTACAGCTTCTGCAGACTTATCAGTGTCCGGTCAGCACTCCCACGGTAACTGAGAGGCTCAGCAGTGAAGTGCTCCGCTTGAGATCGTAGGAAGGCCAAGTCATATTGGTCAAGGTTCATCTGTTAAGATCTCTCCAATGCTTCTCTGCTAGTGGCATTGTGTGCTGTTTGCATCGGAGTTTAAAGGTGGCCCAAGGCATACCAACAATTTCCTTTCCAGGAAGGATGTCGTACCCTTCCTGGACAGTTCGTCAGCTTTACAGTTTCCCCATATGCGGAGGGTCTTGAACTGCTGAGCCATCTCGTTAAGAGATCTGCGGCGTTCAGAGATAGTTCTGGAGTTATTAGTGCAAGATCGCAGGGCCGTCAGAGCCGCCTGACTATTTGAGAAGATGTAGACAGTTCGGTTCCAGTAGCTTAAAGTGCCCTCCCCTGATTCCGGTCCAAGATCCAGATTCCACGTCGACAGTTTAACAGCGAAGAACTTTAAAGAACTTATAATTATTTATATTGAACTCTATTGTGTTCGGAATTATCGAGTGTTTTTTAATTTTGGCCTGTCGAAACTTTATTGTGGTTTACGAGTAGAATAACTTAGTGACAGAGAGAGTTTTTACTATTTGAAATTAAAAATAAAGAAAATATTAGTGTTGCTAAACTAGCAAAATTATTGAGAAGGAGTAGGAGTGCGATCAGGGTTACCTAAAAACTCAGAAAACTATGGTAAAAAATCCAGGAAGACCCCATGCTAATAGTGATCGTGATACCCGTGCAATACTGTGGGTAGCATCCAATTCAACGGGAATAGCAAGACAAATAGCTGAGAAAGCGGGTGTGCAAACCAATATCTGACAACCTTTAAGATGGAAGAAACGATGGAGGAGTATAATTTTTCAGATGAAGAAAGGTTTTCGTTGGATTTTGCATGGATTTTTTTTTTGGATGGGGCAGACGAATAGAGTCACTATTTTCATGATCTACGGAAGGGCGAGATGTTTAACAAACGACGATCAATGCAAAATCTCCAGACTTGAATATAATCGGAAATGTTTGGGGAGATTTAGCAAGTATAGCATACAGAGAAAACACACAATATTCAACCCACGAGAAGCGATCGAAGCTAGATGGAAGTTAATTCCTACGAAATATTTAAAAAATTTGTATAAATCTTTACCAAACAGAATGTCAGAACCGATGACGAAAAATGGAAAGCATACACATTATTAGAAATAAAAATTTTATTATTTTTTTCCAAAAAAATACAGCGTTTTATTAAAAATTTTAACACTGTCGTATATTTTTGCCGCATCCGTTTTTCAGAAAATTTAACAAAACTCATGGAAAAAAGCTCTTTGTGTGCACAGATTACGGATTTAGGGTTTCCATTAAAGGTACTTTATAATGTGCAATAAAAGTATTCTACAGCATTTATTGCTTGGCAGAATCCGAAAATTTCGAGGGGTGTCGTACGATTTTGTCATGGAGTGTATATCCAACTTAGTAAAAGGTCAATCTTGCTTCGAAGGGATAAAGCTTGATTTCAAGTATGTTTTGAACATTCAGAATAACTCAGAGTAAGGAGCATGCGGCTTCTGGAACAAATTTGCGATTAATTGATCTCAAACCGTAAAAAAAACCCCAAATTTGTTCCTAAAATGAATATAGTTTATAACGGAATAGAAGAATACTTTACAAAATCTATTATATTATTGAATTAGATAGATAAGTGGATATTAATTAGATAGAAAAGTGTTTTAAACAGAACTTATTAACGAAACTGTTATATTCTCTTAAAACAAAAGCAAAGAAACATTAAAGTTATTAATTATTCTCAAAATTATTACTGGAAATTCGTCTCTATACCTTAACTTTTTCTAAATTTAAATTTTTTTTTCGATAAGCTACTTTCTACACCTTTCATTTTGTCTAAATAGCCATTATTCATGCTTCATTCGCTAGACCCCATTTCACACTAATAACACCTTATACATTAGAAATTTAAGTTTTCAATAAAGCCTTACAGTAAAAGATGCGCCATTCTTTCATTATTATTCAGAACCCACCATTGTACTACAATTCAGAACTTTTAAAACGTCTTTTATGAATGTGTAATCATAATTAAGGTAAAGTAAAAATCTTTTCAATTAAATAGCTCCACCAGGTAAAAGAATGAAAAAAAAGATGGTATAATACATAGAAGAAGAAAGAACAAAGAAATAACCATGGCGTGATTAATGGAAGAAGTCCATCACGAAAAAAATATTCCGCAGGCGCCTATGCGCATAGCGATCAATCTTTCAAAACCTAAAGAATAGATGGAATCAGAACATCCGTTAGAAAGATTTCTAGCATTACCCACGAAATCGTGGTCATTTTGTCTGTTTAATTATCACTTAAGCTAGTTTCTTTTATGGCAGGTAAATATAAAGTACGAAATGAATTTCATCGAATTACTTAAGGAATTTCGTAACTTAATTGCTGTGGGCGCACAAGAAAATGGTCTCCCTTTAGAAGAGCATTAAGTAGAAACAAAATTTTGTTGGTTAAAAACAAAACGAAAACCAACGACCTTGCAGCCAGCCACTGGTGTATTTTTGGAGTCTTGAATATCACCTAGCTTATATGGTTGGGTGCCATATAAAATATCCACGTGCTCCCACACACAGCCAGATCATTTTGAAAATTCCAACTTGGAGTACCCATAGGGAAACAAAATGGATTGAACGAAGCAAATAAAAAAAATATTGTTTTAAGCTGCGCGCGCATCTTTGGGTTAAGTTTGGCTCGTGAAACGGTTCAAGCACTTGAGGATTAAGTTTCTTTAAAGTGACGTGATTTTGCGAAAGATCTCCAATCTGTAGAAGCGTAGGCTTTTGATTTAAAGCGGCAGGCAATAAAGGTAAGAAAGTGTTGGCATAAAATCAGCTGCTGATGTGACGACGACTGTCGGGTGAAATATATCCGAAGCAAATCGGTTAGGTAAGTGGGCCGTTAAAAGGAGTGCTGCTCGCGCACACCCGATGGCTTATCGAAAGAAATTGAAACTTTTTTAAATTCGTCAAGCAGCACCCACATTAGTTCAATAAAAGTTCATTTTTTAATGTTAATCTATTAAAAATGTCTACTGAAAAATTGTTTGTGTACATAACCTGCTGACGGTGATTTATATCATTTTTTTCCTTCTTATTATTACTAACTATCACAATACGCCGAAAAAGATAAATTTGCTAAAAAATGTCTAACTCACCGTCTCTTGTGGCATCGTGTTGCAACTTCGCAGAGGAAGTTTGTAGCGCAGCGGTCCATCGTGGTCCCTGCGGTTGATAATAATGACCATAATTTAGTAAAATACAATAAATCTTTTTTTTGTTGCTGTTGTGTTTGTATGTACATCTATTAAAAATATATGTTGCCTGGGAGAGATCAATTTACTCACCGATATTCCGATAGACACGTTGAATTTTTGGATAATCCCTTTGGATAAATCATTCCACTGAAGAGGCCATTCTCATGGCTTGGCGGGGCATCTTTGATTGTGATTAGCATCGCGCCCGAGAGGCATTGTATTCGGACTGTTGGCTCTACATTTGACTTTGATGAGGATAACTCTGGAAGAAAGCAAAGATTTGATCAAAAAATTATACTCATACCTTGTTCAAAATATTTGAACGAGACGACACGATTTCTTGGTGGTATCCCGGTATATTATAAGCTCTTATCTTAATAGCGATTACAGTTTTTCTAATTTTTTTTTATATTGTGCTTAGCCTGTTAAGCTGACAAGATGAACACTTTGATTTGCATAGTTTGATTTTTATCTGATTTCATTCAATGTGCTGTTATGTAATATTTGTAGTCATTTATGGATCACCAATTCATCATGAAGAATTGGACGACCGATTTAACATTCCAAGTGCGGTATTCCGATATGGGATTATAAAAACAGAATCTGGGGCATTTTTTTATTCAAGCGTAATCTTTCTGTTTGTTGTTCAAATTGGATGTGATTGATCAAAATGGATTTTCAAGAATTAAATACTTGCTGGATTCCGCCACACCCTTCTCCCAAGAAGAATATGGTCCTATTGTTCTATTTGAAATTTCCGAAAGTATCTTTCAGATTAAGTTAATCTTTAACTAATCCCAAGTTAAACTAAAAAGAGGGGTGAAAGTCAAATAAGTCAAGTCAAAAGTTAGGTCAAGGTTAGGAAAGTCAAATAAGGCGAGCTATGATTATAGCGGGGAGACAACGATTTCTTCTTTCTTCCAACTTGAAATTAGGTAAGGTAAAATTGTTAAATATAAATATATACACTGTGGAGGCTTTACTTAGTCTGAGGCAGTTTAATGAATATTAGAATCAAACTCGTAAAAAAGCTCTTCATTGATATTTATTATATTATTTTTATTTTTTATTTTCTTTCTTTATTTTGAATGTTTTTGTCATTTTGGAATTACAATTGCACCTCGCCTCATTTGAAATATGAAATTGTACTGGCTCAAAAGAAAAAAGAGGCCCTCTTACAAACTCACGATTATAAACGTGTTTTTTTTTATGTGGTAGACTAGAGACTTAGGGAAAGCCCCTTTGTACTGTTCGACAATCTATTTTTTTTTTCGTATAGAATGTCGAACAGCAGCTCTAGCCGGAAGATAGAGAGTAGAAGAGAGAGACAGAGAAGTAGGATGGAGCTGCCACAACCTAGCCGTGATAATTTTATTCCATCTACTTCCAACCATTTCGCGACTCTGGCATCGGGGCATTTGAGAAACAACTCGCTGGAGTGTTATGCCTCCTGAAACGAGTTGAATCTCATCAGCCAACCGATGACATGCGCTTGGTGGAGCGGGGAAGGACTAGCGAAGACTATGACAGGAGGAATCAGGAATGTAAAGAGGGGAGAAGAAAGAAGGGAAGTTATGTGGGTGGGAAAGTGGAAAAGGCGAGGACCGCGGGGCTGGCCGGGATACGAACCCGGGACCTCTGGGATAGTAGTCAGGCGCCTTACCTCTAGACTACCGAGGCCCCTGTACTATCGAACACTAAATTTTTAGTCTGCATTTGAAGTGAAAGATGCTTTAATGGGGTAAATCACAACTATCCGTCACTCTCTCCTTACCTCAAAGAGGTGTAGGTGTATAATGTTGGTATTACACTAAAGTTTCAGGGGTAGTTTCAACCCTTTAGGACTACCCCTTATCATAAAGTTCGCCTTAATTTAGTACAAATCAACCACCTTCGCAAATAAATATTAAAAAAAGTGCATTTCATCGCATTCGTTTTCTTTATTATTGAAATAATCGCGAAAACCCCCTAAAAAGGTTTTTTTTTGCATTTTTAGGGGTGACGCCCATGTTTTAGGACCGCGGGACCTCGATTTTCGTGATCAGCGACCCCAATAACGTTTAGAGTTCGATTTTCTTAACGGTGTTATTTTGGAACACCATAAAGCGCGTTTTGAATGGACTACATGGCCTGAGACGAAGATTGCCAGCATTTTAAGAGGTACTACTGATTTCCTAAAAAGAACAGTTTCTGCTTCCCGTTTTCGTGTTTCGTCGTTTCCGGTCATACCGCCCTCACGGCACTGGTTAACAATCCACTGTAACGCTTGTTTATAAACGATATTAAATGTTTCACTTGTAAGTATTACAATGTTTGTGGCATTACTGAGTTGAGTCAATTTAGTTGATCAACTTTAACTTTTCGAAATCGTCATAAATGTCGCTCATCAAAATTTCCTCGTCTATTACGAACTTACAAACAACAGCAGCTCACTGTCATCATTCTCATTAATCTCAGAACATTTTCTATTGTTTATCCTATGCTGAGGAGAATAGTAGTGAATTCTGAGTTTTCCGATTGCGCTCTCATCTTTTGCTTTAAATGATGTTTTCCAATATGTCCCTATATGAGTGATCATTTCAGACATGCATCAATATCATCGGCCCACATATTTGTCCGGACAGCCGGCAACATTTGCCCGGAATCTATGCCAATAAAACAGTTACTCCCCAAAATAATTGGTTTTTACATCTTAAATCTCGCGGTGTTCTGTTAATAGATACTTTATTCGCCATTGTACACTCATCGCATTCCCAGACAGGCATTATGCAGTCTTGTAAAACTTTAGATTTTTTCCACGCAGGATTTTCCATATGATCTTCTTCGATCGGTATCTTAAGCATAGAATGAGCTGTTCTTCCTGAAAGCGTGGGACTTTACCCATATTCTTATTTTATTATTACTGCAACCTTTCGCTAGCGTCCCATATATTATATATACTGGCTGGAGCAAAAAAGTTTTCATTCAACATAGTTTTTTACTTTTTAGTTCATTTTTAAACAAAAGCATATTTTTAAGTTTTTTAACCAATATTTTTAGTTTTCTACCTTTTAGTTTATTATATGTCTTCGGTTATTTTGTGGTGACCGATATTTAAAATATGGTCACCCAGCTTACTGTACTCTACACATACACTTTTATTTCGTATCCATACCGAGAGCGTTGTAAAAAAAGGTAGTCCGCCATTTTGTGTTGGCTGCCATTTTGAATTTGGAATTACGCCACCCAGCTAATAGTATTCTACTTGTCATATCCTTTCATTTGATACCCATACCGATCGTGATGTAAATAAAAAAGTAATCCGCCATCTGCGATGGCCGCCATTTTGTTTCGGCCGCCATTTTGAATTTGGAATGACACAGGTAATTATATTATACTTATCTTTCCCTTTCATTTGATACTCATTTCGGCGGTCAGCGAGCACAATTGCGAAATTTGGCCGCCATCTTGAAACGGCCATCTTGATTTTTTATAAAATGGTCAGATTGCATTGTCACTTGAACTGTACATGTGTGCAAAATTTGAAGCTGATCGGTTATATGGAAGTGGGTCAAAAATAATTTTCAAGATTTGTCTACATACATACATCCATACATACATACAGGTACAGCTAATATATAGTGCATATAAATAGCCTAAAACATGCCCGCCAAAATACTGAATCTTCCAGTGAAAGTCCCATCCCAATCGGATTAGCCGTTTCTGAGATTAGCCCGAACAAACAGACAGACAGACAGACATACAGACAGACAAAAATTTTAAAAATGCGTGATTTCGTTTTAAAATCATGTAAATAACCATATAAAATTAAAAGAACACAATTATTTTGAAATCACAGACAGACACTCCAATTATATTTATATAGATGATAGTAATAGATATTAAGATATACGAAAAGATACAATACATAGAGACCTACAAAATAAATTCAAGAGACAATCTTTAAAGCGGGTTCAAATCAAATCTGATTACTTCTAAAATTTAAAATTTTATTTGGAACAGACCAGGATTATCAATATCTACATTCGCTAAATTCTCAAAGCTCACGTGCGCACTTATAAGTTTTAGATGACGAAGTTATCAAAAAATTAGTATATTACTTTTATCAGAAACTTAGATAAAAATGAAGAATATATTGTATTATTAAATTTAAGCAACCTGAGTTACGATCTACCAAAATAATGAGGACTCCGCTAATGTTTTAACTTCTCATACCGACGCACAGTGGGCCAAAACGACTTGTTGGGTGTCAAAAATCTGTAACTTTTGTTGTGTTAGAGATATCATAATGAAACTTTGGGAAATAAATATTGACATTATTACCCTTTAATTGATAAAAAAAAAGTTCAATTGGTTTACAGGGTGCCTCAAAATAAATCAACAAAATTTGAAGTTGTTAAAAAATGAATTTATTAATGTTATTTAAAAAGTTTTAACGACATTTTTAACTTAATCTTTAAATTTTATTATCTCCATAACAATATTTAATTAAAACAAAAATTTTACAAAAATAAAAATTATACATATATACTCAAATAGCAGTCAGTTTGCTGGAACACTTTCAAACATATTATCTATATTTTCATCTGTGTCTAGTAAATAGGCCATTTCCTCTGGATATTCCCTGCTTCTTAAACGTTTGTTTCGTATTCTCCGAAATGATGAGATGTATGGATCTGATGAGATAAGCAGCATATTCATGAGATCAACGTTTTGCTCTGTCCTTGAAATTTTTCTGGTGTTGTGGTATCTGTAGCGCTTGTATTCTTTATTTTTGGCTTCCTGGGCTTCTTCCGACAGTTCGTCAATTGGCAAAAGACAGTGAAGTATTATATTTTTCCCATGCCTTAAAACTTTGTGGACTGTTGCTGATAATTTTTTCCATGCATATTTCTCATTTAGCAATATTTCTGTTTGTTCTGCATATATTCCAAATTTTTCGGCATTTATAGGAAGACCACAAGAAAGAACATTTAATATAGTCTTAAATCTCTTTATAATTTCCACGTCTATTTTGGTAATATCCGCTGTTATGTCCGGGTATTCAAAAAATCTCCTCGCTGTGTTGCCGTCATTCGTACTTCCAAATCCTTGCTTAGGTGTATCTATAATTAAACCAAGTTGTCGTCTGAATTCTTGTTGTATCCTGTATTTCTCCTGCTGTCTCTTTTGCTTATTATCAGGGTTGTTTCGTACACCCTCATCAGTGAAACTCAAGTCGTAACTCATGTGCAATGTAAATTCCATAAATCGAATCCTTGCATGAAGGGCGAAAGCCCGTATTGATAGTTTTCTTCAACATCGCATTCTTCTTCCGTATTTCGAAAATCTTTTGGATTTTTTTGGCAAATAGTACAAGTTGCCGATGATTTGGTGTCTGTTACAAATTGAGTTACTCTGCCATCACACATTGTTAAGTGAAGCCTATGAATTACTTCTATTTCTTTGCCGTTAACTAAGCATTTCGTCGGCAGTAAAGCATTTATTTCTTGTTTCAAGAGGTCAACTTCACTTTGAACCAATTCTTTTGTTTCCTTTTCATATTTAAATTTAATAGGTCTACAAAAGTGTGCAGATGATGGACGAGGATTTCTCCACACTAAGTCTTCCGAAGTACTGCATTTTAAACGAAGAGGAACCAATGATATTACGAATAAATTGGCGTCTGTTATATTTTCGTCATTATTTCCAGAAATTTTTTGCTTGTATTCGCTTTGCCCCGAAGATCCATCACATCCACATTTACTCACTAACACTAAAGTGGTGTCATCTAAGGCCTCGATTTCCTCCTGTGATTTTATCTTTAGAATTCTGTTCCTGAAAACCGGTTTTTTAGTCGACAGCGACAACAAGGTAGACTTTACTTCAAATGCGATTTTCTCCGAAGGTCGCAGGTGGTCGCAGCCAAACTCTTTTGTTATCGATGCAGGAGGGTTTCTAGTTTAATTTGATGCTAATTAGAACGTGGAATTCGCTGGAGTTTTTTAGTAAAGTTAAAAATAAATACAAATTTGAACGAAAAATCGCCCTTCTTAATTAAAATGCTATTATTAAAAAAACTATTTGACTTCTATCATTACTTCTTAGCCTAATAATACCTCCTCCTGTATAGTAAGTGGTTTCATTAATAACAATTCAACCTCCTCATACAAACATTTTCACAATAGGACTTTGAAATCATAGAACAAATGAGCTGTTCAAATTGTTCTCTGACTTTAGCCATTCCAAACACAAAGAGGGGGGTAAAAATTAAAAAAAACTTATTGTCATATGATAATATATTTAGTTTACTATCGAATGGCATTAAAATTTTTAAAATCTATGACATGACGAAAATCGATTTTTGGTCACCCAAGTATCGTTTTGGCCCACTGTGCGACGTACCAAAACGTTATCGCTTAGTCACGATAAATCTCCTATTGGTAAAATAGGTATGTGTAATCAGATGTATCCCAGTAGTCCAATCAATCTAAAATAGCTCCATGTATGTATGTAATTTTTGCGTTAATTGCCATCAGGAAACAAAAAATATAGTCATATATGTAGGAAAAAAAATTCTAAAAAAGATAGCGTCTTTTTCGGATTTTGCAATGGCGAACCTAACCTAAAAAATCCCGGAAAGTGTAAAAAACGCTTTTTAGCGAATAAAAGAAAAACGTGACGTCGGATCGAAAAAAATCAAATTATAAAGTTGTAGCTATTCAAATTATCTTTCGATTGATGTATATTGAGTTATAGGTTAGGGCACAAAATATAGAGAAAAATGAGAAAAACTGTCGAAAATCACGTTCTTTTAATTTGTTAATAACTTTTGTTTAACGTCACTTACATATTTGTTATTTGGTACAAATATTGCTTCTTGCTAGCTGAAAAAACGGTGTAATTTTTGTTGCGAAATATTGAACAGTTTCCTTGAGATTTCGCTTTTTGCAAAAAAAGGCGTTCTTGTAAAAACGCTTCTCTTGGTCCATGGATTTCGCTGGATCAACGTTTGAGAGCTTAAACTTTTCTTCAAACCTTGTACTATCATGTACAAGTAAAAAATAGTGGATTTGAAATTTTAACAAGGCTCAAAATGGTCCCCAAAAACGTATTAATAATGAAAAAACAGACTCAGAAAGTCAGTTTTTTCAACCAAACAGTCAGTTTTTACAACGCTATCTTTTTTAGAATTTTTTTTCCTATATGACCATATTTTTTGTTTCCTGATGGCAATTATTAGATGGATTTGCGTAGATTGATTGGACTACAGTAGGACTTGTAAGCTTACAGAAGTTCTGAAATAAGCACTTACTAGTAAGGGGTAGGTCTTACCATGATGTTAGATTACACCACGAAAATAAGGGGTACCCCTTACCAGATGACTACTTATATCAGTGCTCCATCGGTAAGGCCTTCCTAGAATTCCTACTGGGTTATATCACATTATATGTATAATGTTCCAATGCTCAAGTCTTAAACGACATAACCTTAATCCTTAAGATTATGTATGACTCGTTCTTGGGTATTTCGTACTAAGCCATCATAAAATAATCAAAATTATTTTTTCTGTCACGAGCACTACCTAGCATATGGGCACAAAATGAAGAGCCAGAAAATAACAAAGAGATAATTGCATCATAAAGGTGCTAACTCCCAACTTCTTGTTAAATTAATTTCCAATTATCTACGAAATTACCTTGAACTTGGAAAAAAAAACGTTTCATTGAATCAAAAATGATGAAAAAGATAAGCCGCAGTCTCCACCGCCATTAATTAATGCAATTTTCTCACATTACATCCGTATACCATAAAATCGAAAAACACTTCATGACATCACGCCAATACAAATCACGCTGAGCTGGGACACTTACCCGTGGGTCCGTCTTCGCCTTAATTAAAGGCCATTTCATTTTCCCCGCCAATTAACGATCGCCCAAGAATAACAAACTCGATCCGAGCCCCAGCAGCATAGAAATTGTTAGATCAAAGTTTAATTCTGTACGAATTGAGTTAAAATACATAATGCCATAGCCGAAGGTTTGAAGAAGTCTCATCATTAGAGACCCGCAAAGGCTCTTTCTTCGGTAATGGCAATGACTTTAGACAATACTGCACTTTAAGACAAACGAGTTTGGGTAGGAGGGCCCCACCATAATAAAGCTTCTAGCGGAGGAGCTGCCGGGAGACCGCCGGCGCGCTTCCTCCTCTTCATGTCAACGGAAAGTAAATTGAAGAATCTTTTCTGGTTGTTCTCAAGACTTCTCTCAAGACATTGTCGTGTGGTGCATTGAACTTGCTTACAGCTACGCCAACTGGGATTCACTGAAAAGGTCGAGAATCTACCGCCGTGTCGTTGCAGAAAGATCACAAAGATCAGAACTCTTTCTTAAAATATGCAGCAAAATACAGTTTGTTCCGAATAGCGAAGAGCCCCATTGCTAGCGAATTATTTTAATTCAAGTGAGATCCTTCGACCGCAAGGCGATATTCATCATCATATCTTTAGCTGTGTTGGCCCGCCATACCTTATGTTGCTGAGGCAATCAATACCGGACGGTAGGTGCGGACACGCATTGTGAATTGAAGAGAGATGCTGACTAGCTAGCGGGCTAGGTTACTTAAGATTTTCTTTCTGCTGCAGCATTTAATTTTATGCACATAAAATTTATTTTACATACAATGGGTGTGTGCGATGCTATGGCAGTGCATATGTTATCCAGAAGTGGAGATGTGGATGCAGGAGATCGCGGGGCGGACACGAGAGCAGAGGAGTTTTATGCATGTTGGCCTTCGACGTCTGCAGAGATAAAAATGTCTGAAGGATAAAGAAAACTTTTAAAATTGATGGTTTTGGGTTATTAAGTGCCAAGCCAAGAGGGTATTATTGTTGTCGTCTTACGTCATGAATGCTTTAAGTGATCAAGAAAGGAATGAATAAGCTTGGATCAGGCTGTAATTTATGTAATGAAATGATTTAAACGAAAGTATGATATATGTATATGTGTGAGATTTGTTATATGGTTAAGAAAGATCCATGATAATTTCATGTGAAATCAATTATTTTGAAAGTTGCAAACATGCAAATAAATATTCCCAACCGCATAATTGTGCCCATAATTATGAAAGTGGTCTAAGTCATATATTTCTTGTTTGAAGATATTTAATGAATTGCATTTGACACACTGAATGAATTCCATATAATGTTGAAATTACAACCACTATCTAATGGTTCATTTTTGACAATTTCGTAAAAATTACATTGAATACATTTAGTTTAAACTAATGTGGTATGAAATAACTGATACTCATTTTTTTTAAATTTTGACTTAGACCACTTTCATAATTATGGGCACAATTATGTGCAACTACTCAAAATTACAATTTTACCTTTCGACTTAAGTCTTCAGTAAATTAAGCTTGTTCAGCAAAACAACAATCAAATAATTATAAATACTGCACATGATTAATTAAATCGTAATTTTTATTTGAAAGTGTATTTTCTATCAATCCAATAAATATTTTAAAATGTAGTGTTGGCTTTCTCCATAGCAACATTTCCACATTTACTAGGATAAGAATTTATAGCATTCCCAACACTTTTCAGGCAATTAATGCATATTCCCAGTACAGATCAATTATAGTTTCTTTATTATTAGCTATTTCTTAAGTTTGACAGTGAGTATGATCAAATTTACTATCAAATATAAATTACCATACTTTTTCAATGTCGGGGAAATTATTTAATCTTCCATCAACAAGGATATCTTACATCACAAGCCAGGCGCGGATCTAGAATTTTGTGTTGGAAGGGGTCGCGGAATTAAAAGTAAACCAAGAAAGAGTACCACTGAAAGCATTAGAGACGGAGAACATGGAACTCTTTCATTTCACCAACGAAACCAATATCAACAGAGGGCGGTAGAATCTGGAAAAGTTTCCTTCAGACTTTCCATAACCCAGCATTTGAAGTGGTCAACCAAGTTTGTGTACAACGGGACGCGAGATCAGCAGAATATTGCTACATACATGTATGTTGGGGTGATGGACTTTTTTATAATCGTAGCTATAGAGTTATACCTATTGGTGGCTTTACTCTTCAACATCATTTGGAAACCGCGGGTTCAAACGTGACATACGACAGTATGACCATACCCAAAATCAATCTATACAAGTCTGCAAAGAAGAAATTCAGAAAGCTATTCTAGATAGAGTTAGAGCGGCAAAGTTTCGCGCAGTTGTATTTGATGGGACGACCGACAATTCCCATACAGAACAGCTTAGCTTGTGCTTTCGCTACTACTACAACAGAGCAATCAAAGCAATTTTGCAATGCATACCAAGCAGTTCGTTTTGAGAATATACTAAAGGAGCGTCGTTTAACTGGAGTGACAGTGGCACATAATTGTCATTGATTTGGGAGAGAAATTCGATTTGGATCTAAAATATTTGGATGGGACAGATAGTTGCTCGGGGATGGCGTTTAATTTGAAAGGGGTATGTCATGAGTTGATGAAGGTAGAACTTTTGTTTTGATAAAAATATTTGTTCGTTTCCATATGCACCACTTGAGCGAGGAGAATATTGCTTTGGCTTGGCCGATGCGGCTGTGAATGTCGGACGTCGATGCCACTTTCGTTTCCTCAACCAATAATCCCAAATATTTGAGCATTGGCCCTCGATCCGTCCGTTGTGAGCATTTTGGTCTCTTCCGCATTGATCACAATCGCGTTGATCACAACGTTGAAGACAAGCGGCGAAGCGACGTCTCCCTATCTGATACCCGTTTGAATCGGGAACACTTCGGATAAGTCGCTTCGCATACGAAGGAATCAATGGCACGTGATCGGTTTCCAAGGCTTTCTACAAGCTGTTCAAATCGATGCAATCGAAAGCGGATTTGAACTCGATAAAAACGACGACAGTTCGTTTGCCGCCACTAATTCTTTCTTCCATTAGCTGACGAAGTGCGAATATATAACAAGCAAATAAACGCCGATTTACTTTTGCTTCAATAGGGTCCCGTTATTATTTGTTACTTAGGCAGAGCTCACTTTAGAAGTAGGAAATTGCCGGTGTATACTAATTTTTGACCCTGTATATAACGACTTATTCGTTGTGCCATTTTCGCGTAACCAATGCAACTCGTTCTTCTACTTGTTTTTAATTTGAAGTGATGTACATATGTATTTAGAATAATCCAATCATAAATCGGTAATTACAACAAAGAAACATGCTGACGTGGTATAGTGTATAACTGAATGTACAGCAATATTAACCTCAAATCAGTAATCTCCAAACCAATCTACGATACAAAGAAACCACAAAACAATAATAAAATTCCCACTCGAAAATTTCAAAAATTAAAAAAAAAACACAAAATTTTAATAGGGTTTATGTCATGACCCACAAACATCTAGAAATTCCCACATTGTTCTTACCTAAGCCCTAAAATCGTGACCTAGGCCCTAAAATCCTACATTCCCCGTAACACTAAAACAAATTCAAATGATTTTTTTCCGTTGTCACCTTTTCCACCTTTGATTTAATCAATAATAAAATGAGATTATCTAGATAAAAAAACGTGATAATGGCTTTTACTTACTTGATCCAGTCGGAATCTGTGCACCGTTTGCCACTGTGGCGATAGTCTGTAACAATAAAGGAAATTTTTGTGATTAATCGAAAGAGATTAGCGACAATTTTTGTATAAAGATGAGAGAGAATATAATTATAAAAACCGTTAGCTTAGGCCGTGTGACCTTAAGATATACACGAATTTGTTTATTATATTTTTTGGAAAAAGAAACTGGTTCCAATCGGTAAAAGTGGCGATCGAAAATCTTCAGAGATTTTGGGTTGTGTGACAAACACACATTTAAAATTAGCACCAAAAACGGTAAAGACCAGTTTTTTTCTTTTGATAAAAGGAACGTTTTTCTTCTCGTTCACTTTTCACACTTTGCCCTACCTTTATGCATAATTTAATAAATTCGAAAGAAGGTGAAGTAAGATTGAACTGGAGCATTGAAACATGCAAAAGAGTTGGGTTACATTCGGATTAGATGGTGTCAGAGATGATCAGCATTGTGTGAACGAATTTTGGGGAAATACAAAATGCTTTGTTCAGTTTTGTATGTATGTGAAGCGATGGTTTGTGCATAGATATAGATTGGCATTTGAGTATAAGATTATTGAACAATTCATAAGCAACTAAAACCTCAATAATATATATCATGGCTTCAAATTCCGCAATTTAATTCTTTTCGTGTGTCGATAGATTTAGGTGGTCCAAAATAAACTTAGTACATAATTACAAAATGAAAACAAAAAATATTACAAAATAGTGCTCAAAAAGACGAAAAATATAAGTTTTTGAAAATTGAAATCGGTCAACAGGTTTTTGAAAAAAAAATTAGAAAACCGCGAAAAATGCCAATTTTTTGACATTTAATTATAGGGATTATAATTATCGTACAACCTTGTGTCAGGGCTTAAATTGTGGCTTCTGATAGTGCCTACCTACAATAAAACTTTCATGAAAAAATAATAGTACTTTTCGAGTAAACCTCAAAAATATAAAAACACCTGTTTCGCGAAAAGAGGTTGCACAAGACCACAGTGGTCGTAGAATTTTTTTGAAAAGTCTAGAGTTGCTCTTCAGCCCCATTTTCAGGAAATTTATGTAAGGTTTGATTAAACACCTTAAAATTCGTTTGAAACCACCCTTTTTTCCAATTTTTGCATTAACAGCTCCTACTACATACAGGAAAAGTAAATAGACATTGAAAGATTAGCAGTAAAAGTAATTTTAATTTAAAAATTGTAAACCACCGGTACATGATGCACTTAGGTATGCACTGAACATATTTTAAAAGCAATGATCAAGGGAATTTGTAGACATTGGAGGCCCACAGGAACCAGAGGCCTGAGGCACGCCGCCCCTTCCGCCCCATCCTTAGTCTGCCACTGGGTCACTTCACTTAACCACGAAAATTCATGTTTAGCCATAGAAGTTTTGGAACGCACCGTGGTTAACTACGAAGCGATGAATATAGGTTTATTGCCCTAACAGCCTACAACAAGGAGTTGAGACCTTCAAAAAGAATTGCCTGGAGGAAACACTGTGAGAGCCATCAGACTCTACCAGAGGCGACTAGTCTCCAAAAGCTACTTTGCAAGGACTCCTTCAACGGAGTGGGGTTTCTCAAAAAGGAGAATGGGTCATACACATCTAACCATAAAGAAATCTTGAGGTACCTCCTCAGAGAGCACTTTCCAGGGGCAATTTTATAGACCGCTTATCCATTGGATGCTGAGTGTAGTCATATGACCATCCCATAGAACCGTTATTCTCGCAGTTTTCGGGAAACATCTTCGACCGTGACAAGATTAAATGGATTAAATGGGCCGTGGCCTCTTTTCAACCTCGAAAGGCGATGGAATTGTTCCGAATCTCATCCTCGACAACCTGGCCTGCCTCTTTAGAGCCAGCTTCAACTGGGGATACATTCCAACCATCTGGAGAAAAGTCATGGTAGTTTTCACCCCGAAACCGGACAGACCCCTGAAGCTGCCTAAATCATTCAAACGTATCAGCTTAACCTCTTTTCTTTCGAAAACGATGGAAAGGCTGCTAGACCTTCATATTAGGTGCAAGCTGGAACTCTCCCTTCCTCTACATAGCTCCCAGTTCGCTTACTCGACGGGTAAATGAACAGAGGTTGCTTTACACCACCTGGTCAGTAAAATCGAAAAAGCCTTTCTCGCTAAAGAAACTGCTTTATGTACGTTCCTTGACGTCGAAAGTTCTTTCAATATCACCGGCTATGATTCTATTTCTAGAGCACTGGCTCTCAGAAACCTGGATTGATTGAGAGGATAAATGCCATGCTTGTAGATTGCGACATTTCTTCTACCCTAGGTGTCTCCACCATTAGTGTTAAGGCTATTAAGGGCGGCCCTCAAGGTGGAATCTTATCCCTGCTACTTGGTCACTAGTTGTGGATGAACTTTTGACCAAACTATCTGAATCTGGGTTCGATGTCATCGGTTATGCAGATGATTTGGCCATCATTGTCTCTGGGAAGTTTGACTTGACCATTACAGAGGTCATAAAAACAGCACTGCGAGAAGTTCAAAGATGGTGTACCAAGGAGGCCTGGCAGTCAACCCAAATAAGGCTATCCTAGTACCCTTCTCCAAACGCTACAAAGTGGACCTAGGTCCTATCTGTATCCAGGGTACCACAGTTGAGTACTCAGACTCAGTCAAATATTTGGGAGTAATATTAGACAAGAGAATGAACTAGAACGCTAAAATTGACTACGTCATCACTACAAAGGCCATATGGGCCTGCAAAAGGCTTCTGGGTAAGACATGGGGTCTTACACCACAAATGATGTACTGGATGTACAAAACGATCGTTAAACCTGTGGTCACTTATGCCGCTATATTTTGGTGGCCTAAGACTAAACAGGTTACGTCGATCCTCATGTGCAGCAAACTGCAACGAGCTATACGGACCTGTCCCACCGCTGCAATTGAGGCAATCATTGAATTGGCCCCTGTGCTTATCTTCATATTAAAATCCGCCGCCATAAGCACCTTGAGACTTCAGATCTCATTCAACTGGCCCTATACGGTCAAAAGACACATGGATACTCTTAACAATATCCCAAACATTTCCATTTGCCGCGTATCCGACCATATGGTTAGTGAACTTCGATTCCCAAGGAAATTCAGAGCGATTATCCCGGATCGTCCTGCGCTCTTGCACAAACAGCTCTAGAACTACCTCTGAATGTCGCAGATCTCTTAACGAGATGGCTCAACAGTTCAGGACCCTCCTCGTATGGGTGCCTGGGCACCGAAATATAGAGGGAAATTGTAATGCTGACGAACTGGCTAGGAAGGGCACGACCGCTACTCTCCTTCCGGAAAAGGAAAGAGTTGGTATGCCTTGGGCCACTTTTAAACTCCAATGCAAACAGCACACAATGCTACAAGCGAAAAAGCATTGGAGAGATCTTAATAAATGCATGGTGGCCAAACTAACCTGGCCCTCTTATGATCTTCGGCGGACCACCTCATTACTGAGTCTCGGTAGACCAGACCTCTCAGCTATAGTGGGAGTGCTTACCGGACACTGTCTGATAGGGACGCATGCGACCCGCTTAGGTCTTGAGAGACCTACGATTTTTGTAGAAGCTGTAAAAATCCGGACGAGGAGGAAAGTGTACTACATCTCCTCTGTCACTGTCCAGCCTTATGCAGAAAGAGACTAAGCGCATTTGGCGAGCCCTTTTTAAACACGCTTACGGAGATCTCAAAGATCGGGATCCCGCAACTTAGAAGATTCATTACTTCCTCGAGATGGTTTAGCGAAGAAACGACACTTGAACAACAAGTTTAAAGTGGGATCACTATGGCATCACAATGGGCCTATCCTTTTGGCCTAAGTGTATGAGCTCAAACCAACAGCTCAGCCATATCTAACCTAACCTAACCTATCCCGGATCGTCCTGAGTGGGAGGAACTTATTCTCCAGGGGATTCATCTCCACTGGTTTACTGACAGGCCAAAGATGGAACATGGCACAGGGGCTGGTGTCGCCGGACCCAACACCAAGGTCTCGATTGCATACCATTGTGACCTGCGCTAGGCTCAACCTTGAGAAAGGTGTGAAAACGCAAAAATTAAAATCTTTTCTGACAGCCAAGGTGCCATCAAGGCGCTCTCAACGTGGAAGTTTTCTTCCAAACTAGTAGCAGGGTTTTTTGACGTACTCCAGAGCCTGACCGGTAGAAATGAGGTCTCGCTCTGCTGGGTCTCCAGGCACTGGGTATCGAGGGGAATGAGGCTGTAGACAGCTCGCGAGGGAGGGGTTGGAGACGTTGGTCAAGGACTCAGGACCCTCCTGTGGCATCTCTTGGTCCACCTCTAAGCCCTTGATAGAGGTCTGGATTAAGGGACTAAGCCTAACCTATTGGGAATCATTCCCAGGTCTTAGATAGGCTAAAGATCTTATAAGACCCTTTGCCTTAAGGGGCACTATCACTTTAAACAGAGCGGACCTAAGGCTGCTGCGGTTTAATATCTGAGGGAATTCTAAAGCACGTTCAATTGCCTCTTCTCTCGTCTTCGGAACAGATGAAATTTGTAGACTTATTACTCACAACTCATACAGAATTTCTTGATATTCGTATTAAACGAAATAAAGAAAAAATAAATAATTTATTAATACCTCGAGGGACGAGACTATTACGAGGATAAAAGGTAACAGACAAAAAACCAGAAAATTAAACAAAATGATACATGATTACCCAAATAAAGCGGCCTTTACATCATACCCATCTTATTGGATATAATATTATCCCATATGATCGGTAAATTGATCATTACCACAGCAGCATATTTATTGATCTTCCTACTTATAGCAAGTAGGACACGCCATCGCAATTTCTTCTTAATCCAAAACTCATCAATTATTCATTATTAAGTCTTCTTTTGAGAGCCTCGACAGCATCAATCTGCAGCGATGTTATATAAGACCAAAATCAGTCTACCATTATTCGGAGCAATACAGCGTGACTAAACACATTATTGTTTAAGAGTGGGTACTTTATGCATTAGTTCTCCTCCTGTCTGTTGCTAGTAAGAATAGGGCCGCATATCACGAATACATTTACGGTTACACAAAAAAAAAGAAGAAGAAACAATCAAAGTGGCTTCAAGTTAGGGAACAAATTGCAAAGTCTTCCGGGTCAGTAATCGCGGTCATTATCGATTTAAAATGAAATAAATAAGAATTGAATTGAAAGGGTGCCTGGATTTTGGCTGGACACCAACGGACAAGTTAATCACATAGTTGCAACTATGGCCTTTAATAGCTTTTCGGTAATGAGCAATTTTTTTGTAACAATTTCGCCATTTTCAAATCTTTTGCATAATTGAACAATTTCTTATTTACATATTACAATACATTTTTAATTAATTTCGGACCAGTAACAAGGCGATACTGAAAGCAATAGTGTAAAGTATTCGTGATACGGCAGTGGGTGGTCTTTAATATTAATTTTCAAAAAATAATAATATTTTTCAAATTCAAATATTACGAGTTTTTGCAGTTAAAGATTATTGGTGTAAACTTCCGGCTTTCTTTTGAAACTAATCACTAGGGCTCGAACCTACTTAATTCTAGCCTATTAACTATTCACTACAACTTTGTTATTTGTAGAGTATTGAGGACGCGTTTTTCTATAAGGTAACAAAACGACCATCCACTGTACATATGGGTGCACCTTCATATCCATGATGCTCTTGCAGAAAGGTTAGGTTGTCTTAGGGTGTGAATACACTTGAAAACAAATTTGGCAAGTTGTTTACAGGAATCAAATTTGCAAATGTACACAGTCCAAAAAGCTGGTATGCTGTACTGAGCGCTATCTTTCATTTACTGTTCTCACAGCAGTAGTTTATGTCAATACGAAGATTTTAACAATAAAAAAATTAGTTTTATAAAAAGTTTGCGGAATAGCTGTAAAAGGCCTACAATAAATTGTGCATGTTAATAACAGCCATATTAATCGAATAACTTCTTCAACTCTTCCTAAATTGCCTCATCCTCATATCTTTTAAGATCTAATAAAATTATGACGGATTTTGGGCAAGAAACGTGTAGCTGCACGACTGATTCTAGAAGAATTATTCCCAATAAGAGAAAGCCTTCTTCTAATTGGAGAAATGGCTATATTATATGAATACAAAAAAGTAAGCAATCTAGTATACTCAATATACCGTTAGATCCATGGCGGCCGTCTCAAGAGGGTAGATTACCACTTTCTTCACAACCCCCTCGACATGGGTATCAAATGAAAGGGTATGATAATTAAAATATAGTAAGCGATGCAGTATACTCAATATACCGTTAGATCCAAGGCGGCCGTCTCAAGAGAGAGGATTACCACTTTCTTCATAACCCCCTCGACATGGGTATCAAATGAAAGGGTATGATAAGTAGAATACAATGAGCAAAGGAGTATACTCAATATATCGTTAGATCCATGGCGGTCGTCTCAAAACCCATGTATCCGTTCTTTGAGGCACTTTGACATCTGTGTAAAATTCATATCTCAAAAAATACCAAGTCAATGGATGGTTTTCATTGGCTAGTATTGGCTTATGGTTGCAGCAAGGCGTACCGGGTCTTGACACGGCCGCCATGGATTTAACGGTACATTGAGTATACTATATTGCTTATTGTTTTCTACTGGTTAAACTTAATATTAAAGCGTATTGAATCAAATGTCTCGAAAATTTACAGAAATAATAATTGGTTATGAATAGTACATTTTGAAGCTTTCCATTAATTTTACATGTACCCGTTCTTTGACATTTCATCTGTTTAAAATTTATATCTTCAAAATACCAAGCCAATGGATAGTTTTTATTGGCTACTATTGGCTTGTGGGTGCAGCGAGGCGCACCGGTTCCCAGCTAGTTCTTTTACATTTTGATTATTTTATTGTATGGAAAAATCGCACTATTCCTGTACGCAGGGGCGGCGGAGTACGTGGGAAGTCCACCGCCCAAGTCCTCTTTGGGTGGGGAAGTCCACACCCTTGATATTTCATGTACGTACACCTGATAACCCAAAATGTTGAGGACTATCTCGTGGACGAGGGGCCGCGCCCAAGTAAAGCTTTTCGTACGAAAATTAAATACATTATATTAAAGCAATTAAGACGTTCTAACTGTATAGCCTAAGCTTTTTAAACCACACCAGACTATCATTTAAAAAAGGAATTGCCTCAGGCGCATACCGAAAGAGGGATTTCCCCGTAGGCTCCACATTATGTAGCAAATCAGCAAACCTTCCGAAACTTTTCTGCACAAGTTCAAGCAAATTAGCAAACTGAACTTTAAACAAACAAACAAACCTCAATTCGCATACAATTTCCACATATTCAACTGAACAAACCTCAGTTCGCCCAACTAGTCTCGAACTGCAGTTGAACGTAAAAGCTTGCTCAAAAGAGAATAATCAACTGGAATAGTGGAATGCCATTCCAGTGGACTTTTGCACATCTGAATAACAGTTTCAAGCAAAAACTGAACATGAACTGGACTTTAATCGCTGAAGCCACTTTAGTGGATTGAAATGAACATTATTGAACTGAGCTCAGAGAAGCCGGGTCATTAAGCTTTAGTTTAACTTATACAAAGCTTTAGTTTTTGTTGTTGCATTGCTTCATATTTCAGGCAATTATTTTGGTCATCGTGAATGGTATCATTTAGAATACTCAAAAGACCGGTTCTAGTTCGATTGCAGATGTTAAGCAGCTTTGGAAGTAATAAGTATTAGTTGGGAGACCGTATTGGTAAAACGACTCTCGCGTTTTAAAATTTTATATTTCGAAACCGGCGCAGTTATTACTCAAATTC
Organism: Thereva unica; assembly: GCA_949987705.1. NCBI lineage: Eukaryota > Metazoa > Arthropoda > Insecta > Diptera > Therevidae > Thereva > Thereva unica. Next base: position 219,108,488 of record OX465281.1, read on the forward strand.
TCAAATTTTTCGGCCTTCCTTTTTCACTCGGAATCGAGGACCAATGATTTTTCATCAAGGGGGCCAAATGGGGTATTACTTATGCCGAGGAGCGAATGAAGCGAGGCGTTAGATCCAATTAGGTCAATCCACAGAGGGTCCACATGGGGTGGTCGAGCTAGGCCTTATCTGCACCCTCTTCCAAAATGCTAGTCGGCAAACCCCATAACCAAAGAATTTAAAACCATATATAACTGAACAGACAACTAATAATTCAATTGACCGAATAACTTTTTGGCTGCTGGTGTAATGTCCCTTCAATTATTTCCTATGTGCTAACCATGTTCGCATTAAATATTTACTGGCATTAATTTCACAAATCCCGCTTGAAATTGTTCATTGTTAACATTAAAACAAGTGTCAAAGAGTTGTTTTTATTCTTCTTCTTCTTAACTAGCCATTCTCCCGACCAGGGTTAAAATTTAGCTACACCGGGTTAACCACGGGAGCTTTTGAACGCCAAAAAGTTATGCTGGTGGTTATGTTGTAGTTAACCACGGAGTTTTTGAACGACAAAAGTTTATCATAGTTAACCATGATTAACCATAGTACGGTTTTTGAACGCGCTCCTGGTGCCTTATTGCTAAGCTTGTAGCCTCAGGAATGTACTTCCTGCTCAGTAGCGAATTGTTTCACATCTGCATTCCAGGGAAGGCTTTGTTTGTAGAATAACTAATTTTGAACGATAATTCTGTACCACATGTCCTGGCTGATTAATACATGTATTCTCCAATTTTAAAATCGAATGTTTAATTGTTTTAAGACTGATTGCCTGCAAAACAGACATTTTTCTAGTTGTATTTGTTGTAAACAAGACTTCAACAGCAAAATTCCATTGCCTCAAAAATTCGGTTTTATTTACCTTTATATTGTTTTTTTTGGCTATTTTTGACTTGACTATTGTTATAACATAAAACATCTTGTTATATTAAATGAACTTCTATTTGGAGTCCTATCAAAAAATCATTGAACCAAGAAATAAAATTGATGAAAAAAATACTTACAAATATCTGAAGTGCAAAGTAGAGAACGTGATTTGACGTCATTTTTTCTGAAAAATAAATAGAGAAAAAAAATTATTGTCAGTACACTTAAAGTAGACTTGAAATGAAAATACATTTATGCAAGAAAAAAAAAGACTTGGGGGGAAAAAATCAATCAATAAGAAACAACCTTGAAACGAGCATTTCAAAAAAATTCCCGCACTGACAAACAAGAAATTACTGTGAAGTTTCTTAAACAGTTTGTGGCCCAGTCCATGGTGAGGTAATGGGGAAATAATCGTCTTAATCCAACAAGTAAGAAAAATCCCATTACTCAATCCATGCTTGAGAGCCGCATGCGAAGTGTTAAGTGCTTCCATTCGTTCGTTGGTTTCTTTAGTATGGAGCACAATGTTTACTTTACTGCGTATTTTTTTTTTGGGGGGTAAAAGTAAACTTTCCAGAAATGTGTGGTGTAAAGGCTCCTCCAGAAAATTGATATTTTTATTGATGACAAGACCACCTTGTGGCATCCCGTGCAAAATATTATATTAAATTTCATCGATTTAACTACTTTCTTAAGAAACCCGTTCATCAAAATGCAATAAAATAACCTCAAATTTTATGTGAAAGCCATGAAGATGTAGACCTTTAGCTCTAGAGACATACTATAAAAAGATCTATCGGTTTCGACTACCTACCTTAAATAGCTGATGTACACCTCACGTAGGTGTACAAGTTAAGAATCAGCTGCATGCGACTTAACAGCATTAAATTTAACCCAGCACGTCGAAAGTGTTCTTCATAAGAATATAAAGAACTAAAATTACTTCGCGGTCTGTATTGCACTTATGTACCGTTAAAGTAATCTTAAGATTCCAGTCCAGAAGCTACAGTTGATGCCAGGTAAATGTTATATGAGACGAAACAGGCAATGCCGTCCGTCGTGTATCACCATATCACTTCTCAGGTCTCTCGTCGCTGTTGTTGACCACCTTCTTAGCGCTCACCTGGATGGACATAGGCCAACACACATATATCTCAGACCGTATGGGAAAGGTATGCCACGATATCGTGATAGACGAACCTGAAGGCGTGGACTAATGAAATTTTTTCTGCTTTTATATCATTTGTCTTGCCAGATTCGAACGAATGTTCGAACTCGTTTTTTTTTTTTCAAATGGTTTGAAGAATTTCGCATGTCTGTTTCGACATTTGGATATTTTCTGTGGTCTAGCATAGCATAAAAAATTTTATGTGTAAAAAAAAAAGATTTCGTCAGCATTCATTTAACCGATCTAAGTAAGTTCAACACATTTTAAGGCATCGAACAAATTGATGAAATGCTTAAGTGTTACTAGTTTTTGCTGTTTGTCATTTTTTTTTACTTTTATTCACCTAGGAAATCATCTTCCATGATTTTTGCCATGTATTGAATAGTTTTTGTTGCCAATTTTAAATTTGTTTGCGCAAAAAGTTTGTGGCACAATTTTAAATGCAAAAGTATTGTTAAAAGTGAATGTAATACGAAATAGTTCACTGAATATTAAATTGGGTAAATTATTTGCAGTCTACTGTCTGATTTTATGGCTTTCTGGACTGATTGTTCTGGATTATAAAGTCAGAACTCCATTTCGTTTTATATAAATTTTGGGAGTTTCCATAACCTCCAATTTTGAGCCATGAGCTTTGTTTTCTTTCTACTTCAAATACGATTTTGCATAGGGGCGATGGAGCGCGTGGGGATGGAAGGAAAAGTGCACACGCACTTACGCTTTGGCTGGGGAAATCCACCCCCTAAATGTTTCAAGTATACCTGATAACCCAAAACGATGGAGGGCTATTTTGATCGCTGATGACAAAGCCATGTGGGCCGCACACAGGCAAAATTTTTTTATACGAAAACTAAATATATTATATTAGAGCTATTAATACCTTATACAGTTAAGCATAAGCTTTTTATACCCTACCAGACTAACATTTAAAAAGGGGATTGCTTCAGAGGCATGCCCAAAGAAGGATTTCTCTGTAGGTTAGCCATGAGAACCCCATGTGGCAAATGAGGTGCATGCCGAAAGAGTTTCCTCATAACATCGCTCTAAAAAAATCAGCGGTACTGAAATGAGGAATTGCTTATCAGTTTTTCATTACGGCCCTACTAGGCAAACCTTATTGCAAATGAAATGCAAGCACTTACATATCTGCCTTACGTATGCGGAAAGCTTTTTGAAAAGCTTTAAAGAAATACCATAATATCCCAGCTTCGAGCAAATTGGGCAACTGAACATTAAAATAACCTTAGTTCGAATACGATTTTCACATATTCAACTGAGAATAAACAAACCTAAGTTCGACCAACTGGTTTCCAACAGAAGTTGATACTGAAAGCTCGGTCAAAAGAGAGTAATCAACTGAACTAGTGGAACGGCATTCCAGTGCGCTTTTGCACTTCTGGCGAAAAAGTAACAACAATTTCAAGCACGAACTGAAAATGACCTGGACACTTTAGCCGGTCAAGCCACTTATGTGTATGGATTGAACTGAACATTATAAAACTACAAGTGCTCAGAAAAGGGTATGCAACAAAAGTGCGCGTGACGCTAGTTTTTAGTTTTTACCCCAGGCCAAAAATTGCCAGTCGTACCTAAAGAAGTTATCACTTCAAAAAAATTGTTAACTTGTTTTCAAATTCAACTTCTATAGTTTCGTGCCCTTAAGGCTTGAAAGTAATTTTTTTTGGCTGATAATATCTATTAAATCAAATTTCCAGCAAAAACCAGAAAGAATTACTTGCTTTCAATTTTATTTCGCGATTCATTCGGTGCTGTCATTGGATATAAACCGGCACCGGATGCCAACATCTAGGGCACTTCACAGCATCGAATTTAGATGCCACGCGAAACTCGGTGCTGCTTGCTCTCATTGAACTTCGGCCTTTGCAGCGAAGGAGCAATGTCATCTTCTAAGAAAATGATTAGGTACTGTTTAAAAATTTCATTATTTCTGAATTGAGCTCAATGAATTCACAAACCTTTTAAATTTTTTGCCACGAAATTCTATTTTTTTAATCTTTTATATTTGTATAATGAAAAGTCAACAGTGATGACAGCTAATTTCAAGGAGAGCTTAGGTCAGGGTAACATTTAATCCCCTAACACTGCATTCTGCCCACTATGATATCACATACATATTTATTTGCGAGACGTTAATTATAATTAAAATTTCATTTTATTACCGAACATACACATTCTTCATTGATTTATCTCCATTGATGTCAATTACATTAACTCTCGGCTTATTTTATGTAAAAAAAACAAACAATATTCAAGGCAAAGTTACAAAACCACTAATAATCATCCAAGGAAATATCCAATAATAAATCTTCCAATATTTCTCACATGACATTCACTATTCTTAAACTAGCTGACTAATCATGTGTTGTTAAAACAATAAAATGCCAATTTTCACAAATATGTCCATTTCAGCCATACTCGACGACCAAAACATCCGGTCAATACTAATCAGTTCTTAAAATAGCAAACAACGAATTCGGAAGCGATTATTACTATATGTAAATTTCAAGAAGTTTTTATACCCATTTACTCCCACTTACTTCAAGGACGATCAGTAATGACTATTCAAATAGAGTTAGTCACTGGCTTAATCTAGCATTAAAGATTCATACTGTTAGTAACATCAAGATTATCCGTGTGTGTGTGTGTGTTTTTTTTTTGATTCTTCTTCTGACTTAATTGAACGAACTAGGCAAGAAACCTCATCGATACACGAACTGACTATTCACGAAATAATGCTACTGCATCCGGGGCAACTGGGTCCGAAGGATGCTGGTGAGAAGTGGGTTACTGGCCGAACACGAAACTATTCACACCGAAAATGTAATTTAAATTCGCCGCGTGGAGTGTACAAACAGGACATCACGTCGATCAAAAGGAAATCGTAGAATGGAATTGTTGAAATGCAAAGTATCAGTTGCTGCGCAATCGAGATATTGACGATCGTCCCGCCAGCAATCGACGAAACGATGACTCTTTACTATTCCGATGGTGAGCGACGAGAGGCCGGCGTCGGCTTTATGGTCGATCGACGGGCTGTCAGTAGCGTTATCGCATTCCAACCGATATCCGAGCGCTTGGCGGTTTTAACCATCGATGGAACGATCAGGACCCATATAGTATCCGTTTATGGGCCAACCGAGACCGGCACGGACGCGAACAAGGACGAATTTTACGAACAGCTCCAACATACGCTGGATATGATACCTCGAACCGAATTAATAATAATCACGGGGAATTCAATGCACATTCAGGAGCAGATCGAACCGGATGGGAAGGAGCGATGAGCAACTTCGGACACGGAGTAATTAACGACAACGGATTACGACTTCATGCAACAGCATTTTCCACCATCCACACAAACACCAACTCACCTGGCGAAATCCATCCGGCAAAGACTCGGCGATGTTAGACTACGTTTGCTAGCCAAGATTCCGATCGACGTTTAAAGATGTACGTGCAAAGGGTGGGCCCAATTGCGGATCGGACTATTATGTTGTTCGAGCGAAATTTCAGATGCGATTACAAAGAGCGAAGAAGACGGAGCCACCACTATCCAAGAAGAATTGGGCGTGCCTACGGGACGCGGCCATCGGGTGAGAGTTTCAAATGGCACTATCCGACAAATTCGCGGGGCTAGCAATACCGGACCATATCGATGTAGAAGAATGGAAATCGTCGGAGTCTATTGTGGAGTGTGCAATGGAGTTGTATCCACCTATTCGTAAACGGACGTAGCCATGGATCTTAGACAGCTGTCTGGACCTCGTCGATCAGCGGAAGTGAATGAAACACGTTGACTTTGAGCAATATCGACGATTGAACAAAGAAGTTCTACAGAAAATTAAATCGGAACGAGAAGCGTACTGGCATAACGTTACGGCCGACATGGAAGAAGCGGCGTCGAGGCACAAATATCAGACGCTGTACCAGACAATCAGGCGGTTAGGCGGCAAAACAACATCAACAAACGACAACATCAAAAAATCGGATGGACCTTTTATGACTTTTTCCCATGAACACCTGCAGCGGTGGAGAGAATTCTTCCACCAGCTGTACAAACACGATCCGCTACAAGGTCCAGCACCCGAACCGCCTATAATCGAACAGCCGACGAATCAGTTTCTCGATATCGAACCGACAATTATCGAGGTGAAGACGGCAATAAAATCGCTGAAAAACGGAAAACCGGCGGGAATAGAACAAGTAACCGCCGAGATGATCAAAGCCGGAGGTAATGTCTTATCACAACGACTTCATGTCGTCATAATACACATGTGGCATTCGGATAATGTCCTTTCGACGTGGAAGAAAGCGATCTTTGTCCCAATTTTGAAGAAAGGCGACAATCGTGAATGCAAGAAAATTCGATCGTCGGCAAAGTATTTACGAAAATCATACAATCGTTGCTCCAGAAAGGACAAGCGGGATTTAGACCACATCGAGGATGTATTGATCAAATATTCCCACTCGGTCGGCTAATGGAAGAAAGAATTCGTTGCGGCATACGAACTGTCGTCGTTTTCATCGATTTCAAATCCGCTTTCGTTTCCATCGATTTTAAAAGCTTGCGGAGAGTCTTGGAAACCGAACACCGAAACCGAAATCATCCAACTTCTCCAAGCGTCGTACGATGGCTCAACCAACAGCGTTCGTATTCGAAACGACTTATCCGAGCAGTTCCCGATTCAAACGGGTGTCCGTCCGACAGGGAGACGTCGCTTCGTCACTTCTCTTCAACGTCGTGATCGACGCGATTATGCGTCAAGAATTCGATGGACGACTCGGAGTTCGACAGGACGACAACAATTTCGTAACTTAATGTTCGCCGACGATAGCGCTGTCTTCGCCAACACCAATGCCGAAGCAACGGACATCTTATACGATATTGCCCGCATCGCCCAGTCATACAGGTTTCGAGGTTCAAATACTTGGGATCATTGGTTGAGGAAACGAAAGTAGCATCGACGGCCGACGTTCAGAGTTGCTTCGGCCAGGCAACAGAAACATTCGCCTCGCTCAAGTGGTGCATATGGAAACGAACAAATATTCCCATCAAAACAAAAGTACGCCTTTATCGAACATTGATCCTTCCGATTCTTCTTTATGAATTGAAACGTGGACACTGCTCAAACCGGACGTCAACAAGCTCGAGATCTCCCAAATGCGATGTTTGAGGCAGATCCTCGGTGTCTCACTCCGCGATCGCCTTCGAAATGAGACAATTCGACAAACATGCGATCAGCTGATCACTGATCGAAGAAGAAATGCACGTCGACTACTGTGGTTTGGAAATGTTTGCGGAATGGATGATGACCGCTTGCCACGTAAACTTCTCTTCCGAGACCGTCCGGCATACTGGAGAATTCAGCGACCGGCATCGAAGAAAACCTGGCAAAAGAATATCGAGGGTGACTTTAAAGAATCGACGATTATCAGTTACCGAGGCTCGGGACACCGCCAAAAACCGGCAAAAATGGAAACGAATCGTGAATAGTGTCCCGTTCGGACCACCAGCTAGCGGATCCAGGAAGAAGAAGAGAAGAATTGAATAAAAAAATCCAAAAATCATTAAAGTTTGACACATTTGCTTCTGTAGAATCACAATTTATGAAGAAATTTGGTCACGGACTAAAATTGCTAGAAAAATTGTCTTTATTACGTCTTTGCCTAATGCTAATGAGACATTATCATCAAGACCACATTGTTATAATCCAAATGGCAAAGTGTTTCTGTTCCACATGTTTAAACATTTTCGACTTCTTAAATGATTCGTTCCATTAAAGGTGTTTGCTTAGGACATTCCTCTCTCTCCAGAGCTGAAATCGAACACTTTGTTTTGTTTGTACTATTTCTATTTGTGTTTTGTTATGAAATTTGTAATGCACAGCGCATTTTAAAACGGTTTATATCAACTGCGCCAACTGTGTCAACAGCAATAAGTTACTGCCAACGACTTTTCGATTTGAGAATGTAACAACGAGGCTGTGCACAAAACCGTTAAAAATAAATGTTTGCCGTGAAAGATCGGAAAATTGGCACCTATAGCCTGTATTAATCAAAAATAAAAATGCTATTAACAAATCTTATTAACCTTTCACATCAATACCCCGAAACTTGTTTATTTTTTTAAATACCCAACGAAGTCGGGACTAACCTGGTTCTGTTTCTGTAAGCTTTTTTTGTTGCTGGCTGGGAGGCAGTTCTTCTGAAATACCTCCAGCAATTCTTCATGGTACCCGAAGTTAGATTATCGTCAACATCGACTGATCGTAAGAAGGAAATAGTGCTAAAGGTGATTATCCAATAAGGCTTAATTGATCAGTAAAACAAGACGATTAGCCATCAAGTTTTTCATAGGAAACCAGACAAATTACAGGTCCGACAGCAGTTTATGCTACCGTTAAGAATCCGATTGGACTGCGACTAACAGAACTTGAACATGATAGATAGGTGATCATGCTAATCGTCTAAATCGCAGACACTTTTTGCTTGCCATCACCCAAATCTAGATCTATGACCATCGTTGGCGTGGTCTCAAAAGAGCCCCATTTTTTTCGATTTTGCATTTACCCTATGGCATATGGATTATCGAAATTATAAAAAAAAAATTTGTAAACATGTCCATATTCGATCAGTTCGAGTTCGAAAAATTAAACTTTCCCGTGCTGTTCGTCTACTGTCTTGGAAATGGTCGAGGAGAAAAAATGATTGCCAACCTGGTGATGGCTTTTGTTGGTTGAAACGTGCAAAACGCAATCGCGGCTTCAATTTCGCAGTGTTATGTAAGACAAGGACTCGGGCTTTATTCGGTGACATCAATGATATCGAACATCGGAGCTGCTTTTACAAATTTGGTTAAATTACGTACATCTTGAATAATTGACATCATTTACTTGAGATTTTCTCTCGAGTAGAATAATGCCTGGGATTTACACATATACGTGATCTTTTGATGAAGTAAGTGATTCATTCTGTCAGGTAAATAATGCCGCCTGTTGAGAAAAGCTGGTGATATAATTGGCCTATGGTACTATTTATGTTTTGAAGCAGGTTTTTGGACATGTAAATGAAAGTATGATTTTAGAAGATGAGAAAAGTAATAAAGGGAATGGAGTTATTACTTAATAAAAGATTAGCAAATTTCTTCAAGATAAGGATTGCCTTATTGGTGGTTTAAACTGAAAAAAATGAATACGCGATTAAAAAATATTTGTGTTTCTGAAATGATTTACCACGAAACTCTTTTTAAACAATTTTTTTCCTGTGTGAGGTATTGGGTCCAAAAGTTCGGCGGCCATTCATTTGGCCTATTGTACTACAACCCATATACCTCATATTTGTAGACCAATCCGCTTGAACAAGTTCAGCAGTCTGCCTAGTGGCTTGTCGCTTACACTTGAGGGTTCGAGCAGACTCATCCTCTTCCAGGCAAAGCCTACATGTGGGGTCCTCCACCCTTACTGTTCTCCATAAGTGGTAATTTAGGGAACAGTGTCCGGTAATCAAGCCAACAAGTATCCTGGCATCATTCCTACTGCGCCCTAACAAATCCTTGGCCGTCTTAGGGGACTGCATAGGAACCGCTTAGGGTTGACCAGTCCAGGGCCTTTTGCTGCTCATAAGAGTGTCCATGTGCTGGTTCCAGTTTAGCTTGGCATCTAGCGTCCCTCCTAAATATATGGCTTGTTGTGAAAAACCCAGTTCTGCCTGCAAGTGTAGGTTCCAAAACTCCCGGTAGTGATCGTTTCCTGGTGAAAGGAACCAGAATCGTTTTATCGGGATTGACTTTTAGTCCTTCGCTCTCGCACCAGCTAGAGTCCAGATCTAGTGCCTGCTGCAGGCGCCTTGACATGGCTCCTTCAGTAGCAGAATAGGATAAATCCCGGCTGCCCAAAGGGACTTGTTTGGTATGAACGACCTAATAGCCTCCCTAATAGATTCGTTGTCAAACACGATGTTTGCTTCTGTTCAGGCTGAGCTGATTTTCCTCACAGTTAGTTTGTAGGTGGCAAAGGGCATTCCCATCCGGGTTAAGTGGGGTGTCCTTTCCACTTCGGTTCCCTATCTAGCAAGCTCATCTGCGAGTACGAGACCTAGAAATTTCGCATCTTCCTTTAGATGCAATGTTTCATTGCATAGTCTTAAAGAGGGAAAATTAGGAGGTCTATGCTTCTTTGTAAAGAGCACCACTTCAGTCTTGGCTGGGTTAACGCCTAGACCCTTTGTAGTAGCCCAATGAGCAAGAGAGTCCAATGCTTGTTGCATTATATTTCTTATTGTTGATGTACTTGCCGGTACCGGCACAATATCATCAGCATAGGCCACCGTGGTGCACCCAGACTCCCTTAGAGTTATCAGCACTTCGTTGACTGTTATATTCCAAAGGAGCGGCGATAAGACCCCACCTTGTGATGTGCCTCTTCTAACCCGTCTGACTTCTTCCGAAAGCCCCAGGCTATACTTTATGACCCTGGACCTCATCGTTTATGACCCTGCACCTCTGCATCAACACTCAGACGCTGGAGTGCCCCCGTGACCGCAGAAGGCTCAACATTGTTAAAAGCACCTTCAATATCTAAGAAAGCAGACAACGTAAATTCCTTGAATTCAAGGGATGTTTCGATGGCCGCTACTAGGGAGTGGAGAGCAGTGTCTACTGATTTACTTTTCGTGTAAGCATGGTGCGAGGGAGAAAGCAGTTTTCTCTCAATGCTTTGCTTAATATGAATTTCCACAAGTCTTTCTAGTGTCTTGAGTAGAAAGGATGTGGGACATATAGGTCTCAAGTCCTTTGGATGGTGGTGGGAGATTTTACCCGCTTTTGGAATAAAAGCCAACTGCGCTATTCTCCAGGATGTTGGAATGTAGCTTAGGCGAAAGGAACACCTATAGATGACTGCGAGCCAATTCAGAATTAGGTCACTGACTTTCTGAATTTAGATGTTATGTATAAACCATCTAAAAATTTAATGTATAACAATCAATTTTATAAAACTCTACTATTATAATTATTATTAACTCTACTATTACTTTCTCTTCAAAAATTTAAAACAAATAAAAAAATTGAAGTTTGAGAAGAAAAACAAAACTTTAATCCTCACCAGAATTTATTTACCCATATCTAAAAAGCACGCATTAAGACAAAATGAGTGAAGGGTTCAATCAATCACAGATTATCACTTTAATAATTCTGCAGTAGTATTCACCACCCAAAGGCATCGATACTCGCACATCCGCTAAGGTGAGGATAATTTTAATTGAGGTTATTATGCAGCTCATGGTAATTTTCACAGTGAAGGTAATTTCTTTGCAGCGATTTAACTAATTGCTGAGCACATCAGGCGGACTTGATGTAATTTATCGCAGTTAGTTGTGGCGAATTGCTGGATCCAGGTCAACTTTAAAACAACAGCGAAAAATACCCATAATGATTGTACATGGTGTTGATTATTAAAGTTCGCCTTCTGCTACCAAACGTGGAAATGTCATAGAGATATTCTAGGTGCTTGAATGATTAACCAATGGTCATGACCTGCAAATATGAAAAAGTGAGAGCAAAGCTGCAACAATATCTCGATACCGAAATCAATTCAAGTGCTATTACCGCATACGGCTCAAAGTGGCTAAGGTAAGCTCAAACACCTGGCTTGTACACCCAACCCGTTTCAAACGGTTTTTTTCGAAGGTAAGCAATCACTTATTTCGGGTGGCGTACATTGTTAGTGTCTATGGTAAAGCAATGCTTCGGTAGCAAAGCGCTCCCCGCCCTATTTTCTTCATATCTTCCGTATTCTGAGCTGCGGTATCCACAATAATACCGCCATGAGCCCGCTGTTTACTGTTTACAAACGGCCCGAATCACCCGAGTGCATCTGAATGGAGCCATGTCTGCTGAGCTAACTTACACTTATTTTTAAATTTACCGACTATGGGAGCATGCACAAAAGCATCACGGTCCGCGTCTACGGGTACCGGGGTGGAATAAGGCAGCGGCCTTGACTAATTGCAATACTGTTTGTCGTATATTAGATTAGATATTCGATGACGTCACATGCAATTTTTTCACCTGCTAACAGCCGATATGATGAATTAATCTTTAGGTATAGCTCACACTGTATCCACACAACAGATAATAATCAACTGATCTGCCCACGTGACCACTGCGCTATGCATGAGTGCAGGTGATCATGAAACCTGGATGCACCGTCATACTACGTATATTATCAATCGGGGTCGTTATGCAACCGAATTGAATAGACTTAAATGACAGAAGATGGAAATTATTTAAGTGGGTTGCACTTTTTTCTTATTTTTATTTTTATTTAACTGAAATTTACATTCGAAGGCTGCTGCCCGCTATACCTATGCTAATTAAGTGTTGTGTGTAGAATACTGATCGAGGGAGTGTGATCGTCGTCGCTGGGCGCTGGCTTCCCGGGGTTTTTATTTTTTTCAAAAACCTGCCGAACGTGATCAATTGCACCAACCAGCATTATTATGTAATATGCGCGGTTTCCGCTTTATGGGGCTCAAGACTTGCTAGAATTGTATGTGAAATATATTTAATTCTTGGACATGAACAGAAACACTTTGCACTAATTGCTTATTGGAAACGATTTTACCATAGCATGAAAACTGCTCTGCATAAATCTCAGGTGGATTTTCCGTCTAACATAAAAAAGATCGTGTTTTTTGATAACGATGTTGAATGTTGAATTTTTTTTTTGTATCCACAAGGCTTTTTGCAGTTGGTAAACTTAATATTTTTAGTATACTAGCAAAAGCCCCCGTGCCTTGCAACGCCTTTCAATAAAAAAAAGATTATGTGTGCACAGTCCGCGGTAGGAAAAAGGTATAATGAAAAAAGGACAAATCTTCAAAAAATTATTTTGGATATTTAAAAAAATTTAGAATATGTTACAGTTTTTTTAAGATTCGTGTACTACGTACACAACAGACACCTAGCCAAACATATTCATAGTCGTAAGCATAGATTTTGCTATGGCAGGAGATTAAACGACCTGTGTCAATTTTACAAATTTGGCACCCACCGTGCAGCCTATAAATGCACAATTTGGTGCCCATAAAAAATTTAATAAATACTTATTCTTTACCTCTCTTATTTTATTAACACTGGAACTTTTCGTTAGTGCCCCACCCTTTTTTACATTTCGAAAGGTAGTTTGTTCCCATATTATAGCTGGAGCAATGAAAACTTTACTTTCAAAATTATTATTTTTATTTTTTAGTTCATTAAAATAAAGGCGTAATTTTTAAAGCAAATATTTATTTTCTATTTTTAGTCTATTATATGTCTTCAGCCATTTTGTGGTGACCGCCATATTTGATTTAAATGACGTCATACAGCTTACTTTCTTACTTACTGTCACACACTTTTATTTTATATCCGAGAGCGAAGTAAAGGTAACCCGCCATTTTGTGATGGCCGCCATTTTGAATTTCGAATAAAGCGACACATATAATAGTATTCTACTTGTCACACCCTTTCATTTCACACCCATACCGACCGCGTTGTAAAGAAACTGGTGATACTCCATTTTGTATTTGCCGCCATATTGAATATGGAATGACGCCACACAGAGTTAATAGTATTCTACTTGTCGTATCCTTTGATTTTATTCCATACCGAGTGACTTCTTAGGAAAAAGGTAATCCGCCATTTTGTGTAAGCCGGCATTTTGAATTTAGCCACACAGCTAATTGTATTCTATTTATTATAACCTTTCACTTGATAACCATGGCTTGGATCGGGAAACACAATTGCGAAATTCACGCGAGCTATACCTATGGGCAAACTTTGGGGTTGATAGTTTACATGACAGTGCCCGTTTCGTTTCTTTTTTTTTCTTTTGTGTCAAATATTTCCTTTAAAATTCCCTTTTTTTCTATTTTACTTGGACGCCATCTATCCGATCACATTCGTACCATGCCATGCGACATATCAGATTTAGTCAAAACGCACATTCTGTAAAAGTTTCAGCTCAATCGACCGCCTAGTTTTCGAGTTTTAGTGTCGCTACAAACAGACATTCATTTTTATATACAAAGATATAATAGAAGTATTTATAAAATAAAAAAGCAGCTTTCAGTCAACTTACTCAAAATTACAGCCCCATTATTAAGAAACAAAATTTAAAAAAAAACGCCATAATAAAAATGTGCTTAACCGATTTACTTGAAAATTTGAAGAAATAAACTGTATTAAGTATAATTAAAACTTCGTCTTTTTCTGTTTTATCAAATTTCAACTTTTTTATATTAAAGATCTTTGTGGCAGTATTTGAACCTGCATTAAAAAGATTAAAAATTGCAACTGGCTCAATGGAATGATCTTCCCTCCTCTTTACAAAGAATTAGCACAGTCACCACTTTCAGGAAACAAGTTTCTCTTCTCCTATCCACCTCTTCTCTATAGCTTTCCCTTCTTTCTTCTACTTTCTAATAGCCAAAGTTCCCCTCTTTCTATCTACTATTGAACAACCTTGATATTCCTCTTAACTCTAGCTGTTCTCTATTCTGTTAGGTATTAAGCTTAGACTAGGTATTTTTCTTGCCATGTTAGATTTCAAATTATAATATTGTACTCTAAAAGATGTAAGTCTTGTGTACTTCCTTATGTATAGAATAAATTGAATTGAATTGAATTGAATCATAAACCAGTTTTGTATTTTAAGATAAAATTATTTTTCCTTTTTTATTTAGTTGTTTTAAGTTGATTACCGCGTTTAAGAGATTGTTTTAATACGAGTATCTCCGAACGTGTTTTATATGGGTAATGGTAAAAAAGTTTATTTTTTTATTTTATTAAAAAAATCTTTTTTGTTTCGTTTTTAATGTTTGTAGTTAAAATAATGCAAAAATATGACCTTCGATATCCCTCCTATCTCTGCTTCAAACATTCAGGATTCTTCCTAAAATTGCCTTTACAGATCCCATTTCACATTAATTGTAATCCAGTTATATTCTCCCCGTATACGACTAGGTTGAGTCTGAGTTCAACTCGGGTCACTCAACTTTCTCGCTTAAGTTGAGCCCATATATCGTTTCATATATGCACATTAGTTGAGTTCTCAAATTGAGTTGAAATTACATTTATTTTGTCGTTTTCAATTGTTTGCAAGGTTATTTATTAACACACGCTCACAACCCTAGCAGAAATTTTCTCCAGTAATATACCAGTAACTGGTTCGTTTTTCTCTTTCTCTAATATGTAACTGACGAGGAAAACTTGGGAGGGCTTTGTTAGATAAAGGACCGGTTTCACATACTTAAGTTAGATTAAGGGCCGGTCATACTTCAGTTTTCCTTAAACTCAAGTAAATTTTTTCACTTAAGTTAAACTTAAGTCAAATTCATTTCACAGCGCATTTTCGTCTACTTCTTACTTATTATAATTGTTTCTTACGGCAGCACTTCAATATTGTAAATTATGAACTTGCTATAGTCGACCTTACATGTAAAATTTCCTTTCAATCGCGCTTTCCTTGAAATATACTGGCAATCAACTGACGTTTGAATTTTCTATGCATACTAACTTAAGAAAAATTTAAGTTTAAAGAAACTGCCACTTAAGACGATAAGAATGGCGGAGGACCCCACAGGTAAGCTTTGCCTGGAAGAGGATGAGTCTGCCCTCCACGTTCTCTGTGAGTGCGCCGCAATAGCGAGTAGCACGGTTTCTTTGTTCAAGGAGTCCTCTCGAACATTCAAGTCTAAGCGAAAAACCACTGAACTTGCTCAAGCGGTCTGGCCTACAAATATTAGCTATAGGGGTTGTAGTACAATAGGCCAATTGAATGGCCGCAGTACCTTTGGATTGAATACCTCACACAGGAAAAAAAATATCTCTGATTTCAGTCTACCTACAATTATTGGACGTCCGTTAAGCCTTTCTCAATCAACTTAATACTAAGGTTTGATTTAGGAACTATTACTATTATTTTTTGCTGCAAGAGTTTACGCGTGTAGACTCCGATGAAATTTTTGAGGAAACTCCAAAAGGGAATCAGCGATTGCGGGAAACTTTGTTTCGTTTCGTGTTTCATCGTGGAAAATGGAAACCAGGGTTGAGTAAAGTTTCGTTAAATCCGAGTAAACTCAAAGAAACCAGTCCGGTTAAGCCGGGTTAGGCATATGTGGGTGTGTTTGAATATCCTTTACTGCACATGCATATACCAATGACAACGCAATGTTAAATTATTAATCTGTCACTTTAATGAGAGAGTTAAAGCAAAGTTGAACCCGAGTTACACGTCATGAAAACAGACACAGTTAAGAGTTTTCGTTAAAGATGCAATGGCAATGGTTCAAAAAGTGAAAACATCGCTCCTCGCTTGGACGTCAGAAGACAGTCTATCTTACTAATATTATAAACGCGAAAGTTTGTATGGATGTTTGTTACTTTTTCACGCAAAAAACTTGCAGTGACATCATAGGGAATTGCATCAAGGCTACTTGATGGTGGATGTTTAGTGTCTTCAGCACCTAAGCTCTATTGAATTTTATCCAGAGAGAAGCACATACATGAAACATCAGTAAAAACTCCCATATTGTCACATCTGTGCAAAATTATTACTTTGGGCGAATACACCATGGCCTATAAAAAATTCGTGGTGGGAAGACTCTCACTGCCCATCGATTTTGAGATTGTTAGATTCCCAATTATTTTGTCGCACGCCATGCTATTGGCTTATGGGTGCAGCGAGATGCACCGGGTTCCAGCTAGTATTTAATAAATACTTTTAAAAAATCCATAATAAAATTAATTGATGGAAAAAGATGGGGAAAGACGGAAGGAAAAAATGAGAATTAAGTCGTTGAGTTTAATTGTCATTTCAACTTAACCACAACTCAACTCGACTCCAATGAAAAATAGGAAATAGAAATAGCATCGAGTCAACTTGGGGGAAAAAACTTTCTGTTTACTCAACGAAAACTCTACCTAGGCTCATAGAAATACAGTAATATCTGCGATTGAGAAGGCAGTTAACAGGTTGTTTTAACGTAGTTTTTATTGAAGAGCTTGTCGGCAATGTCAGATAGAACGAAGTAAAAATCGAATGTAAAAACCGAGATTTTATTAGTTGATAATATTGGCCCGATTACTTTTTGTTGCATCTATGTACATACTCGATCCTCATTGGAATTGAATACAAAGTTTAAATTAATTTATATGAGTTAATTACTGTAAACCATAAATTTACTTACGTACAATGGAGAAGTAAATTCTCAGCTCTGTCAATCGTTTTTCTATGGTAACTAATGGCCCTTACTAATAGTATATGTATTTATTCTATAAACGGAGTTACAGGAATCGAAAACATATGCAGCAACAAACTTTCATTGCTTCTCAGTTTTATTATTAAAATTCAATTAGAAATTGTAAATAGACACATTTTGAAAAAATATTAATTTCTGAATGAAAATTGAAAACCGGTATTGTAGTCTTTAAAGCGCAAAGTGAACGCACATGAGTAGATCCGCCAGCATCTGCAGCAAGACGTAATAACAATAATAAGTAATAATGATAACTACCCACACGGGTTTTTACTTACCAAACCACATTGAAAACGAGTTTTTTAGATATCAGAGAATGTAACAAGTAAAAACTCGCTACCAATAAGGAAATCCCAGGCGTACATTGCAAGCGCCTATTTGGCTTGTTTATTTGTAAGAAGGAAATTCACTTTTAACCTATGACAGCGCCTTGCCGCGGATAGAGTACACCAAAAATGGCCATTTGTATAATTGTGTATGCTATCCTCCTGCCCATGGCCAATGGTAACTTTCTTCGTTAGTTAGTCTTAAAATTACCAGCAAAGTGCAGCCCCAGTACAGTATATGCAACTACGAGCCAACTTCACTCTGACAACTGTCTCAGTGTTTACCTGCTGGCTGAGGTTACCTGCATGATTTCGCAAGGAAAAGTGAAATTTTTTGTGGATTGTTTATGAAGAGTCACAGGCAGTCAATGCCAACGGAATGGAGTTTAAATACTACTCGAGGTTGAATGTGTCACATATTTTCACGTCTCAAGGTATGACCCGAGTATAGACCTACATTTATCCATAATAAAAAAATTAAAATCATCCCAGGATTATGAGGCATTCTCAGACTTTACCTGTAGCATAATCCCAATTATCTAGGGTGCAGTCGACACACGGTTCTAACTAAACGGTATTTAATTAGATCACGGCGAAGCACAATTATTCAGACTCTCAAATTTGCATACAATTCAACGGATATCTAGATCTGTAAAGAAAGATTTTTTTTATTGTCATAGGTATTTTGTTTTTTAATTTCGTCATAAATGGTATTTGGAATGGGCCTTGGCGTCTCCACCTTAATGATTTGCAGAACTCGAGTTATACTTTATGAGACTAGCATATACACAATGTAGGTATGTGAATGATACTTTCTAGTCGGCGCTGGGTCGATTTTGCGATTATCCCCTTGTTTTTGTAATTCAATATGGATATTAAGAAACGAACAAATCAAAAGAGCCGAAAGCGTGAAACATATGATATGCAGTCGTCGTCATATTTGATCACATGAATGCTTCAGAGTCGATGGATGCTTTTGAAATGAACTGGTGATATTTTTTTTATATTTTATTAGCTATGAGAAAGCGAAGTTAATCTGAATATTTAGTTGATATTGCATTACAATAAATGCAATTTTGTTGTTAAGTATAAAATTTAAATTCTTGGGGGGCACGCACTTGTAGAGTACCGGATAGACGTTTGACGTATCTACCAGAAGACCTACTTTTCCCGCATTCTTTAGGAGGCATGTTCTGCTCGTATGACGAGAAATGTTATATTGATATTCTTAAAAACGGTGATACTTCTAAAATGTAAGCAGGGGCGGATCCAGAAGCTTCCCATTTTGTTGGCCGCCATTTTGAATTTCGAATGACGCTGCACCGCTAATTCTATTCTGCCTGTCATGCCCTTTCATTTGATACCCATGTTGGGGGCCGGGGAACATAAATACAAACATCGGCAGCCATCTTGGATCCACCATATATAGTATTTTACAAAATGGTGACATTGCTTTGTCAAGTAAACTACGCATATGTGCAAAATTTGGAGTTATTTTTTAGTCTTCCGCCATTTTGTATTGGCCAACATTTTGAATTTGGAAGGACGCTACACCACTAATTGTATTCTACCTGTCATGCCTTCTCTTTTGATACCCATGGGGCCTCGGTAGCCTAAGTCTGGTTACCGTCCCAGAGGTCCCGGGTTCTTATCCCGGCCAGCCGCACGGTTCTTCGCCTTTTCACTTTCCCACCTACATAGTTTTTCTTCTTCTCTCTTTACATTCCTGATTCCTCCTGTCATAGCCTTCCTTAGCCCTTCCCCGTTCCACCAAAATGCATGCCATCGGTTGGTGGATGAGATCCAACTCGTTTCAGGAGGCCGACCGATGACCCGATATCAAAAGTCGTGATAGGAGTAGGTGGACTAAAAAAATATCGCAGGTAGGTTGTGACATTCCTTCCTCCCCGACTAAAGCTGCTTTTCGACATTGCACTCTATACGAATAAAATAGGTTGTCAACAGTATAAAGCCATTCCTAAGACTCTAGTCTTTCACATAAAAAAAATCTCACGGGACGGGATGAATCTAACGGCTGACCGATCTCTTAGGCATAACTTTAATCGAGGATTTGCAATAGTATGATCGCATATACTAAATGGCCAAAGAAGGATCACATTAACTGGTATTTATTAAGTGATATAATTTTCGCCCTTCAGACAGCATCATTGGCTTTTTGGGTCCTCCTCGATTACAACTCGTTTATATCGCTACCGTAAAATGCAACTGTGTCACAAATAATGTCCCAAAAGTCTTTAAAGCCAACTGGCCGACTACTCAGATTATGAAGGATCAAAGGTCACGAAAATAAATTTTTTAGAAATATTCATACTTTAGTTTTATAAAATGCACTAAAATAAGATAAAGCCCCTGTAGTGAATGAAAGATTTATTTGAGTTTTATTATTACTTTATTCACTATATAAAATTTTCGGTTACTTCCTGATGGTGTTGACTCTCTGCTGGATCAACCAAGGAGACCGACAGGAAGTTCATATTATTCCCAGTTGTTGTTGTTGGCGGTAGTTTAGTCTAGTAACCGCTTGTGGCGTACTTGTTGGATTAAAGCCGCTACAGACCCCACAGTCACATTGGAGGGACATTGAAGTGCGGATGTACAACCAAAACCATCGATTGTGTGCCTTTACTCATGGAGACAATCAATACTTCTTCATACTAGACTTCTTAGCCTCGTTCTGTGAATCGTTGGTGCCTTATATGGAGGAGGACGTTTCCGAAAACTCTACTATAACGAGATCTACCACGGCAAAGATGTAAGCAACACATCTAGCTCATATAAACGCAGAGGAAGTTCTTTGTGGAGGGGCTTATGAAAAGCCACACCGAAGTAAATCCTTTGCTAGAACTTTCTTAAACTGTAGCCCGACGGCGGGAGCCAGTACAGACTACCAGTTATGGAAAAGGCTAAGCTCATAAGGTATTATGTATATCTATAGTATTATGTAGGTATATCTATAGATATCTAGTCTAAGGCTCGGAATAGTATCGAAGCAAATTCCATGATCAGTTGATTTATAATTACATATCAAATTTTAAAAAGAGCACATGTCTCATCTTGAATTTTTGTGAATATTTTATAAATATTTATTTGATTATTTATTATTAAAACAACAAAAAATGATATCTTTTGTGAAAAAAAGGATTTCCCTACAGTTCATTTCTTAATGCAAATCCTAAACTTGAGTGTTCACTCCATTCTTCAGGCCATCTTAACGGGGCTAAGCATGCTGGCCAGCGTTGCCAACTTAGTGGTTTCGGAATTAGAACTGGTGGTTTACACTTGCCTTTAGTGGGTTCCCAGTATAGGAAGTTATTGTAATCGGTCCGAAAATCGAAATCGAAAATTTCAACGTATTTTCATCTTTCAAGGTCCCAGGAGCATTTTAAGCAAAAAATTGGGAGGAAGTATGTGTGTGTTTGTATGTGCTTAGGGATGTGGTCATTTTTTCCTGCACGATATCGCGCGCACCAAAACTGATATCGACTTCGTTGAGGTGTCGTTCGAAGCGTATTAACCGAAATATGATCTGAAAAGATTTTCATGAAATTCGGTCCAGCCGTTTTTTTGTTTAAGCGAAGTAAGTGATTTTTGTACCTGCACGATATCGCCCCAACCACAAAAGATATTGACTTACTTGAGGTGCCGTTCGAAGCGTATTAGCGACAATATAATCTGAAAAGATTTTTATAATATTCGGTCCAGCGGTTTTTCGGTTTAAATGACTTAAGTGATTTTTGTACCTGCACGATATCGCGCGAACTATAAAAGATATCGACTTAGTTGACGTGCCGTTCGAAGAGTATTAACCAAAATATGATCTGAAAAGATTTTCATAAAATTCGGTCGAGCCGTTTTTTTGTTTAAGCGGCGTAAGTGATTTTTGTACCTGCACGATATCGCCCGAACTATTAAAGATATCGACTTAGTTGACGTGCCGTTCGAAGAGTATTAACCAAAATATGATCTGAAAAGATTTTCATAAAATTCGGTCGAGCCGTTTTTTTGTTTAAGCGGCGTAAGTGATTTTTGTACCTGCACGATATCGCCCGAACCACGAAAGATATTGACTTACTTGGGGTGCCGTTCGAAGCGTATTAGCGACAATATAATCTGAAAAGATTTGTATAATATTTGGTTCAGCGGTTTTTGGTTTAAATGACTTAAGTGATTTTTGTACCTGCACGATACCGCGCGAACTAAAAACTATATCGACTTCATTGAGGTGCCGAAAAACATTAATACATCAATTTTATATACATTTTCGTCATCCTAATCTTGTAAGTGCGCACATTTAGTTTGACATTTTAGCGAAAATATTGATAAACAATTGTGACAAATTCTCGGTATTATACATATATTCTATATTGCCTATTGTTCATTTATTATTAAAATATCCAATCATAATATTTAACATCCATCATACTGGGAAGTTGATCGTGTGGACCGAAAGGGTCGAACCCACATCCCAACTTAGTGGTTTCGGAATTAGAACTGGTGGTTTACACTTGCCTTTAGTGGGTTCAAATCGTATCTAGTGGCTAGTAGGGTTTTTGGTGATAAGAGGAAACTATACAACTACACAAAATTAGTGTCGGCCATGCACAAAACCATATTAAGACAACAATTACTGCTGACCTAATGACTCACTTAAAACAATAAAACTTTGACAATAAAAGTTAATGAACAGTGGCGTCAAATCCATCTTCTGAAGTGGAATGAAACCAAAAATACCAACAATTTTTCGTATTAAGTTCCACAGTTTAAAGAAACATCAGGAGTGAATAATTATCCGGCCACTTTTACATTCGAACATTGATATTGAAAGGCTTTACCAGCATGAACATTGACAAA
The DNA here is from genome assembly GCA_949987705.1 of Thereva unica. NCBI lineage: Eukaryota > Metazoa > Arthropoda > Insecta > Diptera > Therevidae > Thereva > Thereva unica. The sequence continues at coordinate 219,131,081 of OX465281.1, forward strand.
ATAATTAAAAGTCTAACCTTAGGTGTCACTCTTTATATTAACGTCATTCATGTCATGCTGCAATGCCTTAGTTCGAAGAATATGAAAAGGATAGGATAGGTCAACGGAAGTCTAGGGATGCAAGAGCAGGTTGCGGTGAGCCTCGAGCTTAAACTCTTGATATTATATGAGTTCAGCGACAACCGTCGAGGTTAGCCGAAGATATTCGCATTGAAGTCTTACGCCTCCTGAAAATTTTGGATCCCGCTAACCATCTTACAAAGGCTGTCATCCCCTAGGTAAAGACCCAGCCTTAGTGGAGCTTTAGTACACCGATTAATCAGCTAGGCCGACAAGATGCGTTTTTAGAGCCGTATATACCCTTAGAGTGCCAACTAATACCATCGGCTTTACCTACCTCAATTCAATAATGTTCACTTCAATCCACATAAGTGTCTTCACCGCTAAACTCCAGTTCATGTTCAGTTCGTGCTTTAAGAAATGGTTGTTGCTTTTTCGCAACAGGTTAGAGATGCAAAATCTCACTAAAATGGCATTTCGTTATTCCAGTTGATTACTCTCTTTTGAGCGAACTTTTACGTTTAACTTCAGTTCGAGTCCAGTTGGGCGAACTAAGATCTGTTTTATTCTCAGCTGAATATGTGGAAATTGTATGCAAACTCAGGTTATTTTAAAGTTCAGTTCAACAATTTGCTCGGACTTGCGCAGTTGGGCTGGTGAAGCCAGGGTCAAAGCAATAATGCCGATTCTATTATTAAAATATTGATATTTCAAATCATTTAGTGGAGTCTTTTTTTTTTAATTAGTGTGATTATTTCCGGTTAGAGCCTATCAAACATTAAGTTTGAGAAACTTTAGATTTAGGGGAATATCTAGTTACTTTTGGCGCAGAGGAAAATATTTTAGTGGTTTTCTGGTGGTTTTAAAAGTCGAATCTAGCGGTCTCTCGAGGGAAGAGTAACGCTGATGCTGTCATGATGCATACTTCCAAAGCAAAAGCCTCTTTGTGGTAACTGAAACATGAAATTCCCCACTTTTTCCATCTCCGCATAACTTCTTTGATCAAACATGCTACCTCGTGTATTTTGGTTCACTAATATGCTTCAGTTACTACCAATACTGGTTCGATTTTTATATTTTATTGAAATTGCGTACATAACATGAAGTACTAGTCTATTCCATATTTACAAAGTCTTAGTACTGCAACAAATAGAATGATTGTTGGATGTTGGAAATTATTTAAATATATTTAAACAAAATTACAAAAACAGCACACACTAAAATATTAATTAGAATTTAAAAACTGTGCAAAAACCAATGGAAACTTACCAATTATTTAGGAAGCTGTTTTGTTCTTAGTTAGACTATATCACAGGTGTGTGTTGGTGTTTCAGAATTTTTTTTTGCGATTGTTATCCAATCGGGAACTGGTCCAGGAAATATGGAATTTTTGATAGTTGCAAAAAAAAAAAAATAAAATAAAAAAATAAATTCAAACGAAACCACAATTGACAGAACGTGATCTTTTTGAAGTTGCGTTCACTTTCGTCAGCGGTACGGTACGCGCGACAAGCAGTTATGAAATTCTCACTTTCTGGCTTCAACAAACTAAAGACAACTTAAAAAGAACCACACCACTATTCAAAATAAATAATTATAAACGAAATAAATAAAGAAACTGAATTTTAAATTGGCAACATTTGGGTAGAGGAAATTAATATTATTTAATTTTTTGCTTCACACGAAAAAAAAAGAATAACTCAGGACCCTGAACCACTTTTAGAAGCGCTGCACAAACTATGGATTGTAAGGTTGAGATTTGGCAGCATTCTCAAGGTGTCCCTCGTACTGAGGCGCGCTTATTCACATTCCTTAAAGGACCCCGGGGGAATAAATATCCAATTGGAAAAGTTCTTTTTCGATTTTTTTTACTTAGTGAGTTTTTTTCTTTTTTATAAGAAAAAGGTGCGCAAGTAATGATTCCGCCGCGCACGACCGTTCACTTCTCTCTATCGATCTTATACTGAGACCTGAAACGGTTGGACGAACCGAACACCGCAAAATGACTTAAGTCAGGTTTACCTTAAGCCAAGCAGAAAGAGTTTCAGGTAAAATGATGTTTGTGTTAGTTAGTTGTGACTTTAGTTGGCTTTTGGCCTATGTAAGGTAGTTAGTTATGGCGCTGTTATTACCAGTAAAAGAGTGCTTCGCTTTAAGGTGAATGTATATGATTGTGTAGTCATAATTTTATATGCGGGCTCGCTCGCTGTCGGATACCAGTTCCTCCTGGCTTCGAGACAAGAATACCTTGAGACGCCCGATCAGAATAAAACAAGTATTATGCCAGTGCACGGGCGTGTGATAAACTGACTCAGCTCGGTTTGTTATAGATAATATGTATCTACTACAGTCGGGCACACATGCATTGTGATTTGCACTGGACAGGAAGATTCTTTAGCACGGAGTATGGTAGAATTATGGCATGGTAAGAAGAACGATGCATCATTTGCAATATTCACACCCCGCCTCCCGTTCGGGGTATTCTTAGGGCAGTAATATCCTTAGATGCAAAACGTAGAAACTCGAAGCTGGGGTCAATGTCACTCGAGCAGAAAACGTTTATTAAGAAAAGCAACAATTGACGTCAAGAATTTGTCCATATTTTTAGTTTTTATATGAGAAATATTTCATTTTCGAAAATTCGAAATCTTAATTTTAAAAAAGGAGAAACTCCAAAATCTCCTTTTTCCACAGCAATCCTGTTTTTTTATAAATGTTGCACATTTCTGCCTCCTCTCAACCCAATTAAAGTTATCCAATATCAGCCATATTGTCTTCCTAAGATCCGCATACAACACCCACGAGATTAAGTGTAACGATTAATCCGTTTTTGATTACCACGAGTGGGATTAACAAATATGACTGGCTACATCGTGGTTGTGTTTGTGCTACCGTCCTCTATACATGAAGTGTAAACATTTTAAAAAAATAACTAGATTTTGCCAGCTGCTGTGCTATGCCAAATGCATTCGTAGGTAGAGAAGAGGTTGACTACGAATAGTTCAGGTGTCTGCAAAGATGGCGGATGGAAGTAAGATGTAGAGGTAGAGTAAATAAGGAAATTTTGAGAGAGAATAATGGATGAGAGATTAAAATATAGTTGAGGGATTAAGAAGTGATGAAGACTAACACTGCGGGTGAAAAATAGTGGATTTGTTTACTATCGCATTTCTAAAATTTTATATTGAATGAACATTTCAGTAGTTTCTGGATTGGTTCGTTTGCCGTATGCTTTTATTTTGTAGTATGAAATGCAGTACAATTATGAATAAATTTTTTTTAGCTAAAACAAATTGTGCAATTGACCAGTTGATAGAGCAGCAGATAGTGTGTAAATGTTTTATAGACTCCGGAACCGCTTATCCGATTGGTAAGAAATTTTGTATATAGGGGTTTTCGGGTCCCGGGTGAAAATATAAAACTGAAAACAGACTGATAGTCCGGGAAAATTAGCAAAAAAAAACGCACGAAAGGAGACAAAACTCCAAAATGGCTGAAAATTGGTACACAGCTTCCTTGTGACATTTTAAGAAAAAAAAATTCGGAATCCAAAAAAATAAAACATGGCCGCCAGAGATATCGCGTTTTCCCTAGTTTTCCATGTATCTCGATTTCTATAGACCATACAACCCCGTGCGAGAGCCCAAAATGTTGTTTAGTTCTTACAAAAAAGTTAATAACCCTTTGGAAGTTATTCAAGGTCAAAGTTTTCAAAAGTCACTTTTGGCCAAAATTTCACTCAAAAACTAGTATTTTCGAAAAGAAATGTTGATCAGTCAATACGAAACGTTATTGCCTATAAAAAGTAGTCCAGTTATTTTTTTTTTTTTTCGAAAACTTAATCCTTAATGTGACAACGTCTTATAAATCGATGAGTATAGGAAGCAGGGATCGTAAATAACTGTTATATTTGTATTTTTGACTTAAAAAATCAAATAGTAAATGTTGTCTGATCTGCATAAAATTTATACTGGAGGGGTTACTTTTAAATTGTAGACTTTTATTATAAAAGTCAAGTTTAATAGTTAAAATTAATTTTAGTTTTTTAAATAAAAAATAACAGTTATATTTAACTAAAAAATTTTAGGTCATTAAAAACACTTATTTTTGTTTTTTATTTGCAAAGTCTTTCAAAACTGTTATGAGATGACTTTTACTTTTAAAATCAAAAATAACTGTTAAAAAAGAGTTTTATTTTTGTCTGTCTTGCATAAAAGTCTTTTTAAGATTTTTATTTTTCCAGTTTTTCTATAAAAGTCTTTGAAGACTTTTATTTTTAAAATATAAAAATAAGTCTTTTGCTGAAAACAGATAAATAGTCCATTCAAAACGTTAAGAAAATCGAACCGTAATGCTCTTTGGGGTCGCTGATCACGAAAATCGGGGTTCCGCGGTCCTAAAACATGGCCGTCACCCATAAAAATTCAAAAAAAACACCCCTTTTTAGGGGTTTTCGCGATTATATCAATAATAATGAAAACTAATGCAATGAAATACACTTTTTTTAATATTTATTTGCGAAGGTGGTTTATTTGTGCTAAATCAACGCAAGGGTTGAAAATAATAAATTTTTGCCTGATAATACCTATTGAACCAAATTTCAAGCAAAAAGCAAAACAACAAAAAAAATTCAAATTTTTTTATATAAAGTTAATTTTTACAATTGTAGGGGTAGTTTTAACCCCTTTAGGGTTGAAAATAATTTAGTTTTGCCTGACAGTACACCCACAATCAAATTTGAAGCATAAACTTGAAAAATAATTTTACAATTTTTTCTATTTGTAACCGATTTAGGGGTGGTTTCAACCCTTTAGGATCACTCCTTATCATAAAGTTCGCGTTGATTTAGTACAAAGCAACCACCTTTGCAAATAAATATTAAAAAAGTGTATTTCATTGCATTAGTTTTCATTATTATTGATATAATCGCGAAAAACCCCTAGGGGTATTTTTTTGCATTTTTAAGGGTGAGGCCCATGTTTTAGGACCGCGGGACCCTGATTTTCGTGATCAGCGACCCCCAAAACCCTTTAAGGCTCGGTTTTCTTAACGGTGTTATTTTGGAACACCCCCCGTTTACTAAAATAATCATCCCCTAATTCGCAACTTGTATAGGTCATCAGACGTTCAATAAATCCTCTGTTGCACTACGTGGCTAATATTTTCAGGGGTGTTTCCAGGATGGTTTTGAAGAGAAAAATTGTTCTAGAGAGGGGGGCTATGCCCACTATTCACTACGATACAGGATGTTTACCAAAGAAAAAAATTGATTTTATGTATTTTTCCCAATTTTCTCTATTCTCAGATATTACATAACTGTCGCTCGGAAAGCATGCAACTGTCTACAGATCGATAGGTCCTAGCGACACTTGACTAATTAGTTGACCATTTTCTGAGTTCCAAAAATATAAACTAGAATCCAAGGAACTACAAAGCAATAGCTGAAAAGAATAAAAAAGCAACACAAGACTTGTTTAAGGGCCTAATACACTCAATCGAGCAATTATAGGGTATCGCGCGCCCGCGAATATTAAGAAAACTATCCAACCAAATGAAATAATTTAAATTAGGTATTTTTAAGAAAACATAAATCTAGCTATTCATGGTGGAAAATTTTAATATTTTTTATTAGTATATTAGTTATAATGGTTCAAAGTTCCGTACCTGCGCCCGGAAAATACTCCTATTTAGGTGGAAAAATTTTAAAATTTTTTTAATGTACGATAAACTTAAATCGATTATCTAGCAATTCATGGTGGAAAATTTTTGAATTTTAGCCTTCTTTCATGAGTAAATTATGTTTTAAAAATTGTCCACAAAATTTAAGAACGAAAATTCCCTAAAATTCTTCAGTTTTAATACATCAAATTTCCGCTCCAAGCAAATCTCTGCGCTAGTTGTATTCTGTATAAAGGATTTGCGTAATCTTACACGAGATGCGTTTGTATAAGTGAGAGCTTCTGCTTCGGTTTTTGCAGGGGAAATTTCAAACCTTTTTTGTTGCAGGCATGGATGGTGATCGTATTTTCGGGAAAAAATAAAATCTGAGGAAAAATCGGTTTGTTTGGCAAGAATTTTAATGACTTGCTTGATGGTGATTTCCTTGATTTGAGAATTTAGGGATTCTTGCTCGGTGGTCAGGTAGAGATCAATCAGTGTTTATTATCTTGGCTTTATGAAAAACCCAAGAAAATATTTTAATGGCAAATACTACCTTCATGTAATAATTAAGTTTTATGACATCCTTGTTTTTCGTTATTGTCTTTTTAGCCGTAACAACTTCCCGGAACTAGATTCGCAAAAAAGGTGTATCCCTTGCACAGGTATTTTACAACATGAGTGTAGATAAATTTTGCGTAAATTCATTTTTTATGGTTTTTATTATTTTTGTATGTAAATACCAAAAAATAAATAAAAATCTTCCATCAAATTTTAAACTTTTTAATAAAACTTTCAAATTGTTGTAAATATTTTACCATAAATTTTAATTTTTGTACATATTTTATGTCTTCCCAAATAAAAATTTTACAAATATGTATATTTTATTCATTTATTTCGATTTTTTATTGTTTATTAGCCGCACTTGCTAAATTTCAAATCAGCAAAAGCAGCGATATCAAAATTTCACATGAATGAAAAATTTAAATATCAAACAAAAAGGATCTATTCTCATATCCCATGACAGGAACAAGTTCGTAGAGTGCATTACTGCGACATTAATTCAATTTCCATTCATAATTATCTAACACTGGCTTCAATTTCTAGCCGGCGACACCGCAGAAGAGATTTCTTGAAAGTCGCCAGAAAATTTACCTCGGGCACGCACTCATAAAGTAAAGCCCAACAAGACATACGAATGCAGCCGAACCCCTTTATTGTGCAAAGATTTCCCCTCCGGCGGCCGTGTTGTGCACTGCAAGCAGTGCACAACAGGTAATTTTGACTGTATTAGGAGGTTTTTGAGATTGGGTTAGTTTAATTTTGTGACTGTATTTTTTTTTAAGCTTCCCTTAATATTTTGTTGTTGGAACTGAATTTCATGTTGGACTTCGTCGCTGAGTGTATTAGGGCCTTAAGTAATGAAATAATTTTTTCCATCGGAGCTTATTCCAATTGAAACCACACCAAACGAAAGTCCGACTGATGATCCAATCCTCCTCTAACTAAAAAATCACTAAAATTATTCGCGCCGATATAATTTTACTGCATTCGAGTTTAATATTTCCGCACATAACCTTTTGATTTTGACACTTCGGCCGCCGGACCACCGACTAACACATATACAAATGATGTTCATGACTGTATTATAGAAGGTTATGTCAGTGCCCACGGAAAAATCGATTTTGAGATTCCCAATTCCCCAGCTAGTATACATATGTATATAAAACATCTCGCAAACTTCTAGGGTCCATGTGGAACTGGATTTAGCTCGTGTCTTATACTGGGGTCAGATTAGCACCCTTAATCCGAATTATGACGTCAAAATGACGTAGACCCATTTAAAAGATATGAAAATAAAATGGAGTTTACCTCATTCTGGCGTCACAGTTCGGATTAAGTGTGCTAGCCTGACTCCGGGGTATTAGGTTCTTACTTAAGGCCCAGTTACATAGCAGCGTTGCATTGCGTTTCGTAGCGTCTGTCAAAATTAAAACTATGTAATTTAAATGGGGCTTGCTACATTGCGCGCAATGGAAGGCAACGCAACGCAAGAGTTGAACAAAGTTCAACTTTTTACGCGAAGCAAACGTTGGCAGTGGCAGTTGGGAATTAAAAAATCTTTAATCGTTGATATAATTGTTAAATTATATTTAATTGTAATAACAAACCATACAATTTCATTATTTCTTGCATTTTTTCCACTTTTTATATAAAACAAACTCTGCCAATTAACGGAACTTTATTTGTCATAACGCAACGCTAAGCTGTTATGTGACTAGGTTGCGAAAAGTCATGCTCAGCTAAGCTACGCAAGGCAATGCAACGCTGCTATGTAACTGGGCCCTTACTCTTTTCACTTAACATTTCCCTTTATCTATAAAAATGCGGATCCCGCATATTTGGATATATCTGCCCTTTTAAAATAAGATTTTAGAATATTATAGCCTGCTAGACTTAGATATGATAAACATAGCTCTAGAGTTTTCTTTAGCGATATATTTAGATTTAAGTAAGTTTGGGCTGGTGATGGTGGTGCTAGTTTCCAGAACCTCTTGCTATTTTTCCTAACGCAGGCTCATGGAAGCCCGTCTCCTGGACCGAATTAAGAGAGACAATTACCTAGTTTATAGCATAAAAATTAAATCGATTTAACTCAAAGTTTCGTCAAAATTTCGATTTAGCGTATAAACGGGTATTAAATACCTTCTTATAACTATGGCTTAAGCCGAAACATTTCGGTTTAAACCATAATTCGAATTACCTCGTTTATAGGGTAAAAAATTTTGGATGTTCCATAATTCGAATTATTTTTGGAGTAGCTATAAACTAGGGGAATGCTACCTCTGCTGTACTCCACTCACATAGTTGCTTTAGCATTACAGTGGTTATTAAGAAAATCAGCTTTAAGTGGTGCAAATTTTCATAAACTCGTTGTGTTGCCTTAATCCATGTTCATGGCAGCCCGTGGCCCGGCGCGGACGGTCCTAAGTATTTCTACCTCCGCTATCCTCCACCCCGGTATTTTTTTAAGGATAAGATAATATAATACATATATGTATAATAGGGGGGGCGAACGGCTAACAAAGACCTCGGAAAGTGGTGGCACCCGATTTGTCACTTCTGTCAAGATTCGAGGAAAGTCACTGCAGACGAACACCTAGCAGACCTGTTAGCAAGTCCTAATCCCACCTCCCCGCGGTGCCCTCTGGGGTACTTCTTCGGAAGGAGCTAACGGGAGACGGGCGAATGGCGAGCTCTCTGCGCCACAAAACAGAGTTTTAAGTCGGTTGGGCTGAGGGTTAGCAACCCGCTCCCATAAAAAACACCATTGCTACGAATCGGCAAACAATGCCTCGGAACCGGACGGACAACACGACGACGACCTTTGCTTTTCGAACAAGTACACGAATCGGATCATGGAATGTGAGAACACTGCTGGCTGAGGGACGGCTGGATGAAGTCCTCAACGAGATGAATCGATATAAAATCAAGATCATGGGACTTAGCGAGACCAGATGGCCCGATGCGGGGGAACATATCTGCCCAAACGGTGAGTCCTTCTTATATTCTGGTAGAAATGAAACTGAAAGCCGTAGGAGTGGCGTTGGCGTAATACTCACCAAAGAAGCCAGGTCCAGCCTCATTAGCTGGTCACCGGTTTCTGAGAGGATTATTACCGTGCGCCTGCGTACCAGACTAAGAAGTACTACGGTAGTCCAATGCTATGCTCCAACTGAAGACGCAGAAGATGACATCAAGGACGAGTTCTATATGCGACTGAATGAGGTTTTTCGCTCTATTCCAAGGGGAGACATCATTGTTTTAATGGGTGACTTAAACGCTCAGATCGGCCGTGACAACACCGGCCTTGAACACACAATTGGAAACCAAGGCCTAAGCCAAGTTACCAATAACAATGGTGAGCTTTTCGTTGACTTTTGTAGTTCCCACCAACTCATGGTAGGTGGAACTTACTTTTGTCACAAGAAGATACACAAAGAGACCTGGGTATCGCCCGATGGTAGAACGAGAAATCAGATAGATCACGTGGCCGTTAGCCGCAGATGGAGAACTATTCTTGAGGATGTCAGGAGTTTCAGGGGAGCGGATACTGGAAGCGACCACCATTTGGTTGTAGCAACTATTCGCCTTAAAATCGCCGCAATCAGAAACGTGCAACATGATGCTATAACCCGTAGACGGTTTAACGTAGACCTTCTGCGGGAGAGCGTTAAAAAGCGGGAATTCGCTGGAAACTTTTTAGAATTATTAAACCAGCAAACCGTTTCTGACGACACAAATATTGAGGAATTGTGGAGTACGACAAAGGGCGCGATATTGACGGCTGCGGAAACAAGCATCGGTTATGTCCAAAGAAACCAGCAACACTGGATCTCGGACACAACCTGGCAAAAAATAGAACGCAGAAGGGCCCTCAAAAATAGCGTAAACTCCACAAACGACCCGGAAAGACGTCACCAATTAGAACGGGAATACTCCCAATTACACCGGGAGGTTAAGAGAAGTGTTCGGCGTGATAAAAGGCAGCAGATAAACGAGCTCGCAGAAAAAGCGGAAAACGCGGCAAACACAGGCAACAGTAAGGTGCTGTACCAAATCACTAAACAGCTCTCGGGAAAGCACTCTACTAAAAAGCATGCCGTTAAGAGTGCGGATGGAAGGCTGCTGTGCAGCGACGAAGAGCAACTCCAAAGATGGAGAGATTACTTCTTCGCCGCCCTGAATGGTACACTTACACAGGAACCTCAGGAAAACAGCAACAATGCACAGCCAATAAGAATCACCACCCGGGCCCCATCCAAGACGGAAATAGTAACCGCAATTCATGCGATGGCCAATGGTAAAGCAGCTGGGAAAGATGGCATCCCGCCAGAATTGTTGAAAGCCGACTCAAGCCTCATAGCAGATGCGCTTCAGCCAATCCTAGAAATAGCATGGAACACCTGTACCTTTCCGGAGGATTGGACGGAAGGTATCATAGTCAAAATACCAAAAAAGGGGGACCTAACAATATGCGACAACTGGAGAGGCATCTGTTTACTATCTACAGTGGGCAAAATTCTGTCCCATATATTACTATCTAGGATAAGTGAGGCAGTAGACCGAACGCTTAGGAGGCAGCAGGCCGGATTCAGGAAGGGCCGCTCCTGTATTGATCATATTAACACCTTGAGAATAATAGTGGAGCAGTCTACTGAATTCCGATCCCCCCTTTACCTTGCTTTCGTAGATTATGAGAAAGCGTTCGACTCGGTCAATAGGAGCTTTATATGGCAGGCACTACGGCGACGTGGATTGCCTGATAAAATAATAGAATTGATAAAAGCCCTATATAACAATTCCAAATGCAGAGTTCTCCATAATGGAAAATTATCCGACAGCTTTGAGGTGAGCTCAGGAGTACGACAAGGATGCCTACTTTCGCCTTTACTATTTCTTATAGTAATAAATGACATCCTTGTCGGCGCTTTAGATAATCGAACAGGCGGCATACAATGGGGTTTGGTAGACCGCCTTAAGGACCTCGACTACGCCGATGATATCTGTTTGCTGGCCCACAGACACCAGGACCTCAAAAACATGTTGAACAATTTGGCAACAGAAAGTAGTCCAGCAGGCTTAAGGCTAAATCCGACTAAAACTAAAGAAATGCGGATAAATGCAAACACCATTGAACGGACAGCGCTAAATAACCGTGACGTGGAACTGGTAAATAAATTCTGCTACCTCGGTAGTGTTATTACCGAAAATGGTGGGGCAGAAGAAGACGTAAGTTCCAGAATAAACAAAGCACGAGGCGCATATGCATGCCTGTTCCGCATATGGAGATCAACGGAGATCTCAACTAACACCAAATTGCGGCTGTTCAACTCCAACGTTAAGGCAGTTCTTTTGTACGGTTGCGAAACATGGAAAGTCACCCAATTCATCACAGGGCGCCTACAAGTCTTCATCAACAGATGCCTTCGTCGTATCCTAAAAATCCGCTGGCAAGATAGAATTTCAAACGAAGAACTTTGGCGCCGTGCCGGCCAAGAAAGGATAGACGACCAAATCAGGCGAAGGAAATGGAATTGGGTTGGCCACACCTTGCGACGCGAAAACGAAAACCTAGCCAAACAGGCCCTTGACTGGAATCCGCAAGGTTCCCGTCGAGTAGGAAGACCTAGAACAACGTGGAGGAGAACCCTACTAGAAGAAGCCGCAACAACTGGGAGATCCTGGTCGGAGCTGAGAGCTGTCGCGCAAAACAGAGTCCGCTGGAGGGCAACTGTTTCCGCCCTATGTCCCATGAGGGATTAAAGGAGTTTAAAGAAGAAGAAAGAAGATAATGGCTAAGATATTCAAAATTTATGTAACGCCTTGAAAGAAATCCGCAAGAATGTATAGTGTTGGTTGCCCGAAAAATGCTTGGAGAAGAAGAGTAATGAAAGAAATCGAAAATTTTAACTAAACCTGAATTGATCCTGGAGCGCGTTCAAAAACCTTACTATGGTTAACCATAGTTAACTATGGTAAACTTTTGTCGTTCAAAAACTCTGTGGTTAACTACAACATAACCACGAGCATAACTTTTTGGCGTTCAAAAACTCCCGTGGTTAACCATGGTGTAGTTAAATTTTAACCATGCTCGGGAGCATGGTTAGCGATAGTTAAGAAGAAGAAGAATAAAAACAACTCTTTGACATTTGTTTTAATGTTAACAATGAACAGATCGAAGTGGGATTTCTGAAATTATTACAAATAATTAATTAATGGACATATGCAGAATAATTCAAGCAAATTGCGGAGACTATTTTATGGGAAAAAATTTTAATTTTTTTTTAAACTCGTAGTTAACCACGGTGCGTTCAAAAACCTCCATGGTTAAACATAAACTTGCGTGGTTAAGTGAAGTGATGTAGCATAACCACAGCTTACCTCGTGGTTTACTATAGTAAAGTTTTTGAACGCGCTCCAGTGCGAAAGCACATCCGATGCACATGTAAGTTGAAACTAATTCCGGCAGTTCATCCGAGGCACCTGTAAGTGCAGCCATGGTGCAGCAAGCTCAAAAGTTCATCCAGCATTAAAGCTTATGTGAGGCAAACGGGGCAAACGGCTAACAAAGACCTCGGAAAGTGGTGGTACCCGATTTGCCACCTCTGCCAAAACCCGAGAAAAGTCACTGCAGACGAACACCTAGCAGACCTGTTAGCAAGTCCTAATCCCACCTCCCCGCGGTGGGGTACTTCTTCGGAAGGAGCTAACGGGAGACGGGCGAATGGCGAGCTCTCTGCGCCACAAAACAGAGCTTTAAGTCGGTTGGGCTGAGGGTTAGCAACCCGCTCCCATAAAAAAAAATACCATTGCTACGAATCGGCAAACAATGCCTCGGAACCGGATGGACAACACGACGATGACCTTTGCTTTTCGAACAAGGACACGAATCGGATCATGGAATGTGAGAACACTGCTGGCTGAGGGACGGCTGGATGAAGTCCTCAACGAGATGAATCGATATAAAATCAAGATAATGGGACTTAGCGAGACCAGATGGCCAGATGCGGGGGAACATATCTGCCCAAATGGTGAGTCCTTTTTGTATTCTGGGAGAAACGAAACTGAAAGCCGTAGGAGTGGCGTTGGTGTAATACTCACCAAAGAAGCCAGGTCCAGCCTCATTAGCTGGTCACCAGTTTCTGAAGGATTATTACCGTGCGCCTGCGTACCAGACTAAGAAGTACTACGGTAGTCCAATGCTATGCTCCAACTGAAGATGACATGAAAGACGAGTTCTATTTGCGGCTGAATGAGGTTTTTCGCTAGGGGAGACATCATTGTATTAATGGGTGACTTAAACGCACAGATCGGCCGTGACAACACCGGCCTTGAACAAACAATTGGAAATCAAGGTCTAAGCCAAGTTCCCAATAACAATGGTGAGCTTTTCGTTGACTTCTGTAGCTCCCACCAACTCATGGTAGGTGGAACTTACTTTTGTCACAAGAAGATACACAAAGAGACCTGGGTATCGCCCGATGGTAGAACGAGAAATCAGATAGATCACGTGGCCGTCAGCCGCAGATGGAGAACTATTCTTGAGGATGTCAGGAGTTTCAGGGGAGCGGATACTGGAAGCGACCACCATTTGGTTGTAGCAACTATTCGTCTTAAAATCGCCGATCAGATAATCAGAAACGTGCAACATGATGCTAGAACCCGTAGACGGTTTAACGTAGACCTTCTGCGGGAGAACGTTAAAAAGCGGGAATTTGCTGGAAACCTACAAGAATTATTAAACCAGCAAACCGTTTCTGACGGCACAAATATTGAAGAATTGTGGAGTATGACAAAGGGCGCGATATTGACGGCTGCGGAAACGAGCATCGGTTATGTCCAAAGAAACCAGCAACACTGGATCTCCGACACAACTTGGCAAAAAATAGAACGCAGAAGGGCCCTAAAAAATAACGTAAACTCTACAAACGACCCGGAACCGACTAGAACGGGAATACTCCCAATTACACCGGGAGGTTAAGAGAAGTGTCCGGCGTGATAAAAGGCAGCAGATAAATGAGCTCGCAGAAAAAGCGGAAAACGCGGCAAACACAGGCAACAGTAAGGTGCTGTACCAAATTACTAAACAGCTCTCGGGAAAGCACTCTACTAAAAAGCATGCCGTTAAGAGTGCGGATGGAAGGCTGCTGTGCAGCGACGAAGAGCAACTCCAAAGATGGAGAGATTACTTCTTCGCCGCCGTGAATGGTACACTTACACAGGAACCTCAGGAAAACAGCAACAATGCACAGCCAATAAGAATCACCACCCGGGCCCCATCCAACACGGAAATAGTAACCGCAATTCATGCGATGGCCAATGGTAAAGCAGCTGGGAAAGATGGCATCCCGCCAGAATTGTTGAAAGCCGACTCAAGCCTCATAGCAGATGCGCTTCAGCCAATCCTAGATATAGCATGGAACACCTGTACCTTTCCGGAGGATTGGACGGAAGGTATCATAGTCAAAATACCAAAAAAGGGGGACCTAACAATATGCGACAACTGGAGAGGCATCTGTTTACTATCTACAGTGGGCAAAATTCTGTCCCATATATTACTATCTAGGATAAGTGAGGCAGTAGACCGAACGCTTAGGAGGCAGCAGGCCGGATTCAGGAAGGGCCGCTCATGTATTGATCATATCAACACCTTGCGAATAATAGTGGAGCAGTCTACTGAATTCCGATCCCCCCTTTACCTTGCTTTCGTAGATTATGAGAAAGCGTTCGACTCGGTCAATAGGAGCTTTATATGGCAGGCACTACGGCGACGGGGACTGCCTGATAAAATAATAGAATTGATAAAAGCCCTATATAACAATTCCAAATGCAGAGTTCTCCATAATGGAAAATTATCCGACAGCTTCGAGGTGAGCTCAGGAGTACGACAAGGATGCCTACTCTCGCCTTTACTATTTCTTATAGTAATAAATGACATCCTTGTCGGCGCTCTCTAGATAGTAGAACAGGCGGTATACAATGGGGTTTGTTAGACCGCCTTAAGCATCTCGACTACGCAGATGATATCTGTTTGCTGCCCCGCAGACACCAGGACCTCAAAAACATGATTAACAATTTGGCAACAGAAAGTAGTCCAGCAGGCTTAAGGCTAAATTCAACTAAAACTAAAGAAATGCGGATAAATGCAAACACCATTGAACGAACAGCGCTGAATAACCGTGACGTGGAACTGGTCGATAAATTCTGCTACCTCGGTAGTATTATTACCGAAAATGGCGGTGCAGAAGAAGACGTAAGTTCCAGAATAAATAAAGCACGAGGCGCATATGCATGCCTGTTCCGCATATGGAGATCAACGGAGATCTCAACTAACACCAAATTGCGGCCGTTCAACTCCAACGTGAAAGCAGTACTTTTTTACGGTTCCGAAACATGGAAAGTCACCCAATTCATCACAGGGCGCCTACAAGTCTTCGTCAACAGATGCCTTCGTCGTATCCTAAAAATCCGCTGGCAAGATAGAATTTCTAATGAAAAACTATGGCGCCGTGCCGGCCAAGAAAGGATAGACGACTAAATCAGGCATGGATGATGGAATTGGATTGGCCATAACTTGCCGCGCGAAAACGAGAATCTAGCCAAACAGGCCGTTTACTGGAATCCGCAAGGATCTCGTCGAGTCGGAAGACCTAGAACAACGTGGAGGAGAGCCCTATTAGCAGAGGCCGCAAAAACTGGAAGATCCTGGTCGCTGTCGCACAAAACAGAGTCCGCTGGAGGGCAACTGTTTCCGCCCTATGTCCCCATGAGGGATTAAAGGAGCACAATGATGAATGATGATGAGGCATATGGTAGTTCAACTTTATTCCCCAAGCTCATCCAAGAATTAGTAAAGTTCACCCAATCTCACGCGCAGGTGGCCTTCATTAACATCCAAGACCACATCCATACCCAAGACCACAACCGATGACTTCACTGTCCCTGTAGCGGCATAGCCCTAGTACTTTAAGAATAAAAGATAAGTGAATAAATGCCTTTCACAACTAACGCTTCCGACGAACGCCTTGGAGGTCCGTGGTTTGATTCCATTCCTCGGCTTAGTCCATCGTCTTTCCACTTATTAGGTAGGAATAATCCTTCGTTCTTGCCTTCTACCTTTAACTCTAAGTTCTAGTCTTACACGTAAAAAAAAATTTGGTTGTGTTTTGTTCCTTTGGGCCAAAATACACGAGGAAACTTAATTTTATTTGGGCAAAGCAGACGTTAGCAGGTTGAAAATCGTGTATGTGGTCAGAATGCGTGGTCACAATATTTGGAGGGTTTCACTAGCTCGGAAAATCCATCACGTGGCTTTAATCTACCGGTTTCCTTTCCATTTAACTGTAGTTGATTATGAACTGAACAGTAAAATCCAGGAAAAATTCATGCGGTCTTCGCTTTAATAAGCTTTATAGTCATTTATGCCTCAATACTTCTTTCTTCATTAGTTTCTGTCAGATAAGACTGCAATTCATTTTTCTAGATAACGCTTATCGAATTTTAAAGTTTTATCAATTAATATCAGAGAGCGCAAAATAATCAGTGACACTAAATTGTCAGTGTTTTAACGCAAACAAATTTTAGAATGCGTCGAATTTACTTAGTGCTTTTTCTTATAATAAAAAATTCACTTCTTACCAAGCAAGAAAGGTTTCTATGTTCGGAAGAATATTGCAAAGTAAATATTTCTTTTGTTTCGCAAATAATTAAAATAAAATTAATCCTATTTGTAGAGTTATGTTGAACAAAATGAGTGCCTTTCTGCAAGTCCAGCTTGTCAAATACAAAACGCAACGTACAACGGCGAAGAGTATCCGGGAACAGTGCCCTGTAATTGCTGCAAGACTTGTTTAGAGAATTTAAGTAGATAAAAGGTCGTTTTAATTATTATAGAGTAATAGTGAATCAATTTTTATTGTAGATGAAGGAGACTACTGCACAATTGGATCGCCTGATACTGCACCACCAATGTTAGTTTGTGGCCCTGGTCTATATTGCTCTATTAGTGATAATAATAAGGACTATGTTTGCAAGAAGAGTAAGTCAGGACGTTAGTGATTAGATTGTATAATGTTAATTCTTTTTCATTAATAGTGATTAACTTGCCTTGCTTTAAGGAGCAGGCTGAATATGACAAAGATAAAAACTCAAGTAAAGTTGGATCATTTAGGCAAAGGCCGTTTTGTGATGGGGATGGTAACTATGGGCCTGTCAAGTGCATTTTGGGACAATCGTATTAATTCACTTTAAAACAACAAACATTCCAAATTATTTATTAAAAATTTAATATAGTTGTTTCTGTGTGGACCACAAGGGAGAACGGATATTCGGCGAAGCATTGTACAAACCACTCATCGAACTTACAATGAAATGTGAATGTTCGCGATTAAATTCCCAATTTACAAAAACCATGAAATTTAAGAATCCTGTTTCAACTTCAAGATGTTTAGAAGACGGAAGTTTTGATCCTATGCAGTGTATGGGTGATAAATGTGTTTGCGTTGAGTCCAGTAGTGGTGCACCTGAAAGTTCCATTCATAATATGACCGAAAGGACTTTTGATCGGTTACCGTGTTGTAAGTCAACATACCAACCGAATTCATCTCTTTAAAAATTTTAATCTTTTAGTTAATCGAAGTATTCATCGAGATTATATTTACCCGCATGACTGTGAAATCATTCAAAACGATCTGCTACAAGAAATTCAAGAATCTAAAGATGAAGGTTACACAGTTTTCGATGTAGACTTTCCATCATGTCAGCCTGATGGTTGGTTTGCTTCTGTGCAAGAAGATGAAAAATCGCTTTATTGTGCTGATAAATATGGAAGAAAAATTGGTTCCTATTCTGTATTGAAAACATCTCCTGATGTTGGAAAAATAAATTGCAGTAAGATTGAATTTGAAATTATAAACGAAAATCATTGATCAAAATATATTTTTAGAATGTGCAAGAACTCAATATCTTCTAGAAAAGCAAAAGTCATCGATTACTGTGAAGTGTTGCCCAAATGGAAATTTCGAAAAAGTAATGTAAAATATTTTGTTGTTGATTGTTAATAATTTAGTTCTTGATTAATAGGTGCAATGTAGGAAAGATGATTGCTATTGTGTGGATGAGGACGGTCTCCAAATTAGTAAAGAAGTACCTAAGGCAGATGTGAAAACACTACTTTGTTACAATGATGGAGATGTGTGTTAAATATATGTATATATGACTAAGATATGTAATGTAATATTATTGAAAATCATGAGTAAATATTATTTTAATTCTTCTAATATTATTTTAATTAGGTACTCTACAGAGTTTCGTAGATCCATGAGACATATTCTTTCGAATGTTATGTGCAATTTATTACAGAAGCTATCATTTGTTCGTCAATACTAGTGATGAACAAACACAAGAAGGAGAGAAGACTAATATACTCTTGGTCTTTGTGTTGTTCAGTTAGTTTAGGTTTTGGCCTTGCGAGCGCAGCTAAGTCTTGATCTTGCTAAATGTGCAAGACCAAGGCAAGCCAAGACGGCAAGACCAATATTTTTTTTCATCACCACTCGATACCTCAAGCTGTATGTAATGTTTCCTGGTGGTAATCTCAAATAACAAATCATATGTGAACGAAAAGATAAATAAAAAGAAATAAGAAAATAAAACCAGAAAGAATGAAAAACTAAAAACTATAATAACTAAAAATGAGCTAAAAGAATATTAATACTAGTAAAGTAGCTGAAGACACGTTTCCTGAATACACCCAGTGACCCCGAGCTCTGTATAAGATCTCTGCGCAACTAACTGGGAGAATCTAGGTAGGATACGTAGTATTCATCTAGCCGTACAAACAAATCGAAGATACTCATGGTGGTATGATGGGCGGTCAAAGTGTAGGAGTTTATAAATGAATGTCATTTCCTTGAGCGATAAGTACACATCAAGTGTGCACCCCAGAACGAAAGAACGGTATCGACTTATATGGTTAGATCGGCGAAGATTATAAACAAACCTTGTGCAAACATTGAAGGCTACATTCAGTCTATCACGAAATGACGCATCAAGGGACGGGGAGGATTAAAGGGGAATAAGTAAGTATCTATCTCATGGATACTCTAATATTTTAACGATGGTCAATAGATTCACGAAATAGGTTGAAGCGTACTCAATTCGGGACATTTCAACAGCCGCAAAACCACTCATCACTGAATTGATCCCACGATTATTGTCGTACTTCTTGGGATCACAACCGATCAACGCACGCAGTTCGAAACAAAACTATTGAACGAAGTGGCTAATTTACTCCGCGCTCATCTAATCCTGACCACCGCCTACCATAGGCAAACAAAAGGAATTTTCGAACGGTTCCACAGGCAGCGTTAATTGCAAGGGGCAACACTACTCATTGGAGTGAAGACTTGCATGTTAGGCAATCGCACGGCAATCCAAACGGACTTACAAAGTTCACCAGCTGAGCTTGCATACGGCCAGAACCTGAAGCTTACCAATTCGATTTCCATTCCAATAAAAAAAGCAAAATCATCTTTGATAACCCATTAAAAAGGGTGTTTACAAGCAAACGACCAAGACGAGGACTATGTTTTCATACCGGTTCATCGTGTTCAAAAACCCTTCGAACCTCGATATTAGTGATGAGCAAAAATTGTCTTGTTCTTCCAGTCTTGTCTTGTTCTTGCGTTTGCTCATCACCACTCCATATGAGGGCCCATGCTAATTAATCCAAACGTTCACGAGAATACGTCATCGCCAATTTAAATGGCGCAACCAAGTCAGTAGCTATCGATATACTAACATTCCATTAACGTTACGCTACGAATTAATAAGTTTACGCAAGCTGCAGTAAATGTTCGCCAATCTCTAGTAAACGTAGCCCAGGGCCGGCTTTAGGTATTTTGGCGTCCCGTGCGAGGTATTTTTATGCGCCCTTAACATTTTAAAGAAATTTATTTCAGGTAGATTACCTATGTTAGTGTCCGCGTTTTTTTTTTTACCCAAAACCCCACCAAAAAAGGAATGAGAAGAAGACTAAAAAAACTGAATACACAAGCACAGATCATGACCCTCTTGAAAATTCCGCGGAAGAACATCTTCAGAATGTTTTCGATCAATTCAGGAGACTGGCCCATTAGGGAATATGCAGCTGGATTGAGAATCCCACACCAACATTCACTACCGCAGTTGACCACCAAATATTTACTCTGAAGTTGGCCAGTCCTGATTATAATCCTATTGGATCATACACCGTCCGTTTTTACTAAACTATTCATCACAGGGCTTTGTACAGATTCCTAGGCTTAATTTATGAGATATGATCCGGTAACAACTACCTTTTTCTACCCTATCTTAGCGGTGTTCACTGCGGGTAAATCAATTCTATCACCAATATCTTTATAAATGGCTATCTTTCAGACTTTTAATCTACTACATGCTACTCTTACGCCTTTCATAAAGTAAAAACGTTTAATTATCCTACTCAATCATCAAAGACTTTGAACAAGTTGGCCGTTTCATGCTAAAGAACTGTCCCAGAGCATACCTAGGATTTATCAAGATAAGCAAATTCCCTCATCATATAATTTATAGACAGTACGAAACATAAAACTTGTTTATTTAAAACCATCCTAACCTGCTCTGAATATATTAAAGGCGTATTTGTGAAACGATCCCGAATATCCTTTAACTCAGACACTTGAGACATAGTATCTAATTAATGGGAAATTATTTGTACATCCAAAACCAGAAACAGTCCTATTTTGTTTACATACAACGTTACTGCCATAAGAATTCTAATGCTGAATTTTGACGTTACTGCCTGCAAATGATGACTTGGGTAGATAAAACTTAACGGCAAATGCGTACCCTAACAAATTACAAAAACCCACAACTAAACAAAACTTCATCGCTACTGCTATAACTACTCTACCTCCGAAATAATTACACTTCTGCCTTCACGTCAATATTATTTATACTCGCAACTACCCACCCCCCTTATCGCGTATGCACAATCAATATAAGAATTTATTTATATGTAGTTCATCCCGACTATGGACCAATCTTCTGCTGCTAGTACTGTAACGGTCGGCTGTAAAACCAATGCCGGGAAGGAAAAGAAAAATCCTCCATTTTAATCTTCGGTCATATTCGCCTCAACGGCATTATAAATTAACCGGTCGAATAAACCCTTTTCAACCCTTCACCTTCGTACATTTCCCATTTCATCGCATCTAATTTTTATTTATCACATAGACAAATCTTCTCGCATCCAAACAAAATTTTCGGAACTTTTTATTTTTACTTAAATTGCGCACGCCTATGAATTCGCCCGTGGTTAAATCCCCACCCACACATAGATATTAGCCCAGAAAATTCCATCGGGTAGCAGCGCAGCCAATCCAAACCTTTTGCGCAAGAATTAATCGCCTGACGCCGAGGCACACATGGAAATAATGTAGGTAGCCTGTATCATGGACAGGGATATAGACAAATGCCAAGAATGCAAGCGCTTCCTCTGTCGCTATCATCACCCAAAAAAAACCACGCTTCGCCTGATACGGAAACGAATCCAATGGGAGAGGGGGTCTCGAAAAAATAGCGAAGATTCTTGAGAGTAAAGCGAGTGGTAGGCGGCAGAAAGCCGACGACTGTGCGTGAATAAGGTATCTTCTTTAGTTTTGTCTCCAGAGTGAAAGTCAAGAACATAAGTTTTTTTAGTGGCGTGAGGACCGCGTCTTTATTTCAAAAAAAAATAAAAAGGAAAAGAAAAAGATTATTATTATTAGAAAGCATCGGCTGATATTGCTCCTCCTTGAGTGCAGTTTTCTGTGCGGGCTGATTAATTAGGAAAAAATCGAAAATTTTGTGAAATGTAGTGATTGCCTAGGGTGGTAACTCCAACATCCACGTGGACCGGTAGACCAGGAGTTTATGGTTCATCAAGAAAAGAAAAATAGAAGAAAAAAGGTAACCCATTTCTAGTAACTAATATATCCCGCGAACAGCCATCCGTTGAATGATGAATCAGGAAATTATACACGTTTTTTCGTGAGAACCGTGGAATTTGAGCAACTAGCTGTATTTTGATTTTCCGACTTAAAAATTAACGGCGCTAGTGCAATTATTAAGCCAAACAAGTGAACGTTTTTTTTTCTCCTGCATGGAACGGTTGAAGGAACAATAATTGATCAAAGAATAAAGAAAAAAAATAAAAAAGAAGCTCTTAAACTTTTGCTATTGTTAAACTTCTCTCAGGTTATACTATATGAGTAGGTAATAACTGGGGAAAAAATTTACACCCAGAAAAGAACCATTTTTATAAAAACAAGCAGTTGTTATATGTAATCATGCATGTTAAATGAAACTCAATGAATTAGTTATATTGTTTTTCTTAAGTTTATTATGGAATTTTCTTTATGTTATACTTAAATATGTATATATTGTTGTTGATTTTCTTTACTTTTTAAAACAGAAAGGAAAAATTTTATTTGTTGTTCATTAGCAATAGAAGAAAAAAAAGAAAAAATGTAAATGAGTGATCAAGTCGATGAAACAACGGTGGCCACCCTGAAAAAGAATAAAAATTAAAACTATTATAACATAAAATAAAAGGAAAGGAATTGAAAAAAAAGGATAATGTAAGTAGTACTAAGATTTAGTTATAAGCCATTCTAATTTTTATATAAAAAAACCAAAAAAAAATAATAATAAAAGAAAAGAAAATTTGATCAAGAGAAAAGAAATAGTAATAACCTTAAATAAATAACAATAACTTAATAAACCTACACCCGGGATCCGAAAAGAAGATAAAATTTGAAATTGAACCCCCGAGTTTTAACATTTAGTTAATACCCATGGATCCCTTAGTATCAGTGAATTTTATTTCCTTCCCCCGTCTAGAATGTATTTAAGTTTAATTTATGCGACAGATATTATACCAATTCCAAATTAACTCACTTAATTCTTTTATTTCATCACGTTGGAAAACCTTTTTGAAAGAAAAAGAAAAAAAAATAAGAAAATTTTTAATTCTTGATGGGCCATCAACTACAGCTGGTCATGTAAAGGTAAGGATAGGTGGAGCGGGGCATGGATGTCAGTGTGGAGGCTGAGAGTCTCTCTCTTAATAGTAAGTACTTTTATGGGTTAAATTCTTTTTAAGGGCTTTCAGCAACGACCGCGGCACCCGCATGCCTGTATTACAATAACCCCCGTCCCTCTCTCGATGGCCCAGGACTGGTCTCCTATCGCTTTTTTTTTGCTTTTTTTTCTCATGTAAGTGGCACGAATTTGTTTAGGTTGTTATAACTGTCACCTTTCAGGTCTCCCTACGCGACGAACCCCCCCCCATCCGGCGAGCTGGCAAGTGCATCGCTAGTCGTGACCACTATGAGTGTAGAGGAGACACTTAAGATTTTTTTCTGCGATACTCTTCCTATCGAACCATCCGTCAGCCACCCTCATTCGTCAAGAATATCCCCATCCCACATTTTTTTGTGATTTGTCTTATATGGCCCGGAGTGGCAAAATCCCCAGTTCTTCGTGCTATACGAGCACATAATATTCCTCGACAGTTAAATATTACAAAAATGGCGCCCAACGAAGGCTAGTTCCTTCTAGTCTATGTTCTTAACTCGGCTGTCTGTTCGTCACTTGGTGACTTTAATTTTTATCGGCAACTTTGCTTTTCTTTTTCCTTTTTGGAAGGTTTCTCCCTCCGAGTTATGCTATGTCTTATTCAATATTCTCCAATGTAAGACCGATCTTTAGTCTTTTTTTGTGGCATCGGCCATCGAGAGAGACCGGTAATGGGCTTCCTTCACTATTTATCTCCACTCTCTGTCCAAGTCCATCCGGTTATATGAATACGGGTTTTGGTACCTGCCGCGGTATCATCTCCCTTACAGCTTATGTCTTTTTGTATTAGCCTTAACGGTCTATCAACTTTTTGGTATTTTTATTGAACGTTTATGGTTCAAATATCTTTTCTTTCTGCGGCAGCTTCCAATTCATTTACCTTGCTCTTTCATGTGAGTTTGTCTGGTCCTAGTACCAAGCGCCTTCGCTTGCTAGTGCGACAACTCTAGTGAGTCAATCACTGTGGTCCTTCTGCTGTCTGGCTTCATGTGGCTTATGTTCACGTGGCTTGCGCGGGGGATCAACATCTGGTTGACTCTTCCATGGATGAAGCAAAACCGCTCAGTTTTGACCTTTTTCCTATTTAATATGGCCAAGTGGGTGGATAGATCACTGTCTTACAATGATCCTGGTAACAGGCTAATTGCCTGCCAGCGCGGTAGGCCAGTGGTCCCTCTGCTAACGCGGTCCCGTATGTATCCTCTGGTTGAACAGCCTTCCGGAATTTCAGTCGTGTCGTCGTCGGTACTGATCCGTCGTGGCTGACAACCTAGGATAATTTTCACCAATGGAAGCTTCTTCTTCTCTTCAAATTCTCTTCTCTGCGTCATAGTCATGCGGTCTGCTGCGGGCGGGGCTGAATCCTGTAAAGTAGGGTTGACCGGGGTAGATGAAGTATACCACTCTCTTCGGTCAATTCACATTCTGGTAAGTGCTACAATGTTGTTGAGTGTGCATCCTCTCCACTGGGAGCCATGCCCAGGTCCCACCTAATTAATTAGTTTATCGCGTTAATAATAAATACTTACGGTTTCGTTTATGAATAATAATATTAAGTCTCGCGTAATTTCAGGCGGTTGTTAGTTATATTCAATTGAATAAATTATCTTCAACGTCTTTCATGTCCAGCGTTTATCAAAAAAAAAAAAAAAAAAAAAAACATTTTTTTATTATTGCTTCGCTTAACTTTGAACGTTATTTATTAAAACTCATTTGCATCTGTTGCGTTAACATTATATATTCGGTATAGTTTATAAATAAGGGGGCACGTCTCCTTCGTGAATTTTTTTCGTTTAATAGTAAATTCGTTTATCACTTGTTGACAACGATAGTTATGTCGGATTCCGAACATCCAGATGTTTCTGAAGCCCCTGGGGGTGACGATAGTCCATCCTTCCACGGGTTTAGAGATAGCCAAATCGAATCAGACAATCAATTGACGGAACGACAGCGAATCGAGCTAATGATTGCTAAGCTGAAAGACCAACTGGCTGCTATGCCGACCGGTCCTACTGCAGCGCCCGCTCCCGTTCCAATTAAAGTAGATCCGACCAGCTCAACCATAGAGCCCAATCCCCTATACAGTCAAATTAAAACTCCTGACTTGCGATTCATTGCCCGACCCGTTAAGTCTCAGCAGGCTACACGCCACCCTTCTGTTGTGTTATCTTGGAACATCACGTTCTCAGGACAATCTAGTGGACTTACAGCGGAACAATTTGTGTTCAGACTGGAAAGCAAGGCTAAAGATGCATCCGTATCTGATCAAGAGCTTTGTGCAAACGTGTCATCCTTACTTAAGGATAGGGCAGCTACCTGGTATTGGAACCAATTTCGTCGGGAATTTCCAAATCCCGAATGGTCCGATTTTCGCAGGAACTTCCAAGCCCATTTTAAGTCCCATGATTCAGATCTTTACACCATCAAGTCCATGGTGGAATTAAAGCAACTTCAAGACTCCTTCGATGAGTACCTTGACAAGATGATTGCCTTGCACAACAAAATGGAGAATCCGATTTCGGAATCTCAGTTGACAGGTATATTGGTCGAAAACCTCAATTACGCTACGGGCAGTCCGTTAGTGGGTCGTCAGTTTAGAACCATAAAGGAATTAAGAGAGCAATGCCTTAAAGTTGAACGCTGGCATTTAAATAAGAAAATGGAACGAAGGACTAACTTAAGAGTCCATGAACTCGAAACTGATTTCGCGGTAGATTCCGCTTCCGAGTCTTTAGATCCATACTTCCATGAAATAGAAGCTCTTCAAGGTCATAACCCTGACCTTAATCGAAGACAACTTAAGTGTTGGAATTGCCAACAAACTGGTCATCCGTTCTACGACTGTCCCTCTGAAACTCGAAATGTCTTCTGTTATCGCTGTGGAAATCCCGGAGTAGTGTCACCGAAGTGTCATTGCCAGGGAAACCGGCAGATGGGCGCGAGGCCGCGTGGGAACCCGCGCCCATCGCAGCCTCCCCAACCACATCCACTTTAAACGAGCCTGTGTGGGACTTTCCCCCCGACATGTCGTCACCTACCCCTGCTATGTCCAACTTCCAGTCCTATTGTGAGGATCCCCCAATATTTCCTTCGGAAGAATCCAGAACTTCCTTTATGGCCAGATGGAACAAGTATCAAGCGGTTCGTCAGCGAATCTTTGTGGGTCCCCACCAAGAGCCTTCCTTTAGTAGAATTCCAAACATTCGGCAGTTAGCCAGTGAGAAACGTCAGCTTTCACGCTTAGCCGTTTCTGCTATTATTGATGACCATTCTGATGAAAGGCCTTATGCAGGCATAACCCTTAGTGATGTAGCCATGACCGGGTTACTAGACAGCGGCGCCTCTATAACCTGCCTGGGAAGGGGTGTCGAGTCATTTCTAGAAGATCATCCTGAGTGTAAACTACATTCATTAGTCGCTTCCTTACAAACTGCCGATGGTACTTCCCAACGAGTTTTAGGATATATCAAAGCTCCTGTTTCCTTTGCAGGACGAACTCATTTGATGACCATATTCGCTGTACCCAGTTTAAGTCAGAGGCTATACCTCGGGTATGACTTCTGGAAGTTATTCGGCATCGTTCCCCAGATAGTTGGCGAGCTGAACGCTCCGGCCGTATTGTCTATGACTCATGATTTGTCTAATGTTCAATTACCTCAGTTAGAACGAGTCAAGGCCACCTTTCCCTCCTTTGATGTCTTGGGTTTGGGAAAAACCCATTTGGAGGAACATATAATTGATGTTGGTGATTCAGTCCCCATCAAACAAAGACATTATCCCGTGTCGCCCTAATAAGGCATCACGCCGGCTTCACCGGTCAGCTGATAGGGTGCCATTAAGCCGCTTAGTTTCTCCCCGCGGTGGCACACCTCTTTGTTTTTTCCTTGGTTGTCTGGGGCCAAGGTTTCAGTCTGTGTTTGATTTGGAGCTGCCAGACCAGTTCCCTGAGGCACGGTCCCCTCATTTTCCTTTTTAATCCCTGGGTCAGAGAAAGTTCTGCAGGCGAAGGTGCTTGCTGCAGTGCCTTAGCCTTTAATCACTTTTATTTCTTCTCCTTTTCATATTCGTTCCTTGTGAACATTTTATTCAATAGTTCTTTTATTAGCAGCAACCTCTGATGTTGATTTGTTCCCGTCAGGCTGGCTCGCTGTCTGGCTAACAAGCGTAGCGCTTGGCACTGCGCGAGTCAGTCCTGACCATGGAACCTCCTCTTTGTTTTGTTTTGCATTTGTAGTATGGTCTGATGGACGCCTTGTCATTAAGTCTGCTCTCGTCTGGGTTGCAGGCGTGATATCGCCTGACCTTGCGACAGGCTTGGTGACAAGGTCAAGTGTAGTGTGTTCTCGGTGGGGTCTGGTTGCAAGTGGCTGATGTTCACTTGGCCAGATCGTTGGTTGCCTGGTGGCATTTGTGTTTGTCCCTTAAGTTCCATCAGACCCCGTTTAGTCGTAGTCCTTCTGTCGTCTCACCTGCCTGGTCTTGGCAGTGTTGCTGACCCGCAGTGGAGCGGCAGACCGGCTGCAAATACCTAACAGAGACTATCTCCTACCTTTCATAACTTCTATTTTTACCGTATTACGAAAACTTCTCTTCCCCGGGGCGGACCATTCACATCTTTCGTTATAATAATATATTTTCATTGTGTCCTTGCTTAAAACTTTTTTTCATTTAAACCTCTAACACGTTTTTAGTAGACCAAACATACTGCCACAACACTAATTTCCTCCCCCTTACCTCACCTACCACTCACTAGACGCTTCACGAGCAAACCCAAGAAACCGTCGCGACAAGGCGTGACAACCTTCCTTCTTCAAACTCCTACGTGGGGTCATATTTCTCTACCGACAACGCTTTTTATTAATTAATAAGCCCACACGGAAATTGAAACAAGTTTCTCTCATCTTATAAGTCCCCTTCCGACTCCATAATTTTTATATGCTGTATGAAGCAGAAAATTCAGGGAAACTTAACCTATAACACCTCTCACAAAAACGAAACCTATATTTTCTCTTATTTTTTTGGTATGATATTGTTCAATTTTTTTGCTGTGCCAAAATCCTTTTCAATTCTTTCTAAGTCCGTTTGGATGCTTTGCAGTTATAACCCATGCCAAAATCCATTAAGGATGTCACATTCTTATGTACCGGGCACTGCATTTCAACTCTCCCAAATAAGGAATTATGGCCATTAGAGCAGAAAATAGTGTTTGCATTTGAAACGTTTTCGTTTTCCTTCATAATTAATACAAAAGATGTTGTTATTTTGGTACTCCGTTCCTTTGTATTTTCCCTTACCTCGCCGGAGACCCAAACTCATCCTCAACGCAAAGCGTGACCCGGATCACTTGCAATCTCGCTTTTTCTTCCATTCTTTTATTACCGCAGCCCATGCAACTCCAGCCCGGCTAGCTCAGTCGGTAGAGCATGAGACTCTTTATCTCAGGGTCATGGGTCGAGCCACACGAGCTTAACAGGGCGTACCTATCTCTCAGTATCATTAAAAATCAGGCTAAACAACGAACTACTCCTTGCGTCCTTATTAGAAAACACTTATTAGGACCTCAGCCTCCGTCTTTCGGCTCCTCTCTCCACTCACCCCGTTCGGTCTAGAGTATCCGCGTTGTAACGGTCGGCTGTAAAACCAATGCCGGGAAGGAAAAGAAAAATCCTCCATTTTAATCTTCGGTCATATTCGCCTCAACGGCATTATAAATTAACCGGTCGAATAAACCCTTTTCAACCCTTCACCTTCGTACATTTCCCATTTCATCGCATCTAATTTTTATTTATCACATAGACAAATCTTCTCGCATCCAAACAAAATTTTCGGAACTTTTTATTTTTACTTAAATTGCGCACGCCTATGAATTCGCCCGTGGTTAAATCCCCACCCACACATAGATATTAGCCCAGAAAATTCCATCGGGTAGCAGCGCAGCCAATCCAAACCTTTTGCGCAAGAATTAATCGCCTGACGCCGAGGCACACATGGAAATAATGTAGGTAGCCTGTATCATGGACAGGGATATAGACAAATGCCAAGAATGCAAGCGCTTCCTCTGTCGCTATCATCACCCAAAAAAAACCACGCTTCGCCTGATACGGAAACGAATCCAATGGGAGAGGGGGTCTCGAAAAAATAGCGAAGATTCTTGAGAGTAAAGCGAGTAGTAGGCGGCAGAAAGCCGACGACTGTGCGTGAATAAGGTCTCTTCTTTAGTTTTGTCTCCAGAGTGAAAGTCAAGAACATAAGTTTTTTTAGTGGCGTGAGGACCGCGTCTTTATTTCAAAAAAAAATAAAAAGGAAAAGAAAAAGATTATTATTATTAGAAAGCATCGGCTGATATTGCTCCTCCTTGAGTGCAGTTTTCTGTGCGGGCTGATTAATTAGGAAAAAATCGAAAATTTTGTGAAATGTAGTGATTGCCTAGGGTGGTAACTCCAACATCCACGTGGACCGGTAGACCAGGAGTTTATGGTTCATCAAGAAAAGAAAAATAGAAGAAAAAAGGTAACCCATTTCTAGTAACTAATATATCCCGCGAACAGCCATCCGTTGAATGATGAATCAGGAAATTATACACGTTTTTTCGTGAGAACCGTGGAATTTGAGCAACTAGCTGTATTTTGATTTTCCGACTTAAAAATTAACGGCGCTAGTGCAATTATTAAGCCAAACAAGTGAACGTTTTTTTTTCTCCTGCATGGAACGGTTGAAGGAACAATAATTGATCAAAGAATAAAGAAAAAAAATAAAAAAGAAGCTCTTAAACTTTTGCTATTGTTAAACTTCTCTCAGGTTATACTATATGAGTAGGTAATAACTGGGGAAAAAATTTACACCCAGAAAAGAACCATTTTTATAAAAACAAGCAGTTGTTATATGTAATCATGCATGTTAAATGAAACTCAATGAATTAGTTATATTGTTTTTCTTAAGTTTATTATGGAATTTTCTTTATGTTATACTTAAATATGTATATATGTTGTTGATTTTCTTTACTTTTTAAAACAGAAAGGAAAAATTTTATTTGTTGTTCATTAGCAATAGAAGAAAAAAAAGAAAAAATGTAAATGAGTGATCAAGTCGATGAAACAACGGTGGCCACCCTGAAAAAGAATAAAAATTAAAACTATTATAACATAAAATAAAAGGAAAGGAATTGAAAAAAAAGGATAATGTAAGTAGTACTAAGATTTAGTTATAAGCCATTCTAATTTTTATATAAAAAAACCAAAAAAAATAATAATAAAAGAAAAGAAAATTTGATCAAGAGAAAAGAAATAGTAATAACCTTAAATAAATAACAATAACTTAATAAACCTACACCCGGGATCCGAAAAGAAGATAAAATTTGAAATTGAACCCCCGAGTTTTAACATTTAGTTAATACCCATGGATCCCTTAGTATCAGTGAATTTTATTTCCTTCCCCCGTCTAGAATGTATTTAAGTTTAATTTATGCGACAGATATTATACCAATTCCAAATTAACTCACTTAATTCTTTTATTTCATCACGTTGGAAAACCTTTTTGAAAGAAAAAGAAAAAAAAATAAGAAAATTTTTAATTCTTGATGGGCCATCAACTACAGCTGGTCATGTAAAGGTAAGGATAGGTGGAGCGGGGCATGGATGTCAGTGTGGAGGCTGAGAGTCTCTCTCTTAATAGTAAGTACTTTTATGGGTTAAATTCTTTTTAAGGGCTTTCAGCAACGACCGCGGCACCCGCATGCCTGTATTACAATAACCCCCGTCCCTCTCTCGATGGCCCAGGACTGGTCTCCTATCGCTTTTTTTTTGCTTTTTTTTCTCATGTAAGTGGCACGAATTTGTTTAGGTTGTTATAACTGTCACCTTTCAGGTCTCCCTACGCGACGAACCCCCCCCATCCGGCGAGCTGGCAAGTGCATCGCTAGTCGTGACCACTATGAGTGTAGAGGAGACACTTAAGATTTTTTTCTGCGATACTCTTCCTATCGAACCATCCGTCAGCCACCCTCATTCGTCAAGAATATCCCCATCCCACATTTTTTTGTGATTTGTCTTATATGGCCCGGAGTGGCAAAATCCCCAGTTCTTCGTGCTATACGAGCACATAATATTCCTCGACAGTTAAATATTACAGTACATATTTCCGAACTCCTTCAACACCCAAACAACAGAGAACCGAGTTTGAACGAAAGTTTGGTCACTTTCCATTCACTAGTCCCGAATTCCTCATAACCCACAAGCTAGTCTCTCGTTTGGACTAGGCTTTCTCTAAGACGTTGCACTATAGCGAGTATTACAAGTCCGACTAATAGTAAAAGGAAATTTAATTTTTCAGCACCTTATCATCTCGAAAAAGCATGAATTTATTGTTTTGGCATACTCAGAATATGAGGACATACAATTAAGGACACAACAATTATTGCCACCCAGGCACCGGCACCAATCACTCGAAGAAGAAACCTTACAGCACAAGAACGCAATAATAAATAAAAGAGGCAACAATTTTCGCATGAATGGTATAAATTTTATTTAAGTACACAAAAGTCTATAATTTTTCAAATTCACGTTTCACAAAACTCTAATTAATTTCAACATTATTTCTCGGGTACCAGTTGTGATATGGGTGGGATTCATTTCTTCTCTTGCGGAAACCAGGACTGACAGGACTCAAGGGCAATTTCGCACATAGCAGACAATGCCTTGCCGCTGGGATCATAATCTGTGGAAAATTCGGAAGAAATTTGTTAATTTGTAATCGGATTTATTTGAGATATTTTAAATTTTACCAATGCTGTTACGCTTTCCAAAAATGCTGCCATTGAAGGGGGGCTTACGGTATGTTGCCTCAGTCATATGAACCAAGGACACGACGAGCACGAATCCAATGATGAAAATTGGTAGAATGCGAATGAGAGCCATTTTTATCCTGTTTGTAATTGATGAAAGTAACCTGGTGAAAGGAATACAAATTTCGCAGTTAAAGCGAGCGACTGTTGATAAAATGTGATGAAAATATCCTTACTGCGAGCAGGATGTTCAAGAAGTTTTTGATTGCTGAAGAGCTACAGAGGAACTGTTTGCCTAGAACTAAATGATGCTCGCTTTTATAGATAGCTTCATCAAAGCGTGTGGGATAGAAAAAGGACTGTCATTTGCCACAGCCGCAACAACGTGGTTGATGATGGTGGTGAGTGTATTTCGATACAAAATACACGCCCTCGCTCACTCTTGATTTTGTATACAAACCAATCTAGCATAAGATTTTATGACGCCTAGACACAAACTCATAAGTGAAACTGAATTATGTTTCTAACTTAATTCATTATAAACCCCTGACAGTGCCAAATCTCAGGCGGTTGCCGGAGCAATAACTTTGGGGACTTACTGCAGATAGGCGTGTAAGCAACAGAACGAATCGAATTAGTCCAGCAATTAAGATCCTTTTACTTTGGTTTTTTTTAAAGTAAAAATCGCTGAGTATGAAACACTTGGAAGGAAATTGTCCATAATTTCATTTTAAGGAGCTTTTGTGGCTTTAACACAATAAAAAATCTGTTGCGGAAACTGATGAGTTTTGTTACAAAGGAAGGAAGGTCACGGAAATATCACACGCAAAACCGGCTTTGTACTGCGTAACGAAGTGAACTTAAAATAAACGAAGTGAACTTGAAATAAATCTAAATTTGTGTAAATGTAGCAAAACCGCTTCTGGAAAAATTGTCAATTTTATTTTACCAATGGGATAGAGATATGGAAATTCATAAGCAAAATTATCCTAAATCCGTCTTGAATTTAACTTATCAGTATGAGATGGTCTTATCTGAACTTCACCTCCTTGTTTTAAAACGTATGGTTTTTAGCAAACCCCATTTTAATCTATATATGTATATAAAAATTAATCGCTGCTTCCTTGGTCACGGCATAACTTGAGAACGACTTTACCGATTTCATTAATCTTTTTTCTAAGTTTTCTAATACTTTGTGGAAAGTTCTTATGGAAAGAAAAACTAAGAGATACATAGTACATAATGTTGAAATTGGGTCAATTCTTCGGCAAGATTCAAAACCAGGTCCTCAGGATATGATGCGACAAGCATTTTAACGTTAGATAATAACTCATCGCTTTAACAAGAAAGAAAACTTATTGGACAGACTTTTATAAACCTAGCCTATACTTTTCACCTGAGCTTGCAGAATGTCAATGATCACATAAAAAGTTGAAACCCGAAATTTGTTTCTTGCACTTAAAACAAAGTCTTCCGCTTGGCCATGTCTGCTTCGAGTTCGTCTTCGGGCAGAGTTTTCTTTATAATCAACAACAGGCAGAATTACTTTCGACGCATTTTCGAATTTTTCAAAATCTTCGCGGAGAACCTGCAAGTAATTGGTCAACGATCCACAATTTTAGTACGATATTGGTCTTGGACTTATTGGATCAGGAATTTTTGCAACTTTACACCACTGTATATATCACAGGTTTACTTTCATTATAGTGGAAAGAATTTGATGTTTTGTTGCAAAAATGAGAAAAATTGGCACTTATCCAAATAACACCAATTTTCAATGACTTTTCCTTCAAAAACTATTTTTTGGCAGTAAAGCTGCAAAAAATCCTAATCCAATAAGCCCAAGACCAATATCGTACTAAAATTATTGTAGAAGTTATAGCGATTCGTTTGAAAGTGTTATCAAGTGTTAAAAACATAATAATTTAGTATAAAATATATTTGTTAATAATGGAGGGGTAGGGTTCAACCAAAATATATAGCTATTTCTGATCCAATAAGCCCAAGATCATTATCCTACTACAATTATTTTAGAAGTTATAGCGGTTTGTTTGAAAGTATTTTTAAAAAAAATTCTTATTTAGTAACAAATCTAATTTAAAAAGTGGGGCGGGGGGAGTACACTTCACCCAAAATATATAGTTTCTTCGTGAAAAATTCTTAAAATAACAAAAATTTTAAGATTTTCGCTGAAATAGATACATTCTTTGCGAATAATTTGACCCACCCTATTAAACATATTAATAATATTACTAAGTATATGTAAGCAACTTAGAAGTATTTTCTTTAATTAGTTACAAATATGTATTGCTATGTGCCTCATTAACAAACATCAATAAATTTCGTCTTTTGAAGGGGCCCCAATTTAACGGGGGCCTTAAGCAATTGCTTAGTCTGCTTATGCAGTAATCCGGTACTGCCAATGAGGGATTAAAGGAGCGCAATGATGAATGATGACGAATGAAATGCCTCAAAGAACGGATACATGTAAAATTAATGCAAATCATCAAAATGTAACTTTTCATAACCTCTAACAAAAGAAAGGAAAATTTCGAGACATTAGATTCAATATTAAGTTTGAACGGTAGAATACGAAAAGCATACAGAATAGTAGTATACTGAATATGCCGTTAGATCCATGGCGGCCATCTCAAATACAATTTTCGAAAAAAAAAACAGTTGTTGAGTGATTTTTTGGCCATAAATTGATTTTTGCAAACTATTACCTTGAATAATTTCGAAAGGGTTAAATTTTCGAAAAAATCACAAAAGGACTTTTTGTAGGAAATTACGTTTTGTATTGACTGATCAAAAAAATTCCAGTGAAACTTGGGCCAAAAATTGCTTTTCGAAAACTTTGACCTTGGATAACTTTCAAAGGATAACTTTGAAAGGGTTAATCGTGTCAACATTTTTGTAGGAACTAAAGCTGTAGAGCTGTAAATGACGATGAACCTCACGTTTGAACTCGAAGGTGTTGTACGAGTTCGGAAATATTGACTGCGGGAGATTATTCCACAGTCGAGTTGTTCTATTCATAAACGAACTTCTAGACCGTATTATGCGCGAACAGGGGGCTGTAGGGTATGGCGATGAGCGAGCGGACTAGTCTTGTGTTGTGGGAAAAATATTGCCGTGCAGGCAAGAGGTCCTGAATTTCACTGGAACAGTCACTATGGTAATAGCGATAAAGTATGGAGAGGGCTGCTACATTCCTACGGTGGTTTAAGGTGTCTATGGAGGCGTGAATTTTTTGCACCTTGTCGAGGCAACTCAAGGTGGTTTTTGGGGCGCCTGCCCAGATATACGAGTTGTAATCAAGGCGCGGCCGAATGTAGGATTATTGGATTGTAGCCAAGGCGGCTGGCTTATGCAGAATATTTATACAAATTTTGAGGAAATCTGACCAAAAAAATAAAAATTAACCATACAATGTTTGTGGCGATCGGTTGACAGGCTTAGGAGTCGATAAACAACCAACACCCAAACCCACAAGCCCAGAAACCAACAAATATTGACTTTTATATCTATATATAGATGAAGAAGTCAATTATATCAGTAAGAACCATAATGAATATGTAGAACAACAATGAATAGACAAATAAGAACACAAATTAAAGTTCGGACATTGAACAAGAACTTTATTCAACAATTGATTGAGCAATATTATTATTTACCACATTTTGCCACATTTCACATAAAGAAGTTCTATAATTTCATATTTAAAAATATCTTAACCTGTTCCAACAAAAAAATGACTCAGACAAAATATCCAGAATTAAACTATTTTTAAAGAATTATTGTGAGAGAGATTAACAAATGTAACTATAGTTGGCTTAAAATATTATGACCTAAGCAGAATGTTGAAATACACATCAAAACAGCAGTAATTGATATGAAAAGGCTTGTATGTTCAATTTGGTATGGTTGCAGCTAACATCTTTGCAAATAACTTGATTCATCCAGTGGTTGATAGTGCATACTCGAATACTTTTTATACGATGTCAATATATCAGATCTTTGTTTTTTAAGCCGTCTAATCTTTCGTTCCTGGGCTTCTACTTCTTGTCGTGTAGACGCCTTCAATCCATATTGAGCTTCCTTCAAAGAACTTAAATTGTTTTTTATAGTTTCAAGTTCTTCATTGACTTTGTACAATCTCTTTTCCAGATTCGTATTCAATTGGGACATTACACGGTATTCCTTCTTAAAGGATTGTAGTTCTCGATTTGTTTCGGAAAAATCAACCTCACGTTCTTTCGTCTTTCGTCCACTCGCTGCTAATTTTTCTTCTATATTAGCTATTTGCTCTGTTAATGTGTTGTTTTTAGATATTGTTGAAGCAATTTCAGTTTCAAGTTTCTTTCGCGTTTCATAACTTTCTTCCAATTCCCCTGTTTTTTTAGTAATACCTTTTGAGCAGCCCTCGAGCTCCTCCCGCAGAATAGCCACTTTCAATTGTAAAAACCTATAATTATTTTTGGCATTTAGGCTCTTTATCTTTATGCATTGTATATACTACTTACTTGGTCAAGCCATCGGAACTTAGTTTCTTATTCGGCAGTTTAGTACCTGGCCCGGAAATAGTCGATAAAGCCTTCGTAGACGAGCTTATCTCAATATCCTTGCTAGATCCTTTATTATCCAATGCCTCCCGCGTCTTTTTATTCAGCTTTGAACTTAACGCCGCTAAATCTGGACTTTTAGATTTGCTGTTATTTAGTATACCATTTCTCAGTAACGTATTAGCCTTGTCCTGCCACACTCTAGATTTCCAATCAGCCGTAATATCGCGAGTCGAATTTAAAGCGGATTTAATATTACGTGGGACTGTACTACTTTTCTCATTACCAATTTCCTTCCGTGCATTGTTTTGATTTGTTACTGCAGCTTTCCCCGTTGAAACAGAATTCACTACAGGAAGATCCTCTATCCTTCTTGTTCCGCAGCTAGAAGGATTTTTGAGATTTTCTGCTTTGCGAGCAGTCTTTACCACAATGAGAGTTTTCGCTTTTTTATCAATTTTCGGATTTAGTTTATGAAGTTCTTTTACACGAGACAGTAATTCGTTCATTTTGAATTTTTAAACGAACACATTTAAAATGGATTTTTTTGCATTAAAACTAAAACTACGGTTGCTGAATGACAGCAAAATTAGATCAAAAAATCAATTGTTACTATGTTAGGGGTCGTCCATGAATTATGTGAGGTGATTTTTGCGTTTTGTGAGATGTCGTGAGATTTGACTCGACCCCCTCCCTCCCACCTAATCTCACGTGAGATTTTTCAAATTTTAAAAAATCTCTAGTCTTTACACTAAAAATACGTATTTACGGTCGTAACCACGCTTGTTGGAAGCAAGATTTTATTTGAGATAACCGATATTTTGGGCTCCTTGCCCTCCTCTATTCCACTCGCATTTCCGCTTGTAGAGCACACACAACTACCAAAACTTGAGCACTTACTTAACAAGCATTTCATTACGCTAAAATTCGGCGTGTGCCTTCTTGAAATTCTAAATTCTAAGGGCCTGTTCGCGGATCAGTGTTACTTGGCTCGTACCCTGCAGCATTTGACGAGTCGCGCGTTTGACTAGCAGGTGGAGTCTAAACAATTGAATAAACATTTTTGTGTAGGATGATTTACCCATATCTTAAGGCTCCAATTTACACACAGATCGCCGGCAGGCCATTGCCTCAAAGTTTTCGTCTTGAGGCCAAGTATCACCATTCACTCACCGGCCGCCAACTGTATGGGACCTGCAGTTCAAGAAAGCTGACAAAAATCGCATTTATCGTCAGTTCGGGCCTGAGATCTGAACTCCTGTTCACTCCAAAGCCGTGAATTTGATGGCAAGAATTCACGCCTTATTCACTAGAAACGGAAAGCAAGTCACAAGCTAGGCGTGAAACCCATCCACATTCGCGTTCGCGCTTGTTTGGGAGTTCACGGTGTGAGGCTGGAGCCGCCTTGAAGCTTTCGTTGAGGCCATGAGCATTTTTATCCTAGATAGTAATATATGGGACAAAAGTTTGCCCACAGTAGATAATAAACAGATGCCTCTCCAATTGTCGCATATTGTTAGGTCCCCCTTTTTGGGTATTTTGACTATGATACCTTCCGTCGAATCCTCCGGGAAAGGTACAGGTGTTCTATACTTTTTCCAGGATTGCCTGAAGCGCATCTGCTATGAGGTTTTAATCGGCTTTCAACAATTCTGGCGGGATGCCATCTTTTCCAGCTGCTTTATCATTGGCCATCTCATGAATTGCGGTTACTATTTCCGTCTTGGAAACTTTCAACCTCTGAAAAAATTCAACTGGAGATTTATCAACGGGATTCTCTTTATTTTAGGCTGAGAAATAATTTCCCAATAGTCCATAAAGCCAACTGACCGGCTACTCGAGTTATTGAGGGTCAAAGGTCACGAAAATCAATTTTTCTCAAATATCTCGTAAATTATCGGTTTTATGCAATTTTTGGCTAAGTAAAGATTGTTCGGGAGATGAATCTGCAGAAAAATGTCCTATACGAAATTTATGCAGAACCAATGGTTTTTGGGATATGGGGCTGAGGAAACTCGGGCATCGCGCTGCATTCTTTCACACACCACCATTGAAGTATAATGCAAGCAGCGTTTTTACATGGTATCCGTAGTAGGCCTAGTCCATAGGTTATAAGGTATAAAATAATTTCTTGGATTTATCTGCGTCTTCAGTTGGAGCATAGCATTGGACTACCGTAGTATTTCTTAGTCTGGTACACAGGTGCACGGTAATAACTCTCAGAAACTGGTGACCAGCTAATGAGGCTGGACCTGGCTTCTTTGGTGAGTATTACGCTAACAGCATTCCTACGGCTTTCAGTTTCTTTTCTCTCAGAATATAAGAAGGACTCACTCACTTTGGGCGGATATATTTTCCCCCGGGTCGGACCATCTGGTCTCGCTGAGTCCCATGATCTTAATTTTATATCGGCTCATCTCGTTGAGTACTTCCTCCAGCCGCCCTTCAGCAAGCAGTATTCTCACATTCTATGATGCGATTCGTGTCCTTGATCGAACAGCCGTCGTCGGTTTGTCCACATCCGGTTCCGAGGCATTGTTTGCCGATTCGTAGCAATGGTGTTTTTTATGGAGCGAGTTGCTAACCCTCAGCCCTACCGACTTAAAACTCTGTTTTGTGGCTCGCCATTCGCCCGTCTCCCGTTAGCACCTTGCCAAGAAGTACCCCAGGGGGTATCGCGGGGAGGTGGGATTGGGACTTGCTAACAGGTAAGCTAGATGTTTGTCTGTAGTGAATCTTCTTGGATTTTAATAGAAGTGACAAATCGGATGTCCACACCTTCCAAGGTCTTTATTAGCCGTCCGCCCCCCTTGGCAAATAAAGAAATAAGAAATAAGAATCTAGCCAAGAAACCCGTCAAGTAGGAACAACATAGAGGAGAATCTTCTTAGCGCAGGCCACAACTGAGAAATCCCTGACGGAGCTGAGCACTGTCGCGAAAAAAACAGAATCCACTGAAGCCAGCTGTTCCCGCCTTATATCCCACGAGAAATTAAAGGAGCAGAAGTAAGTGAGTAAGAAGATAATATTGTAAACATCCGGTTTCTAGTAGTATTAATGGTTTTTCTTTGGTTTCGACTCTAGAAGAACGATCAGAAAACCTCGGACTATTGAAATGAAAGTACTCTCCAACTCCAACTTAATAATGAATGTTTTCATGATCATTATAACATCATCCAAAGTATCACAAAGATATTTTACTATGTAGAAGAATTTTACTTCAGCGGTGTTTAAAATTTCCCATAAACAACTAAAAAAAAATAATAATTATGTAGTTCTCAATGTATGCTATCTAAAAAACTGCCCTTAATATGTTTACGAAACAAACACAACTTTTTCCTC
Organism: Thereva unica; assembly: GCA_949987705.1. Lineage (NCBI taxonomy): Eukaryota > Metazoa > Arthropoda > Insecta > Diptera > Therevidae > Thereva > Thereva unica. Next base: position 219,171,188 of record OX465281.1, read on the forward strand.
CTTCGTTAAACCTTGCTTGGCTGTTGTCCTGATACTTCTTATGTGGAAAAAACTTCCAAAACCATGGATATATGGTGGCTATATTAATAATAGCAAGACAACAACTGGTCCTTCCCCAGGATTTTATTTACTTTTTACTAATTGCTTATAAAGTAGTTTGGAGATGACACTACAGCTTAAAATTTAGTAATGCTACCAAACATAAATTAAAACAAAGTGTTAATTTATTTTCGTAAATTCTCTTTTTAGAATTAACCTTTCCACTCTAAAATCTCTAGAGCATAACCATATGCGAATTCGTTCATTATCAAGGCCAGATAAACATACAAAGTAGTTCGATTCCTTTCCAGCACTCTCTAAAGCAAACCCTTCTCCTTGACACTGATAACTCCTTATAATCGATTTATTTGAAAGGAAAACAATCTCATTTTACTTGGTGCATTAGAACCTCATCGCAATAATTTATCGTAGCAACCGACCCCTTACTTAGTAACAATTGATTAAAATCTTTCGATTTTTTTAACTAAATTTTGCTGTCATTCAGCCGTAGTTAATACAAAAAAATTTCCGGTTTAAGTGTAAGTGTTCGTTTATAAATTCAAAATGAGTGAATTACTGTCTCGTGAAAAAGAATTTCATAAACTAAATGCGAAACTTGATAAAAAGGCGAAAACTCTCATTGAAGGGAATGTGGCACAGGCTGATTGTAAAACAGATAGTCCAAAAAATCCTTCTAGCCGTGGAACAGGTAACAAAGAGGAGCCTTCACCGAAAGTAAATTCTGGTTCAGCGGGTAAAGCGACAGTAGCAAATCAAAACAATGCACGGAAGGCTAATGCTAATGAGGAGCGTAGCCCGTCCCCAAATACAAAACCCGCATTAAATTCAAATCGCGATAATAGGACTCAAGTGAAATCTAGAGTATGGCAGAATAAGGCAAATACAATACCTAGGAATGGCATACTAAATAATCGCAAACCAAAAAGTCCAGATGTTGGAGCGTTTAATTTAAAGTTAAACAAAAAGACGCAGGATGGGATAGCAGAGGATCCAGGCAAGCCTCCTATTAGTCAGCGATCTAAAGGAGGATATACATCACGTCGCAAATCGCCGGGGACTTCTGCTAGACGACAGTCACCTCGAATATCTGATATAACCGAGACATACAGGAATGAAAATTTTATTGAGAGCCCCTCTGCTGAAGCTGTTTCTCCAGACTCTGACACAAACGAGACATCCGCGAAAGATACCCTTTCAAGGCCATCGACAAGAATGATGAAAGATATTCCTACCATTTCCTCTAAAAGGACCTTTACATCTATTTCAGGGCCAGCTACTAGACTGCCGAAGAAAAATCTAAGTTCCGATGGTTTGATCAAGTAAGTACATTATACATTTTGCGATAAGTACTAAAACACGACTATTGTAGATTTTTAAAATCGAAAGTGGCTATTCTTCAGGAGGAGCTCGAAGCTAGCTCGAAAGATCTAATTAAAAAAACAGAGGAATTGGAAAAGAGTTATGAAACGCAGAAAAAACTTGAGTCTCAGCGTGACATAGCGATATCTAAAAACAATACACTAACAGAGCAATTAGCTAAACTCGAAGATAAATTAGCAGCAAGTGAACGCAAGCTAAAAGAACGTGAAGTTGAATATTCCGAAACAAATCGAGAATTAGAATCCCTTAAGAGGGAATACCGCATAATGACTCAAGCAAATACGAATTTGGAGAAAAGATTGTATAAAGCCAATGAGGATCTTGAAAATTCAAAAAACAATTTAAGTTCGTTGAAAGATGCTGAACGTGAATTGAAAGTGTCTACGCGACAGGAGGTAGAGGCTCAGGAACGGCAAATTAAACAGCTTAAAAAACAGAGATCGGAACTGCTTACAGCATATAAGAAGCAGCTGTATCTAGTCGATAATCTACGACGACAAAATGTTTGCATGGAACAAGCAAGAATGATCGCCTTTGGTGAAAAGGAATTTAATAAAGTTTTAGAATGGAATATGAAAAATTAAGCAATTGTTGAGTCCCGACATTTTTTTACCTCTTTTGAAGCGCCTATTTAAAAAATTATATTTTAAGAGAAGTGTCAATAAATCAATCATTTGCTTGTTTCTAATTAAAAGTATTATTGTTGGTAGCAATGACATATAATTTAGCACGATTATAGTTAAAACCCCTTTCTTATAACTATTAACGATAGTTGCTTCTTCATAACATGATTCCTCTCTGGGACGGCGTTTGAGTTTTGCGCCCGGTGCAAAATATGCCAAATTGCGCCCCATAAGCTGAATTTCATTTTTGAACGCAGTCAAGAACAATGGAAAGGCACAGACTCGCTAGATGGGACCAATAATATTCATAGTTTGCGCAAAATTGAAGATTGTATCATAAAAGGATAGATTGCGAGTTTCATATGGGTCAACATCCAACCATCAACTTTTTGACAGCTGTGCGGTTGTGTTGTCTTTTGTCTCCCTTTTACTAGGAAAAGAAAAGAAAAGGGATGTCAGAAGGGAGAATTAAGATTAAAAACAACAACAAGCTTAAGCATTCTTTTGTCAAAGCTGATACGACTGTTTATCGAATTTCCAAAGGATATGGACGATTACAGCCAAATTTTGTTGGTTGGCTCGTATAGAACTGACCATATTATTTGCTCAAGCTAAAGGTGCCATCATTGCAGCCAGAGATTACTGGACAGATGGTGTTATTCCGACGGGGTCATAATGTATCTCACAGATGGCATAAAAATTGGCAACAGCGTAGATTGTGGTATCTTTTCCGACCATTGCAGAGTCTTCCAAGCGGAAATAACTGCAACTTGGGAGACTCTAGAATGTATTCTATCGGATAGCCAGGCGGCGCTCAAGGCTACTAATTCTGTCGTTACAATATTCTCAACTGTGGCTGCGTTCGGTAACGCAGCGCTTGCTTTGCAAAATCTAGTCATTTCTGCAAACTGCATCAGTCAATTTCGCAATCGACGCAGTTAATTGACGGTCATTTGATGATACCGAAAGCAGCCTGTTCTGAACTGCCGCAGGTCTCTGTGTGAGACTGCCATTCATTTTTATATAACTTTGTGTTGGGTTCCTGGACACAATGGAATTAGAGGAAGCCGCAGGGTAGATGAGCTTTCTAAACAGGCAATCGAAGTTGAAACGACACTCCATTTATCCTAGATGGGAACGCCCTTAGCCACCTAAAAACTGGCTGGGAGAAAATTCAGCTTAGCTCGAGCCGGGAAACTAACCCTTGGCTAATCTTTCCTTGATGGATTGAGTGAGCTGCAAAACACTGATTCTCCTGACGTCTGTCGCTTTCTTAAAAGCTCTAATTGGTTTGAATTTTTTTTTAACACTAGAATGACATCTCAACGGGCCCAATGGTGTGCCTAAAGGCTGAAGCACAACCAATCCGTTCCGTCCGCTCCGCACGTTTTTCCTTTGTTCTTTTTGACATTCCGTCCGCTTGATTGTGGCTACCGTTCCGTTCGTCTCATGGAAAGTTTATGGAAATGTCAAATTTTCAACTTTTAAAAACGGACGGAACGGATTGGTTCTGCTTGAGCCTTAAGTCTTTGAATAGAGAAGATAAGGAACCGAAAATAGCGTACCTACATGTACACGGATTTGAGGGAAGCACTTAGAATCAAGAAATTTTCTCTCAAATTCTCCCCCTCCACTTTAACCACAACAACAAAATACATTGACTTTAACCACAACAACAAAATACATTGTCTAACCTGGACAGAGGCGTAGTGAAATTTGTTTAGGTTTTGCGAAGGGTCTGCTTCAAACATTTAGCCAAGTGAAGCGTTCTCACCGAGACGGTTGCTGAAATCCCTCCCGGTTTTTGAATAAATATGACACAGCCACTGTCCGGGTTAGACACAAATACGTAAAGAATGCTATGCATTAGTGTTGCCAAAATGCTTCCCCGTGTTTAATAAACTGCACTTCCTCGTCTTCTCTATTCAAAGGCCTAAGTGAGCTCTCTACTCTGGGAGCCGCCTTTTCTACTAAACCTAGCAAAAGAGAGCAATTAACGAGGAATTCTCGCCCCAAGGAATCTTGTTCTCCTCATTTCGTTCATTTACCACTTTTAAACAATTCTTGAAACCCATTTTAAAAGCGCCTTGAAGTTTAAATCAATCAAGGTAAACAGCAATAGACAATACAGAGCCATCAGAATAATTTTTCCTTTGTGTGAGTAAATATGGTGCTTTTTACAGAATTTTCAAAAATTGCTCCAGCGTAGAATAAATAAATGAAAGATTTCTTTCACTTGGGAGATTTTTTTCCCGCATTTTTGCTTCTGATGCTCAAAGACGAAAATCTGTTCCTTCATCTCGAGTGCCATTTCTTGAGTAAAATTTTATGAAAATCTTGAAGCTATCTCTGGAAACTTCCTGCACTTCCTGCACTAGCAAAAGTAAAATTTTCCCGAATTTTCTTGCTGAGAAAGTACAGGGGCAGAAATTGGTTAAATCTCAATTTCAATGTCTACTACTCACCCGTGAGAATAGTTTTCAAAGTTTTAAACTTTTTTTAAATCTTAATTTCTGGAATTGCGCCCCCGGAAAATTGCGACCGGTGCAAGTGCACCATTCACACATATGAAAGCGCCGCCCCTGGTTCCTCTCATTAATTAATTGTGGGTGCTTTCAGTAATACAGTTTGCGCATATTTACTTTTGCATTATAGTCCAAGTGCTCGATTAGTTTTCTTTTTAATATTGTGTAACTCAATCGATAAATATTTCGACTACTCTGATTTAGAAAACTATTTTGACCAGTTATTTGTTGTTAAAATTCCCGGGATTTTTTATTAAATAAAAATACGAGCGGTGCAATAAAATAAAAATAAGTTACGAATTACACACACACCCACACATCACGAAACACTAACGACACACTATCAACACACTAAGGATCTGCCTCAAAAATCACATATGGAAGACCTTGAGCTTCTTAACGTCCAGTTTGAGCAGTGTCCACGTTTCAGATCCATGAAGAAGAATTGGAAGGATCAACCTTCGGTAAAGGCATACTTTTGTTTTGATCGAAATATTTGTTCGTTTCCATATGCACCACTTAAGCGAGGCGAAGGTTGCTGTTGCCTGGCCGTTGCGGCTGTGAACTCCTCGGATAAGTCGCTTCGAATACGACCGCTGCTGGTTGAACCATCGTACGACGCTTGGAGAAGTGATTCTCAATGGCACATGACGTGAACATCGCGGGAAGGTCCTTTTTGGCAGCAAAAGATGCTTATGTTGAATTAAAAGAGGCGGCAAAGGACATAGGCCTGAGACCTTGGGTCTACAAACACAAAATAAAACGAAAAAAAAGAAGAAATAACCAGACGAATACTAGGCCCAACCAGAGGATGGAATATGGTGAAGAAGATACAACAACTAGTTGTATTCAATTTTTGACGACCCGCAACTCTCAACTTTAATAAAAATTAACAGACTAAGACTAGCCGGCCATTTACTCAGTATGGATGACAATTGTATCCCAAAACCAGCCAGCCGCATTGGCTACAATATACAAATCCTACATTCGGCCGCGCCTCGAATACAACTCCCATATCTGGGCAGGCGCCCCAAAAACCACCTTGGCTTGTCTCGACAAGGTGCAAAGTCGTGCCCTCAAACTCATTGGTGATGGCCCCTTTCGCGCCTCCATAGACACCTTAAGCCACCGTTAGGAATGTAGCAGCCTTCTCTACACTTTATCGCTATTACCATGGCGACTGTTCCACTGAAATTCAGGACCTCCTGCCTGCACAACAATACTTTTCCCGCAACACAAGACTAGCCCGCTCGGCTCACCCCCATACCCTACAGCCCCCTCGTTCACGCACAATACGATTTAGAAGTTCGTTTATGAATAGAACAACTCGACTGTGGAATAATCTCCCGCAGTCAGTATTTCCGAACTCGTACAACACCTTAGAGTTCAAACGTGAGGTTCATCGTCATTTTCTTCTACACCCTCCAGACCCTTTCTAACCTTTCCTATTCTCCTCTATTCTTCAAACCAAGCTTACTACTAGGCATTGCACCATGAACTGAACGACATGACGGACTGGTAGTATAAAGGGTTACACCTAAGCTTGGTTCTTTCATATAAAAAAAAAACAGAAATTTCGGGAAGTAGGCCAGTAGGTAAACCCAGGAGGAAATGAATCGACTCTGTGATGGCTGACGGAAAGGTAATGCTCAACATCCTGGAGACATGCTGCAAGGGACCGTCAAACTTAGAGAAATGCTCTAGAGCAGGCCAAGACTCGATTTGGGCTGTAGCCCCATTGGATGGATGGAACGCCAAGTGAATCGTTAATTTCATCTAATATATAAAATAAATTATCATATTTAGATTCGTCAGAAAATTAGCCTCTTTGACTCGTACGAAAACATGCTCAAAATAATCTGGGCGATTAGACTCGATTAGTTCACTAACTAAGCAGTCCTTGACGGCAATAAGTACTCCTCCGCCTCTCGAGAGACCGGTGGAATCGTAGTCTCGGTCGCATCTGTGTATTGATCAATTGCTATCCCTGATCTCCTCATTTAGGGATGATTCCTTTAATCGTGATTCCGTAATTACGAGAATATTGAAATTACATGATTTCGAGTGAATAAAAAGTAGTAATTTAGTATTACAAAACGAAGGCTTTTTTTGGTAGGGGTACCTCCTTGAAAAATTAAATATATATTGTAATTTTATTCGTAAATGAAAATGCGACAGATAATATTTAAGGTCATGAATTATTATCTTTGTAAATCAAGTAATAAAATAAATATGTACTATTTTAACTATATTAAATTTGTATAAAAGAATCACAATTTTATAATAGCTTTACAAGTATATATAAAAATTTTGTTGTATCTTATATAATACAATTTCACTTAATTCATTTTTTTTATAACTAAAACACAAAAAAAAAGAAAGATATTAAAAGCACGATTATATTTCATTTAAACTTAGAATCGAATTAGCGTTACATGAAATCATGAACTGTGAAACTTTGATTTTTTTAGCTTAGAATAAACAACTTAATAATAAATAATCCTCAAAGATAACAATAAGTGTTTCGCTTTATAATCCTATTTATGACCCATGTCTTAGCTATATACTCTTCTATTAGGCACTTTTCTCCGCTTTTGGCGCATTTCCTTGCAGTAGTTGCGGAGATGCGTCATATAGTCTACCATTAATGTTCGATAGGCCTGTTTTAAAATATATTAGCATGAATAAATATTATTAATGTAGTAATTGAAAATAATTACAGTATCCAGCACGTATTTCGGAATATATCCTTTCAGATCTAAGCACAATAACCACTCGAATATGCAGTGATCTAATTTTCCTGGAACTTCTCGAACTGCCCAGCAAGAAATTAGATTTTGACCACTAAAAAAAAGTGAAATTTTCTTAAAGGTACAAAAACAGATTTTTATTGCAAGAAACTTACCGAATATATTTCGGACATTCAGGCATTTCAGGGTAACTTATACTAACGGCAGCACTTATATATATTTTATCTGTATTGATCTTTGGCGAATTATTTGTTTGATTTGGATTACCAAGTGCATCTGAAAATTCATCTTCTAGTGGTGGAGGCTCTGTATCAAAGCTTCCATGGAAATCTTTAGCACCTAAACTTTTACTTAGAGTTTTGAATGCAGAATGTGATAATGTTTTTTTGTCGCTTAATTTTGCATCACTTGTTGATTTTGCAATGCCATCATTATCATCATGATGCATTAAGCCTTCATTATCGGATATTGTTGAGACACTTCCTTCTGTTACTGAATGCTCGCATGAACGATCTGCTCCCTTTACACCATCATCATCATCGTCTTCATCTTCGCTATCCACTATTTTACCATTTCGACACAGTCGCCAGCAACGTAGATTAACGAAATCACGGCTTTTAACTAATCCTCCGCCACCACTTACAGTTGCTTGATAGGATATGTCCGTGTGGGAATCAATTTTCTGGAATTAACAATAATATTAGGATCTAAAAAACTTAAAATAGAATTAACCTTTAGGATTGTTGACTCCAGTAGTGTTGGATTCCACTTTGGGACATCTTCGATTTTGTAAAAAAGTTCCTCGTGCAATTGTTTAGCGGGGAAGTGAATTCTTGCCTAGAGAAAAGTGTGAACATACTGTTAATATACAAATTTAAATATTTCATTACGAATAAGGACTTTTTATAATTTAAACAATTTCAACACTTAGCTTAGGGATGACTTCTATCTTAATGAATCTTGATTGTTTTTTTTTCTTTGGAATTAGATACAGTAATAGTTTAAAATGATTATATTTTATCTAGGCCACCAATTCTTCATTTTCTTTTCAGATTGCATTTAATGTTGCCATTTATTGCTCTGAATGAAATCAAAACACTGGTTAGGTGACGACTGCAGGGGAGTTCCTATCTTCCCATATTTAGTTCGCAGTCAGTAAAATCATAATACATAATAATAAATGGCGTAAGCCTTCGTTTTTAGTCAAAGGAAACGATGAGAAGACAGAGACGTGTTTTGGTCCTCGCTCTTCTGTTATATTTCAGAAAACCTAGATTAATTGGGCAACAATTTAATATGTTTGCTTGTTTTTTCCATGGGTTTATGCTTATTTATTTACTCACGCCAATTGGCATTGTATAAGTGTATACATATATTTAACAAATAAAAATTTAGAAAAAAAAACATTAATTCAAATTTGTCAAGATATTGCAATTAAACTTCAAATTTATTAGCACATAGCAAATTTTAAGCACTTGCTGAAAACTCTGAAAGGGTTCCTCCAAAAAAAGTTAACATTCGCTTAGTACTGGTTCATCAACCTGGCTATTCTCCGTGGTAGACGTAATTTTTTCTACAGTTTACTACTGACAGCAGTCTTCTAGTGTTTAGCTCTACCCTCGAGCAAATAACTCGAAAATCAGCCATATTTTCTGGCGAATCGATCAAATACAAATTCAAATAATTTATTATAAAAGTGCTGAAGATTACAACCTCTTATATAGCACTACACAATAGAAAATAAAATTCAGGAGTGACAGAACGATATTAATAATAGTAAAGTAATAATAATAATAATACCAGAAACTGAAGTAAAACAACAATAATGAGTAATCTAAAGCTATCAACTAAAATTACAAATAATTTCAAGAGAAATTTAAAGAATGACATGTGTAGCATCCACAAACATAACTACAATTCTGCGTTCTTAATCAACTTGCAGAGCACCCCGCTGGATCCCTCAGTTTACACATAATTCGAAAGAGAATTTCACCCACGAATAGCCTGGACAAAGAAAGAACGCTCGCCAAAGCGAGAATTATACCTTGGTATAAGGAGCTGAAGACCTCTGTTAGATATCAAAAGCACTAACTTTTTATGTAGGTAATCTGGGCTAGTCAATGGTCTTCGGCTTGCTGGCATAAACTTTTCTTTTGCAAGAACAGACACCGGAGCATCACTGCCTGCACCATCTCCCCGCTCGCTATCAATTAATGCCGTTGATTTGCTTGAGACCCGTTTGAAAACATTTCTTACTGATTTGATGATGAAGAAATTTAGTGAGATGGAGAGTGTCATATCTGGACTATCCCAGAAAATTGACAGCATACTGGGCGATTTACGGATGAGTGTTGATAAAATGAACAAGATTAGTGACGATGTGCATGCAATCCAGCAGGACGTGTGTGTCCTTTATCAAAAAGTTGATGAGAATGAGAGATTGCTGAAACTAAGCGATGTAATAGTTTCTGGTATTCCAAATGTTGAGTCACTGCAACCTAAGAAAGTACTGACCGATATTGCTGCTTGTATTGGACATGAGTTGTCTGCATATACGGACGCATTCTTCTTGCGCAGCCCTAACAACGGCAATAAGAGGACAAGAATGGTGATAAAATTGTCAAACACCACTGAAAAGTTAGCGTTCATTCGAAAATTTTATCGTAGCGGTGGTGTTAAATTGAGCCAGATAAATATCATGCTTAATTCTGATGGGAGATTATATGTATATTTGTGAGAGCCTCTCTAAAAATAATCAGAGAATTTACAATATGGCAAACAAATATAGACTTAATAACGCCATCTCCACTGTAACCACTCGTCACGGTGTTGTTTACATTCGCCGTCACAAGACTGACCCTCTTCTCAAAGTAACTTCTGTGGATGCCATTGAGGAAATTATTGGAGTGAATGTCAACAGGGACAACGTCAATGCTGATATTTAGTTTTAATATTACTTAGTGCTATTTAGACGCTCTAACTTGTTTTAAAATTGCTAGGTATTTCATTTTTTTCTACTATGGTTAAGTTCAATTGTTTTTATTGCTTTTTTTGCAAATTTAATTTTAGTCTGTTTAATTTTATTCATGACTCTGCTCTGCTGAAGGTCACCACTGATGTTCGAGCGAAGTTGGATGATAATGAGACTGCTGTATTGGTTCTACTTGATTTCTCAAAAGCCTTTGACACCGTTAATCATAGTCTCTTGCTGTATAAACTTGCTACTCTCTTCAATTTTTCGTCTTCTGCTATCTCTCTCCTCTCCTCATTCCTTTCCAACAGGTCACAGTGCGTCAAGTTCAATGATAAGTACTCATCTTTTCTTCCTGTGCCATCAGGAGTACCGCAGGGCTCTGTTCTCGGACCTTTGCTCTACACTTTATTCACTAATGATATGTCTACCGTCATCCGGAACTGCTGTTTTCACTTCTTCGCTGATGATACGCAAGTATATACCTCATCTAATATTTCAAGCTGGGCGTCTAAAAATTATCTTCGACTCCATCCTAATAAATCCGTGGCCTTATTTATTAGCCGTCGCTTAGTTAACACCCATGATCTAAGTCCTATCATGATTGATAATACTCCCCTATGTATTGTGAATAAGGCTACGAATTTGGGTATTGTGGTGAACTCGAGATTGACTTGTTGCGACCACGTCTCGCTGATTCTTAGTAAAATTTATAGTTGCCTTCGTAGGTTATGGTTATTTGGTAAACTCCTACCTCAGCAGTCACGTCTAAAACTGGTAAAGAGCCTCATCATGCCACATTTTCTATATGCCATGTCGAGCTATATTGCCTTGGATGCTGTTTGCAGGCGTCGTCTGAATGTAGCTTTTAATGACTGCATTAGATTCTCTTTTGGCTTACGAAGAAATGCCCATGTTTCCACCTATCGCAAATTTCTCATCCCCTGCGAGTTCTTGTCCTACCTTGACATGCACGCAATATGTCTACTTTATAAGGTACATTTTACCAGTAACCCCAAGTACTTGGCTAGTTTTATAGTACCGTTACAGTCACGCCGCCTGTTAAGCTTTCGTATACTTTCATACAAGAGCAGAATTGGTGGTCGATCCTACTTCTTGCACACAATTAGACTATGGAATAATTTGCCTCCCTCTGTGAGGGGAGCCACTACAGCGGCGGTCTTCAGGAGGGAACTTATTAAGCACTGGTCCGGGAGTTAATTTTAATTGTTTTGATTTCCATATACGTCTTTGTGTGAATGGTCAAAGTCATATTTAGTTGAGTAAGCTTTTCAATAGTTTTCATCTTTTTTCTTTTGTTTTGTATTCTTTGGTCCTTTTTCTCTCTTTTTTAGTTTTAATACTTTATATTGTTCCGTAAACGATTTGTATCCTATATGTATATTGTACTCTAAAAGACCACACATGATGTTTCTGTTTCTGTCCCTACAGGCTAGGATGGGGGTCTCCAATCCGGTCGGTTGTTGATAGGTTTTGGTTAGATGTACAAACTACTATTTTCAGATCATATTTCCGTTAATACGCTTCGAACAACACCTCAACGAAGTTGTTATCTTTTTTGGTTCGCTCGATATCGTGCAGGAAAAAATGACCACATACGTGCGCGCACACACACACATACTTATTCTCAATTTTTTGCTTAAAATGCTATTGGGACCTTAAAAAATGAAAATACGTTGAAAATTTCGATTTCGATTTTCGGACCGATTACAATAACTTCCCTATAAACTGGAAAGTTAAAAATGGTATCGGTTAGAAAATACAGGGTTATGCATATGTGAAACTCTAACAAAAAATGTTTAACGGGATCTACTAGCTAAATCGTCTAACCAAAACTTATTACTAGTCGGCCGCTTTGTAAACTTAGCAAATACACCCTGTATAACCATGTATTAACAACCGTATAAAATCTAAAAATTTAGCCAGGATTTTCCCGGTAAAGGTCGATCCACGCAAATTGGAACGATGTAACTCCATGGACGCAAATTCCCACAATTTTAGCATTCGGCACAGAGGTACACCGACCTTAAAAACCGCAAAAATACGTTACAACCGATATTCTTTAATTTACCGGAGTAAAACAAATGTTTTTTTAAATTCAACGAAACATTTTATAAGAATTCAACCTTGCCTTGAATGGCCAAATGTATTTCATCTTCCTACAACATAAATGTAAAGACTCGTGTGGATCAACTACTAAAGTTTTTTAAGCAAATCAATAAAATATGCCTTTCGGCTCATTCTAAACTATTCGTAGAATTTAGTTTCGTGATCCACCAATACTCTAGATACACTTGTGAAGTCTTCTTCCACTTCTCTTTCTTATTCTTTTCCTCCTAATACAGCAAGATGTTAAACGCTAAATTCCATGATGCACTTATGGTTCCTGTAGAAACTTCAAAATTTCCATTGGGCATTGAGCATTGATACGAAAAACACAATGCTGTGTGAATGTCAGTGAAAAATTCATCACGGAAGCCACTGACACGGAAAGCTTCGGTGGCATACCGTCAGGGATATGTGTAGATCGACCTTAATAACTGAATTTTACGACCGATTTGACGGAAGAATATAGAACCCGATCAAAGATGTTTGTTTTTCCTGTCCATCAGACTCAATTATTGGTATCTTACCGAGAAAATCTCTCCAAAAGCGTGGATTTTTATCTTTTTTTGCTTAATTTTTTGGCTTTTCGGCGATCGCAGCACTAGAAGGGCTGAGAAACGATGCAATTATTAACTTAAAATGTACAACTGCTTTAAATCTCGAAACCCCGAAAATACCGAAATACCGGTGTTTATTTGAGGTCAGTACTGAAAATACCGATTTCAAAAAATGGTACAGTATTGCGACCGCTTCTAATGACGTTTCAGAATCGTGTACATTTGTCGAAATCGGCTAAAGTCAGAGTTAATGTAGGATTCTGAACAAGACGGCAGACTGCAAACCGCAGGCGGCACTACCGAATTGTATTATAAAATCACCAAGTGTCACCTGCTGTTTGCGATTTTATCATACAAACTGGTAGTGTTGTCTGCCGTCTTGTTCGGAATCGTACCTTTATTCAATGTTGATGAAATATATAATAAAAAAGACAATAAAATTTAAGTCAAAATTAAAATACAAGTCAAAAAGTCAAAAAGATAAAATCACCGACCGCAGGACCCCGATTTTCGTGATCGATTTTCTTAAAGGTGTTATTTTTTGTCACTCAAACGCCCGTTTTAGCGGACTACTAGAGGAGGCCAAGGCCCAATTTGGGTTGTAGCGCCATTGAATTGATGGATGATCAGGAGGAGCAACAGCTTCAAATGAAGTAAACTGATCACTAACTTGCATTACTTGCAGATACATTATCTCAGATTATAGTTGATGGAATAATGGAATATAGTTACGTATTTGATTTTTAAGTTAAGTTTTACTGTACAAATTCTAAAGCGGAAGAACTATTTTCGGGAGATCTATGTAAATTGATTGACTGATAGACAATATAAAATAAAGTAATACAATTTGTATGATTTTTGAACGATAACTATTTTATTTGGCGGCTTTAGGCAAATTGTGTGGTCTATTAAGTATTGAGTTAGCGATTATCTCATTAAATTTATTGATCAAATTGATCAAATAATTATTTGTTGGTGACAAAAGACATTAAATGCATGATACACAGTTTACTTCATTAAATTCAAGATTTTCAAGGTTTACAAATAATTATAACACATCAAATTGCAAGATAAAAAACTATAAAAATATTGCACAATACTACACGAATTATTTTATTTTATTCTAAAATATAATTAATTATTGATAAAAAAGTTATAGCGTTCTTTATAACATTAATGTTTATTACTTTTTAGTAAAATTTTATTAAATGGTTGTCACGTATTAGCTTCATTTATTACGTGTCCTAAGATCATAAAAATGTCTTACAGATTAATTTTACACCACCATGCACCAAAGAAAAAATCAAATGGAATTTTTTACTACTTACGGTGAGCCTATATATTTTCCCAAGCTTTGCCTTTTGGATACTTTGAATGGTATCGCCTTTTTCTGTAACTGTTTCTATTTTCCAATTACTCGCTTCCAGAAGATCGTAAGCCTTGCGAACACATTCATTTCCCATATTTTTATATTCCTCGTTCTATTCAAAAAAAATAAATTAATTAATATTATTTCAAAACAAAATTTAAAACTGACGTAAAAACTTTTCATTTTAGAAAAAATATATAAGACAAGCTTCTCTTTTAAACACCAGCAACTATAAACCAGAACTGACAACTATACTGGAGACAGGAGCCAAAATATAACTTTTGTCGTTTGTTTAAAATTTCGTGTTGTGAAATATTCTTAACCTTTAGCAGAATATATTTTGAATAACATCCATTTTAGGTAAACATTATTTACACCAATAATTGACCACTGCTTGAAATTCAAGATTCAAAGTGAAATTTGTAATTCAATCAAATTTGAGAAGTTCCGACAACAAAAGAGATTACGCGTCTTTGTCTCCATTTGCATGAACTGAATTTCTACATCTGATTTTCAATTGATTGACATCCAAATTGAAGGCAATAATTAAGAATTGTTAATTGGTTTATAGTGGTTGGGGATTAAAAGAATTATTACTTTATTAATTGCTTGATTTTTTTATTGTAAGTTATTGTATTCGAAATTACCTGTTCATTTTCTTCATCGCTGTTATGAGTGGAATCGTAGGGCGAATAAAAATTTAAAGTTGAATCTGGAGGAGCAGTTTCAATATCTAGAAATGGTGATATTAGAGGTGATCGATCTGTTGGTTGAGTTTGGGTTATAGCTGCAAAATAAATTAATTTTATTGAAATTTTAATTTTCAAGATGATTATTATTTATCTGAGCTACATATAATAGTAATAAATTGGCTAATGAGTGCGCCTCAATTTAATTTAAAGGCATGGGATTCTTTTCTATAGATATACTGATCACTGGTATATGATGAAAAACTAGCAACAACAAATAAGGCTTTTAAAAATCTATAAAACTCGTGACCGGTGAAAGCTAGATCTACGTCATAGTAAAAAATCTGAAAAGCTTTCTGCGTAAATACACTACATCAGGTAGCAAGGTTTGGCTAATAAGAGAACCTTGAACCGTAGTGGTATTGACAAAAGATCAACAGGTTGAATAACAGGTAACAAATGTACAGAAAATTGCTGCCCACAAATTGCTACTGTCATAGTATAAAATCTGATTTTAGATATTTCTTACGGAATACTATTAGAGATCACGTCCTCCATTTTGCCAGACATAATGTACGGTGGAAACCCCCGCCAGACACCTTTAAAGTGTAATACTTTGTAATTGTATTTTTTTTCCTGTGTGAGGCATTTGGCCTATTGTTCTACAACCCCTATACCTCATATTTGTAGGCCAGACGGCTTGAACAAGTTCAGCAGTCTGCCTAGTGGCTTCTCGCTTAGCTTTGAGTGTTCGAGCAGGCACTCCATAAAGAACATGGAGGGCAGACTCATCCTCATCCAGGCAAAGCCTTTGTATGGGGTCCTCCGCCCCTCCTATCCTCCACAAGTGGTAATTTAGAGCACAGTGTCCGGTAATCAAGCCAACAAGTGTCCTGACATCATTCCTACTGCGCCCTAATAATTCCTTGGCTGTCTTAGGGGACGGCACAGGAAGGAATCGCTTAGAGTTGGCCAGTCCAGGCGCGGACCTCAAGCGTTTAAGCATATTTCATCAAAGTCCGATCGGCCCGGCGGCCCTTAGCAGCAAACTGGATGGTGAATGCAATATCAAAGCCCTATTTAGCCAGAGCATCCACACTTTCATTATCTTTGAAGCCCCATTGCTGAATCTGGGGCTTTTACACCAGATTCCGACACCCACATTTGTCTCTGGTTTAGAGCCACCCGTGTACCATACTAGTCCGCTCGGCAATTCTTTAGGAAAAGTCCATGTTAGCCTATCCTGTATGTGCACAGGAAGTCGCTGAAATTTTGAGAATCTAAAGGGCATACAGTCCGATAGCATCGCCGCTTCCGGAATCTCTTCTATGATGTTGATTATTATAGAAAGTCTCGCCCAAGACCAGCGCCCAGGTGACCATGCGCTTTCAGCCGCAGCGCCAGTTGATGGCGGACTTCTCTACCTCAAGGTGGAGGGGTACCAGATTGAGGAGAATCTCCAGCGCTGCCGTCGGGGAAGTGCGGATGGCCCCAGTGATGGAGAGGCAGGCCATCCTTTGAATTTTTTTTTAAATTAGTTATGAAACCCTTAAGGGTCGTTCTGTGCCACCAAACTAAAGCTCCATAAGTTACCATTACGTGGTTTTCGGCTCTGCGACAAGCCCACAGGGATCTGCACGTTCTGCTCATCAGAGTGTCCATGTGCTGGTTCCAGTTGAGCTTGGCTTCTAGCGTCACTCTTAAATAGTTGGCTTGTTGTGAAAAGCCTATAGTTCTGCCTGCGAGTGTAGTTTTCAAAAGTCCCGGTAATGATCGTTTCCTGGTGAAAAGAACCAGAACCGTTTTATCGGGATTGGCCTTGGTCTCCATCAGCTTCTTCCTCCAGACGTCTCTCTGCTCCGCAGCTTATCTCCAGTTTCTTGTGTTGAGCAGTTTACATGGCTTTTTTGGTATCCTAGAGTCATCCATTCTTTGGACATGACCGGTCCAACGAGAACCTTCCTCTCAAATATATCCATTTTGTCCGCGGAGATACTCCATGCTTTTTGGGAGATACTCCATGCTTCATATCCATACGTAGCTACTGTATGTATGATGGTTTTGTAGATTTTCATTTTGGTTTTTCTGCGGATGTCTCTGGATTTCTTCACTGGCAGTAGTGAGAAGTATGTTCTGTTTGCGGCGTTTATTCTTCTTTGTACGTCTATCGTTTCATCGTTTTCTTCGCTTACTACCACAGGTAGTTAAATTGGTTTACCCGTTCGAAGTTATGTTCCCCCCAGGTGGTGTTGTGGTTTCTTCTTCTTCTTTCCACCCTTGACTGAATTAGAATCTTACTCTTGTCTGCATTTATTTGCAGCCCTATATTTTTGGCTCCATCTTTTAATACCTTGAATATTTCTCTAAGGTATGACAATGATATGTATGGCAAGGCAGTTTATAATGTCGGCATATCCTGCTTTGATTGTTTTGATTTGTTAAGCAGGGTTGCGATCGTATCAATATTTACTTTGCTAGGCAGAGATTAAATAGCATGGGTGCCCATCGCCCTGCTTTAAGCCTTGTTTAACTGGGAAGGACTCCTTGTAGTCTGACTGCACACCTTGCGTTTTCCATTGTCATTTTTGTTAATTTCACTATCTTTTGGGGGATATTTAGGTCCAGCATTGTTGCATACATTTGTTCCCTGTCGATGCTGTCGTATGCTTGTTTAAAGTCGATGAAAAGTTGATACATGTCGATGTTTTACTCCCAGAATTCTCGTATTTGCGTTATTGAAAAAAGTTGGTCCATTGTTGATTTTTGTCTTCTGAAACCAGCTTGGTATTCACTTATAGCGGCTCAGGCAGAAGGTTCCAGTCTGGCCTTATAATTAATCGACCCATATAGATTTTATTTACTTCATCTATAAATTTATAGATTAAAAGTAAACAGAAGCAGAATTGTACTAAACGTACTTATCTCAATATCATATTTTAAACCCATATCAGTATTTCCCAAGAAATTAACAATCAGACATAAAAAAGATACAACGCTAGCGATATTTTATCAATTGCTATTTCGATATATTGTGGAACCTAGACTCAAAATTATTATTTATTGATGATGTAGCTAGCTTTGATGTTTACTGAATAAGATTTGTACAATTTGTGTAGATTACGCCTCAATAAATATTCAATAAGAAATATAACAAATAAAATTTCTACAAATCAAAAATTTAGTAAAACCTACCTAAGAAGGTATTCCTTGCATTTCTTTCTTGTGGAATAACTCGACAATCTAAAAACCATGCTTCACCCCAAGCAAGCACAAATGATGTAATAATCAGCACAACTTCAAACACAGGCTGATGTGATCCAACCCACTGTAAAATAAAATAAATTTAATTACAATTAGATTAAACTTCTGAGTGATGACCTGTCAATAATTATTGATAATTTAATTAATGTGGCAACGAGGTCGATAATACTTATTAAGCATTGAACACTTACATCATAAACGAAAACTTTTGATATTAGAAACATACATGATCCGGCTGTTGAGAGCTGTAAAATAATTATTGATTAATTAAACTAACATATGAAAGCTTGAGTTTGAGATATATACAGCAATTACAAACCAGTGATTAATATATAGCAGAGCATAAAATAAAAGGAGTACGACAAATCTACAAATAGCTGCCATAACAATGTCGAATAGAGACTTGTGTACTGAATATTGTAAAATTTGTTGTTTTAGAGCAACATAGATGTTGTCTCCTGTAATCTAAATTTAAATAAGTTTAATTAGTAATATATTCATTTTATAATTTTAAATACTAACCAAAATGGCTATCAGCCATAGTAGTGATACAAAAAATAAATCAAATGTTACGAATAAACAAAAAAATCGGCGCACCACTGACATGCGACCATCTTGAGTATAACCACCCAAGAACTCTTCTGTTACTAAATTAATCGAGTGAGAACGAGCTATTAAGAAAAATTAATTTAAATTAAGCTTCTAATTAATGAAATTTTAACTTACTTAAATCCACTGTTGTGTATACATTCCTAGCATGCATTCTTTCAATATTTTCGTAGAGAGATTGAGCAGCAGTTCTTACCTCATTCTCATTGTGACGCATCTTATGTTTCTACAAGCCATTTAAAATCACCATACGATATTCTAATAAACTGAATTTGAAAAGAAAATTCATATTAATTTCATTTAAGAGCAACTTATATTAGCTAAATATAATTTCTAGCGAATGCAGACATCGTTGAATAATGAATTACTATACTACTATTCACATCAACTTATGTAGGCGCAGGAACTTAATAACACAGCTGGACTAATTTGAAAAATAAATATAAATTTAAAAATTGATAAATAAATATAATAATATTATATTTGCTTATGTTTAAACAAAAAACATGAAGAAATGCATGTGCGTTGCAGTTGTTTACAATGAATGATTAGGAAAAATAATCTTCAGACAATTATATGAAATTACAAAAATAGGGACAATTGACACTTTTATAAATATTATCACGATAGGAAGAAAAGAGATGTACAAGCAAGATGTTTCTATAATTTATAAATATTTAATAATTGCATGCTTAAGATACATTCAATGTAATATTGTTGCTGAGTTGTGGGATGATTTAACACAATCGTAAATCGAATCGAATAAGAAAATAGATAAAATATATGGGTACACCAGGAATGCTATCTGTTTGAACCCAAACAACACAAATCGTATACCCGAACGAAACCGACCATCATGGGGCATACTTGACAATGCACGGTTGTGACTTTCTCGATTTCTTTGTATATCTCGAATAAAGTTATAACCTGATCAGTTCATGAGATAACTTACCTCAGCTGAAATTAAACATAAAGGAACATCGGCACAACCACCACAGTGGCTGCTCCAGCGAAATATACACTAGATTGGTCCCTTGGCTCAGCACTGTCTGTAACTTCCTTTCTCCATCTTCTCTTTAATGGCTCTACAACCGCTCCCGATTTTGAGCCGATGTCATCTAGTCCAGCAGTTCTGAGCGTCCTGGTCTACACCATCCTTCCAATGGAGGTTGAGTCTCCCTCGCTGTCGCACCCCATAGGTTTTACCGCAGAGAACTTTACGAGCATGGAGTGAAGATGACTCCATACTTCCCAATACCTCATCAATAAATTATCGCAGGGCACAAGGATAATTCTTTCGTGAATAGGACAACTTCAACAATCTGACTGCGATATCCGAACTCGTAAAACATCCAAGATTTCATATTTAGGGTTCGGCGGCATCTCTTGCAACAGTATTTTGCCTTCGCATAACTAAAAACCTACTCTCTCTTTCATGTTAAATATGCTACTACATATTAGAGATGGGCAAAACGAATCTTTTATGAGAGCCGACTCACCGGATCTGCATCTTTCAAAAGATCCGACTCCCAAAGCCGGCTCAAAAGAGTCATCTCAAAAAAGTTCTGTCGTATCTTCAGAACACCGGATCCATACATAAACTCTCAACTCAATTGAGAGCATATTTTGAGTTAAAAGCTCACTAAAACTAATCAATGTAAAATACTTATCAGAGTGAGCCAAAAAGAACAAATTTTTCGTTAACAACTGGAAATTCCGGGATGAGCCGCAATTTCCTGAAACTGTAGGACGTAGAAAACAATTTCCCGTCAAAAAAGTGCAGATCCAAGGTTTGAAAATTTCGTGATGTTTGTAAAGCGTATCGTAATTTTTGGATGATTTTTAAAGAGTGTCGGACAAGTGATGTTTTGTTGGAAAGATAAGATAATTTTTGGTTCGTGCAGATAAAAAATATCGAACAAAAATCGAATTTTATGAAAATCTTTTCAGGTCATATTTTCGTTAATATTCTTCGAACAGCACCTCAACTAAGTCGATATATTTTATGGTTGGCGCTATATCGTGCAGGTACAAACATCACTCACATATATCAATAAAACCAAAAAACGGCTCGACCGAAAAAACTTTTCAGATTATATTTTCGTTAATATACTTCGAACTACACCTCAAGTAAGTCGATATCTTTTGTGGTGTTGCGCTCCATATTCGCTCCCCTTAGCAGCACGTTCGCTGGGATAGCATCTTGATTGACTTCTTGGTGTGCTTCTAGTTGGTAGTATTTCTACTTGGTAGTACATACTTCTAATTGGAAGTTCTTCTTGGAGTACTACTACTTGGAAGTACTTCTATTTGGTAGTACTTGGTAGTACTTCTAATTGGAAGTACTTTTAGTTGGTAGTACATACTTCCTGGAGTACTCGGGAATAGTTCTTGGAGTACTTATTGGATACTTCTTGGTAATTAGTATTTTGGATACTTCGTGGAGAACCTCTTGGTAGTACTTCTTGGAGTGCTTTTTGGAGTATATATGTATATATTTATATAATTGGAAAAAAATATAAAGAAAATCCTTGGTAAGAATAAGTTCATTCATAACAGAATGGTTCCCGAATAGACCTAACGTTACATAGGGGAACCTGGAACGGAACAGGGGAAATCAAATTAAAATTAGATAGTTTAAGGCATGTTTAACTTATATCCAAAACTCGATCACTGTTGGTCAAATAGTTTTTGCAATGTATTTTACAATTAAGTGAATTTAAAAAATTAAATTTGTTACAGCGCCTAAAGAAAAACTCCCATGTTGGTTTGATTTTTTTACGTATGCTCTAAGACTCTCTTTACAATATCCAATCATAAAATTGCTGTTTTTGAAATTTTTTTTATGGTTTTTAATTTTTTTTGGGAAAAACTGCAACTAAAGCGTTTAAAAAAAAAAAAAAAAATAACCAACTCGGCGACGCAAAAATTCTAGGCGCGTTTCAAATTCGCTTGAAAAAGGACTCAGCTTCTATTGAGCACAACTTTCAATAAAATACTGTTAACCATAATTTTTTAAACAAATTAGAGAAGTTACCGAATTTCGTTTGAATTTTTTTTGCTATTTGTTACTAGCTCGCTGCACCCAACATTTAAATTAATCCAAACCTTCCAAATTAAACACTTCTTAACTAGTGATGACCAAACGCAAAAACAAGACAAGACTGATATAGTCTTGGCATTGGTCTTGCGAGCACGGCTGGCATGGTCTTGATCTTGGCACATAGCTAAGTCTTGGTCTGCTGAATGTGCCTTAAACTATCTAATTCAGAATAACATTTTTAAATAATGGTCTTTTCTTTTCTTAGAATAACTTTAAAGTGAGGTACATTTTTCGCAATTTTCGGCTATTTTGCAATTTTGCAAATTTCCAAAATCCACCTTACGTTAAGTTTTAGCAAATCCAATAACGAAGAAAACATGTCCAACAAACTTTTTGCCAAGAAGCCTTCGTTAAGAGATATTTAACAAGAAAGGTCAAAAAAAGGGGCATTTTTCGTGTTTTTCTTTTTTTGGGCTCCCACAAATTTTCCAGGTATTTTCATGTTTGCGCACCCCCTGGATATTTCCACTAAAAAAGTCCGTTACATCACGCCAAAACCAAAATATATAGGTCTCCCTGCTCTAGCGCCTGGACTAGTGGTGGTATTCTCATTGGCGAGTGACGTGACTACGAGGGATGTGGTGGAATGAAATTGTCGATACCTACACACGTATCGAGGAAAATGTCACTTAACACGCCATCTTGCGACAATTAAATACGAATTTTGTCTATTTATTCGCCAGAAATCTGTTAGCTTGACAATGAAAGGACAATTTAAGGTCGAAAGGACAATTTAAGGTCGAAGTGACAAATCTGTCACGTCACTCGACAACGAGAATAAGGCTCAATATCTACGCCACACGGAATTGAATCATGTATCAACCATGCTCAATAAACTGACAGTTTTGACGTAGGAATCGAGTCAATGTTTTGAACCGTGCATCAAACGCTTAAGTTATCATATAGTAGGAAACCAATTAGATTCCAATTTATAGAAAAATAAGATAACCCTTTCAAAGACGTGCATTTTTATGCACATACATACATACATGTTTGTTTTGCATGAATACTGATCAGCCTATAATATGAGATATATTCCAAACAGCCGCTAAGCTCTCTTCCCGATCTTAAGACTCAGTATGCATTTCGCAGGCAATTTGATATTAAACATTTTTTTAAAAATAGTAGTCAAAACTATGAATATATAAAATTTGCAATCCAGAAGTCATAAATGCTGTGCTGCTTGCACGATTCTAAGCTTCCACCTTTGATTGCAGTCATTCCGGTTAACGTCTAACCTTGATAGAAGCTGCTTCAGCGAGCAAATACTAAAGGTTTTATCTCTAAACGGAATCGACTTTTTACATGTTCATAAAAGTAATCGACAACAAAATGTACTCAATCCGTCATTCTTTGCTGACTGAGCCAATTCTACATACTGTTCCCGTTGCTTATTATGTTTATTTTAGATAAGGGCTCGAAATGTAATCTAATGACCAAGTGCTAACCGATAAAATAATCTTAAGAAATTAAAATATGTGATATGCCAAGCAGGTTTCAATACTATAATAAGTTTCTGATTCATAAAAGCAAAAAAACAAAAAAAAAATTGTCAGACGTTAACTGAAGTCGTATATGCGTGACCATTCTCTTCTACAGAGTTTAATTTTGGATTTGGATACAACAAAAGCGCGTAAATTAAAAATCACAAAAGCACAACAAAATTTTTGCGATCCCAATTCAAGAAGAAGCCGTGTCTTTAGAACGCTTGGAGTTCACTCACCACCCATCAAATAAATTTCGAGTGCGCGAATTAATTTCTTCTTAAACCATCAAAATCCTCGTCGCAAAACTCACTAGGCCAAAAACCAACAGCACCATGAGATACATAACATTCTGGCATGCAGTGTACAATTTCACCCAGGTCGTAGCAAAATGCATTTCCTCAAATCAATCCTTAAAGTAATCCTGCTCTTTTTTCTCGATTGCGAATCCTTAGGAATTGCAATTATTTTACTGGTCTGCACCGCCTTTGTTTCGATTTTTTTTTCTTTTTCTAGACAAATATATTGAAAATTTCCGCCTCAGTATTACCTTTTGTACTGTGAATTTGTTGTAGAGAATGTTTATGGAATTTATTTACTAATTAACTTAAGGAATTTGTAGGAATATTTAAGAAAAATCACTTGAACACAAATTTGTTTTTGATCGACAAAAATTGTAACACCTTCAGCGAATGAAAATGACGGACTACTTCAAGACTGCGTTCAAATGCGATAAAAAACGTCATTTCAATGTTGACAAATGTCATTGCTTTGACTTGGAAACAACGACATCTGTTTATGAGAAGGTTAAGATTAAGTTCGTCGTTTATTTTAAAAATGTTATTTTAAGGGCCTGTGTGAATTGGGACTAAATTGATGACTAAACTAAATTTTGCAGTTTTTGTCGTTAATGTAGGGAATTGCTGTGTGAATTCATTTGATGACTAAATTCAATTGACAATAGTTTTTACTTTTATAATTTATAGTATATGTTTTGTTATACAGTAAGCAACGAAATTTATAGATGCAGAAGATATCATTATTGACAACAGCCTATTAGATCTTCACTTTATTTTCCATTGTATTGAACTATTTTGAAACGAATTCAACATCAATTTAGTCAACTGTCAAAAAATTTAGTCTCCTCGCCAAAAGACTAAATACTGTATTATCGACACTAAATTTTAGTCATCGAATTCACACAGGCCCTAAGTACTGGAGCCAGTTCACGCAATTTGATACTCGACGTCGAATCGACGATTTATGAAAACGAAATTAGTTTCGTCGACTTTGAATTTAGGTTCACGTAATATCGAATATCGTTTTCATAACTAACTACCTCCAAAAAGTATGCAAAATCCCATAGAACCGTTACTTTTGATATTGTCCACAAGAGGAAGAGTAAAATTAATTAAACAAATTCATAATAACATTTCAAAATCTTAACTCTGGAGTTATTTTTCTATATTGTGATTTTTCTAAGAAAACTCTTCTTGAAGCAGTTTTAGTTTTTATTTTTCAACTATTAAGCCTAGTATCCTGTTCGTGCTGAATTCCGCTCTGTAGAGAATCCATATAATTAGTCTGAATTCCGCTTAGCTGGGAGACTTATGTACAGGGGCGGCGCTTTCATATGTGCGAATGGTGCACTTCCACCGGGCGCAATTTGACGGGGGCGCAATTTCAGAAATTAAGATTTTAAAAAAAGTTTTAAACCCAATTCCAATTTACTCAATTCCTGTCCCTACATTTTTTCATGCAAGAAAAAACCGGGGAAATTTTACTTGTCCCCGGGCAGGACGTTTCCAGAGATTTTAGCTTCGAGATTTTCATAAACTCAAGAAATGTACACTCGAGATTTTACTCAAAAAGTGAAGGAGCAGACCTTCGTCTTGGAGAATCAGAAGCAGTTTCCCAAATGAGAGAAAAATCTCGGCCGTTTGGAACACACTGCAATGGTAGAGTAGATGAAGAGAGGTATCTATATTCAATGCGCTACCATAACCTGTTCCCAATTTTTGAGCCATCTGTGTAGATAAATAATGACCCAGTCGGGATAACACCATCTGTCCAATAATATCTGGCCGCTTTGATGCTTTTACTGTCTAACAAATTAATATGGCAGTTCCACACGGGCCAACCAACAAATATTGGCGATCGTTTATTCTCGAT
Organism: Thereva unica; assembly: GCA_949987705.1. Taxonomy (NCBI): domain Eukaryota; kingdom Metazoa; phylum Arthropoda; class Insecta; order Diptera; family Therevidae; genus Thereva; species Thereva unica. Next base: position 219,196,868 of record OX465281.1, read on the forward strand.
TCGATGAAGAATCGTATGGGGTTTCACAAGAGCCAACTTTCCCAACGAACATTATGCTAGAATGCTTCAGCTTGTTCAGCTTGTTGTTGTTTTTTTACCCTAATTCTCCCCTCTCTCATTTTTTTTCTTTTCGTTTCCTAACAAAAGGGAGACAAAAAACAGCAACAACCGTTCACGTGTTAAAGAGTTGATTCAAAAATTCAGTGAAAGAATTCAGAAGTTCAAAAATTCAAACGAAGTTTTTAGCAGATATTTGTTGGTTGGATGTTGACACCCCTATGAGACTCCCAAAGTAATATTATTATTAGAGTCATCAATCACATTTTGCGCAAATTATGACAATTATTTCTCCCATCCAGCGAGTGCCCACTGCGTTCAAAAATGAACAGCTTATGGGTCGCAATATCGTAAAGTGCACCGGGCGCAAAAACGGTCCTGCTTATGTAGACAATGTAGACCTGACAGTTGGACAATTTGAAAATGCTTTAGCGGCGTTATGACAAGTTGAGAAAATTGCTTGCCTTTCGGTTAAATCCATTATTTAGAAAAAAGAAGATTGAAAAGGAATTATGCATGTTCTATACATACAATATCCTCGTACTTATAAAGATAGTAAAAAGAATCAAGCAACAATTTTGCATTTAAAATGTAAAAAACACATTACTATTATTTGACGCGAACATTTGTTAATGTTAGATTTTTCAATCTTGTATGCCTCCGAAAAGTAAACGTCAAAATTTCCGCTCATGAAAATAGTAAATACATTTCTTGAAACCAAGTATCCTGCGGAAAATTAAACGAGAAGTCTCCACTCAAAAAACACACCATCTACTTTCTAGAGTACAAAGCTCATTTACGGGTCGGAATTCCGCAAGAACAGGATATTAAACTTTATGGGTGGAATTCAGACCGTCCTCTAACCTGAATTCCGCACACTTTTTTTACATGCATTTTAAAGGGGAGTCTGAATTCCGCACGAACAGGATACTAGGCTTTACGCAGTTCATCTTTTTCTATTGCATTTCGCTCGTTCAGAACTGCAAGTAGTTCTGTGTGAAATTATTCGATTAGCCTATTTAGAGTCTTTAATGGAAAGGATGATAGGCTGGTTGGCCTGAAGTCTTTGGGTGTTGCTTGGCAGGCTTTTCTGCCTTAAGTATAAACGCTACTTTAACGGCTTTTCAACTAGATAGAGGAGATGTAGTTATTTTGAAGGCACCCAGTAAACAACCAGGGCATGATGTAACTAAGGGTGCGCTGCAGTTGTGACGGTACTATGCCTCAGGGCCTGATGATTTATAAGACTGGAAGGTGTTTAAAAGTTTTAGTAGGTTCAGGCATTTTCTACTTGAGACAGTCCAATCGCCGTTTTCTTTGCGTAAATAACTAAGCATTCTTGGCGCTTTTGTTAATATCTTACGCAGCCTTAAGTTTTCCGACGTGGACTCTATATTGTTGCAAAAGGTAGCCCAGGAGGTACGTTTGGCCTTCCTTATTGCCATTTTGTATATATTCAGCTTCCACTTATAACAGCCCCAGGAGGTTGCACTGTTGCTGCGTCTAGCTGAATTAAATTCTTTTCTACACTATTTTCGGAGTGTTTCAAGTTCTCGAGACCGCCATGGGGATTTGGAAGCTTCTTTATGCGGTCTGTTCAGACAAGCTTCATTAATGCCGTAAGTGCATTGTTCTGTGAAACTGTCCACAATGCTGTCGAGCTGTTCTAGGTTTTTGGGAATACAGGAAGGCTTAGGGCAAGGTTTTTTCCTATTAGCCTAGTATAGTAACCTTATTTTGCCCTTTTGAGGTTTTTTTTATTTTAGAAGGGATGGCTGGGCTAGAGTCTTGCAGTTGGAACTCTATAAATCTGTGGTCTGAGAAGGAGTGTTCCTTCAAAACCTCTCAGACCACTATTCGCTCGGAGTGGCAGTCTGAGACAGATGTCTGAGGTGATGTCCAGCACTTCCTCTCCGTTTTTGGTAACAAAGGTGGGATCTTGATTACAAATACTAAAGTTGGTGTTCAGTAGGTAGTTAAAAATAGCTTCACCTCGATAATTGGTGTCCGTGCTGCCCCAGTGTGTATGATGTGCATTTGCGTCACCTCTCATAACTAGGACAGTATGTCTTACCAGGTGTGTCTTACCAGGTCCTGAAAGGCCAAAGGAAGTAGAGGGCCCTCATCATCGTGAGCTACATAGAAATCCTGAGTTTCTTCTGTTTTAACTCTAGTTCGACCACAGCAAGGTCTCCATTACTAAATTGATGTTTATGTTATTTTTGACCAGAATATCTGTTCTGGGGTTTTCCTTTCCCTTGGTATAAAAGAGATTAAATTTAGGTCTCCTTAAGTCACAAATATTGTCACCAGCGATCCATGGCTCTTGGACTAGGGCAATATCGACTTCGCCTGAAGCCAAAGCCATATAAGTTTTTTTAGACATTCAATAAAATGATAAAAACAATTTTATTATCTCGCTCTAGTTCCTTTGCAGCCATATATCCACGACAATTTAATTTTTCTTCAATATAGGGATGTACCCAAAATTTTCTTTCCTTTTAACAATGAAATACAAAGATAAAGTAAAAAAAATTTCTATTCAGAGTCACTAGACATCTTGCCACGAATGTAAACAACGATAAGTGGCGTTGCGAGCATGTGCTAGCCACTGACATATAATAATGGACTGCTCATCAGCAATTATTCCCATACAAACCGATGGCACCAAAAAGGTATAGTCGACTAGCTCATCCATAAGCCCCCAAACTGACAGAGGCACTCAGAAATAAAATCAATTAGAAAAAAATAGACGGGTATAGTGATGTTTATATCTTTTGCTCTTTTCCCCATAAGCCCCCGGATTTTGACATACAGAATGTCAGTTGCTAAAACAGGCGTTAAGAACTAAATCAGATACACATAAAATTTGCAAATTAATGAAAAAAAGGCATTTTAAAAGGTGAAAAAGTGAAAATTGTGTTTATTAATTTTTTTAAACAAAATATTTGTGTTGTTTTAATGTTTTAAGTACGTATTTAAAAAATGTAAATTTCAAAAGTGATTCCGGTGTTTACATGGAGTGAAAAAAGGTTTGTAGCCTATGGAACAAATTGGTGCCATGAAAAATTTCTCATAAGCAGTCCATTCTATATGTCAGTGGTGCTAGCTAGTTAAGTCGTCACAGAATCGACGCGTGTATGAGAATTGGTCGCAAACAAATAGAAGACCAGTTGAAAAGGTAAAGTAGAGTCGCAATCGCGTGAAATTCGAGTTGACCCGTGGAAGACCCGTATTTGCACGGAAATCTGAAAATATCAATTTTCGCTCATTATCTTTCATAAGAAGCAGATCTCAACAAAAAAAAAAACATGTAGATACGTATTGAAACGTTACATTCCCTGTTTCCTGGGCTATTTCTATTTTTTGGAAAATAGAAATAATCTAAAAAATATTCGATGGAAAATTTTAATTAACCCAATTTTGGCTCTCTTTACTATAATAAATGAATTCTCAGAATATTTGTCTGAATATTTTTTCAATAAATCTTAACGTAGAGTTATTCAAATTTCCAACCCACTTTGAATATAATAATTATATCGGAAGTTATTTGTTCGCATTTTACATTTTCTTACTTTCTGGCTGAATGAATAATTTATTGTTATTGCTTCAATTTACGATAGAACTTTTATTAATTATTCACTTATTCAATATTGCTAGAGTAAACAAAAGTTTTTAGACCTTAAATTAAATAATTTGATGATATGATGATATTTCATATTTTAATAGAAAGAACCAATTGAATTTTAAAAAGCCTATGCTTAGTTGTAATTTATATGCATGTAGTTGACTTCAATACTTCTTTCAAACATTATGAAAAAATGCACTGTTAATAAATTATTGATTGTGAATTGCATGATTGATTGCATATTTGCAGGTGTCAATAATCTAAATTAAAACTTCGAAACCGAACCAAAACTGTTTTTTTTTTTAATTTCAGTTTTTCATGAATTTAGTTCCTAATTTAAGAAATTAATTAGAAGAGGTTTGAATATTATTTATTTTAGTATGGTTTAATGGCGATATAGAGCCCAAAATAATACTTGGGGGCACAAACTCTTTCATGTTTCGTATCGGAATTGCACAACAAGAAACACGAGCATAATTAGAAAACTATTTGATTTTTGGTAATTTATTTATTATTACGAACTAATATTATTATTCGCATGATATAAATAATTATAAATTAACATAAAAGAACAGGAGTGCCAAGAAGTATGCAATAGATTATCTTTTCAATGCGTGGAGGAAAATACCAAAAATTATCAAGTCGGATCTCGTTTTGCCGATATAATTGGAGAGCAGGTCTATCGTTGGATGCAGTGGCTTTAAAGCAAGCATGATTGTGTTTCGGTCCTCATTGAGGTAAAGGAGGATAAAGATCAAAGTCTGCCTCACAAGGAATAGCATCACCGATCAACAGATCCAGGCCAAAGACTAGAAATTGACTAATCTTTCATCTTCATATGATTAATGAGTGAAAGAACTTAGCCGTTGTCTGGTCCCAAGTCCAGGGTGTGAAAGGAGGAAGGTGTTCGTTCGTCTTGCCCTATTGACCTGAATCGGGAAACTGAAGAAAGTAGGACCAGGGATGCTGGGGTGAAGTGCAAGTTAAAATTTTATTTTGTTAAAATATTAAAAAAAATATTTTTTTATAATTTTGGAGCTTTGTCCAATCTTTATTGAGGTTCACTTAAGACTAACTACAATTAATTTCTTAAAGTAGAATAAAGCTAACTTATCCTATTATTGTCACCTGCCCTGCCGCGTGACTACATTCCGGTTGCACCGAATCCCACGATGGCTGGATGCGCGTGTTATCTTCTAGACATGGTGTCAGCATTTTTACAGTTATTCATTTCAGGTTTTATGAAATTATGGTGACAAAAGATGATCCGTTAACTCCTCCCTTCTTAAATCCGAACGTCCTCGTTTGGCATCCTTTTAGAAATAAGGAATCTGGTTGACCCTGGATGGCTTAGGCGTGGTACTGTTCCCTGATGCAGATTCGGCTGAAGGATCGTCTTTTTCCTTTTCAGGTGTGGTGATGTTGATGTTGGTAAGCTTGGTCCTTCTATGAAGAAATCCTAGTACTGCTGCACAGATGAAAAGGATTACTAGTATGGAGCCTAAACTATAGCTGGTGATGATGCTGGTTTCACTCTTGCTTCCTATTAAGTTCAGAAATTTGGTGTTATTCATCTGAAGTTCTTTAATCATTTCTAGGGATAGGATCTCTTGTATTTCTTCCTGCTGGCTGGACATTGCAGAATGGCTGGAAGCGGTTTTAAATATGTCCTTTCGCTATATTTGTATGATCTGCTGTCTACGGTTAGTGATGTATTGTGGAAACGGATTAAATAGGTTCCGGTTAGGTTGAAGTCTTCGTTGTCCATTTTGATTGTTCCTTTATATTGATTCAGGAATAATAATCCAGGTGATAGTAATTCGACTGATGGTACATGCTGATTATTAATCGTGGTACAGGATGGTTTTCTGCTTTTCAATAGGCGCGGTATGCATGTAGAATTGGTGATATCCTCCAAGTCGCTAGGATTGCATATGGCTAAATTATTATATTTCTTACAACCTACCTTAACTCCATATAATTTGTCCTTACATTCTAAAATATTTTCAAATTCAAGTTTATTTATTAAGTTATTTTTCTTAACAGTTTTTATTAAAAATGATGAACATGTTTCATTATCAGTTGTAGGTAAACTTATAATATATAAAATTGTATTATTGCTTAAAGCTATTTTTATCTTTGAAAATTCTAGTGCTTCATCAAGATTTATATAAGGGATATTACTTTTATCGAAAATTTCTTCCGTAATTTTTGTTTCTTCTTCTGATAAAACATATGCATTTACTATGTCATTTCTTGCCCAATTAATGGCGTATTCTACATTTCTTATTTCTTCTTTTAAAATTTCTAATCTATATTTGTAACTCAATATTAAATTATTATCTATCTCTTTATTATCGTTTATTGGTTTTATTATATTATTAGTTATGCTTCTCATTTCATTTATCTTTTGTGCTGTTAATTTATTAATAATGGTTTGCTTGTTATTATTTTCTAATTGATTATTCATTTTTCCTTTAATAATCTCAAAGTCGTCATGGTCAGGATTTCCTGCTATCCATTTCCATGCGCTTCCTATAAAATTGAGTGAGCGTCTACTTCTATCTTTAATTTTGAGTCTATATAAAACTTCCTTAGTTTGGGTTATTTCATTGGAAAGGTAAGGATAAAGGATGTGTGATTTATTGATGTGCTGATTAATGTTGATCTCTATTTCTTGGACGAGTTTCTGGTATAGTGCAATGTTGATGACGTGAATTATTTTAAAGGTTCCAGTTTGAAGCCTTGCTGTTCCTGTGTTTATTTGGATCGATTGGGAGTTGGAATAATCCAATATCTGAGTGTCAGCTAAGCAGCTTGCAAAAAAATGTCCTGGAAGCGAGAAAGGAGAAAAATTTTAAGTTTTTATGTGGCTCTTGTGAACTTCTCTGCCTGATTCAGTAATTACAAGACTATTTTTGTCTTCTTTTACGATTTCTTTTTTATATCTAGGCGTGAGCTTTGTGCCATGGCGTTTATGAATTTTTACGTATATAGTTTGACCTGGGGAATAAGTTTTGGGGGTTTGCCTATTTTTGTTGTGTGTGGTAAGGTCTCGTGCCTGAATGTCTTTTAGCCTTTGAATGTTGTCCTGTCTGGCTTTTTCGTAAGTTTCAGGACTAACACGGACATTTCTTCCAAAGAATATTTCTATGGGCCTTTTTCCCGTTGTTGAGTGAATTGAGTAATTGTACTCATAGACTGATCGGTCAAGTAATTCCTCAAACGATCTATGAATATTATCTCCCTTTCGACATCTCATTATTTCCGTCAATGTGGAATGGAATCTTTCCACTTGTCCGTTAGCAGTACTGTGATATGGTGGGGTTTTAAAGATTTTTATACCTAATTGATCTTCTACCATGAAGGTTATGGAGCTAGAATTTAGAGATTTTTCGTTATCTATAACGATTGTTTGTGGGACACCAAAAGTGAAGAGGATTTGCCTTAAGGGCTCTCTTACATCCTCAATGGATCGTGATTGAAGGGGTTTTGCTTGAGCGTACTTAGAAAATTTATCGATTGCGGTGAGCACCAAATTTTTCTCGGTTATATAGATGTCTATATGTAATATTTGTCCTGGATATTCAGGGATCGGTGTTTTGCCAATTTCTGGATTAGGTGGATGTCTATCATATTTGTGCTTCATACAGGTGGTGCACTGCTTTACTACCTGTTCTATTTTTCTCATCATTTTTGGAAAATAGAATTTTTCGATGAGATGTATTTTGTTTTCTCTGGCATTCCGGTGGGCTCTTTTGTGTTCTAGGATAATTAGTTCTTCCTGTTCCGCATCTGTTATTAAGTCAGTGACTTTTGATTGTGTAAATTTAATTTTATAGTTTTTGAAATGAAGGGGGTAAAAATCTTGTATCATTCCCATTATGGTTTCGGAAGTAAATAGTCCATTTGTTATTAATGGGTCGAGGTGTTTTTTGAATAATTCGATTAGATCTTCGTTGGTGTAGCTTGTACGAGTGATTACGTGTCGATGGTAAGTTGGAAAAGGTATCTCGAACTTGTAGTTATTTTCATTCCCTGTAAGAATCCATAATTGGTTTTTAAAAGCGTTGATGGGTGCTTCAACTGCTGGAATAAGATCGTGTCCTGAGCTGTCGTCACTATGTGCCGTACCTGTCATTGAATTTATCTGCGATGAATGATTATCTTGCGGTGGTCTTGAAAGTGCGTCGGCTACGACGTTCGTTCGACCTGGTTTGTAGGAAAGTTCATAATTGTATTCTTCGAGAATAGCTTTCCATCTTTTCATTTTCGCATTATTATTCTTGTGACTTAATGCATAGGTAAGTGGTTGGTGGTCAGTGAATATCTTGACTTTAGATGTGCCATATAAGTAGTTCCTTAACGATGTTAGTGCCCAAATTATCGCGACCATCTCCTTCTCGTTTGCCGCGTAACTTTCTTCTGTTTTATTAAGTGTTCTTGAAATGAAGGTTATCGGTTTGCCGTTTTGTTCTAATACCGCACCGACTGCGTATTGAGAGGCATCCGTCGTTAGGTGAAATTCTTGGCTCAGATTTGGATAAGCTAAGATTACTTCCTCGGAAGTTAGTGCGCTTTTAATTTTGGTAAATGCTTTTTTAGCATCGTCGTCTAGGAAAATTTTTTTATTTTTTGAGGCATTTTTGGGCAGACGCCCTCCTTCCCCTCTTAAAAGGTTTGTTAAGGGTTTTGCAAGTTTTGCATAATCTTTAACAAAGCGTCTGTAATATCCAGACAAACCTAGGAATGACCTGAGGTCCTTTAGTGTTTGTGGTTGTGGAAAGTTGACTATCGCGTCAAGTTTGGCTGGGTTAGTCTTGATTCCATTGGAAGAGACTATGAAACCAAGAAATTCTACTTCTTGTTTGAAAAATTCGCACTTGTCCAATTGGACTTTCATATTAGCCGAATTGAGGGTTTCGAGGATTTTGTCAATATCATTGACATGTTGGCTTTCATCATTACTGAATATAATGATATCGTCAATATAGACGAAACAATTTTTTCCGATGTGTTCTCTTAGGATGTCGTCCAATGCTCTCTGAAAAATGGCTGGAGCATTTTTGAGTCCGAATGGCAGTCTAGTGAACTCGTATTTGCCATTATTAATCGAAAAAGCAGTTTTTTCGATGTCGGTCTCTTTTAATGGGATTTGATGAAATCCACTTTTAAGGTCTAGGACTGAGAACCATTTATTTTTGCCTAATTGCATCAACACTTCGTTGATTTCTGGGATGGGATACCGATCTGCTATTGTAATGCTGTTAAGCTTCCGATAGTCGATCACCATTCTATATTTCTTTTCGCCTGAGGCGTCTTGTTTCTTTGGCACAATCCACACGGGTGAATTGTACGGAGATCTTGATGTTCTTATTATTCCGTCGGTCAATAGCGTTTCTATTTCTTTTTCTATCTCACCTTTAAGGGACATAGGGTATGGATAAAACTTTGTATAGACTGGGTTGTCTGACGTTGTTCGGATCTCACCTACGACATTGGTAGTGTACGTGAGTTTCTTGTTGGGATCAAGAAATAATTCGTGATGTTTCCTTGTCAGCTCATTGATGTAGTGCTTTTGCTCTCCAGTCATGTGGTAATCTCTGATATTGATTGAATTAACTGCTTGTGCAGTAAGCTGTTTAATCGGGATTTTTATGGATTCATTGATAACCATGAAGTCGTGTTTGGTATGGATGACAGCGTCTAATTTTTTTGGCTGTCATGTCCTAATATCGCGTTAAATGATAATAGTGTGGGTAAAAGGAAAAACTTAATCTTGGGTTCTTTTAAATTGAAGAGATTAGCAAACGTATGGTGGGTGATCTTAACTGGACCTCCTACTGAATCTGCGTAAAATAATTGTTTATTGGGGATTGGATTTTTTGCATATTTTGGTTGAATATAATTCTTATTAGAGCCGGTGTCTATTAATATTTTCATTACCTCTCCGCTATCTGTCTTACATTCGAAATATGGAAGCGAAGAGGTCTTCATCCTAAAAAATGAATGTCAGCTGCTATGTTATCTGTTTCATTTTCGGGAGTGTCATCGGGATATTGGTCGATGTACTCGATCAGGGTTTGGTCGTAATTATTCTCAATTTCGGAGTCTTGCTGCGCTTGCTGGTATTCTGCAAAATACTCGGGTTCTTCTTGAACTGGTGGATACTCAGGAACATCTGTTGTCAGATGATAGTTCCTTTGCATTTTCTGAGGCTGAGGTGGTCTAAAATTGGAATTATCAAATGGTCCTCTCTTCCCTGCATACTTAAATGGTGCTGGCCTATTCGCATAGTTGACCATGTTCGTACGTATGCTACGATCAACATCCATTGGTTCAGGTTTGGGTAATGGTTTTGGGGCGTTAGGCCTCTGAGGAGCAAATGAATATTGTTGTCCTCGGTATTGAGGTTGTCCTTGGTATTGAGGTCTATTTGGGGTAAAGAATTGTTGTCGATTTGAGAACGGTCTATATCCAAACTTCGGAATATACGCAAGGTCTGGGTAAAATGGTTCCTGTCGACGAGGATTATGATAGTTTCTAAAGGGTGGCGTTGGTGGAGGATTATTTTGTTGTTTTCTATGGGAGACATGATAGTCATTGGCATGGTTGGCTCTGAAATTTTGGTTCTCGAGTTTGAGACAAAAATGTAGTGCTTGTGGCAGGTCTATTGGCTCCTTAATTCCCAGGAGTCTCGGTAGATCGCCATTCAAACCACGTACGAAAGTATCGAGTGCTTTATCCCTGTATGTTTCGGTTAACAATCGCATTGATTCTGTACTAATTTCCATACAAGCGATTTTGTTTAGTATTAGGGACAGATGAGAATAAACCCTTTGGTAAAATTCTTGAGTCGAAGATTTTCCTTGAATGAGAGATGTCATCTGGTACTCTAGTGTACCTAGGTCGCGTTTGTCTGCGTAGTGGATTGTGAGACAACGTGAAATTGCTTTCCAATCTAGAGGTGTGTTATACGATTCAAGCGCTATGTCTGCGCTACCTATAATTTTGTTTCTGATAACGCTGAGAATTCCGTAATACTTAGGGCTTCCTTTTGTATGTTCGTAAATCCGTAGTACTCTATCCACACTCTTCTTCCATGAAGAGAACTCGCCGGGGGTTCCTGAAAATTCTCTGAGGCAACGAACGATGTCTGGGACTTTGTCTAAATCGGTAAGGCTGTTACGATATTGTGGATCTATGGTCTGATCGGTGGCCGTTGATAATTCAGCATTGGGGTTCATAAAACTTCGCACTAAGGCTGGACCTTGTGAAACAAGAACTTGAGAGACGATGGATGAAATTAGGGATTGTAATTCAGGAGTGGTGTTAGGTAATTGATTTGCACTTGCGGTATTTGAACCTGCTTGTGGTTGGGGGGTTGATTGAGGTAATACCGGTGGTCTAACTAAATTGTTTGGACTCGTCATTTTTTAAGATTTAATCGAATCGTATAAAAACAAGTAAAAATAAAAACTTCAATTATATGTGTAAATAACTTTTGAGAATTTTCCAATTTTCTTGGATATTTTAACTAATAAAGCTCGCTCGCTCAACTTTTTAAGGCGAATCCTTTATTGCCTTTATTTTATTAGTAGTAGTAGTAGTAAAAAAAAAACCAATAAAATATATTCAACAATAAAATAAGTAAGTATGTTCAATAAAGGATAAAAAAAATCAATAATAAAAAATATATGTTCGGTAATAATAAAAAATCAATGAATAAAAAAATATGTTAAATAATAAAAAATCAATAATAAAATATATTCAATAATTAAAATATGTTTGATAATAAAGAGATATATTTGATAATAAAATTTAAGAAGAATAAAACTCAAATAGATGTTTCAAAAATCTTTAATAATTTTCTCACTAAATGGTCACTTTTTATTTCGATTTATTATTTTTATCCGTAGTATTTATTTCCTTTAAAAAAAAAATTCCACACTGTATTCTCTGTGTAGATAGATTTAAATATAAAAAATCTTCAAATAATTTCTGCTTGAAATATATTATCCTTGATTCGAAAGGATGAGTTGCATCCTTTCAATTTATGCAATTTTATGCTTCTGCTTTTGGTTTAAGATTTATGCACTTTATATTTTATTTTTATAAATTCTTACTTTAAATGAAATTTTTCTTCAATTATTTTCACTTTTATATTTTCTTTACTTTAAGTAAATGACTTTTAAAAATTTCTTTTCCACTTTTTTATAGTATGTAATAATAGCTTAAGAGGTAACTTACAATATTATAATATGCATTCTAGCGGACTTGGCGTACTGCGACTGCTGCAGATGATTCCCTTTTTTCCGGTTGTGGTGACTCGGGCTCCAACAAACAATACTTCAGTGACGAGTGCTAATATTCTAAAGATTTAGCACTTCTGCTAGTTGCTGGGGTCTGGGACACAGGATGCGCTTCTTGAGGGCCTTTTTTTTTTGTAGATCTGCGCTGCTTTACAGGGCTTTAATATTTCACTAATTCACTAGTTATTTTACTCGCGACACTACTTGAGGGCCTTTTACGAATTTTAAACTTCTTAGCGAAAAGGAAAATTAGCTACAAAAACTCCCGTGTCCCTGCTCGGGCGCCAGTTAAAATTTTATTTTGTTAAAATATTAAAAAAAATATTTTTTTATAATTTTGGAGCTTTGTCCAATCTTTATTGAGGTTCACTTAAGACTAACTACAATTAATTTCTTAAAGTAGAATAAAGCTAACTTATCCTATTATTGTCACCTGCCCTGCCGCGTGACTACATTCCGGTTGCACCGAATCCCACGATGGCTGGATGCGCGTGTTATCTTCTAGACATGGTGTCAGCATTTTTACAGTTATTCATTTCAGGTTTTATGAAATTATGGTGACAAAAGATGATCCGTTAACTTGCACACAGTGAACATCTTCGCCTTATTGCCTTAAATATGTTTATGTTCCGCAGGCTGGTTCTTATTTTTTGCTTCTGCTTCCATTTATTAGTCCCCGTAGCCAGGGTCCTTCATCGCAAGTAGAGAAGTCCATCGGCGTTAAGTCTGGTGATCTTGGTGCGAAGTGATAGCTCCTCGTCCAATCCATATGTTGAAATTCGGCATTAATCATTGGCGAACTACTCTGCCACAATAAACTGGGTCAAACGGGCTTGATGATCCCTAGAAAGATTGCGTTGTAAAATTCAGTGCAGTGATGAGGTGGCGGTCAAATGGTAGCAACGGCCTCAGGGACCTTTGATGGTGCCGGTACATGAAAGAGGTAAATCCTGGCTAACGCCACCTGCGATCTAGGGCCTACACGATCTAAGATTTTCCGATATGCTACCGAATCCTACTTCAACCTCCACGAAGATGTAGATTTTAGGTCGGGTGTCCCCATGATGCTCTTGTCTGTACAAGAGTAACAGACTGAGGAGGGTCAAAGGCGAGTGCTTCGCGCCTCAAAACGAAGAAAATACCGGACTGGTCCTCCAGTTTGGGGTTGGGCGGCAGGCTGACAACCTTCCATCGTAAAAACCCACCCGTCACGAAATTTGATCTTGGAAAATGAATTATCAGGACTCTCCACTGAACGGGCGCTCTGCTTTCGCTTTTATTAGTACTAAAAAAATATAACATAAAGATCACAGCCCTTCAATGGAAAATGGGCCCATAGTGGCATAGTGAATGGATCTAAAAACCCACACGGTACTCGACAGTGGATCATCGAATGGAAGAAGAGAGTTCGGAGTAGCATTCACTATAGAGAAAGAAATGAAATTACTAATTACTTCAAGGATATGCACGCTTCGCATTAAAACAAGGCTACATAACGTTAGTCTTATAAACGTCCACGCGCCCACAGAAAAGAAAACGGATGAGGAGAAAGAGGAATTCCGCCAAGAGCTAACAAACACCATCAGGTTAATACCGTTAAATGACATTAAAATGATGCTTGGAGATATGAATTCCAAAGTAAGAAAAGAAGATGAGTTCCTAGGAATCATAGGAAATCATAGCCTACACAACTCTACCAATGACAATGGTCGTAGATTGATCGATCTCGCAAGCTCAAACTCAATGGTAGAAAGTTCAACAATGTTCCCGCACAAAAATATCCATAAGATGACGTGGCAACCACCAGACGGGGTAACTAATAATCAAATTGACCACGTTCTAATTGAGAGAAGAGGGGCCACGAGTATAATGGATGGAAGAACAACGAAAGGAGCAGATCCTGATAGGATAAAGGAAAGGTGGAGAGAGTATTTTCAGAAGCTATTGAATCCTATCCTCATGCCACCAACATTGGATGAGGTACGGGAAGCTGTAAAACAGCAACAAATGTGTATACTGATCCTAGAAACTTCTTTAAATTTGTCAACTCTAAGAAAAAAGTCGATAACTACCCAAAAACTATGCAGCACACTAACTGGTCTAGTAGTGAGTCTTCCTCGATTTGCAACATGTTTGCTTCTTTCTTTCATCAATCTTTCACTCCTTCCAACTTTCAGCCTAATGACAATAATTTTCGTCACATAACTCCACACCGAGAGGCTACTAGATTATCTCTTTCAATTTCCACTGACGATATCGTGAAACATATTGATGAACTCCCATTCGATTTCACTTCAGGCCCTGACGGTATCCCTCCTGCTGTCCTTAAATCCTGTGTGGAGGTTCTCCAGTCTCCACTGAAAACCCTTTTTAAAAAATCCTTAGATAAAGGGTATTTCCCTACCCTTTGGAAGAATTCGTTCATAATTCCTATTCACAAAAGTGGTAGCAAGAACGAAATATCGAATTACAGACCAATTGCCAAGCTGTCTGTTGAAGTGGGAGGAGCGACTCCTGAATGCGCTTTTAGAGTATAATGAAATTCCTCTCAACTTCATAAAAATTTGCAGTTAGGATAAATAAATTATAATTTTATTTAATTTATTCTTTCATTAAGCTTTTCCCGGATTCTCTTATATTTTTTAAACATTTATTTAAGTTTTAAATTTAACGACTTTATTTTAAAACGACGGTTAAATTATATAACCGAAAGTTTTTTTTATTTCATCAATGAAAACTTATACTACGACAATTAATGTATACTGACAATGAACACAATATAATAAGACTATTCAGTTAGACTATTAACGTAAAACTAATACATTTCTATTTTTTATTTTTCATGTCAATGAATCAGTGTATCTATGTTTGAATACATTTAATACTTGTACAGTGTAAGCGTACGTGATTGTGATTTCCCTAGAGTGTTTTTCCAAAGTAGTAGTGAAAATGACGTAACGCACACTGTACTCCAAAATTGTAAGTACACGTATTTAAATTCGAAAATTAAACTCGCAATAAGATAACAACAAAATTAATGCGTAGCGACCGCTACATAACTCCCCCTTCAGCGTTAGCGTCTATAAAAAAAAATATTAAAATCATGATTGAAAACTTACTTACAATCGAAACCGAACTCTTTTCTTCGAACTACGTGTTACCGGCTTATTACTGTCTTCGTTTCTTTCTATGTGTGCCAGTTTTAGTCTATCAATAGATACTTTTACTACCTTCCCGTTAACATCTATCGAAAAAATTTTTTCTCCCCTTTTGATCACTCTATACGGTCCTTCATATGGATTTTGCAATGAACTTCTCATCCTATCCGTCCTCAGGAAAACAAATTCGCAGTCCCTTAATCCCTTTGGCACAAAGAAATCTTTCTTTTGTTCACGAGAGTCCGTTGGAACAATATTTCTCATATGCTTTCTTAGCATTGCCACAAAATCTGTTGGGTCTGATACAATCTCTGTGTCTCTTATGAAGAACTCTCCTGGGATTCTTAGCGCTTGACCGTATACTAACTCTGCTGGACTACACTTTAGGTCTTCTTTTATTGTAGTTCGCATACCCAGCAAAATAGCTGGTAAATGCAGTAACCAGTTCGGATTATTCATCTTGGCTCTCAATGATTCTTTAAGCTGTCTATGAAGCCTCTCTACCATTCCATTCGCTTGCGGATGATATGCCGTTGTTCTGATCCTATGTGTACCCAAAAGCTTCGAGAATTCCTCAAACATTTTTCCTTCAAACTGACCTCCTTGGTCTGTGGTAACAGTTAATGGAATTCCGAATCTTGGAAAATACTGTTCGTACAATGTTCTAACTATCATCTGTGCAGTGATATTTTTAAGAGGATAGACTTCGGGCCACCTGGTGAAACGGTCCACGATCGTTAATAAATACGTGAATCCTTCTGCTGGCTGGAGTGGTCCAACTATGTCTATATGAATGTGTTCGAACCTTCCTGTTGGCGCCTTAAATTTTTCGACTGGGGATTTAGTATGTCTATAAATCTTGGCTTTCTGGCATTCTATGCATGTTTTCGCCCATAAATTAATTTCGCTGCTCATCCTAGGCCAAAAATATTTTCCTGTTATCAGCTTTCTTGTACTTCGAATACCTGGGTGTGCTAAATTATGTACAATGTTAAAAACTTCTCTTCGTAGAGTTTTTGGAATGAACGGTCTGTCTCTACCCGTTGAACATTCTAGCCAAATTTTATTACTTGTTGCAGGTACATCTTTTTCTATTAATATTATTCTTGAGTTTCTACCAGAATCTTCCATTAAATACTTTAATTCTAAATCATCTTTCTGTTCTTCTGCAATAATTTCTAAATCTATTTTCTTTTCTTTAATCGCGTCACAATCCTTACTACCTGTCTCTACTCGGGATAATGTATCCGCTACTACGTTAGCTTTTCCTTTGATATATCTAATATCCGACGTAAATTGCGTAATGTAATCCAACTGTCTCGCCTGTCTTGGACTTCTTTCAGCTTTTGTCCATATTGCCGAAGTTAGCGGCTTGTGGTCTGTGAAAATTGTAAACTCACGACCTTCCAGAAAATGTCTAAAATGTTTAATTGCCAAATATATGGCTAAAAGTTCTCTATCGAAGGTTGAATATTTCGATTCCGCGGCGCTTAATTTTTTCGAATAAAATGCTAGTGGTTCAGGCCCATTCTTGCCTGTTTGCTCCAGCATTGCTCCTACAGCCACGTTCGATGCATCAACTGTTAAACTAAAAATCGCGTTCTCAGAGGGATGAACTAATAGAGTTGCTGAAGTAAATGCGTTCTTAGCTTTGACAAAAGCGTCCTCGCATTCCTTTGTCCACTCTAAATTCTTCACTTTCTTACCTTTTTTAAGCTCTTTGGCTAAATGACTATGAATTGGACTTAAAATTTCTGCTAGTCGAGGAATGAATCTATGGAAGTAGTTTATCATTCCTATAAACTGTTGTGCCTCTTTTATCGATTTGGGTGACGGAAAATTTCTAATTAATTTAACCCTGTCTTCTGATGGAAGTATTCCGTCCTTTGTAATTTTGTGGCTTAAAAATTCCAATGTATGAACACCAAAAAGACATTTCCCTGGATTAATGTTGATTCCAAATTTTTCAAGTCTTCCAAAAACTTTTTCCAAATGAGCTTTGTGCTCTTCTTCGTCCTTGCTTGCTACAAGAATGTCATCAATGTAAACGAAAATAAATTCAAGTCCGTTTAGTACTTGATCCATAAAACGTTGAAAAGTTTGGGCAGCGTTCCTAAGACCGAAGGGCATTCGAGTAAATTCGAATAAACCGAAAGGTGTAGTAATAGCTGTCTTGAAAATATCTTCCTCTGCCATAGGTATATGGTGATATGCTCTAACCAAATCAATTTTCGAAAATACCGTGCACCCGTTCAAATTCAACGTGAAATTTTGGATGTGTGGAATTGGGTACCTATCTGGGATTGTTATTGCATTAAGTCTTCTATAATCACCACAAGGTCGCCAGTCTGAACAGTTCTTTTTCGGTACCATATGTAAAGCGGAAGAAGCTGAGGAAGAGGATGGTCTACATAAACCTAACTTAATCATATGATCAAATTCCAATTTTGCTATTTTGAATTTATTGTTGTCAAGTCTTCTAGGTCTGGAAAAAGGTAACTGACCTTTTGTTTGGACAGAGTGTACTATGTTGTGTAGTACTGGTAAGTCATAACGAGGTGGTTGGGTTAGTGAGGGAAATTTTGATAGTATTTTGCCGTATCCACTGTCAAAGGAACAATGCCTGGGTGATGGACTGTCTGCCTTAATCATAATTCCGTTAACACTCAACTCAGTATCGCCGTCGATTAAACGTTTCCTTTTAAGATCAACCAATAAATTAAATTGCGTAAGGAAATCTGCACCAATTATAGGTTTATTAACACTAGCTACTATAAATGAAAATGTTAAATCTCTTCTTAATCCGAAATCGATTTTCAACAGTTTATTTCCATATGTGTTTATCGTCGAACCATTAGCTGCTGAAAGAATAAAATTAGGATCTTTTTTGTATTTGCCAAAATAAACGTTAGGAACAACAGATAATTCAGCTCCTGTATCTATCAGAAATTTAAATTTATTTTCTTTATCAAAAACAAATAGTCTACATGACTTTCTTGGAATAACATTTTTACAACACGCTGAAGGGATACTTAGTTTTTTGAATTCTTATAACTACATGGTTTAACACATCTTTTGGCATTATCTCCAAATTTAAAGTGAAAGTTGAAAATTATTATTTTTATTATTAATAGTAAGTCTCTTGATTAAATTTGCTAAATCTTCAATTTTATTCTCCAGTAAGGTTATTTTCTTTTTAACATCAAGGCTATTTATGCTGAAATCTTCTTTGTTCAGGAAAGGATTTGCCGAATTGTTACCGATTGCCGAAATGAATTTAAATTTAGATGCTTCGAAAATCTTGTCTGCTAACAAAATCAAATCTTGAATATTCTGCTTTCCAGATGCCATTAGAGCAATATTTATATCCGAAGGCAGTTTCCGCATCCATAACTTCTTGATTAATTCTTTCCCTAAATGTGTTGATGTTCCAGCCAAAATGTCCATTGATCTGTAGAAGTCTGACGGTTTCCTGTCTCCCATCTCCGAGTTGGATAAGAGCTGCTCCAACTTATTCTCTTCAGATTCCGTGAAGCGTTGAATCAAGGTCGATTTAAGGGCCTCGTACTTGCCTTCCTGAGGTGGGCTTTGAATGAAATCTAAAACATTCATAATTATTTCTAAGGGAAGCGCCTGGATGACATGCTCGTATTTCGTATCATCCAGCCTAACTCCCTTAGAATGAAATTGGCTTTCCGCCAAAACAAACCATGCTTCTGGACACGGTGACCAAAAGGAGGGTAGTTTAACGGCAGAAGCGTTGATTTCACTAAAAGTATCCCCCGAATTTTGCACACTCATTATTTTCACACTATATAAGCACTAACGTAACACGAAATTCTTTTAAAATCAAAGAAAAGAGTTTCGATTCACTTAAAATTCGCGGAACTTCTTATAAATTAATTTCGCGGACGATAGCGTTGACGGAGGACTCAAACTTTAAAACCGACCGTTAAATAAGGAAAATTTCGACTTTTAAAAGAAAAGATCATATAAATCAATTAAAGAAGAGAAATTAAATCAGAAATTCACTACTACCAGGAAAAGTTTTGTATTTTAAAAGAAAATTTTTGTGTTTTGTTTTTTTTTTTTAAAAGAAATTAAAAATGGTGAAAATTATTAATTTAAAATGAACTTAACTTCCCTTAAAAGTTTTATTGAATCTTCTTTCTTCTCCTCTCTTACGTGTATTCTTTCTTCTTTTTTTTAAAAAAAACCTTCTTCTTAAAATTGTTCTTTTATTCTTTCTTCTTTCTTCTTATGAATTTTCTATTTTATTTTTGAATTAAAATCCTCTTCTTTTTTGTAATACCTCAATCTTCTTTTTTAAAATTGTAGGAAAAACTTCTTTCTTCGTTTCGGGGTCACCAGATGAAGTGGGAGGAGCGACTCCTGAATGCGCTTTTAGAGTATAATGAAATTCCTCTCAACTTCATAAAAATTTGCAGTTAGGATAAATAAATTATAATTTTATTTAATTTATTCTTTCATTAAGCTTTTCCCGGATTCTCTTATATTTTTTAAACATTTATTTAAGTTTTAAATTTAACGACTTTATTTTAAAACGACGGTTAAATTATATAACCGAAAGTTTTTTTTATTTCATCAATGAAAACTTATACTACGACAATTAATGTATACTGACAATGAACACAATATATAATAAGACTATTCAGTTAGACTATTAACGTAAAACTAATACATTTCTATTTTTTATTTTTCATGTCAATGAATCAGTGTATCTATGTTTGAATACATTTAATACTTGTACAGTGTAAGCGTACGTGATTGTGATTTCCCTAGAGTGTATTTCCAAAGTAGTAGTGAAAATGACGTAACGCACACTGTACTCCAAAATTGTAAGTACACGTATTTAAATTCGAAAATTAAACTCGCAATAAGATAACAACAAAATTAATGCGTAGCGACCGCTACATCTGTCATACCGAAGCTTTTTGAATCAATCATTTATTCTGCAATCGTGCCAATCTGCAAGAAACTTATTTCTACGAACCAACATGGTTTTCTTCCAGCTCGTTCCACTACCACCAATCTCCTTGAATTCACTTCCCATGCTGTTGAAGGCTTCGTTTCCGGTTGCCAAACTGATTGTGTTTACACTGATTTTAGTAAGGCATTTGGCAAGCTTTCCCACTCCATTATACTTTTCAAACTAAAAAGGTTAGGTTTCCCTGAAGCCCTTCTATTATGGTTCCAGTCATACTTAGCTGACAGGACCTACCAAGTCCTTTTCCGTGGATCCAAATCCGCGACCATTGAGGCGTCATCCGGTGTCCCTCAAGGCAGTCATCTTGGCCCTATCCTCTTTATTCTTTCTATTGATGATATTGTTACCTTGCTAAGACAGTGCAGAATCCTGATTTATGCTGATGACATCAAATTGTACCGTACCGAGGACTGCAAACTTTTGCAAGTCGACCTCGACACCTTTTACTCTTGGTGTGCTAACAACAACCTGGCTCTTAATATTAGCAAATGCGAAGTCATGACTTTTTGTAGGCGACGTGATCCTATAATTTATAACTACTCATTTTTTAGTGAGGGTGTCCCCCGTGTTAATTTTGTCAAAGATCTCGGGATTAGATTTGACACCAAGCTGGACTTTTCTACTCATATCAACTATATTTCTTCCAAGAGTAGCTTAGTCTTGGGTTTTATAAAAAGGTGGTCCAAAAAATTTAACAGCACCCTGATCACTAAACACCTCTACATTTCGCTTGTCAGACCTTTACTTGAATATTCGTCCCAGGTCTGGTCTCCTCACTATTCTACGCATGTTGGAAAAATTGAGTCGGTTCAACGTAGGTTCGTTCGATTCGCATTGAATCATCTTCCTTGGGAAGACCCTTTAATTCTTCCACCATATGAATACCGACTTAAGTTACTCAACTTAAACACTCTCCAGAAGCGTCGTGAGGTGGCCGATGTTGTTTTCGTCCACCAGCTTCTTAATGGACGTGTCGACTCAGGTTTTATAAGTCGCCGTGCGTCATTTAGAGAGAGCCGATACAATCTGAGAGGACCACCGCTCTTACACATCAACTCCTCTAACACCAATTATGGCCGATTTAAGCTTGTTAATCGCATGTTCATTAATGTAAACAAAAATATTAATGTTTTTAGCGTGAGCACTAACAAAGATCTCCTTAAAAGGAGTCTCTTTATTCTCTAATGACTGTTTATGTGTTTCGCATGCAATTTTTATTGGTACTTAACTTTTTATGTTTGCATGTCTCAGCCGAGCCCACGTGGTCGTGGTAAATGTTTCTCAGCCCAGCTGAGAAGTGCGCCTTCTTCATAAGAAGGGAAACTCTATTATTATTAAATTGGCAGGCACACTCGGTGCAATTACTTGGATATGCGGATGACGTGATCATCGTGGGAAGATCCTTTTTGGAAGGAAAAGAAGCTTATGTCGAGAGAAAAATGGATGGAATATGGCGAAGAAGATACAACAACGAGTTGTATGATTAATAAAAATTAATACACTGCGACTAGCCGGCCAGGTAATCAGTATGGAGGACATTCGTATCCCAAAACGGCCTCAGGAAGTAGGTAGACCCAGGAGAATATGCATAGACTCTGTGACGGCTGACGCAGAGGAAATGCTCTACATCTGAAACTGGACACATGCTGTAAGCGACCGTCAAACTTGGAGGAACTGAATTTTTTTGGCTGAATGAAATGTAATTTTTCCGTGATTTCTTGGGTGAAATAATTGTTTAAACAATTTTTGCCACATCTGAAACTGTTTCATGAAGTTCCCTTATAATATATTACATTAAATTTACATTTTTGAATGACTTTAAAAGCATTATTTCAAAGAGAGATAAAGAATTAGTGAAGTTTTCGGAAAAATCGATATTTGAAAAGGAATGTTTTTGGTTTTTCGAATTTTTATCGACACTATCATTTTTTTGCACCATCTAAAAGTAGAGGATTCAACGAAAAAAAGCACTATTAAAAATTTGAAACATCAAATTTTTGCTCGTCAGCTTTTTTGATTGATAGGGCTTTTTTTTAAGTTAAAGTCATAAAAACAAAACTAAAAAATCAATCGCTTTAAAAAAATTGAGGCTTCTCGAAACATGAAAATCTATATTTTCACCAAATTTCATTAAAATTGGATCATGTTTTTGAAAGCTAAAAATGATAATGAGTGGAAATTACCTCCATTAGTTATTGCTCATTATATTTATATACTTATCTACGCGCTATTTTATGTTACATTGATTATGGTAAGGTCGGACCGGTAGGTGGTCGAACAACACCATTCACCCATGCGCACGCTGAGGGTTGTAGCTGAGACATATTTTGTACAAGCCAAACATTTTGGCGTGCGCAAGCCAACTCGTTGAGTTTACACGCAACGATCTATTTGTGCCAATTCACTTGCGCAAGCCAATTTGTACAAGTAAATCGTTCCATGTGGACCTACCTTAATAAAATTTTTATTTAAATTGCCATCGAAAAAAATGAATGGACTAAAAAGAACGAAATAAAATAAAGTTGTAAAAACCGACTTCAGGAAAAAACCAATCCGGTGATACACAAAAAAAGGATGAAATAATTGTTATTCTCAACAACATTAATCCAATCAGAATGGATTTAGAATGAAGAATCACTTTTGAAGACGGTGCTAACACCTGTCGGTAAGGCATAAGGGAATAAGCCTAACAATAACTTGAACTGCCGGTAAGTTTAGTCTTAATGAACCAATACTACGTTAAGTAAATACTACCCAGCGGGAAATTAGGTAATGCTTCCGGTAGAAAGGTATAGGGTAAGCCTTCCTTGAAAGTAATCTGTAATGCAAAAGTAAGCAGTAGGCACCAAACTTGCCGTCTGCTTCTTAAGAAAGGCAAGGGTAAGCTGAAAGTAAGCAATTGCCCTCTGCTTGTAACTATGTATTACCAAATTAGGATATTTATTTATTCCACAACAAAGCGTGAAAATTCTAGATAATGAAAGAGCATAAAAGATTTGCTGCTATGTAAAGCATTGGCGAGAAAGAGTTGATGATATATTTATGCCGGCTTACCAGTAATGTAGAGGTAAGCAAAGTCAGTGCATATTTTTGCCTTACCAGTAATGCAGTGGTAAGATAAATAGCTGGCTTATATACCTTACCTCCCTAGGACATCAATGTAAAAAAAGAAATGAAGTGGGTTTCCTAAAGTAATGCTTCCACGGATTACCAGGATTACTTACAGAACGCAAGTTGAAGCCTTATTTTTCCCGCTGGGTACGCTACGTTTCAAAATATACTATATGGTAATAAAATTAGATTTTTTCTTAGATTTCATAGTGACTCTCATGTCAATATGTTATAAAGTTTATCAATTGTTAATTGAAAACCGCATAAGTAAACAACGCAGACGAGATAGTATCATGCGATATTCAATGCCCTTTGAGCACGTTTTTCCGAATTAATTGACCAGAAATAAAATTTTTACTGCACTAAAGAAATCGCAATCACAGAAATATTCAAACGAAATTCTTTTCGTAATTTAAGCCCCTCTCCTTTTTCTTAAAGCCAAGAATTTATTACACTCATCATTCCGCCTAGCGTTGTATTTTTATATGTAAAATGGCGTCGGACTGACCAATTGGAGACCATTCAGAGATATAAATTCACCCACATACAATACACACATTCGGTATGTTCCTTGCGAGGCAAATTCACATAAATTGCCGGCAAGGTACTCTCTAGACCCTTCATAAATAAAACCGAAAGGAACAGAAAGACCAAGGTATCGAAGGTAAAAAAGAAAGCCCACTTAGGGGCCCGTCAAGTCCATGAAAAATGCACTGCCAGAACTCGCGGTTCCCGGGGGATCCATGGCTGCCTGTCGAGGTAAGATAACGCTGGGAGAACCAAAGTTAAGTGCCCTCTTCTACACTGTGTGCAGTGTGCCGCCTATATAGAGGGAGAACATGACCCAACTACGTGTTTCGTTCTATTCCTATCCACCGGGAATAATATCAGCAAAAGGGATAAGGGCTGGGAGAGATACTGGTAATAAATGGGACCACATTGCGTGATGTGGTTTTCTTTAAGACTGCTTTGGCTGGCTTACGGTGGTGGCATTGTGCAAGAGTTTCCACGGTCCAACGTCCAGGTCGGTGTATACCCCTACATGTAGCCATCAACTGAAGCAACTCCTGAAATGTTGGTCAATGATAGAAAATTGTGTCCGCCTTTGCCTTATTTAAATTTAAAATTGTCCGCTGTGCTCCTTAATAATTTTCAAGAAGCTGAAATATTCATAAGTTTTACAAAACCTACTTTACGACATAATCACAGTTCATTAAGACTAGTTATCAACGCAGCAGCTGTCATGCCAACAGCTTAATCAAACAGAAGCCGATAGTGCAATTTGTCTATAGGAATTGAAAAACGGTTTTACTGCTCCTCATTATTATGATGATATGCCGACAATTAACCCACCTCGCCAATCGTGCCACTGGAC
Source organism: Thereva unica (assembly GCA_949987705.1). NCBI lineage: Eukaryota > Metazoa > Arthropoda > Insecta > Diptera > Therevidae > Thereva > Thereva unica. Next base: position 219,221,517 of record OX465281.1, read on the forward strand.
AGCGATTATTGAATTAAATTATAATTAAACTATTAGAATGAGTAAGCAACACCCGCATGTTAATTTGCCAGTAAATTAGGTGCTCGTCATCTCCTAATGGAGCACTATGATTAATGATGCTTATATGCTAAGGTCTGCTCCTGAGATTCATGCTACCGTGATAAGTTCAGAGTGTTTGGTTAACGGCCAACCACGTTGAAAATTGCTTATTTAATTTTATTAATTGTTATTGTTATTTTTAAGTGGTCAAGGCTGACCAGACGATGATCTATGGAAGAAATTGTGTGCAGCTTTAATAGTTATCAAAAAGAAAATGACTGTTGGGCGATTTCTTGTAAGCATGTAAATTAAGGTTTTCTTTGAAAATGACATTTGACATCTGCTTTTGACATTTCAAAGAAGTGCGAGCTCGCCGGAGCTTCGTGGTGTACTTCCTGGTCGAGGGGAAGTACAATTTTTGTAATTTCTTCAGCCAATTGTAATTTCTTCAGAAATATGGTGCACATGCAATGGAATATCGGCAAAAGAAGAATTTGTAATAGTAGAAAAGGGAACACTTCCCTTATTAGGGTTGAGGAGTTGTATTAAATTTGGATTAATAAAACGGGTATATGGCTTAGGTGCAAGTACTATGGGTTTATCAAAAGAAGAGTTTATAAATAGAAATAAAGATGTTTTTGAAGGATTAGGTGAATTTCCCGATGAGTACAAAATTGTTTTGAAAAAAAATTGTCAGCCAATAGCAAAACCAGCTCGTAGAATACCGGTAATGTTGATGAAACCTCTTGAAAATACTCTAAATGAATTAACTAAACGTGGAATTATTGAGAAAATGCAAGAGCCAACGGAATGGGTTTCTAATCTAGTTATAGTGGAAAAAAAAGATAAAACTTTAAAGGCTCGGGCACACAGAAAGCGGTCTGTCGCGGCGGGCAGCGATCTACGACCGAGGCGGTCTGGCGGTCTAGTTGTATTACACAACTTAGCATCAGCTCGGTCAAACAGCAGGCGGTCTGTCGCCGCCTGCTAGACTTTGTAGCGACGACAAGCGATCCGGTTGTACAAAATTACAAATTTTAGCATGACCGCCTTGCCGCTTTCAGACAAGATGAGTGGAAAAATCGAAATATTAATAGAAAATGTCGGCAAATACAGATTTTTGTTTGATACTTCCCACGAAAATTATAAAAATATTTTGAAAAAGGCTGAAGCATGGGATGTTTCAATTGGTTTTCTCCAGTTCGTAGTACACTTTTCAATCCTGCATTTTATCAAATCATGCAATTCCTCGAAACATTCTCGAGACATACGAAAATACTTGAAAAATCTATCTTCATGTGACTCCAATTCTATACATAAGCGGTGGTATTCCGCTAATTGTTCTCTCTTCTTATTAATTTCATGGACCCAACATCGTCTTTTCTTCTTTTTGCCTTGCAAAGCTAATAACAGAAGGAGGAGTTCTTCGTCCGAGGTCATACTCAATATATGTAAATAAATCATGCCGATTATACAACTCGACGGATCGTCCACGGAGGGAATTTTATTCGGATTTGACGTTTGGCGTATTATAGAATCCGTCGAATGAAAAATAACCTAATGACGGTAATGCAGTGTGAAAAATTTATATTGTAGAATCCGCTCGTGAATCACACTCTATACAAAAATTTTCATTACAAATCCGCATCAAATTTACTGCGGAAGTGAAAAATTTCGGCGTAGTTTTTTTCAATGGAGACTTATAAAATATTAATTTAAATGTTTTTAATTATACTGTCAATTATGAACAAAATGAAATTTTTATACCACAAAAGACAAAACCCAAATAATTACGTACTCTTAAGTTTTTGCACTTAAATATTTATTTTTCTAAGGATTAGCGAAAATATCGTGGAAAATTTGACAGCTAGTGGTGAAATTGCAGTTTCAGTGCGGATCGATAATGCAGAATTCCGTCGGATTCTATAATGCAAATATTTTCAAATGCGGATCGGATGTTCTCCCGTCGCAGAAAATCCGACGAGTTGTATAATCGGCATGAATAAGAAAATTCACTACTATTTCCCTAGAAGAACGCGACCAGACTGGACCGCTCACACAAAAATATCGCGTTCTATGTGTAGCCCCATATCGCAGACCGCCGCGATGACCGCTGGATCGCTGCCCGCCGCGACTGACCGCTTTCTGTGTGCCCGAGCCTTAAGACTGTGTCTCGATCCAAAATATTTAAATAATGCAATTATGAGTGACTCTCATGTTATTCCATCATTTGATGAAATAACCGCTAGGTTGGCAGGGATGAAATATTATAGTGTATTTGACCTAAAAGAAGGGTACTGGCAAGTGAAATTGACAGAAGACTCTTCAAAATTGTGTACTTTTTCAACCCCGTTTGGTTGTTTTCGTTTTAAGCGACTACCTTTCGGTATTAAATCAACCCCAGAAGCTTTTCAAAAAATGAATGAGAAGAACTTTGCTGATATCCCAGGCACTATAGTATATATTGATGATATTTTAGTTGGAGGTAGAACATTAGAGGAACATGACAAAAATGTAGAAGGACTTATAAAAAGAGCTAGAGAAAGAAACGTTAAATTTAATATGAATAAAGTACAGTTGAGGCAAAATAAAGTACAATATTTAGGGCATATTATATCGTCAGAAGGCATACAAGTCGATCCTGACAGAATGCTAGCAATTAGGGAGTTGCAAGCTCCGAAAGACAAAAAAGAGCTTCAAAGGATTCTAGGAATGATTAACTATTTACGGCCATTTATACCGGATTTAGCAGAAATTTCTCAACCTCTGAGAGAACTTTTAAAAAAAGGCATGTTATTTCAATGGGGTACTAGGGAAAATGAATGTTTGAGGGAAATTAAAAATAAAATTATAAATGCACCTTCGTTGCAACCCTTCGATGTAAATAAAGATATTACGATACAAGCTGATGCGTCCAAATCAGGGCTAGGATGTTGTCTCATGCAGGATAATAAGCCAATAAGTTTTGCATCCAGAAGTATGACACCGGCGGAAATAAATTACGGACAAATTGACAAAAAATTCCTAGCTATTGTCTTTGCTTGTACAAAGTATCACAAATACATATATGGTAAACCGGTTGTAGTCATTACCGATCACAAGCCTTTGCTAGGAGTTATGAATAAAGAGATTGGTCAGATCTCATCCCCTAGGCTTCAGCGTATACGATTAAGACTTGCGAAATATGATTTATGTCTTAAATACGTGCCTGGAAAAGAATTGATTATACCTGATCTTTTGTCTAGAAATTATACCCGTAAGCTTAACAGAAATAGTGCATAGTATTAATGTCAGCGAGGATAAGAAAGAGTTTTTCAAAAAAGAAACGCTGAAAGACCCTGTTTTGTCAAAGTTAAAGAAAATTATAGAAAATGGCTGGCCAAACAAACAGTCACAATTAGAAGAGAACATTAAAAAATTTTGGAAATTGAAACAGGATCTCTATATTGAGGATGATATTATATTCTTTAATGACCGAATACTAATACCGCATTTTAAAATAATACATGGCGACGAGGATGGGATTCGAACCCACGCGTGCAGAGCACATTGAATACTGATACCATCTTCCTTGAAATCTGAAATCATAAATAAATTACATGAAGCTCATCTTGGTATCGAGAAAACTAAAGCTCGAGCTAGGATGGTAGTTTTTTGGCCAGGTATAAACGAAGACATTGAAAACTTAATCACAAAATGCCCTATATGTCAAAAACATAGAAATTCAAATACGAAAGAACCTATGTTGTCGCATGAGATCCCGGACGTACCATATTTTAAAATTGGGATGGACATTATGGAAATTGGGGGTAAATCATTTTTAATTGTAGCTGATTACTACTCAAAGTATCTGGATATAGAACCAATTTATAAGAAAACAACTAACGCAATCGTTCAAAAGCTAAAAAACTTATTCTCAATTCATGGAATCCCTAGAATAATAGTCGCGGACAACATGCCATTTGGTTCTTATGAGTTCAGGAAATTTGCTTCCACGTTAGATATTGATGTACAAACATCAAGTCCCCGATATCCGAAATCAAATGGTTTCGCGGAAAAATTCGTACAAATAGCTAAGGCACTAATTAGAAAATCACAGGAAAGCGCGAGTGAACTATGGAATGCAATATTAGAATATCGCAATACCCCAATTAAAGGGATACAGAAAAGTCCTGCTGAGTTACTCTTCGGAAGGAGGTGTAGAACGCTACTCCCATGCAAATTATCTACTTTTATAAGTAAAACGAATAAAGAAACTAAACAAGTACTAACAAGAAATTGTAAACGAAATAAGTATTATTATGATAGGAGCACTAGAATAAACCAGAGTGCCCAATTTGGATGCGGCCAGTAAAACTCAGCATACAACTACATGTAAACGCCCTGTGCGTGAGCCCCCTTTGAAATGCTCGAGCTCATCCCAGTTTCTCAGAATTTTGTCTACTTTTGAAATTTTCAATTTTTTCCAGGGTTTCTTAGAATTTCTGATGGTTTTGTAGTCGTCGGGATTTTCTGAAATTTAAAGAGGACGACTTTTCAATAGTTTTTTTAGCATGTCGCAAAATATTTCTTTTGGGGTTTCCCGGATATTTTCAGGTTTGGGGAGTTTTCTACCATTTGTGATAAAATTTACAACTCAAACTCATAAAATTTACATTATGAATTGCACATTACATTTATTACATTAATTATTAGTCACAACGAATTATTACTCTGATTATTTACATTAAACTTATATCTAATCTTATTAATAATAACAATAATACTAATAGTGTTACCATTCTAACACAAAAGGCGCACTTCTATGCGGCGAAACAAATTTGCGATTGTTCGAAAATTCCACCCAAACCTGAAAATATTCGGGAAACCCTCAAGTGAAATATTTTGCGACATGCTAAAAAACTATTAAAAAGTCGTCCCCTTTAAATTTCTAAAAAATCCCGAAGACTACAAAACTATCAGAAATTCTAAGAAACCCTGGAAAAAAAGTGAAAATTTCAAAAGTAGACAAAATTCTGAGAAACTGGGATGAGCTCGAGCATTTCAAAGGGGGCTCACGCACAGGGCGTTTACATGTAGTTGTATGCTGAGTTTAACTGGCCGCATCCAAATTGGGCACTCTGGAATAAACACTGAGTTTTCTGAGGGTTCACTAGTGTGGGTTCAAGAGGGGAAGAATTGGGAGAAGGCTGTTGTTATTAGAAAGGATAAAGCACCTCGATCTTATTGGATTAAGTTGGGAAATGGAAGCACCATTCGCAGAAACTCATCAGTTCTCCGGAAATGTAAATGTTAAAATAAAAAAAAAAAAAAAAAGGAAGAGAGAATAATAATAATAAAAACTTATGTTCATGAAATAAATGGATTGCAAGCCTTGGACATTTCCTCTTCTGTGTGATCCCTTGGTACGTATCTATCTATATATATATTTTGTTTTACTCTTAAATTTTGTTAATGAAATTAAATTAAATAGAGATGTTGAATAAAGTTAATCATTAGAGTTGAACTAAAGGAGTTGAATTAAAATTGTATAATGATGTAGCTTAAGTCATTCAAAGTTAAGGGGGAGGTGTAGTATATATAAGGAAATACGGATTATAATATATAAGGAATACGTATATGTATATGTACACATCAATTAAGATGGATTGCCGTTAGATCACATTGAATATTAAAAACAAGCGGCAGTCTAGCTCAAGTGATCGTGAGATGAAGTCAAATAATAAATTGTGTTAAGATAATAAATCATTTTAAAATAATACAGTCTTTTTAAAATAATACACCCGGTATCCCACATTCGAGTAACGACGAGGAACAGAGTTACAATTAAACATAGAGCAGAGGGAAGTTTTTGTTATTGTATTATCCCACAGATTTAGAAACATTCTTTATGTATGGATGAGATGAGATTTATCTCTTTTTAGTATGGTTGGCTTTGATGGTCAGACAGGGGGAGCAATATTTAGATTCACACGTGTCGTAACTATATCTCGGGTTGGCGGAAGTGAGACTATGACCTCCTCGTGGTAGTTTGTGAAAACTGTCCTGAAAGGGATGGGCTAATATGATCGGCCTACCAAGCCAAGATCAAGGGGTCAAATGGTAGTAACGGCCTCAGTGACCTTTGGTGATGACGGTACACCAAAGAGACAAGTCCTGAGAGACGCCATCTGCGATCTAAGGTCTTCGCGACCTAAGATTTCCCGATATGCTACCGAATCCTACCTCCATCTGAATCCTATCTCCACGAAGATGTTGACTTTACATCGGGTGACGGGAAACAACTACCGGACTGGCTCTCCAGGTTGGGGTTAGGCGGCAGGCTGACAACCTTTCACAGTAAAAACCCACCTGTCAAAAACCTCAGGACAGGCCTCGGACAGGACAGACCCAACGGCAACGACCCAGGCAACGAAATAATGGAATTTGATTTTGGTACTTGGAACGTCAGAACGCTCAACAGGACGGGCGCTCTGCGTTCGCTTTTATTATTACTGGGAAAACGACATAGCAATCACCGCTCTAGAGGAATCAAATGGACTCGCAGTGACATAATGGATCTCAGAACTCACACGATATTCTCCAGTAGTTCATCGAAAGGAAGAAGAGAGTTTGGAGCTGCCTTCATAGTGGAAAAGAAAATGAAATCACTGAGCCTGAGAATTTCAAGCCAGAAAATAATAGAATATGTACACTTCGCATTAAAACAAGATTACATAACATTAGTCGCATAAACGTCCATGCGCCCACAGGAAGAGAAAGAGGAATTCTACCAAGAGCTAACAAATGAAATTAGCTTGGAGATTTGAATGCCAAAGTAGGAAAAGTAGAGGAGTTCCAAGGAGTCATAGGAAAGCATAACCAATAAAAATGGTAGTAGATTGATCGATCTCGCTAGCTCGACACAATCGAACTCTATAAACCCATGAAAGGCAGTTTAGCGTAGCAGGTTGTCAATTCAACTGCAAACATTTTCATCGCCTCGATAAAAATTTAAGACTGAATAGAAGTTCAGATCTTCAGGCCCGGAATGACGCTAACGAAACGATTTTTGTCAGTTTTCCTAGACTGCAGGCTCAATCCAGTTAGCTGCCATGAGTGTGTGGTTATACTTGGCCTCAAGGCGGACGGGCTATATGTGAATGGGGTCTTAAGGATATATCGTCGCTTATCCAGAATAGTGTCACAACTCAAAAACAGTGAATTTTACAGGGGAGCCATTTGAAAGTTTTTAGTTTCATACAAGCCCATGTTATGATCTTGGATTCCAGCGGGTTTCCAGCGGTCATTTTTAGAAGTATTAATATGGATTTTTGCTACATAAAAATATGCATATTTAGCTATACATTCATAAAATAAACTCGAAATTGGAAATTTTTGAGTTGTAGCACTATTCTGGATAAGCGACGATATGTAAAAACACTATCCAGGCCAAACAAAAGCTTTAATAGACTGTAACCCCTGTCTCAGCTCCTCTTCAAACTCTCCTTGAAAATGCCATTCGTGGCAGTAAGTCCGAAATTCTTCTGGAATTCCATCCTACTACTGGCTTAGTTAGACGACATTGGCATCAAGGATGCAGGATGCCTTCCTTCACATCGAGCAGTCGAGTCGAACGTCAGGAGTGCAGAAAAATATCTGCTTCATCTACGAGACGAACGAACCTTGGTCCCACAATCAAGGAAGGCGAACATAAATTTGAACGATAGTGCAATCCTTCAGCTACCGATAATAACAACTGGCAACATTATGAGATCGTATATTCTTGGGGCTCTGCAAAAAGCACTATGACCTTTTAGCAGTGCTCTTGCGGAAAGCGCATGCCTGTTCCGCATATGGAGATCAACGGAGATCTCAATTAACACCATATTGCGGTGTTCAGTTCAACTCCAACGTTAAAGCAGCTATTTTGTATGGTTGCGAAACATGGAAAGTCACCCAATTCATCAAAAGGCGGTTTGAAGTTTTCATCAACATAAGTCGTATCCTAACAATCCGCTGGCAAGATAGAATGAAGAACTATGGCACCGTGTCGCCCAAGAAAGGATAGAGGACCAAATCAGGCGAAGGAAATGGAATTGGATTGGCTCCACCGTACGAGGCCAAGGCCCTTGACTGGAATCCGAGACGGAAGACCTAGAAAAACATGGCGGATAACCCTATTAACAGAGGCCGAAACAGCTGGGAGATCCTGGCCAGAGCTGAGAACTGTCGCGCTAAACAAAGTCCGCTGGAGAGCAACTGTTTCCGATCTGTGATCGCTATCATGACATGGAAGGCGGGGCATCGAGCTCTATGATTGAAGAAGAACATGATCCTGAGATTAGGCATAATGAGGTAAATCATCCACAGCTCAGAGGCGACACACTGGATGACTTAGACTTATAATCAATACAGGAGGCTATTCTATGAAGTAATGAGCAAGACTGGTCTTGCACTTTTAGCAAGACTACAGCACTACCCCGAAAAGACAGGACAAGGACCAGACAAGAATGCAAGATTTGTTGCAAGACTTTTTGTAAGACTTTTTGCAAGATTTTTTGCTCATCACTGCAAGACTTTTGGCACTTCGTGATGAGTAAAAGTCCTGCTTTCTTGATCTTGCAGTGTTGTCTTGCCCTGTTTTGCCTTGGTTTTGCGTTAGTCTTGCAAAATGTCTTGCTCATCACTAATTGTTCGAAGATCTTGCCGAATCGGGGATATAGGATGCTTCACAAACTTACCTAAGCTTATTTCCTTCCTGAGATGGAAGAGGTTTAAGGTTCTGATGAGTGAAGAGGATGTTGAAGGAGGTGACGATGAAGCCCATCCTTGAGTTTTTGTATGTGGTAGAAGTTCCGAAATACTGACTGCGAAAGATTGCTTCACATTTGAGTTGTTTTATTTTTAGGAAAATTATTCTTTAGTAGGCAAAAGAAATGATCCGTATGGATTAGTCTGGGATGCGGGTAGCACTGGGCGTAGGAAAGGGTTTATTTCGATGGAACAACAGCGGAGATAGTAATTTAAAAATTTGTCAGGCATGCTAGATTATTAGTTTTGGGCTTTTGTTGAAAATAGTTTTGAAGCATTGACTTCGACTAGATTCTTACCGCTCCAATTAAGAATGAGTCCTAAAATAATTTCTCAATTATAAAAACAGGCCCTGGCTTATGCTTGGATTGCATTGCCAAGGAAGAAGAGTAACACAGAGTATCGTATCGGCGGTTATATCATTGAGTGCAATGTCGGATAGCAAGATCTTGCCGGAAAGATAGTAGAGAGAAGAGTGGAAGAACTGACAACGCCAAAATGCAGTTTTATTCCACCGGCTCCCCATCCCATACAACCATCACAAAACGCTGACTTCGAACAAGATATGGTATCCTCGCTTATTATGCTTAGAGTCGATGGCAGGAGAAAGGGCGAGCAATTTTTGTAAACAGCAAAGACAAGTACCCCGTTTATGACTAGGTTCAACTCAGGTTCAATCCAGTCATAAACAGGGGTCGAGTTGAAACTGGGTCCACTCAACCCAACTCAGCTCTCGACTTGATATTTCGCCTCATATACGCGAGTTGAGTTGTAATTAGGTTGAAGTTGAAGTGACATTTGTTTTGTTTGTTTACCATCCGTGACGTTCGCCTTCACCGTTAGTTTAGTGTTAGGTGTTAGGTGTTTTTGCTTTCTCAGAAATATAAAACTATTTCGTTCGAATTTTTAGGTTTCTATAAATGAGAATTTATAGAATTGAATGTTATGTTTTGACTTCATTTCAACTCTATTTCCACCCAAAGTGAACTCAACTCGACATCATATACGGTGGTCGAAATTTCAACTCAACCTCGACTCAACTTTTGAACCTAGTCATAAACGGGGTAAAGGAAGAAGGAAATTATCTGGGTCGTAAAATCGAAAAGGCGAAGGACCATGCCACAGAATGGATTCGAACAACGGACCTAAGAGTTGATAGTCAGGCGTCTTAACCCCTAGGCTACTTAGTTACAGCAATATGCATAGATTCTCTGTTGGCACTAGGATTGGAAGTAACGAAATTACTTGTTTTTATTAACATAGACTTCAACTATTAATTCTCTAGACTTTGGAGTCGTTATTATTTCGTTTAAAAAATCCAAAACTGTTAAGTATCACTCGAAGACTTAACAGCTTAAAATGCCCTTCTCATAGCCACGAGGTGCGATCTAGACAATTTCAGCTTCTTTCTTTATTTCCTTGAATAATTTTCAGCCATTGAGCACGAAACAATTGCTTTTTAATCGGATATGTTGATTGTAAAGCGAAAGCGACGAAACTTGCCAATGGCATCATTTTTCTTCATAACACAATATCAAGTACAGGGAATTTACCATTTAATATTTTACACGACCTCTGTTCGGTTAAGTAATCACCTTCGTCTAGTCCTCACGTATAGATCGTTCTAAGGCAACGAAAGAAAAATAATCGCAATTATCACATTCGTACGTGAAGAAGGAGCATTTGTGTAGTGCAGATCAACACGATCGTTGCCTCGTACAAGAAATTACCTTCAGCGGTACGAGCCCCAATTTGTAATCGAAAACAACATAAATTATAGCAATTCGCCATATTCCCGCAGTCGAACAGTGCGACCTAAACTTTGACATTCGCCCATGCATTTTTATTTTAATTTTTTTGTGAAGGAGAGAGACTATGAAACGATCGGCACGTTTTCATGCAAAACTGCGAGTGGGGCCCGGAGTTCAATCATTGTCTTCTTTTCTTACTCTTAGGGGTTTTTTTTATTGATCTTCATCGTCTTCTATTGATCGAGATCCCTTTTGGATCGAACGAATTGGCGGGTTTTAATCAGCTGATTTATTGCATTCTGCTGTGCCCGATCAGGTAAGATCCTTTCCTTAGGCCAAGACTTCTTCGTGGAATTCAAAATTATTGATTTATGCATTTTCAGATTGATACGTGATGGCATCCAAAGTTTGGGTTATGATAGGTTTGAATCATTCGCTATCGTTTTGGGTTTTGCTTGAAGATTTTTTTTGGGATGAAAGGTAAGTAGGTAAGACAAAACAATTTCATTTTCTAACACATATATGCAGCAGATGTTAGTGAGCCACGTCAGATCTATGCTATTAGATAAAAGGAGACTTTTAGTTTTATTGCGGGAACTTCAGCTTTTTAAATCACCCCTTGATGCAATTGTGAACAGATTATAATTAGGCGCGGATAGGAGCAGGACTTTGTGTCTGAGTGAGAGTCCCCTCCATGACTTCTTGGATGGTAGGCAACATGGGGTCTAGCAATGACACCGTAATGAGAATTGTTAAGTCTAAATTTGAGTAGTTCCAGAGAATACAGTGTAAGTCAATTAGTTTGAAAGGGAATTTATAAAACAACAATTATCCTTTTACAAATGATATCCCTTTTTATACCCTTTTATTTAACTTTCCTTGTTTGTTAGTTTGCATTGTTTGTTTGTTTGTTTAGGTCAAATCTTGCAACTGAATTTTAACCCACTTTCACACAACCGAACAATTTCAATTTTCACGTGACTTATTATTCCCTTTCAATCCCTCATGGGACATAGGGCGCAAACAATTGCTCTCCAGCGGACTCTGTTTTGTGCGATAGCTCTGAGCTCTGACCAGGATCTTCCAGTTGTTGCGGCCTCTGCTAATAGGGTTCTCCTCCACGTTGTTCTAGGTCTTCCGACTCGATGGGATCCGTGCGGATTCCAGTCAAGGGCCTGTTTGGCTAGATTTTCGTTTTCGCGTCGCAAGGTCTGGCCAACCCAATCCCATTTCCTTGGCCTCATTTGGTCGTCTATAGTTCTTCGTTTGAAATTCTATCTTGCCAGCGGATTTTTAGGATACGACGTTGGCATCTGTGGATTAAGACTTGTAAGTGATGAATTGGGTGACTTTCCATGTTACGCAATCGTACAAAAGAACTGCCTTAGCGTTGGAGTTGAATAGCCGCAATTTGGTATTAGTTGAGATCTGGGTAGGTCAGGCATGCATATGCACCTCGTGCTTTATTTATTTTGGAAGTGACGTCTTCTTCTGCACCGCCGTTTTCGGCAATAATACTACCAAGGTAGCAGAATTTATTTACTAGTTTCACGTCACGGTTATTTAGTGCAGTTCGTTCAAGGGTGTTTGCATTTATTCGCACATCTTTGGTTTTATTCGGATTCAGCCTTAAGCCTGCTGGACTACTTTCTGCTGCCAAATTGTTCAACATGTTTTTTAGGTCGTGATGTCTGTGGACCAGCAAACAGATATCATCTGCGTAGGCGAGATCCTCAAGGCGGTCTAGCAATCCCCATTGTATGCCGCCTGTTCTACTATCTAGAGAGCCGACAAGGATGTCGTTTATTACTATAAGAAATAGTAATGGCGAAAGTAGACATCCTTGTCGTACTCCTGAGCTTACCGCAAAACTGTCGGATAATTTTCCATTATGGAGAACTCTGCATTTGGAATTGTTGTTCTGGGCTTTTATCAATTCTATGATTTTATCAGGCAGTCCACGATGCCGTAGTGCCTGTCATATAAAGTTCCGATTGACCGAGTCGAACGCTTTCTCATAGTCTATGAAGGCAAGATAAAGGGCGGATCGTAATTAAGTAGACTGCTCCACTATGATTCGCAAGATGTTAATATGGTCTATGCAGGAGCAGCCCTTTCTGAATCCAGCCTGCTGTCTTCGGTCTACTGCCTCTCTTAGGGGTCGTCCATAAATTACGTGAGGTAATTTTTGGGATTTTTCATCCCCCTCTCCTTTCTTCTCGATCCCCTCCCTCTCCCCCTAATCTCACGTGAGATTTTTCAGATTTTAAAAAATTACTAGTATTTAAGAATACTTAGGTATTTATGGGGGTAAACACAAGATTTAATTAAAGATAACTGATAATTCTGATAATTAAACTCCTACTTGCCCCGTTTGTAGTGGACACACAACTACCATAACGTGAGCATCCAGACTCAACAACAATTTCATTTCACTAAAATTCGGCGAGGGCCCTGTCTGTAGTTCTATATATTCTAAGGCCTTTTCGCGGTTCAATGTTACTTGCCTCGTAAGCCATCGAATTGCCGTTTGGCTGGCCGGTGGCGGCTAAAGAATTGGCCCAAATCTTAAGATCTCCTTTCACACACAGGTCGACGGCAGGCCGTGGCCCGAAAGTTTTCGCCTTGAAGGCAAGCATTACCACCTTCTTCGCCGGCCGTCAACTGGATGAGGCCTGCAGTCCAATAAACTGATAAAAATCTTTATGTGTGCGGCTATTTATCGTCAGTTTGTGCCTGAAGATCGGAAGTTCTATTCAGTCTCAAGCTGTGAATTTACTGCTCGGATTCACACCGTGCCCAGTCGGACCTGAAAGCAAGGCTACGTCTTCGCCCGAACATAGCGCCTGGGCGTTCTGTGCGAGTAGTACGCCTAGTGAGCGTTTTATTCGAACATAACGCTCAGGCGTTGTATTGCAAAAAATTGAAACAGAATTCACTGAAACATTTTCGCTTTTCGGGTAAAATTTTTTACAGAAAAAATCATGTTTTATATAACAATAAGTTTTCGATATGTGAAAAAGTCCTAAAAATGTATCAAATAAATACAATTTTAACATCAAAATTTGCTAATATCCTCAAAAGTAAAGGCCGTACATAGGGGTATTTTACCAATCTAGCCGGTCAGAAATCATTTTCTAAAATTTCATTGCGGGCAGAAAAAATTGGTTATTTTTGTTTTAAAATGGATATGGAACAATAGGCAGCCGTTACCGGTGTCTTTTCGGTTGCACCCGTGCGCCGGTTTTAGTCGGAACTTTGTCATCGCTTGAAGTGTACGTATTTTTCTCGACTTTCTTAGTGCGATAATATCAATTAAAAAGTAAATATTTTTGTGATCACTAGCTTCTTTAAGAATATTGTAATGGATTTGGATAAAGCAGGTAAGAACACACACTTTTGAAAAAAAAAATTGCGTTTTTTATTGGTAAGACATTGCTTTATTACCGCTTGATAAAACCGTTTTAAATTGTTTGAATTAATCTGCAAGATTTGCTTACTGCGCATTTTTTATCTTTCTTTCACACACATTGCAAAGTAATGTGGCCTTCTTTTGTCATAGATATTACTTCTGTGATATTTTGACTTTTTCACTCTCATTGAAATTATTATCAGCTGATCTCAAGGACAATGAAACATTTTTGAAAATTTGTTCTAGCTCATCACTCTTATTATTATTGCTCGCTGCTTTTACTCAGTTCTGATTCAGATTCTGGGAAATGGTATTTTAACATTGCAAAAATGCAGGACAAGGCTTTATTTTTGGGTTGTGTAGGGGTTAGGATATCTCCTAACAAATTTTCTGTAAGATGTATTATTACGGAGATATTGCTAGCCTTTTCCAAGATGGCGGCCAAATGGGGAGGGGGGCGGGGATCTCGAAAACTCAAATTTAAACTCACATCGAACCCCCTACACAACCCAAAACTAAAATCTATTATTACTGGCATGAGACCAACTCCCAAAAAAAGACATTGCCGTTCACGAGAGATGCAATTGCTTTGAGGATTCCGTTGTACTTGACTCTGAAAATCATTCCGAATCAGATTTGGAAAGGGTCTTGGGAGACCCAGAGAGCGAACAGAACGATAAAGAAACATAACACTCATCATCATCTTAGTGCAAAAAAGCACAGAGAAAATAAATATCAAATCATAAATTACACAAATGTAGTTTTATTACATTTTCTTACCAAAATTTTAAGTGATTATTCGTTGTAAAACAACTTTATTAGCATAAAATCAATTAAGAAGTTGTCAGAAATAATATGTATTATTTTAATAATTTTGACCGGCGACAAAATACCCTTATGAAGGCCGTAACATAAAAATTGTTTGGACATTATTCATAGAAAATATTCCAAGCTTTCTAATTTTGGAAAAAGAGTATATGCGTATTTTATGGAGAAAAAGGTAGTTGAAGTCGAAATTTTAATTAAAAAAAAACAAAATTTTGACTTTGACAGCTCAAAACTCTGAAATTTGGTAGGGTGCCGTCACTTTTACAATTTTAGAGTATTCTCCGTACACTGCCGGCTGAGGTGATAGTATCCTGATGTTAACTGGCTAAGCCGGCGGGATGTCCAGGGCTATTTATGTGAATGTTACGTTTTTCTTGAAAGGAATTACAGAATAAAAATTTTCATATTCAAATATACCGCCTAAGCGTTGTATTTTATTAGGCGTTCTATTCGAAAAGATACCCAAAGTTTTAAAACAAAGAAAAAAGAAACTTTCCCGAATAAAATGCCTAGGCGTTTTGTTCGGGGGAAGACTGTAGGCGCGAAAATAACTCACACTCGCATTCACCGGTGTTCACGGCGTGAGTCCACGATGCCGTAGTGCCGCCTTAAGGCACAAACATATTGGAACGAAAGCGGATCGGCATTTCCCATACATTTAATTTGGTGGTCCGTGTATTTTAAAGGTTTTTCCAGTCACGAATCTGTTTGTGCGTTTAAAGTTTTCGTTGAGGCCATGAACATTGCACTTGGATTAACAGCCTGCTATGCTAAACTGTCGTCTTCGCCAATGTGTCTGTAGGGAATGATGACGTCATCTGCAGGCGGATACTTGAAGTCAGACTGAGTATGGTGTGGCCTTTATCGGGCCGTGCCTGCTGACCTGGCCTGCCGGCAGCCTGCAACAAAATGGAGGTCTTTAGTGGAGAAACATGTTTTACTTAATTTCACCCAGTTTTCTACCAAATTTACTCTGTTTCTTGAAGAAAAAAATTACGTGTTACTTGGCGAGACCCCCTCTCTCCCTCTGCTATGAGGCTTGAGCCGACTTTCAACAATTCTGGCGGGATTCCATCTTTTCCAAATGCTTTACCATTGGCCATTGCGTAAATTGCGGTTACTATCACTGTTTTGGATTGTGCACGGGTGGTGATTCTTATTGGCTGTGCATTATTGCTACTTTCTTGAGGTTCCTGTGCAAATAAACCATTCAAGCCGTCGCAGAAGTAGTCTCTCCATCTTTGAAGTAGTTCCTTGTCGCTGCACAGCAGCCTTCCATCCACACTCTTTACGGCATGCTTTTTCTGTTAGAGTGCTTTCCCGCGAGTTCCTTTATCTCGCGCCGGATGTTTCATTTTACCAATTGGGCAATTGGGAGTATTCCCGTTAAAGTTGGTGACGTTTGTCCGGGTCGCTTGTAGAGGGAACGTGATTTTTTAGGGCCCTTCTGCGTTCTATTTTTTGCTAGGTTGTGTCCGAGATCCAGTGATAGTCCCATAAGGGAAGATATATAGATGACGTCTAGGAAGACCGTCTGCAAAGGAGAATTAACGGTTACAGCTACATAAATTTTGTCTGTTCGGTGTCCGGTGGTGTAAATTTCTCCAAAGTAGTAACCACACAATCAGTTTTGTACCGAACTTAAACTGAGTTTAACAAGAATACGATTTTACGCTCTAGTTCCATACAAAAAGTTGGGACTGACGGTAATCACAACAACAATCAGATCAGTTGACATTCTTTATTAAAAATCCTGCCGACATGAATAATTGCTTCCAGCCTGATATAATCATTGATATGCAAGCCCTCAACAAATATCCGTAGGCAAATGAATGTGAGGTTCATATTCTATTTGGCGCCTACCACCTGCTACATTTCCCCCTTAATAACTGTATAAATCACAAATCATAGTCACTGCAAAACTCTACATCAGGGCGTGGCTCTGCCTGTAAGGATATCCTTGTGTGCTAAAAAAACTCCACACCTATCTCCTCCATACCACGAACCGTTGTTGCTTGCATATGTGATTATTAGAGAACGCCTGATTTCTAAAGTCTTCTCTCTTCACGTAAAAAATTTTCTGCGTCGAAGGTTCACTGTTGCCAGTAGTCCGCGATTAATTCAGATCGAGAGATAAGTCAAAGATTATAATTTTAAATTTGTAATTACCCGTTTTGCGTCCACTTGCCTGTTCCAGACTTACCTTAGATGCGGATAGATAAGAGGTGCCAGCTTGAGTAACATACAACTTTGTCGGTGGTATGCAGCACCGCATGCACGCTGCGAAAAAGTATCTTGAGGAGATAAAGAAGAAGCTACCGTATTATGGCAGGCGGGTTTTATTCATTATTTTCGATTCTTCAACGTTAAAACATCGCCATTAAAATATCACATGGGAGCGCCACTGTTAAAGGCGACAACTTGCTTTCCCTCCGAGTTTGATGAATCTTCCCGTACTATCTAATATCTCTCGAATTTACATAAAACATACAAATACTATATGCTGAGGTGTGGTATGCATATATGTATGTATGAAAAAAGTACACACTGACATGTACCTTGAGGGTAATTTGTGAATTTTTTGGGTCAAGTTCAAGGACTTGGCCGCTGATCGAAGCCCTTAATCATTTCGATTAAGTCAGAACAAGAGTCTGCAGTATTTTATAGTGATTGGTCAACCATTACCAATGGCGAAGGGCCAACATTTAATAGCTTTAACAAAAATTTTCCCAACAACATATGCTCTGCTCCACTCCACCCGTAGTCCTTGTCTAACGAAAATTGCACGCGATTTGTTTTTTCCAGAGAGTTATAATTAGGAGCCGAGTTTTCGTTAATAATACGTTGACGAGACCTTTCCTGGCACTTGGATGCTCTTATTCATCGTTCCTTTGATAATTGTACCACAAATGGTCAGTGAATAGGGGTTTTGGTTTTGATGCATTATGCCCGATCACGTTTTCGACAATTTTGTTTGTTTTTGTTTTAGGGCACGTGAATGAATGCTTTTTGGGCATGTGAATTAACGTTTGCTAATGAGATATTTGTTATTAACAGGATGTAGTCAAAGTGTTAAGATTATTAAAAGAAAAAGAAAATTAGTAAGTGGATTAAGTAAGATTGATTTGGGAACTTAGGCAATATTGCCTCGACAATAAAATACTTAAAAATGGCAGCACCTTATTCGCACGAGTTTGTACAAGTTTGTACTAGCTATCTTCAAATTATTTGAACATTTCTTTGCGGGCGAGTGCTTCTAATCATAATTTTAAAATGGGCAGAATACCTTGTGTAAAATTAACTGTACTAAAATAAAAGCATAATTTCATAGTCAAATCAATCTACGCAAATCCATCTAGTAATTGCCAACAGAAAACAAAAAATATGGTCATATAGGAAAAAAATTCTAAAAAAGATAGCGTCTTTTTTTCGGAATTTGGAATGGCGAACCCCCGAATCCCGGAAACTGAAAAAAAACGGTTTTTAGCGAATAAAAGAAAAACAACAAAAATTACACCGTTTTTTCAGCTAGCAAGAAGCAATATTTGCACCAAATAACAAATATGTAAGTGACGTTAAACAAATGTTATTAACAAATTACAAAAACGTGATTTTCGAAAGTTTTGCCCATTTTTCTCTATATTTTGTGCCCTAACCTATAACTCAATATACATCAATCGAAAGATAATTTGAATAGCTACAACTTTATAATTTGATTTTTTTCGATCCGAGGTCACGTTTTTCTTTTATTCGCTAAAAACCGTTTTTTTCAGTTTCCGGGATTTTTTAGGTTAGGTTCGCCATTCCAAATTCCGAAAAAAAGACGCTATCTTTTTTAGAATTTTTTTTCCTATATGACCATATTTTTTGTTTTCTGTTGGCAATTAACGCAAAAATTACATGGAGCTATTTTAGATTGATTGGACTATCAAGACAGTTCCCCAATTTGAGATATGTTACCATAGATATTATATTACCTGTCTGTCTGATACGAAATGCAAATGGCACAACTGTTTAAATGTATCTTCTTCTTCTTTGATCCGTTAGCTGGCGGTCCGAGCGGGACGTTCCCGCAACGGATACGCTGCTGTCGGTGCCGCTTTGAAAAATGCGGTTTCTTGCCTAGTTTCTTCGGTCTTCGGAGTGACCGATTCTGGTCAACTCGGCAGGTCGACCACCCTCCTCCTTTCACACCCTGGGCTTGGGACCAGGCGACGGCGGAGTTGTTTAAATGTATAACAGCAGGAACTCGGTGCCTCTTTTGCTGCATCTATCAATGTGGTGGATGGTAGTCGTTGAGCCTTTCACGCAGCATTATCCGATGTTAAAATATACGTTGGCCATTTTCGAGACGCATTAACAAATAGTTGAATATCTTTTATGAATGGGGGGAAATGAAAAAAATCGCCATATTGCGTCCCATTTGACACTGTGTTATTTCGTCGATCGTATTTGCATTAGCAATACCAAAATAGCCATGTTAATCCCATTCATGATATAATTTGCATAGGTATGTATTTTATTGATTTGAGGGAATTGCAAAACTCAACATTCTTAACGACTTGGACTATATTGCCGAATAGAGTATGACCCAACAATTGCCAACTTCAAAATCTTGACCAATAACTTTCCACGCTATCTATTTTTCGTTGACAACGATACAATGGGTATTTGGCTTCTTGATTTGCACGAAACATCCCAAAAAGCGTTTCTTGACTTTCCGGGATTTTGACTTAATAGTCCCCCACAAATCAAATAACCTTTCGCAGGCTAGGTTTTCTATTGGAACAGACCTTATATTTCTCTTCGCGTGCCCGTGTTGTCCGAGATTGTGGGATTGCTTGATACGCAGCATTCTTACCTTCAGGTACCAGATTACATTCATTATCGCCTGTCGTTCCGATCTCTACGACTTTTGTAAACAGTGAAGTATGTACCTTTTGTGCACAAAAATTTGAAATGGTGGCCGACCGCAGATATTGTTCCAGAGAATTTCTGTTAGAATGTACAGTAAGAGCCGCCGCTACTGCCAACAAAGTATCTTCGTCATTGGTACTATGCGGACTAAACAACGATTAAAGACTGTCTGGTAATAGTACAGGATCCGTAGAAGAACGATCTTCACCGATCGAGTAACCGAATGAAATTTATTTCTATGATAAAAAATATGCTAACAAATGTAACGATAATGAGTTTCCTAAAGAAATACATGCTCAAAGCTATATTTAATAGGCGTTTTTTCGTCTTATTCCGGCTTTTCTCTATGTTGAGGAGAAACTAAGCATTTTAGTGAAAACTTCAAAAGATCAAAGTTATAAAGCATAAAATTTCCCACAAATTTTGTCTTCACTGTTTGTCCAAATTCCACATAGTGTGCCGCTAGGGCCTTACTGTATTCTACCCGTCTTCTACTCTTTCATTTGATACGCAAGCCGTGGGCTCGGTGGAACACAATTACAAAAATCAGCTGCCATCTTGGAACCGCCGTCTTAAATTTTTTACAAAATGGTCAGGTTTCATTTACTACGTATACATGATGAGTTGAATTCAAGTTGAACTCGAGTTTAGTCCAACTACAAGTAGACGGTCGAGTTGAGTTAGGGTCGACTGAGTTCTGCTACCTGTGTTGAGTTGAAATTATGCATACAGAGAATAGTTCAGTGCTTGACTAGTTGAATTTAGTTGACAGCAGCATCTCTGTGTTTTCTTTGTGATTTTTTGTAGCGTGTAGTGCTTTGTTATTTTCAACTGAACTCAAACCAACTATTAAACTCATCATGTATACATACTAATAATCGCACGTACTACGAATGTGTGCAAAATTAGAAGTTTATCGGTTATACGTTTTATTTTTTTAGTTTATTCGCTATTTTGTGTTGGGCGGCATTTTGATTTTGGAGGGACGTCACACAGCTAATTGTATTCTACATGTCATGCCCTTTTAATTGATACCCATGTCAGGGGCCGCGGTGCATAATTTCAAAAATCGGCCGCCATTTTGGAACCATCATCTGGATTTTTTAACAAAATGGTCAGATTGCGTTGCCATCCAAACTAAACGTGTATAGAAAATTTTAGCTCAATCGAAGTGGGTCAAATTTATCTTCCAAGATTTTATTACATTAGGTGTAGTACAAGTGAAGCTAATAAAAGTGTATTAAAAACAGTATCACCCATGTTCTGCATTTCGATCGGAATGAATTTGAAATCCACATTCAATTTCACTCGATTTAAAACTTGGGGTTATATATTCCGATCGCTTTCAATTTTTTCGAATTCACTTTCGAAATGTCAAACACATCTGCTTTTAACTGAAAAAGTGGAAGTATAGTAAAGTGTGCTTTAAATATATTTTTTTGTGCTTAAAATGGATGCAATAATTTTTGGAATTAATGAAAAACGAGAGGCAAATAGAATTGAAAAAAATAAAAGAAGAAATTTGCGGGAAAAAGCAAATATTTTGGATATCCCAGAACATTTGTAAGTGCATTATTTTTTCTACTGTTGAACTTTTGTTAATATTTTTGTGCAGTTTTAAACAAAGTTTTAGATTAAATAATGTAGCCTTTCTCTATATATTGAGAGAAATCGAATCATCTGTAAGTCTGTCTTCGATTCCTTTAACACAGAAACTAGCAGCAACTCTGCGATTTTTAGCTGAAGGAAGCTACCAAAGATCGAGAGGAAAAGATGTTGACATAGTTTTGGGTAGAAACACGGTATGCAAAATTATGAATGAAATGCAAAGTGTGTTGGAGCGGAAAATATGGCCAAAGTGGATAAATTTAGAAATGACCGACCAAGAAAGACGGGAATCAAAAATATTTTTTCAAGAAAATGGAATGCCGGGAGTAGTAGGTTGCGTTGATGGAACGCACATAAAAATTAGAAAGCCGCCCGAGATTTTAATCTATATTATAATAGAAAAGGTTACTACAGTATAAATGCTATAGTCGTAAGTATTGATTATATGTAATCTATTTATATTTTAATGAGCTTTCATAACAGATTTGTGACTACAGAATGAGAATAAGGTGGGTTGATGGCGCTCATCTAGGTTCCAGCCACGATGCCTTAATTTGGTATATGAGTGATGGTAGGAATCACTTCAAAGACAAATTCGAAAATGGTGAAAGAGGCTCGTGGTTACTTGGCGATGCTGGTTTCGCACTGGAACCTTTTTTAATAGCACCTTACAAAATCGTCCAGCCAGGATCAACTCAGTGAACCTCCACCTGTGGCTTTCACCTCTCTTTTGTTATGTGTTAATTTTTTACGGATATTTCACTTCCAATCCAGCCACACCTAAAAATAACAATTATTATAAATTTCATTTTTATTTAATTAAAAACATTGCATTTTTCCATCCACTAACATCTTTTTGTGGCGGACTCTCGCTATTTAAATTTTGTACTAATGTTGCCCACAATTCTTCAGCGTTACTTTTGTCTCCTTTTATAAAACCCTTCGCAAGATCAGGATGGGCCTCCATATATTCTAAAAATAATTTTTCTTGCCTTTGGTTCTTATGTTTTCCCCTATTAAAAAAAAGAATTATTTTTTACACAACAAAAATATAAAAAACCTACATTTTCACAACTTTTGTCTTTGCTTTACCAACGATTTCACAACTGCAATAAATGTGAATTGCTTTCGTGTGGAAACCGGAACGAATCGAAATGTGGAACACCAATTTCCATTTTCGAAATTCTTATTTCACATTTCCATTTCGATCGAAATTCAGAACACCTAATTTCACTTCCACAAAATGTGAAATGTGGAACATGGGTGATTTTTTCAAAATTATTATATTTGATAGCGTGTACTGACTGGCGCACAGGAGGCGTTGAAATTGTGACTCCTTCAAAAAATATCTAAATATATTTTTTCCCAATAAGTCAATTACCATGCAATTTAAAATAAGCCAATTTAAATTACAATTTATTAAATTTGTTGCATTGCATCATTTTTTTTGTATGAAAATTTCTCCAATTAACCCTTTTATTAACCTTTCTCATCTTAACGGTTGCACTTAACTTATGAAGTATTTTGTAAAATAACTTCATCAAGAAGCTAAACTCATCTAGTTTTACCCATTACTAAATTATAGAGCAACCGAAGACTACGACTGATTTATCAATTACGGCAATGGATATCCTCCCAACAAGAGTGGAAATTTGTTTTTTGTGATCCAGATAGGATCAATCTAGAATGTATTAAAACGAGTTACGCTATCTTTAATTTTCGTGGTCGGCAAACTTTATTTCTTGCGGTTTAGTAGTTTTGATTAGGATTTCACTTCCGTGTTTTTTTTCTAGACCCACATACAATACATCGATCGCAATTTTCCATTTGATATATTAAAATCTATCAAACGAAATACGTTTATTAAGTTATATCAAACCACACTTAATCGATTTTGTTCGTAGGTAAAACGCTAAATTCTGCTCCAGCGATTCATTGATGGTGCCATAATATATATGTGAACAAGGACGGTATCAGTGACAGGCACTAATCAATCATTCCACGGATATTCCCATAAATTTTCGGTCTAAACACTGTCATACATTAACATTTGGGGTTCTTTAATGCTTTTTGATATCCACTTGTCTTTTACTTAACCTTTTCCCAAAGGATCCCGGCGCGGTCTAATGAAGGTAAAGACGTGAACGGCTTGAGCTACAATACTTAGGGTAATTACAATTATTCACAAGGTGGAAACTGAGTCCTCCTTTTTGTGAGAGAGACAATAACCATCACATGCAGTCTCTGAGTCAAGTCTGATGCAGCACCAATTAAGAAGTTGGGAATCCAGAACAAAAAGGCAAAGACTCTCTCAGACTCTGGTGCTTTGGTATCAACGACGACATTAGTAGAGGCTCTAATTTGGACAGGGATCTGTGAAATGGGTGCAGTTGGCCAAGGAGAAGGAGGGCAGACCTAGAGCTCTCCGGTCAAGCAAAAACTCCAGACAAACATTACGAACGAAACGTGTAATTACTAAGCGCCAAGTTTCTATATTTTCGGATTTCATTCAAGAGGCCTGCCCTGAGCGACTCTTAGGGACTTAGAATGACCGAGTGATAGTCTAGCAATCAGAGATCGGGAATTTCGTTTTAAGTGGCCTCGAGGGCAGGAAGTAAAAAGGAAGAAAAAGGATTTTACATCGACCGCCCCAAAGGACATTCGTTTTGCTAGGACGTTATTCATTAAAGTGTTGGCGCAAGATTGATGGGCGATCTTTAAGCAACGTGAAGATTAAAAAACATTTTATTCAAATACAGAAAATTGCACAGATTTATTCATGATTAAAAGCATTGCATAATGAAGATGTTAGTTTTTTGGAATTTTGAAAGAAAAACTGTGGAGCTGAATTTAATGCCCGGACGAAGATCGTTGGGCATTGTGTCACTTCTGCGGTATATTGGCGGTAGTAATTTGGAAATTATTGTGTGGAAAGGAGTGGTTATTGGATGAGCTTATAAACTAATATGCTAAATGAAAATGTATTGAAAATTCACGGCTCCATTTTATGGAAATGGAGTTAACTTGCGTCTATGCAATTTCCGATCATAATATTTTAACGAAGTCGCCGTCCCCGTTGACCCCGCTGATTGTGGCATTTTAACAGTAATTTAAACGTTCATAATAAACAAGTAACCAAGTTTCAAGCGGTCTGGTCTACAAATATGAGGTATAGGGGTTATAGTACAATAGGCCAAATGAATGGCCGCAGTACCTTTGGACCCAATACCTCGCACAGGAGGGAAAAAATTGAAATGGCACCAGTGCAAAGTAAAGAGGCCAACGATTTGACCTTATTTTCCTGGAATATAAGAACACTATACCAACCCTCTTCATCTTCTTTGACGGCTCTATAACCGGGATCCGGTCCTGGCATTTCGCAACTGTTCTCTCCACCGGTCAAGATTCTGAGCAGAGCTAACTAGGGCGGAATATGAGAACCTACTCCACGTAAGTATAGATGAAATTGGTCAAAACACACATGAGAACTTGAACGACCAATGAAACGACATAAAAAGAGCAGTATAAGGAACATCGCCCGCCCGCTGCAGTATGTCATATTGCGCCCCCATCAGCTGTTAATTTTTTGATCCCAGTGAACAAAAATGAGAATTACACAAACGCTTTTAATACATATATCAAAATGAAAGCACGGGAACACCTTTTCAATTTTTGTTTTTCAAAGTTTCAATTTTCCTTTTTAATCTTAATTTCTGAAATTGCGGTCCGTTCAATTGTGCCCGGTGCAAGTGCACCATTTGTACCTATGAAAGCGTCGCTCCTGTTAGGAGAGTATCAATGCGGTTTTCGCCATGGAAGATGTACAACAGACCAGCTATTTGTACTCAGAGAAACCCTAGAGAAAGCTGTAGAATTTACTGGTTGATAGATAAATGTTACTTTGGTCTACGGAACTGCCTGACGTCCAGAAATATTTCAAGGCAGACGAAATTGGCACTTTACACAACACTAATAAGGCCTGTCCTACTATATGGTTCGGAAGTATGGACATTGAAAAACACAGACGAGGCATTAGGAAGATTTGCAAGGAAAATCCTTCGTTCGATCTACAAAGGAATACAGGTTGATGTCTTTTGGAGGAGCAGATACAACTCAGAATTGTATGAAATTAGTAAGATTCCAAACCTCGTCAAATTAATCAAAATAAACAAACTACGATGGATTGACAAAGATCGTGCTGCGGAAAATACCGCAAGGAAAACGGAGACCAGGTCGCCCTAAGAAGAGATATATAGATGACGTTGAGGATGACTTGAGACAGTCGGGAATAAGAAACTGAAAAAGTCGTGTTAGGGATCGATAATCATGGAGGCAAACGCTGAAGGAAGCTTAGGCCAACAAAACGCTGTGGAGCTCTTCATGATGACCAGTGTTTCTGGCAAAGTCGCTGAGCTCTCTGCAAACACAAATAATATGCGTCTACTTCTTATTTCTAAGCCTTAATGTTAGTAATGAAGCTTTTACTTAAGCATTGGATGGTATGTTTGAATGTCTTTTCGTACATATTTCTATGTTGCTTTTGATATCAAAGTTCACAATGTATGTAAATTGGCTAAATTACCCAAATGATCCCAGTGTTTTTCCAAGCTCTTGCACAAATTACGAATTTATGTCAAATTGAAATTTATCCTACGAGAGTCCTTATTATTTTTTACTTTTCTTCAAAAACGTTATTTTTTCGTGAAGTTACCCCTTGGAAACTAGGATTACTACATAGTTAGTGCTAATTTCTCATATCAAATCGATCTTTTGCGCCTACTAAGGCATTATTGCAAAGAAAAGGAAAAACGCGTTGCCTCCGACTTATCTGCTTCTCCAAAGTCCCTGAATAGGATTTATGTTTTAGCAGTGCCAACGCCAACTCTTACAATCTCTGTGTCACCAAAGTTATAGAGCGGGAATGCTTTTTAATTTCTCATTCTCCCAAATCTATTAGCCCTAGATTGGATAGATTTGGTAATGTGAAAGTCTAAGCTCAGGTGTCGTATTTAATAATATCAATCCGTCATATCACTTACTCTATAGTGCAATGTCTAGTAGTTAGCTTAGGGTAGATAGAAAAGAATAGGATAACTTAAAGGGAGTCTGGCGATGCATTAAGTGGAGGCAGTGAACCGATTTCTGCCCGAGCTCTTGTATATTATATGACTACATGTTTACGTCTTCGACAATATAATAAAAGCACGTACCGAGAACTGATGTCCAATTCATTCAACCGTGGAATACATTCTTGTTTGGTGTGTAAGAATCGTGTCGAATTTAACGCATCCCAAAATGAAGTACTGAATCATCTCTAACATTATCAAGCTTTAGAATAATTTTGTCGCTGGTCCTATTAGTGTCGATGTAGAATTTCTTTTTTTTTTCATTTTTAGAAACTACAAATCCTGTAGGTTAGGTGTTACTCAAATAAAAAAAAATTTTATCCCAACTACTACAAAGTTGAGAATAATGCAACTATTGATACATAGAGGATTTTATACAATTTCTTGAAAACGTGCAATTAATTTGAAAACTACCAAAAAAGTATTAAAATTATTGCAAAACATAACAAAGGATGACACCAAATTTCCATTAACTTCTATACCACATCTGTTAAAAATTTAATTATCTGAAGTCATTTGATATTTCAATCGTGAGAAAGTTTGCGACATAATTTGTATATGCCGACGGAAAATTTATGTGACATAAAACCCGGCGGGATTTTTTCGGCATATGAAAACCGTCGGTTATTATAAAAAAATGGAAATTTTCAAATGGTTTGTATTTTCTTAATAAAAAATGTTAAGGGCCTGTGCGAAATTTATGACTAAAATTTAGTGTCGATAATACAGTATTTAGTCTTTTGGCGAGGAGAATAAATTTTTTTACAATTGACTAAATTTATGGGGAATTTGTTTTAGTTTAATACAACAGAAAATAAAATGGAGAATAAGAACTGCAGCTATTGTTTTTATGGAATTCTCAATTTTCAGCTCCAAGGATTTTTTTTTATGTGATAGACTAGAGGCTTAGGGAAAGTCCCTTTGTACTGTTCGACAATCTATTTTTTCGTATAGAATGTCGAACAGCAGCTCTAGCCGGAAGATAGAGAGTAGAAAGAGATAGAGAGAGAGAAGTAGGAAGGAGATAGAAAAATTGTCTTGATTCCAGCAATTCGATAGTCTTCTTTTCGTTGTTTTGAGTAGAAAATTGTTTCAGTCTTAACATGAGTCTCAGAGTAAGAAACTAGAAATTCTTCAGCCAAGCAAGATATTTTTTTTTCTCGAAATAAGATTGTTTAAATTTTTACTCAAGAAACTAAATATTTTTTATTCAAAACAAAATTTATATTAGCCGTGTTTTTTTAATGAACTATATAGTTCTTTCATCGAGTTCATTAAAAAAACGACAAGGGAAATTTCATGAAGCGCCTACTTCGATGCTTAAAAATTTCAAAATTAAACGGAAGTTAAATGTTATTTTTTAAACTGTTACACGAAATCCTCGCTAGAAAATAATAAATACATATGTTTCTAAAAAATTAATTATTTGTTATAAATTTGCTCTCATCACTTTCCTGTTGTTTTTATTTTTAAATTACGTTTTTCCGACCCCCGAAAGTATGCAACATGCCAACCCCCGAAAGTATGCAATATGCAAATTAAGAAATTTCCCAAAACCTCGATAGAAACCCCGATAAAACCTGGGTTTTCAGATTTGTAAGGGGAAGAACTAAATACATAGTTCATTAAAAAAACACGGCTATTAATTCAAGACATGATGAAGTTTTAATTCGAGGATATTGCATTGAGGAAACTCACTATTTTATTACGTGGAAATATTGCAGTCAATTTAAAACTAGCATATGATCATTAGAAAAATACATATGAGTCCCAATTCAAAACAGCGGTCAAGAAAATTAATTTGCTTGCTTCAAGAATTTGATATTCTTTGACTAAGGAGTTGAGTTGCTTAAGGCGGCTCTCACACTGAGGCAACAAGCAATAAGCAACTGGCAATAGGCAACACGCAATATTAGCGGTAGCGCATATTTTACATTGAATTAAATTAGAAGTCTCACATTAGAGCAACTCGACATTGGTCGAACGAAAAATGTTGCTGGTTGCTACAATATTATTTCTGGCGATACTTACTGCATGTTGAAAGGCGATAAATATTGCATCGTGTAGTATCAATATTTGCGAGTAGTAGCAGGGAATGATGAATATACACTTTTTTTTTACTTTTTGAAAAATATTTCGGACGATACAGTTTTTAATACAAAATTTGTAAAACTAGTGAAGAAATAACCCTGCATTTACGATTTTACTAGAAAAGACCACAGCAAAAGGGAAGTTATTGAAAAGGCATGGAAAGCAATTGAGGCTGAAGTAAAACTTCAAGGCACCCATTATTTCCTTTTCGTCTTTTTGTTCTTAAATGCCACCACATTAAAAAAAATCGTATCGGAGTCGTCGGATGACATGATAGCTACAGATTTCTAGTAGCAATAATATTGCTTCAATGTGAGATAAGGTCAAAATAATGTTGCGTATTGCTTATCACCAGTTGCTAGTTGCTTATTGCTTGTTGCCTCAGTGTGAAAGCCGCCTAAATTAAAAAATGAGTATCTCAAACCAAGAATTTTTTTTTACTGCTAGTCAACTTTTGTCTTCATCCAAGGCAATAAAACCAAGACTATGAGTGTTGCTTATCCGGAAACAATTTTGTTTTCGTTATATATCCAAAACAGTATTTGCTTGGTTTTGGTTCAAGAAAAAGTGTCTTAAGCCAAAAAAGTTTTTTTTATTAGTGCAACATTCGAATACTTGACTGAATGACTTTGACTGTAATGTCAATTAAATTAGGCTCTAAATTCAGAGAATTCAGTGACTAATATTTAGTGTCGATAATGCAGTATTTAGTCTAGTCATCAAAAGAATTTACATAGGAATTCCCTACATTAACCACAAAACTGCAAAACAGGTCCTGCGTGTGACAAATCTATGGTTAGAACTTTTTATCTCTACTTTAAAAAAGCAGGTAAAAGTCGTTTCAACGTAGCGGCATGGTCCTTCTTTACGCTTTCCCCATAAAATTTCTTCTTTTATGAATTCCCTTATTACAGGAACAACTAAAATAGTCGTGGCCTGCCCAACTCAGAGTTCTATTGCGGTAGGAGCTGACGGGGTCAAATCGAGTTTTTAGTGTTGGCAGTTCTCTCTAAAAATTTTCCAGCCAGACCCAGCTGTTCGGCATTGCAATCTATGATCAAATCGTTCATAGCAAAAATGGTTTACTTTAATAAGAGCTCTATTCTAGACTCCGCCGTCGTCTGGTCCCAAGTCCAGGGTGTGAATGGAGGAGGGTGATCGATCTGCCGAATTGACCAGAAAAGGGAAACCGAAGAAACTAGGCAAGAAACCGCATGGATACACGAACTTACTATTGACGAAATAATGCTACTGAATCCGGGGCAGCCGATGCGCCAACACTGTGGTGGTGAGAAGTGGGTACTGGCCGAACACCCAAATTAGTCACGCCGAAAGTGGAAATTCAATTTGCCGCGTGGAATGTAAGAACAGGACATCATGTCGGTCAAAAGGTAATCATAGCAATAGAATTGTTGAAATGCAAAATATCAGTTGCTGCGCTATCGGAACTACGGCTTACCGGATCCGGCACATTGACGATCGTCCCGCCAACAATCGACGAAAAGATGACGCTTCCGGTGGTGAGAGACGAGAGGGCGACGTCGGCTTTATGGTAGATCGACGGGCAGCCAGCAGCGTTATCCATTCCAAACGATATCCGAGTGTTTGGCGGTTATAACCATCGGTGGAACGATTAAGACCCATATCGTATCCGTTTATGCGTAAACGAAACCTGCACCGACTCGGACAAAGACGAATTTTACGATCAATTTCGAAATACGCTGAATATGATACCTCGAACCGAATTAATAATACTCGCGGGGACTTCAATGTACATTCAGGAGCAGATCGAACCGGCTGGGAAGGAACGATGGGCAAATTCGGATACGGAGTAACTAGAGACAACGGCTTACGCCTGCTTTTAATCGCAGCGTCAAACAACTTGATCGTTGGTAGCACAGCATTTTCCGCCATCCACTCAAACACAAACTCACCTGGCGGAATCCATCCGGCAAAGACTCGGCGATGTTAGATTACGTTTTTATCAACACAAAATTCCGATCAACGCTCAAACACGTACGTGCAGTGCGAAGCATTGGATGTGCCCACGGAACGCGGCCATCAGGCAAGAGTTTGGAATGGCATTATCCAACAAATTCGCGGCGTTCGCAATACCGGACGATATAGATGTAGAAGAAAGGCATTTGTCGGAGTTGTGTCCACCTATCCGTAAACGCACGCAACCATGGATATTGGACAGCTGTCTGGACCTCGTCGATCAGCGGAAGAGAATAAAACACGTCGAGTTTGAGCAATACCGACGATTGAATAAAGAAGTTCGACAGAAAACGAAATCGGAACGAGAAGCGTACTGGAATAAAGTTGCGGCCGACATCGAAGAAAAGGCGTCGAGGTACGAGTACCAGACGCTGTGCTAGAGAATCCGGCGGTTAGGCGGCAAAAAAAAAAACATCAAAAACGGATGGAGCTTTCGTTACTTCTCCCCATGAGCGCCTGCGGCGGTGGAGAAAATTTTTCCACCAGCTCTACAACCACGATCCGCCACAAGGTTCACCACCAAAACCACTGACTATCGAACAGCCGATGAATGAGTTTCTCGATACCGAACCGACAATTATCGAGGTGAAGATGGCAATAAAATCGCTGTAAAATAGAAAAGCGCAGAGAATAGACCAAGTAACCACCACAACGACTTCATGTTCTCATAATACACATATGGCATTCGGATCGTGTCCCGTCGGTGTGGAAGAAAGCGGTCGTTATCCCAATTTTGAAGGAAGGTGACAGTAGGAAATGCAAGAATTATCGCGGTGTTAGCCTCTTTTCGATCGTCGGCAAAGTATTTACGAAAATCATACAATCGAGGCTCCAGAAACATCGAGAGCGAACGAACCGGAGAGAACAAGCGGGATTTAGACCACATCGGGGATGTATTGATCAAATATTCGCACTCCGTCAGCTAATGCAAGAAAGTATTCGTTGCGGCAAACGAACTGTCGTTGTTTTCATCGATTTCAAATCCGCTTTCGATTACATCGATTGGACAGCTTGTGGAGGGCTTTGGAAACCGAACACGGGTGTCCTTTAGGGAGACGTTGCTTCGCCACTTCTCTTCAACGTCGTGATCGACATGATTATGCGTGCAGCATTCGATGGACAACTTGGAGTTCGAAACGACAACAACTTCGTAACTGACTTAATGTTCGCCGGCGATGGCGCCGTCTTCGCCGGCACGGATGCCGAAGCAACGGACTTCTTATACGACACATCGCCCAGTCATACGGGTTAAAAATCAATGCGGAAAAGACCAAAGTGCTCACAACGGATGGATCGAGGGCCAGTGTTCACCTGGATGGAGCCCAAATCGAACAGATTCAAATATTTGGGATCATGGGTTGAGGAAATGAAAGTGACATCGACGCCCGACGTTCATAGCCGCATGGGCCAGGCCACAGCACCATTCGCCTAGCTCAAGCTGTGCATATGAAAACGAACAAATATTTCCATCAAAACAAAAGTATGCCTTTACCGAACGTTGATCCTTCCGATTCTTCTTTGTGAATCTGAAACGTGTAGACTGCTCAAACCGAATGTTGACAAGCTCGAGGTTTTCCAAATGCGATGCTTGAAGCAGACCCTCGGTGTCTCACTGCGCGATCGCCTTCGAAACGAGACAGTTAGACAAAGATGCGATCAGCAGACTCTGATCGAAGAAGAAATGCAAAACGTCGACTACGGTGGTTTGGACATGTTTGCCGAATGGATGATAGCCGCTTGCCACGAAAACTTCTCTGGCGAGATCGTCCCGCAGGCTGGAGAATTCAGCGATCGGCAACGAAGAAAATTTAGCTAAAGAATATCGAGGGTGACCTAAAGAATCAACGGTTATCAGTTATCGAGGCTCGAGACATCACCAAAAACCGGCAAGAATGGAAATGAATCGAGAATAGAGTTCCAGCGGTACCGGAGCGACACTTTCTTCATTTCAAACGAGTTGGCACGAAATATGACTCGTCTTTCAGCACAGGAGCCAATGTAAGCCAATGAAGGCACAAAGGCTGTTCTACTGAGAATAGCATGATACCTTCAGATTGAGCTCACCTTGAGATTGAGCTCAGTAGGTTCGCGAGACTCACAGATTCTGACTGGACATATGGCCGATAGGAATCATGTGGAATTAAACTACAATATTATCCAGTTCTTGAACGGACATCGATTTTCCAGAATATGCCTCCATTCGGTAACTACATTCAAAATTATTTTTTACTTTTCAGTTCGTATTTTTTAATTTTTTTAAACTATTTTTTTTTTATTATTTAGGATACATGTTTACACATAAAAAGATTCCTCAAACTGGGTTTTTAGTTTGTTATTAGTTATGCATTACACAAGTCAGGAGCATGTCGTATTGAAACATAATTACTGGTAAACCCGATAAAATCTAGAAACAACTAAAAATTCACAAGGTTACAGAACATACCGTATCATAGTTACAACCCTTATAATAATAGTCTTACTTTTCAATAAATTCAATTCACTCGCAAAACAAGGCTGTATGAAAATGTTTCATTGAATTTCATAAAATATAATTTTAATGGAGAAATAATGCTCATTGTTCAATAAAATTCCCAGACTGTCAATAGCAAGATTTATGCCAGACGTGCCTTCGCTTCGTGTAATACTTAATTATTAGGTTCATGTGCCTGTTTACCTCTAAACCAACAATAATCATCTCTGCCTTAATTCACGCTGAAATTTGAATAAATTAGTGGAAAATTATAACAAGGAAATTCTAGAGTAACAGCTTCAGTAACCGCCATTATATGATATAGGCACTTTGTTTTTTAAGATTTATATGTAAATAGTGGTAAATGAACTGTTTTACCATGATGGAAAAATTAGGTCTTTGTATTTTTGTGCCAGTTTTTTTAAGGTATAGGGAAGGCAAAATTCATTTGCAAATATTCTTGTTCTCAGTGATGCTCGTATATGTATATATAGTTCCAGTAGGGTTTTGGTGTAGTTATGCAAGTGAAGAAAAACTAAAACAATTTTGTAGTCCTTAAGGTGCATTTAAACTATACGAGTTTTCGCTGACATTCGCAGCCAGTGCACTGGCACACTGTTTACATTAGCAGAGAATACTGGCAAATATTTCTCTGACAGAGTGATTGCCAGTGCTTCACTGACACTTTTTTTCCAGAGCACTGGTAATAGAAATTGATGCTGTTTACACTGGGAGTGCCAGTTCACTGGTAAAGTTATTTGGATCGGAATTTCATAAAGAAGTTGTGAATATTTAGCAGCGAATTTTTTGATAAAATGGCTACAGAAAAAGTTAAAATTGCTTCAGCAATTGTTGCATACTTGCTAAGTGATGAAGAAGTAAAGAAACCAAAAAAGAGGCGTATATGGGTCCGCGAATGGGTTTCAAAAAGGCAAACTGAAGGCTGTTATAACAAACTGTTTAAAGAATTGCGAAGTGGTGATGAATTATGTTATAAAAATTTCATTCGGATGTCACCCAGTGATTTTGACTATATTGTGCAACTAATAACGCCTTTAATTCGAAGGAAAGACACCCACTTAAGGGATTCCATAAGTGTTGGAGAACGTTTGGCATTAACCCTAAGATTTTTAGCTACAGGTAATACTAGCTATCCCAAGTATATAGAGTAGCACATATTCGTATCAGAGCTAACTCTAACTATAATATTTGTTTTGACGGTTCGCTCCCAGGAACCATCCTTACGAATATTGTGGTTGAAAGGTAAGTTGAAGGGATATTTAAAGTAAAACGTAATTTCGTTTTCAGGTGACAGCTACCATTCTCTAATGTATTTATTTAGAATACCAGTTTGCACAATATCGATGATAGTACCAGAGGTTTGCGAAGCCATTTACAGAGTCCTTAAGGATGAACATTTAGTAGGAGAGATAAAATTAGCAACTCAACATTAAATACTTTTATTTGATGACATAAACAAAAATGTAAATTCTTTATAAAAACGAAAACAAAACAATTTCTAAATTTTTAAATCGAGTATAACTCGTTATTTTCACGGACTATCCGAGCCTACATTAAAAAAGTCTCCCAGATCATCATAAATACCAGGATCTCCCATTGGTTGTGACGGTTCTGAGTCTATTACGATAACAGTTGCAGACTGATTCGCTTCTTTTGCTTTTAATAGTTCCACTAAAATAGTGTTTTTAAATTTTTCACGAATATCATCTCGTAGTGTTCTCATTTCAGTGGCTATATAATCCGTGAAAACCTGATTGCTGTCTATTGGTTTTTCCATTAAAGTCAAAGCTCGTCTTAAAATAACCTCCTTTTGCAAACCCGGTTGATTTTTTTTTGGGCATTTTCTAACATTTGCAATATTCGGTAAACTTTCACACCTTTCCGAAGATGTAGTTAAGATAGATGATAGCGACGGTGTGAAATCACTTTGGTGATCACTTAAGGACGAATCAATAATAATAGGCTGTAATAAAAACATTTTAAAAATAAATAGGAACGATCTTTGAAATTTAAATTTTTAAAGATTTTGTTTTAAATAATTTATTTTCTCTAGGTTCCTAACTCTGAAAAGGAATGGTTAAAAATCGCCAAAGAATTTGAGACGAGGTGGCAATTTCCAAACTGCATAGGTGCACTTGACGGCAAACATGTAGTTATAAAAGCGCCAGCGAACAGTGGAAGTTTATACTTCAATTATAAAGGATCTCATAGCATTGTATTGATGGGACTAGCTGACGCCAACTATAAATTTATTTATATTGATATTGGAGCGAGTGGACGAAGTTCAGATGGCGGTGTTTTCAGGTGTTTTCAACCAGTGCTCCCTAGCAAACGCACTTGAAACCAATAAATTAAATATACCAAGTCCTCGGCACTTGTGCGAAGGAAACATTACTCCATATGTAATTGTAGCCGACGATGCATTTTCTCTAAAACCTTACATTATGAAGCCATTTCCATTTCGAAATTTGACTGGCTATCAAAGAATTTTCAATTATAGACTGTCGCGTGCTCGCAGGATCATTGAAAATGCATTCGGCATAGCAAGTGCCAAATTTCGAGTTTTGAGAAAACCAATGGAGTTAAATCCGGAAAGAGCCAAAAAAATAGTTCTATCTGTTTGTGCATTGCACAATTTTTTAATATCAAGCGAAACTTCTAAATTATTGTATATCCAAAAGGAAGACTTCGATAAAGAAGACGAGCAACACATACTCAAACACGGCACCTGGCGAAAGGAGAATCCTCCAGAAAAGACTTTTTTCCAGCTTGACCAGCAAAGGCATCGGAATGCCACTACGTCTGCTAAAAGCGTACGGGAAAATTTTCAACACTACTTTATAACAGAGGGAGAAGTACCATGGCAATACAAGTTTATTTAAATTTATAACTGTAATATAAAAGTATTTTTGTTTTACTTACCAAATCTATATTCGAATAATGCTTGCTTGTTGTCCCTACAGCACGATCTAGGAACCTCAGGGCCTTAAAAAATTCCCATTTGCTTTCAATGGGTGACTCCTCTGCACTCGCGCCACTTTTTTTCATTTTTAATTTCCGCAACTCCGCGGTATACTGCGATCTTATATTTTGCCATTTATTGACAACTGACTTCTCTTTGCCTAGAGATATACATACATATATCTTGTAGAGACTTCGTTTTCAGATCTCTATTCCTATATGTATGTCCCCAATGAAGCATCCCACAGTTCTGGACAATTTTCGTACAAGGATATTAAATTTTTTATTTCTTCTTTTGTCCAAGAACTGCCTGTGGTCCTAGAAATTCGCTTTTTTTTAATACTTTCCATTTTTTTTTCTTATTGCTTGATTTTCGTGGTAACACTTTAAAGAAAATAAACAACTCCGTCCGTATTAACTCGTACAACTTTACAAACAAGTTTGTAAAGTTACCAGTGCTCACGAGAAAGACGTCAGTGCGTGTTTTTATGTGTTTAGACTGCACGAGAAATATCGTGTCAGTGTTTATGCCAGTGCTGTGCCAGTGCACCAACCAGTGCACTGACATGATGTTTACATTGCACTGGCTGCAACACTGGCATTTGCCAGTGCAATAACTGGCAAAAAAATCGTATAGTTTAAACGCACCTTTATTGTAACCTCTTACGGTGTGCTTGTATTCTTGCATGTTGTGTCTTATTAAACAATCCTCTAACTTTCCTCCGCATTGCAGCCAGGTACATTAACTAGGGCATTTTACGCGACGGCTGGGACGAAGAAACGGTGTTGCTGCGATGCTAGGAGGAGATCAGCCCTTCAGCCCGCTGCGTTCTAGTCATCTATAGTTCACACATTGAGCTAATAGAGGTGGCGAGCAGATCCCATTCCGAAGCCCCGTCCCTGAAAATTAGACCAGTTGGTTTTTTAGGAACCAGGCGCGTTTATGGGTTCCGACAGGGACGGATTGCCGCCTTTTAGCGGCCCGAGCATTTCGGTAGTGACCGGCCCAAATTTTCTATACCGGTTCAGGATCCATAGGAAATATAAATTTTCGAGCAAATACTGTACAGTCCGTGTAACAATCACTCTGCGTCCACCGTGCGTCTATTAACTTGTTTATGACTAAGTTGAAAAGTTGAGTCGAGATTGAGTTGAAATTTCGACCACCGTATATGACATCGAGTTGAGTTCACTTTCGGTTGAAATAGAGTTGAACTGAAATCAAAACATAACCTCTAATTCTTATGATAAATTCTCATTTATAGATACGTAAAAATTCAGAGCGAAATAACCAAACTAACGCCGAAGACCGACGTCACAAAACAAATATCACTTTAACCCAATTACAACTCAACCCGCGTATATGAGGCGAAATATCAAATCAATCCAGGTAGGAGAGCTTACTTGCGTTGAGGGTCCCAGTTTCAATTCGACCCCCGTTTATGACTGGGTTGAACCTAGTTATAAGCGGTGTATCTATCACGGTCTGTGCAGTACTTTCTCAAGTCTCAAGTCTATGCTAATTTTGCATGGACCCTGGACCTAATCCGTGATAATTTTTCTTCTACCTTTTCACAAAGGCGGCAAGGTTGTCGGCCGAAGGCGAGCTCAAGTCGAGAAAGAGAAAAGGCCAAATTCGATCCGATTTTCGTGAGCGTAGTCACAATTATTACGAAACTTTAAGTTTATTCACAAAAAAAAAATCCTGAACACTCAATCTCCGGCCCGCCAGCGGCTCGGCCCTTCGAGTATGTACTCGAATGAGCCATAGGCCAATCCGGCCCTGGGTTCCGATAGTGAGGCCTCATCCAGAACACATCAGTTTTTGATACTCTCAGAGAGTAGCTTGCTAGTCCATCATGCCTTTTTCTAGAGGCTTGTACGAATTCGGAAATAATGACTGTAACAGATTGTTTCACAGTCGAGTTGTTATTTATCTATTAAAGAATTAGAACTTTTATTGTACGAGTGTGCCGATCAGGTAGTCTTACACTATCTTGTACTGTGGAAAAAATTGTAAAGTAGAAAACCAGATGCACAACCAGAAATGATGAAGAGGAGGATAGAGAAAAGAGAAGAATTGAGAAGAGGAAAACATCGAACTGAGTATTCTACTACTAGTATGTTTTCCTTTTTAACGAATTCAGCGGGTTTTCAATCGATTCCCCCGTGGCTTTGATATCCTTCAATCTTTTTATTATGTCTTTTAGGTTAATACCGTCCCCTGTTAAGTCCATATGTTCTTTGGTATATTTGGTGTCACTATTACCATTGAAAGAGCCGTTGAAAATATTCATTCTTGAAAAGAAAATGGCATCGACGGCGGACGTTCACAGCCGTACTGGCCACATAACAGCAACATTGGCCTCGCTCATGTGGTGCATATTGAAACGAACATATGTTACCATCAAAACGAAAGTACGCCTTAACCGACGTCAACAATTTCGACGTCTTCCAAATTACGATGCTTAAGGCAGATTTTCCGTGTTTCACTCGTTTCTCCTTCGAAACGAGACAGTTAGACAAAGATGCGATCAACAGACACTGATAGAAAACGAAGTACAAAGGGTCGACTACGATGGTTTGGAAATTTTTGCCGGATGGATGATAACCGATTGCAACGTGTTATCAGATATAACAGCGACTTATGACCATATAGACTTAGTGATGGACTTAAACTCAATAGACCTCGTTGAATTGGACACGTCGATGGCAGAAGTCAGAGCAGCAAAGAAGGTCGTCACTGGCATCATTCAAGGAAGAGGTTGGGATGGCTGATTACTTAAAAAATGTTGATTAATCGAATGCCGATTAATCGGATCATTCGATTATCTCTAATCGATTAATCGTTTGAAAATAATCGGTTAATGTAATAATCGAATAATTTTCAATAAAAATTGATCAAAACACTTTTCTACTGTTATTTTTAATTTTTTGTTGTACAAAGTAATATAGTAATATAAAATTATCAATTCAGAAATTTCGCATTATTTCGCATGAAATAATCGATTTCCGATGTAATCGGATTGGAAAAAAACGATGCGATCGTTTCGATAAATCGAATTGAATAATCGATTGTCCCATTAATCACGATGTAATCGGCCATCCCTAGAAAGAGGAGGAAGGAGAAAAAGATTAGAGGAGGCCAAGGCTTCAGTTGAGCTGTAGCGCCATTTGAAGAAGAAGAAGACGCATCTTCCTAGTATGACAAAACACCTCAGCAAAGTATCTATCGCTTTAGAGAGCCTGTTCTTGTTGCCAGGCCCACCACATGACGTAACGGGGCCTGCAGCTAAAATGTTATTGAGACCCTTTTGAGCTACATAAAAATAATTACAATAGTATTGGGGTTGTGTAGATTCTTTCCTTAAATTCTCAATTAGTAGAGGAAATAAAGTACTGGACTTCCGATTTTTTGCGTCTACAAACTTTGTGACCGGTAGCGATTTATTCATTTTGGAAAACTGCATTTTTGCAATAAAAATATGCATTTAAGAAGTGCATCTCAAAGAGCCATTAAATAATAAATGTACAACTCGGTAAATATTTATGAAAATGAGTCGAGTTTTGCTACGCGGGGGTTTTTGGGGTTGGTGAACACGAATATAATGGCAGTAACGGTCTCCGAGGTACCTGGTGCCAATGTCTCTTTAACATGCACTTCTAAAATGCATATTTTTATTGCAAAAATGTATTTTTTCAAAATGAATTAATCGCAAAGTTTGTAGACGCTCTCACGAATCGAAAGGGAAAAAAACCGCATCAAAATCTGTCTTACTGTTAAAAAAAAATCAAGTTTTCAGTGCTTTATTTGATCGGTTAGGCCAGTTCTAATTTTTGAATATCATATCAAGAATTGTTTTCTAAGAAGAGGTTATCAACCTCTCGCCCAACCCACTCCCGGTAGGATCTTTCCCTGAATATTTACATTACGTCGGGAGATTTACAGTGATTATATTAACAGTATATTAAAGCTTTTAGGATTTGAATTGGTAGAAAATTCAGGATTTTGCGTGTTATCCACACTAATCTTCTCTATGTGGCTTCAATGTTCTCCTGAAGCAAGAAATTTAGTTCAATTTATTTAGAACATTAAAACCCAAAAGAGGTACAGCAGTATTTTTTGTATACCAAAGCGTAGACTGTGAACTTAATAATGGCTTTAAATCATGAAATTTTCCAACACCATTTACCTCTTGATTTTATATATTGCCGACAAATATTTAAGGGATTTTTTAGAATTTATATTTGCCAATGTGGCCTAAATCTTTAATAATTGGTCCAGCAACTCTAAATCTGATTGAACTGATATGACAAAAGGCTGTTGAATGGAAATGGCACCTGTTCACTGTGCTTAAACCGATCGTGATAAAGAAGCATTAATATGTGCTTTCAAGAACCCATCAAAAGAATTTAATAAAAAATAAAACGTCTTCATTCGATACATTAAAAAATATGCAAATAAGTAAAAGTTGACATATTAACACCCAGATGACATTGACTGAAGATTAATTTGCCGGGATCTTGTTGTACTTCACCTGTTCCATAAAGTGGCCTGAAACCAAGAATTATTTGGTAGCATGGTCATGATATGTTGCTGCGTATACACAATTCATAGGTAGGCTGATATGCGCGAACCTCCAACTTACCAGCCGTCTTCGGAAGGAGATGCACCTCATTCATTGTATGCTTAACATCACTGGAGGGCAGGATACCAAAAAACATCCGCAAATGAATATTCAAGACTTCTTTAAATGAAAAACGAAAGAGAAGAAAACAACCGAATTCACAGAATTCAGGTAGAGGAGATGTGCATGTATATTGGCCCTAATAAAAATTACTGCCCTCAAGATCTTGTTCTGAAGTTTTACAAAAGGCTTGAAAAATCTACCACCGGACTTACACGCCAATGTGGAGACAAAAAGCCCCGACGGCAAAACAACTTCCAGTTTCAGGCATCCACCCATAACTGGCGACGGTCACTTTATCTGACTTAGGAGATACCTATGCAGAGTTGTAAAGGTGAACAGAAAAAAAACACAAAATTTACCAAACAAACCCACGGGGGCTTTTGGCGGATGAAAGAAATTATTTTGCAAGTTTTATTTTAGGCCAAATTATTCAGCAAAATTTTAATTATAGGATTGTACGACAATGCGAATGGAGCAACATTTTACAGGTCGTGCCAGACAAATATAGAAATTCGAAATTTGTTTTACGTTCCATCTTAAGAGTTAAGATATTGTGAATGAGGATTACATAATTTATTATATCCCGGAGATTGTGGAGCTTTAACTGATTTATTAACACGTTAATATCAAATAAAGTTTTAGCACCAGCAAAAATTGGACCTCATGCGCAGCTTATTGTGGCTAAAAGCTAGATTATTTTTTAAGGTGTAAAGGTGTTCTCGTCTAAGTGGAGTGGTCACGAGATCATATCAGTCGAGTATGGTGCTTTCGACGACAAAAAGGATGCCTTTGAGGCGTGGTGTAAAACTCATGAATATCCCTTCCAAAAATCTGACCGTATTCGGCGAATAGCCATACTTGTTTGCAAGTCATCTACTCGTACGTCCATGTCTCGTCACCAGTAACATACGCTCCATTATCTCCAGGAAATTCATATCTTCAGCTCAGCCAAATGTTTTTTTTGTTGAAAAAATGAGCTCTTTTGTAAACAGTCGTACGGACGCTTTTTATGCCAAATATAGCATCTTTCAGCCCTTTTTGAATACTTTACACCTGTATATGCATGTGTGAAAGATAAGTCTAACACCCTATTCTATATTGTGACCAATCATAAATCACAAGTTTCTGTGATTCGTGCTTGTCATTGATGATCATTGTGACTATCAGATGTTTTGGCACTCTAAGGAACCAGTCACAAGAAATATCACAACTAAATCACCTCTAATGGTGAATTTGGATTTGTTTAGTGAGATAAAGAAAAGTTTG
This sequence comes from Thereva unica, assembly GCA_949987705.1. Lineage (NCBI taxonomy): Eukaryota > Metazoa > Arthropoda > Insecta > Diptera > Therevidae > Thereva > Thereva unica. The sequence goes on from OX465281.1 coordinate 219,263,489, forward strand.
GGCGACGCCGTAGCCAACGTACGCCGGAAAATATTTATGTAGTGAAACAGAGTGTATGTGAACGTTCGAACACTTCTCAGCGACGCTGTCGAGCCTATGAGAATGTTATGAAAGATATACTGGAAACCTCCCCTTTCTTGTGACCTGCTATTTATACAGTCACAATGTTGACAGGTGTGTTGTGACTGTTCGCAGATTGTCAAATTCACAATTGTGACTACAAAATTAGAATACCAAATTGGCTTAAGTTGAAACTATTCACATACTTTGCGTAGTGACTTGCGCTAAAAATCATCATCATTGCGCTCCTTTAATCCCTCATGGGACATGGGGCGGAGCATTGTTTGCCGATTCGTAGCAATGGTATGTTTTATGGGAGCGGGCTGCTAACCCTCAGCCCAACCGACTTAAAGCTCTGTTTTGTGGCGCAGAGAGCTCGCCATTCGCCCGTCCCCCGTTAGCTCCTTCCGAAGAAGTACCCCAGGGAGCACCGCGGGGAGGTGGGATTAGGACTTGCTAACAGGTCTGCTAGGTGTTCGTCTGCAGTGACTTTTCTCGGGTTTTGGCAGAGGTGGCAAATCGGGTACCACCACTTTCCGAGGTTTTTGTTAGCCGTTTGCTCCCACGCTAAAAATACGGGTATAAAATTCCAAGTGGTAGTTCGGTACAGGGTTACCAGCTGGCAAGAAAAGAATAGGCTATATCTTTTGAGCGCGATAGACGCCCGTAATAATACTTCCGAGGTAGCAGAATTTATCTATCAGTTCCAAGTCCGCGCTATGGGTTAAAATGGTGTTTGCATTTATCCGTATTTCTTTGGTTTAGTCGGATTTAGCCTTAAGCCTGCTGGACCACTTTGTGTTGCCAAATTGCCTAACATATTTTTGAGGTCCTGGTATCTGTGGGCCAGCAAACAGATATCACCGCGTAGTCGACATCCTTAAGGCGGTCTCGCAAACCCCATTGTATGCCACCTGTTCTACTATCTAGAGCGCCGACAAGGATGTCATTTTTACTATAAGAAATAGTAAAGGCGAAAGTAGGCATTCTTGTCGTACTCCTGAGCTCAACTCAAAGCTGTCGGATAATTTTCCATTATGGAGAACTCTGCATTTGCAATTGTTGTACAGGGCTTTTATCAATTCTATTATTTTATCAGGCAGTCCACGTTAGCGCAGTGTCTGCAATATAAAGCTCCCATTAACCGAGTCGAATACTTTCTCATAGTGTATGAAAGCAAGGTACAGGGCGATCGTAATTCAGTAGACTGCTCCACTATGATTTTCAAGATATTAATATGATCTACACTGATAAAAAAAATTCTTAGCTTAAGAGACTTTTTCTTGAACCAAGCAAATAATGTTTTGGATATAACGAAAACAAAATTGTCTTCGGACAAGCAATACTCATAGTCTGGTTTTATTGTCTTGGATGAAGACAAAAGTTGACTAGAAGTAAGAAAAAATTTCTTTGCTTGAGATACTAATTTTTTTAATTTAAGCAACTCAACTTCTTATTTAAAGGATATCAAATTGTTGAAGCAAGCAAATTAATTTTCTTGACGGCTGTTTTGAATAAGAACTCATATTTTTTCTAATGATCATATGCCAGTGTCAAATTAACTACAATATTTCCACGTAATAAAATAGTGAATTGCCTCAATAAATATTCTCGAATTAAAACTTCATCGTGTCTTGATTCAATACAAATTTTGTTTTGAATTAAAAATATTTAGTTTCTTGAGTAAAAAATTGAAAAATCTTATTTCGAAAAAGACGAAAGGTCGAAGGTCGAAGGTCGAAAAATATAAGTATTGAGCGAAGAAATACAATTGCTTGGCTCCAGAATTTCTAGTGTCTTACTCTGACACAGCATTCTCATGTTAAGACTGAAAAATTTTTCTAGTCAAGACAACGAAACGAAGACTATGGAATTGCTGGAATCAAGAAAATTTTTCTATCAGTGGATACATGAGCGGCCTTTCCTGAATCTTGCCTTTTGCCTTCTAAGCGTTCGGTCTATTGCCTCTCTTATCCTGGACAGTAATATATGGGACAAAATTTTGCCACAGTGGATGAAAAACAGATGCCTCTCTAGTTGTCGGATATTGTTAGGTGACCTTCTATGATGCCTTCCGTCCAATCCTCCCCAAAGGTACAGGTGTTCCATGCTGTTTCCAGGATTGGCTGAAGCGCATCTGCTGTGAGGCTTGAATCGACTTTCAACAATTTTGGTGGGATGACATCTTTTCCAGCTGTTTTACCATTGGCCATAGCATGAATTGCAGTTACTATTTCCGTGTTGGATGGGGTCCGGGTGTAGAATGTCCTAGGTAAAATCATCACCCAGATGGCTATTTTAGTCCAGTCAAAATAGACGAAAAAACGCCATAATTGGAAGATAATTCGGAAGTTGCTGAAAATTGGAACAGCCCTTAAAAACATTATTATACATAAGCTGTAGAGACTGCCACGCGATTGGACGACTGCAAACTTTTTTATTCAAGGTCAAAGGGTCAAAATATCAGTTTTTTGCAAATATATGCTAAACCGTACGTCTTATCAGAAAATTGTGTTTACAACGTTTGTAGATTAGGCGATTATCTACAAAAAAATATATTATACATTTTCTCGTAGGAATTGCCATTTCTGAGATATTGTCGTTTTAATAAGTTAAAATACTCATATTCTATCATTCCCGACTTGTAAAGGGCATCAGAAATTTAATAAATCCTTTGTTGGAGTACGCGGCTAATATTTTCAGGGGTGATTCCTGGATATCTTTGGAGAAAAAAATTGTTCTACAGAGGGCGGCTATCTCCACTATCCACTAAGATACAGGGTGATTAGGGAAAAAATTTTGTTTTTTTTAAATTTACTGAAATTTGAATAACTCCTAAAGTAATTATCATAAAGTAGCCTAATTAGGCTCATCTTTTAGGTAAATGTGTATTCTTTTATTTGGTATAAAGCACAGCAACCTGAGTGACTCCGTTCAAAAAATATGTAGGCTCAAACCAATGCTACTATGCCGCAGTTGAAAGACGAGTAACTTTTTAATTGTTCACGATAAAACTACTGCTACTACTACTACCTACAAAACTACCCAAAATAAACACTTATTGTGTATGGAAATATTGTAGGTAATAGTTTGGTGCATCAGAAAATCAAAAAAAAATGTACTGTTAGTAACGAATTTTCTGAGAAAAACGAAGAAATCTGCCAGTCTAGATGCAAAGCATTGGTTTGAGCCTATATATTTTTTGAACGGAGTCACTCAGGTTGCTGTGCTTTATACCAAACTAGCAAAAAACCCGCGTGCGTTGCAACGCCTTTAAATAAAAAAAGACTATGTGTGCACAGTCCACGGTAGGAAAAAAGTATAAAGAGGTAAAAGAACAAATCTTCAAAAATTTATTTTGAATAGGTACCTATTAAAATACTTTTTTTTAAATTTGATGTTAAGCGACTCCTATCGAAAGACGTACAATAGACAACTGGGCAAGCATATCAAACTGAAATTAGCCGGCGTGGACCGGACTTAACCGAAATTATTTTTTAATAATGTTTCAAAATTGCTCTTATAACAACACTTTTATTTTAATGCCTCTCTATAGACAATGTTTTGCGTTTTATTGTTTGGGGCATAAATTATTAAGTTTGTTGAGTTGCTGACTCGAGAGCATGCAACGTATAGTTGTCCATGAGTAAAGCAATTTTACTTAAATCAATTCTCGCTTTTCCTAATGTTTGGCCCTGAGACTTATTAATCGTCATCCCGAAACATAAGGTAACAGGGAATTGTAAGCGTTTGAATTTAAAGGTATAATTACTCGGAATTATAGGTATCCTAGGTATAAGCACATTTTCGCCTTTCCCACAACCCCTTAAAATTGCAGCTTCAATTAAATTCTTGTGTAATGCGACAATTCTCAATCTAGTACCATTGCACAATTTTGGTGGATTTAAATTACGGAGTAAAAGAACGGGTACATTCACTTTAAGATGTATTTCATGTGCAGGAAGACCAGGGACTGTTATACTATTTAAAAACTCCACAGGATAATGTACTGCATCGTCCAGTACACAGACCGAGTCTATTGAGCTATATGTAGTTAGAGCACCAGGAATTTTGTCTAAAATTATTTTGTTAAAGAGGGCTACTTCTTCATTTTTAGGAGCCGGAATGTCCCTTTCGCAGAACCACGAATCTTCTTTTGAATTAATGTGTTCTACATCTTCATAGATAGGGAAGGGAAAAACAGAAACTAATACTAAGAAATATGAATATGCACCGAAAAGAAAATATATATGTATATGTGCACTAATTATGTACTGAAAATTATGCAAAAAAAATTGCGATTTCGCCCTTTTCATAGGTTTTTATAAGTCCGCTTCACTTGTTTCTGCTCCTTTTTTCCACTTTTAACCGTATATGTACTAATTACGTACTGAAAATTATGCAAAAAAGGAACAAAACTTGCGTTTTCGCCCTTTTCGTAAGTTTTTTTAAATCCACTTCACTTATCTTTTTTCAACTTTTCACTCTTAACCATCAAAACTTCCTTTTGATCAATTTAAATCTTTTCACTTTTTTCTTTTTTCTTTAAAACAACAAAACTATCAATTTTTGTAAATCTTCACTATTATTTTAAACATTTAAGTTTTCGTTTTTCCGCTTTATCTTCTTCTTCACTTCACATAGTCTAGAGAAAATCCCATTGGAAATGTTATTGAAGGTTTTTTAATAATCTACCGATCGAAAGATGGCCCTCTATTTGAGGTAAAATTAGCGATCAAACTTCCATTTCGAATTTGTCGCATCCAAATTCTAAAGTGAATAATAATTTATTTTAATTTATGCCTTTTTCACTATTCTATTATTATTTAAGTTTTCATGAATAATAACATATTCTTGTTCTTCTTTAGAGAAATTTGAGCAATTTTTGGTTATTGGTTAAAATAATGAGCAACTTTTTGGTACTATAGAGACTTGGGTAAAATATGAAACCTAATCTCACAACCGACTTTTCATATGTAAACAAAAATATTCCTCCACCAACCCCCTCGCCCACGAAGTAAAAGTTATTAATAATTTCTTTTAGGGACTAAATATTAGAAATTTAAATAGCCTATAATCTAAGTTAGGTTATTTTTGATATATTTGGAGAAAATTAATATAATCAGTGCAGGACTTTTTGCGTTTATCCCGGACAAACAGACGGAATGACAGCGGGCTCTGCTTTATTTATATAGATAAAAGAATACACATTTACCTAAAAGATGAGCCTAATTAGGCTACTTTATGATAATTACTTTAGGAGTTATTCAAATTTCAGTAAATTTAAAAAAAAAACAAAATTTTTTCCCTAATCACCCTGTATCTTAGTGGATAGTGGAGATAGCCGCCCTCTGTAGAACAATTTTTTTCTCCAAAGACATCCAGGAATCACCCCTGAAAATATTAGCCGCGTACTCCAACAAAGGATTTATTAAATTTCTGATGACCTTTACAAGTCGGGAATGATAGAATATGAGTATTTTAACTTATTAAAACGACAATATCTCAGAAATGGCAATTCCTACGAGAAAATGTATAATATATTTTTTTGTAGATAATCGCCTAATCTACAAACGTTGTAAACACAATTTTCTGATAAGACGTACGGTTTAGCATATATTTGCAAAAAACTGATATTTTGACCCTTTGACCTTGAATAAAAAAGTTTGCAGTCGTCCAATCGCGTGGCAGTCTCTACAGCTTATGTATAATAATGTTTTTAAGGGCTGTTCCAATTTTCAGCAACTTCCGAATTATCTTCCAGTCAAACCTCTAATTTGACTGGACTATTTTTAATCTCAGCGTAAGTACAGCGAAGTTTTCTACTTCAAAATTCAGGCGAATCAAATTGATTAGTTGATAAAAGGAGAATAATAATTTTTTGGTCTTTCGCTTGATTCTACACTACTATACATGTATATATGCTCCTTTTGATGCTGAATCTGTTACTTACATTCCCGCTTAACCAGAAATTGTAGAAGTGCTTTAAAATTAAAATATTGATTTTTTAATAACGCCAAATACTACATATGACTCGATAATTGATACATTCAAACAAAAATTTTCGGTCTGTTCGAAAACTGGAAATAAAAAAAAAACATTTCGTCGTTGAATTGCACAAATCGGCCGCCCATAGTTTGAATCAATGAGAGTTTATCATGCAGTTATGGTTTCTGAAACCACGTTAATATCTCACGGCATTATGCACTGATTTATGTGGACTCTGAACCAGAAATTGATTATGCAAGTGGCAAACATTATTTACTATAGCCACCGGCAACTGCGGTATGTTGTTAACGAAAAGACCCGGAAGGATTTAAGTAAAATATCAGACAACTTCAATTTATCTTATGTCGGGAACAAATTTAAATCGTTTAAGAAAAAAGAAAATTATTTTAAAATTAAATGTACATGTAACGATATTTGATCGAAAGAAAAAATTTAACTTAATATTTGGCACAAACATTGTCAGGAAAACATTTTTATGATATTGGACTAGACAATTTTTCACTTTGATCAAGCGGCAAATTATTGCGTAGGTCAAGCGGCATTGGACGTGATTAATACATAGTTGGAGGACAGATTGGCAAAACGGGAGCGCTGGCGAAGACATTTTTAGATTTGCATGCATGTAGCAGGAGTTGGGGGCGTATATCTTTCTCAAAAAATTAACCAACTGAATTATTTTTATTCCTGTATGTTTCGTTTCTACTATGTTTCTTGTAGAAATGCTATTTGCTCATTATTGCTTCCAAAGCAATGTTAAAAAGTATTCTTGAGACCACATTTCCTTGTCGCAGATTTGATTGTTGAGTTCATTGAATTCCGGCCTCGCATTATCACTTGTGTTCTGCAGTTTTCTATTGTCATTTTAGTTCTATTAGCTATTAGCTATTAGAAACCCATTTCTCCCTCCCTTCTAGGTGTTAACACAACATGGCGAAGCTGTAATATTTCCAGCAGAAAATCTACGAGAAAACTACGAATATTTAAATAGTATTATTTTAAGATTTAGGTATATACATATGTTAAAGAGTCTTTGTTCTGGGACCGTAAATAGGTAGTATTTGTAAATAAAACAAACACTACATTGTGTAACCATTAATTATTTACAAAATCAAAAATTAAAAAAAAAATACCGACTCATTTACAATTTCGTTGAACTGATGTTTTTCCATTCACGTAATCTTGGGCCCTCCGCACACGAGGTGACTGATTCGCAATCCCAGTTGTATACGCAACGGTTTGGTGACCTTGTCCGTGTACGCAAGTGAGAATCCACACACAGGTCGACAGAAATGAGACCAATTTGAAACCTAGTTTGGGCCTCTGTGTTAAGAATCGAGTCATGTGGCGTGACAAGTAATTTTAGTTGTCGAAAGTGACTTACGATTTTTAGCAAAGAGCCTTACTCAACTTAGAACTTCCCCTCTCTGGCCCTGCGCTGGAGTTCGCAATTTGACTGAAGCTCCACTTCAACTCAAACGAATTGTCACGTCACACGACTCGACTTTCAGACTGGTCTCATGCGACTGTTTTTGCTGGTGGGAAGCAATTTCAGTTGCTTGGTAGCACTTGTACGAGTCAAAGTTTATTCAATAAAATCTTCAAGCTTATAAATTAATGGGCACAGAACACCGATTGATGAAAATCAGTTGCACCCGTGTGTGGACGTGGTCTTGAGCGTGAGTAAGTAAGATCCGTGTGAAACTGGGATTGCAAATCATTCGACTCATGTGCGGAGGGCCTTAACGTTTATGGAATTCACATTTCCCTACATGCGCTCTCTAGTTACTTTTTTTTGGCAATAACTATCACGCGGGTAATTACAATAAAGAAAAGAGCGGGTCCTTGAGTGAACGAGCCGAGCTAGCGCTAGGCTGGAGCGTGTGGTGAGTGTTAAGAGGGGTGGAAGAATGCCGCCACTCGCAGCTCACCTCGCCTACTTGTACGAACTTGTATACTGCGCAAAAAAGAACCGAATAATTCAGCCGAATGTTCCGGCTGGTACTTTTTTGACCGAATATTCGTGTTCGGTTAAACCCATATTCGGCGCATCAGAATCTCATGCTATGTGATGAACAAAACTATTGGGCAATCAATTTTTAAATTTGAAGTTAATTTTTGGGACTTGTATAAGATATTTAGACTTGCAATTTTTACCAATTACTGCTCACATTATAAAGTACCTATAATTTCTGAAAAATCCATGAAAGTTAACCGAAAAAATCCGAAGTTTTTTTAATTTTTTTTTGTGTACAGATAAAAATTTCATATTGTAACCGCTGATAGCCGATAACTTAGGTAGCTGCAGTTGGTAGAGGTAGAAAATCTCCATTTCGTATAGTATTCGATGTAACAAACTAACATGTTCCAAAAAAAACTTTATACTGGAAACAATTCCTCATGTTTTGTTTATCTGACTCCACTATATGCTAGTTTTCAGTTAAAGCCTTCGATACTTTTATCATTTGTCTTGCCCATTGCTTCCCTTATAAGATTTCGATCCCCGCTTACTTTCCTCCCATTTACTAGAGATGAGGGATTAAGGGAGCACAAAATAAGGTAAACCTGCCAGCCCCAATAGAGAATGAATTCAATGTCCTTGTTTATCAAATGGGAAATTAGTTTGCGATCATCAAACAGGATCTGGCACTTGCTTGTTTTGCATTATCGAAGCTATATGAGTAATGCAGAATCTCATCAGCTGCTGAAAAGGAATGGAGGGGATTAAGAGTACATCAATTACAAAGGTAAGAAATAGATCAGGTGATGAAATTGACTCCCTGAGGGGTCAGGGCTGGAGTTTGGGTTTTATGCGCCCGGTGCAGTATGTCAGTATGCTCCTGATTTTTTGATCACATGAAGGACAATGGAAAAATTGCGTCTCAGTTGAATTGCGCCCGGTGCAAGTGCAGCGCCCCTGTTTAAGGGCAATGACCTTATTGTCGCATTGGAGAAAGCGGAGAATATTTTGACAAGCCGCGATTTTTTGAATGGGAAAAATGTTTTTATAGCCGGTTTCTATCCCTCTTCTGTCACGATCCTATCAACGCAACCTCGTTTTCATTTGATTTCGAATAATCGCAAGGCCTACCCTAGAAGAAGCTTCCGGGAGAGTGAACTCCCTTCATGATTTTACTAGTTTCCCCTAGCTTCTCTGCCATCCTTCTAATTATTTCATGAACTTTGAGACTTTCCGATATATGTATTCTGTATTCTGTAGAATTTAAGCGACCACGACACTTCTTCCTCGACGTATAGTTTTTTTTCATTTCTTTTTTCTGGCCTTGTAGTGCGATTCACATGAGTTCGGGGACAGACGTATAGAATAATTTATCGAGATAATAAAATAAATTGGAAAAATAAATCGTGGTAATAAAAATGAATTCTGAATGTATAGATGAAAATGAAGTCCCGATTTAAAGTTTTATTTTTTTTTTAATTTTTTTTCTGAAATTGCGTCCCTGTCCAATTGCGCCCGGTGCAAGTGCACCAGCTGCACCTATGAAACCGCCGCCCCTGGTTGAGGTTTGGATATGACGCCATTCAGTATTACCTTGATTGAACCGGAAGGGAAACTCTCAAGCCAGATATGTATGTAGAACTGAGTCAACTACAATAGCTTTTGGTTTAGTTAACAGGGCTGAGTACTAGTATTTTACCAGTATTCAGCATTCCTGTTTTTACTGAAAACGAAAATTCAATTTATCAAAGTGCAATGCAACATTTTTTCGTTAGCAAATTCCTCTTTCCAAATTCCTTTCGAACAATTGTCGATATAAGATTCTTGTGTTATCCTTTATGCTCCAAACCAAATTTTAGTTTTAAATATAAAAATGAATGAGTTTCGGTGCCCCTTTTCGCGTTTAGCAATATTAATGTAATATTTACATTAAGGCACTTCCTGGGCATTCAAATAAATCAACAAAACGACCACTAAACTAGAGCTTACTTTAAATAAATCAAAACAGAATCAAGCCAGCGAGTCTATGGCCATTAATAACCTGGCGAAAAAAATACTGAAAAAACTTTACTAATTTTATGAATGAACGACGAACACCAAATGCCGGGCCTCGTAAGCTACTCAGCTCTAATTGCCGGCAATTAATTTCAATAATTCATCGACGGCAATTAAGTCCAACTCGGAGGCGTAGGGCCGGCCGGTACCGGCTGTCAGGCTGCGAAAAGACAAGATAGCGCCTTTCCGAGGCCCAAATTAGAGATTTGAGGTTTTTCTTCGATTTCATTCATAAAATTTCGATTTATTTCATTTTGTTTTTTTTTTACCTCCGCCAAGAGAGATAGTCCCCTGGATAGTCGAGTCGAATGATAGCCATTATAGCCACCGCAACATGTTTCTAGGTGCGTGGTTCTGGTGAGGTCGTACCCGATCGATGTGGTCTTGAGACTTGTTCCATGTAGTCTCCGTGTACCTGGAAAAGATAATTACAGAGCGCTCTTGCCGTCTTTTTGTCTTTCCAGTTTCAGTGTTTCCCCTAGTTCAACATCCGACAAGAGGAGCTCTCTGCACAACAAAAATCCACAATTACAGGGACAACAACAACAAAACAACATCAGAGACACGGACGCGATACGACCTAACTGGCGACTTGTCTTAGACCAGCATGCACAAGCCTCACAATATATACAACCAAGAGCCCAAACAAAGATAATCCAGGTACGAGAGGAAGGCTAAGACGGGAAATAAAAAAAAAATAAAGAAACGCCAACAAGATGACGAGAAAACTTCAAATTGCGGATGTCGAATGGATTGCGTGCGTTTGGAGGGAAAATGACAGGCACGGACGGAAAAGAGTCACTTTGATGTCAGATAGACAGACTCCGGGGCCTTTCGGGTTGATATCCATGATCCGGGGTAGGAGTGCAAGGTGAAAATAATTTGCGATGTTTTTGGATATCAGGTATGATAAATCGAGTGCATGTTCTTTGCTATGTAGTGACCTACTCAAGGGTGTCCAAGGTGGCTAAATGACTCCTAATTAGAGGATTATCGACCCAACAACCCAGAGACCGTGTTCATTGGCAGATGGGTATTGTGCAGCGAACAATGTGTGTGGCCGCCGTCTTGGGGCGAATTTAGCACTTGTCATACCTATATCAATTGGAGAATAGAGAATGCAAACTAGAATTCAATTAAGAACGTTTCTGCTTTTGGGTCTTTTAGGTCTGTTCTCAATTTCAATGTTACGTAACTAAGTGGACTAGACAATGTCAAAACTGCAGTCAAACCCCTTATTGCAGATTGGATATTATGCTAATATGATCCGATGCTCATGAGTTGGGCATAGTTTCATTTCAAAACATTTGAATAACTTGTAAAATATCATACAATAGAAGTCAAGCTGCTTCAACCACATACTTTAGTGAATAGACCATTAGTAACACAATCCGATCGTATGTAGGGAATATCATAGACTTTCCATTCAGTTTATAATGGCCCCATAGCGTCGTTTTCTTCAGTTTTCATAGTTCGTCTGTGGATAAGAGCGACTCCTTATTCACTTGTGCGATCATCAAAATTGATCTTTTGCGTGGCTACCCCGAGGACTTCAATGAGTCGCTTCGAGATGGTTTTTAGTGCCTTACGTAGTGTGTGACCACTGGCACTTTCATTCTCTTACAGAGCTGTTTGGGGGGTTCTTGGACCAATTAACATTCAGAATTGTGCGGTAGGATGTATTTTATAAAAGTGTGGGGCTTGAGTGTTTCTAGATTGGGAATATTATTGCGATTTCTTACTTATAGTTTCTTGATTTAAGGCCCCCATCCACTATCGGTTTTGCGTGTCGTGCATGAATGTCATGCAAGAAATTCATTTTCCCATCCATTATCATGCATACTGTCAATCATCACTTTTAAGGGAGAAGTGGCAGTGAAAAGTTACACACTCTACAGTGAGACATAAAGTTATAAGAAAATTAAATAAATAATTAAATGGATGGAGGAATATTTAGCACCTGTAAATTTAACAGAAAAATGGAAGATAATGAATTAAATATTCCGGCTCCAGAAGAATTACCCAATTTCCCAGAAAAAATGCCATTTGCTTTAATAGCGGATGATGCCTTTCCTCTGAGAACAAATATAATGAGCCCATTTAGTCGTACTAATCTTACACCTGAGCAAGAAATATGCAATTACAGATTTTCGAGATTTATTAGACGTATTGTTGAAATTTTTTTTTGGCATATTGTCTGCGAGATTCCGTGTGCTACAAAGCGCAATTAATTTGTCTCCAGAGAAATGTACTACCATTGTTTTAACATGTTGCTACCTGCATAACAACCTGAGTAAAAAAAGGGGTGAAGGCTATGTAGAAGACACTGTTTACGAAAATCCAAAATCCAAAAATCTTTATTTACTGAACTCGCCATTTTCCGTTTTTAATTTTGTTTCCGTTTTTAAATACACCCTGCCACTACGAAATTCACACTCGGAATGACGAAATGATTGACAGCAACAGAATCCACTGTCCCTCATGCTGTCATTCCCTTAGCTCCGCCCACAAAGTATCAAAAAGTTTTGATTTTCGTCATGCATGCGGGACATTCCATCCTGCAAGCCCATCCACTATCTTTCATGCATGACAAACAGCAATGAATGTCATGCAAGCGGGATAGTGGATGGGGCCCTTTAGAAGATGATGTAACAATTTGAATAGAGCTTAGGCTTTACTGAAATAAATTCATACTCTTACTTCAGTTAGTTTAGTATAAGGAACAATTTAATTTTTCACTTCATCTTTTCTTCGTCCACCAGCGTAATATGTAGTGTAATGTTGATCAATAAACTAAAAGAGTTTGTTCGGGAATATGAAAGGACGGTTTGTGGCGAGTGCCTGGGCTCTGAATGGTTTCTTAAAGTGTGGAGACAAGGTAACCATAATCCAAAGAATTTCTGGAAGACGTTTGTGAGATGTGGTATCAATGTGTCAATTTCCTCCTGTAGTAGAGCGTAAAATATCACCACTTACAGGTTCTTTGTTATTGGCGTATTTAATTTATTTGGTAGTTAAGATTCAGTGGGGCGGTTTCTATGCAACGAGAGTTGAAGTACGGGTGACTTCGTAAATGTAAAATTTAAGCAGTCGGTTTAAGTCAAGACTTCATAAATGTCACAGTTTTAAAGCACTGTGTTCATAATTGCATCGTAAACGTCAAATCTTTGCATTGAAATGGGAATTTCGGCATCATGAATAGCTATGATGCAAAGTGATTAGTTTTTCAAATTTTACAAAAATTTTGTGTGCTGTTCCTTGTGCCACATTAAAACGATCGCATATTTTACGAAAATTATTTTGATTAGCCAACACAATGTAAGGTATAGGCTACTTTCAACTGAGGTTGAAGGGCGTCCGTTTTCACATTTTTTATATCTTTCTTCCATAAGTGTCTTTAACACCTACAAATACATAAAATACTTTTGTGGATTGGTTTCTTTTTGAATGAAGGACTTCAGTATGAACAAACTTATTATGTATAATATTTGCTTACAACAAATGCGTTAAGGAGGGGAATTTTATGGAAACGTTCTTCTTCTAAGCCAGATCAGAGCAGGACATTCACAAAGAATATGTGTGGAAGTTTCATCGCCTTCCAAGCAGCGTCGGCATTCTGTCTCTTGAGACAGTCCTAGGTTGTGGAGATGGTACCGCAGTCCTACATGGCCAGTGAGATAGCCCACCAGCAGCCTTAGGTCCGCTCTGTTTAGAGTAATAGTGCCCCTTAAGGCAAAGGGTCTTATAAGATCTTTAGCCTGTCTTAGACCTGGGACTGACTCCCAATAGGCTAGGTTTATTTCCTGTATGTGATAGATGAGTGGAATTTTTTGCGAGTCGGCTGGAGCCTCGATTCTAATATTCACCTTAATTTATTTGCAATATATTTAGGTGATTTCCGTCGAGGTTATTTTAATTAATCTATTGATGGGTCAGGTTTCGAATTTTTCCTTTGTTGCTCTTTCTCATTCGACATGCCCAAGTGCAGTGTTTTCTTAGCATTACTGTTAAAGCAAATTCATTATAGTTACCCGGTGGCTATAGCACAGATGTTCCTCGTCGAACCAGGATTGTTGTGGGCTTTCTCTGATACATCGAATGCTTTCGGTAGATTGTCTTCCTTATATTCAGGATATCCATATTATTGTTGAAAATTGTTTCAAAAACTTTTATTTGTATTTTGCATACATCAAAAAATACATCCGACGGAGCACATAAACTTCCAAAGTCCCTTCCGTTAATATAGTTATAGTGGATAAAGAGCTCTGAAGGACATGAATTAAAATTTCTTCTGGCTTAATGATTATAATCCTACACATTTCACATTTAACTCGATATGCCAAATATCCCAAGAAGTACCTTGTAGACATTAATTCAATTAAATTTATAATATTTTAATTCTACATAGTAGGTACCTAATAATTTGCAATAAATTATAAATACTATAAAATTAGAAAAATATATTAATTTGTAAATTATGTTGATTAATTATTATAAATAGAAACATAAATATTAGTAAAAAGTAAATAAATATACTCTTTCCCTTTTTTATAATACATACAATCTTCTTCTTTTCAAGGTGTTAAATCAAACCTTACATACATTTCATGAAAATGGGGTTGTAGAGCAACTCTTTGGGAATAAATTGGGTTCATCAAAAAATTTCTAGGACCACTGTTGGCCTTGTTCAACTTTTTTCTGTGAAACAGGTGTTTTTACATTTTTGATATTTACTCGAAAAGTTACCATTATTTTTTCATGAAATTTTTATTGTAGGAAGGCACCATCAGTGGCCACAATTTAAGCCCTGACACAAGGTCCTATGATAATTACTACACTCCCTATAATTAAATGACAAAAAACGGCAATTTTTAATGGTTTTTAAATTTTTCTGCAAACACCTGTAGACCGATTTCAATGGTCCAAAACTCCTAATTTTCGTTTTTTAAGCACTATTATGTAGTATTTTTTGTTTTCCAAAACAACATTTTTTTCGTACCCAAAACGTGGAAAAACGTGTTTTCGTTACTATTATTAGCTTTTTACCACCTGTTGCCCTGGACCAATTTTATCCAAAACACATTCATTGAATTCCTACGATTTTTCTCTTAATTATAGCTTCGAGAAATCGCTGGGTAGATTTATTTCAACTTTTTTTTATCGCTCCTGGACGTACCAAAATTGACATTTATGAATAACAATTAGTGAATGTCTTTTTCCCTATGCATTTTTTATGACATTAAAAATTTGTAAGAAACAATATGTGGTAATTGAATTCTTATTCTTGTTTACGGAAGAAAATGCGAATATGTATCATTTTAAAACCGAGCGATCGACTTCCACCGACCGGTACACAAATTAAGTTCACCCAATAACAGATCGTGTTCCGCACCTGAAATATTCGGCCGGGAGCAACTATCAATGGCCAGGAAATGCGAAAATTTCATCGGAGAAATATATGCCTGTATACAAGTAAAAAACAAAATCGTGACCTGCCACAATTCAAAAGTTCCCCATACAAAAATTGGAATTTAAAAAAACTCCATCCTGCGGTGCACTGCGCCTGACCCCTTGGCTAATCAAATAGAATTCAAATCGATTATTTTCCGCGCACCTGAAATGTAGCGAAATAGCCTTGAACACGAAAAGTTGCCTAAAAAGAATATTTCATTTCTTCCGAGAACATACGTATGCCTGAAAATAGAGAAAAAAAAACAAAATCATGACCTGCCGCAATGGAAATTAAAAAAACATCATCCTGCGCACGGCGCTTGGCCATTCACACAAAATTGTGTCGTCTGTTGCCTGTCTGATAGGGCAAAGTGTGTGAGGGGTGGAGAAGGCGAAAAAGTACATTTCGTCCGTGTGGAATGAAGTTCCGAAGCCACTCTGCCCTTCGCCTCTTCCTTTGTCTATCAACAGAGAACTTGGGGAAATGCGCGGAGAGCTTATGTGGAATGTGTAGACCAAAGCTTCGCGATGGGACGATTAATAAATCCCACTAGAAAATTTTCTGGTGACAAAATTTTGTATGAAGCGGAACATCTGTATTACAGATATTTAAGTCTGTGATCTAATTTTTGAAATAAGTATTATGGCCATACACAGAAGACTGTGGAGAATTTCTTGACAGAGGCGAAGATTCGGGTCCACCTATTAACTTTCTTCAAGATCATGTTAATCATATCATGAATAATGATCCATTGGTTTCAAAAACACGACACGGCACGACCATTGATGCTGTATTTGTCTGATAGGTTAATGTCCTCGGTATGAAACTCTATTGTAATCATTGTATAACTTCTAATGTGCGTACATAAGTATACACACCCACTGCTTTTTTTTATTAAATTTAGCGGTTCTATATTTGGTATTAAATGTTTTAAAATTAACTTTACAATAACTTTTTTATCCATTTTGTAAAAAAGTAAAAACGGCACACTTCATAAATGTCAAATTTAAAACTGCACAACTTTGTCTAAGCTTTTACTGAACTTTGACTTGACTGCATTAATACTGTTTTCTGACATAGTTTATTGGCATTTACGAAGTCACCCTATATGTTTCTGATCCTGTATGTCCCATTCTTTTTTAACCATATCAATGCTATTTGAGATGTTTGTAGGCGAACTCTGCGGAAAGCTGGTATATGTATATTCCACAACTCATTGGCGATAGCACCCTTTGCAGCTCCATCGATCCTTTAAGCCAACGTAAGATTGTAGCAGTGTAGCAAGTTTTACCTCTATTACCATAGTGACTGCTATACTGAATTTAAGAACCTTTTGCCTACATGGCAGCTTTTTCCCCGCAACACCAGACTCCCGAGTAAAAGCAAAAGATAGCCTTACAACGGGCGAACACCGGCCGTAATTGAAACATTGTCCTCGGCCATGTACCGGGCATAAGAAGGTTATTTTTGAGACTGTACGGCCGTATAAGACGGGTATATGACGGCGGTACGATGGCCTTACAGTTCCAATAAATGGCATACTACGAAAATTCAACGCTCAATGTTTTATTTGTTTTTTGAATGTTTTTTATCTTAAAGCGATTAAATAACTAAATTTCCTACTAAAATATAAATCAAAACCAATATGCATAACATACTCTTTGTCCAACAAACCGACGGTGACGAGATTGTTTCTCTTCTGCAACAATAGTCTTTAAGTATTATAGTCCAAAGGCCGGTTGTACATAACGGAAATGTTATGAACTTGGCCTTTATATGCCCGCTTATAAGCCCATCTTCATTTTTGGCTCAAATTTGCCGTCGTATGCCTGTGTGTACAGCTCAGTACTCGGCCATTTAAATCTTTTGGCCAAATTTGGCTGCCGTTGGCCCATACGTGTACATGTTAAAAAATTTGTTGTCTGTAAAGAGGGTTTACGGACGATAGTTTAACGTGACAACGACATGAGAAAACATTGATGAAATGATTGCATACTTTTATGAATAAAATTGAATCATTTATTATTTATATTGAATTATAATTATTTTGTATGGATACAAAAAGGAGTGAAATGAAATATTTATTTTGATTGATAAATTAGCTTTTATTTGCACTAATGAATTCAAATATGTTTATTACTTTAATGAACAGATTATTTACAAGTAACAATGTGTAGTAACAAATTCATTTACAGCTTTTATACATGTCTGATATTTAACTTCTTGCAATCTGTGTTATTCTGTTAAGGATAGGTCGATGATAGGAAAAGTATGAAATGAATGGGAGTGTTTCAAGTGTAATGTGCCTTGAAAAAGTCAAATCGAGGGTTGTTCCTCTCAGCGTTGTTGACTTAGTAACATCTGATGTGCATTCGAGATTGTACATATCCTTCATGAATTTGAGGAATGTATCATCATTTTTCACGTTTGTGTTGAAGTCGCCACAAAGAAGAATTGGTACATTGGTATCAACTTGCATGATCGGATGCACATACTGCCTGTTATGCACGTACGGAAAGAGTGCTTGGTGCAGTAATACACTAATGTTTGAGACACTTGCTCCAGGATGAATATACACTGCGCCAAGTACAATTTTAAACGTTGTATCAGCAGTGAAGCATGTAATTTCAGCCAAGCAGACCTCGCCTGTGTTTCTGATGAGACGAGTTGTGTCCGACAATTCAACGTGGAGAACTTTGGCCGTGGATGTTGATGTTAATTTTCGATAGATTGCTACTCCACCAGCTACGTTTGTATCAGAATCCGATCGATTATTCTGCCTGGTTATACATTCATAATTATTGATTGGAACTGGATCAAAATTGTCACGCATCCACGTTTCAGTCAATACCAAATAATCCGATCTTGGTATCCTTGCGACTTGTGAATGGTAATAGCACAAGCAGGAACGCAAAGAAACTGTTTTCGTTTGCATTTCACAGTTTTCGTCAGTGTAATGTTCACTATTTTCTTATACACCGGCACCCAGTTAGGAGACAGAGTGTTTGGCTTGCTTTGCTTATTGTTGACAATTTGACAAATTTAATTTAATTAAATATTGACAATTTTAATCAAATTTTTAAGATTACTACGATCAAATTTTTAAAATTATTACGGGATAACGGGACATAACGGGACAATGAGTCATCATTTTTCGTGCATGCAGCCGGCGTTCATCGTTTTAATAGACGTTGTCACGTCAAAAACTCTACAGCCTTCATATGCCCCTTAAAAGGCCAAGCGGACGGTGTTCGCCCGTCGAAAGTCCATCTTTTATTTATACTCAGGTAGCCAACTAGACTCACCCCCACACTCCTCTTCGCCCACATTACGGAATAAAAGTTCTTTTATAAATAGAACACCCAAACTGTCTTCCATCTTCGGTGTTTCCGAAGTCATATAACACATCAGAGGTCTAACGCAAGGTTCATCGACATCTCCTCAGGCATCCTCCGGACCCCTAAACTATCTCTTCTCTTGTATCCTTCAGGTCAAGCTTACTAATAGTATTGCGCCATGAGTCCGTCATGTCGTGGACTAGTGGTACAATGGGTGATTTCTGAGCTGGACCATGTTTAAAAAACACTGCGTTTTGATCTTTCTAACTCTTTATTGTTACCAGTTAAGGCTGTTCAGTAGTCTATCGCTATCCAGGTACCATGACTTTTAGCCCTTCCTTACCTCTTATCTCCGACCATCTAAGTCGCTGTTCTACCACGGTACATATCTGCTGGAGTGCTACTTTTTCTTAGGGTAACAAACGTCGGAGGTGGTCAGGATAGCCTCGTGTATATACATACTTACAACCAGACTTAATTTTCACATGACCAAAGGTCCGAAGCATTTGCATGCCGACAATCCATTCTATGAATAATTTGCATGTGTTTTTTAAAAAAATGCATTCAGACTTGCACTCAAACGCAGGCTGTATCCTCAATGGCATCAATTCGATATTAAATGGCATCAACTACTGACCACACTCTCAAATCTTTTACTACACTTCAATTAGCCATCTTCAATCGACCTCGGATCAGCACAATCTCGAAAATTCATCCCTGAACTGGGTGCAGCCCCCGGCAGGATTCGTCGAAACTCTCGAATCGCGCGCATTGCGTGACCGGTAGCCATTGCATTTGCAATGGGTAATAACACGTTAATGCCGCCTGGAAAATGTTTGTTCTGTCTGGGGTCTAATGCACTCCTAAAAGATTTCCAGATTCCAGAACGGAAGGAAGGGGGTTGCTGAACCGCAAAACGGATCTAATGAATCAGATTTTAAGGCAGGTTATTTACAAACCGTGGGTGCTCTAGCTTCGGGCAAAAGTTACTCTGCAAAATTACTTTAATTCCATGCCGATGGAAGGCTTTTAGTAAATTTCAGGTGTGATTTTATTCGTGTTTTCTATGGAATATGTGCCTCTCATCCGGAGCACTGTAGTAGAGGGCATGTAATCGAAGTCGAAGGAAAAAATCGTTTCCACCTCTGCTGATGTTTCGGATTTTATGGGTTTTAACAAATTAGCAACTGCGATTTGAAGGCGGATTCCGGCACGTGTTGTTACTTGCAACTATTTTTTCGAATGAACTTGTTTAAAAGTTTCGGTGTGGTGTTCGATCTGTTGCCTTGGCAATGATTGATTACTGCCGTTTTACTTCACTAATTACAGATCTACCGCACAACTCTTTAGACCTATCGAGTCGAGACGTTTTTATTTTTCCGACTTGATCCTCCATCACCGACAGAAACTCAAAGATTCTTGCCGTATGTGTAGTGTGCATTCGCCGACGTAACCCACAAAAACCACATTTTGCCCCCGGGGGTAGTTTTGTTCTTAACAGGAACTTTTGGAAAACATTTTCGTGTCTCGAAGCTCTTGGCTCGGTTTTTTTCTAAGAAAGCAGTTGGTGCAATAAGAAAAAGTTAAAGGTAAAAACTAAAATTCGTTTTGGCGTCTTTGACGATGGATTCAACAAATTCGGTGGCCTTTAGGGCAAAACCACATAATTGGTAGCTAACGGCGGGCGCCCTAATTGGAGGCACACAGGACTCGCGTGTAGTTCGTTCCTTGGCGGTATTTTGCTGTTGTCGTTATTTTTTTTTTATTTTATTTTTTTTGCAGAATGCTTTTCTAGAGAAATTCAGATTTTTTCCACTCCGACTATAAATCTAAACTATTTTTTTTATTGGTGTGATTTAATAGCTTGGATAAAATGGTCAAGATATATTTCGGCAATTTAAGTTGCATTGGTGTCTGTTACATCAATATGAGGAAAAGAGCAGGCAAGATAATCCCGATTTATGTATATTCAACTAGTAGAGACCGATTAATTGTTTTTATATTGAGGATAATTTGGAGTGCACCAAGCAAAACTTGTTTTCGATATGGCATTTAAAATACATGATGAAGCAAGCAGCAATATCCGCAAGTTGGAAGCAATATAAAATAAATGATACGAAACTTAGCACATTCCTGAAACACACATTAACTAATCCTTAACGATGTGGTTAGAGTGTTAAAAATAATAAAATTATTTGATTAGAAAAAAAGTTACAAAGGAAGTAACAAAAAGTTACTAAAGCTGTGATCCATTAGCTATTTTTCAGTTTTAGTTAAAGAAAATGCAAGTAATTTATTGTTTGGTAGCTACATAGGTTTTTTCAGACTTCTATTAGTCACAGTAAAATCACAGCAATATACCGAACTCTCTAGCTCTGGAATTAGTAGAGGGCCAACTGACAGCATGACAAGGTACACGGTATACAGAAACAAGGTAATGTAAAAGACTGTATATCGTAAACGATATTTTAGTGCTGACGTCACGTGGGGCCCGCTTTCCATATAAAATCGAAACTGTTGTTGTTGTTCCTGCATTAGGGCTGACGTCACTGGGCGCCCACGAAGCTGACATATTCGAAGCTGTCGTCTCTTTTACATTACCTTATGTTTCTGTATACCGTGGACAAGGTACACAATTTCCCCAGGTGTCAATGTTCAGATGCAGAAAACTTCCATTCTGACAATTATGACGGAGCTGTTTTCATAGGTTTCAAATCTGAGTAGCGTGTAGAAGCCTGTCCTACCTTCGTCAAAGCTCCAAAAGAGCTCTCGCTTGTCTAATTGTTCCAGTGCCTAGAAAGTCGAGGTAATCCTTTTGCATAGCCAAACCGGTCTTAAGGCGGTAGACGCTTTTAGTATCAAAATTAGCATTGTTTCTTGCCCAAAAGCTACAGGATCACGTTTTAATAGGTGCCGCTTTTGATGGCAACGAAAAGGCATTAGTCCGAGAGAGATTTGAAAGACTTGATTCGACTACAACAAGCAGAGCATCTGATGGTGTACTGGCATGGCTATGGAGAAAACATTTTTTGGTTGCACCTCGAACATCATGTATTTGGAAAAAAGGTTTGGGGGAGGTTTCGAAGTTTAAACTAGGAATAATCGCATGCTGCATCTAAGGTCAATCCAAGTAAAGGTTTTTTCATGATTGCGGTCACAAAACGGTAGCCTTAGCTTCCACAGCAAAACTACACTAATAAAAACTAAAAACTAATAAAAATTTCTAAAATAGCAGCTTTTTCTATAGCTTATAAAAATCTGTTTATTTCTATGTCCTTGAGGAAAGAACTTCTGGTTTGAACTGAGACTGATATTTCTTAATTTTGCCATCCGGGTCCAACATATATATGTAAGCCTTCTTAAATGATTACGAACTGCAAGCTCTAGTTGTAGACAGAAGAATGAAAGAACTACTAGCGCCAATTCGCGGTTTTACTCTACCGACTCTCATCCAATACTACGTCGACAGAGCGTTAACTTCGGCGTTCGAACAGAACATCACTTCCTCACCTATTATTTTTGCGGAGAGCTGAATTTTGGTATGAGCTTTGATATTGTTGTTATAAAGAAAATGTCAAAAGTCCCCACCGATTTAAGACTCGCTAAGAATTTTTCGTTTTTTCAGTAATATCTCAGTAATGCTCACTTTTACAAAAAAAAAAAAATTATGTAAACCAAAGTAGCTTAAAAAATTTCCTTCAAAAAGGTTTCATAACTCTTTTTGTAGGAATTAGCGTTTTAGAGATATTTTGATTTACAGAGTTTTTAATTTTATGTTTCTCGTGAACTGTGCACTAGTGTTGGATAGGACACGATTATAAAATGAGTTTGTAAGAGGTGACTCCTTTTTATTTTGAGCCGGTACAATAACATACTTCAAATGAGGCGATATTGTAATGTCAAAATGAAAAAAAAAAACAAGCACATTAAAAAAAAGAAAACACCTGCCTCAAAGTAGGTAAGGAAGCTATGTCTTCCCAATGTATGTATATTTATATTCTACTCAGTAGCGTAGGTAGGTTTCTGTTTGAGGGGGGGGGATATGACTTAGTATAAAATTCAATAAGTTTTTCTTCTAAAGTTCTATTTTTTATGATTTAAATAATAGTCCACAGTCCCTGGGCCATTTTTTAATGATTTTAGTAACAAACTGAAATTTTGTGAGTAGCTTCCTTTTGACAAAACAATCAACTTTTCTGTTTGAGGAAATTCTCTGGTTCCTAATGAAACGTGTGGGCGTAGTAAATATTTTTTTGTTGGTTAAATTAAGAGAAAATGTAATAAAAAACTCAAAAAAAGATTGTTGCAAAATTGATGTTCCAAACCACCCAGGGATCGTCCACCTTCAACATTTGTCCGTGGTAGTGGTAATTGAAAAATCCCTTGAATTCAAGGAGTTACTTTGATTGCTCTCTTAGATATTGATGGTGCTTTCAGCAAAGTTTAATCTTCTGCGGTCACGCGGGCACTCCAGCTTTTGGGTGCTGACGGATGCTCCAGGTCTTTTATTAATCAGCTGTTGAAGTCCAGGTTCTAAAGTCTGGTCTGAGGCTTTCGGAAGAAGACGGGTTGGCAGAGGCGCACCGCAGGGTGGCGTTCTATCGCCGCTCCTTTGAAAACTAACGTGGAGGCCGAATCTTATAGAATAAGGCAAAAACAGCTTTCTTCTTATGCCAAAGAACGATCGGAGGGAACAGGGGCCTTAAACGTCCACGTCCACTAGCTGGTTACTGCCATAATCAGACCTATACTTATGCATGGCATATCGGTATGGTGGACTGCATGACAGAAAGGTTAGGTATCGTAAGATACTGGAAAGGGTCCAAGATCAGCTGAGCTGTGTATTAGTAGTGCAATTCAGAAGCACCCCAACAGCTACACTGGTTGCATCTTATTCCTTTGGATATACATGCCGAGTAGATGGCAGTTTAGACGGCCGCTAGGACAAAGGCTTTCTTAGGTGAGCATCCATCCTTAGGAGGTTCACCATCGCTGCGGACATCCTAGATTTCACTCCACCTACGTGGGCCTTGGAGAAAGGTTTCAATGCTATCATTTCGGCCAGAGATGACTGGACAGATGGTGTTATCCCGATTAGGTGATTATGAATCTACACAGATGCTCTAAAATTGGGAACAGCATTGGTTGTGGTATCTTGTCTGAAGTCTCAAATATAGATAATTCTCTTCCTCCACCCGCAGCGTCTTCCAGGCGGAAGTCACTGTGATCTGGGAGGTTCTAAAATGGCTGAAGATAAATAATACATCTCATAAGAATGTATGTATTCTACCGGATAGCCAGGCGGCCCTCAAGGCTCTTAATTCTGTCGTCACAACATCTACGACGGCCGACGGCCAGACTGCCACACAGTTTGATATAACTCTGTGTTGGGTTCCTGGACACAGGGGGATTAAGGGAAACTATACGGCAGATGAGCCTGCTAGGCAGGGAACCAAAGCTTTAACTGCAAAGATAAAAAAGTTGTAGTATTATTGTACCGATTATCACAAGAAGACGCTATCCCTCCTTACCGTGTCCTTGGTTTTCGCGGGAAATCCGCGACTTAATAATTCAGCGTGAGTTCATGTACAGACGTTATCGTAGGACTAGGATACTTAGGTACCGTAATGACTACAAACTGCTCCGCAACCTTATCAACAGTAAGGTTAAGTCTGCAAAGCGTGAGTATTATTCCCGCAAGCTTGATCCCAATTTAAATTCTAAAAAACTCTGGTCCAATCTTCGTTCGCTGGGCATCCATGCTCCTGTGGCCATCCCGTTTGATGCTGATGTAAACCTTCTCAATGCATCTTTTATTCAATCTCCATCTGATCCTACTTCCTCTTCTGATCTTCTTCCCTTGACCTACTTAGTTCTGATGGTTTTAGTTTTCGTTGTGTTGACACACCTGAAGTTCTTGAGATATTACTTTCCATCTCTTCAAATAGCATTGGCTGCGATAATCTATCTCCCCGTTTTCTTAAGCTTCTATCGCCACTAATCGCAGAAACTATAACGCATATCTTCAATTACTGCTTGACAACTTCTCAAGTTCCGTCGCTTTGGAAAAAAGCCATAGTGATTCCTTTACCTAAAAAATCGCCTCCCGTTGACATAACTGATTTTCGTCCCATCAGTATTCTTCCTTTTCTCGCCAAAGCCTTTGAAAAAGTCCTCTATATACAAGTACTACGATATCTTGAGTCTAACAACCTCCTCTCTAAATATCAGTCTGGCTTCCGTAGATCCCATAGTTGTGAAACGGCAGTATTAAAGGTAACGACTGATTTGCGTTCTGCGCTCGACATTGGTGACATTGCCGTACTGGTCCTTTTAGATTTCTCTAAGGCATTTGATTCTGTGGTTCACTCCCTTCTGCTCTCCAAACTTAGCCGACTTTATCACTTTTCCTCTTCTGCCATTCGACTCTTCGCTTCCTTTCTACTTAATAGGCTTCAATGTGTTCGCCTTAACAATGCTGTATCCTCATTCCTACCTGTGTCCCTTGGAGTTCCGCAAGGCTCTGTACTTGGTCCCCTTCTCTTTTCGCTGTATGTTAATGATCTTCCTACTGTTATCCATAATTGCTCCTTCCATCTTTATGCTGATGATCTCCAGCTGTATACTTCATGTAATCCTAACCAGATCGAACAATGTATTTCGGAATTCAATAGTACATTATCTCGAATTAATGAATGGTGCTCCTTAAATTTCCTTAAATTAAATCCTAATAAATCCCAAGTTATGTTCCTTACTCGTCGCTCTCTGTCCCTTGGAAACGTTTCGTCTCTTCTAATCAATAACATTTCGCTTCCCGTTGTTGACTGTGTCAATAATCTTGGAATTGTTATCAACTCCAAACTCTCTTGTTGCAAACACGTTTCACTTATGCTCTCAAAGATATATGGAACATTACGCAAACTTTGGCTCTATTCCAGTCTTTTATCCTCATCTATCCGGTTCAAGCTTGTTAAGTCCCTCATCCTGCCACACTTTCTCTACGGGTCTCTCATATACATATCGTTCGACTCATCCTGTCGTCAGCGTCTCAAAGTTGCATTTAATGATTGCTTAAGGTTCATTTACAACCTGAGAAGATCTGATCATGTGTCTGGTTTCCAAAACTCCTTGTTGGGTTGTGGCATCTTTCGCTTTATTGACATCATGGCTTTGGTCCTCCTGCATAAAGCTTTCTACGCCAAGAGCCCTCCCTACCTTTCTGACTTCCTCACGCCTCTCCAATCCCTGCGCTCAATTAAATTTCTCATTCCCGCACATCATTCCCTAATTGGTAGTCGTTCTTTCTTTGTGCACTCCCTCCGACTCTGGAATAATCTTCCGAATTCTATTCAAAGAATAGGCACAGCCAGAGCCTTCAGAAGACAAGCTTCTCTCTTTCTATCTTCTTCCTCTTCTTCTACCTAGTATTTCTTTTCTCTAAATTTCGCTCTCCTTTATTTCCACATTTACTTCCTTTACCTTTTGTCCTTTCTGGTTTTTTTCTGTAATATTAATTGAAGTTTGTTTTTCTTTTTTTTAGATATAGAAACTAGATTATGATAAGCTTTGAATTATAATTATAAATATGTACATATGTAGGTACGAAAAAAGATGAAAATCTTGTGTACAACTTCCAAAATAAATTATTATTATTATTATTATTATTATTATGTAGTTTCTTGAAAGCGAAGAGTAAAAATATTTAAGAAAATGGAAAAATTTGCAGTTTTTGCTTGTCAAATTTCATTTCTTCAATTTTGGCAATACCTGATTTTATTTCTGCCAGTGGTACTGAACTCATAAAACAAAATTTAATTAAATTTGAGTTCGGTGACAAAAGGGGCTTATGGATGAGCGAGAGGTCTATACTTTTTGATGTCACGAATTTGTATGTATTAAATTTTATCAGTGAGCTGCACTTACAAAACTTTCCAGTATACGATGGATCGGGCTGTGTATACAAACATTTGAATAAGGAATATTACCCAGGATTTTTAATGGTAGACCAACACTGAAAAGAAGCGTAGGACTCTCAGAAATAGTTGTATGGATGGATATTTTAGGAGATATGCTAAGCTTAACTGAAGACAACTAACAAAACGAATAAACGGCTGGAAGGAGAGACTAGAAATCTTATAAGGACTGCAGCGCCATTTAAAAAAATGAAGAAAACGTTATGCAGGTAGTAAGCAAATATATTAAGGTTTAAAGAAACCCATTTCCGTGAAATAAGTTGCAAAGCTGAAGAAACACAAAGACGTTGTACAACTCGCATTTTTCCTTTAATATCAAACGAAGTGAATTCTGAAACAACCTTCGTAAAGGCACCGCCTTAAATGATGATCTGTTGTATTTTTTAAGTATAACAATTTAATTCACCATCCATCTCTTCATGCATCTGCGTTAGTTTAATACAAAAAATTCCTTCACGCAAAAATTCACGCAAAAAGAAAATCATATCGATAAAAATGAATATTTCCTGAATTCATCCGAAGCCCGACTGAAATTCATTGCAGCATTTTATCATCATTCGGCCATAAATGTCGTAACATGCCATTAAGCGAAGGAGTTAAATTTGCATACACCATTCTCCAGTTGTGAGGTGCAGCCATATTTATGCGCTCAACATTAAGATCTTCTGGCGCGATACAGTCATGAACGTCGTGTATTTTTTGTGGCGGCTGGATGATTCATTTTCACTTGGAGACCATATATCTTGGGCTAAGGGAAAATTTACTTCATTCATTCACGAAAAGGATGCAAAACTAAAGAGTTATAATGTTCCTTTTTGATGTAGAGTTATGTGTTTTGCTATCGAGTTGTACATGAGAAAAAAAAAACGGCGTAGGTAAAAAGCTCTTAGTCCTGCCACACCTTTTGCCGCTTTTTTCCGATATGTTTCAAGGAAGCGATTGTGTAGGATGGAATTCACGTGAAAGGATGCGATCAGACTGTAAAACGCGCATTTTTAAAATACTTTCATGATCAACAAATTAGGAAACTGTCATATGCTGATTTATGCCTTCAATCATCCTCAGCCCTTGGTTTTACCTGCTGTACCAGGGACTCGCAAGGTACGAGCCGAATCACAGCGTACCATAAGGGATTGAGGACGGCCGCTTTTATATATGGGTGAGGATCGCCGATTGATCGCGAAAATAGATTGAGGACGGGGCCGTATTTTTTATTCAGTTTTGCGTAAAAGGGTGGATCGATATCAATCAATCAAAGCAATGGGCTAGACGCACCTCATCATACCCAGTCGATGATTTATTGCAAATTAGAGTTTTTAATCAAGACACGAATCAGGCTGAATTTTAAGTGATCGCAGCCGGATCAATCCTTTTACCTTTAAACACCCCATACCCAGTTCGAGTGAATTTCGCCTTAGTATTAATAGAATTTCGTTAAAAAATACTGCAGGTGTTTTTTTTTTCAAAAGTGTGCTAAATTGGCGAAGAAAATCTTTTAACATGGCAGAAGGCTTCAATCTGAAAAGTGATCACCATTATTAGTATTATTATTATTATTATTATTTCCTGATCTTTAAATTACAGTCATTTTCACAATTTCGTAATTGTTTAATGGATTATTGATTTTGTTAGTGATTATATTGGCTAAAATGCTCACCGAAGGTGATTCCTTCCCAGCTTAATAGGCATCAGACCAGTACTTGTTTGGGAAATGATACTCTTGATGCCTGTTAACAACAACTATACATATATGAGCACGCGTCTGAGCAAAATAAGGAATAAACAACACGATATTATGGCAGCCATTATTATGTGTTCTTATAGTATTAAGTTATTTTTAGATCGTTTTCAACACTTTTACAGATTATAATTTGATGAACGTGTTTGATATTTTTTAAAACAATTGGAAAATTGGCTTTGATTTATGGTAATTTAATATGTCTTATTATATATAAATCGATCAATTGTAGGCTATTTTGTGGGAAAATTGTGGGAACTTGATAAAAAAAAATTGCGATTTAAACGATGCACTTTTCTTTCTGTTTCAGAGTGGAGGTGATTGTAGATTGTATGTATTATGAAGATGTTTACAGGGAAAATAATGTGTGAAGTTTTCTTGGAAAATAAAAATTCGAATAATTTACATATTTTTAGATTATTATGTGTTTTATTATTTTCCAGGTTTTCATATAAATGCTGCGAGTGGTCAGAGGCTCAAGGTCTAATAAGCTGCTTAGAATTTTTTTTAGTTTTTCTGAAGAAAATACATAATTTTTCGAGTTAAAACAATTGTTTTCTGAAATGTATGTTGTAGGTATTTTTGAATTATGGCTCGCGCATTGTTCATATTTTTAAAACCTGCTATTAGTCTGGTTACATTAAAAGTACAGGTTGTTACAACAGCGATTTTGAGTTTCCCTTATTTTATGGGGCGGATTTTGTTTTAGCAGATCCTGAAAAAATTACATCAAGATGAAGAGAATACTTCAATAATTTACTAAGCCTAGAGAATAATGAACATAATAACCATTCGGGCGTAGTGTATAGCGGAACACGAAGTGACTTCATAAGCAAGTATGAAACACTCAATTTTAGTAGTAAGGGTTGCCGTGGGGGTAGTTTCTGATCAAGTTAGAGGGTTGACTTTATTTTTATTGAATTCGTGTTGCCTAAATTAGTAAAAGGCGATATTATCAGCGGTGGGTATCAGCTTTCCCGCAGCTAAATTTTTTTTTATATTTCGTTCGTTGAACGTTCAGCTCTGCATGTACCGAAAATATTTTATTTCAATATGATCCCAATGTCGTCCCAATTAAAGCCTTATTAAATCAGAAGAAATTGGTGCTACTTTCAGCTTTGAACTAGAGCAATTTAAAGATTTCAAAATTTATAACAATTTTGCGATGTTCGGATTTTTGAAAATTCTAAAAAAATAAAATTCCAAAAAATCTCAAAAATTCGTTTTTTCTTAGTTTCCACCAGAAGAACAAATATAAGAAAAATTTGGTGATTTGAAATCCATGAGGTCCAAGATTAATTAAAAATTGGTTTATTTGATATGGAATGAACCACCTAAATCTGT
The DNA here is from genome assembly GCA_949987705.1 of Thereva unica. Classification (NCBI taxonomy): domain Eukaryota; kingdom Metazoa; phylum Arthropoda; class Insecta; order Diptera; family Therevidae; genus Thereva; species Thereva unica. The sequence continues at coordinate 219,293,415 of OX465281.1, forward strand.
GAACCATCACTTACCTGAGCTAGAAGAACGATTAAAAAAGGGGGTCAGGGAGAAGCATTCCCGTTCCCATGCCACTCCCCGGATCTAGTAACCTAGAAAAATTTTATATTGTGTCCCTACAAATCAAGACTTCCAAGGATTATAAAACAAAATAATTTATTCAAGTAAACCACCTTATTAATAGCATCAACAAGTAAATGTATTAAATACAAGAAAAATTGTTGCCTGTAAGGCAGACTTCTAAGTTGGCCTTTTTCAATAGTATATACATTATCATTTGTGGGATAAAATGAGTTCCTTATCTAGAAAAACAAACAAAATAACCAATGCAGGACGATTACAACCATTTAAAAATTTAAAGTCTACTAATAAAGAAACACTGCTGAACACACCGAAAATTACTCAAATTAGAAGTAATAGGGGCTAACTGTTTAATTCAACGCTAGATTAAGCAAATGATCTAAAAGTTATCAACAAAACCTGTTTCCCCGTAAATATTATTGAAAGGCGATTATCTATTTTAAATGGAATTAATATCAAATGGTATGACAAATCTTAACCTACGGTTATTTAGTTTAAATGCAATAAATATTACTTATTTTTAAAATGTTGCAAATACAAAACTCTTATCTATATAATTTCAAAACTTCTCATACATTTAAGATCACAAATTTCCAACAAGTTTTCAACGCTGGTAAAAATCAAAGGTCCGTCTGTGAGATGGAGTCTGCCGGACAAGGCCTGAGAACCTGGAAGCTTCTGAGGGTGTTTTTTTTCTCTTCTTTGTCGTTTATATTAATATTTCCATCAACTATTTTTGCACGAAACGAACTTCTTGCATCAAGCTTTGCTTGTTTCACACGCGTAATGAAAGTCAAAGATACTTACAGTTTTTTCCTTATTACCATTATTTTGGAGATGATTTCCTGCAGACCAACCGGATATGTAAATGCGTTGCAAGAAATGCAACTACTTCCTCCAGTTTCGCCGGTTATCAGTTGACTCCTGGATCCTCCTCTGCACCTCTTTCCCTTGTTGTTAGTTGATAAAAAAGATCTTCCGCTCGTACTCCAAAGCGTACTCGATTTATTCCAACATATATAGCTTTACACTAAAGGAAAAACCTCTCAAATATATAGGTTAGGTTATCCGAACCTCTCTAACTGCTTGTTTTCTTGGTTACTATGTAAGTCTCCTTTACATGGTCCTTTACGTCCGGCACACACAACAACGATCATCCTCAGCCGGTACTCCGACTAAACATCCCCTCCAAAAATATCTGTTGGTCCTTTGGTCAGTCGCATCTATTGTTCAATGGCTTTCCTTCGCCCGTCTTTATTTTTTTTAAAACAGAGCCTTCGGCTGAGTTCTAAAACGTCAAGTTGCTTTGTATGTTGATTGAGTTTATGCAGTCACAATGCAAAGCAAGTGTGACTGTTTTAATGCTTTGCATGATTAATGCATTGTAATTTTTTGATGTTTCCGAACGCAAATTGTTTCTTAGCTGTGCAAGATGGAATTGATTGCAGAAAACATTATTTTAAATAATTTTTTGGATAACGTGACAAATTACAATGATTCAAAAATTGGCAAGCAGCTATTAAAACTTAAAAAAAGGAAATTCAAGCGAAGAGCTGTTATTTGTTCACTGTTTAATGAAAAAAGAAATATACCAAAATGTAATGATGTATGGACCACTATCAGCAATTATCAAGATGATATATTCCATAGCCATTTTCGAATGGACAGAAACTCTTTCAAGGTTCGTTTTTGCTATACATATTTGAGAAATATAACATAAAAAATTGATTGTAGAAGTTGTGTGATAATCTGCTTCATGTGTGGAATACACACAAAATTGGAAGGCCTCCTTATTCTATAGACAAATGTCTTTACTTAACACTATGGAAACTAGCCAACCAATGTAGTTTTCGGGAAATCTCTGACCACTTTGGTATAGGACGAGGGTCTACTTACCTAATATTTAAAAAAACGGTGCTTGGGTTGTCTAAATTGAAGAAAAGTGTCATAAAATAGCCATCCAATGAAATACAACTAAAAAAAATTAGTGAAGAATTTGAATTCAATCGTAAAAACCCATTTCCCCAAGTAATAGGTTGTATTGATGGTACCCATTTCAATATCCGACATCCAAATAACAGTCCCGAAAGCTATTATAATAGAAAAGGAACATATTCTATTATCATGCAAGTATGATGTCTAATATATTAACAAATTTAAAATTCTACGAAGTATACATATTCCTTTAAAATTTTAGGGTATTTGTGACAGTAAATTAAGATTTCTGGATGTTTTTGTGGGCTATCCTGGTAGATGCCACGACGCCTGTGTTTTTAAAGATAGTCCCATCTATAAGGCAATTTCAACGGGGGAAATAAAAATACCACGCGAATGTCATTTCCTCGGAGATTCTGCGTATCCCTTGGAAACTTATTTGGTTCCACCGTATAGGGATAATGGCTATCTGACTCCAGAGCAGAAGCGGTTCATCTTTATACACAGTTCAACCCGTGTCCATATTGAGCAAGCGTTTGGTATTTTAAAAAAAAGTTTAGAATTCTGAACTGCTTGCCCATTCAGAAAATTTCTTTAGCCAAACACATAATTATGGCCTGTGTTGTGCTTCACAATTTTATTATCAACGAGGGTTGTCCTACTGAGTATTTTCAGATACCTGATGTAGATGTGAACCAGGAAGAATTTACAGAGTCTTCACTAAATGACAATCAAAATGAGGAAGCGAAAAGAAAGAGAGAACGCCTGACCATGCTATTTTCAGCATAAGAATTGGGCGCAATTTTTATTAATCATCGATTCATTCAATGAAATTAAATTCAATAGTTTTCGTTTTATTTGCCATAAAAAAAAAATTATAAAAAAATAACAAAAACATTAACAAATTCATATCAATAAACTAAATAAAAAAATACGTATAAGGTATCAATTTCTGCGATTAATTAAAGGACTTAACAACTCCTTAAGTTCTTTTAACTCTTGTATTTTTTCGCGTTCCACTTGTATTTTTTCTTTTTCTATATTAACAAGTTCTCTCTAAGCTTCTTTGTCTTCTTTTGCTTCTTGCTTCAAGAAATCCAAAACTTCATTAACTTTCTTTTTATTTTTTGGTGGCTCATGAAAATCGGAACCAATCTCTTCTGATGTTGATAAACCACTATTGTCACAATTTTCAACAATAAATGATGAATCTATATTTTCCAAAGGGGGAACTATGTGGTCCTTTGTCCCATATACTCGATCAAATTCATCAAAATACTCCCAAGACGTCGATCCGCTGCCTGTAGAGGAATTCCTTTTTTTTATTCTTTTAAAGGTAACCATAAGATTGGTGAATTTCCTTACTAAATCCTCAACCGTAAAAGGAAATTCTGGATCCACTTCTTTCATTTTCCTCATTATTTCGTTCCATATAACACTTTTCTTCTTTTTTCCAGAATGGAACTCTTTCTCAAATGAGATGCGAACTGTGATTAAAAGTTTTTTCATCTCATGTGTCCATATATGATTATTTCCTCTGAAATTATGGAATAATTGGTAATTAGAGTAAAGAATTGCAAAAAAATAAAATTTTAAAAGGTTTTACTTAATACTTACGTTTCTTCAACCATTTTCTTAATTTTAAAAGCCAAACTGGAAGTTAACGTGTCAAAATCACGCATCACATTAAATTATGTTGCACAGTTTGCTTAAATTTGCAATGCATAAAAATTTAAATTGCGTTATAGAACTCTATGCATTGTCACTACAGTAATCTTTGACGTTTTAGAACTTTAAACATTGCATAAAAACAGTCACGTTGCATTTTAGAACTCAGCCTTCTAAAGCGGCCTACAGACGATAAACTTGGTTGACAACAAAGTTGGCATCATGACCATGATCATCATGAAGATGGCATCATTTTTGATTTCATTCCAACCGTTGACAAACTTCGATTTGAAGTTATTAACCAACCTACACACTTTCAATTTTGACACCAACACCAAATGTTGCTTAAAGCAGCCTACACCCGACAAACTTGGTTGCCAACAAAGTTGACAACATTTGGAGAAGGTGTCAGAATTGAAAGTGTGTAGGTTGGTTAGCAACTTAAAATCGAAGTTTGTCGACGGTTGGAATGAAATCAAAAAATTTTGATTTTGAGTAGAAGTTGGCAACCATGTTGTATGTCTGTAGCGGTATTGAGAACTTAGCCAGCGAACATCATATGAAATAGTAATTTGAACGGTGCACTTCGTTGATGTTTGCACGGATGTTGGCAATCAAGTTGGAGTGTCTGTATATTTCATGATGCCAACTTCGTTGTCAACCAAGTTTGTCGTCTGTAGGCCTCTTAATAAAGTAGTGCTTATTTCGATCTAAAAAAAACCTCTATCCAAACGTTCTTCCAAAAAACTCCGGTCTAAACTGTTTTTTTCCAATTTTTTTGTTTTAATTTTTTTCGCCTACCCCTTGCAAATTTTTCCAAAAAAAAAAATGTGGACTCAATTGCAAAGTTGCTGCAAGGTGGAATTTGATAAGGGGATAGGCCCGCCGTTACAGAGTATTACGAGTGGAATACAGTAAGCTATGTTGCGTCTATTTAAATCCAATATGGCGGCCCCACGAAATGGTGCATTACCTTTTTCTGTACAACCCCGCGATATGGGTGGCATTATCTTCAGTTGAAAGTCGGTTCGGTTATTATCATGCTGCGAAACGTCAATCAACCAAGATTTTACAATGGTACCGATTTTCTGTGAAAAATTTATGAACAATGTGATCGAAGTTACGATTATCAAGATAATGTTTTGATTCCGAGAATTTCGAAGATGTTTTGATTCCTCCTCCTGTTTTGATTTCAATGATTACGAATGATTTTCTTTTTGAATTTAAACGATTCGACTTGCCTTCGCAATGACAATTAACAAGGTGCAAGGGAAGCTAGTGGATATTGGGGGAATCAATTTAGAGTATCCGTGCTTCTCCAACGGCCAACTTTATGACGCCTGCTCTCGCATTGGCAAACCATCACCTTTATTCGTATACCTACGCAGACGAAAACGAAAACGAAAAAACGAAAACATTGTGTATCGTAAGGCATTGCAATGACATCAAAACATTTGAAAAATTTAATTCATAATGCCGTTACAATTACCACTGAACTGTAAATAACTGAAATAAATAATTTTGATCCAAATTGATATTTCTATTGTTGTTTCGATGTTTCGTTGTGTTTTTCAGTCAGTAAATTGATTTCAGGCAGATCTAAGTCTGCCGGGTCAACTAGTATTACTATAAATTTTTAACTTCACATGAAGAATTTTACGTGGATTAGGAATATTCATAAATTTATACAAAACGGATTGTGAATAAACCTTCCAGTGCCCTGTTAAAAAATTACCGCAAATTTTTTTTACAGTGTAGGGGTATCACTCCAGGGGTCGACGTATTTTATAGGAGTCAGATCATCTTTGGTAGTAGCCCGTTTTGGACAATTGACCCGGATCCCCATAAATTGTGAGTAGCTCGCTCTAAAGAATTTGAACTTACTTCAGACCTTATCGCATAATTAAAGATAGTAGTAAGACAGGATGCCCAGCAAAAGGCTCTACCAACCCTGGAGCTTTCGACGCAAACGCCGACATCCATTCCTGTCTCTGTTTTTGAGCCTCTGTCCTATCTAATATTATAAAGATTTAGAGAATAGAGTCTCTTGTATGTAGGTAGCCTAAACTTTGATAACTTCGTTGGCATACAAACTCACAGTCTTTCCGCTTCTGGAGCTTCTTCTGCTGGCCCGCTGAAGACCATTGACCTAGTGGCCATTCAGTCACAGATTTGTGAATAGTGTTAGAGATGGAAAGGCATTCTTCAAATCTTTCTTAATTCTATAGCATAACTATTACCCTTGGTTTTTGGCCCACACACAAATCTACTATAGAAACCATGCTATTTGGCTGAAGACCCATTTTTTGAACTTAGCCTAACACAGCACATTTCTGTCCTTACATATCAGTTTTAACTAATCTATGAGTTTATGTTATTAACTTATGCTGAAAAAACAGCGAAGAAACTCTTTTTAATATACATGCATACATATGTATGTATCTAACAAATGACTAAATTGTTCATCTTTTACTTAAACCTCGATCGCATTTCGAATAAACAACAGACGTGACTGGGAATTGCAATTCATGAATCAATATTTTTTTCACTGAATTATCTTCCACGTACATATTTTTCACGGTTCCTGCACCTAAAACAAAATTCACGTTAACTTTGTAATTATCACTTACCAGAATCGATTTACACGAAGCAAACGGTTTCAAAACAGAAGAAAAACATCAATTTGATTCCTCAATTTTGCCTTTTTTATAATTTTGTTCTTGGCATGATTTTCATCTAATCAACAAATACCGAAAGCATGACAGCCATTACCGAATCGTGTAATCAGAGATATAATAATGATGGCCTAACGTTCTACACCTACTCTCCGAACGTGCATTTTGCAGGAGTCGATTGCGCTAACAACGGCCTGAAAAGCCCAACAAGACTTTCCGATTGCATCACATTCGATAGTTGAATAGACGTCAGTGGAAGTCATTCAACGAAATGCATCTATCACCCCGGGGAGAACCTGACATTAAAAAATCACTTAGGCCCTATTCACACTGGCTGGCAGACTGCATCGAGGCTGCAATTGCGCCTTCAGACGAGAGTCATGAGTGTGTAATTGAGGGTTGGCATAAAGTCGTGACCGCGCTATTATTTATGAATCGTGCAGGCAGTGTCCTTGTCAAAAGTTCTAATCGCGTAGAATAGTCTTGGAAGTCCCACCTATAGCCGCCTCTAGTCGGGATCGGCAATCACCCGTATAGCCCGAGCTAAGTTTTAAAGCCGATAAATCCCACTGTCGCTTTCGAAGCTCCACGCCATTTTGACGGGGCCACGATCCGATATTTCACACAGGTAAGCGGCCCTAGATTGGTTTTGTCTCACTTTTAATTACAGCATCCCGGTTGCTCCATCTCAGCACATCCGCCTGCACACGGGCACCATCACAGTCGTTGGTATTCATCTTTCCGCCGTGATACCTGAGAACTCACGTTTTTCTTCATCTTTTCTTCGCTGGTTTGCGTCGACGATTTGTTGTTGCTCTTCACCACCAAGGTTTCGGCTGAGGCGTGGGAGCGGCCGCCATTTTATCTTTTATTTGCGGCAGATGCCTTTTATGGACTTCTAATGGTAATCTCTTGATTGGGCAGCAAACCCGAAGCATGTGCACACCATTCCGGCCGGATATAGTCAAATGGGAATCCGTCCCTCGGTCATTTATTTACTCACATGCCTGTTTGTGGTTACCTGGTCACTCTGGAAAGTAGTTTTGGGCACCCGCAATGTCATTTTTTACCCACGGCCTCTTTTTTTACTGTTTAATGTGGTTGCATGCTAGCAAAGTTGTGCGTCGTAAACTCCTGTTCCTCCATTAAGTATGGATGCTTTCATGACATATGGGTCACGTAACTTGACGTGTTCGCCTGCTTCTTAGGGCGCGTTCGTTACTTATTTACTTTCTCTTAAAATTTTTATGTAGATGTTCCTCGACAAACAGCCAGGACTCGAGTACGGCCGAAGCGTAAGGGTCACGAACCTAAAAATGTTCTAGCCGACTGACTACGTACGGGTCTCAATTAGGGGTGGTGGTTGTTTAAGCTGTCAATTTTTCATTGAACTCTCCGAAGCAAATCGAATGGCGGCTGACCACTAAACTCTTTGGGCATGACTTCAGTTTCTCGTACAAAGAAATTAGAAAAATTGATTTTTTTTTATTTCGGTGGAGGAGTATGCAAATGTTAGCGCACTGTTTTCCTTTTGGGTTTGACAAATACGAAATATGTTTACTATGTATTTGCTTCGATGTATAATTGAGAGGGTTTATCCTTTAGCCGTGAGAAGCGACTCAACTGTCATTTAAGGTAGCACCAATTGATTAGAATTGAAGTTAGTGTTCATATTGTATAATATGAGAACTATCATTAAAAAAGATTCAAAAAAGACTCAATCGTATGAGCTGTGAATTGAAACAAGTTGGGATGCATTAAGATTAACAGAGCTCATTTATCTACTAGTGGCGTAAGATGTTTCGATACGCAAATTTAAATCTGGTACATTAGAAGGAAACTGAAAATTTTTAGTAGAAATTCGATACATTAGCCCCAGTTCATCAAAAATTAAGGAATGTTTGACCCACGGTTTTCTTTTTTAATTAGGTATAAGATTCGCAAGTACCTCGGCCTTTACGTGGAATTAATGTACTTTTGACAAACTCTATAGCTTAGAGTTTTAGGTCAAATCGCTTTCAGAAGATTAACAGTTTGCCTAGACATTTGTCGCTTAGACTTGTCGATTTGAACAAGATCCCGAGCGTGAAGGTTTCTATGTTCCGCAAACTTCTTCTAGTCGCGAAGATTCAAGATTCGCAATTTTACAATAGAGCTCCTCCGTTCTTCCAATTCTCGGTAGAAAATAATTTAGTGCGAAATGCCTGGTAGTTAAGGCAACAAGTGCCCAGGGGCCGTGGAGCGCGTGGAGATGGAAGGAAAAGTGCACACGCACTTTCCCTTTTTGGTGGGGAAATCCATACCTTAAATATTCCATCCTCCAATATTCCAACGTTGGAGGCCTATCTCGGTCGCTGGTGACGAAGGAATGTGGGGAAGGGCGAAGGTGGGTAAAAAGCTTTAAAAAACACCCTAATCCCCGGCTTCACCGACTAAACCGCGCAAGTTCGAGAAAATGGGCGTGCTGAGCTTTAAAATAACCACAGTTCGCATACAATTTCCACATATTCTACTGAGGATAAACAAACCTCAGTTCGCCCAACTGGTATCCAACTGAAGCTGAACCTAAAAGAGAGGAATCGACTGGGATAGTGAAGTGAGATGCCATTCCAGTGGGCTTCTGCATTTCTGACTTTTAGCAAAAAAGGAACAAAAATTTCAAGCACGAACTGAACATAAACTGGACTTTAGCCGGTGAAGCCATTATCTGGATTGAACTGAACAATATTGAACTGAGGTCGGTGAAGTCGGGGCATTAGCCTTATAGTCCATTCAAAACGCGGAGGGGGGGGGGGTGTTCCAAAATAACACCGTTAAGAAAATCGAACCCTTAAGGTTTTGGGGGTCGCTGATCACGGTCGCGCGGTCCTAAAACATGGGTGTCACCCTTAAAAATGCAAAAAACACCCCTTTTTAGGGGGTTTTCGCGATTAATTCAATAATAATGAAAACTAATGCAATTAAATACACTTTTTTTAATATTTATTTGCGAAGGTGGTTGATTTGTACTAAATCAAGGCGAACTTTATGATAAGGGGTAGTCCTAAAGGGTTGAAACCACCCTTAAATCGGCTAAAAATATAAAAAAATGTAAACATTTTTTTTAAGCTTATGCTTCAAATTCGATTGTGGGCGTACTGTCAGGCAAAAATAAATTATTTGCAACGCTTAAGGGGTTAAAACTACCCCTACAATTATAAAAATCAACTTTATATAAAAAATTTGCATTTGCATTTTTTCCAATTATAATTTTAATGTAGGGGCAGTTTTACCGCGGGGCCCCGATTTTCGTGAGCAGCCACCCCAAAAACCTTTAGCGTTCGATTTTCTTAACGGTGTTATTTTGGAACACCCAAACGCGCATTTTGAATGGACTATTAGTTTAACTCGTACATAGCTTTAGTTTTTGCTGTTGCATATTTCAGGTAATTATGTTTGGGAATGTGAAGTGTATCATTTATCATACTCAATAGGCCAAAGGTTCTGGTGCGTTTACAGAGGGTAAGCAGCATTGGACAGTAATTAATACTCAGTTGAGAGACTATACAAATATAATGTTTTCGACACAGACGCTGTTATTAGTCACATATCCACGCCGAAGGTCTAAATTTTTCAGCCTCCCTTTTCCACTCGAAATCAAGAAGCAATGAATTTTCTGCACTCCCTCCCAAAATGCTATTCGGGCATAGTCCCATAACCAAACAATTTAAAACCATAACTTAACAGACAGCTTTTAATTCAATTAACCGATTCGATTTTTACATTTTAACGGTTACCTGTTCGCGTGCTCCCCACCTACAATGATTATGTTCCGCCGCCCCTGCTAGTGCCCTAGAATCACTCACTCATCAGCTCTCTGGCCACGTTGCATAGGAATAAACTACTTATTTTTGATCATGCTCGAGACGGTCCTGCGGGGATCTGTTCATTTCATCAGTGTCAGAACGTGTTGGGCCTTCTTAACTGTTCAATGTTTCAATAGCCCCTCCAGATAAATGGAACATCAGAGCCCTATATGGGCAGAATGTTCGGCTTTCCAGTAGGTTCGAAACTCTGATGGCCCCCAAAAACAAGTGAGCCGGTTGAGAATATCGAGCGAAGTTAGTTAACAGTCTCAAAGTAATTTGGTCTTGGTTCTACTGGACTGTATCGATCTGGAGCGCGTTCAAAAACCTTACTATGGTTAACCATGGTTAACTATGGTAAACTTTTGTCGTTCAAAAACTCCGTGGTTAACTACAACATAACCACGAGCATAACTTTTTGGCGTTCAAAAACTCCCATGGTTAACCATGGTGTAGTTAAATTTTAACCATGCCCGGGAGCATGGTTAGCGATAGTTAAGAAGAAGAAGAATAAAAACAATTGTTTGACATTTGTTTTAATGTTAATAATGAACAAATCAAAGTGGGATTTGTGAGATTACTTTAAATAAATAATTATTGGAAATAATTGAGGCAAATAGCCGACACTATTTTATGGAATTTTTTTTTAAATTTTCTTTACCACGTAGTTAACCACGGTGCGTTCAAAAACCTTCATGGTTAAACATAAACTTTCGTGGTTAAGTGAAGTGATGTAGCATAACCACAGCTTACCTCGTGGTTTACTATAGTAAGGTTTTTGAACGCGCTCCTGATTGCCGGCTGGTCGCTTGAATCTACTTGTTAGCATAGATCCTTCTTAGGTCTCGTAGGTACATGTCAGCATTGTAAACACCCCTGATTAAAAGACAGTAGCTAGAGCGCCGAAGCTGGAATTTCTGTTCAGGTTTGTCCTTTCAAAATCTCATTACGATGTGAGTCCGTCCTGAGGTATCTCCGGAAGAAGTTGGGATAATCTATGTTGTGTCCACGGCAGCGACTTAAACTATCAATAGCATTCCAGTATCCGGAATCTCTTCCAAAATACTGAAATTTGTAGAATTTTCCGCTGTAGAGCATTGCCATTCTTTCTCAAGCTCAGTGCAGCCTTAATGGTGGGGTTCTCTATTCGAATATGGAGTACCAAGTTCAGCAGAGCCCTCAGAGCTGCATTTGGCGATGTGCGAATGGCTGCAGGGCATTCATTGAGTCTTGTTGAATTTATTAGAAAGTCTTGTTAGCCTGATTCTATTCCACTATGTTATCATCGGTTTGTTCAATGCATGGTCTTTTGGTATAAACCTTATGTGGATCCGCAGGTTCTGCGATATGCTGACCGAGTTTATGCGGCCTACTCATCAGATGACCGGGCGTCGACTAAATTGACATGGCAGTGGCGTGGCAGTCTAATGGCAAAGGAAAAATGTATTTCCGTAAAATCAAATCAAATAGCCCACCTTGAAGTGGAGTGGCGATGGTGTAACATATGGCAAGTGGCGTGACATCACTTTATTGCCACAAGTCTCCAACAAGTTTAATTTTTGGAGTGGCAAGTGGATGCCACTTCTTATTAGTAATAAAATGATGTTGATACTGCTGCTTACCCGATACGCTGCTTGCCATTTTGACGTGCCCTCAATAATTTTAATACTACTCCGCACCCGCGCCACTGCCACCATCCTGCGGCCTAAGATACCATCTGAACTACTCTTGGAATATCACCTAAAAACGATAAACGCGGACAAATTTTCGAACCATTTCGGACATTCGCAGAAATAGAAGATTCGCGGCCACAAGCTAAAGAGAAGATACTTCGTTCGAAGCCAGAAACACCAAGAAAACGATATGAACGACGATACAAGAAACCTAAGGAATTTCAAAAAGGTGAACAAATCCTAACCACAACGGGACATTCAAGGAAGCTCGAGGATGACTATAGTGCAGGGACAATGGAAGGGACGTATCAAGCGGGTGTAAGCTTATGATCGACTAAAGCCAGCATTAAATGGGGATACATTCCAGCCTTAGGCTGTTGGCGGGTATTTAACCGGTCATGTAAGACTACGGCATCAGCCTAGGACTAGGAAGGCGAAAATAATTCCACACATGGCTTTGCGAATGTCCTCTGATCTAGCTTAGAAAAATAACATTTATCCGGTCACTAAAAAAAAAGCCGGAGCTTGGGTTTTATGCGCCCGGTGCAGGTCTTGCATGCTGTTTCGACTGTTATTAATCAATTAAAACTGTTATTTAAAGTGCGTTTTGATCTAGTGAGTGTTTTGTGTAATTAATAAAAGTTTTTATTATCATAACGCATTAATTTAATAAAAGGGATTCGATAATAATCCTTAAATCAAATCGAAAACGAATTGGTGAATTGTGCTCGAGTGACTAATCATTTATAGAAGCCGCTGCCGATCCCGGGCCTGTGGAAAATTCCGTTTTTATTTCTCTTGTCCATTGTTTTTAATGTTTTTGTGTTCAGTTTCTGCCTAGTGTAATAATAATTTGTTTGAAGGAACGCCACGGATGAGAGTGTTTTGTGCTTCGTGCCAGTGTTTAATGATTCACACTTGATTTTTTATTACTAGTGGCATTTCTGCATTAATGGTGAAGGGATTTATTATCGAAGGATTAATTAAGTGGAAAAGTCCTTTTAGGAAAGAGTTTTTTTTGTTGCGGGGAAATCCACGGCACGCTGGTGGTGTACTTGTAAATTCCTTTATTTTGTGCTTCTCTTGTGTTGGTTTCAATACAGATGTTCAGTGTTCCCAATTGGGCGTGGTGAACTGGAAAATTGTGTGATATTTTAAATATATTTTTTTTTTCTAGTGCTTCTAATTGGAGGCTACGAGATTCTATTGTAGCTTTGCTGTTGAAAAGGGAATTTGGCTAGGTTTTTCTCATTTTTATAATATATTGGATAAATCCGTGTATTCATGGCGGATCTTTGCAAGAGGTGTTCTTCGGAAATCTCCCGTGACGGGATTTCTTGTGATGGGGTTTGTGGAGGCGTTTTCCATCCTTCTTGCCTCACTTCGAAGGTCAGCAGCAAATCTTCGGCTCCTAGAGGGCCTACGTGTAGTGAATGCTCTGACATCAAACCCTGTCATGTGCTGAGATTGATGGAAGACATCTCTGACGCTTTTCTCGCTGATCGTTAAAAAGTCATGGATCGCCTTAACTCCTTCTCAAGTAACATCTGCCATTTTCAAATTTTATCTGATGACGTCTAGTCTATTAATGTCCGACTTGACACGTTGTCTGACACCCTGAACTCTGCTGTGGCCAATACGGGTTCCTTGATTGAGAAATTTGAAAAAATTTCTTCCCGAATTGCAACAGCATTAGAGTCGTTAGACGACATACATTCGGCGATACTTAACCCGGTCGCCACCTCTCCCTCCTGCACTTATAGCTCCTTGGCTTCTGTCCATCCTATATTGGACGACATAAAAAGGAATACCAAGCGTGTTAGGGCTGATATTGAATCGCTATCATCAGCAGTGATTCAAAATCACAACGCCCTGAGCTCCCTGTCCTTAAGTTTGGAGAGCGTCGCTGTTACAAATAAGACCTCCTCAGCGACGGCAGCATCTGATGACGCTCTGCAGGTTGAGGTGCCGCCTCTGCCTTCACCCTGCCCCGCGGCTACTTCCCGTTCGGAGAACGTCCTTTTGCCACAGGAGGCCGTCAAATCGATTGCACGTGTTACTAAGGTGCGTCGCAAAAGTCGCAGGAAAAATCGAAATCGCCAAGCCATCATTGGGGACGGTGTCACTTTGAGTTCCTTGCCCCGTGTTCCGGAGATGGAGTCGACTTCTAGGCCGGTCTCAGTATCAACCTCTTCGCCCTTAATAGTGGCCAACCCCCCGGTCACGGCAGCTACAGTTCCCCTACAACCGTGCACCCCTCTGGTTACGATACCGAGACCTTTAGATATCTTTATATCACGATTCTCTCCTGAAACTATGACGGAGTCTGTCTGTGAATATTTAAGGAAGAAATCTATAGACCCTGGAACTGTCTCCTGCAGAAAAGTCAGCAAAGCTTCCAAGCCTGTTGCTTCTTTTGTTTTGTCTGCACCGCCCGTTATTGCCGAGACTCTTTTAGATCCCGGTTTCTGGCCTGCTGGCCCTTACCAAGCTTTTTGTTCCGCGTACCCGTACTCAAGCGCATCGTGCACCGAGCACTATACAGATGCCAAAAAACTCGAGACGCTTTCCCTCTACTACCAGAATGTAAGAGGGACTAGGTCAAAAACTAACGACATCCTTCAGGCATCGATGGCTAGTGGGTTCGATGTCATAGCATTTACTGAAACCTGGCTTCATGAAGGTATTCTTAATGCGGAACTCTTTGATTCCTCTTACCAAGTCTTTCGGAGGGATCGTTACACTGACTCGGATGCTCGTGGAGGTGGCGTACTTCTTGCTTGTAGTAGCCATCTGTCTTGTAATCCAATTTCTCTTCCTAGTTTTTCTATCCACCTTGACATTGAGCTTGTCGCTCTTAAAATTACCTTATCAAAAATTAATCTCTTTCTGCTGTGCTGCTATATCCCACCAGATATGTTAAGCACTCTTGACGATAGAGGTAAAAATCTCTATGATATTCTCATCTCTGGTGTTGATTATATCTCGAGTATGATGGACACTGGCGATGAATTACTTCTCCTTGGAGACTTTAATTTACCCAATATTCAGTGGGTAACGGATGTAGATGACGATAACTACCTTCCTGAAGGCAACCTGAATTCCAAGGAATCCTGTTTTCTTAATTCCTTATTCTCACTTGGCTTGAATCAAATGAGCGGTGTATCTAACGTTTTGGGGAGGCAGTTAGATCTTGTATTCTTTACTGACGCAGTCAATATGACTGTCGAACTCAGTCCAACAGTCATGACGTCTGTTGACAGTTACCATCCTCCGCTTCTGCTTAATTATTGCTTCAATTCAGAGAATAAGCCTTGTCCGGAGGAGGTAACCCATTCCTTTAACTTTAGAAAGGCTAACTTTGGGGAGCTGTCATCTAAGCTTGCCTCGATCGATTTTAACAGTTTGCTTTCCGCAAATGAGCTGGATGACGACGTGGCACTGTTTTATAACGTACTATACGAGGCCCTCGTTTCTTGCGTACCTTATGAGCCCCAAAAACTGCCCAGTTCTTCTCCACCTTGGTTTAATAATGAACTCAGGCATTTAAAAAATCAGAAGAATAGACTTTGGAAAACCTATTTAAAGAGAAAGGACTCTCCTAGTCGCAATTCATTTATCAATTGCTATAACAGATTTCGTTCACTCTCTTTTACTCTGTATCGTGAACACCTTAGCAGCATGAGTGATAAAGTGTTTACTGATCCTAGGAACTTCTTTAAATTTGTTAACTCTAAGAAAAAAGTTGATAACTACCCTAATACTATGCAGCACACGAACTGGTCTAGTTCTGAGTCACTTGCGATTTGCAACATGTTTGCATCATTCTTTCATCAATCTTTTTTACCTTCTGACTTTCAGCCTAATGACAATCATTTTCGTCACATTAACCCTAACCGAGAGCCTCATTTTTTACCTCTCTCAATTACCCTTGCTGATATCGTGAAACATATTGATGAACTCCCTTTCGACTTCACTTCGGGCCCTGACGGTATTCCACCTGCTGTCCTGAAGTCCTGTGCGGAGGTTCTCCAGTCTCCACTGAAAACCCTGTTTCAGAAATCCCTGGATAAAGGGTGCTTCCCTACGCTTTGGAAGAATTCGTTTATAATTCCTATTCACAAAAGTGGTAGTTAAAACGAAATATCGAATTATAGACCAATTGCGAAGTTGTCTGTTATACCGAAGCTTTTCGAATCAATTATCTATTCTGCGATCGCTCCGATCTGCAAGAGGCTTGTCTCAACGAATCAACATGGTTTTCTTGCAGGTCGTTCCACTACCACCAATCTTCTTGAGTTCACTTCTCATGCTGTCGAGGGCTTCGTTTCTGGTTGTCAAACTGATTGCGTTTACACTGATTTTAGCAAGGCATTTGACAAGCTCTCCCATTCTATTATAATTCTCAAATTAAGAAGGCTTGGCTTTCCGCAAGCACTTCTGGTGTGGTTCCAGTCTTACTTAGCTGACCGGACCTACCAAGTTCTTTTTCGAGGATCCAAATCAGTACCCATTGAAGCATCATCCGGTGTCCCTCAAGGAAGTCATCTTGGCCCTCTTCTCTTCATTTTATCAATTGATGACATTGTTTCCTTGTTAAGACACTGTAGAATATTGATTTACGCTGATGACATCAAGTTATACCGTCACATTAAGAGTATTGAGGATTGCAAACTTTTGCAAGCTGATCTTGACACCTTTTACTCTTGGTGTACTTATAACAACCTGGTTCTTAATATTAGTAAATGCGAAGTCATGACTTTTAGTAGGAAACGTGATCCTATAATTTTTAACTACACCTTTCTTAATGAAGGTGTCCCTCGTGTAAACTTTGTTAAAGATCTCGGGATTAGATTTGATAGTAAGCTGGATTTTTCCACTCACATCAACTATATCTCTTCTAGAGGTAGTTTAGTCCTGGGTTTTATAAAAAGGTGGTCCAGAGAATTTAACAACCCCTTGATTACTAAACACCTTTATATTTCTCTTGTCAGACCATTACTCGAATATGCGTCCCAGGTTTGGTCTCCTCACTACTCTGTGCATGTTAGAACTATTGAATCGGTCCAACAAAGGTTCGTTCGATTCGCACTGAATCATCTTCCTTGGGAAAACCCATTAGTTCTTCCATCTTATGAATCTCGGCTTAAGTTACTTAACTTAAGCTCTCTACACAAGCGCCGTGAGGTGGCCGATGTTGTTTTTGTTCATTAGCTCCTTAATGGAAAGGTTGACTCAGGTTTTCTAGATCACCGTGCATCGTTTAGAGTGAGTCGTTACAATCTAAGAGGACCACCTCTCTTACAAATCAACTCTTCTAATACGAATTACGGCAGATTCGAACCTGTCAATCGCATGTTCATTAACGTGAACAACAATATTCATGTGTTTGACGTGAGTATTGGTAAAGATGCCCTTAAAAGGAGTCTTTTCAATCTGACGTGATTGCGTACATTTTATGTTGTCTGGTGGGTTACATGTTGGATGCCCTTACTTTTTATTTTAATCTATGTTCAATCTCTACTAATATTGACTAATATTTTATGTTTGCATGTCTCAGCTGAGCCACGGCAGTGGTAAATATTTCTCAGCCCTGCTGGGAAGTGTGCCTTCTGTGTTAGAAGGGAAACTCTATATATGTATATATATATATATATATGTATATATATATATATGTATGTATGTGTATGCATATATAGATTTTCATGCTTAGCTGAAAAGTGCGCCTTCTGTGCTAGAAGGGTTAACTCTTGCTAAATTAAAAAAAATAACGCGAACAGGTATGTTCCCCATTTTTTGATCGCAATGAAGGACAATGGAAAAATTGCGTCCCAATCGGATTGGGCCCAGTGCAAGTGCACCATTTGCCAATATGAAGGCGTCGCCCCTGGTTAAGTGCAATGACATTCAGGTTGCATTGGAGAAAGCGGAGAATATTTCGCCAAGCCGTGATTTCTTGGATGAGAAAAATGTTCCTACAGCAGGTTTCAATCCCTCTTCTGTCAAACCCCTATCAGTCCAATCTTAGTTTAACCTCGTTTTCATTCGATTTCGAATAATCGCAATGCCTAACCGAGACGAAGCTTCCTGGAAAGTGAATTTTCATCATGATTTTACTAGATGCCTCCAGCTTCTCTGCCATCCTTCTCGTTGCTTCATGAACTTTGAGACTTACCGATATATTCTGTTTTCTGTACTCTTCTTCCTCGACGTATAGTTTGTTTTTAATTTTTTTTTGCCTTATTCTCCCAGGTAGATGAATCTTCGCCTTTCATTACCTAATTTAGGACCCTTCTAATATCCGTCTTCCGTACTATCAGAGTGTATGATCATGGTTTTCTACTGGCATAGGAAGCAGGGCCGTCTTTTTTCGCGACCGGTGTAGTATGCCATATTACGCGTTCACTTTTCGGTCGCAGTGTAGAGCAATGGACAAAGGCGCAAACACTTAAATATTCATTTTATTAGATATCCAAGGTAAATGCTCTGATAAAATTATATCGTGTAACTTCTTCCTCCCCGTTTTACATGAGTTCGGGGACAGACGTACAGAATATTTTATCGAGATAATAAATTGAAAAAATAAATCGTGGTAATAAAAATGAATTCTAAATAAATAAATGAAAATGAAGTCACGGGATTTTTGTTTTCAAAGTCTCAATTTTTTTTTAAATGTTATCTCTTTACTTGCGCCCCTATCCAATTACGCCCGGTGCAAGTGCCCCATTTGTATCTATGAAAGCGTCGCCCCTAACTAAAGACCTTGCTGCTGTTCGGAGGACAGACAGTCTTCTTCGTTCCTGAAGTAGGTAGACAATGTGCCTAACTTGGTCTATTCACCATATGGAGTATTCACCATATGGATTGCCCCTATACTCACATAATAATATAATAATAATAATAAAAGGCCCCCCCCATTAATATTTTAGCCCCATTCCCCACAAGATGATATGGCGGGCCTGCTCAGTATTCTGCCTCTTTAAGCTAGTTTATCAATAGAACTATACGATTGTGGAACAATCTATCATCGTCAATATTTCGGAGCTCGTTCAATATCAGTCCCAGAACACCTATTCAGCAGATTCGAGGTCCTGCCAGTTTCCCGTATTTTATTTAACTTGAAAAAGTTTTAATTTCCCTTGAAGATTGCACCTCAAAATGATAATGCTCTTGATTGTCTGCCCCTTCAACAAAAATAAAACCTTCAGACATTCTCCCTGTCGGACAAAAAGATTCTCTCAGCGTTCACAATAAGCAAAAACCAACAGTTCTGCCCTCCCCCATTGCATCTCCCAGTAATTAAAATCAACTGACATCATTCATTTTGATTGCAGCCAATTAGAGGATATCGAATAACGCACGAGACCGACGCGGCAGCAATAAGAGTCCTTTTCTTACGTGGTCTCCTCCATGGGGTCTATGAAAACATCGAGACGTTTGTGTTTGCACATAATTACCGGAGTAGGATTCCCTTGACGCAAGAAATCAACAACGTGCATATGCATCAGGCTCCGTCCAGGTGAGCCTTGACATTGGCAATTTCGCAAGGCTGATTTTGTAATCGGTGCACATCGGTGGTTACCTTGCAGATATTTTTATGGCTCTTAAGCAAAGCAGAGCGCGGTGCCGTAATCATACCCTTTCTCGTACTGAAGATGGATGTGCCAAAATACTGGACTGGGGTCTATAACAGATTTCAGAAAACAGTCTGGACCAATGTCTGGTTTATCACGTCGTATCATTACTGCGTTTCCTGCGATGCGATGGAGCAGATGCATCTTCTTTTGTCCAATGGAATCATGATGAAGGTCAAGATGGTAAAAGAACACTTTTCTAATGGATGTCTGTCTAGGATAAGTCATTTTTAAAGCACTGCGAATTTGTTATATTTTGCATCCACATCAAAAAACTTTTCTCCTGGAGGTGTTTACAGATTTTTTTAAATCTTGTATAGTCTTGATCCATGGTCTCCAATGGATCACGATTTCGTTGTTATTTTTTATCGAAGTCAGTGAAAGATAAAATAAAAAAATCCAACAAAGCCAAAAAGAACAAAATGTGAAGGAGTCTAGAGGAGTAAAAACGAGGTTGGCTAAAAGGCACAAGGAAGGTACTAGTGACTGGTGCACAGTACGAACGAAATTCTTGAACCATTCGTTTCGGCTTTCCAAGGCCTGTAATTTCGATTCGCCTCAACATGGACTCGAAGATCTTTTGGTTTTCTTCTTTTTCAAAGATGTCAGTCTCTGCATGAAATCATGTAAAGGCGAATGTTCCACCGATGCTCGGGATTGCGAAAATACTGAAGGAAACAGCCATCTTAGATCCAGACAAACTTTAATGTACGCCTTCATTCTCTTATATGTGCTATACGTGTAGGTAGAGATGCTGGCAGTATGTTCGTTCACGTTAACATCAGATACTGAAATACAATAAGACAATAAATAAAATGCATGTGCTTGGATGCAGAGTGAGGCCAGGCCATTGATGCGGAAAGAAGTGCATTAAAGGATTTTTATTTTGTTGATTTTTTGCTTAAACTAATTTCATGTTGTGAACCTTCTTATGCTCAGCATGTAATCAATATATTGCTCTATCACCTGGTATATTTTTAAAATGTCTTGTGATCATATTAAAGCAGCACTGTTACTTTTTTATGAGAAGTGAGGCAAAGCTTTAAAAATGCAAATCAATCAAGTTTTATTGGATAATAAAGAAAAAAATTAAATATTTATATCATATTTAAAATATTTTGCAAGACGGAGAAAACACTTCAAAATGGTTCAACACCAGTTGACTGAAACCAGTTTAAACAGGTACTAACTAATTAGCATAATGCCAATCAGAATTAAAAAGCATTTGTATCACACACGATGCAATTTTAAGACGGACTATTGACTTGAAGCATAGTCATCGTTACAAACAACAAATTATTACTGACTTTTCTCGTGAAGTTCTAATATTTAGGTTAGATAATGCAGGTTAAGCAAACTTGTTGCGCATGATAATAATATTGAACATTGATTGTTTAGAGCACGCCAGAGCAATAAGGGGTCGTCCATAAATTACGTGAGGCGATTTTTGCGATTTTTGGACCACCCCTCCCCTTGGTGAGATGTCGTGAGATTTGGCTTGACTCCCTCCCCCTCCCCCTTAATCCCACATGAGATTTTTCAGATTTTAAAAAGCATAGTATTTAACACAAATACGTTTTTTTTTACATATGTGATAGACTAGAGGCTTAGGGAAAGCCCCTTTATACTGTCGACAATCTATATTTTTCGTATAGAGTGTAATGTTGAACAGCAGCTCTAGTCGGAAGATAGAGAGAAGAGAGAGAGAAGTGAAGGAAGGAACTGCCACAACCTAGTGTTATGCCTCCAGAAAAGAGTTGAATCTCATCAACCAACCAATGACATGCGCTTGGTGGAGCGAGGAAGGGCTAGAGAAGGCTATGATAGGAGGAATCAGGAATGTAAAGAGGACAGAAGTAAGAAGAAAAGTTATGTAAGTGGGAAAGGCGAAGGACCGTGGCGCTACCGGGGTTCGAACCCGGGACCTCTGTGATAGTAGTCAGGCGCCTTACCCCTAGACTACCGAGGCCCCCATAAGGGCGTTACCACAAGCTTTAATTATAGGTAACTGATAATTCGAACTCCTACTTGCCCCTCCTCTATTCCACGCGCAGTGGCAACACAACTACAAACACTCAAGAGCACTCATACTCAACAAGAATTTCATTACGCTACTTCCTGTAGTTCTATATTTTAATAGCCTTTTCGCGGGTCAGTGTTAAGGTTAAGCCCCCATACACGGTCAAATCGGATGTACATCCATGCTGTACAACCAAAAATGTAATATCCCACAACTGTGCTTTTTGGTTGTACAACTTCATTTTATGTGCGGTCGCGAAAGGGTTAACATGGGTAATAACCAGCAGCTAAAATTATTGTTATCAACGATGGTGATAGACATTTTCTCCGAAGAAAAAAAAGCAAGAAAAAGAAGAAGTCTATGCACCAAAGAATGGCTCTTGAAACGGCAAAAATATTCTCACGTTAATTTATTAAATGAGTTACAAGAGACTTTCATGAGGGATTTAAAAAATTTCACGTAAATTGGTTCAATCGACCTCTTCATATAAACGTTTTTGTAACACTTGAATTGAAGAGGTCGACTGAAACAACTTACCTCTGCTACTACCGCAGAACTTCTATTCAGTCTCAAGCCGTGAATTCATGGCATGAATTCAAGCCGTATCAACTCGAAATTGAAAGCAAGGCGCGAACTAGGCACGAAAACCATACACATTCGCGTTCACGCCTGTTCACGGGTGTTCATAGCGTGAGTCCGGAGCCGCCTTAACGCACAAACAGATAGGCGCGGAGGCGGTGACAGTCTCCACGCCTCCGGTTTTTCTAGTCACCAATCTGTTTGCGCCTTTAAAGTTTTCGTTGAAGTCATGAACATTTTTGCACTTGAATTAACAACCTGCTATGCTAAACTGTCCTCTGCGCCTGTGTGTCTGTAGGGAATCATGACCTCACTTGCAGGCCACGGCCTTTCAGGGTGATACCTGAAGTCCTGGCCTGTCGGCGGCCTGTAAATGAATCGGGGTCTTTAGTGAAGAAACATGTTTTACTTAATTTAACCCAGTTTTCTAGCAATTTTACACTGCTTCTTGAGGAAAAAAATTACGTGATATTTTCCGAAAACCACTCCCTCCCCCACGCGAGGTTAGGTGAGAGTCAGCCTCACGTAATTAATGGACGACCCCTAAGATGACTGTTTAGTCCATTGAATTTGTGTATAAAAAGGCCCTTAGTGGGAAAGCTGTGGGGTAATTTTGATTTCTTCGGTTAATCATGTAATGTTTTGATGCTGAATCCGGATTTGAGGTTTGCTGACAAAATTTCGAGACGAAACATTGAGACAAATGCCAAAATATGTAAAAATTCAGACTTTTTTGCGACTTCTCGCTTATAAATCAGAAACTATCAACTTTTCGTAATAACATTCAGAGACTAAATGAAAGAGCCCAAATTCCTTAAAAATCCCACTACTCAAGTGTCTTTATCCGACTCGCCCTTTGCATCCAGCGCTAGTTGAAAATTCTACTATTTTGCTAAGTCCGCAAAAACCCGATTTTCTAATTGAAAACTCTATTATATTATTGATGGTTGTCAATAGTTTAACTCCTTCCCATTTTTTCTCACTTGTAACCATGTAATAAAATATTGCAAGTCAAATTTGACCCACTTCCCGGGTTCCCGATCGGGCTTAAGTTTTCCATACCCGTTTAATTTGGATGATAATGCAATCTGACTATTTTGTAACAAGATACATATAGCGGCTCCAAAATGGCGGCCGATTTCTGCAATAGTGCTCGGCGGCCCTATAGTCCAATCAATCTACGCAAATCTATCTAATAATTGCCATCAGGAAACAAAAAATATGGTCATATAGGAAAAAAATTTCTAAAAAAGATAGCGTTTTCTTTTTCAGAATTTGGAATGGCGAACCTAACCTAAAAAATCCCGGAAAGTGTAACAAACGCTTTTTAGCAAATAAAAGAAAAACGTGACCTCGGATCGAAAAAAATAAATTTATAAAGTTGTAGCTATTCAAATTATCTTTCGATTGATGTATATTTAGTTATAGGTTAGGGCGAAAAACATGGAGAAAAACGGGAAAAACTGTCGAAATGACGTTTTTTAAATGTTTTAATAACTTTTGTTTAAAGCCACTTACATATTTGGTACAAAAATGGAGGAATTTTTGTTGCGAAATATAACAGTTTCCTTGAAATTTCACTTTTTGTAAAAAAAGGCGTTCTTGTAAAAACGTTCCTCTTGGTCCATGAATTTCGCTGGATCAACGTTCGAGAGCTTAAAATTGTCTTCAAAGATTGATTGAAGTATAATGAATAGTGAGATTGAAAATAAAAAAGCACTAAGGTAGTTGTATCGGTTATCGTCACTGTATCGGTTATCGACACTTTTGAAATTCAAATGAATATATTTAATATACAACAAAACAAAAAGTTCCGGTAATAAAATAAGCGGAAGAATGAATTATCAATCAACAAGTTTAACACGAGGTTTTTCAATGATACGATGTAAATAATTAATACATTTTGATTTTCTTAGCTAAAGTCTCAATTTCTCGTCTAAAGTCGCCATTTTTAGAACTTTGATTAAGGAACAGAGCTAAACACAACTGAACATTTTATTTATTATAAAAGATTTCTAACTTGTAAAAAAAAATGATAGGGGTGGCAAAACATCAAAGTATCATATTACGAAGAGAAAAATGAATTTGAAACAGTTTTGTATTTTTAAAGCTCCATGATCGGAAACCGAAACCCACAACTATGAGTGTTTCGGTTTTCGTCACTGTAGAAATGTAAACATCCCATTGCCGCTATAAGCAAGAAGTTTTCCGTTGTTGTTTTTTGTACGTGTTGTTTTAAGTTTATGAGGTACGTATTAGAGATAAATAATGTGTTATTTGAAATAAGTAGTGAATATTCTTCAATGTTAAAACGGTTTTTTTACTTTTGATAATGAAGTGTATTATTATTAGATCATAGTATTAGATCAAAAACTAACCTCGTTTTTTTTTATTAATGTTTTATGTGCGATTTATGTATAAAAATAGTTTTTTATTATTTAAGGTATTAAAAGAAGTAAAAAGGCATCAGTTAGTTTAAAAAATTAATAAAACGTACAAAAAGGGAACATAATTTTGTAAACAGATTCGTGTGAGGAAAAATGTCATCTTCAGGTAAAAATATTGGCTGAAAATGGCTAGAAAAATTGTTTAGATCTTTTTACAAAACTAATATAATTATTTGATGTTATAGGAATACAACGAAAAAAATATCAGTATACCGAAGAGCAGTTGTCGAAAGCTTGTTGATATTTTTTGTATGAAAATTTGTTAATTGTTTACTTTTATAGTACAGTCGTCAGAGCAAAATTCGAATGCAGACCTCTAACTAAATGTTAACTCGCCAAACTTTTTTTAAAAAAATAGTTTTTAGTGAGTAGAATATGTTAAAAAAAGTTTCGGAAAATTGGTTGTACGCTTCCCTTAAAAACAACCCCCTAAAAACAGAAAATTCTGTTTTTGGCTAATATCTCTTAAACGGAAAGTCCTACCATAAAATATTATTTACAAAGTTTGTAGATCATGCGATTATCTACAAAAAATGATATTATACATTTTTCCGTACGAATCACCGTTCAAGAGATATCGCCGTTTTAAAGATTTAAAATATTCATATCCCCCTAAAAGTAAACAATTAAAAAATCGGTATACAAAAAATAGCAACAAGGTAGGGGTTGTGATATGCATTTTTAGCTTTGTTTTGATAAGAAGAACCAGAAAAAAAATGTAAGCCAGCTCTGCGCGTTTGACACCAAAGAGACTTCCCTTGTTAGTTTCATTGTATATTTTAGTTTAAAACAATTTTGCAAAATTATCTCATTATGGGCTGTTATCTGTATTTCGAATTTTTGCATTTTATGATTTTATAAATTTTGATTTTCAGTCTGAATAAACAAAACGTCTTATTTTGCACCTATAAAATTTGTTGTGTTCATTCTATGAGTTAATATAACCTATATAGAACATTTTTATTCTAATAAGTAATTCATTTGAAGCTTCAGAAATTCAATTATAAAGTGTTATGTTATCGAAATGTGTTGGTGTCGGAAACCGATACAAGAACTGTCGATAACCGAAACAGTTTGAAATAAAAGTGTCGAAAACCGAAGCACTCTGCTTTTTTTTAAATAATTCATGTTTATTTAATGCATGAACAATTTCATTTGATGAACTTGCAATGTTATTGTTATAAATACTTTTCTCTGTTGATTTTTCATTGCCCCGTCTTGAAATATTAAAGAACATTATTTTTAATCAGTTGTCAAAGTGATGTGAAAACCTTAAATTGTCGATAACCGATACAATTACCTTACACGTTACAGAAAACCACAAACAAAACACAGTGATGCTACTGTCAAATTAATTAAACTACTCAGCTATCGTCGGATCTTGGTGAACTTTCTTTGTCCGAAAACGAATGAAGAAGGACTGATAATACGTTTATTCAATAATACGGGCGCACTTTGGAAGATCGCAGCCAGTACGATGAAGTTCTTGCAAAAGGAAAGTTTGTCTCAGTAAGCCGAAGACCGCATGAAAGTCATATAATCGACATTGTTGTCCAAAACTGATTTGAAATAAATGGTGGAGAATTTCCTAAAGAAATGTTGCTCATTGGTCAAAATCGTCTAAAAATCGTCGTCGGAGTTATTCAATGTTGAAATACCGAAGGTCTCGAGCTCCAAGAGTTTTTATGTAACAGGGGCCGCAAAATTACAAAGTTTGGAAACTACTGGTCTAGAGTAACATCTTTAGCGAAGCTGTGGAGTTTCGTTTAAAAATATTAGGAAAAAGGCAGGCGATAAGATGGAGCTTTGGTGGAGATGTTTTAACTAAACCATCAGAAAAACTAAACGGCCAGAAATGAAATTGTCAATGTCTAGACTCAGCATCGAAGATTCTTTCAAAGCCTATAAAAACCTGCAAAGCGTTGTATTACGTTCGTTGCCTTAAAATTATACAAAGAGTGTTAATTTGTTCCAAGCAGTTCCGATGCATTTCAAAACCCAGATTGTTCATCTCTTATCGAAGGATCCGATTTTGGCTGAGTTAGGTCCAATTGAACTTGAGCTATAATTTGATATATTTATGTATAGAAGTGTCACCCCTCGACAGCAGCCCTCTCTATGCTTTATCACTATTACCACAGCTGAAATGCAGGACCTCCTACCTAATCCGCAACCCAAGATAAGCCCCCTCGGCTCACCCCCATACCCTACAGCCCCCCCCCCATTCGCGCACAATACGGTCTAAAAGTTCGTTTATGAATAGAACAACTCCACTGTGGAATAATCTTCCGCAGTCAGTATTTCCGAACTCGTACAACACCATAGAGTTCAAACGTAAGGTTCATCGACATTTTCTTCTAGACGCTCCAGACCCCCTCTAACCTTTCCTATTCTCCTGAATCTTTTAAAGCAAGCTTACTACTAGACTTTGCACCATGACCAGAACGACATGACGGACTGGTAGTAAAAAGAGTTACTCCTAAGCTTGGTTTTCACATTTAAAAAAAAAATTCTTGATCCCTTTGGTTAATTTTTTAAGGGCTATGATATTTTCCTAAACCTTCCAGATTAAGCGTTCAAAATTCTGTGCTGAGCTTGCTGCACAAATGCAAGGTGTTTCAGCTTGCTATTGCTATAGTTTTTTCTATCTTTGAAGGAATCCCGCAAAGCCTTTCAAATGTGTTCCTATTCAGTGCCACAGTCATATGTGACTCTCCATCGGGGCTAAAATATCATGCTAGGTGTGCCTCGTGAAAGTATTCCACCCATTATAGGTACGAGTCGCACTTTTCCTCCTTTAGTAAAGTTTCTTCTTTATCAAAATTTTGTTTAGAATTTCTATTATACAGTAAATCGAGTTAGCCGTGAGGAGTGATTTAACATTCTTGCTAATAATCTTAATAATTTTGAACAAATATCAAATATCGTAGCCGCTTCCTCTACCTCTATTGCCGTTTTCTAATATAGCCTTATTTTATTTTGAGATTTTCAACCATGTCCCCGTGGAGATGCACTCTCGTCTGAAATTTTCTAATCCTAAAACATCCTCATCCGCATAACTCGGACTCGAAGTCGTCCAATTCCGTATTTGGGGCTAACGTTCGTCTCAAGCCATTAGTTTAGTTCCTCATATTTTCCTAGTACCTAATCCTTTAAAGCCTTGATATTGTACGTTAATCAACATTTCTGGGTGATGGTTTGGTGATAATACTCCTATAATCTTCTATGACAAAATTAGCAAGCACAACTCATAATAAAATGAAACTAAAAAATAAAATATTTTGCAAATATTTCTTTTAACTACAAAAATTTTAAATAAATTTGTTATCAAACATTTTTTTATATAAATTTCAGTATTAAAATTTCGTACACGTTAATATGACCCAGACTGTTGAGTTCATGCAATACGAACTGCACCATCGACATCTTCCACTATCGTGCAACAGATGGCCATAGTTGTACCGATTACTTCAGAACTACCAAAGATAATTACCGAAGAAACCCGCAATTAAAGCAATTTTAGAAAATTCAAGTGCTTAACTGGATCCGATATCAGTTTATTTTTGTTAGTGTCAATTACTAATATTTCTTCTGTCATTAGCACCTGAGTCAATTGCAGTGCGGCCCGAACTCGGAAGACACCTTGATTGAATGGAAGGTGGGAAGTGTGGTAGTCGGCGGCGGTGGATGTGCTGCGATGGCCCCAACTGAACCGAGAAAATATGGGGACAGCGTAATTCGATGGCGCCTGTAATTAAAGCATGTTGCCTACAATTTCTCAGTTTTACCCATAAACGATTTCAGAATTTGATGGAATAATTTAAGTAATTTAAAAACAAAATTGATTATGGGAATTACGCGTATTCCACGGCGCTTCCGAAGCGGGATTTTTGATTGGTATTTGATGTCGTTGCAATTTTGCTGTTTTTATTTGCACGGATCGATTTAAGATGTAAGTGGCTAAACTTTTGAGTTTCTTTTAATTTATCTCGGTTTATTTAATTTCTTGGGCGAATATTTGAATATTGTCAGCCTATGCAAGTTTCCAGGGTTTAATTTAGATTTAACAAGTAAATTAGTTATTCTTATAGGAGTCACCAAATACATATTATAAGCTAGTATGTAATCAGATCATAAGTCTATTCCTTTATAAGAAGTAAATTCCGCCGTCGTCTGGTCCAAAGTGCAGGGTGTGAAAAGAGGAGGGTGGTTGACTTGCCGAAATGACCACAATCGGGAAACCGCACCGAAACCGAACTTACTATTCACGAAATAATGCTACTGCATCCGAGGCAGCCGATGCGCCTGGGAAAAAGGAATGCTGGCGAGAAGTGGGTTACTGGTCGAACACCCGAACTAGTTACACCGAAAATAGAAAATCAATTCGCCGCGTGGAATGTGCGAACAGGACATCACGTCGCGTCGGTCAAAAAAAATCCTAGCAATGGAATTGTTGAAATGCAAAATATCAGTTGCTGCGCTATAAGAACTATGGCTTACCGGATCCGGGACACTGATGATCGCCAACAATCGACAAAACGATAAGGCTTTACTATTCCGGTTGTGAGAGACGAGAGGCCGGCAGCGGCTTTATGGTTGATCGACGGACTGCCAACAGCGTTATCGCATTCCAACCGATACCCAAGCGTTTGGTGGTTATAACCATCGGTGGAACGTTCAAGACCCATATCATATCCGTTTAGGCCCCAACCGAGACCAGCACGGACGCGAACAAGGACGAATTTTACGATAAGCTTCAACATACGCTGAATATGATACCTCGAACCGAATTAATAATACTGGCGGGGGACTTCATTCGCATTCATTCGCAGCGTCAGACAAATTGGTCATTGGCAACAGCATTTTCCGCCATCCATTCAAACAATAACGCACCTGACGAAATTCATCCGGAGGAGATTTGGCGATGTTAGACTAAATGTTGATCAACGCAAGATTCCGATCGACGCTCAAAGACGTACGTGCAATGCGTGGGCCCGATTGCGGATCGGAGCCTTATCTTGTTCGAGCGATTGCAACCGATTTACAGATGCGATTACAAAACGATGTCGATGTAGAAGATGAGAAGAGAGATGTAGATTGCCGGAGTCTATTGTGAAGTATGCAATAGAGTTGTGTCCGCCTATCCATAAACGGACGCTGCCATGGATCTCGGACAACTATCTGGACCTCATCAATCAGCGGAAGCGAATAAAACACGTCGACTTTGAGCAATACCGACGATTGAACAAAGAAGTTGGACAGAAAATGAAATTGGAACGCGAAGCGTACTGGAATAGCGTTGGGGCCGACATGGAAGATGCAGCGTCGAGGCACGAGTACCGAACGCTGTACAAGGCAATCCGACGGTTAGGTGGTAAAACAACATCTTCAAACGACAACATCGAAAAATTTGATGGGACTTTCGTGACTTCTCCCGATGGGCGCATACAGCGGTGGAGAGAATTCCTCCACTAGCTTTACAACCACGATCCGCCACAAAGTCCAGCACTCGAAGCGCCGATTAGCCGACAAATCAGTTTTTCGATACCGAACCGACAAATATCGAGGTGAAGACGGCAATAAAATCGCTGAAAAATGGGAAAACCGCCAGGAATAGACTAAATAACCGCCGAGGTGATTTCTTATCACAACGACTCCATGTCCTCATAACACACATTTTTTTTATTTTTTTTTATTTGATAGACTAGAGGCTTAGGGAAAAGCCCCTTTGTACTGTTCGACAATCTATTTTTTTCGTATAGAATGTCAAACAGCAGCTCTAGCCGGAAGATAAAGAGTAGAAAGAGACAGAGAAGTAGGAAGGAGCTGTCACAACCTAGCCGCAATATTTTTATTCCACCTACTTCCAACCATTTCGCGACTCTGGCATCGGGGCATTTGAGAAGAAACAACTCGCTGGAGTGTTATGCCTCCTGAAACGAGTTCAGCCAACCGATGACATGCGCTTGGTGGAGCGGGGAAGGACTAGCGAAGGCTATGACAGGAGGAATCAGGAATGTAAAGAAGGGAGAAGAAAGAAGGGAAGTTATGTGGATGGGAAAGTGGAAAAGGCGAAGGACCGTGGGGCTGGCCGAGATTCGAACCCGGGACCTTTGAGATAGCAGTCAGGCGCCTTACCTCTAGACCACCGAGGCCCCCATATGGCATATGGCATTCTGATCGTGTCCCGTCAGCGTGGAAGAAAGCGATCGTAATCCCGTAGTTCTCTTCAACGTTGTGATCGACGTGATTATGCGTGAAACATTCGATAGACGACACAGCGTTCTATGTGACGACAATAAATTCGTAACCGACTTAATGTTCGCCGACGATATCACCGTCTTCGCCGACACGGATGCCGAAACATCGAACATCTTATACGACATTTCTCGCATCGTGCAGTCATACGGGTTAAAAATCAATGCGGAAAAGTCCAAAGTGCTCACAATGGACGGATCGAGGGCCAGTGGTTACCCCAAAGGAACCCAAATCGGACAGGTTTCGATGTTCAAATATTTGGGATCATTTGTTGAGGAAACGGAAATGGCATCGACGTCCGATGATCGCAGCCCTTTCGGCCAGGCAACTGGGCCTCGGTAGTCTAGGGGTAAGGCGCCTGACTACTATCCCCAGAGGTCCCGGGTTCGATTCCCGGCGGTGCCACGGTCCTAGCCTTTCCCAATTTCCCGCCTACATAACTTTCCTTCTTTCTTCTTCCCTCTTTGAATTCCTGATTCCTCCTGTCATAGCCTTCACTAGTTCTCTTCCCCGCTCCACCAAGCGCATGTCATCGGTTGGTTGATGAGATTCAACTCGTTTCAGGAGGCATAACACTCCAGCGAGTTGTTCTCGATGCCCTGATGTCAGAGTCGTGAAATGGTTGGGAGTAGGTGAAATAAAAATACCGCAGCTAGGTTGTGACAGTTCTTTCCTTCACTTCTCTCTCTATCTTCCGACTAGAGATGCTGTTCGACATTTTCAAAAATAAAAATACATGGTCGACAGTACAAAGGGGCCTTCCCTAAGTCTCTAGTGTGTCACATAAAAAAAACTGGTATTGGTATCCTTGAGTCATCCATTCTTTGGACATGACCGGCCCAACGTAAACGCAGTAGCTTGGCATTTGTCGAGAGTTTACACTCTTTGTATAAATTTTACAATTCGTGATTGTTGCGTATTCTCCATGCATTATCTTCATTGATTGGGCCGGGCCGTATATCCTTCGGAGGAGCTTCCTCTCGAATATATCCATCTTGTTTGTGGATTTCTGGGAGATACTCCATGCTTCACATCCATACGTAGCTACTGTACGTAGGATGGTTTTGTAGATTTTTTTTTGTTTTTCTGTGGATGTCTCTGGATTTCATTACTGGCAGTAGTAGTGAGAAGTATGTTCTATTTGCGACATTTAATCTTCTTTGTACGTCTATCGTTTCATCGTTGTCTTCGTTGATTGTGGACCTCAGGTAGTTTAATTGGTTAACCCGTTCAAAGTTATATTCCCCCAGGTGGTATTGTGGTTTCTTCTTCTTCTTTCCACCCTTGACTGAATGAGAATATTGCTCTTGTCTGCATTTCTTTGCAGCCCTATATGTTTGGCTCCATCTTCTAATTCTATGAATATTTCTCTAAGGTATGACAGTGATCTGAAAAGGCAGTTTATGTCGTCGGCGTATCCTGCCAATTGTTTTGATTTGTTAAGCAGGGTTGCGTTCGTCTCAATGATACTTTATGTATTAGTCCTTCTAGGCAGAGATTAAATAGCATGGGTGCCAGCCCATCGTCGTGTTTTAAGCCTTGCTTGACTGAGAAGGACTCCTTGTGAGAGATGAAAGGGGAATAAGCACGCAGTCAGAGTGCTTATTCCTCTTTAATCCCTCATTGGACATGGGGATTTACGGATTCCAGTCAAGGACCTGTTTAGCCAGATTCTCGTTTTCGCGTCGACAAGTATGGCCAATCCAATTCGATTTCCTTTCCCTGATTTGGTCTCATTCCTTTTTTGGCCGGCATGGCGCCATAACTTTTCATTAGGAATTCCATCATGCCAGCGGATGACTTGAACAGCCGCAGTTTGGTGTTAGTTGAGATCTGTGTTGATCTCCATATGCGGAAGAGGCATGCACATGCGCTTCGTGCTTTATTCATTCTGGAACTGACGTCTTCTTCTGCCCAGGTAATAATACTTCTTCTTCTTAAATGGCGCTACAGTCCTTGCAGGACTCGGGCCTCTTGAAGTCTTCTCTTCCAGTCTTCTCTACGTCTTGCTAGCTCTGTCCAGTTTGATATACGAAGTTTTCGTATATCTTCTAGCAGGTCATCCATATACCTATTTCTTGGTCGTCCTACTCTTCTTCTTCTTCCAGATGGTCTTCCATTAAAAATCCTGGCTAGCATTCTTTCTTCTGGAGCCCGTAGAACGTGTCCAAGCCATCGCCGTCTGTTCAATCTTATGTATGTATATATGTTTATTTCGTCATACATTTGTTGAAGTTCCTCATTTGTCCTAATGCGCCATTCGTTTTGGTTAACCCTTATAGCACCAAATATTCTTCTTAAGATCTTCCTTTCGAAGATTTTAAGCTGGTTTTCTGTTTGTTGGGTCAATGTCCAAGCTTCAGACCCATAGCATAGAACTGGGCGGATTAACGTTTTGTATAGTCTGATTTTGCATTTTCTTGAAATTTCTTTGTTTTTAAAGACCGGGACTAGTGCGAAATAGGTTTTATTTGCGACTACGATGCGTCTATGGATGTCGTCCTTTATATGGTTTTTTGCAGTAAGCATTGTCCCTAAGTAGATAAAGTTTTCTACAATTTGATCGCCAAGGCTGATACTTCGTCCTAGCCGATGCCCTTAATTTGATACGATCATATATTTTGTTTTTGTGTCATTTACTCGTAGATTGAACTTTGCTGAGCTTTCTACAATATTGAAAACGGTTTCCTTTACCTCTTGTGCTTTGCGTCCAATTATGACTATATCATCTGCGAAGGCTAGTATCTGGATGTTCCTTGTGAAGATGCTATTTGCTCCATTAAGCTGTGTTTCTCTCATTATTGCTTCGAGAGCAATGTTAAAAAGTATTGGTGAGATTGCATCTCCTTGTCGCAGACCCGATTCTTGAGGAAAATTGGTTGAGTTACAACCTCGTATTCTCACTTGTGTTTCACAATTTTTGGTCGTCATCCTGCAGAGATCTATTAATTTTCTGGGGAAACCCATTTCACTCATCTTATTTCACAACTCTCTTTTATTTAGCAGATCGTAAGCATTTCTATAGTCTATAAAAAGAAGATGTATATCAATGTTTTCTTCCCAGCATTTTTTTTTTTTTTTTTTTTTTTAATGAAAAAACCAAGCTTAGGTGTAACCCTTTGTACTACCAGTCCGTCATGTCGTTCAGTTCATGGTGCAATGTCTAGTAGTAGTTTGGTTTGAAGAATAGAGGAGAATAGGAAAGGTTAGAGGGGGTCTGGAGGGTGAAGAAGAAAATGACGATGAACCTCACGTTTGAACTCTAAGATGTTGTACGAGTTCGGAAATACCGACTGCGGGAGATCATTCCACAATCGAGTTGTTCTATTCATAAATGAACTTCTGAACCGTATTGTGCGTGAACGAGGGGGCTGTAGGGTATGGGGGTGAGCCGAGCGGGCTAGTCTTGTGTTGCGGGAAAAGTATTGCCGTGCAGGCAGGAGGTCCTGAATTTCGGTGGAACAGTCGCCATGGTAATAGCGATAAAGTATGGAGAGGGCTGCTACATTCCTACGGTGGCTCAAGGTGTCTATGGAGGCGCGAAAGGGGCCATCACCAATGAGTTTGAGGGCACGATTTTGCACCTTGTCGAGACAAGCCAAGGTGGTTTTTGGGGCGCCTGCCCAGATATGTGAGTTGTATTCGAGGCGCGGCCGAATGTAGGATTTGTATATTGTAGCCAATGCGGCTGGCTGGAGGAGGAACTTGCATCTCTTGAGAAATCCAAGGCATTGGGAGGCTTGTTTGGCGATTTTTCAAGTATTTGTCTCATTATGAAAATCTGGTCTGTTGTCGATCTGTTCGTTCTAAATCCTGCTTGGTAATCACTTACTTTATCTTCCAAATGTGGTTTCAGTCTATTAAATAAAATATGTGAAAACACTTTGTAAGCTGTGTTCAGAAGAGATATTGGCCTGTAGTTTTTGCAGCTCATCAATTCACCTTTTTTATGGACTGGGACTATTGTGCCTAAAAGCCATTCTTCTGGCATCTTGCTGCTTCTCCTTAGTTTTATGATTAGACTATGTAAGGCCTGGCATAACTTCTCCCCACCATTTTTTAAGATTTCCGTGGGTATGCCATCTGGACCTGGAGCTTTGTGATTTTTCAGTTTCGCTATGGCATTTTCAACTTCCTCCATTGTAGGATCTGGCGTATCGTTTTCTGGGTCATCTGTATTACGGTTTTCCTACAGTATACTACCGAGGCAGAATTTATATAGCAGAATTATGATTGCACACCTTGTATTTTCCATTACCATTTTTGTTAATTTTACTGTCTTTAGAGGTATATTTAGTTCCATCATTGTCGCATACATTTTTTCTGCTGTCGTATGCCTGTTTGAAGTCGATGAATCACGTCGATGTTGTATATTCCCAGCATTTTAGGAGGGTTTGCCTTATTGAAAAAAGTTTCATTGTTGACCTATTTCTTGTGAATCCAGCTTGGTATTCACTTATTGTGGCTTCTGCACAAGGTTCCAGTCTGGCCCTAATTAATTTTGTCATTATTTTATATACTGTGCTTAAAAGAGATATGCCTCTATAGTTTCCACAGTTGAATTTATCTCCTTTCTTGTGTATTGGGCAGATAATGTTTTGCTCCCAATCTTCAGGCATTTTGTGTCCGTGCCTCCTTTTGTTCTACATATACCGATGGAGGGTTTGAAGCCTTTCTTGAAAAGTTTACTTCCTTATATGTTTCCCGGTTTTTGTTTTGTGCTAAGTTTTCCTCCCAGCCTCAGGAGATGAATTGTTGAGGAATTGTCTTTTCTTCTTCCTGCAGATGGTTCTTCTTGTTTCCTCGTATTTCAATATCTTGCTCCTCGTCCGTCTCTCTATGTATATTTTTCTATTTTTATTCCTGGCCTATATAGATGCTTTGCATTTTTTGTCGTACCATTCAGTGGCTCTGTCTGTGCGTTTGTAACCTACAGTTTCCTTCGAGACATGTCAGTTTTGTCTTCAATCTTGCTTTCCTTAGACTTCCGCCTTAGCAATAATGGAATGATCTATATTGAATTGGCTAGTCAACATTTGTGCCGTTGAATTTTGGTCTTTTTCCATTGCTTGCAAAATTAGGCGAAGTAGTGCTTAAGTAAAAGTATAGAAATGCTTCTTTCGTTCATCCTCTAAACATCTAAAATAAAATGACTCCCGCATTACTCACTGCGCTATCAAAATACCAAATATAATTTCGTCACTAGCAATAAGTAGTATCGAACAATTATTTCCTTAATGCTCCACTATTACCTGGACATAACATTCCTAAACGTAATCCACTTAAGCAGGACACCCATCTAGACTAACCAGTTCCGCGCACCCAGAAAAGGCTTTGATAAAATTTCAATCTCGTACTTTTCTGCTTCGTATTTGCACAGTGACAATTTGCATCGTCGTAAAAATTTGCATTGCCAGCCATAAGGAAATCAATGCCCGATGGATTTATGTGCAGGCAAGGCCAGGATGAAAGGAAAACTAGTGCGCAGCCGCTGCAAGATTATATAAATAATTGATTAGAGTTTGCGTGAGGTTAATTAAATTTAGTTGCGTTATCTCATTGCCTAATAGCTGCCTGGATTTGCTTGAATGCTTCTTGATGAATATTCATAAACGAGGGAACTCCGCTGAAATGATCCGATGGCTTCATTTCCTTGCCGTCATCAAAAATTTCTGAGAACATTTTTTTTTTTGTTGGAATTTTAATTAAAACTTGTTTGGAAATATGTAAAATGTTGAGGCGATTCGCAGTATTCGTTCCAGTAGTTAATTTAAGTGTGATTTTATTGTAAGAGCGTGCATTTTTATGCAGGGTCAAGTGTTTTTGAATACCGGGATGAAGTTTTATGGACTTGCTTGAGTTTGATTAAGAAGCCACTTTTTGTAATAATAAAGGGTAGAGCAAAAGCAAGACCTACCTGCCAGTGGTTTAAGGAATTGTGCAAATAAAAACTAGCAGGTAGTATGAAAGAAAATACAACTTGTGTAATGGTTGAGGCATCCTTGCCCAGCTAACACATCACCAAATAGTCCGGGGTGGTAGCACGTCAGTCAAGATTTTTGTATGAAGTGGCCGATTGAAACAAGTTATGTGCTACCACCCTGCAACATCGTCTGAATTAAATCGAGCCGAAATCATTAAAATAACAAAATCCTGCATCAAAGGCTATCGGAATTAAGAGTCTCATCAAAGCTGGTACGATTGAAAAAATCCGCAACGAATAACTCACTGGCGAAAGTAAAGATCTAGACATCTAGATCAGTAACAGAGCATCCCGAAGGATGACAAGGTTCTTCTTCGATAGATAGCTCTAAATCCAATTCCAGACTGGCGTCCTCCTCCAAACCATGGTACAATAATTATTGTACCATGCTCCAAACGACTCTCTGCTCCGAAGCTTGCCTCTAGTTTCTGATCTGGAGCTTTGCTTCATCAGCCTTGTGACGGAATGTCACATGCTTCTACTGCTTTGAGCCGAGCACCGGGGTAAGCCTCTCCGACTCTAGCTACAGCAGCCTTGTACAGCCCTGGGGATCTGGTTTTGTATTAGTAAAGATAACTTTTAAGACAGTTTTTTAGAGTATCATTGCATATTAACATCACATATGCATATGTTACTTAAGTTTTAAGTGATGATTGACTCAAGTGACCTTGAATTAAAAAAATATGTTGCATATTTTGATTTAGATTTCCGGATCCACTACAATATCGTCCCTATAAACTGGGAAGTTTATTTTTCATTTAGGAAAATAGTTTTCCTTTTTGATCATCATAATTATGTACAAATTGATTCAATTTGGAGTCAGATGTAATTTTATTTGATCAAACGAAGGGTGTCAGTTACATTTTTACATTGGCATCATCCACATTAGGATCACAATTTGGATTATTATGTTTTATATACATTATGTATGTAGAATAAACTAACCTGCCCTAACCTAGATTGTAAGTAGATTCTAAATAAGTAATCATCTCAACATGTACACACGGGAGTTAATACTAGCAGACGATGAAAATTCTTAGTTAATTTTTTTTATTATCATTTGAAGATACTCACATCGATATCGAGGGCATCAACATTTCAGAATTGCATTGCACGAATGCACATTCAATGTGCAACAAATGCGCAGTCAAACACCAGTGACTGGTTACATTCTTATCATAGCAAAGACAGTTGACGTTCCTTTGATCTTTAGCGACCATCAAATGCACCGACCATCAGGGAACCGGCGAGATGGCATAAAAATGTTTTTTTAAGAAAATGCAGAGAAAAAGTCGCCAACGTGCACTCGACGTAGCCAAAACCGTGGATGGATTAAAGGGGAATTCCCACATTCACCGATCTCTCTTCGCCGGGGCCCTGTGACTGCCGGTGACTGATGTGACGGATTTACTTGCACTCATAGTATTGAAAAGAATTTATTGAAACCGCGATGTTTTTTTTTAATCCAGCACAAATGAAATGGACTGCGGGTATCTAAGAAATACTGTCGGACCGAAAGGAAGGCGCTCCTGAGAAAAAAGGGTTAGAGTATTTCGATTTTCCGACTCACCTCTATGCGCTCTAAGAGCTGCGGCGAACGCTTAAGCATGCTAAATATTTCTTAGCCAGGAGTAATGACTTTGTTAACTAAAAACCATAAAAATGCGTCGCTATGCGGCTATGTTGCCCCGGCTGAGGAAGCTGCAAATCACTCACGAATCCCGGCATATATTTTACTTAAGTTAAAGGATTTATTTGTGACAGTTCTAAATTTTTAGCAGATTTAGCAGAAATCTTCGTCTGAACTATGAAAGTGAATACATAATTGTATAGACTCTTTTACTTGCATTTGGATTAGTGCGAAGTTCTTTAAACCTCAGAATTAAGGGCAAGTTAAATAATATTTGTAGTTGCGACTTTCGTGATGACGAAAAGATGATCGATGGTCATAAATATAATATGTAAACAAGGCAAATAAAAGACCAAATGACAGCACCCCGAAATTCACTGTGCAATGCAGAGTTACATAACAGGCACTACCGAACAGTAGTTCAAAACACATAAATGACACATGCTCATAATTTAGAAGCATTATGTAAGAACAATTTCAACGGATCAGTAAAATGACAATCAGTCGAAATCTTTGAAATAAATTTGATATAGTAATGGTCGAAATACTTGAATTTGTTGCTTACTGATTAATGCGGGCTTGGTCGGATCGAATCCAACGCCTTTCAACAAAAATTGTCTTATCTCTAACGACATCTGCACCAATCTTCCTTTCAACTGCCTTCGATCTAAGCTTACTTCATTGCACAAAGAGAGTTCAGCCAGACTTACCTACACGAGGCAGTACATTTGACCCTTACACAATGGTAAATGGTACTGAAGCCAAATTTTTTTTAAATGTCTCGGTTCAAAAATAATGTCCCAATGTTATATGTCTGTTCACGGTTTGAAAGCAAAGTAAACTTAAAGCAATGTTCATATTTTTAAGATTAATTTGTTGATGACTGTGAAAGCTGTTTGTTCCAAATTGCTGCGAATCCACTTTTAGCAGAATACTGGTCTGGCTGCAAATGTTTCGGCGTTAGAATACTTTGCTGCGAAAAGCTTTCTGTTTGCTTACAGTTCAGTGCTCTCAAAGCTTTCCTGTCCAAAGCTTGTGGAATACTTTGCTTCCTTCAGCTTTTATTTCATGGTCCAACTTTATATAGTAAAAAGGTAAAGGAACAGCATGCTACAGCATTTGTAAGCAACACCATACGCAGCAATGTGAAAAAAAGCTTTCACAGCCTGCAGCAAAATAAGTGAAAATATGATGGCTGTAAAGCAAAGCAAAGTAAATTTCTGTGGTCTTCTTGACAGCAAAACAAAGTCAACACCAACAGTATTAAAATTGCTGCAGCAATTTAAACGCTTGTGTCTGTATTTCGAAAGGTGTGATTGTAAATACGTAGTGTCGCGATATGGGATTCGTTTTTCTTATTTCTTTTAAGGCCTCCTTATACGGTCAAATTGGATGTACATCAAAGTGCCGATGTACAACCAAAACTATCGATTGTGAGCCGGTCGGCCGATTAAAACTCCTTGCGCGCATGGATTTGATAAAAATATGGAGGTTCATCGAATTTTACTGTATATGTGTCCTCCCCAACATTTTCTTCTTTCTTCTTCTTTTATCCGTTAGCTGGCGGTCCGAGCGGGGCGTCCCCGCAACGAATATGCTGCTGTCGGTGGAACTTTATTCACGATTCGTTTCCATTCGTTTCCAGCTCTCGAGCCTCGGTGACTAATCGTTGATTCTTCAGGTCGCCCTCGATATTCTTCAGCCAGGTTTCCTTCGGTACCTATGGCTGGGGTATCCAGTTTGCGGACGGTCTCGCCAGAGTAGTTTACGTGGCAAAATGTTATCAACCATTCGGCACACTTCCAAACAGCAGTAGTCGAGGTTTTTGTATTCCTTCAGTGTCTGCTGATCACATCTTTGTCTAACTGTCTCGTTTCGAAGGCGATCGCGGAGTGAGACACTGAGGATATGCCTCATTGGAAGACAGACTCGACCTTCCGGTTTGAGCAGTGTCCACTTTTCTGATCTATAAACAAGAATCGGAAGGATGAACTTTGGGTAAAGCCGTACTTTTGTTTTGCTGGAAATATTTGTTCTTTTCCATATGCACAGCTTGAGCGAGGCGTTGTTGCTGTTGCCTGGCCGATGAGGCTGTGAACGCCGGCCATCGATGCCACCTTCGTATCATCAACCAATGATCCCAAATATTTGAAAAACGAAGCTTGTTCGATTTTTGTTCGATCGAGGTGAGCACTGGCCCTCGATCAGTACGTTGTGAGCACTTTGATCTTTTCCGCATTGATTTTTAACCCGTATGACTGGGCGATACCGGAAATGTCGTATAAGATGTCCGTTGCTTCGACTTTCATATCGGCGAAGACGGCGCCATCGTCGGTTACGAAGTTGTCATCGAATCGAACTCCGCGACGTCCAGCGAATGTTTCAGGCTTAATCACGTCGATTATAACGTTGAAGAGAAGTTGTGAAGCGACGTCTCTCTGTCGGACACCCGTTTGAATCGGGAGTTCCTTGGTTAAGTCGCTTCGTATAAGAACGCTGTGGGTTGAGCCATCGTACGACGCTTGGGGAAGTTGCATGATTTTCAATGGCAAGTGTTCGGTTTCCAAAACTCTCCAAAAGCTGTTCCAATCGACGCAATCGCAAGCGGATTAGAAAACTACCAAGATTCGTTTGCCGCAACGAATTCTTTCTTCCATTAGCTGACGGAGTGCGAATATTCGATTAATACACCCTCAATGTGGTCTAAATCCCGCTTGTTCTTTCCGGCTCGTTTGCTCTTGATGTTTGTGTAGCCTCTTTTGTATTTCGTAAATGCTTTGCTGACGATCAAAAGGAGACTAATACCGCGATAATTCTTGCATTCCCGACTGTCGACTTTCTTCAAAATTGGGCCAACGAACGCTGTCTTCCACACCGACGGTACACGAACCGATAATGGCCGGGTTCCGAAGGCACGCCTAATTCTTCTTGGCTGGTAGTGGCTTCTTTTTCTTTGCTTTTTGTAATCGAATCTGTAATTTCGCTCGAGCAAAATATTGGTGCGATCCGTAATCGGGCCTACGCATTGCACGTACGTCTTTACGTTAGTTCGTGTTTCCATGCAGTGTCTTGGCTAGTTTCTTCGGTCTTTTTAATTCTAGGCAATTCGGCAGGTCGACCACCCTCCTCCTTCACAACCTGGGCTTGGGGCTAGGCCACGGCGGAGTTTTTGTAACCGCACTCGTGAAGCCTTTACGTTTATGTTCTTGAACTTATTTTAGATCCAACCTGTCATATTTAAGTAATCATACCTTCCATTTTAAGAAAAGATTTCCAAATCTATGGTGTTTGATCGTAGTAAGAGCCTGATAACTGCAAAGAAAATGTTCAGTTGTCATTTTGGCTTGTTCCTTCCGACAGCTACGACA
Source organism: Thereva unica (assembly GCA_949987705.1). Classification (NCBI taxonomy): domain Eukaryota; kingdom Metazoa; phylum Arthropoda; class Insecta; order Diptera; family Therevidae; genus Thereva; species Thereva unica. The sequence goes on from OX465281.1 coordinate 219,335,211, forward strand.
GTCAGTAGATATTGTATGGATTTCATGATTTCAAAGAGGCGAAACGAAAGGTTCTTAGCCTTTTTCTCAGCCATGCATTTCCCAGACTCCCCTATTTTGCATATTTTAGTCTTTTATGATAACACGCCTTACCAAATTTTTTACTTTGGCTACGATTTTCAATTTCCTTTTCATGGTCGATGCTCTGCCATAGTAGATAGCTCCGATCTACGAAGCAAAAACTCTTTAAAAATTATTGAAATCATCTAGCCGCCATTTTATTTAATTATAGTTCTAACCAGCTCATAAACGTCAAAAGCGTGTCAAAATACAGTTAATTTATTTTATTGCGAAACAATTGAGCAAGGTGCACCTCTAATATTTGCGCGGAAAACCATCCAAATGTGAAACTCTTAAATCCTGCGAATAAATGAAACTCTTATTCAAAATTTAATATTTAGATAAAAAAATGAACAAAAATCTCACGAAACTTCCTTCTGCCATTCACCACTTTTCGGTACTCTCCGACCACTCGATTAAGAGAGCAATAAAAGAAGTCACCCCTCATGTTCAGCCACAAGTAACCGTAGATTACAGATTTTCCCCTTGAGTGACCGCCAATGGAATTGTAATTGTCATAGGGTTTGTTCTTGCCTCTCGGAGTCTTCGAGTTGGGGTTGAAAAATTTCCTAGAACGGAAATTTCTGTCGGCAATTGTTTTCCTTAGTTGTTGTTGGCTGCCTCAGTTGCTCACGTCAGTTCCAACCCTTAAGAGTTTCCCCTTTTGTGCGGTTCGGTTATGTACTTTGCTGCTTGCCCTTAATATTTCATTCGGGAAACTCTTGTATAGTACATGTATACATGATGCGCCAGTTATGTGTGTATGTATATACATTCATACATATACCAAACCCTACCTTTTCTATCCTTGCGTGTTCTGTGTTCAGGGCGTGGAGACATGGAACTCAGGTCAACTTTTTGACGAAGAACTTCTTTCAATAAAGTTTTCGCATTTCCCACAGCTCCAAGAACTTCGCTTCCAATTCACAATACCTTTAATTAGTTTAACGAAGGAATGGAGCAAAAAAAACACACTTTGATCATTCTGACTAGATAAGTCCCATGAATAGGGCCCTAATCTGCTCCTGTAGCAACAGTTGAGAGACTGTAGGTGGTGCGGTGCGATGGGTGAGCTGACCTAACTACCCTTAATTAACTGACAAAAGCAAGTTTCACTGAAACGTGTAATTCAAGCACGTGCTTACGCTGAGTTTTGAGCGTTTTAAAGTTTCAATTTAATTTGCAAGAAACACATTTTCAAATGGAGAAAAAACATTAAATATATTCAAGAGTAATGTTTAAGGGTGAATTTTTATTGGAGAACATTGCATATCATTAAAAGCTCTGCCGCGAAGCAGTGAGTGTTTTCTATAAAATTTACTTTAACTTATGTTAGAAAATTGAAGGCACTAATTTTTGTCATTTTATGAATATAAAAATTGTCTTTAAGTTTACAGTGTACGTATAGGAAATAGAAAACACCAAACTAGACACAGGACCCTGTGCTGAAAGTCGTAATTCGACTGAAACGTCACTTTCTTAAACTCAAAGACGGTGATTAGACTGTTCGTTTCTAGGTACGTTCCTCACGAACTTTCAGATGAACGGGGATGTGAAGATAAAGCACCTCATCATCATCCTAAAAGTGCGTGAGGAACGTACGTAGGAACGAACAGTCTAAACACCGTCTTTGAGTTTACGAAAGTGACGTTTCAGTCGAATTACGACTTTCAGTACAGGGGCCTATGTGTCTAGTTTGGTGTTTTCTATTTCTTATATGATATTGTTGGCTCTCCCCATGAGCTTCAATGCTTGAACTGTCCGCTGTTTTCGTGGAGCGTAGACTAGAACTGCTTTTTAACCGACTTCAAAAAAGGAAGAGTGACGGTATTTTTTTGGTCCTGTTCAGGCATAACTTTGTAACGCAATAACTTTTTCACTATTTAGTTACTGTCTCGATTTTTATCGATGGCGGCGTGTCATACTACTCGTAAAGGTAGGATCACACGCAACGAACTAGTTGTGCAAACTCTCTGGTGCAAGTGGATTTGTGCAAATAAACTGAGTGAAAATGATTAGTTGAAATTACCTCCATTAGTTATTGCGCATTTTATGTTACATTGATTATAATAAGGCCAGACGGGTAGGTGGTCCAACATCACAGTTCACCCATGCGAATGCTGAGGGATGTAGCCGAGGCATATTTTGTACAAGCAAAACATTTGGGCTTGCACAAGCCCACCCGTTGAGTTTACACGCAACGGTCTATTTGTGCCAATTCACTTGCGCAAGCCAATTTCCACAAATAAATCGTTCCGTACGGACCTACCTCAATATTTTTTTTTTTTAAATTGACCCCGGAAAAAAATGAATAGACTAAAAAGTACCAAATAAAATAAAGTTGTAAAACCGACTTCAGGAAAAAAACAATCCGGTGAAACACAAAAAAGGATGAAATAATTGTTTGTAATTCTTAACACCAATAATCCAATCAGAATGAAATTAGAAAGACAGTGCCAGGTAGTAGTTGACTTTCATTGCACTAACTCTTGCTTTTAAAATTGTTTTCATTTCTTTGTTAGGCTTATGCTCTTAATACATCACCCACAGGTGTTAGTACCGTCAATGGAGCAAGAGGGTTCCGTAAATGCAAATTTAAGCGATTTATTTGATTATGTATATCTAAGTTGTGGATGAAATATAAACAGTTTACAAGTGCTCAGTAAAATAAAAGGAACAAATTTTACCGATAAATTTGCTTGAAGACTGATGCCGCTTACGGATGCTAAGGTTTTGTGTCCTTCTTACGTCAGCGTACGTAACATTTAATAATTTAACAGACATTAGGCCAGTTTATTAAGTCAATTTAGGTCGGTGCTATTTGAACACTCAAATTCTTACGGTTATGTCTTCTTCTTCTTTAACGGCTCTACAACCGGGATCCGGTCCTGGCCTCGCGCAACTGTTCTCTCCACCGGTCCCGATTCTGAGCCGATGTCATCCAGTTTGGCATCCCTAAACTCTGAGCGTCCTGGTCCACGCCATCCTTCCAGCGAAGGTTGGGCCTCCCTCGCTGTCGCACCCCATAGGTCTTACCGCAGAGAACTTTCCGAGCAGGCTCATCTTCACTCATACGAGCTAGATGCCCTGCCCACCGGAGCCTACCGAGCTTTATTTTCTTCACAACATCTATGTCGCGATAGCGCTGGTAGATCTCGTCATTGTAGAGTCTCCGGAATCGTCCTTCCTCACATACGGGGCCAACAATCCTCCGAAGTATTTTCCTCTCAAACACGCCCAAGAGGTTTGAGTGCTTTTTGCTAAGCACCCACGTTTCGGATGCATATGTGAGAACGGGTAAGACCATCGTCTTATATAGTAAAAGTTTAGACGTTATGGTTAGATATTTGGATTTGAAGAGCCTTGACAGACTATAGTAGGCTTTGTTGGCTTTTAGCAGTCGTGCGCGTATTTCTGGTTCCATGCTATTGTCGGCTGCTACTATTGACCCAAGGTAGGTAAATGATTTTACCACGTCAAACTCGTATTCCGCTACCTTAATTGTGGGACCAATGTTAGGTGTTCTTCCAGACGAGGCCACCATGTACTTTGTTTTGCTTTCGTTAATGTGCAGTCCCAGATTTCCTGCCGCTTGCTCAATCTGAGTGAAAGCTTCTTGTACAGCAGTTGTTGTTCTTCCAATGATGTCAATGTCGTCTGCGTAAGCCAGTAATTGGGTGGACTTGTGGAGGATTGTACCCCTTGATGTCACGCCCGAATCTCGGATCACTTTCTCCAACGCCAGGTTGAAAAGGAGGCAGGCCAGACCGTCCCCTTGTCGGAGTCCATTATAGATGTTGATTGGTCTGGACAGTGTTCCGGATACCTTTACTTGGCTTGACACATTGATCATGGTCAACCTACATAGTCTTGTCAGTTTGTTGGGGATGCCGAATTCTCTCATGGCTTTGTAGAGTTCTACCCTGGCTATGCTATCATAGGCGGCTTTAAAGTCTATGAAGAGGTGTTGAATTGAGTTTTGAAACTCTAGACATTTTTCCATAGCCTGCCTCAAGGTGAAAATCTGATCAGTCGTTGATTTGCCTGGGCTGAAGCCACACTGGTAATGGCCTATGATGTTTCTGGCGTATGGGGCCATCCTGTTTTGTAGGATAGCGGAGAATATCTTATACACGGTACTCAACAACGTTATACCGCGATAATTAGTGCACGCTGTGATATCTCCTTTTTTGTGTACCGGACAGAGGATGCCTTTTCTCCAGTCTTCTGGCATCACTTCCTGCTCCCATACTTGCACAATTAATTCATGAATCGCTTGGTGTAATGTAGGCCCTCCATATTTAACCAGCTCCGCTGCGATGCCGTCTGCACCCGAGGCCTTGTTGTTTTTGAGCCGGCTGATGGCTCTGCTAACTTCTTCTATGCTTGGTGGCGGCAGCATAGCATTGTCATCAGATATTGGTGGAGCCTCCGAATCCTCAGTTAGCTCGCCATTTAGCAATTCATGAAAGTGCTCTTCCCATCGCTCCAAGATGCCTTTAGGATCGGTGATCAGATTACCTTCTTTGTCCTTGCAGTATGTGCAACGTGGTGTGAATTGCGTCATACTGCGGACTCTTTGGTAGAACTCCCGCGCCTGGTGTGGCCGTCGTTCTCTGTACTGTTCTAGCTCACAGACGAGATTTTTTTCCCAGGCTTCCTTTTTCCGTCTGTGAATTCTCTTTTCTTCTTTTCTGAGTTCTTTATAGTTCTCTTCGCGTGCCCGTGTTCTCTGAGACTGCTGCATGGCTCGGTACGCAGCATTCTTACGTTCAGTTGCCAGCTTGCATTCATTATCGAACCAGTCGTTCCGATCTTTACGACTTCTGCCTAAGATGGAATCAGCAGTACTAATGACAGTATTTTTAAGGCGGGTCCAGTTCTCTTCAACGCCCGGCATCTCATCCCCAGGACTTAGGGCGAGTTCTAATGCATGACCGTAGCTGTTTCTGGCCATTTCATTGCATAGTGCAGCTGTGTTGATTCGAGCCTGATCAGCGGATACAAAGCTTTTCAGCGTTGTAATGCGCTCTCGGAGCACCATACCAACAAGATAGTGATCCGAGTCGAAGTTGGCACCTCGGTACGTTCGTACCGTCATCAGACCCAAAAGGTGGCGGCGGTCTATCAACACATGATCTATTTGGTTGCGAGTGGCTCCATCAGGAGATACCCAGGTGGCTTTATGGATATCTTTACGCGCAAATCTAGTACTTGCAACGACCAAGTTCTTACTTGCTGCCATCTCTACAACTCGCTGTCCATTGTCATTAGTGTTTTCATGCAAGCTGTGGTTGCCGACATATTGCCTGTATATGGGCTCCCGGCCTACTTTGGCGTTCAGATCTCCCAGTATGATTTTTACATCATACCTGGGGCAGGCATTAAGTTCCCGTTCAACTAATTCGAAGAATTCTTCTTTATCATCATCCGGGGACTCTTCTGTAGGTGCGTGAACGTTTATGAGGCTGATGTTCTTAAATTTACCTCGCACACGAAGGGAGCATAGCCTTTCGTTTATTGCTTTAAAGCCGATAATGGTAGGCTTCATTCTTTTGTTAACCATAAAACCTACTCCTAGAACATGGTGTTTTGTATGACAGCTGTAATATACGTCATACTCAGGTTTTTGCAAAACACCATTCCCTGTCCACCTCATCTCCTGAATGGCGGTAATGTCAGCTTTATACTTTGACAGGGTATCGGCTAGATGTTTTGAAGCTCGAGTTCTGTACAGAGTTCGAACGTTCCATGAAAAAATTCGTAAATCGTTTTGCCTTTTTCGTTGCCGTGGTCGTCGTCGTTTATTCCAGTATCCGAGGCATGTAATAATTGTTTTTTACGGGTGAGGTTATTAGCCTCACGCCAACCTTACTTGGAAGGGACTAGCCCGATCATATTAGCCTATCCTCTCTCATAGAATAGTTACCAGTGGCCACCGCTAGGAGGTTATGATCGCACTTCCATCAGTCCGAAATAGTTACGGCACGTGCATGCTATGCTACATGTTATTCCCCCTATTCCGCTGATGACTGACCACCTTACGGTTATGTATAAAAGTTTAATTTACTTATAGTGGAGTCAGACAAAATTTAGTGAACAAGGAATTGTTTCCAGTCTCAACATTTCTTTTTAAGATATTAGTTACATCCAATTCTGGACATTGCTACCTCTAGCAACCGCCGCTACCCAAGTTATAGGCCATTTTGTGAAAAAATCAACCATTTATAGGTCATATAGATGAGTACACTGATAAAAAAAATTTTTGGCTTAAGAAACTTTTTCTTGAACCAAGCAAATAATGTTTTGGATATAACGAAAACAAAATTGTCTTCGGATAAACAATACTCAAAGTCTTGGTTTAATTGTCTTGTATTGGATGAAGACAAAAGTTGCCTCGAAGGAAGAAAAAAAAATTTCTTGGTTTGAGATACTCATTTTTTTAATTTAAGCAACTCAAGGTAATAAAATAGTGAATTGCCTCAATAAATAATCTCGAATTAAAACTTCATCGTGTCTTTATTTAATACAAATTTTGTTTTGAATAAAAAATATTTAGTTTCTTGAGTCAAAAATTAAAAAATCTTATTTCGAAAAAGACATATCTTGTTCGAAAAGTATAAGTATTGAGCGAAGAAATACAATTGCTTGGCTCAAGAATTTCTAGTGTCTTACAGCATTCTGATGTTAAGACTGAAAAATGTTTCTACTCAAGACAACGAAACGAAGACTATGGAATTGCTAGAATCAAGACAATTTTTCTATCAGTGATATCTCGATTAGTGTAGGTCCAAAAAAATCGAAAAAAAATTGAGCCTATCGTTATGATATTGGCTATCAGGGGATGATACTTATCTGCACATATAACACAAACAAAAATTAACTGAAAAAACTGCTTTTTTTTTTGGTAATAGCTTAGGATAAGTGAAATTTGATTAAATTTGATGCAATTATACTTTATAATGTGAACAATACCTGGTTTGTTCATCCCATTGTATGAGGTTCTTTTATTTCAAATTGTAGGTCTCTTTATGCATTTTTTGGTGGTGAACAAGAAAAAAATTTTGAACTTAAAAAAGTCGAATCGAAAATCGAGAATTTGTTGTATTTTTAGGAAAATTTATCTTTTTTGATAAAGTTGAATTTTTTTTGGATTATTAATTTTTTTTTTGATTATAACTAATTATTTTAATAATTTGCTTTCGCGATATTATATTCTCCAGCCATTTATTCAGAATAGACTTCACATATTTATTGCATAATTGGACTGACAGCCGATTGATTAAAAATATTGTTTTAGGTTAACTTCACCATGAAAAAACCTTGAGATGCCTGGTCAGCGAGCACTTTCCTGGTTCACTCCTCTACACTGCTTATCCTCTGGATGCTGGGTACAGTCATAGGACCATTCAAGATCGTTATTCCTGGGTTCTCTTAGTTACATCTTCGACGAGGACTAGGTTAAATCAGTAGCGTGGAGGAGTTAGAATTTTCCCGACACTCCTTCCACAGTGACTCGATCTGATTCTCAACAATCTGGTAGAGAGTCAAAGTCTTTATAGTCAGCTTCAATTGAGGTTATATTCCGACCATCTCTGGAGGAAAGTCGTGCTGGTTTTCATCCCTAAACAGGGCAATAGACAGGGCATAAATCGCTTAGACCGATCAGCTTAAGGACTTTTCTTTTGAAAACGATGGAAAGGCTGCTGGGCCTTAACATTAGCTGCAAGTTGGAGCTCTCCATTTTTCTACATAGCTCTCATTCCGCTTGCTCAAAGGATAAATCCACAGAGGTTCTTCTAAGCCCTCGCTGCTTTCAATAACACTGGCTATGATTCTCGTTTTAGAGCTCTGGTACTCAGAAGCGTGGATCCCACATAATATTGAGCAGATAAATGCCACGTGCTATGTAGGGCGTGACATTTATTCTACCGTGGCTGTCTCCACTCCCTAGATGGACTCCATTGCACATCTCCTTACGTAAATCCGCTGCTATAAATGTCTTGAGACTTCAGATCTCATTAAACTGGCCCTACACAATCAAAGGACATATGGATCTCCTAAACGATATCCCAAATATTTGAATTTGCCACGTATTGCGTGATTATTCTGGATCGCTCGGGTAGGTGAGTGGGTCAAAGATGGAACATGCTGCATAGGCTGGTTTCGCAGGACTCAACTCTAAGGTTTCGATTGCAATGAGTAGGTGGTTCTCTGTTTTTCACACATGACATTGAATCCTGCGATAGGCTTAACCTTGACAAGCGCCAAAATTTAAATCTTTTCGGACAATCACTCTCAACATGGAAGTTTTTATGATGTGCTATGCGAACTATAAAAGCTGTGTGATCTAATAAAGCAGCAAATTTCTTACTCCCAATATCCACATTAAAGAACCAGCGCGCATAAAGTAAGGATTTCGTATCTAGCTCGGCCTGAAAAATTTTGAATTTGCAATATGTTCGTCGACCTCTGAACTTCGCCCCTTTTGGGCATCACAACATCAATTTCGTGAAAACAAACTTTCCCACTGACATTTCACTACCGCTCAACATTAAAATATAAATGTATGCAAACATTTCAATTGTTCGATTTGTTCCCCCGGAGTCCCCAGATAATCAACAAAGCATATCCAAGCGGGGCCCGATCGCGAATAGATGGTAGCAACTTGACTTCAGCTGGAATCTATGAAGCGTTCAGTATCAGCGCCACTCCCATCCGCTCCAAGATCAGTTAAAGAATAGCCAAGAAAATCTTCTTTTTGGAAAGTTATGTTCGCGGACAGCTGAGAATTGGATTTATTCTTCCCGTGGGCTTTGTCATTTCTTGGGAGCATTTCGCCTCTGTTCGCCGTCCGCGTTCCTCGCCGTAAACACAATGCGGACATAAATTTGTCAAGCAGCGCGCGCAAAATAAGAGGCCCGGTCGCGACGTGGACTTAGGAAGATCACATGGAGATTTGGATTTATCTGGCTCCACCAATTGACGTACCTGTGCATGCCCGGGGCGCAATTTTGCTCCATGAAGTGCTGGAACGATTCACCAGCTTCAGCTCGGCCGTAATTAATTTTCATGAATTTGCAGATCTTCGATTGTGGGGAATTTGGAATTTTCCTCGGCTGATTTGGTGCGAAGCGGCATTCCTCGTTGCTCAGATACGGAAGTGGCTAGAGTGCACTAACGGATCCCAACGTACCAATTACCGGCCAGACTTCCCAATTATTGTTTTTAAGTTTTGTGTTGGCAGCTCCTAAAATAAAAGAAATAAAAAAATTATCGGGAGGTAAAAAATTTCTCCTGATTTGATTTTTTTGGGAGATATAAATTACTGCTTTCCTGAATTCAGGTAAGAAATTGAAAGTAAGAACGAACTGCATTAAAATTGTAGGTTTCTGCATAAGTATAACAGATCGGTATTACTATACTGTTGATAATAAAAATTTTAGTTTTTGTTTCAAGTAATATAATAAATAAATCGTGATTGAAGTGATCGTGCAGCTGTGGGAGTTGCAAACGCCACTTGACGTTTGGAAAGGTAGCATCTTGTCGCATTTTTTAATTTGTTGTACGGCAAATGTACGGAGGTCTCCGAAATTGAATTCTTATTCTCTCAATAAATCTAACTCATACTTAAATATCAAAAGGAGGGCTTTCTACTGTACCATTCTAAGTTGAATTAGTTGTTGATGGCTGATCAGATTTCTTTAATGTTAATCAACGCTACATTAAAAATACTATGCGAAAATGAGATATCATTGTTTCGGCTAACCACGGTGCGAATGAAACATCACTAAACGCTTTCTCGTACCCAAAACCACTAAATACAAAATCTAAGCAAGATAAGAGCTTTATAGCAGTGACCCCTAGGGGTGATTTGCGAAAGTAATGGACGTCACAAATCGCTTTCTCGTACCCACGAATCTTCAACAAAGCCTAGGGGTTGTTTGCGAAAGTAGTCACCACCACCAACCGCTTTCTCGCACTCAATAACCTCACTATCGTAGAACGTATGTATATTGCTTTGCTTTTTTCGAATTTTTAGCAAAGCTGTCTGTGACAGTAAGCACCGATGCCAAAATTACTCTTTGATTTAAATAATATGTGGTTAAATTTGTATGGGGATCGGTTGAATGGTTTAGGCGTTATTAAGGAACATACCCACATATATAAATACATCCAATTTTGGGCAGCGAAGGGAGTGGAGATGGAAGGAAAGTCCATGCGAACTTTCCCTTTGGATGAGGAAATCCACAGCTAAAATATTTCATATACACCTAATAACCCAGAACGTGGTGAAAAGGCCGCACCTTACAGCTATTAACCTTCTTAGCGCAAAGGCGCGCGATCGCACTGTATGGCCTAAGCTTTTTAAACCCCACCCGACTAGCTTTTAAAATGGGGATTCATTCATGCACTGTGTGAGCCCATATCACAAAGCTGGCAAATGAGCGGCATGCCGAAAGAGGAGTTTTCCCGTAGGTTCGTCAAGAGGGTGGCAATTTAGAGGCATGCCGAAAGAGGGCTTTTCAAAAGTTCCTCATTCACAAAATAGAAAAAACAGCGATACTGAAGTGAGGTATGCCTTGTTTCCAAGCAGCATTGGACGTGATCAGTACTCAGTTGGGGGACTGCATTAGTAAAAGGATCTCGTCGTTTCATAAAATTTGGCTTTTGACCCCGTCGCAGTTTTTACCCACATTTCCACTCAGAGTCGGATATCAATGATTCTTTGACAAGGGGCCAAATGGGGTATTCCTTATGACGAGGCGCGAATGAGGTAAGGTTTTAGATGCCTTGTGTGGGCCTTAAAAGGCTAACCATGCGGAATCTACATAAGGCAGTGAGACTAGCTGTCAGCGCCATCTAGGAGTGGCATTAGAAAGTGAGAGCCTTCATTAAGATCAGCTGTACGGTTAAGGAGCCTATTGCGAACATACATTCATACACTCATTCATTTTTATACATAGTTATAGAAAACAGTACTAGATAAACCGAGTTTGCTCCCATTGTAGTTCGGACAATGCAAATCCATGTCCAACTAAAATGCATGCCTGTTTAATTATTATCTTATGTCCAGTCAGTATAATGGTGTTTCGTTCGCTAGCTCTCTTTTCTAAGAGAGGGTTGCCCGGAGCTCTTGAGTCGACTAAGTTCTTGTGAGGACAAACACCTTCTTACAAAAATTATTATTTCTGGATACACATTTCTTACTAGTTTAGCTAAGAAACTACCTACTTTTTATCTCTAGATACCTGTTGGTATCGGTAAGCAGCTACGTATATATGTGCTATAGTTAGTTACTATTGCGGTCTAGGAGGATATGGGTATAATTATATGTTCGGTATATTGTCGGTGTTTGGTCGGGTCATACCTTAACACTAGTCTAGAAAATGCTGCCAGGAACACTGTCGGATCATACACCTCGACAAGGCCTAATATCAGGTATTCGTAATGTGTTCTTACTGTTTCGGATCATACACCTCGACACGGTATAGTACCAGAAAAGATGACCTTTCCGGAACGAGTCAGGTGGAAGACTGAATTTGGCCTGGTGAAGTGGTTTCTTTTATAGCTAGAAGAGCTCGTCAGGATAGGAAGCTTTAATACTTCGAAGTGAAGCTTTCAAAGGGAGAATCACCTGGCCTGCTGGCAGAGTTGCCAGACGTTGACTAAATGTAAACGCCAAATTTTATTTTAAAACACGCCAAAAGTAGCCGTCTAAATAGTGAAGTAAAAAGGCGCCAAAATACGCCACCAAAAAAATTATAATTACATTCGAAATGAAAAAGGAGTATTTGTATTATAAATACATATAATAATATATCAGATATAATAAAATTACAAAACAAAAATATATTATTTGAAAAACAAAACAAAACTTATACATATTCATATGAAAATGTAAAAAATAAACCTCAAATTGCATTGCAAATTGCTAAATTCATTGCATCGATACCTTTTTGAAGCATTTTTAAATTCACATTAAAATTAAGCCTCAAGTTCTCCAAATACATCAAGTATTTCAGTGTCTTCCTTCGAATTCGAATTTACATACATATTAGAATTAAATTTAGTTAACATTTTTTCACTTGGTGCAAATTTATTGCAACATATATCTTTTACATAACAATAAAATTTAACTCTCAAAATAGCATTAATTGTGTCGGGCAATAACTTGTTCCTTAGTTTTGTTTTGACACAGTTCATCGTAGAAAAAACCCTTTCTACCGTTGCATTAGAGCCCGGTAGTGATAATAATGCGAATGCGCATTTTGAAATATTTGGAAACATTAAATTTCCGGAATCAGTTTTTATAAGTGAAACGTTTTTCCAAAAAAGTAATGTATCACTAGGTATTTCATTAAAAATATTACTCCATTGAAAACTCAACAGTTTATTATATTCAATTTCAGCATCTTCGAGCTTTTCCTTTTCTATGAAATAAAGAGGAAGTTCGGAAAATGATGGTCTTTTCACTGGATGTAGACAAATTTCAGGAGTAAATATTTTGAATTTTTCAAAAACTTCAATATGTGATGGCAGTCGAGCAATCATTTCCTGAATTAATTTTATTATAAAAGATTTGCAATCCTGCCGTATGTTTATTAAGTCATCTCTTTCAAACTCTAAAGTATTTACTTCTTCATTAAAATCATTTCCGTAATTTATATAATTTATATCAAGTTGCGTGGATAGATCGTTTATACCGTTTTCTATTTCAAAAACATTTTCGCATAAACTAAGGAAATCGTCTTTAAAAACACGTCTAGCTAGAGAATTAATCGTTATTATAATTTCTTCTATTGCCATATTAAAATCAATCGAATCTTTTTGAAAATATAAATTCAGACAATTTATAGTTTTTAGTATAGGCTTTAAAAAGAGTAAAATTAATTTGTTTTTTTTTGTCTTTATAAATATTGGCTAGAATATTTGCTTTATAGCACCTTTCATCTAAGGCACATATTTGGAAAAAGGTTTCCAATTCAATATACTGTGTGCAAATTCTGTCAACTGCTTGATATCTGGCTAACCAGCGTGTTGGACTAAGTTGAATTAGTTTCAAAAATTTTAAATCCGTATTTATTGCAGACCAAATTTGTTTGTATTTTGACATCCTTAGCGGACTGTGAGAAAACCAATTATACGTTTCCTTCAGCATGAAATCAACATTGTCAGAAAAAACTTCTGATGCTTTCGATGCACTTAGATAAAATAATATTCGGATTACGCGCTTTTAAAAGTGTAAATAAAGAGTTATTTTTTCCACACAAATTGCTCGCACCATCCGTTCCCAATCCGATTAAATTTTTGATATTTAGTTTAATAGAATGTAAATAATTACATATGGTTTCATATAATTCTTTAGATGTTGTTTCTATTACTGGTAAAAGAGCTAAGAAATGCGTTATGACCGAATTTTCTTTTTGAGAATAATACTTTATGCATAAGCATAAATATTTTTCACTACTGACATCGGTAGATTCGTCCACTAAAAGAGAAAAGTAGGAATCACCTATGTCAGTAAGCAATTCTTCGAGTAATGCAGGTGCAATAACTTGTTTGATTACACTGGAACATTTGGTGCGATGCATATGCAACTGATGCATTGGGTCAACTCCACTTATCTTATTAAACACGTCTATGAAACAATCTGCACTTCTTATTGAAGTGTGAACAGCAACACAAAAAGCAATCGTAATCTCTTTGGCCTTTTTTTCCCTGTTTAAATTACCTAAAATATAATTCTTGTTAAGAAATTATTATACACATTGTTATAACCTAAACATTACACCAGGTTTGTAAACTAGGCTGTTTTTCTACTATATTACACATTTTTTTATGTTTTGGCGTTTCAAAATGTTTTTTGATGTCTGCTTTATGCGGACGAATTTTTGTTAAGCATATTTTGCAATATGCATATTCCTCCTCACCTTCTTGATGTTTCCGGAGCCAACCTACAAAATCAAATTTATCAGTTAAATCATTCTTAACAACAATATAATGGTAAAAATAAAAATTTTACCTTTAAAATCAATTTCATTTTCCCACAGAGGATTGTATTTACGTTTCTTTTCACAACTCATCGTGTTTAGAAAAATCACATCAACAGCCAGCCACTAACCAGTGAAGTGACATAAATGAGTGGATTGAGGATTGAACTTGACAATTTGATAGGGAAGGGATACTTAGTTTATATGGATGGATGGAAATGAAATGAAGAACGATCGAAATGAAATATGTGGAGAGTGTTTTTTATGAATTACGAATTTGTTTGATTGAATTTAATTCTTATGTCAAAATCGCCAAAAGCGCCTGGCGACTGACATTTAAGAAAAATAGCCGTGGCTATTTTTGGAAATTAAAATCGCCCAGCTGTTATGTAAAATAGCCAATTTGGCGACAAAGCGCCAAATCTGGCAACTCTGCCTGCTGGGTGAATAATTATTTTTCTAAAGCTTTTTTGGGAGAGGGATTATTAGTAAAGGCACAAACAGATTGGCGCGGAGGACGTGCCTGACTCTCTGACTCTCATTATTAGAAAAATTAAAAAAAATAACAAAAATACATTTTTCTCCACTGAAATACTTTAACTTTCAAAATATATACACACGTCGATTACTTCCTGCTTACTTGTTCGTCCTTGAGTGAAATTCTTTAACAAACAAATATTTTTTTGACAGCGCCATGGTAGAAAATCCTCGTGTAGTAACAACTGCTCGCTCCTTGATAATGTCCCTGAATCTCTGCATGTTCTTCTATGCCATGATAAACTAGCATTTCCTAAATTGTTTTTCTTGTATAAAAATTTCTCCACAAACCTCCATTCAATTATCTTTTATCAGAATTACTAAAAAAAGCGTAAAGAGATAAAATTATTTTTTATTCAATTTCTCCACCACGCCTCACAGGAATTAGCGTGGGAACCCACTTTCTTGGAAGTCCCCATCGTGAACTGGTCTCCGCGTGTGTAGTTCTCCGCAGCAAAGAAGACATTCTTGGTAATATCCAGTGTCACTCCGAACATGGTCAGGGAATTTGCAGCATGCCAAGGAATGAGTTGTGATTCGCAGCCAGCAAGGAGTCATTTGAGTAGAACGAAATCCGTGAGCACAATGAGCTCTAATCATGTAATGCGAGGCTCGTGTCACATTTGAAGTCCTGCTGGGCGAACATCTTCGAACGTTGTCTCCACTCCCTGCCGTCTTCTTCCCGGGCCTAATCACTTGGTATCAATGAATGCGTTTGAATGGCAGCCAGGACAAAATCTGTCATATTAGAGACTCCTTGTTCGGTCTTGTATTGATGATGACAACAACATCGACGTCACTTGATGGAAGGTCACAAGTATAGGGAACATCATGCACGGACCTCAAAGAGGGCCTCCGGCGCGTGATGTGAATTTGCCCCAATATTGATTGCGATTTGATATGAAAAGGTGACAAAAGGACGACGTTTTAGCGTAACTCGGTACATGCCTCAGTGGACATGAATACATGATGAGATTTTGATGATTTTGATCTATGATAGAGTCGCAGGAAACTTACAATGCAACGTGGGAAGCACGCTGTTAGATTCCTGATATTTAATTCGGAAAGGGGTTAATTTAATGAAGACATAAGTTCAGTCAATAAATCGAGGGCTCAACGGATTAGCTAAGAAAAAGTGTTGCTCATTGTTGTAGACCGTTACATATAGGGGGTGAGCTAAATGTTATTTAGGGAAATTTTAAATCTATCTGTCGCCCAGCCCAGAGGATCTTGTAATTAGCATTTATCTTTTGAGTAGATAAATTGGTGCTTTACTTTTAGTTTTGAGATAATCCTCCATATCCATATAATCAATCGTGTTAAATAAACTGAGATATTTTAAAGAGAATTTCAATCCATCATATTTTTTGACTGGGATTGAAAATTTACTCTAAATCGCAATTTAGGTTAACTTTTGACATGAATGTTAAAACCAGTTTAATCATAAATCCTTATCCACTAACAATTATTTAACAATTATTTTAACAATTATTTATTTATTTATTTGGTAAGTGCACACAAGATACAAATCTTTTAGAGTACAATATTACAAACTAGAAAAGTAGGAAAAAAAGAGAGAAAAAAACAGGAAAATGCAAATAAAAAGAAAGAAAACTATTGCAATGTTATACAAAACTAATTAAAACTAAATGTGAAACTAAATATGAATTTGACCACTCGCGAGAAGACAACAGACACTAAATTAAAATAAAAAAAATAAATAAATATTAAACTTAACCAACAGAAAAATGCTTTAAAAGTTTGCTCCTGAAAACCGCCGCTGAAGAAGCTCCCCTTATAGAGGGAGGCAAATTATTCCACAGTCTGATTGAGTGCAAGAAGTAGGATCGACCACCAATTCTGCTCTTGAATGAAGGTATGCGGAAGCTTAACAGGCGACGTGACTGTAACGGTACTATAAAATTAGTCAAGTAATTGGGATTACTGGTAAAGTGTACCTTATAGAGCAAACATAATGCATGTACATATGTCAAGGTAAGACAAGAACTCGCAGGGGATAAGAAATTTGCGATAAGTCGAAACATGGGCATTTCGTCGGGGCCTCGGTAGTCTAGGGGTAAGGCGCCTGACTACTATCCCAAGAGGTCCCGGGTTCGAATCCCGGTGGTGCCACGGTCCTAGCCTTTCCCAATTTCCCGCCTACATAACTTTCCTTCTTTCTTCTTCCCTCTTTACATTCCTGATTCCTCCTGTCATAGCCTTCACTAGTTCTCTTCCACGCTCCACCAAGCGCATGCCATCGGTTGGTTGAAGAGATTCAACTCGTTTCAGGAGGCATAACACTCCAGCGAGTTGTTCTCGATGCCCCGATGTCAGAGTCGCGAAATGGTTGAGAGTTGGTGGAATAAAAATATCGCAATCAGGTTGTGACAGTTCCTTCCTCTCTTCTTTCTCTCTCTCTTCTCTCTATCTTCCGGCTAGAGCTGCTGTTCGACGGTGTATATGGAAAAAAATAGATTGTCGACAGTACAAAGGGACTTTCCCTAAGCCTCTAGTCTGCCACATAAAAAAAAAAAAAAAAAAAAAAGCCAAAACAGAATCTAATGCAGTCATTAAATGCCACATTCAGACGACGCCTGCAAATGGCATCCAAGGCAATATAAATCGAGATGCCGTACAAAAAATGCGGCATGATGAGGCTCTTTACCAGTCTTAGGCGTGACTGTTGAGGTAGGAGTTTACCAAACAACGAAGGCAACTATAAACTTTACTTCGAAGGCAACTATAAACTTTACTAAGGATCAGCGAGACGTGATCGCAATAAGTCAACGTCGAGTTCACCACAATACCCAAATTCGTAGCTTTATTCAAAATACGTAGAGGAGTATCATCAATCGTGATAGTATTTAGCTCATGGGCATTAACTGAGCGACGGCTGATAAATAGTGCCACGGACTTGGTAGGATTGAGTCGAAGATAGTTATTAGACGCCCAGCTTGAGATACTGCGCAAGTCATCATTCACTCTTTTAATGCATTCACCTAGCTTATCAGATGAAGATGAGGTATATAGTTGCGTATCATCAGCAAAGAAGTGAAAACAACAGTTCCGGATGACAGTAGACATATCATTCGTGAATAATGTGTAGAGCAAAGGTCCGAGAACAGAGCCCTGCGGTACTCCTGATGGCACAGGAAGAAAAGATGAGTACTTGTCATTGAACTTGATGCACTGAGACCTGTTGGAGAGGAATGAGGAGAGGAGGGAGATAGCAGAGGACGAGAAATGGAAGAGAGCGGCAAGTTTATACAGCAAGAGTTTCTGATTAACGGTGTCAAAGGCTTTTGAGAAATCAAGCAGAACCAACACCGCGGTCTCGTTATCATCCAACTTAGCTCGAATATCCGTGGTGACCTTCAGCAGTGCAGTCTCACAACTATGAAATCGCCTAAAGCCAGATTGCCATTCACACAGTAAGTTACGTTCAACAAGAAAGGATTGAATCTGATCATACATAATTCTCTCCAGAACCTTGGACAGGTAGGATAAGATACTAATTGGCCTGAAGTCAGATATGTCAGAGGGAGAGGTTTTTTTAGGTATTGGCACAATGAACGCTTTCTTCCATGCACGGGGAAATACAGAATAGGTTAGGCAGCAATTGAATATGTGAGTAACTGCATCGATCACATATGGTATGATAAGCTTGAAAAATTGAGGTTCAACACCATCAATACCAGTGGCATTTGAACGAACAGAATTTAGCGATGCAAGCACTTCGGCCGCATCCACACATCTAAAGCTGAAGCCTTCAAACGAGAGTGCAGCTCTCTGTTCTAGATTAGTATCTAAGGGCATTAACGGTTGGATAAATGATTGATTCATAAGCTCGGTGTCGAGGTTAAGGTCGCTAGCATTTGCAGGCCCAGTATGTATACCAAGTTTACGTATATTCTTCCATACTTGTTTAGGTGGCAGGTCAGAATTAAGCTTAACCGCATAGAACTCCCGCTTAGCGAGACGAATTTTTTTGTTAGCCATATTACGGATGTGCTTATACCTACTGAAAGATTCAGTAGTTCTCAGCCGTCTGTACCTACGATAAAGGAGTTCACGTTCCTGGATTAGCAGCCTTACTTCGGCATTAAACCAAGGACAGTTATGACATTCCGGCTTCTTAGGAATTCGTTTGAGTGGAACACACTCGTTGAAAACAGCTAAAATAAGGGAAGTGAACACCTGTACTTTCTCGTCAATCGAGTGTAGACTAGATATCGCGTTTAGAGGTAACGAGAGGCATTTCTGGTAAATGGTTTCATAATCAATATTTCTATAATCCCTGTATGTGATGAATTGACGAGAGGCCGATGCTGAGTATGAAAATCTCACAGATAGAAAAAGGAAGTCATGGTCGAATAGGCTGGGAGGTGAAAGTTGACTCCAACGAACCACCCTTTCAACGCTCGAAGTGGCAAGAACGTCAAGCAAAGAAGGTCGCATGCAGTTATTAAACGTTGGGAGATTGTTTAAGATCTCAATGTCAACAGATTGGAATAACCATGTGAACGTACTGCTTCTACGGTTTGACTTAAGGGGGTCTTCTGCTTACGCGGTTTGAAAAAATCGATTTTTTTTTTGTTGCATTTTTTGAATATAGAGGATATAAGAAATACGTCTTATAAACGGTTTCGTGAAAAACACATTCCTTCTTGGGTTTTCGAAGCCGGAAACATAGCCGCCTCCAGCCGTTTCGAGCATTTCCGCGTAGCGCTTTATCTTTAAACGCATTTTCCCGAAAATCACCTTTTTTATACTTTGTGGTATGACTTCTACAAGTAATTTTCATCGGATCTGACTAATTTTTTTTTTAACTTCTTCATAAAACACTTCTCTATGCTTCTCCGAGTACGATTTTTGAAATTTTGTTTTGTTCAATTTTTATGACCCTCAACAGGTCAAAAAACGTGGTTGAAAATACAACTTTTCACAAAAAACCGTATAATTTGAAAAATTTTAAAAATAAAAAAAATCGTACTCGGAGAAGCATAGAGAAGTGTTTTATGAAGAAGTTAAAAAAAAATTAGTCAGATCCGATGAAAATTACTTGTAGAAGTCATACCACAAAGTTTACTCGGACACTTTCGTCAGTACTAGTTTGACCACTTCTCAAAGGCGCAGGATTCACCACACACATAAGGCATTTGTCATTTTTCAAGTTTAAACATGTACAAAAATAATAAAAAAATTTTTTTTTCAATTATCTCGTATAGTTTCCTTACAATTAATTTCCAAAATTAGACTAAAATTCCGGGCGCGAAAGCAGAAGACCCCCTTAAGCAAGTCAACATTGAGATCTCCAGCCAGTGGCGGTTTCAGAGGGGGGTAATTGGGTAATTACCCCCCCCCCCCTAAGATTTGCGTTCCCTTATTTATTTTTATTCTTAAAAATTACCAATATTACAAACAAACAAGTAAGTGTATGGTGAATCTAGTCGGCGATCTAATTTTTTCTCCTGGAGAGTCGTGGAAGGGACCGATACCCGTGACTTAAGCTAATATGGCACGCTATGTAAACAAACCGAAGTTAACTGCTCAAGCGCCGAAAGAGAAATGATGAACTTCTTCCTTTGCACGGGTTCCTTTTTCTAAATATACGCGACATACGTCGATACTATTAGTCTCTTTGATATTAGGTGTGTTTTTTAAACCTGTTCTGTCCTGGAATATTTAAAAAAAACGCAAGGAACATTTTAATTTTCATTTGCATAAATTACGGCTGTGGACTTTTTAATTTCTTTTACTATTTTATAAAAATCTCTATAAATTTTTGGCGTTTTTTATTCAGTAAACAAAGAATTTATTTTATTTGTCAACTGCCAATTTAAAAAACGTATAAGGGAAAAGGGAAATTTCATTTAAATTTAATTTCTCTTCGGCCTGGATACGGTTCTCAGTAATTGTCGGGGACAAGAATTTGTATGGAAGCTGTTCCAGGAAAGAACAGAACAGATTAAAAAACGCAGCAATTGTTAATCGTTACATCGTGTTACATTAAGAGAGCGCGAATCGCTTAGACCAAGAGCCAGCGACGTATTTTGGGTTGTCATTTCATTAGTCATGAAAATTTCCACACTGAATCTTATACTCCTGCTGAACAATAAAAGCTAGTTCTGGCAACCCCCAGTGGCCGGAATGTAGTACCCTGAAATTACAAAGGGGGTAGGAAAAAGTTCAATTTTGATATATGTAGTATTAGTCATGAATTTTCAGGAGCTTATTTTTGATGGTATTCTCTATTTATAAAAATTACACTGGTCTGCACATTTTTTTCCTTTTCAATTTAATAGTCGTATCCTAAGTATTTTTTCGCGCTGAATCCGAATCCGTTGGCCAAATTGCCCTATCACGTCAGGATTTTGAGCAATCCTAACCTAAAAGTGCCAAAAAGCGTGTTTTTTGTACTTTTGCGCGTTAAATATCTCAAAACTAAGGAATGATAGGGCAAATCGGACAACGGGATTGTTTTCAGCATGCCAAAATCTACAGAAAACCATGTTGAAAGCGTGCAATTTGAAAAAACTTTTTTTGTAATACTGAAAAGAAAAACTTCTTGGCGCGAAATCGACGATTTTTATTAACACATGATATCATCGTTGCACCGAAGTTTTTCTTTTCAGTATTACAAAAAAAGTTTTTTCAAATTTCACGCTTTCGACATGGTTTTCTGTAGATTTTGGCATGCTGAAAACGATCCCGTTGTCCGATTTGCCCTATCATTCCTTAGTTTTGAGATATTTAACGCGCAAAAGTACAAGGAGGTTAGGATAGTAGGTTAGGATTGCTCAAAATCCTGACGTGATAGGGCAATTTGGCCAACGGATTCGGATTCAGCGCGAAAAAATACTTAGGATACGACTATTAAATTGGAAAGGAAAAAAAATGACCCGTTTTTTGCAGACCAGTGATTATTGCCAGAACATTTCCCCGTCACCAAAGTGCCGCCAGAACGCTGTAAATATTCATTTAACAAAACGATATTTTTGTTATTTCATTATAGTTCAGTCGACAGAGTCAGACTAATGTTAACTCACGAAACTTTTTCTAAAAATATAGTTTTTCGTGAGTAGAATATGTTAAAAAACAACCCCCTAAAAACAGAAAATTTCGTTTTTGGCTAATATCTCTTAAAGGGAAAGTCCTATCCTAAAATATTGTTTACAAAGTTTGTAGATCATGCGATTATCTACAAAAAATGATATCATACATTTTTCCGTACGAATCGCTGCTCATGAGATATCGCCATTTTAAAGATTTAAAATACTCATCCCTTAATTCTAAACTTGTATAGATCACCAGACGTTCAATAAATCCTCTGTTGCACTGCATGCCTAATATTTTCAGGGGTGATTCCAGGATGGTTTTGAAGAGACAAATTGTTCTAGAGAGGGGGCTATCCCCACTATCCACTACGATACAGGGTGTTTACCAAAGAAAAAATATATTTTTTTAATATCTACAAGATATGTAGGTTCAAAATATGACCAAACTGCTAAAATATTGGAATTTTTCTGGAAAAACGAAGAATATTGGGATTTAGATCCCATTTTTTGATTCCATATCGTGTAAACGGAGTCACTCAAGTTCCTGTTCTAATTATCATATAAAATAATACACATTTACCTAAAAGATGAACCTAATTACATTGCTCTACGATAATTCGTCTCGGAGTTATTCAACTTTAAGTAAATATTAAAAAAATACATTTTTTTCTTTCGTAAACACCCTGTATCGTAGTGAATGATGGATGGATGATGGAGTAAGGATGAATAGAATTTTATTATATAATTATATAAATTCCTTTTTATACAAATTATATTTTTTGATGTCGATTGTTTTGTATTTATGGAATAAAAAAAATATTTCAGTTTTTTCTTTTTTTAATTACCCCCCTAAGCTAGTTGGCTAGAAACGCCCTTGTCTCCAGCAATATGAATATCTCTATACTGCCTACCAAGCCTAGAGAGAACGCTAGAGAGCTCTTCAGCATTGACTTCATTGAACGAATTGGGCGGGCAGTACACAACTACAACAGTACAGTACTAGCTCACTGTTGTACATCCTAACAATCATCCTATTCCGTATCGTGGGTTCAATTTATCGTCCAAATACAGAGGACTCGTGTAACTTCTGTTTGTTGTAGTCAACCGAGGATTTCCTAGTTTTACCACATGATGTTAAACTCCTCTGTGTAAAGCTTGCTATTAAAGGTGATACCCTTCTGTCCTTTCTTCATTGGTGGTCTACAAGATCGGTCTGGGACATATCAATTGCCAATTGCCTTCTCTTGAACCTGTGACATAGTACTTAAGCAGAGTGATCCTGTACCGGCCAAGAAAGAGAACTTCTTCTGACACGTTTCGTCGACTTTGAACATTATCTAGACTGTCATTGACTCTGGAATAATAGGAATATTCTGACTCCTGTTTTGGGGTTTGTCTGCGATGCTAGGCAGACTTTGTAGATTGCCAGAAGTTCTATCTGCAAAAACACAGACAGAATAAAGCAGGCTGTAGTATTTTTGGAAGTTTAGCGAAAACAAGAAAACTTAACCGCCTACACCCGACTCTAATTTAGAGCCAGATGAACAAAACTAAACTGTTTCAGGTTTCTCTTCTCTGGTGGAAATCTGGAAATGAGGACGTTTGTTTAAATTAAGTTTCACTGTCAGGTCGATCATCTACATTCCTTGTAGTAGATGTGTTAGTTCATACGCTAAGTCAGCACTGGTTGCGTCATTGCTAGGTAGAGCTAGTGCACAATGTGTGAATCTAAGCCATAACCCATAATCCATAGCACTGATCACTTTCTGGCTGACTGACCACTTATGTCAGCTAAGATGCTGTGGATGATTCTAGTTATCAGAATACGGAGGATCCCAAGACTAATTACATTGCAGATCTTGAATTCCATCAAAAGTTTCTGGATGGCCTCGGTGCTGATGTTTTTGATATCACCTTTAATGATTAGAAATGCTGCGGATGAACTGTTTGTACTTTAGTCAGTATTCAACGGTACGTACTACTACTACTAATTTAAAATTGCCGGACGGTGCCATCAAAGACTGTGTAGAGCACCGGAGATCTACACCTCTAGAGTGTCTTGGCCCAACTACAGCACAAAAAAGTGGTCCTTCTAAACAGACCCGACGAGATATTACCAGAATCACGACAATCATCACAGGACATTGACCGATTATAAGACCACGTTGACAAGCTGCGCACACTATGCAGTTATGTTCTGGAAGACAAAACAAAATTCCTAGCTATCAAAGACTGTCGTGTCATCTCTGAAGTCCTTCAGCAGGTACAATAATATTGTGCTGATGTGGATTGGGAATTGCCGATGGCCTGGCTAGAATAATTGCAAATATCTCACTTGTTGGCTCGGAATCTTTCTGCAGATTAGCTAGCTGCCACTTAAAACTGACCCTTAGGAACTCGTTCGACCAGCTGTTTTGTCATAGCGATAGCTGGATAAGGATCGAAGCTGCTCGCCAAGTTACAAGATTCATTCAAATCGACAAATTCTCCTGATGGGCCATTGTTTTCTCAATTATCCTCTAAGCAAAATAGATCTTGAGGTTGATAGTAGCTGTCGGTTCTGTGGGGCAGCTGCGGTACTCATGCCTCGACGCCGATTCTTCCATGTCGGCCGCAACGTTATTCCAGTACGCCTCCCGTTCCGATAACATTTTCTGTCGAACTTCTTTGTTCAATCATCGGTATTGCTCGAAATCTACGTGTTTCAATCGCTTCCGCTGATAGACGAGGTCCCGATAGCTTTCCGTCCGTTTGTGGATTGGTGGACACAACTCCCTGGCACACAACACAACAATTGTCCGACAGCTGTATTTTTCCAAATCGATATCGTCCGGTATGACGAGTGTCGCGAATTTGTTGGATAATGCCATTTGAAACTCTCGCCCGATAGCCAGGCACGTCCAATTCTTCTTGGGTAGTAGTGCGCTTGTCGGTTGGAGGTATCATATCCAGCGTCTGTTTAAGCTGATCGTAAAATTCGTCCATGTTCGGGTCTGCCTTGGTCTCGGTTGGCGCATAAACGGACACGATATGGGTGTTGATCGTTCCACCGATGGTTATAGCTACCAAACGCTTGGATATCGGTGGAAATGCGATAACGCTGTTGGCAGACCGTCGATCGACCATAAACTCGAAGACGCCGGCTTCTCGTCTCTCACCACCGGAGTAGTAAAGCGTCATCGTTTCGTAGATTGCTGGCGTGACGATCGTCAAGTTCCCGGATCCGGTAAGTCGTAGTTCCGATAGCGCAGCAAGTGATATTCTGCATTTCAAAATTCCACTGCTTTGATTTCCTTTTGAGCGACGTGATGTCCTGTTCGTACATTCCATGCGGCGGCTGAATTTTCATTTTCGGTGTGACTAATTTGGGTGTTCGGCCAGTAACCCACTTCACACCAGTATCCCTGGTCCCCAGCGCCGTGTATCCATACGGTTTCTGTCCTAGTTTCGTCGGTTTCCGGATTCTGGTCAATTCGGTAGGTCGACAGATCGTAGTTCCCCGGTGGGTTTCAATTTTCAACAAGGACCTTAATCCTGATTTTGGGCAAGCATTTTCTGGGAATAACATTTTTAAACAATGGGCTACTTTTGCCATGAAAGACATGTAAACAACTTTCGATTTAGGGTCGAATTTGCTTGGTTCATGACTGTTTATGCGAATGCGAATGACACAAGGAGTAGCAAAAAACCCCCTCAAGGAAAGAGGAAAAACAATCATAAAACCAATTCTCAAAAGCCCCATTTCATTCCACAGGAAGTAACGAGTTGTTTCCGGCAACAGAAGTGACTAAAATTCTAATCCATTTTCGGGAGTTAAGATTGCTTAAAACTGTTTAGCTGCTTTAAAGCTGGATTCTCCCTCAATTAATGCAGGCCTGCTCCTTTGTTTCATAAAAATATGCAACAAAGGCTCCTGCAAAAGCACACTTGACACACTTCCTTGCTGCACAGTTTCGCTGCTGTAAACAATGAGACCGGCTACAGTATGTCCTGGAAGCAGGAACTCTCTCCAGTGTCCTCGACCGGGTATGGACTTTTCAATTCTCTGTGCACAACTGGTGGAACATTCGGAACAATGAAAAAAGAGCTCAGCCTCGATGCAATTACGGCTCAATTAGGGGAAACGGTGTGGCCATTGTATTAGTTGCGGTCCAATCCGTCGTCCCCGAGTCTCCTGGCTCAAATATGCTCGAGTGCAGCGCCACTTGCCCACGTGTGTAGGATTTCGGCGCTCGCTACACACGTATATACCCAGAATGCACCCGACCACGCACACACAAAAACAGCAGGGCGCTTTCATCTGTTGTTCCGAATCCGCCGCATAACACTATAATTCCGTTAATTCCTCTGCAATTTGTCTCGAAATTGTCATGCAATTTAGGAGACCTCTGCTCCGGCCATAGCGGCCCCGTTGTCTTCGGGCTGTCATGGCCAAGATAGGAAGGTGGCTGGGTGCCGCACGATCGTAGAATTGTGGACTTGGCCTGGCCACAGTTCTCAAGTGGACGTCCTGGAAGCGTTTCGGTCTTCGCAGCTCGAGAGATTTCGCAGATTTTTGGGTGCAGTGGGGTCAGGCCTCATTAGCAGGGAGTGAGATAGTTAATCAGGTTGACCTTGCAACAAGGTCACGGAATTTGGAGTTATTGTGCCCGGAGTTTTATAAAGGAGTTTGCTTGTGAACATTATATGTGCTTGGATATGGGAGCAAATCGACTTCGCATGTGCTGACTTGGATAACGCTGAAATAAACGCAGCCAATTTGTGTAAATATTTTGTCAATAAAGTTGTTGTGAAAAGTGAAAATAATCTTTTTAATTGAGGATTTAACGCATTTACGATTTTTATGTTTTAAAAGTAGTGAAAAGCAATCAATTTTTGATAACCTTTGATATATCAGCACAAATTCTGTGATTAAAATCTATAAGTTGTATCAAATCCAAAGATTTCTTTAGTTTGTTCATTATATGTATTTGTAACTTATTAAAGACGCAGTGCCGGCCCTAGGATAGAGCGAGTGGAGCGGTCGCTTTAGGCGCCAAGAAGCAAGGGTCGCGAAGCGAGCGAAAAATAGAATTTTGACGGCACCTTTCGCAAAAAAAAGATAGATTTGAACAAATCTGGTCTATTTTGCAGTACCGGGAAAATTTGGCGCCTATACAGAACTTCGCCTATACGATTTTTCCAAAGGTAATTAATTTTGCAAAATTTGGCGCTCAGCTCAAAAATTCACACTTTAGGGTCCTTAAAATCAATACATTTCGGCTTAAGTAGAACATCGAAAACATTAAAAATGTGTGTGTTATGTTTTTATCGATAGTACTTACACTGATTTGACCCCTATATATAGGGTGTTTCAGATTTAAATGCTAATCCGTTAAGCCGTGAATCCTGGGAATATTTGGAGAAAAATTGTTCTAGGGGGCCTTTCGGTATTATCCAGTGCCAGTGCCCCGTGGTGCGCCTAAAAATTTGTACACTAGTTACACCCGTATTGATACAGTTGATGACGCGTTGGCAGGGGCGGCGTTTTCATAGGTGCGAAATTAATATTTAAAAAAACACTTAATATTGAAAAGTACTCTTAATATCTGTTGCGTTTGCTCGTGGATGTTACGGAGTTGTTCGTAGGTGCGTGATTCCGAACGTTGCTGTAAGCTCCCGAAACAGCGAAGACTTATATTCCGCCCCTGGTCAGTGTTAGCTGTTAGATCCGCCATGGCGATAGCTTCAGGCCACCGCGTGAAACGTCGATGCACGTTAGGCAATACCGATATCCTTTAGCTGGCGGTAACGGTCCGATGATGTGTGCGCCACGCTCTGTAGGGGGCGTATATTTGGTCACTGCCGCCTTCGTATGCCGCCGGATTATCGAGCGCACGCAGGGATGTAGGATTTTTATACATCTGTGGTAAACTGGCCGTCGCGTCGGGGCGAATGTGAGTCTGAGACCGGCTTAAAGGCGAAGGTTAGCGGTTTGTGGTCAGTTTTGACGTGGAAAACCCATCCTTTCAGAAGATTTCTGAATTGGATGATTGCCTTGTACACTGCTCTCTATCGTAGATGCTGTATTTTTTAAGCCACAGACAGTTTGTTATCGAAGAACGAGAGTGGCTTGAAGTCCTTTCTGTGGGCTTGGTGCAGGGCCGTCCTTATGACGCCTTCGGAAGCTTCGGTGTAGGGAGAACTCGGCGTCCGGTGATGGGTGTGCCAATAGTGTCGTTTCTGTGAAGTATTTTTTCCTTCAAAAGCTGTGATCGTCTCCAGTGTCCAGCCTATTTCTGTGGTGTCACTTTTATTAAATCCTTGTATCATGACTCGGACATAACCTCTGGTAGAACGCGAAGAGTGCTAGGAATCTCTTCAGGTCTTTTGATAACTTCGGACGCTCGAAGTTTTTTACGACTGCGATCTTCTCCTGTAAAGGTCGAATACCATCCTTTTAACCGCGTGGCCGAGAAATTTGAGCTCTTCTCTTCCTAACTTGCACTTGGACACGTTTACAGTCAAGCCGTGCTTTCGCAATATAGGAAAGACTCCGCGTAGATCTACTCGGTACTCTTCAAGACTAACGGACGCTACGCAGACATCATCGACGTAAAAGAACACGTATTCACGACCCCTGAGGATCTCGTGCATGAAACGCTGTAGAGTTTGTCCGGCGCTGCTAAGCGCGAAGGTCATGTAATTGAACTCGTAAAGACCGAAGGGTGTCGTGATTGCGGTCTTCGGGGCTTGTCCTGGTTTAATCGGTATCTGATGGTGTGCCGAAAGCCAGAAGAATTTTTGAATTTCTGAAAATATGCATGTTTACGCATAACTATTTTTTTCTCTATTTATCTTTTGCCATTGTTCTTCACCACGTTCAAAAGTGAAATGGGGCGCAATATGGCAGATTGCACCGGGCGCAAAAAACTCAAGTGCCGCCCCTGCGCGTTGGTAGACCTCTTTTTGTTCATTTGTTTAACTTAGGTTTATTGTGTTTCTCGATATATTGATGTCTATTGAACAATATCTTGCAGTGGCAGCACCGTTCGATTATTTCTGTTTACTACACAATCACTTCGCAATCTTTTAGTATTGAACTATATACACCTCATAACGGCTTGTCCTTCTCTGTCTATAAAATAACTGTTTGAACGAGCGAAAAAGGAGCCTAAAATATGTCGAAGAAAATGTAGCCCGTCAAAAATCCATCAAACCAAGATTAGCCGGTTAAAATATTATCCCCTACAAACAGACATAAAGACCACGTACCTATTAGAACCAATAAAAATCCTTCATAACCTCAGCGGCGGCAGTCAAAAAATGGAGGCGGGTCTGCATTTCGAAAAAATCGGAAAAAGTATATTCCTGATAGAGTGAAAACTTTTTCTCATTCCAATTGAAGTTCTCTATTGTAATAAGCGAGAATTTGCTGGAAACCTGCAGCAAATATTAAACCAGCAAACCGTTTCTGACGACACAAATATTGAAGACCTGTGGAGTACAACAAAGGGCGCTATATTGACGGCTGCGGAAACGAGCATCGGTTATGTCCAGAGAAACATGCAACATTGGATCTCGGACAGCACCTGGCAAAAAATAGAACGCAGGAGGGCCCTCAAAAATAACATAAACTCTACAAGCGACCCGGATAGACGTCACCAACTTGAACGGGAGTACTCTCAATTACACCGAGAGGTAAAGAGAAGTGTCCGGCGTGATAAAAGGCAGCAGATAAACGAGCTCGCAGAAAAAGCGGAAAACGCGGCAAACACAGGCAACAGTAAAGTGCTGTACCAAATTACTAAACAGCTCTCGGGAAAGCACTCTACTAAAAAGCATGCCGTTAAGAGTGCGGATGGAAGGCTGCTGTGCAGCGACGAGGAGCAGCTCCAAAGATGGAGAGATTATTTCTTCGCCGCCCTGAATGGCTCACTCACACAGGAACCTCAGGAAAACAGCAACAATGCACAGCCGATAAGAATCAACACCCGGGCCCCATCCAAGACGGAAATAGTAACCGCAATTCATGCGATAGCCAATGGTAAAGCAGCTGGAAAAGATGGCATCCCGCCAGAATTGTTGAAAGCCGACTCAAGCCTCATAGCAGATGCGCTTCAGCCAATCCTCGAATTAGCATGGAACACCTGTACCTTTCCGGAGGATTGGACGGAAGGTATCATAGTCAAAATACCCAAAAAGGGGGATCTAACAATATGCGACAACTGGAGAGGCATCTGTCTATTATCTACTGTGGGTAAAATCTTGTCCCACACTATACTATCAAGAATAAGAGAGGCAGTAGATCAAACGCTTAGAAGGCAGCAGGCCGGATTCAGGAAGGGCCGTTCATGTATAGATCACATCAACACCTTAAGAATAATAGTGGAACAGTCTACTGAATTCCGATCCCCCCTTTACCTTGCTTTCGTAGATTATGAGAAAGCGTTCGACTCGGTTAATAGGAGCTTTATATGGCAGGCATTACGGCGACGTGGACTGCCGGATAAGATAATAGAATTGATAAAAGCCCTATACAACAATTCCAAATGCAGAGTTCTCCATAACGGAAAATTATCCGACAGCTTTGAGGTGAGTTCAGGAGTACGACAAGGATGCTTACTATCCCCATTACTATTTCTTATAGTAATAAATGACATTCTTGTTGGCGCTCTAGATAGTAGAACAGGCGGCATACAGTGGGGTTTGCTAGATCGCCTTAAGGACCTCGACTACGCAGATGATATCTGTTTGCTGGCCCACAGACATCAGGAGCTAAAAAACATGTTAAACAATTTGGCAACAGAAAGTAGTCTGGCAGGCTTAAGGCTGAATCCGAATAAAACCAAAGAAATGCGGATAAATGCAAACACACTTGAACGAACTGCGCTGAATAACCGTGACGTGGAACTGGTAGATAAATTCTGCTACCTCGGTAGTATTATTACCGAAAATGGTGGTGCAGAAGAAGACGTCAGTTCCAGAATAAATAAAGCACGAAGCGCATATGCATGCTTGTTCCGCATATGGAGATCAACGGAGATCTCAACCAACACCAAATTGCGGCTGTTCAACTCCAACGTTAAGGCAGTTCTTTTATACGGTTGCGAAACATGGAAAGTCACCCAATTCATCACAGGGCGCCTACAAGTCTTCATAAACAGATGCCTACGTCGTATCCTAAAAATCCGCTGGCAAGATAGAATTTCAAATGAAGAGCTATGGCGCCGTGCCGGCCAAGAAAGGATAGACGACCAAATCAGGCGAAGGAAATGGAATTGGGTTGGCCACACCTTGCGACGCGATAACGAAAATCTAGCCAAACAGGCCCTTGACTGGAACCCGCAAGGATCCCGTCGAGTTGGAAGACCTAGAACAACGTGGAGGAGAACCCTACTAGCAGAGGCCGCAACTACTGGGAGATCCTGGTCAGAGCTAAGAGCTGTCGCGCAAAACAGAGTCCGCTAGAGGGCAACTGTTTCCGCCCTATGTCCCACGAGGGATTAAGGGGCACATAGATAGATAGATTGTAATAAGTAAATATTTATCGAATACGGTAACGCTATCCACGAAAATCTGACCAAAAAGAAAAGGGTTTTCTATAGCACGAACACTATTCACTTAGGTAAACTTAGATATGTATACCTATAGGTAGAACTACGTTGGCAAAAGTGCGCCAAGAGACAATCTCGCTCTACCTTGTTCAAGGGCTACGGCCGGCACTGTAAAGAAGTACCTATATGTCCGACGGTGTAAATATCGGGCATGATCAAATGAGGAGTGGGCGAACAAAACGGCACATGTCCAGTTTTGCAAATTGTTCAGAAATCGCAAAAAACTGTTTCTGCCTCTGAACTGATCACATTAACTATTTATGAGTATGGTAGGTTGTGCTACTATTTGAACTCATTCAGACGGAAAATTTTTTTTTAAATATGTTTAATACTTTAAGAGAAAAAATTAAAACAAAAATGGACATGTGCCCTTTTGCAGGGACACAACTGGGACATGTCCCGTTTTTTTGAACCCTTGAATGGACATGTGTCCGCAGGAACCCAACTGGACATGTTTTTTATGTTTTTAGCCTTTTGGGGGAGCTCCCTGGCCCCCTTAGAGCCAACGGGGGATTTTTCAGGTATTTTTTCCTAATAGTAGGGACTGGTACGCAAATTTTAAGGGGTCATAGTGCCCCCTACGGCTTGTTTTGGGGCCGTGGGAGGCAAAAGTGAGGTAAATTTTAGTGCATTTTTAGTGCATTTTATGATGCACATACAAATCGATGTAATTAGAGCCCCAAGTGAGATGCAATGAACTTCCATTGTTGATTAAAAACTTTTTTGTATGAAATACGTGCCCTTTTGAAAATCCACATTAACGAATGGTTAAAAAATATGAATATTCGTAGGACATATGCCTTTCTGCAGGGAAACCGTTACTTTGCTAACAAAAAAATATTGCATGAAAGTGATTTTTGAAGTGTCTGAGATTGAAATTAGTTGCAGTTTAGTGTAATGAACACGATTCCGTCAAAACACTGAAAACGGCCAACCATGGACATGTGCCGTTTTGTTCGCCCACTCCTCAAATGCAGTAACTTCTTTTCAACATTCTAAACCCTTGATAAGTTTCTTTCATTATTTTTAATGGTATTAGTGCAAAACAGTGAATGGATCCATCCTAGAAGCCAGTATGGATCTTTAATATGTCATACTAGAGGTGACACCACCAGTGCCGGCGGATCGTGTTGGGTTCGTCAGACAAACTTACCCCTTCTCCGAACCTGTCATTTGGTAACAAACTTTCCTAAAAATAAGACACTTTATTGTGATTTGGGAGATAAACCGACTGTGTACAGAACAACATGTGGTGTCCTAAGACCTCTCCGGTCCATCACAATGCATCATGATGTGTTGAGGCTACGTCTGAAAGCGCTGGTCGCTGTGGTCTATTTGCTGAGCACAATGCTGTATAATTGCGCTGATCAGCAACCTGGGAAAACAAATATCCGTAAGAATTAAAGTATGGGAACAAACCATTCACTCACAGCTCGCCTTAGGGAAACCCTTGCCACCTGTTGGCGAAGGTTGTTAGCTTAGTCTAGCTTTACGCAATTATAACAGTAGAAAATCAAGGGCCGAGACTAAAGCTCTGTCTGCAGCGTGCGTGCGTGCGTAGAGTGCCTGCGATGTATGCGCTGAATTTTCGCTGACAGTGCTTGGGTTCCGTCTATAGTCTTATACAAACCACCAAAAAATCTAAGCGACGAGGGCATGTGCCGGTTGGGTGTGCTTGTTTTTGGGCTTTTTAGTCTACGCTGAAAGCGGTAATGATGAAAAGTTGTAAGTAGACCAAATTTTGCTTTATGTGCGTTCTGTTTACATAATTATACATATGTCAGTTTGCATTTAAATGTACGCACTTCTATTATATCAATATCAATCACAATCTGTCTGCAGATTAAGCCTCGTTCGTGCGTTTGCGCATACAGGACCATATCCAACAATGCGGCGTGAGTGATAGCAGAAATTATAACCATAGAGACACTGGCGAGAGGAGGCATGCGTCTTTATGATCCAGAATATGTTAGAGGGGAGATAAAGTCTGTGCGAAGGCAGATGACGCACTGCGACGTGAGACAAGTCTGTTAAGAGTCGGTGGACCGTCAGAGTTAACTCAAAAGTAGATAGATGAGTTACGAGGGAGTGCAGGTAAGTGAGTTACGACCTCACGCAGTTCATGAGTGGAAATGGAGGTACATCCATCGTTTCGACCACGAAAGCTCAGCGCTGTGAGTGTTATGACTAGGTATCCAGGATAATGCAAAAAACGTTTTCACTTATTGTGTGAGATTCGGCGCATATAAGCTGGAACCAGAGACATTCTTCATGTGACACGCTCATTTATTCTCAATTTCTGGGTGGGTATTTTACCAGAAGTTTCCGGGTGGGTACTGCTACCACCCATACCCACATTTTCGCCGGCTATGGACACCACCAAAAGATAATATCGAAAACAAAATTTTCCCTAGTTAAAACTATTTCGGTTATTAGACTTCTGATTAAAAATGATATATACATATGTTTGGCCAGTCATTTATTTTTTGTGGAGCTCCATGCAACAATAATCAAACTCATGAAAATTGAAATGACGTCTCTCCAGGAACAAATATATTATGAAAGAAGTAGCCGCGCTATATGGACCAACCATTTCATGAATTATAACGATTCTTGTATGGCTTCCGTGTGGTTCCAAGCCCAGGATGTGAAAGGAGGAGAGTGGTCAATCTGCCGAATTGACCAGAGAAACTAGGCAAGAAACCGCAAGGATACACGAACTAACTATACACGAAATAATACTAGGGATGCTGGTGAGAAGTGGGTTACTGGCCGAACACCCAAATGAGTCACACCGGCAATGGAATTTCAATTCGCCGCGTGGAATCTACGAACAGACCATCACGTCGGTCCAAAAAAATCATAGCAATGGAATTGTTAAAATGAAAAATATCAGTTGCTGCGCTATCGGAACTACGGTTTACCGGATACGGGACATTGACGATCGTCCGCCAACAGTCGACGAAACGATGACGCTTTACTATTCCGATGGTGAGGGACGAAATCGGCGTCGGGTTTATGGTCGATCGACGAGCTGCCAGCAGCGTTATCGCATTCCATCCGATATCCGAGCGTTTGGCGGATATAACCATCGGTGGAACAATCAAGATCCATATCGGGTCCGTTTATGCGCCAACCGGACGTAAGCAAGGACGGATTTTACGATCAGCTTCAACAGACGCTGGGTATGATATCTCGAACCGAATTAATGTTACTCGCGGGGGACTTCAATGCACATTCAGGAGTAGATCGAACCAGCTGGGAAGGAACCATGGGCAAATTCGAAAACGGATTAATTAACGACAACAACTTGCGCCTGCTTTCATTAGCAGCGTCAAACAACTTGATCGTTGGCAAAACCCACCAACTCACCTGGCGAAATCCATCCGGTAAAGACTCGGCGATGTTAGACTACTTTTTGATCAACGCAAGATGCCGATCGACACTCAAAGACATACGTGCAATGCGTGGGCCTGATTGCGGAACGGACCATTATTTTTTTCGAGCAAAATTAGAGATACGATTACAAAGAGCGAAGCCACCGACAGCCCAGAAGAATTGGGCGTGCCCCGGCCATCTGGCGAGAGTTTCAAAGGGCATTATGCAATACCGCTCGCAATACCGGACGATATCGATGTAGAAGCAAGACTATTGTCGGTGTCTATTGTGGGGAAACGAATGAAACACTTCGACTTTGAGCAATACCGACGAGAGGTTCGACAGACAATGAAATCGGAACGAGAAACATACTAGAATAACGTTGCAGTCGACATGTAAGAAGTGGCGTCGAGGCACGAGTACCGAACGCTGTACCAGACAATCCGGCGGTAAGGCGGCAAGACAACATCAACAAACGACAACATCAAAAAATCGGATGGAGCTTTCGTTCCTTCTCCCCATAGAAGCCTGCTCAGCGGAGAGATTTCTTCCACCAACTGTACAACCACGATCCGCCACAAGGTCCAGCACCCGAACCGCCGATTATCGAACATCCGACGAATCAATTTCTCGATACCGAACCGACAATTATCCAAGTGAAGAGGCAATAAAATCGCTTAAAATAGAAAAGCGCCGGGAAAAGATCAAGTAAACGCCGAGATGATCAAATCCGGAGGTGATGATTGATTAGATTTAAGTTTGCCTTGTTTGGCAACATAAATAAATAAATGATGTCTTATCACAACGACTCCATGTCCCCATAACACATATATGGCATTCGCATCATGTCCCGTCGGCGTGGAAGAAAGCGGTCATTGTCTCAATATAGAAAATGGCGACAGTCTAGAATGCAAGAACTATCGCGCTATTAGCCTTTTCTCGGTCGTCAGCAAAGTATTTACGAAAATCATACAATCGAGGCTACAGAAACATCGTGAACAAACGCCCCGGAAATAACAAGCTGGATGTAGACCACATCGAGGATGTATTGATCGAATATTCGCTCTCCGTCAGCTAATGGAAGAAAGAATTCGTTGGGGCGATTTCAAATCCCGTTTCGATTGCGACGATTGGAACAACTTGTGTAGAGCCTTGGAAACCGAACACATGCCATTGAAAATCATCCAACTTCTCCAAGCGTCGTACGATGGCTCAAACAGTAGCGTTCATATTCGAAGGGACTTATCCAAGGAGTTCCCGATTCAAACGGGTGTTCAACAGGGAGACGTTGCTTCGTCACTTCTCTTCAACGTTGTGATCGACGCGATTATGTATGATGCATTCGATGGACGACTCGGAGTTCGATACGACGATAACAACTTCGTAACCGACTTAATGTTCCCCGACGATAGCGCCGAAGCAACGGACATATTATACATTTCCCGCATGGCCCAGTCGTACTTACAGGTTAAAAATCAATGCGGAAAAGACCAAAGTGGTCACAAGTGACGGATCGAGGGCTCGATGGAACCCAAATTGAACAGGTTCCGATGTTCAAATATTTGGGATCATTGGTTAAGGAAAAGAGAGTGACATCGACGGTCGACGTTAATAGACGCATCGGCCAGGCTACAGCAACATTCACTGCGCTCAAGTGGAGCGTATGGAAACGAACAAATATATTCATCAAAATGAAAGTACGCCTTTACCGAATGTTGTGGACACTGCTCAAATCGGACGTCAACAAGCTCAAGGTCTTCCAAATGACATGCTCTAGGCATATCTCCGTGTCTCACTCCGCGATCGCCTTCGAAACGAGACAGTTAGACAAAGATGCGATCAACAGACACTGTTGACTATGGTGGTTTGGACATGTTTGCCAAATGGCTGATAAACGCTTACATCGTAAACTTTTCTGTTCAGACCGCCCGTAGATTGGAGAATTCAGCGACTGGCACAGAAGAAAACCTAGCTAAAGAATATTGAGGGCGACCTAAAGAATCAACGATCACCGAGGCTCGACACATCGCCAAAAATAATAAAGGATCAATAGAATAATAAAATATAAAGGATCAAAGAAAGAATTTTACTAAAAAAACTCCAAGATCTTTTAATGTTTTATACAGCCAAAGAGCTGATGTTAATTAATATTTTATTAAATAATAATAATAGAAGTAAAAACTATAAAAACTTTATTAATTCCTTTCAATAAATAAATTTGCAGGCCTGTGCAAAAAACGTTTTTTTTTTCTTTTCAATTTAATAGTCGTATTTTAAGTATTTTTTCGCGCTGAATCCGAATCCGTTGGCCAAATTGCCCTATCACGTCAGGATTTTGAGCAATCCTAACCTAAAAGTGCCAAAAAGCGTGTTTTTTGCACTTTTGCGCGTTAAATATCTCAAAACTATGGAATGATAGGGCAAATCTGACAACGGGATCGTTTTCAGCATGCCAAAATCTATAGAAAACTATGTCGAAAGCGTGAAATTTGACAACACTTTTTTTGTAATACTGAAAAGAAAAAACGAGGTGCAACGATGATAACATGTCTTAATAAAAATCGTCGATTTCGGGCCAAGAAGTTTTTCTTTTCAGTATTACAAAAAAAGTGTTGTCAAATTTCACGCTTTCGACATAGTTTTCTATAGATTTTGGCATGCTGAAAACGATCCCGTTGTCAGATTTGCCCTATCATTCCATAGTTTTGAGATATTTAACGCGCAAAAGTGCAAAAAACACGCTTTTTTGGCACTTTTAAGTTAGGATTGCTCAAAATCCTGACGTGATAGGGCAATTTGGCCAACGGATTCGGATTCAGCGCGAAAAAATACTTAAAATACGACTATTAAATTGAAAAGAAAAAAACCTTGCAGGCCTGTGTAATCTATTGTGTAAAATTTTGTTTTACTAATTTTGTAAAGCAAAACTCAGCCAATGATTTCCGTTACAATTTATTCTGCGAGAAATCTTCTGTTGGTTAATTTTTCCTCAAATCCCAAATGAGATATTTTCACGTTAACAAGGAGATAATTAAGGAATACATGAAAGGTAAATTACCCGCAAAGAAAGTCCCCATAAAATCTCAAATCCCGATGGATATCAGCGCGGCGTATTTGGCCTAAGCTGTAATAAGGTACAAATTATAGCACAATCAATTGCCATCGGAAAATTCTTCGCCATAACGAATGCTAACGTCTAAAATAGACAGGAATTGAGCATTCCATAAAAAGTCCAGTTTGTCGATATAGTTGTCAAACATTGGCATAGCCATAGCGACTATGTCGGCATATCACCGGCCCGATCCACTCTAGTCCCTCTAGTCTGTCCATATCGAGCGGCAACTAATGATCGAGTGATAATCACAAGACGTGAAAATATTTTGTCGCCATTAAATTGATTTCGATTCTAATTGGATAGAGAAGACTGCGCCGCGGCATTGATGGGCATCTAGTCGACCCAGGCTCGAGAAGAGCTGCTCTATATTCTGAACTGGATTTACAATAGGAAAATAGCAATATTATCACCTAATTCAGGTAATTCCAGGTGACATGGGAACGGGGGACAATCACAACTCGGCATCTGCGGCAGCTTAATTTATTGATATGAAAATTATTGCTGCCATCGAGCATGTTTTGTGGACACCTCAACAATGGGCCAAGAGCTGCCACAAAGCTCAATTAATTTATTTGTAAATTACCTAAAGAAGTTGTAGACTCGGGCTGATGTAATTACATGAAACGTCATCATTAAACCGACACTTTAAGCGGAGATTATGCTATTAAGTCGTTATTGATGGAACATTCCGACCTAGGCCCCGGGTCTTATCTAGGAGTTATTAATCTCACAACAATTTCAAAATGATAAATTAACCGAAAAAAAAAACGAAAAGTTTCATGTTCTCATTTCGCGAAAATCAATATTGAAAATGCGTGTCGATATTTATGAGAAAATTTATGTACAGGTGAAATAACATTGCCGGAACAAAAAAACGCAACAACGGATCGTGCATCAGGCAACGCGTGATGCACTCCTCGGTCGGGCTACTGGGTCCGTTCGTTACTCATTGTCAGCTCGATTTCAATGATAGCGTGTCTTTCCAATCGCCGTGTTTTGCCACTACTCGCATTCTGCAGTGTGAGCTCATGCTGTAGGCAAAAAGTCACTTTTCTTAATTAAACATGAAATAGCCACCGCTGATGATAGAGTAAGGTCGAACTGGCGACGCTTACCTGGAATTCATAATTCCAAATAAGAACAACTAATATTTCCCAAGAAATGCAACTGCCAACTACTACCTTGACGAATTAGCTTCTGTAAACGTTATGAAATGAAATTAACTCGCAATATACGATCTAAAATGGCAAACGAAGGTGGCAGTATTTTTGCGGGAATTATAAATCAAACTTTGGAAGAGGCACCTTTGAATAGTCGGGGTTTCTGGTTTTTCTGTGAGGTGGAATGGCTTTGGTTTTAAATAACACGTCAGGTGGCGGATGCCGTATTTACATAGGAAAATGGGCGACCATTTATTAAACTAATTTAGCAACGTAATCGGGGGAACATTATAGTATAATCAAACTTTCTCTAAACAAATTGTCTAAGAGGATAGTAGTTGATGAAAATAAAAAAGACAGCGGCGTTGCAAGAAATATTTTCAGGGGGTTAAATAGTTATAAGTCGAGTCCTGAACTTTAAACATTATCTTTCAAAATTGATATAACTTTTAGCTATGTTTTAATAGGAATAAGAGCAGAAGAAGTGTTTGAGAGGACTTCAGTTTTTTATATGAAAAACCCAAGCTTAGGAGTAACCCTTTATGCTACCAGTCCGCCATGTCGTTCAGGTTATGGTGCAATGTCTAGTACATAGTAAGCTTGGTTTGGAGAATAGAGGAGAATAGGATAGGTTATAGGGGGTCTGGAGGGTGTAGAAGGAAATGACGATGATCCTCACGTTAACTCTAACGTGTTGTGCGAGTTTGGAAATACTGACCGTGGGAGATTATTCCATAGTCGAATTGTTCTATTCTTGAACGAACTTCTAGACCGTATTGTGCGCGTGCGAGGGGCCTGTAGGGTATGGGGGTGAGCCGAGCGGGATAGTCTTGTGTTGTGCGAAAAATAATGCCGTGCAGGCAGGCGGTCACTGAATTTCAGTGAAGCAGTCGTTGTGGTAATAGCATAAAGTATAGAGAAGGCTGCTACATTCCTACGGTGGTGAGGCGCGAAAGGGGCCACCACCAATGAGTTTGAGGGCACGATTTTTCACCTTGTCGAGGCAAGTCAAGGTGGATTTTGGGGCGCCTGCCAAGATATACGAGTTGAATTCAAAGGCGGGGCCGAATGTAGTATGTATTTG
This sequence comes from Thereva unica, assembly GCA_949987705.1. NCBI lineage: Eukaryota > Metazoa > Arthropoda > Insecta > Diptera > Therevidae > Thereva > Thereva unica. Next base: position 219,375,235 of record OX465281.1, read on the forward strand.
TAACCAAGGTGGCAGGCTGGAGGAAGAACTTGCATCTCTTGATAAATCCGAGGCATTGGGAGGCTTGTTTGGCGATTTGGAATATGTGATCATTCCATCGCAGATCCTCCGTCAAAGTTACCCCTAAGATGTTGAGAGTTGAGTCAGCCGTTAGATTCTCTTTATCCACTGAGATAGGAGGAAGGTCGGTACAATTTTTATTGGAGATCAGACAGTACTTCATTTTGGTGCGTTAAATTCAACATGATTCATATAGCCCCAATGAAAAATCGATTCGATATCCCGGTTGATCGAAATGGACATCAGTTCATGGAGGTAAAGACAAGGTCTGGCACGTGCTTTTCTTTTTTTTGTCGAAGGAGTGGCTAATGCTATTTGAAACTCTCGCCCGAACTTTGATTGTGAAGTTTTTACTGCTTTACTTAAATATCAAAAAGCATGGGGTGCAAACGAATTGTTCCAGTAACAATAAAATAACAATATAGGTAAAGAGCGCTAAAATTATGAAAGGGGGCTCAAACTTTGTGAAACTCGAAATGTTAACACCGCGCCACAGCTCCATTGACTCAATTTCTGCAAAATACAATATATTATACTTTTTGTGAAATGACAACAGCTGTTTTTTTGTTGTTTTGAATTTTCTCAGGGAAACATTTTTTTGAGTGTTGTGTAGGAGATAATACCTAGCATACAAATTGTCAGCCAACTGCTTTATAAACTTAGCGGGTGCACCTTGCATAAAAATGCATGTATGCTGGTTTATAATGCGACACTAAAGCATGCGATGGCCAATTGTAAAGCAGCTGGAAAAGATGGCATCCCGCCAGAATTGTTGAAAGCCGATTCAAGCTTCATAGCAGATGCACTACAGCCAATCCTGGAAATAGCCTGGAACACCTTTACCTTTCCGGAAGATTGGACGGTAGGTATCATAGTCAAAATACCCAAAAAGGGGGAACTAACAATATGCGACAACTGGAGAGGCATCTGTTTATTATCTACTATGGCAAAATTTCGTCCCATTTATTACTATCTAGGATAAGAGGCAGGAGACCGAACGCTTAGAAGGCAGCAGGCCGAATTCAGGAAGGGCCGCTCATCCATAGACCACATTAACACCTTGAGAATCATAGTGGAGCAGTCTACTGAATTACGATCCCCCCTTTACCTTGCTTTCGTAGACTATGAAAAAGCGTTCGACTCGGTTAATAAGAGATTTATATGGCAGGCTGCAGGCACTACGGCTTAGTTATGCTTGCAAGAACAAGAACAAGACAGACGGAACAATAACAAGACAAGATCAAGACTATACTTCATGATAGTTGACCCCTGGTCAGAGTTGAGAGCTGTCGTGCAAAACAGAGTCCGCCCTATGTACCATGAGGGATTAAAGGAGCGCAATACAAATAATACTAAAGCCATTATCGGGGCGAATTTCTTAACGAAGTTCGAATGGTCCGACAATTTCGAAAATCGGCATTTAGTCGACAGTCATACGAATTTTTGTTCGATATTATTTTATAATGATGTAAAAAAGTTTACTTGTCTTGTAAGAGTTTAGTGAGAGTTTAATTTGTGCCAAAAATCACATCAAAGTAAGAAAATTACTAGTATTAAGTTTTTTTTTCAGCAATCATTTTCGAAAGGAAAGTAATCGATAAACAATATAAAATCCACAAGCATTGTTAACTCAAGAATATCTGAGTACTTCATAAAGAAATTGAAAAATTATATAAATTCTTTTTTTCTTTTGTTTTTGCCTTACAATCGCTAAAATTCACAAAACAACTCTCTACCTTACAGGTAAAAAAAGTAACTCAAAAGTGAGATGTGAAAATATGAATTTCACGCCTGAATAAATTTACCTGCAAGATGAGAAATAATTGAAAGAAGTTTTGTGGTTGATTGCCGCCATATCAGTCCGGCTTATGGCTTCCCCCAACACCGTCACCGCCGTCGTACACCCCGTGCATACCACTCGCGGCCTATGAATAAGTTTGTTATGTTTTCTTTAGTGCAAGTTCACGTCTCTGGCATAAAACCGTACATGAATATTCCCGGCCGCAGGTATACATGCCAAGGTGTATTATTAAATATGGCTGTTCGACCGGTAACTGCATATATACCGAGCCGCGCCAAAGCGAAAAAAGGTGGAGGTCCGCCAGCAGTCGACCGGCCTGCCCACTCACGTGAAAAGGCCGCAGCCAGCAAAACGCATTATGGAAATTGTATGTTTATGTACGAAAGCGACAATTGACAACATTCAGCTAATAGCGACCGAGAAAGAAGTATATGATAACAACAACCCTTAACTTGTAACGCTGTGATTATCCCCTGTTCCTGGCACCCCAAACGCTGGCACCCAAGATTAGATTTATGGCCGCTTTACAATAAATTCGTGTGAAACATACTCGGACGTCAAGGTAATCTGGAATGCCACACTCAGAATTGCTGTTACCATTGGAAGGATTTCCATAAATCTGATCGCAGCTGACAGCGTGAAATTGATTAACTGAGAAGGTATTCAAATAAAGTACCTTTGCATGCGTTAGAACAGAGCACGGCTGGACAGTTGCGACTCCTGTATAATCTTCGCTGCTATTATTGTTGCTGGGTGGGCTCGTGATTGACACAAGATTTGATTGTAATGTAATGCAGCAGTTTCCAATTTGATTAACTTGTGGGGCTATGCTCGAGCTGTTGAGGTACAAGTTGATTTGTTACACGATAATGTAGCTTTCAAGCTGGTCACTAAGCGCAAGTTAATAAATTGGAAGTTTTGGAATAGTTTTATAATATTGTTTGTAATTTTCAGAGCTGATATGCCTCCACAGACACCTCAAGGGTAAAAGAGTCCAAGAATTTACAACTCATATGTACTGATTCGTCATATGACAAATTTAACTTAAACCTAAAACCGTGTTCGATTTCGTGCAAAACTTTTGTTATACTATAACCAAAAAATAATTCTATCTGCGGATATTTTATGTCTTAAGCATGAAAAAAGGAGTAGGGTTTCGGCGATTATTATACCAATCCCTCATACTATCAGTAAATCTACTACCGAACCTAACCATCATTCATGCCGCGAAGGAACTATATTTTCGGGAACGGGTCTTTGTGGTAGGGATTGGATGAGAAGTTGACAGTGATGAAGATTTACATATATTATTACCACTACGATGGCAAGTTGTCGCTGCACGAAAACTCACTTTACTATCGTAAATACAGAAGCTGAATACACCAAGAAGGTTGAAAATAGCCAGCCGCTGGTTTAGTCACAATGATATCTTCGTTGTTTTTACAGCGTTCCAGGTCAGATCATTAGCTTTCAAGTAAATCAACAGCAACAACTTGATCCAGAAAAGATTTGAATCAAAATCTGTGATACCAATCTTGTGAACCATATGGAAGACGTATCTCAATGGAAAATTCAGTCCTTTTATAATGATGGTTGCTACTTCTGTTTTCTTTAGTTTTGTTTAGCTGGTAGCTCTGCCTAATTTCTCATTACATACATATTTATTTGGAAATATTTCATGAAGTAGTTTGCGCGTTTTTCGAAAGTTGCCTTTTGCTAATTTTTAAAACATTTTTAGTAAGTTTTAGAAACTGATAAAAACTGCAACAGAACACTTCATTTCTTCGGGGTTACAGAAACATCAAGGGCAATGCGAAGCCATCACACTAAGAGAAAATATTATATACACAACAGAGAAGAAGGCGAGCGAACGACTAAGACCTCGGAAGGTGGGTCGCTGCAGTCGAACACCTAGCAGCTCTATTAGCAAGTCCTAATCCCACTGTCTGGGTTACTTCTTCGAAAGGAGCCAAGGCCGTACCCAGGAAAAAATTTCGGGGGGGGGGGGGGATTAAAACACGGGGGGGTCTGATGTATGGAATACCCCCTAGTAAGGCAGGGGGTCCAGGAAAATTGACAAAATTTAAGTGTAAAATGACGCATTTTTAGGCCGAGTTTAACTCTTAATTAACCAGAGTTTAGAGGAAAAAAACTATGGTTTGACTCGAGAATTTTGACTAAAAACAAAAGGATATTTAAGTCATTAGATGTCATGTTTTTGCATTAACATATCATATATGTGACCCTTTGACCATAAGAATGTGTTGTCTTCATAGTTGGAGAACTATAGAAAATTGTGTGCAGCTGGCATCTAACACTAGCACTAGCTATAGAAGATCTAAACTAAAAAACAAACGAAACTAACAAACTGAACTGAACAGTGAAACAAAGTCACCGAATAAACTAATGCCCAACCGACTCAACAGATGTAAATAAATCACAGTCAAAATGGCGACAGCTTTGCTTTTATAGACGGCCAGCAGCGTTACCGTTCTACTACATATGTAGTAGTTTTACTACCTTTTAAGAAAAAAATGATTATATACTACACTACTACATCAAGTTATCATTCTACTACCTTTTTTTGATAATTCTATTTTTTTTTATTTATGGCTAAATCGATCGCAGCCTTAGAATAAAAAACTACAGTAAAGGCCCTCACGCCTCACCTACACTTATATAAAACAAAGTCCGGCTAGTTACACCATTTATAACTCAAGAACGGCTGGACCGATTTTTAAGATTTTTGATTTGTTGGATTTGTCTTCGTCTCGAATTGGAGAATTTACTATTAAAACATCGGATATTTCACGAAAAAATATTTATGAAGAAAATTCATTTTTTCATACATTTTGTATGGAACGGCTTTTTTGGTGATATTACCATATGTGAGTTGCAATGAGGTGATTTGGGTTATATTAGATATCATTCCCATTTATGAGCGTCACCCACTGTTGCACATTTTGCAGTTCATCTTGAGAATTATCAACGAGTTTATTTCAGCGCATCGAACGTTGTTCAACGTGCTGAAACACCTCCAGCGTGGGCTTTGGCCAGTTTCTTTTCGATTTGCCAAAGCTATCCGTTTGCAGATGCCACGTTCTTACCCTTGGAATGCTTCATCCAAGAAATTTCAACTTCGGAAGCAAGGCGATGCATTCTACTGATGCTCTTGGTCGCATTTGCAGAGTTCATCCGAACAATGAGGAATGCTTCTACTTGCGGTTGTTGCTGGTGAATGTTCGTTGGCCGGTATCAATTGAATCACTTCAAACTGTCAATGGTAAGATGTTTCCAACATTTTGTGCTGCATCAGCTAAGACACGAAGACACGACAGTTGAGAACAAACATGCTAGTTGTCTTGCTAAATGATCCATCTGCGAACGGATTGATTTCATTTCTGCTGAATTTTTGCAATTCAATTGCCGATTTGTCTTGTATTCACCATGACGATCAACAAATCACTAGGTGAATCCTAGAGTTTTTGTGGCCTGAATCTAGAAAATGAATATTTTTCTCACGGTGAATTGTGCGTAGCATGTTCACGTGTTGGCAAACCATTCACTTTGTTCGTTCTCACACCTGACAACAAAACAAAAATGTCGCATATGTGCTTCAATGAATTGGAATCGACTCGATTGCAACCCAGCTAAATAGTTAACAGAACATTTATCGATTCTGAGGCGGTATGAAGTTCGCCGGGTCAGCTATAGCTATTTAAGCTATATGCGTAAATTTTCGTAGTGACAATGGGGTATTTTAAAATTGATTTAAAATCAAAAAAATTTGCTACCCCTTTTTTCAAAAAGGTAGTAGATTTTACTACTTTCAAAATTCATCTTACGGTAACATTGACGGCCAGTAACAGGAAGGTTACACTAGCACTAGGCTAGTCAGAGAGAGAGAAAGAGACACGTTAGCGATACACCTCTTACATAACACATCTACTACTGACTGCATTGGTTGTGAGCAGAACAGGCGCTACGCGGGTGGCTGCGAGTAGACTATTATAGACATGCTGTTTTGCCTGTTTTCACACATGCTTCTCGTGATGCATCAGCAAGGCCAGTTGCCAGTTCAATTCATAAACACCATTAATTAATTAAATTATGAAATATTTAACTTACAGATAGCAAAATATCAAGAAAATATCATTCTCTTTAATTCAGGAAAACTTGTGTTTTAAAATACTTATTTCTGGAAAATTTCGGGGGGGGGGTCAACCCCTCTGACCCACCCCCTGGGTACGGCCTTGAAATTAGCCAACGGGAGACGGTCGAATGGCGAGTTCTCTGTTCTCTCAGTAAACAGAGTTCCCATAAAAAACACCAATGCTACGAATCGGCAAACAATGCCTCGGTATCGGATGGACAATACGACGACGACGACGAGAACCCTGCTTGCTGATGGACGCCTGGATGAAGCCCAAGGGGAGACATCATTGTTTTGTTGGGTGATCTAAAAACGAACAGATCGGCCTCAACAACACTGGCCAATAATTCAACAACACACAATAATTGGAAATGAAGACCTAAGCCTCATAAAAATGTTGAGAGTTTCGTTGACTTCTGTGCAGGGGAGGCATCAGTCTATTATCTACTGTCCCATATAATACTAACTAGGATAAGAGAGGAAGTAGATCGAATGCTTGGAAGACAACAGGCTGAAAGGGCCGCTCTGCATAGATCATATTAACACCTTAAGAATCAAAGTGCAGCAGTCTCAATTACGAAAGCAGTCTACCCATTTACGTTGCTTTCAAAGACTATAAGAAAGCGTTCGACTCGATTAATAGGAGCTATATATTGCAGGGACTGCAGCAAAGTGGATTGCCTGAAAAAATTATAGAATTTATAAAAGCACTATACAACAATTCCAAATGCAAAGTTGTTCACAATGAAAAAATATCCGACAGCTTTGAAGTGAGCTCAGGCTACTTTCGTCATTACTATTTCTTATAATAATAAATGTCAGCGCCCTAGATAGTAGAACAGGTGGCATACAATGGGAATTGCAAGAACGCCTTAATGTACTCCACTACGCGCAGGGCCGGTGCTTGGGTTTTATGCGCCCGGTGCAGTATGCCAGTTTGCTCCTCATTTTTTATCGCGTCCCAGTCGAATTGCGCCCGGTGCAAGTGTACCATTTGCCAATATGAAAGCGCTGAACTTTGAGACCTTCCGAAATATTCTGTATTCTGCAGAATTGCGACGACCACAACACTCTTCTTCCGCGAGGTATAGTTTTCAGTTCTTTTTTTTCTGGCCTTCATTATCTAATTTAAGGCCCTTCTAATATCCCTCTTCCGCACTACTAAAGTGTATGATCATGGTTCTCTACTGGCATAGGAAGCAGGGCCGGCTTGGTTTTTTTGCAACCGGTACAGTATGCCATATTGCTCGTTCGTTTTTTGCTCGCAGTGAAGGATAATGGACAAATGCACAAACATTTAAATATTCATTAGATATCCAATGTAAATGCTCCGATATCGTGTGAGTATGAGTTCACATATAGAATGTTTTAACGAGATAATAAATTAGAAAAATAAATCGTAGTAAAAAAAAATGAATTCTGAATGAATAGATGAATTGGATTGCATTTTTTTTTCAAAGTTTAATTTTTTTTTTAATTTAATTTCTGTAATTGCGCCCCTTGTCCAATTGCGCCCGGTGCCCGTGCACCATTTGCACATATGAAAGCGCCGCCCCTGACTACGCGAATGATATCTGTTTGCTGGGCACAGACATGTTGAACAATTTGGCAACAAAAGGAAGTACAGCAGGCTTAAGGCTGAGTCCGAATAAAACCAAAGATGTGCAGATAAATGCAAACACCCTTGAACGTGAATAACCGTGACGTGGAACTGGTAGATAAATTCTGCTACCTCTCTGGCTGATCCAGGACGGAGCTTAGAGCTGTCGCACAAAACAGAGTCCACTGTCTATTTCCGTCCTATGTCCCATGTGGGATTAAAGGGAAAGAAAAAGAGACCTACCAAAAAATATACACAAAAAATTTCATAAAAATCGCTCCAACCGTTTCGGGGGAGTTCGATAACAAACACTCTGACACGAGATTTTTATACATATATTTAAATGTATAATATACAGTACTTTTCAAAATTATTTGTGCATAGTAAAAAGCACCGAAAAGCGCCAGTAATGATAATGGTACGTAAAAAACAAGTCCGTTATAGAATTTTTTTCCTTTTGTAATCTCGGAAGTATTTACAACAAATTAACAGAAAAAACAAAACAACAAATTTACTTCTTCATTGAAAAAAAAACAATAAAATTTGGATTTCAAAATTATTTGTGCAAGCGCTTTTGTGTTTCAAAATTATTTGTGCATAACAAAAATTAAAGAAAACCCCATTATAAATTAAATTAAAATTATTATTTACATTGTTTCACTTCGTAAACACCTTGTGGTCTTTTCATGCCATGTTCGACCTCTCTCTCCTCTATGACCAAATGCTTGGAACTGAGTCAATTCATTTTCTGCATGTTTCGACGTCGATTTGGGTTCAAACTTGGATAACATCGGCCCCAGTGTCGTTTGGCCCTTTTGAAATTTTGGAGTATTATAGATTTCGTGATGTGCCATAGGTTTTCAATAGCATTCAAGCCAGAACTCTACGAGGCTAGTCTATTACTTCTTGTCTAACTTTTAAAGAGCCTATTAGTATGAATTGGTGTATTTTCCTACTGAAGGACGAAACCCCTGGACTTATTAGACTACTACCAGCAATGAAAAGACACTTGTCTAAAATCTCCAAGAACACATTGGATGTTACTTTCTCAGGAAGTATCAAGAGAGGGTCGATTTCATTGATTGTCACTTTTGGATAATTTGATTTTTTTCCTGGATTTGTAAAAGGAAAACGCTGACTCGTCTGCCCACAAAATGTTTCTCCTAAATTCAGCAGTTTTGCATAGGTATCACTGTATACCCAAGTGTTTGGTTTCTAAAAACTTAAAACGTTTAAATTGTTGTAGGCGAATTACACTTAGTACAAACCACTTCCAAAGCTTCTTGTCCTCGTGACCGAACAAGATGCGATTTACAAAATAGGCCAAATGGTACCTTTTGGGGTCTTCAACATAATTGCCTGAAATATATGATTAACTCATCATTCGTCCTGTTTTAATTATTTTAAATTCATAGTATATACGAAGGTTTTTGGTTTTATTTTCATATTGAAAAAATGCCTGCCAATAAAGTATAAAAATTACCAGTTTTTCAGGCTAAACAAAGTTAAATAAATGAAAATAAGCCGAAGTAAATCATTATACTGGATCTAAAATGAAATTTTAAACAGTACAGTAAGTAGATATCACGAGACCGCAGAATCGCGACTTCTAGACCGTTGCGAATCATCGCAGGACACTGCAGCCATATCGCGTACTTCATATTACTCCCATTGCAGCAGCTGTAGATATGAGCAAAAAACAAAACAATTTATTTTATAGATGTGCTTGAACGAGGTGCCACCTTAACTTACGTATATCCATTTATTTTCTATTGGATATAAACCACCATTATAAGGCCTATGACAAGATAAGGGGCCTTGGTATCTTCTTCTTTCTTCTTTAAACTCCTTTAATCCCTCATGGGACATAGGGCGGAAACAGTTGCCCTCCAGCGGACTCTGTTTTGCGCGACAGCTCTTAGCTCCGACCAGGATCTCCCAGTTGTTGCGGCTTCTTCTAGTAAAGTTCTCCTCCACGTTGTTCTAGGTCTTCCTACTCGACGGGAACCTTGCGGATTCCAGTCAAGGGCCTGTTTGGCTAGATTTTCGTTTTCGCGTCGCAAGGTGTGGCCAACCCAATTCCATTTCCTTCGCCTGATTTGGTCGTCTATCCTTTCTTGGCCGGCACGGCGCCATAGTTCTTCGTTTGAAATTCTATCTTGCCAGCGGATTTTTAGGATACGACGCAGGCATCTGTTGATGAAGACTTGTAGGCGCCCTGTTATGAATTGGGTGACTTTCCATGTTTCGCAACCATACAAAAGAACTGCCTTAACGTTGGAGTTGAACAGCCGCAATTTGGTGTTAGTGGAAATCACCGTTGATCTCCATATGTGGAACTGACGTCTTCTTCTGCCCCACCATTTTCGGTAATAATGCTACCGAGGTAGCAGAATTTATTTACCAGTTCCACGTCACGGTTATTCAGCGCTGTTCGTTCAATGGTGTTTGCATTTATCCGCATTTCTTTAGTTTTAGTCGGATTTAGCCTTAAGCCTGCTGGACTACTTTCTGTTGCCAAATTGTTTAACATGTTTTTGAGGTCCTGGTGTCTGTGGGCCAGCAAACAGATATCATCGGCGTAGTCGAGATCCTTAAGGCGGTCTACCAAACCCCATTGTATGCCGCCTGTTCTATCATCTAGAGCCCCGACAAGGATGTCATTTATTACTATAAGAAATAGTAATGGCGAAAGTAGGCATCCTTGTCGTACTCCTGAGCTCACCTCAAAGCTGTCGGATAATTTTCCATTATGGAGAACTCTGCATTTGGAATTGTTATATAGGGCTTTAATCAATTCTATTATTTTATCAGGCAGTCCACGTCGCCGTAGTGCCTGCCAAATGAAGCTCCTATTAACCGAGTCGAACGCTTTCTCATAGTCTACGAAAGCAAGGTAAAGGGGGGATCGGAATTCAGTAGTCTGCTCCACTATTATTCTCAAGGTGTTAATATGATCAATACAGGAGCGGCCCTTCCTGAATCCGGCTTGCTGCCTCCTAAGCGTTCGATCAACTGCCTCACTTATCCTAGATAGTAATATATGGGACAAAATTTTGCCCACAGTAGATAATAAACAGATACCTCTCCAGTTGTCGCATATTGTTAGGTCCCCCTTTTTTGGTATTTTGACTATGATACCTTCCGTCCAATCCTCCGGAAAGGTACAGGTGTTCCATGCTATTTCTAGGATTGGCTGAAGCGCATCTGCTATGAGGCTTGAGTCGGCTTTCAACAATTCTGGCGGGGTGCCATCTTTTCCTGCTGCTTTACCATTGGCCATCGCATGAATTGCGGTTACTATTTCCGTCTTGGATGGGGCCCGAGTGGCGATTCTTATTGGCTGTGCATTGTTGTTGTTTTCCTGAGGTTCCTGTGTAAGTGTACCATTCAGGGCGGCGAAGGGCCTTGGTATAGTGGAATAATATAATAGCTTTGTAGTCAACATGAGTTTTTCCTTGGCGAGCTTATTCGCTTTTTGCCAACTTAGGAATTATTAGGATATTTATCGAACTGTCTTCCTCTTTAAAGGCTCTACAACCGAGATCCGCTCCTGGCCTCTTGCAACAAATGTGTCATGCATTGCAAAAACGGTGTTACTCCACACTTAACATAAGAGGTTGACCCGCTTTCTAGTCACATTCCGTCACATCCCCCGCTACAAACCCAAAGCAAGTGCACTATAATTGCACTTACAGTGCACTTTTAGAGCCACTCCAACACCAATGCGAAAGATTCGACAAAATGCGACTCCAAAGCAAATCAACCTCCAATACTCTAAAATGCGGAGCCACATCACTCCTACATTGAACGACACAAATGTTGATCGTTCCATAATAATTCCTTTTTTCCGGGTGAGGCTATTAGCCGCATGCCACCCTTACTCGGAATAAACTAGCCCGATCATATTAGGCTGTATAGGATAGATACCAGTGGCCACCGCTGGGAGGTTTATGAGCGCACTTCCATCAGTCCGAAATAGTTGCGGCACGTGAATGTTATACTAAATGTTATTCTCCCGATTCCGCTGATGACTCACCACCTTATACATTTATAGAACACTATGACCTAAACTACCACCTATGGAGATCGGAAAGGCAGAGAGATTAACCTGTATTTAGGCTTTGCCTCAAGAAGGATGAACATGTTCACCAATTTTCTGCCGGTATCTCTAGCGACAATGGTCGAACAGATTAGCCCAACACTTCGGCTTCCCTGGCCTCAGTTCAATAAAGTTTATTTCAATCCGCATAATTTGCTTCATCGGCTGACATGTTCAGTTCGCACTGATATTGTTGTTGCTTTTACGCCAGAAATTAGAAATGCAAAAACTTACTGGAATGGCATTTAATTATTCCAGTTGAATACTCTCTTGTGAAGCGAGCTTTTACTTTCTACCTCAATTTCATGTTCTGTTGGGCGAACTCAGGCTTGATTTTTCCTGAGTTCAATATACGAAAATGTATGGGAACTGAGGCTTAAATTGAAGTTCAGTACACCAATTTGCTCGAACCGATCAAGCCGGGGTATAAAGGACAAATATCTAGGCAGTCTTCTGAATTTATTCAACTGTCTGACATACACCTATCAGGTTTAGGGGGACTGTACAAATTACAATAGGTTCAATTGTCGTCTTAAGTACGAAGAAGTCAGTTTGCAACTTTTATGATATAGAAAAAACATCTCGATTTAATAGAAAATCTTAAAGTCAATCAAAAATATACAGTTTTTAAATAAATTTTGTAAAACAGGTTTAACAATAGCATACGCTCCACCAGAAGCAGGATCTTAGTGGAAATAAGCACTTCAAATTCGATACATTTTAATTAAATTGAATATTTGTAAACTCCTAGTTACCCATAGAATACAATGTCCAGGCTTACCATGAGCAAGGTTTAAATAACCAGAAAATAGCTCTGAACTAGTTTTATACAAAGACAAGTTGAATCTGAAGTCAAATTAAGTTCTACTTCACGTTGGATTACATCGCCCTAACCCAGCTAATTCCGGTGATACATTGGCAATATCCCCTGAACCAGCTCCGAACATCCTCTTTAAAGTTACCAATGCAAAACTACAAAATTTCTAAAAATGGCGAATGTCATTCAAGGATACTGCTTCGCTCTCTTTCTAGCTCGCTAAAGAGATCCCAAAGTCGAAGGTTCCTTCAGTCCGACTTTAAATTCAACCAAGCGAAAATTTGTTTTGAAAAAGGAACGAAATAAAGTTTTTAAATTGCTGAAAAAAGTGCCCCTGCAGCATGGATCCACCTCACGGCTCCCAGCTCCTATCTCCAGTCTTTATCCTCGCGCTCATAATTTAAAAAAGCGACGAAATAAAACCCCTTGTCCTGGAGCAGCCCCGAGTATCCTCCAGTCACGTTGGGCCTCGTCGAAAGGAAGAAGTCAACGTCGAGCGAGAGAAAAAGGCAAAGGCGAAATTATTATGGGGAGCCTTATTGTCTGACCCCCTGCCGTGCCGCCATTACGGTGCCAGGTTTTGTACGACTTTTTGCATGATTCTCAAAAAGAGGAGTCCATGCGCTCGGAACCGACTTGGGTTGGCCGCGGAGGGGAGCTAGATTCTGCCTCTATGTGCCCAAGATAAGCCCCCATATACGTCAACGTCGCCTTCGCCTTCTTGTTTATGAAAATATGAAAATATCTGCCTATACGTGCCTATGTATCCCCCAGGGGACAGGTATGTAAAGGTACATAAGGCGAATATGCTTGCGTTTTTTACGTTTTGGAGAGTCCTATCAATTCTTCTTATCTTCAAGTATGGCCGACATGACGTGAAATGCTGAAAAGAACGAAAAAAGAAATATGAAATTCAGTTCGTGACCTGATGGCTGTGTGCTTGCGCCCGGCCGACGTTGTTTTTATGTTTAGTGGTGGATTCCTTGATGTTACCTTTTACCTGGACGTTGATTGGAGCCCGCTGGTGGGGCATTAAAGGTGGTAGAAACACTTATCGGAATCTAGATGGACTTCAAATTGAAATATCTGATACTAACGCACGTTAGTGAAATTTTTGTGTTTAGGCTCCGAAAATTCTTTCCGGCTTTCATGCTTAAACACTCTAATCTAGCGGATAGCCTTGAGTGACCTTTGGTCATTAAATGAATGACCCAAAAATTTTGTGCAAATGAAACTGGAATTTCTCTCGCGGTGGAATTTAGCTCTTATTAAGGCTGCAAGGCATTTTGTATTTAGTAACTCATTTCTGTTTGCTTTATTTTATTTCTGGGCAAATTATTAAATATTTAGCGTGTAATAGAGCAAAAATTATTTCGTCTTATCATTTTTGGCATCTGGGAGCTGTAAATGCTGAAAATTTCTCGGTAATATCCTTTTAAATTGTTCACTATTTAAGGAGCAAGGAGCAGGAGAATTTTTTTTAGGCTACTCGAAATTATCGACTGTAAATAAATTTTTAGATTTATTGAACCTACTTTCCTCGTTATAGCTAAAAAGAAATGGTATGTTGATATCAGTCAAGGACTGCATTAAAATTTACCCTTCTGTATCATAACGGATTTAAAAGATTAGAAGATTTGAAACATCTTTATCTCTATAAATAACCCTGTTATTCAAGGACTAAATATACAAAATTTAAACTATACGCTTTATTAAGGGACAAAGGTAAAGCAAAATATTGTTTGAAAACAATAATATGAACAACTAGCGGGGACCCGGTGCGCATCGCTGCACCCATAAGCCAATAGTATGGCGTACGCCAAAACAATTGGGAATATTAAAATCGCTTTTCTATGGGCAGTGAGAGTATCAAATCCCACCATGAAAGTATATTCGAAAAGAAAAGTGTCACCCCGTTCGTTTTAAAGCCCAAAATACTCGCTTTTTTATATTTCCAATCACAATTCAACGGTCTCACTGCCACTCTTGCCGTGGTGAGAGCTATGGGGGAGAGCGAGAGTGAGAGCTTACAGGGCACGTGTGCTTGTATTTTACACGAAATGTTAAAGTATGTGGAATTGTCATTTCCACGCCTGCGTTTAAATTTCCAATTCTTTTGGTTATTTCGCAGTTGAGGTTATAAGAATTTTAATATACAGTAGGAGGCATTAAAGACATTCCGAATAATCATATAATAAAATGTTCTGTTATCAATTGGAGTTTCACCATTTCCAACGTCCGAAAGTTTTGAAAATGTTTGAGCAGAGGCATCTTGTAGCAAATGGACACGCATATTCATTGGAGCGTGATTTTTCAAAACTTTTCTATATGTATATGATGCTTTCAAGCATGCGTTAAGCTCATTTGCAGGCGTTGGTCGAGGTATAACAGGCGAATTTGAGGGAAAATCCTCTGCAAGTAGTGTCAGAGCTAGTGATGAGCAAAAGTGGTCTTGTTCTTGCAGTCTTGTCTTGTTCTTGCACATTTTGCAAGAACAAGAACAAGACTTAGTTATGCTTGCAAGAACAAGAACAAGACTAACTGTGCAAGAACAAGACCCAGAGCAAGATTTCTTGCAAGATTCTTGCAAAAATTCCACCTAAATTCATTCTATTAAAAACAAAAAACATAAAATTGATAATTATGCTCAAGTAATTATTATAGATACATGTATATGTGTATATATTTAGTATGATAATTGTAAAAGCATTTGTACATAAGTACATAATGACTTTGCATGTCAACGAGATTCAATATTTTTGCATTTCGAAGCAAAATTTTCCGAAAAGATTTAGGTAGATGTTCCACACTGCCTACTCTTTTTTTTATCCAATTGGGTGGTCTGTTACTTTAATTCAATTTCTGGTGTTTAGGAAACTAGTCCTTCTTCTGTTAAATCCATACAAAAATGAAGATTCCTCATATTATATTAAGATAAAAATAAAGTTTAAAAAACCGACTTCAGGAAAAAACCAATCCCGTGATACACAAAAAAGGAAGAAATAATTGTTGGTAATTCTTAACAGCATTAATCGAATCAGAATGGATTTAGAAAGAAGAATCACTTATTTCACGTTTTTTCTAAAGTCAGTTTTTAAAACTTTATTTTATTTCTTTATATTTTTTCGGGGGCAAGTTAAAAAAATTTATTAATATAATTATTGGCTTGCACAAGTGAATTGGCACAAATAGATCGTTGCGTGTAAATTTAACGGGCTGGCTTGAACAAGCCAAAATGTTTGGCTTGTACAAAAAATGTCACGGCAACAACCCTCAGCATGTGCATGGGTGTCGGACGGGAAGGTAGTCGAACATCAAAATCAATGTAACACAATATAACGAGTAGATAAGTATAAAAATAATGCGTAATAACTAATGGAGGTGATTTCCACTCATCATTTTCACTCAGTTTATTTGCACAAATCCACTTGCTTCAAAATATTTCCGTTGTAATTTGTTGCTTACACACTTGACAGAAAAATGTCTACGCCTAACTTGTTCCCATATGAATTTTATGTAATTTTTCAGGGGCGCAAACATAATAACGTCACCAAGAGCAGTCGTGAAACTGATTTGTTTAATAAAAAAACCATGTGGAATTCTCACCTCAAAGGTAGTAAATTTTCGGTGTATACAAACTTTTGACGCTGACTGACTGACGCTAAAATTATAATAGTTTTAAAATCAATTTTTTGCATTTTGTTGTTTGGATATAATTTTTTTATTAAAGTCTAGGTGTTTAGAAAAGGCTCCCAAACACTGTAAAATATCAACTCAGTTTTTTCCGCCTACTAAACTACCTACTACTTTGCACTAACGAGCAGGCCATGAATAGTATTAAAATAAAAATTGAACTTTGTTTTAGTTAGTATTAATTGTATTGTTAACTTGGTCGGTAATAAAATAAATGTATAACGCGGTTTAAACTCGTGTTTGGAAATTAATAAATACATACAATTTGAGCAATTTGTAGATCCACCGAGCAGGATCAAACTCGTGTTCACGTGGTGAACACATCCAGATTCTAAGAGCAGAATAATACTTGTTCACGTGCAGAACATTCTGGTCCTTCGAGCCGGATACCCTCCGGATAAAACAGAAATTTGAGAAAAAAAAGATGTCCGACAAGGAGTTATTAGTGCAAAAAAGGGGAAGAATCAAGGGTACAATTACCCGAATTAAAAGATTCGCGGAAAATATTACAGAAAATACAACTTCTGACGAAATTGTAGTCCGGTTAGATAGATTAAAGGAAGTGTGGACAGAATTTTGTGAGGTAGAAGACAACCTATTACAAATTGATGGAGAGACTTCAGCTATGGATGAATATGAAGCAAAATTCTTTGACGCTAATGCTATTCTACTAAGATCGCTAAATAGCAAAAACGTAACAGAACCAACATCAGAAACACACGCCACCCAATCAGCCGAATTAAATGCAACTCTCAGCAATTTCCAAACATATTTTGAAAATCTCAACAGGCACAATGAATCCTCTGCAGTTATAACAACAAAGCTTCCTCATCTCAACATTCCTTCGTTCTCTGGTGACTACAAGGAATGGGCATCATTTCAAGATCTATTTGAAAATGCGGTTCATTCAAACAACTCGTTGTCTCCTGGTCAAAAGCTGCAATATTTGAAAGGCTTATTAAAGGGAACAGCAGCCAGCTTGATTCGACACCTAACCATTAGCGATGCCAATTACCACGAAGCTTGGGAAAAATTGAAGGATAGGTTCAATAAGAAAGCGCAAATTATAACTAACTTCGTAAAAACTTTCCTAGATCAGCCTCAAATGAATCATTGCAACTTGAAGTCCTTGCGAAGTTTATCTGACACAAGCGATGAAGTTCTCCGCGGCCTGAAAGCGTTGGGGCCAAACGCTGAAACCAGAGATCCTTGGTTAATACATGTCGCATTAACTAAACTTGACCATGACACGCGGGAATTATGGTCTAAAGAAATTGGAAATAAGGACTTCCCTACATTTAAAGAATTCCTGAGCTACTTGAACAGCCGATGTGACGCATTAGAGACTTGCGCTGCCATATCCAAGCGCACACCTGGAGTAGTGAAGTCGATGCATGTAGTCAGCAAGGAAGATAGTGTCCCGTGCTTGAGATGCAAGTCACATCATCGGATATATCAATGCGAACAGTTTAGGGCAGATTCACCGCAGCTTCGCAAATCCTTGGTGGTTTCCAAATCTTTGTGCTTTCGGTGTTTATCACAGGGCCACTCTGTTAAAGGCTGTGCATCAAGATTACGGTGCAAATACTGTCACGGAAATCATCACACTTTATTGCATCTATCACATAGATCCAAACAAACCCAAGAGATAAGTCATCAAACCATTCCTGTCACTTCGGACTCATCAAGCACCAGCAGTGCTTGCTCAAGTAACCAAACCATCAATCAACAATCTTCAGATAAGGTACTTTCCACACTCAACCCATCGCCTCATCACATTCAACCAACATCATTTAATACAAGTTTGCCACCAAGTATCCTATCGTCCAATGTCAATGCTACGCATCACACTAGCCAAGCGTTACTACCAACAGCAATCGTCAATGTTCGCGACAACTACGGAAGGCTCCAACTCTGCAGGATATTGTTAGACTCGGGATCACAGGTTTCGTTAATCGCTGAATCCTGTGCCCAAAGATTGGCGTTAAAAAGAGAAAATGCTCGCTTGTTAATTCATGGAGTATCAAACCAGGAAGCAGGCATCACCAAGGGTAAGATTAGACTTAACATCTTTTCTGTAGACAAGGTTTCCAAACAGCTGGATGTGAATGCATATGTCATGAATAAATTGACCTCATTTGTTCCATCGACCAATATATTACAAACTTCATCGAAGAAACTGGAAGGGTTGCAATTGGCTGATCCGAACTACTTCAAGCCAGCAACCGTGGATATCATCTTAGGGTCAGACAGTTTTTTTGAAGTGCTACTAGCGGGTAAACGACACAACGACAGTGGACGAGTAATTGCTCAAGAAACCATTTTTGGATGGGTGCTAATAGGCAGCGGATTTTGCACATCCACTCCAGTGGTCAACCACCTCTCTGCCTCTGACATCAACTTGGATAAATCTTTAGCTCGGTTTTGGGAAATAGAAGAAGTTGGATGTACGTCAAGGTTAACAAAGGACGAGATCGAGTGTGAGTCAATATTTCAGAACACTGTTCGTCGTAATGACTCTGGAAGATATGTCGTCGCAATTCCTTTTAGGACAGATTCATATACCTTAGGAGAATCTCTTAAAAATGCTGTATCAAGGCTGTACGCCATGGAACGTCGGTTTGCCAAGGATTCATTCTTCAAACAACAATACGTTCAATTTATGAGAGAATACGAACAGCTCGGGCATATGGAACGAATTACCGAAGGACTTGAAATATCGTCTGAGAAATCATTCTATCTGCCGCATCATGCAGTGTTCAAGCAAACTCCAATTCCTAAAATTCGTGTAGTGTTTGATGGGTCTTGTAAGACCACTTCCGGAATATCTCTAAATGAGAAGCTTATCGTGGGTCCTACGGTGCAACGAGATCTTTTATCAATCCTGATCGGATTTCGACAATTTAGAATTGCACTCTCAGCTGACGTCGAGAAAATGTACCGTCAGGTATTGATAGTTCCAGAACACCGAGACTTTCAAAGAATAGTGTGGAGGGAAGATGCGTCTCAGCCAATACAACATTACAGACTTACAACTGTCACGTACGGGACAGCCTCAGCTCCTTTCTTGGCGACTAGAGTTCTAAGACACATTGGTGAAGAAAATATGAGAAATTTCCCAGAAGCATCATCCGCAATCATCAACAGTTTTTATGTTGACGATCTTCTCACAGGTGCCGATTCGATTGAATCTGCGCAACATTTAAAAGAGCAACTGACATCCCTTTTACAATTGGCCGGTTTTCGGCTAACAAAGTGGCAATCCAATCGGGTGGAACTTTTACAGGATAGCAAGGAAATTGCCGAAAATCATTCCACCCTAAAAATTGATGACAACAGTGGAGTCACAAAAGTTCTCGGAATTCGATGGAACCCTAACATGGATTCTTTTACTTTCAAGTTATCGCCATTTAGCACAGGGCCGCCTTCAAAGCGAAAAATATTAAGTGATGTGTCAAAAATCTTCGATCCTTTTGGCTGGTTATCGCCAATTATCATAACTTTAAAAATTTTATTTCAAGAACTATGGCTGATGAAACTCGGTTGGGACGAACAATTGCCTCACGAAGTATCGCAGAAGTGGCAAATCTTTGTAGACGAGATTCCTGCAGTGGAAAACATCTCGATTCAACGACGTATCATAGCTAATAACAAAAACATGCAATTACATGGATTCTCGGATGCCTCTGAAAAGGCTTATGGGGCAGTTTTGTATAGCCGGTCCATCGATGCGGAAGGAACTGTCATAGTGCGAATCGTTGCTGCAAAAAGCAGGGTCGCACCACTAAAGCAAGTGTCATTACCTCGACTAGAGTTATGTGGGGCCCTGCTGCTAGCTAAATTAATTGACAAGGTTGTTAAAGCCCTGTCTGTGACTGCCTCAGAAATCTACACATGGACAGATTCGTCAATTGTCTTGTGTTGGCTCTCAGACGTTCCTAGGCGTTGGAAAAATTTCGTCGCAAATAGAACCACCGAGATTTTTGACACCATTCCCAGTGCAAAATGGAGGCATGTCCATTCAAAGGACAACCCGGCAGATTTAGCTTCCCGTGGAGTTCCACCACATCAATTGAAGGACTTGGAAATATGGTGGCAAGGCCCAAAATGGCTGTCCAATGAGGAAAGCAAGTGGCCACCAAATATCGTTCAACAAGTAACCTCAAAGGTGAAATTAGAAGAAAGGAAGCAATTCGCTCTAGCTTGTGTACAACAAAGTGCTGTTGACCCTTTTGCTGATATGGCTAGCCGAATCTCATCCCTATCAATGTTCATTCGAGTACTCGCATATTGCTATCGGTTCTGCTCCAACTGCAAGTCTTCAACGGACAATAGATATCAGGGGCACTTGTCAGCGAGTGAAATAAAGGATGCAAATATCAAGTGTCTTAAATGTGTACAAGGTGCAGTATTCCAAGAAGAGCTTCAAGACTTGACATCCAAGGGAGTTGTTAAACTAAAAAGCAAGATCTCCAGCCTCACCCCATTCTTAGACAACAAGGGCCTGATTCGTGTTGGTGGACGAATACAAAACGCAGACGTCAGTTTCAACACCAGGCATCCAATAGTGTTGCCAAAACATCACCCAGTAGTGACAATGTTGGTGCAGGAATTGCATAGAATATATCTACACCCAGGAGCAACCTTGCTGTCAGGACTGTTGCGACAGCGCTACTGGATTCTAGGAATGCGGAGCATTGTGTCAAAGGTGACTCACAAATGCATCACCTGTCTTCGCCATCGTGCACCCAAAGCCCCACAACTTATGGGTAAGCTCCCGGCTCCAAGAGTGAAGATGGCTCGTCCTTTTTCCAAGGTAGGAGTGGACTACGCAGGTCCAATCAATTTAATTCATCGCACTGGCCGAGGAGTTCGGCCTTTAAAAGGATACATTGCCCTCTTCATTTGTATGGCAGTCAAGGCCATCCACATTGAACTGGTTACCAGTCTCAGTACTGAAGCATTTATCGCAGCGTTACGTCGCTTCATATCACGACGTGGAATACCATCTCACATTTTTTCTGACAATGGAACCAATTTTGTGGGTGCGAAGAAATATCTTAGAGAATTGCATGACCATATCTCTATCTGTGCAACAAATCCTCTAACTTTATATTTCCTTTCCCAGAATCAGATAACCTGGCAGTTTACTCCACCAGCAGCTCCCCACTTCGGTGGCCTCTGGGAGGCTGGTGTGAAAGCCGTGAAATGGCATCTTCGACGGGTTCTTGGAGAAACCAATTTGAGCTTCGAGGAGATGAACACACTATTGTGTCAAGTGGAGGCGATTATAAATTCCCGTCCATACAGTGCTTTGTCGTCTGATCCGAATGACTTAGATGCCCTGACGCCAGGCCATTTCCTTATTGGAGCCCCGCCTACCACCTTACCTGATGTAGATGTCCCCGATGTAGAGGTTCCCGAGACCAAATTAAGCCGACTTGGAAGATGGCGATACACACAAAGCATTCTTCAGAGTTTTTGGCGCAGATGGAAGTCAGAGTACCTCACATCACTACAACAGAGAGCGAAATGGAGAACACCGGAAGAAAATTATGCGGAGGGAGATCTGGTCATCATCAGAGATGACAACCTACCTCCTTCCAAATGGTCACTGGGGCGCATATTATCCTGTCATCCTGGCTCAGATGGTCTGGTTCGAGTTGCGACGGTTAAAACCCATCGTGGAACCTTGGACCGCAGTATTATGAAGTTGGTCAAGCTACCAATATGTTAAGACTTAATGGTCTCAACGGGGGGAGGATGTTTAGAAAAGGCTCCCAAACACTGTAAAATATCAACTCAGTTTTTTCCGCCTACTAAACTACCTACTACTTTGCACTAACGAGCAGGCCATGAATAGTATTAAAATAAAAATTGAACTTTGTTTTAGTTAGTATTAATTGTATTGTTAACTTGGTCGGTAATAAAATAAATGTATAACGCGGTTTAAACTCGTGTTTGGAAATTAATAAATACATACAATTTGAGCAATTTGTAGATCCACCGAGCAGGATCAAACTCGTGTTCACGTGGTGAACACATCCAGATTCTAAGAGCAGAATAATACTTGTTCACGTGCAGAACACTAGGTTTTTTTCAATAACCATTTTATAAAATCAACATACAATACCTACTACATGCGAGAAAATACTTTGGCCTTGCAGTGTTGTCTTGCCTTGTCTTGGTCTTGCACATTTAGTAAGAACAAGAACAAGCCTTAGGTATATTTGCAAGAACAAGAACAAGCCTTAGGTATATTTGCAAGAACAAGAACAAGAACAAGACTTAGGTATGTTTGCAAGAACAAGAACAAGACTTAGCTATGCTTGCAAGAACAAGACAGACTGAACAAGAACAAGACAAGAACAAGACTAGATTAGTCTTGTCTTGTTCTTGCGTTTGCTCATCACTAGTCAGAGCGCCTCCCATAGGTTGTTTTTACTCGGAAATCTTGCAAAGCCCTGTTAAACGCTTCGAGGGATATTTTATTGGCCGTGGTGCATTTGTCCCAACTTATAATTTTGCGCGTTTTGAAGAGTGCAACAATACTGGAGTTTTTGCTGATGTTACATGAAGGTGTTTTTGTCTGGTTCAAATTCAATGTTAGCTTGAGTGCTGAATGCGCTGTACGTCCACTATCAAGTGGCGTTGATTCAATTCCCGATAATGCCACTGCGATTGTAATCTCATTCTACATTCGAAGCGACGCCAATATCAAATTGATAAGAAATGTTTTGCATGTGCCGCCTGGATCATCTAGAAAAACTATCCCGTTATTTCCTTTGGCTACACGTTGCATGATTTTGTCGTACGATCTTTTTTGATCAGCAACTAATAGCCTTGTTTGAGTGTCCACGAAATGTTTTAGCTGATTTAGGTTGAATTGCTGTTCTCGTACCGAGTCTCTGTGTTATACAGCATTACTGCCTCTTGTCGATTCTGGTATACCAAGTTGAGTAAGAACTTTGTTGTTTATTCATATGCATCAGTATGTAATTGACGTCACTTTATCATATCCAAAAACCACCCAAAATCCCCTAGCACCCCGGGGCCACGGTAGCTTAGAGAGTTAGGCGTCTGGCTATCATCCCAGAGGTCCCGGGTTCAAATATCGGCAGCTCCATGGTCGTTCCTTTTCCACTTTCCACCTACATAGCTTTCCTTCTTTCTTCCTTCTAAGAAAACATTTTTTTTGTTCCTTTTTTAAAAAAGTACATGCCCGTCGGTGTGTGTGTGGTGTACGGCCGTACAGTTTGGCACATAACCTTCTGATGGCGGGCACATCTCCAAGGACTATGTTTCAATCAGGGTCGGTGTTCGCCCGTTGTAAGACCATCTTTTATTTTTCTAGAAGATAAGTACGAGTACCGTCATCGTCGGCCAAATTGCGAGCAATTGTGTTAACACAGGGAATATGGTAATAGTAAGATCAAGCGACACTAAGCGCTAGTTCGTAAAAGCAAATGGTGGGTTTAACCATGAAAATCGGACCAAAAAGAAAAAGGCTTCATATAGTAAATCAAGTATATAGTAGGCTATAGGCAGCAAGTATATAGTCGACTTCCTGCACACATTACCAGCCGAGATCGAATCGAAAACGGGTCAATTTAGTAGAAATCGATTTGTTAAAGACAAAAAACGGAATGCTATAGCAAATAGCTTTGAGGACCCGATGACGACTCGTAGTACCGACTTTAAATCGAAGAGCTTCTTATTAATTGCAAGCTTTTGGCGAGTTTTTCTCTACTTAAAAGATACATTCAAGTGACGAGTCGAGAATTAAGTTTTTGGCAAGCAATTCTCGATTCGAAAACAAGTCGTTAAAGCCACGAGTCGATAAAATGTTTGCAGACCCAGTTTATAGATGTCATAAAAATAACATGAACTGGTAGATTCGTTCAAGGGCATGTAAAAGAGATGACGCATGACTTATAGATATTAGAAGAAATACAAAAGTGCTGCCGGAATAAGCGTTGTAAGTGTCCTGGTCATATCATACCCATTCGGCGGTGTTCCTCAATTCAATTTCTATCGAACATACAGGGTGTATTTCTGAAACTGTTGATACGCTCGGATGTGGATAGGTCTTCGATATGGTATGGGTGGTGGGTTGAAACCTTGACTTTTACAGTTTTAGATAGGTCGAAGTATTCTTCGCAGATTTCTGCCTTATTCAGGAAAATTTCTAATAGAGTTACAAAAATACAGGGTAATATGAAAAATTCTACCAAAAAAATTTCAAAACTACCTAGCGGCTAAACCGTTACGATTTCCCTTCACCTCCCATACGATTTTTTGTTTATCTATGCAAGCCCTATCCACCGCCGGGCGTTTCGACAGTTTCAACAATACACCCTGTATACTCGAAATCGAAATTAGGTGTTCCACATTTCGATCAAGTAACATATATTTAATTCAAGTGAAATTGAATTCCGATACGATTTCATTCCCCTCGAATTGTGAAACGCCCCCGAATGATTTCTTTTGGAAATTATTCTTTTCGGGTGGTAAGCTGATGATCTAAAGTTAGCAGCGTGAGTAGTGATGGGGCTGGTCGTAGGGGGCCTCGGTGGTCTAGGGGTAAGGTGCCTGACTATAATCCCAGAGGTCCCGGGTTCGAATCCCGGCCAGCCCCACGGTCCTTCGCCTATTCCACTTTCCTACCTACATAATTTTCCTTCTTTCTTCTTTCCTCTTTACATTCCTGATTCCTTCTGCCATAGCCTTCCTTAGCCCTTCCCTGCTCCACCTAAAGCGCAAGTCATTGGGTGGTTGATGAGATTCGACTCGTTTGAAGAGGCATAAGACTCCAGCGAGTTGTTTCTCGATGCCTCGATGTCAAGGAAGAAAACGATAATGCGTAATGCAATTTTTTTTAAAGTAAAGAGCGCTCTTTCGAAAGCAGCCCGACAAGGTTTGACATTATTCGTTGGTAGAAAAGTTAAACCGAAAATTTCAGAGTGATTTTTTGCTTTTTTGCATTTTATCCTAACCCTAACCTAACCCCATAATTCATACATAGCAGGATTCAGAGTGCACGGTTTCGGTTTACGTGCTGTTTTTGCATAACATATCTACCGCGCAGTTGGAGGGCTTACTGTACTTACTACTTTTTTAGGTGATTCATCCTGAACAAACTTACAACCCAACATCTTTTCATGGACTGCCACCCCACTGTTTACATTCTGCGAGAACATATAGAATATGAAAAAAATACATCAAAACTAAATACGAGCAAGCAACCTTATTACAATTTTAAACAGATTGACACAAGTACAGGGGCGGCGCTTTTATATGTGCAAAAAGTGCACTTGCACCGGGCGCAATTTGTTGGGGGCGCAATTTCAGATATGAAGATTTAAAAAAATTTAAAACTTTGTAGAAAAAAATTTGTAAAGTATTCTCACGGGTGCAAGTAATTATACAAATTTATCCAATTTTTGTTCCTGTACTTTCTTACGCAAGAAAAAAAACGGCGAAATTTCGGGGAAAGGAAAATCTCTCATATGTATGTATGGAGCACTTTTTGAAAAATCTTTAAAAAGCACCATATCCACTCACGCAAAGGAAAAACTGTTCTGAGGGCTTCGGATTATGTATTGCTGTTTACCGTGATTGATATAAACTTGAGGGCGCTGTTACGGTACTTTGAAATTCTGTTTAAAGATAAGGTAAATTAACGAAATGAGGAGAACAAAAGTCCTTGTGGCGAGAACTCCTATTGAATTGCTTTATTTTGTCTGTTCCTTTAAACCCCGGCTTCACCGGCCTCAGTGCAATAAAGTTCAATTCAATCAGCATAAACGGCTTCGTCGGCTGGCATGTTCAGTTCAGGCTTGAAATTGTTGTTGCTTTTTCGCGAGAAGTTAGAAACGGAAAAAGCTCACTGGAATAATATTCCATTATTCCAGTTGATTACTCTCTTTTGAGCGAGTTTTTACGTTCAATCCCAATTTCATGTTCTGTTGGGTGAATTCAGGCTTTATTTTCCCTAAGTTCAATATGTGAAACTGCATGGAAGCTCAGGCAAAAATTAAAGTTCAGTACACTAGTTCGAGCATATCTTGCGCAGTTTGGCCGGTGAAGCTGGGGTATTACAGTCTAACAAATTAATTTGGCTAGTTTCACACGGGTAAACCAACAAATAGTGGCTGTAATCGTCAAAATCCCCTTTTGAAATTCGATGAAGAGTCGCATGGGTTTACCCACTTGAGCCCACTTTTCAACAAACTAGACGTTAGAATGCTTTCGCTTTTTCTTGTTGATTTCAATATTAATTCTTCCTTCTGACATTTCCTTTCTTTTCTTTTCCTAGCAAAAGGGAGGCAAAAAGCAACAACAATCACCCAGCTGTCAAAAAGTTGCTTCAAAAATTCCGTGAGAGAATTCAGTGGTTTAGAAAATTTGTCCTCCCCATCGTCCTCGCATTCTCTCTCCTCCACACACGACGTTTTCAGCAAAATTTATGTGAAACTTCCTATTTATGTAATCTTTTTTTATCTTATACGAATTATTATGGTGCAATCTTAAATTTTGCGCAAACTATGGAAAATATTTCGCACATTCAACGAGTGTTTGTGTCTTTTCCATTGCCTTTCAGTGCGTTCAAAAATGTACAGGTTATGGGGCACAATATGGCAAAGTGCACCGGGCGTAAAAAACCCAAGCGCCGGCCCTGCACAAGTACCATCCCCTAAAATTTTAGAAGACAGAATACATCTAGTCATAATCTAGAAACTTAAAACTGTATATAGACCACTAGGATCAATCAATCAGGTTAATAAAACTTATAAAAAAAGATTTTCAATGATGATGGAAACTGGTAGATGGATGAGTTGCTGTAAGATATACAACCGACTTTTTTTTTTTTATGTGGCAGTGCTAAGCTCAGGAATCACCCTTTGTACTACTAGTCCGTCATGTCATTTGTCACGTCATGGTGCAATGTCTAGCAGTAAGCTTAGTACGGGGAGGGGGTTGGAGGGGTTATAAAGGAACGGGAGGGAATTGAAGAAGGTGGTGATGAACCCTGCGTTTGAACTCTTGGATGTTGTAGGAGCTCGGAAATACTGACTGCGAGAGATTATTCCACAGCCGAGTTGTTCTATTAACAAACGAATTCATATCTTGTTGAGTGCGTGAAAGGGGGAGTTGCAGGTGGAGGGAATGAGACGAGTGGGCTAATCTGGTGTTGCGGGTATAAGAATGCCGTGGAGGCAGGAGAGCGTTTAGCTCGGAGGAACAGTCACTATGATAGTAGCGATAAAATTTTGTCAGTGCTGCTACATTCCTACGGTGGCTGAGGGGGTCGATGGTGGAGCAGGCGGTGTCGTCATCAATTAATTTAAGGGCCTTTTTTTTGGACCTTATCTAACCATGCCAAGGTGGTTATTGGAGCGCCGCCCCAAACGAGGAAGTTATATTCGAGAAGAGGCCGAATGTAGGATTTATAAATAACAGCACGGGCCGATGGCTGGAGGAGGAACTTACACCTCTTAAGAAATCCCAAGCACTGAGATGCTTGTTTGGCGATTTGGAATATGTGGTCATTCCATCGCAAGTCTTTGGCTAATGTCACGCCTAAGATGTGTAAGGATGGTTCGGCCATTAGTTGAACTTCATTCACTTTCAAGGGTGGAGGGGTGTTGAACTTCTTTTTGGAGATAAAACAGTACTTGGTTTTGGCGGGGTTGAATTCAACACGATTCTTCTTTCCCCACTCTAGAATGAGTACAATGTCGTTATTAATAGAGTTGGACATACGTTCGCGATCATCAAGACAGGATCTGGCATGAGTCTGCCTTGTATCGAAGCTGTACGAGTACCGTAAAGTACCGTCGTCAGCGAAGCTGAGAAGTGGGTTGGAGGGGATTGAAAGAAGGTCATTTATAAAGATAAGGAATAGGGCCGGTGATAAGATTGACCCCTGGGGGACCCCCGCCGAGATCGGGTGGGATGCGGATTTGACGCCATCCAATACTACTTTGATTGAACGACCGAAAAGGAAATTCTTGATCCACTTCTGTAGAAGTGAGTCGACTCCAATAGCTTTGAGTTGGGCTAACAGGGCTGAGTGCCAAACTCTATCGAAAGCCTTGGAGAAAGACTGGAGAAAATTGGGTATTAAAACCAAAGAGGCAGCTTGAAGAAGAAAACTTTAAGAGGGCCTAGCCGTGAAACTCAGTCATATGAATGAATTGACACGGTTGTTTTTTTTAATGGACAGAGCAAGATTTTTCAACTATCTATAATACTCCTTTTTTAATAAAATCGCAAGTCAAATGATTGACAAATTTTGAAATTTATATTGAAGTTTTCGCTTTCTAAAATGTATCAGGTAACGTTCGATTTCATTAATCAATGCAAAATTTACGTCGATTCTGCAATTTGGTCGCCTTTAAAGTGTCCAATATTGGAATGCTGAAAGGAGTAATAAATTCAACTATTAAGAGCTAGTCCACCAAACAAATGTAGGATAACAAACCCGCAATAAAATCGAAATCAAACGCTTGATTGATTGGGCACTGTCAGAACATATGTATCTCCATAATGTCAATAAACGAAAAAAAAACACAATTTTAATTGAATTGCGGTTTTATGCAGGCTACAAACGGGAAATGTACACAAAAACTGTAAAAAGTTAATGTACCTCGACGGTGTATCAACATGTGCACTCACGACTGTAGTGGATAATAAGTACGTACCTAATAAGAAGTTTCATGGGGATCATAAAATTATGCAAATTCCATCTGAAGGAAACCTTGAGCACCTAGGCAGGTATGTGCCCAGTTTCGTTACGAGGTTACATTGTCGAAAGCATTTCCCTGCTGTCTGGTTGCTGTACTCGTTGCAGAAACAATATTAAAGCAAAAAGTCAACCTGGAACGCGCATATGCTTAGATAACGTCTTGATAGCGTCGTCCGCTATTCAGACTCTGCTGTTTTGCCACCATTTTTGCTAGGAACCTGAAAGGCTCCTAGTGGCTCTCGCACAGCGCAACCAAAAACAACGCCAGCAAACTCGAAACATTTCCATAGAAATGTGCGAAGATTATACGTTTGGCGGATGGAATTATCAAATAGAAAAGAACCTAGAGGTGGAGACGAAGCAAGGTAACCCAACAACCCAGCAGAGTGCCCGCCATGCACCCAGAGCGAGAGAGGAACGCAAGCATTGGCAAATCCGCGGACGGGAAAAAAACCCGGAGTCAGGAAAGGGTGAAGTTGAAGTGGAACATGGACGCAGAAAAAAGGTCGATCTTTCGTGCAGTCGATGATTTTCATATGCAAATTTTCGTTGCGCGATGAATACATGAATAAAACCTGCAGATTTTATATACGACAGCAGCTCCACCTGGGGCCGCGCTGACGGCCTGCCGACGTGATTTCAAGACGTCGACAGAGAGAGTGTCTTTGGCTCGGCAGCAGTCGCAGGGGGATGTGCCATTATTGCTTGAAATGAAATCGATCTGACAGCGGCGATAAGGTTTATAGGCCGGGTTCTGCTAGTTAAAGGCTTGTAAATTATCTTTTTATGTAAAGTGCTCCTTCCAGGCTGCCTTAGTATCGCCAGTATGACTAATAAGGACTTCACTTAACAAATTGCTAGTTATCGATGTTCGCTGTGCAAATAACTACAAAACAAGCAATCAAAAAGCGCTTTTTAACATAAAATTACAAAAATGTTTTGTTGATAAAATGTTGTAGTTTGGATAGGGGAAAACTTCTGAGCAGCACTTTAAAAAACAACCATTTGCATGACAAAATACAACATCTTTTTAACCAATGTTGTTTGTTGCCACATTAGCAAGACTTTCAAAACAAGTGCTGTAATAATAAGAGGTCTAGGCAATACTTTGCGTGACTCGCTCGGCTTGATCGACTATGTTGAAAGCTCACAAATAAACGATCAACACTAAAAGCGGTCGTCAGAGGGATCCATAGCAAAAGAATCCTGGCAGGAAGACATTTTTCTCCGATCTTGTCGCGCCTTGGGTGATTCATTTAGAGGCACCCTTTTTCGGGTTTCTTATCATAGAAAAGAGCCATTCGTTGTATTAATTTTTTTAGATTATTTTTTACGAATTTATCGCTCTAAAAACAAAAAATTAAGGGAAAATAGTAGCAGAGCTGAGTAGAAGGTTCAGGGCACCGAATGACGAAGCTGCTAGTACCAATACCAATATTGATGAAGAGTGGGCTAAACTAAGGACGATAGTAAAGGAAGCTACAGCGAGCAAACTGGAGACCCTAGTGGCAAAAATAGTTATAAATTGTACCCCCTAATTATATGAGCGGCATTATTCGCACTATATACAGGTGCACGAGCTATCGTGTCATGGACTACTATATAAGGGATACGGACATATCGTTTCATGAGGTTACACAGGATACGGCCTAATTTTTAGGGGAAATTTCCGTTTATATATTCCACAGTCACACTTATAATAGAATTCAAGTTGCACATACCAAAGGTGAGGTAGTTTTCTTAAATACCATAGGTTGAATATTTTCAGCAGGGCAGCGCTTTCATAGGTGCAAATGGTGTACTTGCACCGGGCCCATTTGCTCGAGGGTACAATTTCAGAATGTATTTTTTTTTTTCAAAGAAAATTGAAATATTGCTCCCGTGCCGAGAATGCTTGTATCTTTTTTCATTGTCGTCCACCACGACCAAAAAATGAACATCTGATACGGGCCTAATATGGCATACTATCACAGGAGATAATAGCCTTTGCATCTCCATTGCCGCTGTAGAAATGAAACAGCTTTGTCCAATTGTATCGCTATTACCGTAGCCACTGTTGCTGCCTTTTTGGCTGCACGGACATATTTCTCCCGCATAACAACACTATCCAACTCGGCCCATTCTGCTTTTCGTGCACACTAACGTCTAAAAGTTCGTTTATAAATAGAAAAATTTGGCTGTGTAATAATCCCCCACAATCACTTTTCCGAATTCGTACAACATCCAAGAGTTCAGACGTAAGGTTCATCGCCACCTGTTCCAATATCCCCAGATCTCCCCTCATCATATTATCTTATATCTTTCAAATCATGCTTGCTACTTTACATTAAGCCATAACCTGAACGGCACGACAGAGAGGTAGTTCATAGGATGATTCCTAAGTTTGGGTTACCCACATAAAAAAACTAGTTGGGTTGTGGGTTTGACCCTATTGGTCCATACGATCAACTTCCCACTTTGATGAACGTATACGGAATAAACTGACTTCTTAGATACTGGGAAGTTAAAAAAATTCTGCAGCGGGCGCAAAAAAACCAAACGCCGGCCCTGATTATCAGGGCCAGAAGATTTATTGACGTTACCAAGGACCCAGGGGCAAAGTGATCAGGGTTTTTTGGGAGTCAATCCCCGGGTTTTTTGGTTATGACTCGAAAACTATCATTTTTTTATGAATATCCTCGCTAGTTCTTACAACTTCCACTATTTAGGTTTATTTCTTCGACGAACCGTTTAGGATCAAGTCCTATTTGAAAATTGGCATATTTCGGCTGTAGCCAACTTTTTTCATCCCAAAACTCTAATCTATTAGTAAATGCTGTCAATTCGTGAATTCGTAAGAATGAGAAACGGTGGTATGGTACTTCCTGAAGTAATATGGCGATTGAATAAACGAAGTTATGAGCTTGTGAACTTATTGAATACAAGTGGAAGTGATGGTCTCGCTTATGACCGTAGACAAACTGCAGGCGTGTCAAAATGCATATTATAAATGACAACGCTGCATAATGGGTGCCAAGGGATGGAGAACATTTCGAAAGTGGAGCTCGCAACGTCAGAATCGCAATGTAAGAATAACACACTAACAGCAGAGATGCCATGTAAAAGTGAGACAATGCTGACGCCCATAAGTTGCTGAATTTGTTCCAGAGATCAGGGGTCTAATGTCACTAATTAAAGGCGTCGTTGCAGATGAGACGATCAACTGCCACATGTCTTTTATAAATGACCTGCTCTCAATCCCATCCAACTCACTTCACAGCTTTGCTGAGGACAGTTCTATGTGTTACACGAAAAAGCACGTGACAGAACTTGTCTGCTTGATCGTGAACTTATTTCCATTTATGTCAACAGGGATATAAATCAGATTCCAGATTGGGGCCTCAAGAATCGGGTCGAATTCAAAGGAAAACAAACTACTCAGCCTTATTCTCGTTGTCGAGTGACGTGAGAGATGTGTCACTTCGACTTTAAATTGGTATTCTCACAGTCAATCTAACAGATTTCTGGCAAACAAATCGACTAAATTCGTATTTAATTGTCGCAAGGTAACGTGTGAAGCGACATTTTCCTCGATACGCGTGAAGGCATCGATAGTTTCATTCCATCGGGTCCCTCGTAGTCACGTCACTCGCCAACGAGAATACCACCAACTGTCTATTTCTAAGGAAACGCGCTCCTCAATTCCACTAATTTCAGTGGACAGTCTAGAACTGATGGCAGAACCATCTCTCGATATCCTAAGCATAACATTAACAGAAGATCTGCGTTGGAGTAATTACATATTCCAAATCGCTAAACAAGCATCACAATGCTTGTGGCTCCTTAAAAGAAGCAATTTCCTACTTCAGCCGTCGGCTAGGGCTACAATCTACAAATTATACATTCGGCCCCGCCTTGAATTCAACTCGTATCTCTGGTCAGGGGCAACGAGTAACATTTTTGCGTTGCTGGACAAGGTGCAAAACCGCGCCCTCCCACTCATTGGTGACGGCGCCATTTGCTCCGCAATTGATTCCTTAAGCCACCACAGGAATGTAGCGGCTCTGGTGAAATTCTACCGTATTTACCATAACGACTGTTCCGCCGAAATATATATCCTCCTGCTTCCATGGTAATGTTGACTAGCCCTTTCGGCTCATCCTCACTATATACAGCCCTTATTTTCACGCACAAATCAGTTTAGAAATTCGTTCTTTTCGAGAATAGCTCGACTGTGGAACAACCTCCCACAGTCAGTATTCCGGAACTCATACAACATCCAAGAGTTCAAACGCAAGGTTCATCTCCATCTCCCCATGCACCCCCTCGACTCCCTTTAATCTATCTTATCCTTTCTCTATCCTTCGAGCTAAGCTTGCTACCAGACAGCTGACCTTGGCAGGTACGACATGACGGCCTGGTAGTTCACAGAGTGACACTTAGACTAACACATACAAAATACGGAAGTGGTGGCGATCGTAAAGGCCTGCCCAAGAATGAACCTCGAATCTTAACAAGGATGTCATTGGAATTTTCATAGCCCTACTCCAATAGGTGTAGGTAGTTTATAAACCAACCTATATTTCCAATAATTAATTTTCAAAGCCTGTACTTACTATGTTAAACTCATTTTTTTAATCACGCTCCAAATTCTAAACTTTATTTACAATTATTTTAAATGCAGTGACTGCGCAGTGCCTTAGCAGGTCGAGGCCTCTACAGCTTTATTAGTTTTCGATTCCCTGATTTTAATTTTGCAATCAAACAAAGCAAACCGCAGAAAACGCAAATAAGACCGCATAGCACACATGTAATTTCACTGCCACATGGTGTTACCTGTTAATTATATATCCACAAAAACACGCCAATGCTATCTCGTTGTTAGTACGTGTAACACGTACACAAATCCTGCACGGAAAGTGCAACTCTCTAAGGGGAAGGATCAAAGCAACAACAGCAACAACAACAGCGACTATAACGAAGACAATGAATCGACGACGAAATTAATTTCCTACACTGTTCAACGACGATGAAGGTAAACACGTGCACGGGAAGCACCTTTGGATTTGAACGACGAACAAAACAAAAAACACAAAGGAAAAGGCGGAAAGCGCGGAAAATTGAAATTCCCGCAATAGAGCTCCGATAGTGGAGAGACTGGGCATTCACGCCCGAGATAAAGGCCGCACTACGTAGGGCTCCGATTAGCGCGGCCGAGTTGAAAGTGCAAAGAGGATTAAAGGCGCCAATCAATGGGAGCCTCTCAGGCTCGCATTTAATCCTGAGAATAGGCACCTTTTCCCAAGCCCTTCCGTCGAGGTGCCAGTGGCAGTCCGCTTCGTTGTTGTTGTTGGGCGTCTTACTCACCTCTGTGGCCCCCATTTATTGGGAATCCATAGGAGAACGATCGGGTTTTGAACACTTTTTTCCACCTTTTTGCAACGCGCCGTAGTGGATGTGAGGATGGAGAAAAACTCAATTAAATCGATTCCAGTGATTGGCTCTAGCAGGGTTCAATTAAGTCATGATACGCGGAATGCCTGGACGTGTTTCACCCTGCACCAACCAGCTACTTGGCTAGCTATGATCTGCTGACTTATCATTACGTGTCAAAGCTTTCTAATCAGCATTGCAATTACCTTTCGAAAATTACAGGTCACGGCATCGGAGCTGCTTTAATATGGAAATCTTTTTTTCAAGTTCAACTAAAATGCTGTTAATATAAAGTAGTACAGGTGTGCTCCGGTGGAATGTGGGTTAATAAACTGATTGAACTAACAGAAACGAGTCTGAATGGCTTCACGCAAATAGCTATCTACGGTTTCCGTTCGAA
Source organism: Thereva unica (assembly GCA_949987705.1). Lineage (NCBI taxonomy): Eukaryota > Metazoa > Arthropoda > Insecta > Diptera > Therevidae > Thereva > Thereva unica. The sequence continues at coordinate 219,410,024 of OX465281.1, forward strand.
ACATGTTTGTATTCCTGCACTGCGTAATTGAAAATCTCATACGAGTTCTACATTTTATTGGGAGTTTTTTGCTGATATGTAAGGAGGCTGGGGAAACCTCATGTGAACGAGGATGCGTCCAAGAGATGAACATTAAATAGTCTTAAACAAGCTACAAGTGAAGCCATGCCAATGTCCAATTTTCAATGTATGTAATTGCCATTAACGGAATCCTATTGATTATTTTCTTATGAAATTATGTAATATGATACATTTTCAACATAACTCAGTTAGAACTGCATTTCAGCTTTTTGACGCCACGTTTTCATTGCTGCAACAGAATACCGGTTAATATGTTTAATCAATCTTTTATTGACAAAATAAGATTTGACGATACCTTTTGAGCAGGGGTGGCTAATCCAAATGGTATCGCGGGCCACTTTGAAAATACATTATAATTCCCCGGGCCGGGGTGATTCAAAATTCATTTAATATAAGTTAAGAAGAGAGTTCCACAGTTGTGCTGCGAAGATAAAGTAAAAATCGATGACCAATTAACGTGCGGAAACGCAGAGACAGAAATTAATTATTTCTGAGGAATTGCGAAAGCTGTGCTCCTCTAGGATATCGTGAAGCAGTCGCAGAATCCTATACTCACGATAGTCACTTGCCAGCGCTTGTGTTTTTTGCGCCCGGTGCACTATGCCAAGTTGCGCCCCATAAGCTGTCATAATAATGCGTATAACATAAAAAGGAGATTACATAAGAGGTTTCATATGGGTCAACATCCAACCAAAAAAAATCTACCGAAAATGTCCTTTGCGAAGAATAGAGTAAGAGAGGACGATGGGGTGGGCAGATTTTTTTAACCTCTACATTCCTGCACTGAATTTTTAAATCAACATTTTGACGGCTGTGTGGTTGTTGTATTTTGTCTCCCGTTTTGCTAGGAGACTTCTTCATCGAATTTCAAAAGGGAATGGCCAATTTTTCTTGGTTGGCCTGTGTAAAACTGGCCATATTTATTTGTTAGACAGTAAAGGAACAAAACAAAAAGCAACTCAAAAGGAATTCTCGCCACAAGGAGAGGACACAAGGAATTTTTTCCTCTTCCTTTCGTTTCTAAATTTTACATTTTTTTTAAGTCTTAATTTTTGAAATTGCGCCCGGTGCAAGTGGAACATTCGCACCTATGAAAGAGCCGCTCCTGCACCTAAGGCTCGATTACATTGAGTGAGTTTACAAGCTAGTAGCCGGCGAGTTTACAAGCCGGCTTGTCAGCTAATGCGTAGTGATGACACTCAAAACTTTTCGTCATTTGCTAGTCAATGAAACTAAATAATGATATACTCGCAGTTAGCTCACTAGAAACTTGACACACGACTAGTTTACTAGTTAACAAGCCGACAAGCCAGAGACCAACGAGTAAAGTAACCCGGCTTTCAACTTCGGCAGATTGTTTATAATATACAATGAACATAATGATACTGGGTTAGTTTATTAGCAGCTAGTGAATTCGCCGGCTAGTAGCTTGTAGACTCGCTCAATGTAACGAGCCTTTAGAGAGCAGCCCAAAACGGAGTTCGAGTAGGTTGAAATGTGGTCAAAACGGCGCCCACAAACGTTAAAGCTAAAAGTTTATGGGCGCATAAAGAATCGAGAGAGGGATAGATGGAAAGGCCATGCAATAGAAGAGGTAGTAGTAAAGCTTTAAGCAAATTCAACGAACAACCCTTTTCAACAAGCCACAATGATAATGAAGTTTAGACAGAAGTCAAGTTTTTTTTAACTTCCTAGTATAGGAAGTTATTGTAATCGGTCCGAAAATCGAAATGGAAATTTTCGACGTATGTCTTTCAAGGTCCCAGGAGCATTTTAAGCAAAAAATTGGGAGGAAGTATGTGTGTGTGTGCGTACGTATGTGGTCATTTTTTCCTGCACGATATCGCGCGAACCAAAAACGATATCGACTTCGTTGAGGTGTCGTTCGAAGCGTATTAACCGAAATATGATCTGAAAAGATTGTCAAGCCGTTTTTTTCTTAAGTGGTTTTTATAATATTCGGTCGAGCGGTTTTTTGGTTTAAATGACATAAGTGATTTTTGTACCTGCACGATATCGCGCGAACTATAAAAGATATCGACTTAGTTGACGTGCCGTTCGAAGAGTATTAAACAAAATATGATCTGAAAAGATTTTTAGAAAAATCGGTCGAACCGTTTTTTTTGTTTAAACGACGTAAAACTATATCGACTTCTTTGAGGTGCCGAAAAAAGAATATTAACGAAGAAATGCTCTGAAAAAAATTTCATAATATTCGGTCGGGCCTTTTTTGTTTAAATAGAAAAACTTCCGCTAATTGTCAAAAAGACATTAAATTGACAAGTTTTGCTAATATCTAATAAACTCGAGATTTCCAGTAGTTACCGCAAAATTAGCTCTTTTTTGTCAAGTCTGACAAGTACTTTACAGTTACAGTTTTCCTAACATCTCCGAAAAGCTTTGGAATTTCCAACTGAAGTCATTCGCTTCCCAGTTTGTCAACGACGCTTCAGCACGCTCAATACGAATTTGAACACCCGCTTTAGTGCAGCGAACGAAATACGGTGGAAATGTTTGTTTGCTAACGTTCAGGAAAACAAATTCTCTAGAAAAACCTTGTGGATTTACCACTATTATAGTTATTTGAACTAGCTTCTCTCAGGATTACTTTGTCATCAATTCTGATACTAGTCAATTTCCCACTAGTGCTAAACGTATTTTGTAAGAAGTCAGTTTATTCTATCTTCGTTACTGGGAAGTTAATCGTGTGGACCGAAGGGGTCAAACCCACATCCCAACTAGTTTAGTTTTACTAACAATGAAACTAATGTGATCGCATCAGGTCACTGCTCTATTAACGCAAACAAGAGGAACCGAGTTTAACGCGAGAGCAGAAATTTCAGGACGACTAGTAGCAGAGTGAGAGAGATAAAAATACACTGGAATTTCGAAGGATCAGCCGCAGCAAATTTAATGTCGACCCTCTCTCTCTCTAGCAAGTAGATTTGGAAGTACTTCTTTATTTAGTGTTTTCTTAAATACCAAAGAAGTTCTGTACTTCTGTTCTGTAGAGAAGAATGGGTTTGGTGACCATGCATTTGATTTTGCGCAAAAAGCATGTTCAAAAACTTCGTAGCTGGTCGTTTTCTTTGTTAATCATCTCACTTACCTCAGTCATTAGGTTTTTTAACTCTGATATACTGTATATTCATATATTAAAACTTAAAATAAATATAAATCGCTTAATTTTACCACCACCAACCCCACCCCTTCACCCATCCCCCGACTTACTTACATTTCAAAAATTTACATTATAATCACTTTGTATATGAGTTCAATAATAAATGTTGTATAAGTACTTCAAAAACACATTCTATGGAAGGGAAAATGGAAGTACTTTCCGGCCTAGGCCATCGCCGTGTTAATGTAATGTCTTTTTGTACTGGTAGAAGTACTGGACTGCTTCTGCAGAAGTATTTCTAGTTTTTAAAATGTAGTTCTGGTCCCTCTTAAACGTTAATTTTAGGATTAAGATTCCAAAAAAAGATTGTTGCAGATAAATGCTTGAATTTGTTTAATTTTGAGGTATACAAGTTTCGATTATTGCTGATTAGTTAATTTCATGTGTTTTTTTTTCTAATTGTTAGCCCTGATGAAGCGTTAAATAAACGTGAAACGTTGGCGAAAGAATAAATGACGGTGTTTCATTTACTGGTTTTGTGATCGGGAAGTTTGGCCTATACCAGCGACATACAACTGTAGTTTTGGAATTAAACCAAATTTCACAACTTTTTGTCCTAGATATAACAAATTACTACAACTTCAATGTTAAGGCAATTCTTTCGTATGTTTGCGAAATATGGAAAGTCGTTCACAATTCATTGCAATGCGTCTTCAAGTTTTCATCTCAAAAATCTGCTGGCAAGATAAAATTACAAGTGATGTGACGCGCTGGCCAAGAAAGGATAGATGACAAAATCATGCAAAGCAAAAGAATTGGAATTGCCACACCTCGCGAGGTGCAAATGAGAATCTAGCTAAACAGGCGCTTGACTGGAATCCGCAAAGAACCAGTTGGAAGACCTAGAACAACGTGGAGGAGAACCCTACCAAAAGAGACCACAGCAAGGAGGACAACTATTTCTGCAATATATCACATGCGGGAAGAAACAGAACCATCCACTCATAACACATTAGCTTTAGGCCAAAGAAGTGTGCTTGCTTGTAAATATGCTTGTTTTCTCTGCTACATCCATGTCACTCAAGTTTGCTGCGGATGCGATCTTTATTTTGAATTGAGAAAATCAACCCGAATACTCGGTACACCCCGAGAGCTAATTCTTTATGTCAGGCTGAGGAGTTTAGTCATTTCCACTGACATATAGTAATGGACTGCTAAATGAGCAAAATCCCGTACAAAGAAATGGCACCAAAAACTATTCCTGCCTCGCTCCCACGTTAAATCCCAATGAACTGTAATCGTCAGCGCATGTCAGCGATATAAACATAATTAGAAAAAAATAGACAGGTATAGTTTTCGTTCTTCTGTCTCACTCTTGAGCTATTTTGAAAACTTCGTTAAACAGGGGAAATAACCGTCACGGTTTTGGAATAAATACATTTATTTAATGAAAAAACTGCTAATAAATAAAAATGAGTGAAGGAAATTTATTTCCGTTAATTGTAACAAACATCTTACCACTTATTTTCTCCTAAATTCGAAGAAAATTGTTTTGTTTGCATAAAAAAGGTTTTCTCCTTCTGGAGAAAAATGGTGCCATTCAGCATCGTCAATCAGCAGTCCATTACTATATGTCAGTGGTCATTTCGCATAGCTGGCTCTTTTTTTTCACGTTGGAACCCTCTGGTACAAAATATTTTGTTAAATCTTGTTGAATCTCGCGGGCCACATGCCCGGGTTAGCCTTCCCTGCTCTACACTGTATTGGCAATATTTTGCTCACATTTCTCTTTTTTCGGTCCGGGATTTCTTGTACTGCAGCTTTTTGAAGTCGGACATTTCTATATTCCACCACGGGTGTGGAGACTTTCTTACTATATTTGGCAGCACGCAATACCTTGTAGGCCGTACTTGAGTTGACTATATCCCTGGATGCATGCGTCTCGCCTATGTAAGTACTATACTTTTTTGGTTATTCTACGAAAACCTAGATTTTAGGTGGATTACATCTTTCGTGAATCCCATTCAATGTTATTAATAAATGTAATGAAAAAAACACCCTTAAATGGGCCAGGCCGGTCAGGGCCGGCGAATCGTGTTGGGCCCGGGAGGATGGTCATCAGATAAGCACATCCCCTCCTCCGAAACTTTTATTTGTTAACAACTATTCCTAAAAAGGCAAAAAGGTCCCTCTCCTGTGGATCACAATGGGACCTCTCCTGTGGATCTCAATGCATAATGAATGATGTACGCCTCGATGAGATCGAATTATGCGCGAAACAAGTTATATTAAAGCCCGCCCTGAAACTGCTGGTCTGCCATTTTCTGAACACAAAACTGTAACCATGCTGATCAGTAACCTGGGAAAACAAGTATCCGTAAAAATCTAGATATAGGAACAGATCATTGACCCACAGCTCGCGTTAAGGTACTTGGGAGTGTTGATCGACCATGATCATGGCGAGGGTGGTTAGCTCTACGCACTGCCAGTCTTAGACAAGAGGGCTAACAGCATAAAGGACCATAACAGATGGAAAAAGATACATGCGTGCGGTGTATGCGGCGAATTTACGCGGCCAGACTTGAGTGCTTGGGTTCCGTCTAGTCTTTTACAAATAATCCAAATATCTAAGCGAAGAGTGCATGTGTCCGTGTGTGCGTGTGCTGGTATTTGACACTATGGCGAATGTGGCAATGCGAAAAAGTTGTAAGTAGACCGACTTTTGCGTTACGTGCGTTCCGTTAACGTAACTATATGTCAGTTTGCATTCTATTATATCAATTAACGCACGCACCAACGTACGCATGTATCAGTCTCCAGCTTAAACGTCCTTCGTGGGTGCTGCGCATAGAGGACCATATCCAACCGGCGTGCATGGTAGCGGGAATTATGCCCATGGAGATGTTAGCGAGAGAAGGCATCTGCCACTAAGATCCAGAATATCTTTGAGCGAAGACGGCGGCGCTGCGAGTCTGTAAAGTAATGTCAAGATAAATGAAAAAAGTCTGTAAGGACTTAGGACCTCGGTAATCATAAGAGTAAGGCGCCTGGCTACCACACAGAAAGAATAAAGAAAGAAAGGAGTCGGTAGACCCTCAGACTTATCCCAAACGTAGATTGGTTACGAGGGAGTGTGAAAAAGTACGACCTTACGCAGTTCTTGGGTGGAAATTGCGGATATAGAAAATAGCTCCACCGTTTCGAGCACGATGGCTCAGCGCTGTGAGTGGTATCCAGGATAACGCAGAGCAAGTCTTCTTTTCTTGTGTGTGTTTCGACGAATATGGGTCTGAACCAGAGGCATTATTCATATCACACGCTTAGTTACTGTCAAATTCCGGGTGGGTATTTTGCCTACCCAGAATTTTCGGGTGAGTACTATTACCCACCATACCCACATTATCCGCCAGCTAATCATGTGGTAGTTTGAAATGATATTCCATACTTTCATTATGGGCTCCTACCTAATGGCAAACTCAATTTTTGTCCCTTTAAAGCCCGCGGATACTTAATCGTATATGTTATATCTACATTTAGCTTTAGTGCAGCAATCCTCATATTTTTGCCCAAAAACTACAAAAGAAACTTTAAAACAAGCTTTAGCCGGAAGCGGACAATTTCCGAGTTTTTAATCGCTTTTTTGGTGCTGCATTTCAAAAACATACTCTTCCTTTTCGCATGAATAATTTTTTACACCATCATTTTGACACAGCACAAAAACTCGGTGAACGATTTCAATCTCTTATGGATTCCATATTTCCAACGCATAATTCCGGGCACACCAAAAAACGTTCCATTTTTATCGCTGTTCATCGTTCTTATCACATTTGGAGCAGATACTTTTGGCGTGTTTTCATTTTCATCGCGTATCGTGAATCTATTTCCTAGCCACTAATTTTCCTCATGTCAAAACACCCAGCCACGAGGTGCCATGAGGTCATGAGAGCCCGACATTGAAATCGAAAAATCACCGGGACGTATAATTTGGGTGCTGTTGACTGCGTCCACCTTGTCATTAGTGGTCATTAAGTGCGATCTCCTGGTGTCTTTTGTCCCTTGGGAATAGTGGCCCAAAAACACACTTCAAACTGGGCGATGTTCAGGTTTGTCGATGGCTGCCTGGAAATGCTTTGATGTTCACCGCATATCCGATTTTTTACATTAGTTTTCTTACATCAACTGCTATCGCACGGCCATCGTGTATAAGATCAAGGCGCCAGCAAAAGAGTATCAGGATTCGTTTATGTTTTTCTTGCTTTTATCACTTCTTGTCAACCTTCAATTATCCAGGTGAGTTTTTGATGGAAAAAAACGTTTTCTCTCTGCAATCTTGCGCTAACATTTACATAAATGAAATTTAGATTGAAAGTGAAACTACTTTAAAGTAATGAATTGAAAATTAATATTGGCTTTGTATAAAGGAAAAAGGTTAGTACCCATCGAACCACTTACGCCGAGTGTTGACTTGCTTTCAGAATTGATTTTCTTTCATCATTTCATCAAAATCAGCGGATATACATATGTGTATACGGTACAAAATCTGTGAGCACTTTGAGCGTGGTTATTCATGATTAAAAGAGTTAGCAGAATTAGTAAAACCATGGTTAGGTAATTTTCAAGTGATTGTTGTGGCTTAGTTACGTCCAAAACGCGAAACGGCCACGAATCGGCGGAAGGCATTGTGGCGGTCACATAACTTCAATTTAGTACCGATCGAACAAGCACCATTCGTTCCAATAGTCAACTACTCTCACATCCACTTATTGGGAGATGTGATTTTACTACCCCCAGCCAAACAAGCCCGAAACATACGTAAATCCATTGAGACAGCTTTCAAAGGTGAAGGACTACCGAAAAGACATTATAAACAATGCCCTGGCAGCCGTCTTAAGGTAGGGGCCACGGAAGCCTAGGGAGTAAGGCGTCTGGCTGCCATCCCAGAGGTCCCGGGTTCGAATCCCGGCCTTTGCCTTTTCCACTTTCCCACCTACATATCTTTCCTTCTTTCTCCTTCTCTCTTTACATTCCTGATTCCTCCTGCCATAGCCTTGTCTTTATTTATGGAGCTAGACATTCGCTCACAATCATCAAGACAAGATCCGGCTCATGCTTGACTTTCTTTATCGAAGCCGTAAGAGTAACGCAGGGTACAGTCGTCAGCAAAACTAAGAAGGGGGTTGGAAGGGATTGAAAATAGTTCATTTATAAAGATAAGGAATAAATCAGGAGGAAAAACTGCTCCCTGGGGGACCCCGCAGAGATCGGGTGGGGTTCGGATTTGATGCCATCCAATATTACTTTGATTGAACGGCCAGAAAAGAAACTGTCAATGCAATTCTGAAGAAGTGGGTCAACACCAATAGCTTTGAGTTTGGCTAGCAGGGCTGAGTGCCATACTCTATCAAAAGCCTTAGAAATACCTAGAGCAACCAGACTAGATTCACCAAATCGATGTAAATTTCAGTTGAGGTATTCTGTAAGGCAAACTAAAAGATCGCCAGTGGATCTTTTTTGTCGCAAACCTGTTTGTCGTTTATAAGTCGGATTCTAGATATCCCTTAAGCTTTTTGTTGATTATCGTCTCCATGGTTTTGGAGAGAATAGAAGTAATTGCTTTTGGGCGGTAGTTGGAGGGAAGGCTGGAGTCACCTTTTTTCGGTATTGGCTGAACATGGGCAAGTTTCGAAGATTCTGGATAAACTCCGGAGGAGTATGATAGGGCAAAAAGTTTGCGCAGAGGTTTAGCCAAAAGTGAGGCGCATTGTTTTAAGACGATGAGGGGTATATTATCTGGTCCAGTGGATTTGTTGGCATCGAGTTCTTTGAGACACAAGAGTTTGAGAGTTCATTTACCTCGCTATATGCACCAGGCCGCTCAGGACGCATTCTGCTGTGTAAGAAGGTATGGATGTAACGATCTATTTATAACATTCACTACCAACCTTAAATGGGATAAAATTAGTCGAGCGTTATCTACTGAGCAATTACTTTCTGATCATCATGACATCATTGCAAGATTTTTTACAGAAATACTCAAGAAAATGAGGTTCATTTTCTTGTAATATGTATGGTGTAAAATGCAAAAGCGTGGCGTGACAATTGTCATTTTCGGAGCTCATATCGCTATTTACATGATATTAAAATAAAATCAAGTATTTTTTAAATTTTGTCATTACGTCTGCATCTAGCTGTCTGTCTGTTTATCCAGGCTAATTCTAATTTTAGGACTATCACGTCATGAATCAGTATTTTCTTGGGCATTTAAGCTACTTTCTACTCTGATTTGACTATCGGATCAGACCGAAAACGACTCGATAATCGAAGGAACGCGAATGAAATGTTTCTTTCACTGCGAGATATTGTTCTTTCAATTGGCGGAAATACTGTGGATCATTATGGTTTTCCATCTCTACAATGAACCAAAGTTAATCAATGAACAAAAATAAGTCTATCATCACATCAACAGTGTCAATATGGGTGAATTTTTAAGGCCCACCAAGAGGCATTGCCAAATTAATCTCATATTTGCCAAAATACTTGCAGATAAAAGGGTTACCGTAGCAGGGTCATTAGCAGAGATGGCGCCAACTTTAATCACGTAAGGAAAAATGGCCCATTCTAAGTTTGAGATACCGATCAGAGAAGACCATATTGGAAATCTTGCGTGCAACATATCTTAAACCAGTCCAAAAACTAAGGTTGGCAGGAGGTTCGTTGCTTGGGATGAATACACCATGGTAAATAAAGTATCTATTGAAGCCGTTAATAGAACAGTGCAAGATTAAAAAAGTTAAAACCAATTAGTTTGAGGAGTAACTGTTTTATTGGCATAGATTTCGGGCAAACGTTGCCGCTTGTCACGACCGATACGCTGGCCGATATTTTTAATGCACGTCTAAAATGATCACTCATTAAAGGACAGATTGAAAAACGTCATTTAAAACAAAATAAGAAAGCGCATTCGGAAATCTCAGAATCCTGTACTATTCTGCTCAACATAGGACATAGAAATTGTTCTGAGATTAAGGATACGACACTGAGCTGTTGAGCCAATTACGAAATCTGAATATGGCTAGATATCTGTTGCGCATGTAGCGCAAAATATTTTTGATGGTGGTGCTCAACCTCGAATTTGAAAAAATTTGTAACATATTTTTTTTATAGATAACTAAATTTTTTTTGCTAGTTTGCAAATAAAAATCGCAGTAACTGAAAATTAATTGTTGGTCTACTGAATTGCACAGGTAAAATATAAGTAGCGATGTTAGTATCTGCGGTTGGCCAATTCTAATAAGAATAAAAGCAGCTACGATTGATTTCAATGAAAAAAAAACTATCAATATGATGATTCAGAGCAACTAAAATATTTACAAAACTACACCGTCGCTACTTTACTTTAGTGAGTCTTCGAATAAACTATTCTTTCTACGTCATAAGATGACTTCAAAAACATTTTTCAAAACCCCCATTAATAAAATTTTTGTTTAGTTAAATCACTTTTATACCAACTAGAAAAACCTGGTTCAAGAAATTCTTGCCACTGTAAATCACATAATTATGGAACCCAGAGAATAGTGCAAAACCCAGATTACTAAATCTTGGGGTTTATTGCGTGCACTGTCTTTATAAATATTAATTCTTTATACTGCGAATCACAAGATGACGGACAGCTCTGTTCATTTTGTTTGTAATATGATCTCTGCTGAGCTGAGGTAATCATTACATTCATTGAGTGTAAAATTTCATTGGAATGTTTAAATGTAGGATGAATATGAGTTTTTCACAGTTTTCAGAAGATTGCCAGTTTCAGTCTTCAACTTGTACTAAAAATTAAATAAGAGACTAACTCTTGTAGTACCTAATGTAATTTCATTTCCAAATAAGTAAAATAAATATACATATGGGTGATTCCATATCAGATTTGCAATCGATATTGTAAATTTCGATGAGATAATTTTTTTTATGCTTTTTATCGAAAATAAATCGACACGTATTTTTTTATATAGCTAAAAAAAATTTTTTTGGCGGAATTAGGATTTTTTGAATTTTTGATGAACTGCCTTTTTCGCAATGAAAGTCGCTTTTTACAGCCCCAATAACTCGAAAACCGTACATCGTAGAAAAAAAATGTATTAAATATAAAAATTCGGTTTTTTCTTCTTCTTTGCAATGGTTTAATAAAATGATTTGTTTTAACAATTTTTTAGCACCAAAAGTTAAAATGTTTATAACAAATTAATTTTTCTCAAACTTGGGCCATTTTTATTTTCTTTTTTTTAATCTCAATAAATTCTCCAAAGTCTTCCCGTAAACCTAAACACAATTTCATAATGGTATCAGAAGTAGATCTTGAGCTATAGAATATCAAAGACCATCATGCACCGTGCGTGCGCCGACCAACGACTCCAACGAGCGTCAATTCACTTCGCGCGCGCCTAAGAGACAAAAAAATGAAAGTTACCTGAATTTTTCCCGATTTGCAGTCGGCACGATGTACATAATACATCGTTTTCTTTCAAAATTGGCGCACGCACGGTGCATGATGGTCTTTGATATTCTATAGCTCAAGATCTACTTCTGATACCATTATGAAATTGTGTTTAGGTTTATCGGAAGACTTTGGAGAATTTATTGAGATTAAAAAAAAGAAAATAAAAATGGCCCAAGTTTGAGAAAAATTAATTTGTTATAAACATTTTAACTTTTGGTGCTAAAAAATTGTTAAAACAAATCATTTTATTAAACCATTGCAAAGAAGAAGAAAAAACCGAATTTTTATATTTAATACATTTTTTCTCTACGACGTACGGTTTTCGAGTTATTGGGGCTGTAAAAAGCGACTTTCATTGCGAAAAAGGCAGTTCATCAAAAATTCAAAAAATCCTAATTCCGCCAAAAAAATTTTTTTTAGCTATATAAAAAAATACGTGTCGATTTATTTTCGATAAAAAGCATAAAAAAAATTATCTCATCGAAATTTACAATATCGATTGCAAATCTGATATGGAATCACCCATATGTTAAAAGGGGAATTGTATCATTTCACAAATTTCAAATCTTTAACTAAACGATAATAATAAATACCTTTTCGTATCTAATAGCAACAAAATAGAATCACAATAGCATACAAGGTTTCTTTTCAATTTCACTTATGCTGTTATGACCAGGGGCGGCGCTTTAATAGGTGCAAATGGTGCACTCGCACCGGGCGCAACTGGTCAGGGGCGCAATTTTATAAATTAAAATTTAAAAAAAAATTCTTGTAGTTTGTCCGGAAATCGTCAAATTTTTCGTAATCTTGATGGATGGTATGGACTAAAAAATGATTTCTTAACATTTTATTCCACGTAATCGATTTTTTAGAGCCTTTTGTTGACTGATTATTTTAAACTAAACCGAAATTTTTTGTCATTGACTGCAAATTTAATAATGGGTGTTACCGCCTCGGGCTCCATGACGTCCCAAATATCCGTCAGCGGTCTTGGGCTCTCCTAGAGTAATAAGTGCTGGTACTCTTGCCCGAACCCGCCTTTTAAGGTTGTCCCAAACGTGTTCGATTGGATTAAGACCAAGACTACGCAATGGCCATGACAAAGTTTAAATATCGACCTCATTAAGGTATTGTGTGACAGATCTAGCGAAGTGGGAAGGTTTATTAATGACAAGATCGGTACGGGCCTCTAGAGAGATACCAAATCTCTATTGATTTACCTTGATAACCTACTGTTTCGGTTGTAGCGCCGGGAGCAAATCTCTCATTTTTACTTCTGTAGACGTGCTGACGCCCATCTGGACCTCTTAAGGCTATTCTGCTCCCATCTGAAAACAGTACGTCCTTCCACTGCTCCATAGTCCAATCACAATAATGTTGGGCAAAACCAAGTCTAGCTCTTCGGTGCTGTGGGAAAAGCGGTGTGGCGCGAGTTGGACGAAAAGCCCTTAAATTTCTTTCTGCCAGTCTTCTTCTAATCGTACGTTCACTTGCACTAACATTTCTGATCTCAAACAGACGCGTACGAGCTTCAGTAGCTGTGAAAATCTCGATCTCTCAACACGTTGGTGACAATAAAGGTGGAAGTGCAATGATGCCTGCCTTGACCTGACCTCCGGGTGTATGAGCCAGTCTCCCGATATCGTCTAAAGGCATCCCGTACCGTTGTTCGAGGTACATCGAGTATACCGATGTCCGAACTCATGTGGATCGAGCGGGCGCCAGAAATTCACGAATTTCTGCCCAAAGTACATGTAAGAAATAGTGGGGAAATTCTACTTCCCCTTGTGCCGGAACTTACCCGAGATTTTAGCTTCCAGATTTTTATAAATTTTCTGCCCTTGTAAGTTTTTACCCAAAAAGTGAAGAAACAAACATTCGTCTTCTTGAATCAGAACTAAAAATTGAGGGGCAAAATCCACCGAGTGAAAGAAAAATGTTTACTGCTCTGGAGTGCTTTTGAAAATTCTTTAGAAAGCGCTATATCAACTCACTCAAAGGAAACAGTTACATATTCCGATGGTTCTGTAATGCGTACCTACTGCTGTTTACTGGGATTGATATAACTTCAAGTTTCGTGATTTGTTAAAAGAGATAAATAAACGATAAATAAACGAAATGAGAAGCACAACATCCCTTGTAGCGAGAATCAGTGGAAGGGGCGCAATATGGCATTCTGCACCGGGCGCAGAAAAACAAAGCGCCGGCTCTGGTTATGACACTTGCTTTTTTTCAGCGTCTAATTTTTAAGTATGAAAAGACAGCGACATTTTGATATGAGTGAGAAGAAGGCTTTGCTTTTTCGTATGGTTTCCATTGTGTAACTAGAAAATTTCAAATAATAAATATCTTTTCGTATCTAATAACAATATAATATTATCCTAATCTTAGCAATCACGAACTTTTAATTTGCCAACAAGAAAAATTCATACTTTTTCTGGAACTTTTCGAGTTAGCTAAACTTTTTCACGTAGATTAGCTTCAATTTTATCATATTGCTAGTCCTTCGCACTCATGCCAAATATCCGTAAAGAACTTTTCTCCATTTCTAAACTTGCTAAAAAATGTAAGATTCTTTTGAAAAAAAGTAAGTGTCATAACTTTGTTGTAACTGAGAGTAATTTCTAAAATAAAATTTATGCTAACTAATGTAAGAAAATTCCATCGGAATCAATTCCAGCGTAGTTTAGAATTGGACTGAATACTTTGTTTGACTGACTTAGTAGTTTGTTACGCTCTTTTTAAAACGTTTTTGTTAGCTCGCTTTCCTGTCTGTCTATTTGTCCGGTACAGATTGTGCAATCGACTTTTTGAATACTTCCGGTTATCCTATCAATTAATTTTCTACACAGCTTTAGCTCCGATGACAATGCAATATGCTATACTCAATATACTGTTTGATCCACGGCGGCCGTCTCAAGAGATAGGATTAACATTTTCTTTACAACATCCACGACATGGGAACTAAAGTAAAGGGTGTGATAAGTAGAATACAATAAGCTATCGTGAATCTAGCATGGCGGCCAACACAAACTGGTGGATTACCTACTTCGTTACAACAACCTAGACATGGGTATCAAATGAAGGGACATGTCAGGTAGAATAAAATAAGCTACATATGTGACGTAATTCAAAATTCAATACGGGCACCAGTTACATAATGGAAAATAATACGATATGAAGTAAAATGAAAGATAGTCGTTTTAGATTTTTTTTATGTGGGTGACTAGAGGCTCAGGAAAGGACCTTTATACTGTCGACAATCTATTTTCTTATAGAGTGCAATGTCTAACAAGAGCTCTAGTCGAGGAGGAAGGAACTGCCACAACCTACCACCCGCAATATTTTTAGTCCCCCTACTCCCAACCACGCGACTTTGACATCGGGGCATCAAGAAACAGCTCGTTGGAGTGTTAGGCCTCCTGAAACGAGTTGAATCTCATCAACCAACCGCTGATATGCGCTGTGGTGGAGCGGGGAAAGTCTAAGGACGGCTATGAGGAGGAATCAGGAATGTAAAGAGGGAAGAAGAAAGAAGGAAAATTATGTAGGAGGGAAAGTGGAAAAGGCAAAGGACATTGGGGCTGCAAGGATTCGAAGCCGGGACCTCTTGGATGGTAGCCAGACGCCTTACTCCCTAGTCTACCGATAATTACGACTGAAATTTAATTTATAGATGTTTTTATATGAAGAAAGCAGTTAAATGCAATAAAAATACAAGTAAGTGCTTTTCAGTAAATGAAAAATAATATGAAGTAGTCCTCAAACTGCGATTTTGGACTAGCGAATTTTAATTCCGTAACTATAGGTACAGGTACATTTACTCGTGTGTAAGAGCAAGATTAGTTGCGAGTACTTATGAGTGAAAATAGTGAAAATGATCAGAAAAGAAACGCAGCTAATATTTGTAAGATTTAAAACGAAAAAACGTGTCCGTCTAAATTCCGCCACGTAGAATTTTCCCAATTTTCAGTACATTTCAGTTCCGTGGGTCCGTCTCTTTTTCACTACCTAAGTAAATTTTCCGTTCGTTTTCCGACGCTCTTAAACGTTGAAAAATTCAGTGTTATATTTTCACCCGGGTAAACTTTCCAAGAGTGTGGTTAGGGTATTATTTCCTTTACGTTCGTTCGTCTTTTTCAAAATTTCATAAAATCTTTCGCCTGCGGTCGTCTGTATTCCTCTCCGTTCTTCTTGTTGTGGAAACTTCCATAAGGAAGTGCACAGCGTTGAGTTCGCAGACTTAAAGAACGAGAACGATGCTGTGTGATTCAGCCTTTAATCAGCTCGACTAGGGTACAATCTGTGACAGTCAGTATTTCCAAACCCCACAACATCCAAAGGTGCATTGTTTACCATTACCTACCTTCAAAACCTTCGTCTTCTAATTTCAAACATGATACCTATCCCTCGAACTAAGCTTGCTACTAGATATGGCAGCGTGACCAACAACATGACGGACTGCTAATAAAATGGATGATTCCAGGCACTGGCGTGCACACGGGTATGGCAGGTATGGCAGCTGCCATACCAAACAAATCATCGGCGCCCCAACGACTCCAAAAAAATAAAATCTATTAAAAAAAAAAATTTCTTCTTTATTTGAATTTTTTCAACAATTTGTTTTCAATTCAATTCAATTTGTTGATATTTTCAAACAGAATTTTCTGAAAAATGCACTGCGGCTGTATAGAGTGCGCAGTGCATTTTTAATACTAATAAAATGAGGCCAAGTTGCTGTTCATATATAAACGAATAAACTGCAAAAAAACGCTAAAAATCGAGTTTTTAAATGCTCATAACTTTTACAAACAAAATGACTTTGTTATGAAACTTGTGAAAAGTATAGTCTTTGAGGAGTGCAATAAAAGCATTTTTGAAAATTTGCAAAATAATAAACAGTTTTTGCGAAATACCGTTTTTTCGAGAGAGAAAAAAAAAGAAGTCCTTGGCGAATTCGATTATCTCATAGCCATCAGCACCTACAGAAACCGGTTTGGGCTTAAAATGTTCT
Source organism: Thereva unica (assembly GCA_949987705.1). NCBI lineage: Eukaryota > Metazoa > Arthropoda > Insecta > Diptera > Therevidae > Thereva > Thereva unica. The sequence goes on from OX465281.1 coordinate 219,426,731, forward strand.
CGAAGAGTTATACTATATATTATTTTTGTTACACACGCACATTGTTACTTCATTGGAAACATGCGAAATGATGACTGCAAAAGCGAAAAACAAATTTTGCCAACAAAGTTCCATTAATTCATACCATTGATTATATTCTAAGTAGATATGGACAAACGCGAGTCAAATTACCACGAGCTGGGAGCACTAGTATCGCAGGGTATTATGCCCCGATATATATGGTTAAATTTGGGAAATTTGGCATCAAGCGTAGATGCGACGTACCAAAAAAATCCTTGTATAGATTTATTCAAACGTCTTGACATTCCGCGCATGTACCTCAGCAAAGCTCTTAAAAATGTTTAAAAGCCCGGACCAAGCTTTATTTAGCTCCTCCCATCAAATCACTTGCTGCCATTTATTCAGTCACGACTGCGTATTGCTAGAGAGGGGTGTATTTTTCTGAGGCTTCAATGATTATTTATAAAAATTACAAATTATGAATGAAAAACGTCCCTTTTTATATATTTTTTTAATTTAAGGTTTTTGTATTTTACACATTTGCTACAGAAATAATTTGTAGCATTTCTACTAAAGAAATACGAAATTTTTGTTTTTTTGATTACTAGATTGTTGACGTTTCCTGCCAGTCGCATATGCGCTTCTGCCCGGGAGGTTGTGTTGCTTGCGACTGCGGGGAACTGCAACTGTCGGTTTATGAATGAAAACGCTCATTTATTCAAAGGAATTTTTTTCAGCATTTTTTAAAATTATTTTAAATTTAGAAATGAGAAATATTTCGCATAATTAAAGTGAAATTATGCTTATTATGTTGAATAAACTGCCTTTGTTGAGCAGGGGCTTTACATGTATTTAAAAGCTCTGCTCAACACATAGAAAGATAAATTAACTTTATTCATTCGGCATGCGCGCATCCAAGACCAGGGTTGCCACTAAACAAAAAATTTTGGAGCCAAATTTTCCGAGAAAAAGAGCCAAAGCTGATAAAAAAGAGCCAAATCAAACACGATTATATAAACATATATTTATTTATATGTGTAGACAAAACATAAATATATTCTTCTAGAAACATCTTAAAATATTATATAAAAATTAATTCAAAGATAAATTCAGACTTTTTTAAATTAAGGTATATAAAAATAAAGTTTAAGTTCACCATATAAATGGCGATAACAACAAATTATTACAAACAAATTATTTTATTTTAAAATATCAACTGAAAAAGACTTTAATTCCTTTGCGCACATTATTGAATCAATTTTTGTTATTGCTAATTTATTTCTAGTTTTAGTTTTAATCAAGGAGTATTCTGAAAATTTTCTTTCTGCGGCAGCAGAGCTATGTGGTAAGCTAAGTAAATCGAAGACAAATTCACATAAATTTTTGAACATTGGTTCATTAATCGCATTTTTGAGGGTATTTATTTTGCACCAGAACTCTTCTACATTATCATCAGAAGTACATTAGTTATACTGTTTTGTAGTTTCTTTGCGAGTATGTAATTAGGAAAAATCAAATCAGTTAAAATTCAAGATCAAGTTGAAAGAAAAAGGCAAAAGAGCCATTTAAGTTGAAAAAGAGCCAAAGAGCCAATTTTAAAAGTTTTTTTGATAAAGAGCCACAAATGGCTCTATAGAGCCAAAGTGGCAACCCTGTCCAAGACCCTCTTAACTACAGGCCCCGAAGGAGAGTTTTTCATGGTGGTCAACTCGGTCCAAAAATTCACCGGAGTGAGCGGAATAAACATGGCGCGGAATAAGTTCGGGAACGTTTTGGTTATAATATGTATTAGTTCAAGAGAGAACTTCATGGCCTGTAATGGAGAGGGTCTTGGCGCATCCCTTCCCAAATTATTTTGTTGAGTTTTTTCTGCGTTTGTTGCCGTTTTAACTAAAAAGAGGGATAATGATAGAACAATATTTATAAAATTTGGCAACGAGGTGCGCAGAACTGCTCAAATTTTTTGTGTCACGGCGTTTGAAAAATCTATACATTTATCATCATCATACCTTTACTTTCGATGTAAAAATAATTAAAATGATATACATTGTCTCTGTTGAATAAAACTTATGGTTAAAAAGAATCAGTTTTTCCCGCCGACCCCTTTTAACGCCATTTTATTTTCAAAAACACCCGGAACACAAAATATGATGAAGAAGATGGACGCACGCAGCGCCGCCGACAGCCTTTCATTTCTCTCGTCTGTTGCCGCTCTTTTTGGAAATAAAATGGCGTTAAAAGAGTTCTGCGGGAGAAAATGATTATTTTAAACCATAAGTTTTATTTAACAGAGACAATGGCCGCGTTTACGCGCGAGTTACTTTAACTCTGTTAAACTAGCACTGTTAACTGAGCGCCGTTTCTAGCAGGCCATTTGATAATTCACATTTTACAACTAATAACAAGCAAAAATAATAACATTTCTTATTTTACAAATACCAAAAGGCTAAAAAATTAATAATAAAATGAATGTCTTCTAAATTATTTGCTTACAACAAAAATTTATAAGCAAACACCAATCCATTTTGACAGTATTGAGCTGTGCTACATTTTAGCTAAGTCAAAAAGCAGAAATAAGTTAGCTAACAGCGCTAAAAAAAATTGCTGTTTTTAACTTACCTAACTCAATTAAATTAACTAGGGCATAAACACGGCTAATGTACCTATATCATTCTAATTATTTTTACATCAAAAGTAAAGGTATGATGTTGATAAATGTACAAGGATTTTTTTTGGTACACCGCGAATAATTTATATCATCTATTTTATAAACATCAGTAAGAATTTTACAAATTTTAACTTCCGGTCAAATTTTCTATGAGAAAAAACAAAAACAAATAAAAACTAATGACTTAATTAGAAAGCTTAGAGTCTCCACTTTAAAACCCTTATTTATTTTTTTTTGCATACATTTTAGCCAAAGATATTTTAGCTTTTACCCGAACACCTCGCTTGAGTGTTTGAATTCAGTAATTTGGCGCGCCTAGAGATTTCGAACTCGCTTTCTTAGTTTTAATAATTTTTTATAATAATAAAAAAAACTTTTTGTTAATAATTTATGGTTTACATTTTTTTTACGTGGTGATATTGGTTTAAAAAAAAAATTTTTTTTGAGGCAAAACGCAAAAACCAAATTAACGAATTTGTTTTCGAGATTGTGAACTTAGCATACACTTTAGAGCAGCAAACTTTTTTTTATCGTTTTCTACACCCAAAGAAGTACCTATGACCCAAGGGCTCATTACTCTGGAAGTTGATACGCTACAGCCCTGATTTTTAAAGTTTTAGATAGGTGGGAGTATTCTGCGTGCATATCTTATAGGGTTACCAAAATACAAGCTGATATGTAAAACTCTAAAAAAAAAAAATTAAAAACGCCCTAGCTGCTAAACCGTTACGATTCCCCCCTCCCTCCCATACAATTTTTTGTTCGTCTATCGAAAACCTATCCACAGCCGGCCGCTTTGTTTACTTAGTAAATACACCCTGTATATTCAAAAATATGTACATATATGTACATATATTCAAAAATATGTACTATATGTCTGCAATAAATATTTAATATATTGTATTTTTGTTGTTTTTATATATATACATATATGTATATATATTTTAAATTGTTGTATAATAATAATTATTATCACATATATTTTTAATGTTTTAATCAAGGCATGAAAACCGAAACGAATTTCGGTCCGGTTACGGGTCGGTTATTGGTTTGTGTACTAGTTGTAACAAATTTAATAAACTAGTTGTAACAAAGTTAAAAAAAATAAAAATAACTCGCACCGCTGAAACGGTGATTGGTTCGGATTAACGAAATCGCATCAACGGCGTCGTTCTTCATAATTGCTCTCAAGTGACCGATGAAAAACTTGAGACCAGAAAATAATCTTTCGACGCTTACTTGAGTAGGTGGCACAGCTAACGCGACTTTGGACAATTCGAACAAGTGTGGTTTTCGCCAGCGTTCTTCTTGCCACCAAAAAAGAATGTTAATATTTCTGTCCAATCTTTTCATCTTCCCAAACTCTAACAAAAGAGGTCGAATCTCGTTTGCTGGAGATAAAGTATGTGGAGACTCGTCGAAGAACTCTCTGTCTTTTTCTTCGCATGAACCATTTTGTGTTGCGTGAACTCCACACTTGCTCTGCGCGATGCAGTATTTTGATCCGATTGTTTCACCGCCTCGTGCATCCTGCAGTACAATTTAGTCAACGTATCGACGGCTTGCTCCGTTTGAATCGACGACAAAATAATTTGATACCTCAAGTCGAGGTAAATGGCAGCAAGAAAGGCCTCGTTGGTAAAAAGTTGAAAAAGACGTCAAGACATGGCATATGGAATTTTGTTGGTGTCAATCTTGCATTGCATCCAGATTCCATAAAAGTCACCCATAGTGAGTTGTTCACTTTGCATTCGTATAGTTGCGGTTTTGGACGGTTGTAAAACTTTAACTATCTCTTTGATCTTCTCCAAGGTTGGTCCGGTCAGAGGTAAATCCGTTCTTTGTTCTAGACAAATTTGGGACAATGGATTAATACTCGTTTAAGAAATTTAAAACCCGATTTTCTGTTTTGGTCAAAATTTCAAAAGATTTTAAAATCATAATAGTCATTGATAAATAGAAAACCGATATATAACCGGGAACCGTTTGTTTCGGTCACGGTTATCGGTCTTACATTAAAATTTTTATATCAGTCCGGTTACGGTTCCGGTTTTTCCAATCGTTTCGGTTTTTAGGGGTTATCGGTCGGATTCCGGTTACGGTTTTCATGCCTTGGTTTTAATTATTATTATTATTGTTATCGTTATTATTTAATGTGGCGCCCCAAAAAATTCTGCCATACCAAAGGGGAGCCCCTGTGCACGCCACTGATTCCAGGGAGAATAAATTCTGCACAAAAATAATGTAAATAGTAACATGAAATATATTTTTAAATTAACTACACTAGGACAACAATTGCAGCTAGCGAGTTTGTATTTTATTTAGTTTTTATTCTTTTTAAACCAATTAATGGAAATTGGAAATCTATTGAGGTTTAAATCTTAGAAACTATATTATGCTTCAGCTTGTATTTATTACAATAAAACTTATGTAAATAAACAGAAAATATATTTTTTACAAGTTTGTTTTTTGTTGAATTTTCTTTCCTACGACAACGGCTGTAATTATTATTAACATTTCGACAACTCATTTTGCGTCTCAACAAAAAATTATTTTATAGTTCAATAACTAATTAAGTAAAAGAGATGATTTCTTTCTTTACAATTGTGGATTCAATTTTCTAAAATCCAAAATTTTGTGAATTTATTACGAAAAGAATCAAATTAATATGTATTGGTAATTAAAAACTCCTTTGTTAAAAAGAACCGACAATTTAATTCCAATGAAAACAAGTCCCAAGCTGCAAGCGCACCTGGAGCAGCATCTTGATAATATAAAAGAATCTGTGGAAGTTAAGAATTTTTCACGTTGATAAAAATATTTTCATTGCACCAAACACTCGTGTGTGAACTGAGCGTTCAGCAAAGTCTTGTCTGCATTAAAGGTGCACTTTCCGGCGATTTACACTGATTAAATTTCACCTACTGCACGAAAGCGCTGAATTCGCCGAAGGACCTTCTCTAGTTCATACGTAAACCCACGATGCTCCGCTTTAAAATTCAAAATGGCGTCGCCCTGACGACGGGCGTGGCAAAATTGCGGGGTGGGAATGAGAAATTGTAACCGAAGCAAGCCATGTGCTACTGCTACTTCCATCGCCAGAGACCAACGGAACCACCTCACTCACGCTCAAAGCACCTTTTCTTACCGACCTGGCTAGGTGGGACGCACAGCCAGGAGGCTCCTTCGGCTGTTTTCAGACCCATAGCACCATCGCACGGCACAGTCACGAGCTGCTTACAAAGTAATCCATCCTCACCTTAACTAAATGAACGCCAGCATGCCATGCTCGAATCCACCAAGGCAGCCGGAGGAGACTTCAGGTTTGTACCTGGCGAACAGGTAAAGTGAGCAATAGTCGGAGCCCGTGCCTTAGTGCCTACTGAATGCGTTCACGAATCGCAGAGTCGGATCAGCCTCGCATTTCGCCGGTGTCGAGGGAGAGTTATGTAGCACCGGCATGTGTTCAACCCCAGCCCGCTTCTTCCGCTCATGTGCACTGGCGGCTTATGTACGACCGGAGCACGTGTATTCCGTACTTTCGCTTTAGGTAGTCACCGCCAGTCGCAGGTATGTACTCACTCACTTGTATTACACGAGTACATGGACGGAATGTACAGCGGCTACGATTGTGCGCAAAGTGGCTCTTGACTTGGAAGATTTTCGGAAAAGAAATTCGCCCAAGGAACACCGGTGAAAGTTTGGAAAGGAGCTGTCCGTTGATTGTCTTGAGCCTTTTATTGGGATTGATCTTGGCGTTTGCATATTAATGGCGCTTTTGGGCGGACTTTGAGCAAGTTTTAATGCATAATTTGTGTCCAAATGGTCTATTAAAAGGGTTTTCTGTGTTACCGGAGCTTGTGGCAAATAATGACCACTGGCAATTGGCACTCGCTCCACAATGGCAGATCCAGAACTCTAATAAACAAAACAAATATTCACTGCATACTATATTCTGTACAAACCTACATATAAGAAAGAAGAACGATTTCAGCCTTTGTGGAATTAGTAAGTCTACCAACTTAGTAGTTTTACCACTATAACTGGGGGTTTAGACTCGTAACTAGTGGCTAGTGGGTTTCTTGTTGGAAAGTGAAAGTATACAACTATACAAAATTAGTAGTGGACATGCATTAAACCATAAAAAGACAACAATTACTACTGACCTAATGATTCACTTGAATAAAAACCATGAGTTTATTGCCAAAGTTGATGAACATCTCCACTCCATCTTCTGAAGTGGAATGAAACCAAAAATAGAGGTCCCGCCAAAAGAGTTGATGCCGGAGCGCGCAGCTGGGGAAATTAAAGCTGCACACAAATAAAAATTGTGCACATATTGATAAGAAATGCGCTTATGTATTTTCAAATTTCCCCTTCGAAATTTGTTGCGACTAGGCTAAGGGACGAGAACGGCATGCGGGGATTCTACTGCGCATGGAAAACGCGACTTTCTCGGTATCAACTCTTTTGGCGGGACCTCTGCCAACAAATTTTCGTATGAAGCTCTGCAGTTAAAAGAAACATCAGGAAGAACTCGATTTGTCTCGCTTTTTTATTACTGATGTTGCCAGTTGCCACATTCGAACACCGATGTTGAAAGGTGTAAGGCTCAAGCAGAACCAATTCGTTCCGTCCGTTTTTAAAAGTTGGAAATTTGACATTTCCATAAACTTTCCATGAGACGAACGGAACGGTAGCCACAATCAAGCGGACGGAATGTCAAAAAGAACAAAGGAAAAATGTGCGGAGCGGACGGAACGGATTGGTTCTGCTTCAGCCTTTAAGTGGCATGAACATTCTCAAGAATAAGTGAAAGTTTAACCTCAAGTGTCACCCGTTCATGACATGGTGCAATGCCTAGGAGGAACCTTAGTTCGAAGAAAAGAAAGAGGATAGGATAGGTTAAAGTATAAGTTGAGTAGGTGGCGATGAACCTCGAGTTTAAACCCTTGACCCAAACTTACTGGAACTTTGGTACCTTGAGTAACTAGTTAAGTCGACAATATGCGTTATTAGAGCAGTGTATGCCCTCAGAGTATCGGGTAATTGGACTTCATCTACCTCAGTTCAATAATATTCAGTTCAATCCAAATAAGGGGCTTCACCGGCTTAAGTCCAGTTTATGTTCAGTTCGTGCTTGAAATGGTTGTTGCTTCTTCGCCAGAAGTTATAACTGCAAAAGCTCACTAGAATGTCACTCCATTATTCAAGTTGTTTACTCTCTTTTGAGCGAGCTTTTACGTTTAACTTCAACTCGAGTCCAATTGGGCGAACTGAGGTCTGTTTTATCCACAGTTGAATAAGTGGAAATATTATGCAAACTGAGGCTATTTTAAAGTTCAGTTCACCAATTTGCTTGAACTTGCCCTGTTCGGACGGTGAAGCCAGGGTAAAATGAGCTATTATTTTTTCTGAACTAGTATGATTATTTTCGCTTAAACAGAGCCTTAGCATTAAGTTTGAGTAACTTTAGATTAATTGGAATATCTAGTTACTTTTGGCGAAGAGGAAAATATTTTAGTGGTTTTCTGGTGGTCTTAAAAGCCGAATCTAATGGTCTCTCGAGGAAAGGGTTGGCAACGCTAAAGGTGGGCGTGAAGTAATCTCCTAAAAATTATTGGTTAAGAAACAAGATTTATTTCATGAGTACAACTTCAGACAGTTGAAGCAGCAAGGACTTGACTTACAAAGTTCATTGATATGTTTTAATAGTTTTTGAGTTTGATTAGATTCTAAAAAATCTCCTTCTGTTTTTTAATAAATGTTAATTTGTTCTGAGATAGCTCCACAGGAAAAACAGGAGCGGCAAAAGGAGCGTTTGACTAGGCAGTCTTGCTGTCTAAATATTTTGTTAGTTTGTTACCCAATTTGTTGTTATCTCAAAATATTGATTTTGAAGTTTGTATTTCTCGCTCGGTCTATGTGAATTATGTAAGTAAGACAGAGAATTTAGTACTATAGTAACCAGTAGAGAAACATCTAAGTTTGACACTTCAAACAAGGCCCTCTAAAGGTTCCCTTTTCAGTTTTTCATTAATACCTCGAAAAATATTGCTCTAGTGAAAAAATGTCTTCTTCGATGCTTCAACAGCCCAATTCCTTCGTCGTCTGGTCTCAAGTCCAGGGTGAGAAAGGAGGAGGGTGGTCGATCTTGGTCAAGTTGACCAGAATCGGGAAACCGAAAAAACTAGGCAAGAAACTGCTTGGTTACACGAACTAATAATACTTCCGGGGCAGCCGATGCGCGGGCACTGGTGACCAGGTATACTAGTGAGAAGTGGGTTACTGGCCTAACACCCAAACTAGTCACACCGAAAATGAAATTCAATTCGCCGCGTGGAATGTACATCACATAGGTCAAAAGGAAATCATAGCAATGGAATTGTTAAAATGCAAAATATCAGCTGCTGCGCTATCGGAACCACGACTTACCGGATCTGGGACATTGACGATAGTCCCGCCAGCAATCGACGAAACGATGACGTTTTACTATTCCGGTGGTGAGAGACGAGAGGCCGGCTCGGCCGATCGACGGACTGCCAGCAGCGTTATCGTACGATCAACACCCATATCGTATACGTTTATAAGCCCACCGAGACCAGCACGGAGGCGAACAAGGACGAATTTTACGATCAGGTTCAACAGACGCTGGATAGAATACCTCGAATCGAATTAATCATACTCGCGGGTGAGTTCAATCCACATTCAGGAGCAGATCGAACCGGTTTGGAAGGGACGATGGGCAAATTCGGATAAGGAGTCATTAACGACAACGGCTTATGCCTGCTTTCATTCGCAGCGTGATCGTTGGCAACAGCATTTTGCACCATCTACTCAAACACCAACTCACCTGGCAAAATCCATCCGGCAACTACTCGGAGATGTTAAGCTACATTTTGATCAACGCAAGAATTCGATCGACGCTGCGTGGGCCCGATTGCGGATGGGACCATTATCTGGTTCGAGCGAAATTACAGATGCGACTACAAAGGGCGAAGAAAACAGCGCCACCACCAGCCAAGAAGAATTGGACGTGCCTACGGGGCCCGTCCATCGGGCGAGGGCTTGAAATGGCAATATCCAACAAATTCGCGGTGCTCGCAACACCGGACGATATCGATGTAGAAGAAAGGCAATTGTCGGATTCTATTGCGGAGTGTGAAATGGAGTGTTGTCCACCTATCCGTAAACGGGAGCAGACATGTATCTCGGACAGCTCCCTAGACTTCGTCGGTTAGCAGAAATGAATTAAATAGCAACTTTGAGCAATACCAACGAGAGGTTCGACAGGAAATGAAACCGGAACGATAAAGAAGAAGAAGCGTCGGTGAGGCACAAGTACCGTAGGCTCTACCAGACAATCCGGTGGTTAGGCGGCAAAACAAAATCAACAAACGACAACATCAAAAAAGCGAATGGTACTTTTGTGTCCTCTTTCCATAAGCCCCAGCAGCTGTCGAGAGAACTTTTCCACCAGCTGTACAATCACGAGCCGCCACAAGGTCCAGCACCCGAACGGCTAAGCCGGAGGTGATGTCTTATCATAACGACTCCACGTCCCCATAACACATATGGCATTTGGATTAAGTCCTGTCGGCGTGGAAAAAAGCGATTGTTGGTCAAAATTTTGAAAAATGGCGACAATCGTGAATGCAACAACTATCGCGGTATTGGCCTCCTTTCGATTGTCGGGAAAGTGAAAATCATACACTCGAGGCTATAGAAACATCGAGAGCCAACGAGCCAGAAAGAACAGACCACATCGATGATGGATGCAGACCACAAGTATTGATCAAATATTCGCACTCCGTCAGCTAACGGAAGAAATAATTCGTTGCAGCAAACAAACTGTCGTCGTTTTCATCGATTTCAAGTCCGTTTTTCATTGCAGCGATTGGAACAGCTTGTGGAGAGCATTGGAAACCGAACACGTGCCACTGAAAATCACCCAACTTCTCCAAGCGTCGTACGATGGCTCAACCAGCAGCGTTCGTATTCGAAGCGACTTATCCGAGGAGTTACCGATTCAAACGGATGTCCGACAGGGAGACATCGCTTCGCCACTTCTCTTCAACGTTATGATCGAAGCGATTATGTGTGAAGCATCCAAGGGACGACTCGTGGTTCGATACGACGACAACAACTTCGTAACCGACTTGAAGTGCGCCGACGATAGCGCGGTCTTCGCCGTCACAGATCCCGAAGCGGACATCTTAAACCCTGACCTAATATTCCGTACCGTACCGTAACAAAATTGAACGAATCTGAGCTCAGTTACGGCATTTTGACAGATGCCCTAAATGAAAACGTAAAGTGGCAAGTGACAAGTGCAAAATGGATAACATAAACAAAGATTTAGGAGATTTATTTGTATTATTTAAGCTGTGGAATCATTACAAGCAGATTAGAAGTGATCAGAGGAAAAGCAGGAATAAAAATCGCGCAATAAATAAAATGAGAAACATCCACGGATATTACCGTGTAACATTTTTAAATATCAAAAAATTGGATTCAGGACAATTCTTTATTCATACCAGAATGAATAAAAAGAACTTTGAATTTTTATTGTCCATATGTCATAGCTTCTTGTCTAAACAATCCAGAAGACCTTCAATATCTCCGGAAATGCGTTTGGCATTGACTCTTCTGTAAGTTTGCAAAAGCGAATTTGTTAAAATGACAGTCTTTATAATTTTAGATATTTATCTCAAGGATGTAGTATTCAAAGCTTAGCTTGGAGTTGGAAACTAGGCAAGGAGACAGTACGCTGTATAATATTTGAGACGTGCGATATACTATGGAATGCGTTATCTGCTGTATATGTGTCAGAACCTAATTCTGCAGAATTATGAAAAATTGCCGCGGATTTTTGGAGATTGTGGGATATGCCAAATTGCATTGGGGCGATAGATGGCAAGCATATTGCTCTGGTGAAGCCGGCGAACTCAGCATCTGAATACTTCAACTACAAGAAGTTTTGTAGCATCATATTTTTAGCGGCGTGTGATGCGAAGTACACATTTACTTATGTTGATGTTGGTGCTTATGGGTCCCAAAGCGATGGAGGTATAAACAAATTTTCTATATTTTCATTTATAATTGTTTAATTTATGTTCTACCCCACAGGAGTGTTTCAGGCTAGTTCATTCGGAAAAAGATTGTTACGAAATGAGTTGAATACTCCAGCACCTGCTAAACTTCCGAACTCAGATAAAATTTTACCACATTTCTTTGTAGCGGATGCCGCATTCCCGCTACACAAAAATATTATGAAACCTTTTCCAGGAGTGAGCCTATCAAGAGAGAAATAAATATACAATAAGAGAATTTCCAGAGCAAGACGAATGATAGAAAATAGTTTTGGAATTCTTGTTGCTCGTTGGAGAATACTACTTACGACCTTGCATATGCTACCGGAAAACGCAGAAAGAGTTATCCTGGCATGTGTAAGCCTTCACAATTTTCTCATATTGAATGCAGAGTCACAAAGTTTGTATATTCCCCCGAATTTTTGCGACTGGGAAGATGAGGATGCTAATTTACATGAAGGATCATGGAGAAGGGAAATTCCGCAAAATTTACAATCTCTTACACCATCTCGTAGCATACCTACATATGTACAGTAGATCTTATTCCACTCATATAAGAAATGAACTATGTCAGTTTGTTAATCACGAAGGTTCTAAACATTGAAAATAAAAAGAAAAATGTGTTTTGTACTTTAAAAATATTTAAATTAATTTCAGACACAAATTCATCCTACATATTAGTTAATTAAAAAAAATATTTACTTTTAATTCATTCTGCATTAATTTAATTAAATTCACATTCGATATATCAATTAATTTTAAAAATATTTACATTTAATTCATTATATTTTTCAAGCACTTTTTAAATTCATATTTCATACTATTTACATTTAATTCACTTCATTTATGTTTTAGGAGAGGTCGTGTTTTGCTCTCTCGAGCAACACAAGATCCATAAATTGTTTTTTGATGAAGTCTCTACGTTTTATCGGCAGCGGCTCCATCATCTTTAGTCCTGCTTTAAAGAATAGTTCGTCTTCGGACTCATCCTTTTGAAACCTCCTTTCGTACGCCTTCAAAACATTTTGAAACGAATCGGCCACCTCCCGGTCACTAGCCGACTGTAAGCGTTTTTGCTTTTTTTGAGCCGGAGTTATTGATGTTGATGGTGATGGCGATTCCTCAATACTAGATACCGAAGACTGACTGATTACTATGTTGTCCGAGCAACTCGGTATAGGTTCCGGCCTCACTTCTGTAAGGACGTTGGCCACAGAAGTCTTACTTGCGTTATCTTTGGTTCTGTAAATTCAATACAAAAATGAATATAATCCAAATTTACACTTCATGCATGACTTACTGTCTTCTTTTGATATGCATTTTCAAAAAATCCATTGTATAAAAATAAGGCCACACGGTGTCTCCTGTGAAGCTGCACTACCTGATGCGAGATTCTGCTTTCTCATTTTTCTTCCGTATTTTTCTCGCAATAGCACCCATCGTTTTTCACACTCATCAACTATAATATTATGTTTAAGTTAAATTTTTCACAACCTAACGCTTTCCTATTTATATTATACATACCTCCTTTTCCCAACTTTACACTAATTCTTTCCCACGCCTTACTCTTCGCTGTCCTGTCCATATATAAAGGGTTACTTTTGCAATATATGACTTCCTCCTGGCGCACAGCTTCTATTAAATTAATATAAAAATCCTCTGCATCCATTTAAAAAATTGCTTACAACAGCTCCTTCGGAAGTCCACAACTACTTTCACTCAAAAACAAGATTTCAGTGAAGGGACTGAAATCTCTCACGTTTTTAGAAACAAACATGGTAGTAAAATTTCTTCCTAAACATGGAAATGCCACCGACTACGAATGATTTATTGCCCTCATAAATGAGTACAGGGCCGCATTGGAACGGACATTATTGTTTTATAAAAACATTTCAAGTCATTTACTGCTCCAATTGTTAAAAAAATTGTTAAAATGTGAACAAGTTTTTTAAATAGCTAACGGATGCTAAGGTTTCGTGCCATTCTTACGGCACCATTACGGACCATTCGAGAATTTAACGAACATTCGGCAAGTTTATTAAGTCAATTTAGGTCGGTGCCATATGAACACTTATGTTCGTAGGTTACGGTACGTACGGTTACGGTACGGTACGGAATATTAGGTCAGGGCTTTATATATACGACATTTCCCACATCGCCCAGTCGGTCGGGTTTTGTTCTGGTACTAGCACATTTACCATTAGTGCTAAACGTACTACTAATTTCTAAGAAGTCAGCTTATTCCGTCTACGTAGCATGCTGGGAAATTGATAGTGTGGACCGAAAGGGTCAAACCCACGGCCCAACTAGTTTCAATTTACCATCAGTAACAAACTAACAATCACACACCCAACGGGGTCTGGCCAGGCGATCCTCAACCTCAACACAAATGGGATTATATTTCCACAAAATTAATGTTCAAGGTTACATCCTTGAACAGTAATAACTTTTTTTTTTGACAAAAAAGCGATTTATTTTTAAAAATGTCACATTCCCCTCCCCATATCTCCTTAAGCATCTCTCCTAACATAGTATAAAGGACCTTATTTCAAAGAGAATTTGATGTATTAATTTAAATTTTCGAAAAGAAGGGCCTTTAAAGCCGCCATTAGCTCCACCTGCACCCATCAGTATTTCTAGTATATTGTTTTAAGGACACCTTCCCCTACAACTGTGCAAAAATTGGCTTCAAGGTGTATTTTTTCCAGAGACTTTTAATATTCTTATTAGTTTCTAATTGGAAAGTAGGAAACCTGTTCAACTTTTTCCGTTTTGGATATTCCAATTTGATAATATATTTTATATTAGAAATTAGCAATCTTAAATAAAGAAATTAAGCCAAAATTTACTAAGAAATCAAATGAAGTAAATAAATAAATAATTAAAAGAAAAATGTGTTTTGGATAAAATTGGTCCAGGGGAACAGGTGGTAAAAAGTTAATAAAAGAAGCGAAAACGCGTTTTTAACGTTTTAGGTACGAACAAGTTTTTATTTTGGAAAACAAAAAATACTATAAAATAGTGCTTAAAAAGACGTTGAGTTTTGCACAATTGAAATCGGTCGACAGGTTTTTGCACAAAAATTAAAAAACCGCGAAAAGTGGAGATTTTTTGACATTAAATTATAGGAAGTGCACTTATGGTAGAGCCTTGTGTGAGGGCTTAAATTGTTCTTCTGATGGTGCCTACTTACGAAAAAATTTCATGAAAAAAGTTACTATTATTTTTCATGAAAATTTTATTGTAGTTAGGCACCATCAAAAGCAACAATTTAAGCCTCAAGCACACATAAACATTTTTTTATTTAAAGGTGTTGCAAGGCAGTGTGTGCTACCAGAGAGCTTCCGTAATATAGGAATGGGAAACGCTACATTCTTGCTTCTTTTGGCAGCGCTGGATTAATTTGTCGCTGAACTGCTACAGGAGTGAAATATCGACGCTCACACAAAGGATAGAAAGGGTTGTTCATAAATTACGTAATCATCCAAGGGGGAGGGGGGGTATGCTGATTTCTTACGTCTTATTACGGTAAGAGAGACGGGGGGTAAACGTTATAAATTACGTAATTAATTGAAATTAAATTTTCTTTCATTGATTCCAAGGAATCGATTCTTTCATTGATTCCAAGGAATCGATTCTTTCATTGATCCCAAGGAATTGATTCTTTCATTGATTCCAAGGAATCGATTCTTTCATTGATTCCAAGGAATCGATTCTTTCATTGATTCCAAGGAATCGATTCTTTCATTGATTCCAAGGAATCGATTCTTACATTGATTCCAAGGAATCGATTCTTTCATTGATTCCTAGGAATCGATTCTTTCATTGATTCCAAGGAATCGATTCTTTCATTGATTCCTAGGAATCGATTCTTTCATTGATTCCAAGGAATCGATTCTTTCATTGATTCCAAGGAATCGATTCTTTCATTGATTCCAAGGAATCGATTCTTTCATTGATTCCTAGGAATCGATTCTTTCATTGATTCCAAGGAATCGATTCTTTCATTGATTCCAAGGAATCGATTCTTTCATTGATCCCAAGGAATTGATTCTTTCATTGATTCCAGGGAATCGATTCTTTCATTGATTCCAAGGAATCGATTCTTTCATTGATTCCAAGAAATCGATTCTTTCATTGATTCCAAGGAATCGATTCTCTCATTGATTCCAAGGAATCGATTCTTTCATTGAATCCAAGGAATCGATTCTTTCATTGATTCCAAGGAATCGATTCTTTCATTGATTCCAAGGAATCGATTCTTTCATTGATTCCAAGGAATCGATTCTTTCATTGATCCCAAGGAATTGATTCTTTCATTGATTCCAGGGTATCGATTCTTTCATTGATTCCAAGGAATCGATTCTTTCATTGATTCCAGGGAATCGATTCTTTCATTGATTCCAAGGAAGCGATTCTTTCATTGATTCCAAGGAATCGATTCCTTCATTGATTCCAAGGAATCGATTCTTTCATTGATTCCTAGGAATCGATTCTTTCATTGATTCCAAGGAATCGATTCTTTCATTGATTCCTAGGAATCGATTCTTTCATTGATTCCTAGGAATCGATTCTTTCATTGATTCCAAGGAATCGATTCTTACATTGATTCCAAGGAATCGATTCTTTCATTGATTCCAAGGAATCGATTCTTTCATTGATTCCAAGGAATCGATTCTTTCATTGATTCCTAGGAATCGATTCTTTCATTGATTCCAAAGAATCGATTCTTTCATTGATTCCAAGGAATCGATTCTTTCATTGATTCCAAGGAATCGATTCTTTCATTGATTCCAAGGAATCGATTCTTTCATTGATTCCAAGGAATCGATTCTTTCATTGATTCCAAGGAATCGATTCTTTCATTGATTCCTAGGAATCGATTCTTTCATTGATTCCAAGGAATCGATTCTTTCATTGATTCCAAGGAATCGACTCTTTCATTGATTCCTAGGAATCGATTCTTTCATTGATTCCAAGGAATCGATTCTTTCATTGATTCCTAGGAATCGATTCTTTCATTGATTCCAAGGAATCGATTCTTTCATTGATTCCAAGGAATCGATTCTTTCATTGAATCCAAGGAATCGATTCTTTCTTTGATTCCAAGGAATCGATTCTTTCATTGATTCCAAGGAATCGATTCTTTCATTGATTCCAAGGAATCGATTCTTTCATTGATCCCAAGGAATTGATTCTTTCATTGATTCCAGGGAATCGATTCTTTCATTGATTCCAAGGAATCGATTCTTTCATTGATTCCAGGGAATCGATTCTTTCATTGATTCCAAGGAAGCGATTCTTTCATTGATTCCAAGGAATCGATTCTTTCATTGATTCCAAGGAATCGATTCTTTCATTGATTCCTAGGAATCGATTCTTTCATTGATTCCAAGGAATCGATTCTTTCATTGATTTCAAGGAATTGATTCTTTCATTGATTCCAGGGAATCGATTCTTTCATTGATTCCAAGGAATCGATTCTTTCATTGATTCCTAGGAATCGATTCTTTCATTGATTCCAAGGAATCGATTCTTTCATTGATTCCTAGGAAACGATTCTTTCATTGATTCCTAGGAATCGATTCTTTCATTGATTCCAAGGAATCGATTCTTTCATTGATTCCTAGGAATCGATTCTTTCATTGATTCCTAGGAATCGATTCTTTCATTGATTCCAAGGAATCGATTCTTTCATTGATTCCAGGGAATCGATTCTTTCATTGATTCCAAGGGGTCGATTCTTTCATTGATTCCTAGGAATCGATTTTTTCATTGATTCCAAGGAATCGATTCTTTCATTGATTCCAAGGAATCGATTCTTTCATTGATTCCAGGGAATCGATTCTTTCATTGATTCCAAGGGGTCGATTCTTTCATTGATTCCTAGGAATCGATTTTTTCATTGATTCCAAGGAATCGATTCTTTCATTGATTCCAAGGAATCGATTCTTTCATTGATTCCAAGGAATCGATTCTTTCATTGATTCCAAGGAATCGATTCTTTCATTGATTCCAAGGAATCGATTCTTTCATTGATTCCTAGGAATCGATTCTTTCATTGATTCCAAGGAATCGATTCTTTCATTGATTCCAAGGAATCGATTCTTTCATTGATTCCAAGGAATCGATTCTTTCATTGATTCCAAGGAATCAAGGAATCGATTCTTTCATTGATTCCTATGAATCGATTCTATCATTGATTCAAAGGAATCGATTCTTTCATTGATTCCTAGGAATCGATTCTTTCATTGATTCCAAGGAATCGATTCTTTCATTGATTCCTAGGAATCGATTCTTTCACTGATTCCTAGGAATCGATTCTTTCATTGATTCCAAGGAATCGATTCTTTCATTGATTCCAAGGAATCGATTCTTTCATTGATTCCAAGGAATCGATTCTTTAATTGATTCCAAGGAATCGATTCTTTAATTGATTCCAAGGAATCGATTCTTTCATTGATTCCAGGGAATCGATTCTTTCATTGATTCCTAGGAATCGATTCTTTCATTGATTCCAAGGAATCGATTCTTTCATTGATTCCAAGGAATCGATTCTTTCACTGATTCCAAGGAATCGATTCTTTCATTGATTCCAAGGAATCGATTCTTTCATTGATTCCAAGGAATCGATTCTTTCATTGATTCCTAGGATTCGATTCTTTCATTGATTCCAAGGAATCGATTCTTTCATTGATTCCTAGGAATCGATTCTTTCATTGATTCCAAGGAATCGATTCTTTCATTGATTCCAAGGAATCGATTCTTTCATTGATTCCAAGGAATCGATTCTTTCATTGATCCTAAGGAATTGATTCTTTCATTGATTCCAGGGAATCGATTCTTTCATTGATTCCAAGGAATCGATTCTTTCATTGATTCCAAGGAATCGATTCTTTCATTGATTCCTAGGAATCGATTCTTTCATTGATTCCAAGGAATCGATTCTTTCATTGATTCCAAGGAATCGATTCTTTCATTGATTCCAAGGAATCGATTCTTTCATTGATTCCAAGGAATCGATTCTTTCATTGATTCCTAGGAATCGATTCTTTCATTGATTCCAAGGAATCGATTCTTTCATTGATTCCAAGGAATCGATTCTTTCATTGATTCCAAGGAATCGATTCTTTCATTGATCCCAAGGAATTGATTCTTTCATTGATTCCAGGGAATCGATTCTTTCATTGATTCCAAGGAATCGATTCTTTCATTGATTCCAAGGAATCGATTCTTTCATTGATTCCTAGGAATCGATTCTTTCATTGATTCCAAGGAATCGATTCTTTCATTGATTCCAAGGAATCGATTCTTTCAGTGATTCCAAAGAATCGATTCTTTCATTGATTCCTAGGAATCGATTCTTTCATTGATTCCAAGGAATCGATTCTTTCATTGATTCCAAGGAATCGATTCTTTCATTGATCCCAAGGAATTGATTCTTTCATTGATTCCAGGGAATCGATTCTTTCATTGATTCCAAGGAATCGATTCTTTCATTGATTCCAAGGAATCGATTCTTTCATTGATTCCAAGGAATCGATTCTCTCATTGATTCCAAGGAATCGATTCTTTCATTGAATCCAAGGAATCGATTCTTTCATTGATTCCAAGGAATCGATTCTTTCATTGATTCCAAGGAATCGATTCTTTCATTGATTCCAAGGAATCGATTCTTTCATTGATCCCAAGGAATTGATTCTTTCATTGATTCCAGGGTATCGATTCTTTCATTGATTCCAAGGAATCGATTCTTTCATTGATTCCAGGGAATCGATTCTTTCATTGATTCCAAGGAAGCGATTCTTTCATTGATTCCAAGGAATCGATTCCTTCATTGATTCCAAGGAATCGATTCTTTCATTGATTCCTAGGAATCGATTCTTTCATTGATTCCAAGGAATCGATTCTTTCATTGATTCCTAGGAATCGATTCTTTCATTGATTCCTAGGAATCGATTCTTTCATTGATTCCAAGGAATCGATTCTTACATTGATTCCAAGGAATCGATTCTTTCATTGATTCCAAGGAATCGATTCTTTCATTGATTCCAAGGAATCGATTCTTTCATTGATTCCTAGGAATCGATTCTTTCATTGATTCCAAAGAATCGATTCTTTCATTGATTCCAAGGAATCGATTCTTTCATTGATTCCAAGGAATCGATTCTTTCATTGATTCCAAGGAATCGATTCTTTCATTGATTCCTAGGAATCGATTCTTTCATTGATTCCAAGGAATCGATTCTTTCATTGATTCCTAGGAATCGATTCTTTCATTGATTCCAAGGAATCGATTCTTTCATTGATTCCAAGGAATCGACTCTTTCATTGATTCCTAGGAATCGATTCTTTCATTGATTCCAAGGAATCGATTCTTTCATTGATTCCTAGGAATCGATTCTTTCATTGATTCCAAGGAATCGATTCTTTCATTGATTCCAAGGAATCGATTCTTTCATTGAATCCAAGGAATCGATTCTTTCATTGATTCCAAGGAATCGATTCTTTCATTGATTCCAAGGAATCGATTCTTTCATTGATTCCAAGGAATCGATTCTTTCATTGATCCCAAGGAATTGATTCTTTCATTGATTCCAGGAATCGATACTTTCATTGATTCCAAGGAATCGATTCTTTCATTGATTCCAGGGAATCGATTCTTTCATTGATTCCAAGGAAGCGATTCTTTCATTGATTCCAAGGAATCGATTCTTTCATTGATTCCAAGGAATCGATTCTTTCATTGATTCCTAGGAATCGATTCTTTCATTGATTCCAAGGAATCGATTCTTTCATTGATTTCAAGGAATTGATTCTTTCATTGATTCCAGGGAATCGATTCTTTCATTGATTCCAAGGAATCGATTCTTTCATTGATTCCTAGGAATCGATTCTTTCATTGATTCCAAGGAATCGATTCTTTCATTGATTCCTAGGAAACGATTCTTTCATTGATTCCTAGGAATCGATTCTTTCATTGATTCCAAGGAATCGATTCTTTCATTGATTCCTAGGAATCGATTCTTTCATTGATTCCTAGGAATCGATTCTTTCATTGATTCCAAGGAATCGATTCTTTCATTGATTCCAGGGAATCGATTCTTTCATTGATTCCAAGGGGTCGATTCTTTCATTGATTCCTAGGAATCGATTTTTTCATTGATTCCAAGGAATCGATTCTTTCATTGATTCCAAGGAATCGATTCTTTCATTGATTCCAAGGAATCGATTCTTTCATTGATTCCAAGGAATCGATTCTTTCATTGATTCCAAGGAATCGATTCTTTCATTGATTCCTAGGAATCGATTCTTTCATTGATTCCAAGGAATCGATTCTTTCATTGATTCCTAGGAATCGATTCTTTCATTGATTCCAAGGAATCGATTCTTTCATTGATTCCAAGGAATCGATTCTTTCATTGATTCCAAGGAATCGATTCTTTCATTGATTCCAAGGAATCGATTCTTTCATTGTTTCCAAGGAATCGATTCTTTCATTGATTCCAAGGAATCAAGGAATCGATTCTTTCATTGATTCCTAGGAATCGATTCTATCATTGATTCCAAGGAATCGATTCTTTCATTGATTTCTAGGAATTGATTCTTTCATTGATTCCAAGGAATCGATTCTTTCATTGATTCCAAGGAATCGATTCTTTCATTGATTCCAAGGAATCAAGGAATCGATTCTTTCATTGATTCCTATGAATCGATTCTATCATTGATTCAAAGGAATCGATTCTTTCATTGATTCCTAGGAATCGATTCTTTCATTGATTCCAAGGAATCGATTCTTTCATTGATTCCTAGGAATCGATTCTTTCACTGATTCCTAGGAATCGATTCTTTCATTGATTCCAAGGAATCGATTCTTTCATTGATTCCAAGGAATCGATTCTTTCATTGATTCCAAGGAATCGATTCTTTAATTGATTCCAAGGAATCGATTCTTTAATTGATTCCAAGGAATCGATTCTTTCATTGATTCCAGGGAATCGATTCTTTCATTGATTCCTAGGAATCGATTCTTTCATTGATTCCAAGGAATCGATTCTTTCATTGATTCCAAGGAATCGATTCTTTCACTGATTCCAAGGAATCGATTCTTTCATTGATTCCAAGGAATCGATTCTTTCATTGATTCCAAGGAATCGATTCTTTCATTGATTCCTAGGATTCGATTCTTTCATTGATTCCAAGGAATCGATTCTTTCATTGATTCCTAGGAATCGATTCTTTCATTGATTCCAAGGAATCGATTCTTTCATTGATTCCAAGGAATCGATTCTTTCATTGATTCCAAGGAATCGATTCTTTCATTGATCCCAAGGAATTGATTCTTTCATTGATTCCAGGGAATCGATTCTTTCATTGATTCCAAGGAATCGATTCTTTCATTGATTCCAAGGAATCGATTCTTTCATTGATTCCTAGGAATCGATTCTTTCATTGATTCCAAGGAATCGATTCTTTCATTGATTCCAAGGAATCGATTCTTTCAGTGATTCCAAAGAATCGATTCTTTCATTGATTCCTAGGAATCGATTCTTTCATTGATTCCAAGGAATCGATTCTTTCATTGATTCCAAGGAATCGATTCTTCCATTGAATCCAAGGAATCGATTCTTTCATTGAATCCAAGGAATCGATTCTTTCATTGATTCCAAGGAATCGATTCTTTCATTGATTCCAAGGAATCGATTCTTTCATTGATTCCAAGGAATCGATTCTTTCATTGATCCCAAGGAATTGATTCTTTCATTGATTCCAGGGAATCGATTCTTTCATTGATTCCAAGGAATCGATTCTTTCATTGATTCCAAGGAATCGATTCTTTCATTGATTCCTAGGAATCGATTCTTTCATTGATTCCAAGGAATCGATTCTTTCATTGATTCCAAGGAATCGATTCTTTCATTGATTCCAAGGAATCGATTCTTTCATTGATTCCAACCTTAGCTCATGTCAGCCCAGTATCGTTGGCTCTCTAATTTTACTCACAAAAAATGAATTTTCGCTTCCCTAAGGAAAACTAGTAATGCACAATATTGTTGCCTCAGTGTTAATAGAGCAAATTAAACTAACACAGTAGGTATAACTATTATTTTGGTATAAGCCTTATACTTACTTATAAATATAAAAACTTACTTATAAATACTCACGTTTCATTGAAAGCGAAATTCTGCATAAGCAGATTGCAAAATCGTGCCCAAAACCGAACTATTTTTAATTGAAAACAAACTCCTCCAGAAAGCAACATTTTTGACTGATTTCCAAGGCATTGTGATTAAGTTCCAATTATGTTAATGGAATCCACTAATCCAAACTCTTTTATTTCCATTTTCGTCAAAATTTCGACTTTCGTTTTGCGAAGGCCGCCAAAGTCCGAAATTTCCTCAGTGGACGCTCCCAAGCTGACACCGGGACTGAAACGGCTGCTAATCATGCCAGGTCTGATGCGAAAATCGCTTTCTGCCAATTATGATAATAACACGAGGTGTTCCGAAACGGAAATGTAAGACACGTAGAGCCTCAAATTCCGTATACCGTTACAGGGATGCTGGCCGGTGGATGATAATATTTTCGGTGGTTTTATTTTTGGTGATTTCGCAAAACATGCGCTGGAAATTCCTTCGTCTAGCCAAATTGGTTGATTATTGACATTAAGGGAGGGAAATTAGGCTTTGATGTAATCCTTGATGATAGCTTAGAATTAAACTCGAAGAGGAGGTTTTTATATTTTTACTTCTAAGTTTTCAATTTTGGCTAATAGAATATGCAAGAGTGATGTTTGTATAATTAAAGGTTAAAAATGGAAACTATTAAGTTTGCTAGTTAAAACGTTGCTCAAAACCACAATAGGTGGGAGAAAATGAAGGACGAAGGAACATGAGCTTGTGTGGAATCGATTCCCTGATATTTAGAAACATAGAAGCCTTCATCCTCAGGGCAGGGGCGGCGCTTCCATAGGTGCGAATGGCGCACTTGCACCGGCCGCAATTTATCGGGGGCGCAATTTCAGAATATAAGATTTAAAAAATTTAAAACTTTGAAAAGAAAAAAAAATTGGAAAGAAATCTCACGGGTGCAAGAAATTATATGAATTTACCCAATTTATGTCCCTGCAAGAAAAAACGGAGAAATTTCACTTCTCTTGGTGCGGGAAGTTTTCCCCAAGAGAGAGAAAAATCGCTCATTTATTTGGAACACTTTTTGAAAATTCTGTAAAAGCAAATTCTGTAAACAATCGTTCCGATGGCTCGTATAGTGTACTGCTGTTTACGGTGATTGACATAAAATTTAGGGCCGCTGTTGTTGCACTCTTGAATTCTGTTTCAAGAATTTTTAAAAGAGGTTAATGAACGAAATGAGGAGAACAAAACTCCTTGTGTCGAGAGCCCTAGAGGGTCTTTTTTGTTTGTCCTGGGTATAAAGGCTTCACCGGACTCAGTTCAATAAATTTCAATTCAATCCGAATAAGTAGCTTCACCGGCTAGCATGTTCAGTTTATGCTTGAAATTGTTGTTTCTTTTTTTGCCAGAAGTTCGAAATGCAAAAGCTTACTGGAATGATATATGTTCCATTATGGCAGTTGATTACTCTTTTTTGCGCG
Source organism: Thereva unica (assembly GCA_949987705.1). NCBI lineage: Eukaryota > Metazoa > Arthropoda > Insecta > Diptera > Therevidae > Thereva > Thereva unica. The sequence continues at coordinate 219,451,107 of OX465281.1, forward strand.
AGCTTTTACGTACAATCAAATTTCGTGTTCTGTTGGGCAAACTTAGACTTTTTTTTCCTGAGTTCAATATGTGAAAATGTATGGGAACTCAGGTAAAAATTGAAATTCAGTGCACCACATTGCTCGAACTTACGCAATTCGGCCGGTGAAGCCTGGGTATTACTGTCTAACAAATTAATATGGCTTGTTTCTCACGGGCCAACCAACAAAAATCGGCTGTAATCGTCTCCTTTAGAAATTCGATGAAGAATCGTATGGGTTTTCACAAACGCCAACTTTTCCAATAAACTATACATTAGAATGCTTTACCTTGTTGTTGTTGCTTTTAATATTAATTTCCATTTCATTTCTTTCCTTTTCCTGGTAAAATGGATACAAAAACAACAACAACCACACAGCTGTCAAAAAGTTGATTCAAAGATTCCGGGGAAGAATTCAGAGATTCAAAAAATCTGCCCGCCCTATCGCCCCCGACTATTCTCTTCTCCACAAATGACGTTTTTAGCAGATTTTTGTTTGTTGGATTTTGACGGAATCCAAATCAGGAAACTTAACTGTTAAGGAAAATTGATTTAATCAAGAGGGACGGTCAGAATCGTGCCTAATTGAATAACTCCAAATCGAACAACTGTCCCATTTCCAATAGAAACCTGAAACATATCTCCATCCGTGTGGGTGGATGGTGTTTTCGCGCAGGCTATAGGCAAATAATTCGTTGATAAAAAAACAACCCGAGTGTATAACAACCTGACACAGCTTTATATTTTCGAGCTCCAACAATATCCAATAGCTTAAATGCTCTGCTGATATTTCGTAGCCTGAAATATCGCCTATCTGATAGCTGCGTTCCTTTTCTGCTAATTTTTACTATTTTTTACACTTGCGTTCTAGCAACTACACTTGCTCTTATAAATATATATCTCTTATATTTGTAAAGTTTAAAGTAACGTCAAAAATTTCAAGTGAGATTTTACTCAAATCAGAAAATTTTGCGTTCCTTTTCTGCTCTGCTCACAAGTACTAAATAGTAGAAAAGGAACGCAGCTATTACTAAATATTGTGCTATGACGTGACCAACGATATGACGTACTGGTAGTACAAACAGTGATTCCTGATTTCACACGGTATACAGAAACAAGGTAATGTACTGTATACTGTATACGGTATATAAGTGCTGACGTCACGTGGGGCACTTCCCATATAAAATCAAAGCTGTTGTTGTTGCACCTAGAACAAGGTGTAGGAGAACCCTACCAGCAGAGGCCGCAATAACTGGGAGATCCTGGTCAGAGCTGAGAGCTGTTGCTCAAAACAGAGTCCGCTGGAGGGGAACTGTTTCCGCCCTAAGTCTCATGACGGATGAAAGGAGCATTAAGTTGTTGTTTCTGCATTAGGGCTGAAGTCACTAGGCGCCCGTTTTATGGTATTCGAAGCTGTCGTCTCTTTTACATTACCTTATTTCTATATACCGTGCTGATTTCAGAGCTGTCACAATTGTTACACGTCCTTTGTCACAGCAGTATTTATCTAGTTGGCAAAAGTCACGTTTTTTGAGCTATGGAAGGGCCACCCGCTCCCCCCGCTTAACAATATATAAAGGTGCTTTAAAAAGTAAACTTGCAATCCTACACAAAAATTTACCACACTTGTGTATGGTATCGTAATCTATATAAATATAATTGGAGTGTCTGACTGTGATTTCAAAATACTTGTATTTTTCTAAGTTCATATGGTTATTTACACGTAATTAAAACAAAATCAAGTATTTATATAACTTTTATTTGTCAAGTATTTATATAACTTTTATTTGTTTAACATTTTTTACATTTCGAAAGGTAAGTTGTGTCTACAGCAATAAAAACTTTACATTCAAAATTATTTTTTACTTTTAGTTATTTTTAAGATAAAAGTATTTTTTAGTTTTTTAAACTATTTTTGCTCGAATCCGGTTATCGGAACTGACAATCATATCCGACTATCGGATTGGACCGAAAACTTCAGCCCTTAGACGAAAGAAAGCGAGTGAACATTTTTTATCATTCCAATTCTAGACCTCAAAAGGCTCTATCTAAATATTAAGTCCGATCAATATTTACCTAAGCATCAATGGATATTTAAATATAGCTCTTTGAAGTCTACAATTGGAAAGAAATTATAAGGTACAGACTGACAATCTGTACCGAGCATAGAGGTCGTCATACTGAATCGACTACATATGAAATATCTGCGCTATTCTATGAATATCAAGTTCAAGACGCAATAAATCAAAATAAAAATTCAGAAAACTTAGGACGATTAGTAATTTTACCATCCTCATTTAGCTCGCTAGATGCACGAGGACACCCAGGACGATTTCTGTAATGATATCTATGTATAACATTCACTACCAACCTTAAATGGGATAAAATTAGTCGAGCGCGTAAAAAAGACAGGTACGTGGGTAGATAGGCTCACAAAATCGACCAAATTTGCGTTTTTCAAAAATTCCAACGTGATTTTCTTTTCAGTAGTTTTTCAAGTTTTCTAAATTCTCAATTATAAACCGATCTTACTAAAAATAGCACCATGTTCAAAAAAATAAGAGATCTTTAATTAGTCAAAAAGTAATGAACCGATCTTGTTGAAATTTTACATTACCGGAACTACACAAGCATCTTCAAGAATTTTCAGCTTGTTGCAGCAGTTGTTTGCGAATAAACAAATAGTGCAAATAAGGGGATTTGAAAACTTTGAAAGCTATTTACAAGACCACACTTCTAACAGGGCTTATTTTTTTTAGAAAGTTCCATAAATAATGACTTTATAAGGCATATATTATACTAAACCTAGTTACTTCCCCAATTGCCGATCCCACCCAGTCTCTTCTTCCCAAACCTAACCCACCCGAGGTTGTAAGAATCTTTTACCACAATTCTAGTGGTATGAGAACCAAACTCAACAATTTCTACATCGACTCTAAATCATGTCGCTATAATGAACTTGTACTGACTGAAACTTGGTTAAATAGTACATTCCTAAATGAAGAGATCTTGGACAGCAGCTGGACAATCCACAGGTGCGATAGAGACTACAGTTCCACTGGTCTCACCAGAGGGGGTGGTGTCCTTATAGCAGTCAAAGACTCCTTAAACAGTGAATTGATCACGACCAATTGCTCAAAATCCTTTGAACACGTCTTCATTCGAATTAAATCCGACCTGAAGGATATATTCATCGGCTCTTTCTATATCCCCCCAATTCCGACGAATCCAACTATGACGATCTATTGCATATTGTGGAGGAAGTTAACGATACACTCTGCGGTAATGATGTCATATTTATCCTCGGCGATTTCAATCGACCGAATATCTCTTTCATCCCCGACGAGGAAGATAATAAATTACTTCCTATTAATGCAACTAATGCCGTCGATTTAAAATTTATCGACACTCTTTACGGCAATGACCTTCACCAAATTATCGGGCAACCAAATTCTTGTGGTAAATGGCTAGACCAGATCTTCACCAATTCACACGAGGAGGTGAATACTCTACTCGTTTCCGATGAGGAAAACCTATTTTCGAACTCTATCCACCACTCCGCGTGGATCCTCGAATTTAATTCATCAATCCCCAAGCATCGTGCAGCATCTAACAATGCACTTGTTTACGATTTTAAGAACGCGGACCTGGACAATTGGTTTCGAATTATCCCTAGTCGACTGGGAACATAGGCTAACTAGCAATGATCTTGACGTGATAGTTTCATGCTTTTATTCTATCATTTTCAACATCATCGACAAATATGTACCCAAAATTATAAAACGGGATAGAGTGTCGGAACCATGGCTGGATAGAGATACTAGATCCCTAAGTAATCAAAGAAATAAATTATATAACATGATCAAAAATAACACATATGTAAACGAGCGATTGAACTCCGAATACATTAGACTAGCCTCAGAATTTGCTGGTAGGTCCCGCGAGGCCTACTCTGCATATATTAATTCAGTTGGTGTTAGTATCATAAGTGATCCCAAAAAATTCTTTGATTACGTTAACATTAAACGGAAGACTTCTGGCTACCCATCAACAATGACGAATGGTAGAGCCCACACCTCATGCCCCCAAGTAATTTGTAGCATGTTTGCTGATAGGTTTGCTGAAATTTTTAGCCCCTTGTCCAGCGCAACACATGATGTAACCGACTCGCACACTGACACTTCCCTTATAACCGGTATATCCCTTTCTGTTGATGAGATCATGGCGGGTCTGAACAATCTTGATATCAAAAAAGGTAATGGTCCCGACAATTTCAGTCCTATTTTCCTGCAGCGCTGCTCGCAACATATCGCGTTTCCTCTTTATCTCATCTTCAACAAATCTTTATCGTTAGGAAAGTTTCCCAAGCTGTGGAAGAAATCCTACCTAACGCCAATCTATAAATCCGGTGACAAGCACTCGGTAGACAACTATAGGGGCATTGCCATTTTATCATCAATCCCTAAGGTTTTTGAAAAACTTGTTCATGACAAGATTGCTCCTCTTATCGATCCATACCTAAACGAACAACAACATGGTTTTCGGAAAGGACGTTCAACAACTTCTAACCTTATGGTCCTTATCTCCGAATCGTTATGCGGTATGGAGAGCGGCCATCAATTGGATGCTGTGTACACTGATTTCAGCAAGGCCTTCGATCGAGTAGACCACGCCATCCTAATCGCAAAATTATTATAGTTTGGTTCTGCCCTGGAATGGTTAAAATCATATCTGAACGGAAGAACACAGGTTATCAGATTCCAAGGATTTCTATCTAATGAGATCGAAGTAACCTCTGGCGTTCCTCAGGGTAGTCATCTCGGTCCCCTACTCTTCAATATTTTCATCTCCGATCTATCCGAAATATTAGCAAATATTCCACATATCTTTTACGCGGATGACCTCAAAATTTATAGTGTCATTAAGACCCAAACTGATGCTTTCTTCTTGCAGACAAAACTCAATGCCCTACACGACTGGTACACACACACGACTGGGGGGGCCTCGGTAGTCTAGGGGTAAGGCGCCTGACTACTATCCCAGAGGTCCCGGGTTCGAATCCCGGCCAGCCCCACGGTCCTTCGCCTTTTTCACCTTCTTTCTTCTCCCCTCTTTACATTCCTGATTCCTCCTGTCATAGCCTTCGCTAGTCCTTCCCCGCTCCACCAAGCGCATGTCATCGGTTGGCTGATGAGATTCAACTCGTTTCAGGAGGCATAACACTCCAGCAAGTTGTTTCTCAAATGCCCCGATGCCAGAGTCGCGAAATGGTTGGAAGTAGGTGGGTGGAATAAAAAAAAATATCGCGGCGAGGTTGTGGCAGCTCCTTCCTACTTCTCTCTCTCTCTTTCTACTCTCTATCGGCTAGAGCTGCTGTTCGACATTCTATACGAAAAAAAAAAAAAATAGATTGTCGAACAGTACAAAGGGGCTTTCCCTAAAGCCTCTAGTCTATCACATAAAAAAAAAAAAAAAAAACACCATGAACAAACTGCAACTTAACACCAGCAAATGTCATGCAATTACCTTCTCCCGCTTAAAAAACACACAGAACCATAACTATTATCTCAATGGCATAATGTTGAATCAGGTTGACCATATCGTAGATCTAGGCATCGTCCTAGACAAAAAACTCAATTTCAACCTGCATAACGATAATATAATTGCCAGAGCCAACAAACTTCTTGGTTTCATCAAGAGGAGAGCCAAAGAATTTGGTAATGTATGGGTCACAAAAACACTCTTCTGTTCTTTAGTCCGCCCTATCCTGGAATATGCGTGCCCTATCTGGGATCCTATATTCCAAGTGAGCAGTAGGAGGATCGAATCCATTCGAAAGAGATTTCTTCTTTTTGCCCTGAGACATCTACGCAACCGCCATGACTACCAAACCCTGCCGCACTACTTGGACAGGCTCAAAGTGCTTGATCTCATGCCGCTGTCTAGCAGGACAGGAGGAAACTGCTCATATCTTGCGTTGCCTTTGACGTCCTAAGAGGAAAGCTTAAAGTACAGAATCAAATTGAATGATGTAGTCCGACACACACGACACAGTAAACTTCTTAGGGAATATCCCCACCGCACCGATTACGCAAAGAACGAGCCCGTCAACAGATGCTGTATGGTTTTTAATAGCCATAGCTCCTCTTTCTCCCCTTCCCTCAACAAGGCATCCTATAAAAAAATGCTCAAATCCCTACTAACATAACCCCTCTCTGACAATAGTAGGTTTTTAGTAGCTATCAGTAGTTATATAAAAAAGACTGTACACTATGTTTTTTAATCTAAGTATATGTGTATAGACGTTTTCAAACCTCGTGACATCCCGCGCATCTTCCCCAGCTAAGCTCTTAAAAATGTTAAAAAGTTCAGACAAAAGCTTCACTTAACTCCTCCTATCAAATCACTTGCTGCCATGTAATCAGTCGCGACTGCGTATTGCTAAAGGGAGGTGTATTTTTCTGGGACTTCGATGATTATTTAAAAAAATTACAAATTATGACTGAAAAACACCCGTTTTTATATATTTTTTTTATTTTAAGGTTTTTATATTTTACACAAATGCCACAGAAATAATTTGTAGTAATTTCTACTAAAAAATACGATATTTGTGTTTTTATCACTTTGATTACTAGATTTTTGACATTTTCCGCCAGTCGCAAGCGCGCTTCTGCCCGGGGAGGTTGTGTTGCTTGCGGCTGCGGAGAACTCTCAATTTATGAATGAAAATGCTCATATCTTTAAAAGAATTTTTTCCAGCAATTCTTTTAATTTATTTTAAATTTAGGGATGGGAAATATTTAGCATAATTATAGTAAAATTATGCTTATTACGATGGATAAACTGCCTTTGTTGAGCAGGAGTTTTACATGTATTTCAAAGCTCTGCTCAATACATATAAAGATTACTTAACTTTATTCATCCGGCATGCGCACATCCCTTCCCAAATTATTTTGTTGAGTTTTTTCTGCGTTTGTTGCCTTTTTAAGTTAAAAGAGGGGAAATGATAGAACAAATTTTATGAAATTGGGCAACGAGGTGCGCAGAACCCTTCAAATTATTTGTGTCACGGAGTTTGAAAACTTCTATACCTAGTTTAAGTGTGCCTTGTTTGGCGAATTAATAAATAAAAAGGAAGCAGGAACAGTTATATTAAAATAAATATAGAAAAAGTCCTATTTTATTCACAATATGTTAATTAAACAGTTCTGCGGTCAATCAATTTATGGGTAAACTTACAGTGTTCAACTCACTGACATATAATAATGGACTGCTCATCTGAAATTATTCCATACAAATCGATGGCACCCAAAAGTATAGTTGTCTCACTCATCCATAGACCCCCAAACTGACAGAAGCACTCAGAAGTAAAATCAGACTGACAGAAATAAAATCAGGTTAAATCAATTAGAAAAAAATAGACGGGTATAGTGATGTTTATATCTTTTGCTCTTTTCCCCATAGACCCCCGGATTTTGACATACAGAATGTCAGTTGCTAAAACAGGCGTTAAGAACTTAAATCAGATACACATATTTGCAAATTAATGAAAAAAAGGCATTTTAAAAGGTGAAAAAGTGAAAATAGTGTTTATTAATTTTTTTAAACAAAATATTTGTGTTGTTTTAATGTTTTAAGTACGTATTTAAAAAAATGTAAATTTCAAAAGTGATTCCGGTGTTTACATGGAGTGAAAAAAGGTTTGTAGCCTATGGAACAAATTGGTGCCATGAAAAATTCCTCATGAGCAGTCCATTCTATATGTCAGTGGTTCAACTACAACCTAAATCGAAGCGATTCCAATAATGATCACGCCTATGGGCCAAAAATGCCCAAAAAATTCCTCACCGACTACCCTATATACATATAAGCTGAGAACCACACAAAATCCCCTAATACCAATTTAGACAAGTTCTGTTAAAGCTTTCAGAAATACTATTTCCGGTGAAAGAAGAAGGAAAGTGAAAAGATGGAATCTTGTTAACTATGGCCTCGATTCCCAGATCCGACGGGAGGGAAGTGAGTTGCGGATTTGACCCTTTGCGATTCTCAGATCCGCAACCCCGAATTTCTTTTTGACATTTTCCGCGCTGTAAAAGTGTGATCCGCAACAAATTTTCTGCGGATTTGAACGACAAATGCGCCTGAGATAATCCGACATCATATATTTCATTATCGCGTGAGTCTTCACTCCGAATTTTCGATTTAAACCAATCCGGGACTGCGGATTTGAGAATCGCAAAGTGTCAAATCCTCACTCACTTCCCTCCCGTCGGATCTGGGAATCGAGGCCTATATTCTACCGCAACATATTTCCTATTATTTTCATCTCTTAAAACATCTCCTATTGTTGTCTCCTTCTACTGTGCCCAGCTTACCTCCTGCCAAGCATAGTACAACGAGTGTCATCTGGGCTTTATTTCTCAAGGAATAACCAGTTCCAGAATCCCTAAAAAGCCTGGATGAAAAGCGATATTTCATTTTACTGTCAAGATAAGCGTGTCCTTTTACCAAACTTGCTTTTATAAAAATAATACATCAAAGGCAAGAAGCTTCAGACTTTCTTCAATAATTGCTGAGCGTCAAATTATAAACTAATAAAAACTTAAAATGTTATACTAATCCTGTTCAAGCTTATTAAAGCTTTAAGGATAATATAGTTCTCGGGTTCCTTTTTAAAGCAACATGAATGTGCATTGCATACTTGCTTTTTCGTGATATTTTATTGCATACCTGCCGGTGACAACGAAAATGTTTGGCTTTAACGAATGTGTTAAAAACATTTAAACGATATTTAATCTCGGATTTTGATTTTAATTTAAATTTAATTTCAAATTTAAATCTAAATTCTGTTGAATGGAAACAAATTATATTTATGTTTAATTTGTGGCGCTGGACGTATGTTTATTAAAAACGCATGGAAGTACCTCGAATTTTAGAAATTATTTCAAATTTATCCCAAAACTTTGGAATCTACTAATATTTAAAATCATAAGCTTTGGCTTGGTTGGTAAAAAAGAGGTATTTTTAGAATTCGGTGATTTGCAACGTTGAAATGAAAATACCGCCTAGTGGTCGGCATCGGAAATGGTTAAAAATGAATGGATCTGAAAAATATTAAGAGCTAAAGTTAATTAATAATTTGATGCATGCTATTAATGTCTGCAAACCGTAAATAGGCCAATTTCAATTATGACCGTTGAAAACAAACGTAACAAAGAAAATGTGACGACCCTTCCAGAGATAGCTTGCAATACTAAAATAACTAATATTAGGATTTCGGTGTAGAAAACAGAAGAATATGGCCTGGCAATTATTTTAATCCTTAGTAAGCATATTCTTCCACTGATACCTTTAAAATCGATGATGCTCGATTTTATTGAGTTGTCCACTAAAAATGAAACTCCAAATTCGTGCTATTCCACTGGAGAACATTGTATGTGTTCTGAGTTCTTTAATCTTATTATTATTATTTCGCCATCTGGTATCTTGTAATGATGCTACTTGTACAAGCTCGTCCAGTTTTCTTTTCACTCCTCCTACTCTATTTAGCGTCCTGACATTCCATGTATTCCATTCGTGTTCCATATTTCGTTGCCTAAAGGCCGGGACACACATATCCGCTCTGCGTCCGCACTGCATCCGCATCGCATCCGCGTAAAAATAAACTCAAGCAATTTGACGCGGTGCGGACACGGAAATATGGAGACTGACTGGTAAAATTGTACTTGTTTACTTTCTATCCGTTTGTCGGAAGACGGATGCGATGCAGACGCGGTGCGGATATGTGTGTCCCGGCCTTAAGTCGTTGCCATCTGATCCGTGCAGTCCGAGGCTTTCCTGAAGGTTCCGTAACATCGGTTTTTTTACGAGACTTAGACTAGATTGTTAGCCTAGTACCGAACCAGTATGATCAGTTTTTCCGCACTGAAAACTCGCGCGGGCCTTTACCGAACTTTGATCCTTCTGATTTCTCTTCTTTCTTCCCATATCCATCATCCACTGCATCCAACGCAGTTCCTAAAAAAATTGTCAGGCACTATGCGAAAGCCAACTGGTTGGGACTTATTCGCTTTTTCTAAGCACCGACTGGAATTTGTGTCTCCGCAGTGCTAGTGCGAACTACGCCGCTCTCTGTATTGCTAAAATAATGCGGGCAGGAATGTGTTTGTTCAGTCCTCATTCTACCATATCTATAAACTCGGCCGTCGTCTGATCCCAAGTCCAGGGTGTGAAAGGAGGAGGGTGGTCGGCCTGCCGCGTTAACCGAAGAAACTAGGCAAGAAACCGCAAGAAACCGTGACACGGAGAGTAGCGTATCCTTTGCGTCGACGTCCCGCTCGGATCAAAGAAGAAGAAGCAGACCATATCTATAAGGCCAAATAGATAATTTAATGGCAAATGTAGTAACGCCAAGCTAAGGCAGCCGCTTATAGAGCGTACAGACGTTCCGAATAACTTCGGCGTGAGTATAACAAGTCGAGAAAATCCTGTAATTCCATCATCAGGAAGGTCAAAGCATCATTTGACTACAAATTGAGAAGTAAGATCCTCAACACTCACATAGGCAGCAAAAACTTCTGGTCCTTGCTAACTTCCATCGAGAAGAATTTTACCTTCTCCTCAACCCCTCCATTCATTTATGAGAAGGAGGTGATAACAGAAAGTTAACCCAAGGCCGATTTATTAGCATCTCTGTTCGCCTCAAATTCTTCTTTACCTCATGTGCCTCATCTTTGGCTAAACCTCTGCTCAAACTTTTTGCCCTGTCTCCGGAGTTTATCCCACCTCTTGGAAACTGGCTCATGTTTTGCCACCCATGTGGCTCATGTTTGTCAGCAATACCACCCAATAGCAATTACTTCTGTTCTCTCCAAAATCATGGAGACAAAAATCAATAGAAGGCTGATTAAATATCTAGAGTCTAACCGAATTATTCTGGACATGCAGCATGGGTTTAGAGCAAAAAGGCCTACCGGCGACCTTCTTGTCTGTCTGACCGAGCATCTCAACCATAGTATCCACAGCTACAAAAAGTCTGGTCTGGTTGATCTAGATATTTCCAAGGCTTTCGACAGAGTATGACATCCCGCTCTGCTGTCAAAACTCCAAGCTATTTGGTATCGACTCAGTTCTAAGGAACTGGATTGGGAGCTGCCTTTCTGGCTGTTCAATTAAGGTAGTATTGGAGGTGTTGAATCCACTCCACGCTCCATCTCGGCCAGCGTTCCCAAGGGGTCGATCCCCTCTCCTACTCTCTTTCTTATTTTCTTTAATGATTTGCTCTTAATCCCCACCAACGCACTTCAAAGTTTCGCCGATGACGGTACTCTGTGTTACTCCTACTCCTCTAAAACCATAGGACGAGCAAGTGCCAGACCTTGCCTCTTAGAACGTTTACTCACGTTCAACTCTCTTAACGAGGACATTAAACTCATTCTTGATTGTGGCGGCAAGAATCGTGTCGAGTTCAACGAAACCAAAACCAAGTACTGTCTATTCTCCACTAAAACCTGCATCAACATTCCTTCCATTTCAGTGGGCGAGGATAATATAACAGCTGAATCATCTCTTAACATTCTCGGCGTGACTATATCCAACGATCTGCCATGGAATAATCACATACTCCAATTCACCAAACAAGCGTATCAATGCCTCGGCTTCATTAAGAGATCCAAGTTACAATCTACAAGTCCTACATTCGGCCCCGCCTTGAATACAACTCGTATATCTGGGCGGGCGCTCTTAAAACTGTTTAGCAGTTCGTTTATAAATAGAACAACTCGATTGTGAAACTCTCTTCTGCAGTCGGAGTTTCAGAGCCCATATAACATCTCAGAGTTCAAGCGCAAGGTTCATCGACATCTACTCATGCACCCTCTTGACTCCGATCAAGCTTACTACTATACATTGCACCACGACGACATGACGAACTAGTAGTACAAAGGGTGACTCCTAAGCTTCATCGTACCACCAAAAAAAAGTGCACACTGTTCAAGCCGGACGTCAACAAGCTCGAGGTCTTCCAAGTGCGATGCTTGAGGCAGATTCTCGGTGTCTCACTCCGCGATAGCCTTCGAAACGAGACAGTTAGACAAAGATGCGATCAACAGACACTGGTCGAAGAATAAATACAAAAATGGCCACTAAGATGGTTCGGACATGTTTGCCGAATGGATGATAACTGCTTGTCACGAAAACGTCTCCGGCGAGACGGTCCACTGGAGAATTCAGCGATCGGCACGGAAGAAAACCTGGCTAAAGAATATCGAGGGCGACTTAAAGAAAACGATTATCAGTTATCGAGACTTGAGACATCGCCAAAAATCGTCAAGAATGGAAACGAATCGTGAATAGAGTTCGAGACCCAGGGGTACTGTCAGCGGCGTATCCCTTTCGAGGACGTCCACTCGGACCGCCAGCTAACGGATCAAAAAAGAAGAAGAACTACCATCCCACCTCTTTAGCAAACTTTCTGAGACTCATACGACAGCTTCTTGCGTACTTCTGTGAACCCATTGAATGACAGACAGATGAAGCTTTAATTCCGTTTAATAACTCGGTACGGCGTTATCAGCTGGCCTAATAAAACTTTTCCAAATATCTTCTACGCTCGTCTTTCATATGATAGGTAAATCACGGTCACTATTCACCTAGTGCATTTACACTCGTCGCATAATGTATTTAAACTATGACGTATTTCTATTTTAGCTCTTGTATGCTCCAAAATTTCGACGTAAATTATTACCATAGTGTAACACAGTACATCACGTGTGTCATGTAATTTCAGGTTAATTAAAATAATTCAAAAAATTGTATTTTCAGGTGAATAATTAATTATGGCACCAGAACAATTGGAATATATTGCCAAGTACAATGCTTCTGCGCAAAGCACCCATTTACAATTACTAAAAGTCATTAGCAGGGGCGATGTACGCACACCGATTGATGCGGCAGTTGATATTGCGTTCGAGCCCGTTATAACTGTTCAAACCTTTGACGTATTTATCTTATAGAAATCACCAAGATAACTCTTGCCTACTACAGTGGCAACTGTTTCAATTAAAATGTCCCTAAATCCTAACATAACAGCGGAAGTTCCTTCCCTGCAGCACCCTAGTGTACGTCGCCCAACAGTCACCGAGTGAACATATGTCATATTTTCTTCGATTTTTTATCACGTTTTTTTTCTGCCATCGCCCTTCAAGGTATGGCATCATATGTTCCAAATGGAGCTACAATGAAAAACTTTCGAGGCGCTTGGGACACCTTTCGGACTCGCATCAAACACGGCAGACACAAGCAAAACGCCACGACAACGAGAATTGAATTCAATTGAACTCAAACGGAAGGCGGAAAATATCCAGGACTGATTCGGTGTCGCGCACATGCAGGACTCGCGTATGCAGCATAGTAAAAGGACCCATTGTTCCGAGCGCCCGAAGATGTAACTTAAGGAGCCCCGGAAATCTTAAAAAACTGCTACCACACCTCTTTCGCGATTGACAAAGCATTTCTAGCTATGATAAAAGATTTCTGCTCAATGGGGCGTAGGGTTAACGTACAAGGACAAAACGCGAGGAAATTTGAGTTTTTATTTTGTAGGTCCTTTCAGGACTGCAGCAGCGATGCCGAATGGTTGAATGATACATTAATTTGTATTGGAAACTATGATTATAAATTCATTAACACTCAAGATCGGAGTGTTTACTCGTTCTCAGATCCAAGAAAATTACTGAAGGCATCTTCGAGTCGTCTTATAAATTCCTCAGCACGAGATGTTGGCAAAACTAACCTTCGGCACTTGAATGGCTTAAATTGATCTGCCGGGGGAGCTGTAAGGTCGCCCCGGTTTCATCTAATTGTCCGAAATTCGTGTCTATCCTTCCTCATGCAGCATCCATGATCCATACACATCTCAGGTCATAAAATTTTCTGGGCATCGGCGACCGCGTGTGTGGAGAGCTCTATGACGAAGTGAATGCAGTGATTGACTCAAATTGGACTTAATTTCTTCTTCCTCTTAAACACTTAACTTACTTATGGCCAGAGTCATATGGTAGCGACCGGCTCGGCTCGATTTATTTTAGTGAATTAAGAGGTTGCGTGCTGGACGCTGGACTAGCATAGCACTCCTCCTTCATGATGCCCGATGCGGGAGGAGTGCGGGACCGGGTCACGCATAAATTCAGCACACATGGTCTTGGGTTCATATACTGGTACTTACTTTGCTGTTTCAACGACGAATTAAGATTAATTTTGAGAACTCCTCATCCTCAAAATCTAGGTAGCTTCAATTTGGCGTAGTAAATGCGGATGGAACCAGATGCTGGCACATCGTCGGAATCCGTAACACTGACTTACTGCTCACTCTGTGTCCGTGCAATTACTTAAGCAAGTTGGGAATTAGCCGCTTCTTGGAGTTATGCAACTGGCGATTGATTGGGAGGAGAGAGTGAAATCCACTTAAATTGTAAGACATATTTTATGGGTTGAGTGTCGATTAGCTCATATAGCAGAAACCTTGTAAACCTTTTCAAATTTTTTTATGGTTCTTGTCTAAGTTTAACGATCGATAAGATTTCTCGGCGTGCCTTTTTTGAAAGTTTATTAATGCAAACTTCATTGCATTTTACGAGGTACTAGTTGGTACTGTGCAAATAAAGACATCAACTCGTATGACTTAATGTTCTACGATTGATAAAACGGGAAGAACTGATGGTTGCAATAGGCGACTGCTGACTGACTGCATGCACGTGGAGAAAGTAAGGTTTTTAAAGAAAAAAGGACTGTAAGAATCTACATAATGATTGTAATATAATTTTATCAGAAAATCAGAAACTAAAAAGAAGTTTTAAAGTAGTTTTGCCTTGTCCAGCTTAATAAGTTGTTGTTGCCTTGGGTAGATCGTGTTCAATTGATCACCTTCTTGTGTTTACGAACTATCCATTATTGGTGTAATTTGCTTCTTTGAAGAAGTTTTAATCCATGAATGACTCAACTACTTACTGTTCTTTAAAATCTGTTCAGTTCAGTCAGTTGTAGTTGTGTTTATCGAGTGTTGAATTTGAAAACAGTTAAACAACCCTACCATATGCCAATAGTAGAAGAGCAACTTTGTGCACTCCAGGGTAATAATTTTTCATGAAATTAGACGTACCTACGATCTGGCGACCACCAAATAACAGTGTCAGAAGGCTCAGGGAAATACACTGCATTCTGTACGAATGAAGGCCAGTGTGAATACTGCAAAACGCGATACGGAAATTGTGGGTGGGAATATATTAGGAATCAAATTGATTATTATTATATTGTTCAGACAGCGACTGATCAAGAGTTCTGACCCAGAGAAGAGGGCTATTTCGACGAACTTCAGGTGGAGCACGTCAGTCGAGTGGACTTTGCAGGGCCTGATTAACCCTTAGGCTAATTAGGCTGCATCCTAGGGCGCAAGGATCGGGGGCGCGCTGAAATCGTTTCTTCGCATGCACTAATCTAGCATCATTGCATCTACCCTACATATTTCAACTAGACCGAGACAAAAGTACTAAAACTAAATGCGCTTGAGACTTGAGAGTCCCTGATTTTAACAATAAATTTTGAAATTTTAAAAAGCGCGCGTAAAACAAACACTGACTCGTTACTCGAATCGGTGACTGGGTCCACTGGCGAGCTCTTATCTATAAACTTGTAGGATAAATCGAAAGGGCCATTCATTGTACATAACGAAAATGTTCAAGTTCCCATGAAACAAATTCAACAATACATTTGGGGCATATTCCTTTTTGGCCCAAATTTGTCCGTGGATTGCCCGCGTGTACAGCTTGGTTCTTGGCATTTAAATCTTTTGGTCAAGTTTGGCCGTCGAATGGCCGAATATGCACCCATTAATTCTACGGCCCTCATATCCCCCTGAAAAAGCCAAGCGGCCGCAATTCGCCCGTCATAGGCCCATTTTTTATTTTTACTTGGGCAATGGCAACTAAGTTGTCTATAGAAACTAAGCCAATACAAGTCATGCGGCGAAATACAACATAGATTTGGTTTTCTACTTGGTAGCCTGCAGTGGTAGCCTGCCACTTGTCATGATTTTGGTCTTATAATGCGTGAAGTACTTTGCCTTTATGTAGGTACGGTCAGCTTAAAAAATGGTTTGCCACCCTAAGGTTGAATGTCATGCAGATAAAGGACAACGTCAGTTTCGCTTGCAGATCGATCTGAAAACTTTTATGTTAAAATTCTCACACTACTACTCTACTCACTACTTTTTAGACCGTCCGTAACACAATTGGCGGGGACGCGTCCTCATAATTACCCTATGGGACTTTGCAACGGTGTCAGAAGAACTTCTGGTACGCTAGGATGAGGAACTTTGTCATGTGTTTCCTGTTGTTATCATTGAAGCTCAGGGGACATTTGGAGGGAGAGCTTCGTTACAAGTCGTTCGAGGCATATTGCATCAAGTCAGGCACATAAAGGCAGCCGTTCGAACCTACAGTAAATGGGCAAATGGACCGTGTCCACCAAACAGTTAGAATTTCAATTGCAGCTAGTGTAGAAGCGAACGATAAGGATTGGGATAATCGTCTCACAACGGTATAATGGGTGCGGCCAAAAGACTTTTTGGCCAACGAATTGATCTTAGCCCTGCATAATAACGATGTATGCTTTGACAATCAACGATTACGCTTGCACAGAGAAAAGTTAAGGAAAGAACTACCACAACCAAGCCACGATTTTTTATTCCACCTACTCCCAACCATTACTACCGCGACTCTGACATCGGGGCATCAAGAAACAACTCGTTGGAGTGTTATGGTACTCTGCATACAAATAGGACCTAGGTCCACTTTGTAATATTTTGAGAAAGGTAGTAGGACAGCCTTATTTGGATTGATTGACAGATCCTTCGTGGTGCACCATGTGGGAATATCTCAGAGTGCTGTTCTCATCATCTCTGAAATGGTTAAGTCGAACTTCTGTAGTTTGGTCAACAGTTCATCCATAACCTGGTCACTGGAGTAAAGGGGACAGAAGTCCATCTTGAGGGCATCCCTTAATAGTCTTGACATTCAAGGCATTTGGGGGGGGGGGGGGGGGCGAGAAGAGCTAGGGACGGAAAGAAGGAAAGTTATGTAGGTGGACAAAATGGAAAAGGCGAAGGACCATGGTGTCAGGATTCGAACCCGAGAGCTCTGGGATGGTAGCCAGTCGCCTTATCGCCTGTATGCATAATTTAAACTCAACCCAGCTATCAGAGCGGAGTCGGGTTCAGTTTCCCTTAACTCAACTCCACTGCTGTCTACATCTAATTGTACTCGGGTTCAACTTGAGTTCAATTCATCATGTGTATAAATACTAAATGCAATCTGGACATTTTGTAAAAAAAGCTGCTTTAAATGATCTCAAATTATACACTCGGGGGTTTTCGGGGTCGCTGATTACGAATCCGGTGTCGAAATTGCAATTTTCAAGATGGCGGGCTCAATATGATTAACATAACCTCTCGCAATAGTCAAAAACTTTAGTAAATGATACCAAAACATCTCACGTAGGGCTTTTCGGGGTCGCTGATGACGAATACGGTGTCGAAATGGCGATTTTAAAACTAAACGATTCAATTTTAATAACATAACCTCTTAAAAAATCAAAAAGATTTTCTAATAAAATTTTTAATACTTTGGATTTATTTTTTTATAAGCAAGTTATTTTATTAGGAAGTTATTGTTTATTAGAAAAATAAAATAAGAACTTTTAAGAATGCAATTGCATTTACAGAAGAAAATCGTTGTGAATATATGACCCCTTAAAACACGGAGGGGCAATTTTGGGCAGCGAATTTTTTTGAAGGTGAAGGATTACATTTTTACCAACAATCCCCAGCAGGTTTTGCAGGGGTGCAGATGGGGGCAATATTACTTGTTGTCCAAAATTCTTACAATCCTAATTCATAAAAATCACGTGTAGTAGATGCTTACTATGTATTATATACTTGCTTAATGGGTATACTACAGTTTTTTTTATACTCTACATACCTTCCAAAGAAAATTCCACTTTAAACGACCCTGATTGCATGTTACTTAATTTTTTATAGCGTTTTGAAAACGTTAACCTTTTTTCACAATATTAACGTTTAAAAATAAGCAAAAAAAGTAAAGTAGAACCTATAATTTATCAGTCTGTAAAAAAAAATCTAACCTTCCGTGACTATTGGAAGTGTCCTCGAATCAACCCCACCAAAAAAAACCGCAATCTAGTTTTTTTAGACTTTTGGCCAGCTTTTTTAGATTTGGTCCCACTGTGCGACATGGGGATCAAATGAAAGAGTACGACAGGTAGAATACAGTAAGCTGTGTAATGGAAATTTAAATCTAATATGGCCGCCACCACAAAATAGTGGAAGACATAATAGACTAAAAAGTACGAAATAAAAATAGTTTAAAAAAAACTAAAAAAAACGCTTTTATTTTAAAATGAACCAAAAAGTAAGAAATAATTCTGAATTTAAAGTTTATATTGCTCCAGTCAATTCAGAATTATTTTTTTCTTTTTGGTTCATTTTAAAATAAAAGCGTATTTTTTAGTTTTTTTTTAACTATTTATTTTTTTTATTTGTCTATCCAAAACCTATCCACAGCCGGCCGTTTTGTTAGTTTTACCAATACACCCTGTACATAGATATGTGATTCCTCTTTCCCGACTGTTGCCAATATTTACCTCAAGAGAAAGAGGTAAATACTTTGAAAAGTTAGGGGTTGTTTGAGGATCTCTTATAGATCGCTTTAACACATATGCACGTTTTGGATCATCACCTTTTCCTGTTCTCCCTGACCATGTTGGAATCTGTAACATTTAAACGCAAGAAACTTATGGTTTCCTATATTGTTGCCTAGGCGAAATTGTATCTTTGTCGCAAGAGATTTTTTATCAATTAATTTTAAACATAAACTTTTCTAATTTTTCTAACAGAATCAAACAAATTTTAAACGCGTTTCTACGATCTGGGCTTACTTATGGATTAAACACAACAGTGTGATAAAAAAAAGTGAGAACTAAATTAATTATTTTACAGCTTTCCCAAAGTGACCTTATAGTGTCAAATCAAATCCGCCTAAACATGCACAATCTCAATAGCATATGCTTAATCTAACGTGACAAGTGAACATCAATAGCCATGCTCGCATTAATGTACCCAAATCGACCCTTCATACTGCAGCCACTTTACAAAAATCTACCGAAATATTCCAGATTAGCTACCATTTACCAACGTCGAGTACCAACCCAAGGCCCCGTGATTCAAGCATCAAAAATGGAATATTGAATGCTTCACTTCCTTCTTTGTTGTCCCTGTTTTGCTGATGGACGGATTAAGCCCGATGAAAAAATTATCCTTATAATCCCCTTATGATTTTTTGTACAAAGGTCCAGAAATTCGAATATTTCACAGGACACCTCTGTTGAAGGACTCGCCAGGGCAGGGGACTATTGGGGTATTGTAGCCGAACGGAATAAAGGAGGAGTGTCCTGCAACAAAAGGATTTGCAAGATGTAAACATGTTTTTTCCTTCCCTTTGAATTAGGCAGATTTGTGTTGTGTGATGTCATTTCTGCTTGAGTTTCCCAGGTGAAAGGCAGGATCAGGGGACGAGTACCTTTTCCGACAAACAATAATCGAACAGTTTTAGATTACCCATCGCCGGAGTGGATTAGGAGTCGATACCTTTTCCGTTTGGTGCATCGATCGACAGCTACCATGATCGACTCGCTGTGAACTACCGTGGTGAGATTTTTTGATTAAAGCGTGGGATGTTTGCTCAAATCGGAGAAACAAAGGTGCGCAACGGTGAGTCAGAGCAGCGCGCTGCGAAACAAATTGAATTATTGGCTCCGAATATGATTTATTGATCAACCTCGATTTTTGAATGAAATCACGTTGGTAGCGGTAACTACAAAACTTGGAATGAATTCGACACACCGTTAAAGCCAGCAGAGTTCTTTGTTCATAAACACCCGGACGTTATATGTGCCCCGGTCGAAGTAATGGATTTCATATCCCGGCAGCACACAAAATCACAGCCATCCCGCATTACAGCCATGGCGGGCCGCAAGTGTGAATTCAGAACTTTTTATCTCACCTGTAAGTGCACGCCTAATAAAGCAGCAGCCCGAAAGGTACAAGGTGCTAGCTGGGCCTCTTGCGGCAGGCCATCTTTCACCATTAATTATGAACTTTTATTCAAATGGCGTAATGGACCCTAGACAAAAAGAGCTCCACCGGCTCTTTCTGCTCTCGCCGAGTGGATCGCTGCGATGGCAGTGGCTGTCGGGGTAGAGCTCGGTGAATGGTCAAATTGAAGGAACTAATTTCGAACGGATTAATCGTCTTCTGCTTCTGGTTAATTACATGTTCTGCTGGGATGTTGTTGCTGCTTTTACCGGTGGAGGCATAATTTTCTGTTGAAACCAAACAAATTCAATTATCAACGCTGATAGGTGGCGGAATTTTTTAATCGACTTTCAACTCTCGCATTGACTGGGCAGACTTTTGTTACTTTTCCGGTGGGATTTCGTCGAAAGTTATCAAGCTTAATGTTCTTGTCCTGGAAATCGACTGTTATGAGCGCAGCCATTAAATCTCTGAGAAATTATATCAGTACGGAAAAAACTGTTAAGAGGGTTTTGGTTTGTTACGTGATGTTCGTTGTGTCCTTTATTATGTGACAGATTTAGGCTTAAGAGTCACCCTTTAGGTTACCAATCCAGCCAGATATAGGATACAATAGGACAGTGACTCTCAACCTGTTTTTTGTTGCGGCACACTTTTAACAATTTCAAAATTTGGCGGCACACTAACAATACAATAAATTTAAAAGTATTTTACTTACTAGTGCACACGCACTTTCGCTTTGAGGGGGGAAATCCACACCCTAAATTGTTCATGTACACCTGAAAACCCAAAACATTGGAGGGCTCTCTTGGCCGCTGGCAACGAAGGAACGTGAGCGAAAGGACGAACACTAGCATAGATTTTCATACGAAAACTAAATAAATTATTTTAGAGCTACTAAGAACTTATACCGGAAGCCTAAGCTTTTAAAACCCCACCAGACTAGCATCTAAAAAGGGGATTGCCTCAAGGTCATCCCGAAAGAGGGATTTTCCGTAGGTTTCCCATGAGAACCCCATGTAGCAAATGAGAGCATGCCGAAAGAGCTTCCTCATGAATATCACTCAAAAAAAACCAACGAGACTGAAGTGAGGTATGCATTATCAGTTTTTCATAATGGCCCTAGTAGCAAACCTTATTTTAAATTAAATGGGTCGATATCTGCCTTACGTATTCGTACTCGGTTTTGAAAACCTTAAAAAATACCCCGCCTTCACCGACTGAACAAGCAAATTGGGGAACTGGACTTCTAACCTGAGTTCAGTTCGCATATAGTTTCCACATACTCAACTGAGGATAAACAAACCTCACTTCGCACAGCGGGTCCAGTGGGCTTTCGCATTTCTGACTTTTGGCGAAAAAGCAACAACAATTTCAAGCACGAACTGAACATAAACTGACTGACGGTGAAGCAACTTAAGTGGATTGAACTGAAGTCGGTGAAACCCGTCCATTAAGCTTTAGTTCAATTCATACAAAGCTTTAGATTTTGTTGTTGTATTGCTTCATGTTTTAGGCAATTATTTTTTGTGACCGTGAAAGGTATCATTTAGCCTACTCAATAGATCGGTTCTGGTTCGATTACAGGGGTTAAGCAGTATTGGACGTAATTAGTTGGAAGACCGTATTGGTAAAACGGTGCTCGCGTTTCAAAATATAAAGTTTTCGACACAGGCGCAGTTATTATTCACATATGTATGTATCCACGCCGAAGTTCTCAAACTTTTCGGAATTCCTGTTCCACTCGGAATCGAGGAGCAATGATTTCTCTCTGGAGGGCGAAATGAGGCATTCCGTATGACGAGGCGCGAATGAGGCAAGGGATTAGACACTCTGTGTGGGACTTATAGGTCAATCTACTCGGGGTCCACATGGGGCGGTCGGGCTAGGCTCATAAGGACTCCATCTGCCCCCCTCCGAAAATGCTTGTCGGGAATAGCTCCATAACCAAAGAATTTAAAACTAGCTCGTAATTCAATTGACCGAATAACATTTTAACGGTTACCTATTCGCTTGCTCCCCATCCATAATGATTATGTTCCGCCGCCCATGTTTTCTAGCAGTATTCTTCTCTTTTCCGCCGTAATGTTGTTATATCTGACAATTGTTATATTTTGTCCAATTCTTCATCTACCCTTTCTATAAGGGATCCGCAAATGTTTCGTTTTATTTTCATTAATAACAAGTTCACATTTTGATGCTGTATTTTCTAACGCTACATATGCTTCCTTCGCTGCAGTCATTGACCTACCTATGATGATTATATCATCTGCATATGCCATTAGCTTAGCAGTCTTGTTTAGAATTGGCCCTCTGGTTTCAATAAGTTCCTCCCGGACAATTTTTGCTAATAATATGTAGGATAGAGAGTCTCCTTACCTGAGGCCTCTGTTCGCACCGATACATTGCTCTGTATTTTCACTTTGCTTATCATTCGACTTAATGAGGTTTTAATGATTTGAATTAATTGGTCAGGAAAGTTCAGTTCCACCATTGGTTCGTAGATTTTTGAGCGTAGCGCAAGATCATTTACTGTCTTACAGTCAATGAAAAACAGGTGGGTCTCTTTGTTAAATGCTTTCGTATTTTAAATTACCTGTCTTAATGCGAATATGTGAGCGGTTGTGGACTTTTGTTTCCTGAAGCTGCACTACAATACAAACATACAAAATAATTTTTATTGTTTGCATTTCTAAAATTTGGCGGCACACTTCAAGAATTTCGCGGCACAAAAAAGTGCCGCGGCACATTGGTTGAGAATCACTGCAATAGGATATGAGGTATCTGGCCGAACCTGTCGATGGTGATGAATATTTCGTTTCAACTATTAGATGTTATAAATGGTGTCCCGTCAAGCTATTAAGGGTAGACAAAAAATGGGTGACAGCAAACACAAAAAGGGGGTCTACCTCTGCCTCTGTTTTCGAATGAAGTTTTGGGGAAAAGGTGTTTTTTAAAGGTACGTATCCAATCCACTAAGGCAAACGAATATTCGTAGCGGTAAAATTTGCTGAGGGCTGTCACATTCCTACGGTGGCTTAAAGGGTCGATGGAAGAACTAAGAGTCTATCGCCAATGAGGTTGATGGCGCGGTTTTGTACCTTGTCCAGCCAAGCCAAGGTGATTTTTGATGCGCCCGCCCAGATATACGAGTTGTATTCAAGGCGGGGCCGAATGTGGGACTTGTAGATTGTAGCCAGGGCAGTTGGCTGAAGGAGGAACTTGCACCCCTTAAGGAATCCCAGACATTTGTAAGTTTGTTTGGCGATTTGGAATATGAGATTATTCCATCGCAGATCTGACGATAAGGTTACTCCGAGGATGTTAAGAGATGGGTCAGCCATTACATAGAGGGACGAGCGGTGCAATTTTGTGGACATAAGACAATACTTTGTTTTATAGGCGTTGAATTCGACACGATTCTTGAGGCCTCAAGCAAGAATGAGCTAAATTTTCCCATTAATAGAATTGGACATGAGTTCACGGTCTACGAAACAAGGTCTGGCCCGTGCTTGTGGGAGTAACACAGAGTACCTTCGTCGGCGAAACTGTGAAGTGGCTGAAATCAGTGTACACAACATTCAATTGATGGCCGCTCTCAATAACGCATAGTAATTCGAAGATAAGGACCTTAAGGTTTGAAGTCGTTGAATACCCTTTCCAGAAAACGTGTTGTTGCTCGTTCAGGTATGGGTCGATTAGAGAAGCTATCTTATCACAAACAAGTTTTTCAAAAAGCCTAGGAATTTATGATAAGATGCCACTACTTCCACAGCGTAGGAGGCTTTCCTAACAATAAAGATTTGTTGAAGATGAGATAAAGAGGAAATGCGATTTGTTTTGAGCATCACTGCAAGCAAATAGGATGGAGTTTGTCGGGATCATTACCTTTTTTGATATTAAGATTATTTAGACCCGTCAAGATCTCGTCAACAGAAAGGGATATACCATTTATTAGGGGGATGTCAGTGTGCACACTAGTTAAATCGTCTGTCACACTGGACATGGGGCTATAAATTTCACCAAAGCTATCAGCGAACATGCTACATATTTCTTAGGGGCATGAGGAGCGTGTGGATAGCCCGAAGTTTTCCGTCTAATGTTAACGTAATTTAAAAAAATTTTTCAGATCACTTATGATCTTATCTCCAACAGAATTAATATATGCAAAGTAGACTTTGCGAGACCAGTAAATTCTAGAGAGAGTAAATTCTTAGGCTAACCTAGTCTATTCGGAATTCAATCGCTCGTTTGCATATGCGGGTTTTATACATATTATATCATTCATTTTTTTTAATTACGTAGAAATCTAGTATCTCTATCCAGCCATGGTTCCGAAACTTTTTTTAAATTTTGGGCACATTTGTCGATGGTGTTGAAAATGATATCGTAGAAGCATGAAACTATTTCGTCAAGATCACTACTAGATAGCCTATGATCGCAGTTGACTAGGGATAATTCGAAGCCAATACTGTCCAAGTGCGCATTCTTAAAATCATAAACGTATTGTTGTATGATGTACGACTTTACGATCAGTGTTCAGCTTGCCTTGACAATCAAACCAGTGACTCCCAAATCTACCTCTTCTTTCCTTCAGGCATTAAATTCCCTTTCAAAGAAATTTAATTTTCATTGTCCTCTTCTGAAGAAGCTGACTTATGTTATTACATTTCCCTGAACCGCTTCGTTCAAGTCGATATTGTAGATTTCATCCTTTGCTGCCAATATAACCGAAACCGAGCACATACGCTTGAATATACATAGGTTATTTTCACATATTTTCGTGGAACCATTCAACCACATCACGTTAAACGAGGAGACTATCGCTCCAATAGATACTTATTTTCAGGACATGTATAAAGTGTATCGAACTAATGGGAGATTATGTTGAATCTATCCAAAATAATTCATTTTTCTATCTTTTGAACGCCCGTCGTAATTTAAAATTATTGTATCAAAATTATATCGCAATTTATCGTGTGATATGTTCTTTTTATATTTCAAATTGTACAATTATTAAATAGCTCAAAGCTATCAAGTTTCACTATACTCAAATTTATGTAAAATCCAGTATTCCTAGAAGATATATAAATAATGGCTAAGATTCTTACCCCTATTCTAACATTGTGACGTTAAGTCGAGTCATGACTCACAAGCTTTGACGACTCGCGCTAACTTCTTACTTTCGTTTCTATGTCATTGTGGGCAAAAGTTTCGTCTACTCCATTTATACTTTTCATTTAGTAGAATTTACTTCAGGTTAAACCTCATCACACACGATCGTGTGTGACTTGTGACTACTTTTAGAATACGGGGATAACCCTCGCCGAGTTAACTTTGTCACATTGCCTCTAGTACTGCACTCCGCTAACTCTCGCACAATCAACGAAGACGGTCTTTACCTTATCCCAGATACCTGAGCTTGCTAGGCACACCGGTCAGTATTCGAAACGATGGAGGAAGGCCGTACCCAGGGGGGGGGGTCAGAGGGGTTGAAACCCCCCCCCGAAATTTTCCAGAAATAAGTATTTTCAAACACAAGTTTTCCTGAATCAAAGAGAATGATATTTTCTTGATATTTTGCTATCTGTAAGTAAAGTATTTCATAATTTAATTAATTAATAGTGTTTATGAATTGAACTGGCAACTGGCCTGACCAACAGGTCTCGCGAGGCCTACTCTGCATATTAATTCTGTTGGTGATAGTATCATAAGTGATCCTAAAAAATTCTTTGGTTACTTTGATTACAGCGCAGCACACGATGTAACTGATTCGCACACTCACACTTCCCTTATAAATGGTATATCCCTTTCTGTTGATGAGATCATGGCGGGTCTGAACAATCTGGATATCAAAAAAGGTAATGGTCCCGACAATCGCCCTCCTATTTTCCTGCAGTGCTGCTTACAACATATCGCTTTTCCTCTTTATCTCATCTTCAACAAATCTTTATCGTTAGGAAAGTTTCCCAAGCTGTGGAAGAAATCCTACCTAACGCCAATCTATAAATCCGGTGACAAGCACTCGGTAGACAACTATACCATTTACCATCAATTCCTAAGCTTTTTGAAAAACTTGTTTATGACAGGATTGCTCCTCTTATCGATCCATACCTAAACGAATAACAACATGGGTTTCGGAAAGGACGTTCAACAACTTCTAACTTTATGGTCCTTATTTCCGAATTGCTATGCGGTATGGAGAGCGGCCATCAATTGGATGCTGTGTAAGTTATATATCCAAATAATCAGCTTTTAACCGAAAAAGGATAACTGATTTCCTTTCCCACAAAAACCCCATCCATACAATGTAACTAACTTCCTTTCCCACATAAATTCCTTTAGAATCATATTTCTTAGTCTACAATATTTGTTGACTAAACACTTCACACACATTTTCCTTCATGTTATCTTAAATCACTTGCTAGACTAAATTCTAGGAAATCAGATAGAAATCTGCTGATCTTTCGCTTAATAGGTACCTTAGGATAAGAAAATTAGAACAACTAAATTTAGTTCTGACTTGACCGCGGAATAAACCGTATGATTTTCACTCTTCATTCATTTTAATAAAGTTTATAATTTTATTTTAATAAAAAAACTTAATGTGTTTTAATCAAATAAAATAAATTGTACACTGATTTCAGCAAGGCCTTCGATCCAGTGGACCATGCCATCCTAATCGCAAAACTATTAAAGTTTGGTATATCAGGTTCTGCCCTGGAATGGTAAAAATCATATCTGAACGGAAGAACACAGGTTATCAGATTCCAAGGATTTCTATCTAATGAGATCGAAGTAACCTCTGGCGTTCCTCAGGGTAGTCATCTCGGCCCCCTTCTCTTCAATATTTTCATCTCCGATCTTTCCGATAAATAAGCAAATATTCCACATCTCTTTTACGCGGATGACCTCAAAATTTATAGTGTCATTAAGACCCAAACTGATGCTTTCTTCTTGCAGACAAAACTCAATGCCCTACACGACTGGTACACCATGAATAAACTGCAACTTAACACCAGCAAATGTCATGCAATTACCTTCTCCCGCTTAAAAAACACACAGAACCATAACTATTATCTCAATGGCATAATGTTGAATCAGGTTGACCATATCGTAGATCTAGGCGTCGTCCTAGACAAAAAACTCAATTTCAACCTGCACTACGATAATATAATTGCCAGAGCCAACAAACTTCTTGGTTTCATCAAGAGGAGAGCCAAAGAATTTGGTAATGTATGGGTCACAAAAACACTCTTCTGTTCTTTAGTCCGCCCTATCCTGGAATATGCGTGCCCTATCTGGGATCCTATATTCCAAGTGAGCAGTAGGAGGATCGAATCCATTCAAAAGAGATTTCTTCTTTTTGCCCTGAGACATCTACGCAACCGCCATGACTACCAAACCCTGCCGCACTACTTGGACAGGCTCAAAGTGCTTGATCTCATGCCGCTGTCTAGCAGGAGGAAACTGCTCATATCTTGCGTTGCCTTTGACGTCCTAAGTGGAAAGCTTAAAGTGCAGTTTCTGTCGGACAGAATCAAATTCAATGATGTAGTTCGACACACACGACGCACTAAACTACTTAGGGAATATCCACACCGCACCGATTACGCAAGGAACGAGCCCGTCAACAGATGCTGTATGGTTTGTAATAGCCATAGCTCCTCTTTCTCCCCTTCACTCAACAAGGCATCCTATAAAAAAATACTCAGATCCCTACTAACATAACCCCCTTGCCAATAGTAGGTTTTTAGTAGCTATCAGTAGTTATAGTAATATTATAATTATATTATAAAAGACTGTACACTATGTTTTAATCTAAGTATTATACATAGTTTAAGTGTGCCTTGTTTGGCGAATTAATGAATAAATAAATAAATTTTTTAGTCAAAATTCTCGAGTCAAACCATAGTTTTTTGCCTCTAAACTCTGGTTAATTAAGAGTTAAACTCGTCCTAAAAATGCGTCATTTTACACTTAAATTTTGTCAATTTTCCTGGACCCCCGCCTTACTAGGGGGTATTCCATACATCCCAGACTTCCCGGTGTTTTAACCCCCCCCCCCCCCGAAATTTTTTCCTGGGTACGGCCTTGGATGGAGGTATTTGCTATATCCTTCCATGCTCCATCGACCCTAAACAGACTCGCTGCATTATCCTTGTCAGACCGTTACTGACTAGCCTCTCGTATTTGGCTACCCTCTAACATATTCTGGATCATAGATACGCACGCCTTCTCTCGCTAGTAGGTTATTGGGATCATCCGCGTTATCACGCACGCTGCATCGTTGCACGTGGTCCTGTAGACGAAAAACGCCCGAAGGGCGCTTAGTCTGGATGCAGCCCAACATTTGCTACTGTTAGCTAGCTGTCCTGCTCAATGCTCTTGCTAACACTATCGCTGCATATAACAGGACTGAGCCAATCACCTTCGGCATCAGGTAGCGACGACTCGGTCACGTTAGGCAGCACTCTTAAGAGTGCTTCACAAATAACCGACGCTTTACTTGCGAAACCCTCCAAATGTGCTTTAAAAATTAGCCTACTGTCAATCATCACTTCAAGGTACACTAGGGCGGGTTGCGACTGTATGACCTTG